>JAENHJ010000057.1:4615000-6112500 GCA_025330945.1 Mucuna pruriens | reverse complement strand
TACATTTGCTTTCAAGACTTTTGATATTTTAGAGTGGTAGGCATCATGGACTACAATTCACAAGTGCCTTCCTTATTCAATTTGAAATAACATGGTTGATTTAGCAATATTATGTAGACAAGACTCTTGAGTTCAAATGGCATACTTAGACTCTTAATAACACGTGCCACAATCTCAATGTTGTGACAGATGCTTGCAAACTTTTGGAGAGATATGGAAATCAAAGCAACTGCTAAGTGTCTCGTGGAAAGCTTTTGTGGTGCTTAACTGTGAAGGCTAATGCCAGCCAGATTGTTAAGATGATTCGCATACTCTCCTGTTATTTTGGTGGAAGAAATGCAACTGCAAGTATTCTTTGTTGCCTGAGAATGCAGTGCAGGTGTTTGTGCCTAGTCCATGTGAAACACAAAAGAGAATAATACGGGCACTAAATATGAAAAAATAAGGGCTGAATGCAGTGCATGTCTTTGTGCCTGGTCAATGACAAACACACGAGAATAAAACAGGCCCAGATAAATAAGTAAAAAATAAAGGGGCATTCCGAGAATCGAACTCGGGACCTCTCGCACCCAAAGCGAGAATCATACCACTAGACCAAATGCCCACATTGAAAGAAAAAGGGCTAAGTCAAATTTATGTCCAGTTGCTGTTAAACTTTTTTATGCATTTCACAGTCTGCAGTTCTAAGGTAAGTGTAGAAATTTGTAAAATGGGTCCAATAAGAATGTGTGGCTTGGACTAGAAGAATGGTGTTGACTAGAATCAATTAGTTTTAGCCTCTTCACCCTTATATATCCTTCTATTTATCTTTATTTGTCCGATATAGGACTTGTTCTCCAACAGCAAGATTGCATACAATTGACCAGATTTGCTTGCTACTTTGATAGTCAATTGTCATCTCAGTCAAGGTAACTTGCTTTTCTAGTCAAGGTATCAAAGAGTGTTTACTAATTTACCTCTCTAATCTTGTATTTTAAGATTAACTGTGACTTACAACACATTATTATCTTACATTTTCAGTGGCAAGCTGTCATTGGTACTGACGACATTCCACTTAAAACTATTAATGTATCACATCACTCATATGAATGCATTCACATGGAGCATCTGATGCTTATTGTTATTTAACTAAACAAACTAAAAAGCCAAGCTTCCAGAGCTTCAAAAGGCTAAAATTGAAAATTAATACCTGATGCTTCTTGATATTTAGGTACACCAATCAACAAGTCAAGCTTGTCAGCATCCAAATCATCAAAATATAGGGCATTCCAAGAATAAACTTGTGACCTCTCACACCCTAAGCGATAATCATACGACAGATCAAAAAGCCCTAATATGCAAATTTTATTGTTTGCTAATTATATTAAAAACTAGTAATTAGTTGGTGAAATTATTTTAGGGTGGATTCTAAACTTAAAAATTTGCTTCTAACTTATACATTTGACTTTTATCACATGACATCAATAAATTGGTAGATTCTCTTTATTACAAGTTGAAACATCACTTGTACTTTCAAATTTCAATGTTGTTTCTTAAGTGCAGGGAGCTGAAACCCATCAGCGATAGAGAAGTTTGTTGCATGACTTGCATCATGATCTCTTGTAAAAAGTCCACCAACATTGATACAGTTGTTAATTGGCTAATAAAAAATTTTAAATCAAAGAAATGAAGTTTTGGCATATGTATCTATTTGTAAGTTGCATTACAGAGTACAGACTGAACCGAGCAGAATGAAGTAACTTATGCTGGTATCATACTAAATTTTCTTTTCCTTTTATGATTGGCTTACATCAAATCAAACAGCATGTGATTTGTTATGTAGGTAATCACATATTACATCTGAGTACTGTAAAGTATAAAATAAAGATTCAATGCAGTGCTTGCTTGTCTTTGTGCCTAGCCAATGACAACACACACATGAGGACAATACACGCAAAGATAAATATGTAAAAAAAAGAGGGGCATTCCGAGAATTGAACTCGGGACCTCTCGCACCCTAAGCGAGAATCATACCACTAGACCAAATGCCCACATTGAAAGGTTGGGGGCAAAGTTAAATCTATGTCTAGTTTTCTGTTAAAATTGTTTATGCATGCCACATTCTCTTCAATTCTATAGTAAGATTGCATACAAATGACCAGATTTGCTTACCTGGTTGGCAATTGTAAGTCAAGGTATCAAAGAGATTTTACTCATTTACCACTCTGGTTTTATATTTATTTTTTTGTTCCTTACAAGTATCCTACATCGGAGACAATCGTGTTTGAGAAACTAGCATATACTAAATTGGGTAAGTTGTCACTTGGTAACCCTCTGGTTTTATATTTTAAGATCAACTGCAACTTACAACAAGTATTATATTACATTTTCAGTGGCAAGCTGTCACTTGGTACTGAAAACCTTCCAGTTAAAACTATTAATGTATTACGTCATTCATGCCAATGCATCCACATGGAGCATCTGATGCTTATTATTATTTAACTAAACAAACTAACAAGTCTAGATGGTCAGCTTTCAGAGCTTCAAAATGCTAAAATTTAAAAATAATACCTGATGTTTCTTGATATTTAAGTACACCAATTAACAAGTGAAGTCAAGCTTGTCAGCATCCAAATCATCAAAATATAGGGCATTTCAAGAATGAACTTGTGACCCCTCACACCCTCAGCGGTAATCATACCACACTACCACAGATCAAAGGCCCTATTATGCAAATTTTGGTTTTTGTTAATTAATTAAAAACTAATAAATTGGTTTGGTGAAAGCTTTGCTTCTAACTTATACTACATCTGATATTTACCACATGACATCAGTAAATTGGTAGCATTCTCTTTTCTACAACAAGTTGAAACATTACTTTTACTTTTAATGTTGTTTCATAAGTGCAGGGAGCTGAAATCTATCGGCGATAGAGAAGTTTTGTTGCATTACAGACTGAACCAAGCTGAATGAAGTAAAAGGAGAAGAATTAATAAATAAATAAAAATTACCAAAAGGGTTGAGAAGTCGAGCGGCAACTATTGCTCTCAAATAACCTATTTTCTCAAACGAATCTTCGAATTGAAAATTGCCGCACGAGGTTGGAAATATCTATGAAAAGATTCAAACTTGAGCTAGCTGTGTCTGAACCTCCATTTTTCTCGCACGCAGGCAGCGATAAGGTTAGGAAAACTGTTCAAGAGGTGATAAAATAGAAAAGAAAAACGCAATCAAATAAAATGAAAGAGAAGAGGAAAATTAAAAGTATGGACAAAGATAGGTATTTAAAATTTTAGAAAGGTTAGAAATACTTTCTTTAACATATTCTGTTTAACATATTTTTTTTATTATTTGACGTTGAAACTAGTTGAAAAATATAATTACAACATTATATGGATATCACTTTTTATGTATGTTTATATGAAATATAAATAAATATTAATTAATTTTATATTATTTAATAAAATTATTTTTTAAATACTCTTTATTTAATTGTGATAATATTTTTTTATAATCAATGTTTGTTATAAAAAATATCATTAGAAAAAATTATCTTTTAAATAAGATTAATAAAATAAAATGATATTAGCTAATTTTTTTAATTGGTGTAATTTTTTTTACTTGTATTTGACTCGAGAATAAATAGTTTCTTGTGTAAATCATATTATAATTAGAATTTATTAGGTAACCAGGATATGATAGAATATTAAAATAAAATAAAACTAAGATAAAATAAAAGAGTAAGATAAATTTCAATTATATCTAATGTTAATGCACATCAAATAAACATTATTGTGTTATATTGTTTTGATATAGATTATATAAGATGAGATATAAATTATATTCAAATAATAAAATTATTATTTTGTTAAAATTACATAAAAAATTGAAAGTAAATTTTTTTTATATATAAATTATAAATTTATATACAAAATTATTTTTATTTATATATTTAATTATATAATATTTTTAATATTATAATTTTGATTCAAATATTTTCCTTTAAAATAATTTAAATAATAATTATTTAATTTTTAATATTTGAATTAATAATGTCCAAATTATTATAAATATTTGTAACATAATATGTTGAGTATAAATTTTATGTAATATATATATAAAAGATCATATCCTTAGTTTTGTCTATTATTTTATTTTAAACAAATATTTATTTTTAAAAAATTAAAATGAATAATATTATACCGTCTTACAAAATTTCCTTGTTTATCTTTCTTCCACTTTATAAATTAATGCACAAATAAATACATTTATTTATTTAATAATTGATAAGATTAATTAGAGAATGTAGATTTAGAATTATTTGTCACTATTATTATTAAAATAATATTATATTTTCTTATAATATATTCTATTATTTTTATTATCTTATAAAATAAGTATTAAATGAAAATAAATATATTCAATATTTTAAAAACCAAATTATAACTTTTATTCTTTATTTTAAAGTAAATTTTATTTTAATTATTTAACTTTTAAAATTGAGTCAATATAATATTTCAATTAAAATAAACATAAACTTATTAGTATTTTAAATAATTATTATTTTAAAAATAATTGTTTAATATAGCTATATTTTTATTCTATTAAACTTACATATTCCCTTCTCTTTCACTTTTCCTTTTCTTCTTTTCCCCACCTCCAAACCTCCATAGGCATACCCATGTAACAGTGAAGGAGAAAGAATGGACCAAAGCATCATATATTATAGTGTCATTTTTAATCATTACAATTTTAAAAATCGTTGTTATTTTATTTTCAGGATTATGCTGACTTAGTTTTAAAAGTTAAAGAATCAAAATGAAGTTTTTAGAAGATAGATGACTAAAATGAATTTTTCTTAAAAGATAAATGACAAAAATTATAATTTAGTCTATTTTAAAAATATGTAAATATTTAATATTTTATTTTTATTCAAAAGATAAGATGAATAAGAAGATTGAAAAGAATTAAAAATTATTTATATTATTAATAATAAAAAAAACATGACTCAAATGTATTGAAATAGGATTTTAAAAGACTATTTTTAAGATTTAATTTCTTTTAGATTTTTAAGATTTGTAGTTTGGATTTTAATGAATTTATATCATAAGAATTTATAAAATTTTAAAAGACTTTGTAAATTTATAAGAATAATCATTCTAATTTAAAGTTTATCCAATATAAATTTTTTCGATTACAACTTCAAAAATAAGTTGGAATATCTTTTTATAACATAAAATATTACTATTATTCTTCTATCTATTTCTTTTTCTTATATTAAATTAGATATTTTTTAAAAATTGACAACAATATTAATAAATATATATTTTTAAAACTTTGACTCGATAGTTGTTCTATCAGAACTAGAACTCCCTCAATTCTCGTATCTACTTCTTTAATGATAATTTATTTTTGAATATGAACCTTCAAGCTTAATAAGGAAATGGGATAGTTGACTATAAAGGCAAGGTGATAAGGTGGTTTGTGGTAATTTATTGCTATGAAAACATCATTGTTAGGATAATCAATTACGTAATTGAACAATCATATATAATAACAATTATCTTAGTTAGTGTAGTTGAATCAGTGCAATGGATGGAAAAGAAAAACATTACGTGAGACTTGATATATGCAATGAATTCGATTAAATAAGTTGATAAAGACAAAAAACTTATTATAGAGAAAATGTGCAGGATAGGAAGAAAATGATGATCAAGATAAAAGAAATTAGGAGAGAAAAATATGACATTGATAGAAAAAAATTAAAATTTTGAATGAGATTGTTTGATTGAATACTATCAAATTTCGTTATCGTAAAAATATTATAACATTCCTAATTAAATACCACATGTTCTCACTTATATTTTCTTTCAAAAACTTCTCCAATGGACCTTCGAACTCTTCCTGCTATTTTCCAAACTCTTTCCCTTGTTTCCGAGCTCTTCAATCTCTCAACTCTCCCACCTTACCAGAGGTATGAGGTGGGATACTTACAGAAATACTCCATCGATCAAGCCAATTTTCTCTATTTTAAAGGTCTTTTCTTGGTGATTCAAAACCTACCTAGGGTTGACATTTTCCTTCCTTTTATGGTGTTTATAGTATTGGACGTGTTATCTATAATGATTGGTTATTAAGATACTAAGAGAATCCTGACATGTTCTTCGTTAGGGGTGGGCCAAGCTCTTTGTTTGGTCGTCCAGGGTGTCTTTGACCCACTGAGTACCACCCATATTTATTATCCTATTTAAAAAATTTTAATAGTCTTAATTGAAATAATCTAAAACTTGTTTATATTATTTAAAAGTTTTGATTAAAGATAAATAATTTTTTTAAATTCTAATCCAGTCTACATTCTAAATGTATTTTTCATGAAAAACAATTTTAAATCAGTAAAATCACTGCATCGAGCGTGCGTCCATTCATTATCCGATAAGTGGTACCAAATATATTATTCAGTTGCGCAGTTGACAACTTATCTCAACCTGGGCAATGCGAGCCTAACAGTTGGCACCGTCCAGTCGTTGTTTCCACATATCTACTTAATTTTATATTTTGAATTGATTAAGAAAAAAACAGAGCAATCATGTTTATTATTAGGTTTGTTGTGCGTGTGCTCACCAAACCACATTTTTTATAAGAAATATTATATGATAATCTTTACTTACTATAAGATCATCTTCCGAATTATCTTTTTAGAGAAATTTAAAATAATTACTTTTGCACTGTAAAATAACAAAGATTAAAAAAATTATATTTATTATCTCATTATTTTACTTGTATTTACGATAATGATATCAATTTTAGGAAATACTTACGTACATTTACTTATGAATCAACAATATTCTTTGATAAAATAAATACTTCATATTTGTACATGTAATTTTGTATTATCTTGTATATAAGTGTTTTGTTCTACTTTTTGAAAGAGTAAAACAAACGAGGAATAGAAAGAAAAGCATAGTGTTGTTGTTGAAACAGAAAGGAAAGTGTTTCCGTTGAATCAATGGGGTTGTGGTTTTGGGAAGCCTTCATCAATTGGTTACGCAGGTGAACCTGATACTACTATTAGTCTCTTTCTTTTCCTTCTTGTTTGGGCTCAGTATCTGTCAGAAATTTTAAGACTCATACTTCTATTGCTTTACATGTGATGAGTTAGTTGTTTTTCAGTATACTACTTAGTATCAAGTTGGAATTAAGACTTAGTATCAAGTTGGAATTAAGACTTGTTAGGATTCTCTTAATCTATTATATAACATGTACCTCTTCCTTTCCAACTGATACACTCCTTCACATATATATATTTTTATTGATATTTTATTCAAGAGGATTAATTGGCCTTGGATTTCTTAATAGTTTGTTTCTTTCACTTGTCCAATGATAGTCTCTTTTTCAAGCAAGAAATGGAGTTATCTTTGATTGGCCTTCAGGATGCTGGGAAAACATCACTTGTGAATGTTATTGCAGTATGTAAACGGAACTTTTACTTTTACTTTTACTTTTACTTTACATGATTAATTTTTTATTTTATTTCTTATTTTCCTACCCTGTTGATATGATGTTATGTTTATGTTTGATTCTGCTGAAGACTGGTGGATATAGTGAAGACATGATTCCCACGGTACACTATCTTTCTTTAATCACTAACAACTGTGACACCATGCTGTATCAAAATGTCTTGCTCTACTTGCACAAATTTGTGCTAATTTGTTTCTCTTCAAATTTACTTTGTTACTTACAGGTAGGATTTAATATGAAAAAGGTAACTAAAGGGAATGTGACAATAAAGTTATGGGACCTCGGAGGTCAACCAAGGTTTCGCAGTATGTGGGAGAGATACTGTCGTGCTGTTTCAGCTATTGTGTATGCCCTCTAAACACTTTCAAACACAACAAATCATTGCATCAATCACTGAAATATTTATTTAGAGTTTTTTGCGATGCCAATTAACTAACTCTTTAAGTCTTAATAATAGTCTTTTCTTATCTAATCAAAAGTTCATATACCTTTCTTGGCCTTTAATCTCATTTGGTTCATCATTTTCTTATGTGCTTTTCTTTCTTTTTTCTTTTCAGTTCTAAAGAAATAGGAATGAGAAACTTCAAATTTGACAACAGAAATATAATTAATGCCATGAAAATATTTAATTAGAAAAAAAGGTATGGTACTTTGTTTAATTTGAAACTTAAATATATTTTTCCTATAATGAAAAATATGAATGACTGTTCAATTTAACATTATAACTAAGGTTCCATGAAAACTGCTGCTGCAAAGTGCAAACCTCACCTTGCGATCAAAATGAACTCTCTTTTCTGATGTAGCATTGCGACGTATTATTTTCTAGCCAGTAAAGTAAATGAAAGAGAGAGACAGATCGTTCGATTGGTGCCACATCAGCATCACAGGGAATCAATGTGAAAGGTGAAAACTATTAGGATAATATGATTACAATAAGTGGCATAGGCAAAACCCTTAGTCAGTGAGGACAGATTAAAAAAATTAAAATCAATAGGTTTAAGTATAAAATAAATAAAGGAGTAAAATCCAAAACCATAAAATTATACTTGTAATTTTCTGTAGAAAAAACAACTATTTGCGATTTTTTTTTAAATAAGAGGGTGCACTTTCACCCCCTCACCATACTACTGATTACATTTGAAGGGAGTACCAAAATTGAACTTTAAGTGAAACTAAGATTGCCAAAAGAGTAGTTGAGCCTTTGTTGTTTCCATCCAATTCATCACAAGTTTTCAACTTCACACTTTTTCTTTTTCCTGTAGATTGTATAATGTCATTTTAGATTATCTATATAGTCAGATCTAAACGTATGATTATGATCAATTTTTTATGGTGGAACTTGCAGTTATGTTGTTGATGCAGCTGATTATGACAATTTACCTGTCTCTAGAAATGAACTTCATGACTTGTTGAGCAAACCTTCTTTATATGGGATTCCCATTCTGATTCTGGGTAATAAGATTGACAAACCTGGGGCTTTGGCTAAGCAAGACCTGACAGAGCAGATGTAAGTATCATGTCTTGTTGTGTATAAGATGTTGAGATGTACTTAGCCAAGTTGAGTATAATGTTGATTAAAGCTGAAGTTTGCTTAAACATTTCCATTATAATAAAGTAGAAATTACCAGTCAAATCACACCATGTCAGAAACTGTAGCTGCTAATTTATTATCATCTTTTCTTTCTCTACCATAAGGATAATCACTGTGTAATATTCTTTATTCTGTCTGCAAATGATTTAGCTTTCAGAATGTGCTTGTACTTTCAATATTTGTTTCATATGTGCAGGGAACTGAAATCCATCAATGATAGAGAAGTTTGTTGCTTCATGATCTCCTGTAAAAACTCCACCAACATTGATACAGTTGTTGATTGGCTTGTAAAACATTCTAAATCAATGAACTGAAGCAAGTTCTGCCTTATAAATCTATTTGTATGTTTACAGACGAACCTAGCTGATTGAAGTGACTTCTGTTGGCGTGATACTAGTTTTTCTCTTCCTTTTCTTGACTAGCTTACATCAAAACCTGACAACATGTGATTTGATATGTACGTTATTATGAATTACATGAGTATTGTAAATTATAAGGTAAGACAATTGCTAATGCTACATGTGTAATGGATTTGAATGAACAATAGTGTTCATACTTTGATATTTTTGGGTGCCAGACATTGTGGACAACAAACCATAACCTCCTTCCCTATTCAGATTCAAATAACATAATTGATTTAGCAAAATTACTTCATTGTAAAATGTAGAGTTCAAATGGAGTATAGGACTTAGGATGACATACATACTCTGAGTGTTGTGACTGATGCTTGCAAACTTGTGGAGCGATACGGAAATCAAATAAACTGCTAAGTGTCTCATGGCATGGCAAGCAGTGTTGGTGCTTAATTGTGAAGGTAGGCAGCCAGATAAAGGCTGATTCACATCTTCTCCTGTTCTTTTGGTGGAAGAATTACAACTGCAAGTGTTCTTTTCTGGTTGAGAACGCAGTGCAAGTCTTTGTGCCTAGTCAATGACAAACACATATGAGAATAATACATGCACAAATAAATATAAAAAAATAGGGGCTGAGATGACAAATACACATTTGAGAACAGTACAGGCACAGATTAATAGTAATAATATGAAAAAGGGGCATTCCGAGAATCGAACTCGGGACCTCTCGCACCCAAAGCGAGAATCATACCACTAGACCAAATGCCCATTTTAGGAGTGGTGTAGCTACGTTTATTATATAATTTTAATTTTATGTTAAAATTGTTTCTGCATCCCATCTTGTCTGCAATTCTATATTAAGATTGCATACAAATGACCAGATTTGCTTACCTGGGTAGGCAATTGTCAATCAAGATAACTTGTTTTTACAGTCAAGGTATAGGGAGTTTACGTATTCACCCCTCTGGTCTTGTATTTTAAGATCATCTGTGACTTACAACATTATTATATTACATTTTCAGTGGTCACTTGGTACTGAAAACCTTCCAGTTAAAACTAATAATGTATCACATCATTCATCCCAATGCATTCACATGGAGCATCTGATGCTTATTGTTATTTAACTAAACAAACTAAATAGTCAAGCTTGTCAGCTTCAAGACCTTCAAACGGCTAAATTTTAAAAATAATACCTGATGCTTCTTCATATTTAAGTACACCAATTAACAAGTCAAGTCAAGCTTGTCAGCATCCAAATCATCAAAATATAGGGCATTCCAAGAATGAACTTGTGACCTCTCACACCCTAAGCAATCATCATACCAGATCAAAAGCCCTATTATGCAAAATTTTCTGTTTGCTAATTAAATTAAAAACTAGTAATTGGTTTGGTGAAATTGTTTTAGGGTGGATTCTGAACTTAAAATTCTGCTTCTAACTTATACATCTGAATTTTACCACATGACAACAGTAAATTTGTTGCTTCAAGAAATGAACTTTTGCCATATCTTATGGTGCAATGCTTGTTTTGTGCCTAGTCAATGACAAAACACACATGTGAGAATAACACAGACACCACGTAAGTATGAAAAAGGGGCATTCCGAGAATCGAACTCGGGACCTCTCGCACCCAAAGCGAGAATCATACCACTAGACCAAATGCCCACTTTGAAAGGCAAACTACTAAGTTAAAGCTAGGTATAGTTTCATCAGAATTGTTTATTCATGCCACTTTATAGTAAATACTGCATATAAATGAGCAGATTTGGTTGGCAGGATAGGGCATGTCGGTCAAGGTAACTTGTTTTTCTAGTCAATACTGAATATATCAAAGAGAGTTTATTTATTACTATTAAAATTACTACGTCAATTAGTAAAATAATAAAATTATAGTATATAAACGAAAAGTAACCACCTCCTTGTATAATGGTATTGTATAATTGAGTTAGGTTGAATTATATGTAATTAAGATTCATCCCACAACTTTTATATTTTAAGGTCAACTATGACTTTAGGCACTATTCTATCTCATTTTCGGTGACAAGCTGTCACTTGGTACTGAAAAACTTCCAGCCAGAACTGTTAATGTATCGCATCTTTCATCCCAACACATTCGCATGGAGCCTCTGATCCTTATTTTTATTTAACTAAACAAACTGAATTTGTTATTTGCTAATTATATTAAAAAGTAATAAATTGATTTGGTGAAATTATTTTAAGGTAGATTCGGAAGTTAAAACTTCGCTTCTAACTTATACATCTGCCTTTTACCACATGACATCACTAAAACGGTAGCATTTTTTTGTTTACCACAAGTTGAAACATTACTCGTACATGAGGACAATACCGGCACAGATAAATATCTGAAAAAAGTAGGGGCATTCCGAGAATTGAACTCGGGACCTCTCGCACCCTAAGCGAGAATCATACCACTAGACCAAATGCCCATATTGAAAGGATAAGGGCAAAGAATTTTAACTCAGTTTTTTGATAAAATTGTTCATGTATGCCTACACTCTTTATAATGTAGTAAGATAAGATTGCATGAAATTGTTTATGTATGTCCATTTATCATTCTTTAATTTATTTATAAGTAAATTTATTTTTTTTTTTAAAATATTGATGGGTTGACTTAATTTTTATGGATAGTTAATAATTCATCAAACTAATTTCTAAAATTTATTGAATTACGTTAAATAAAGGAGAAAATAGGTTATGCAATAATAGTGAAGAACAATTTTATACTATCATTCGATTACACATAATTATATACGATAAATTTATTGACTTTTATACTAACTCTTTTAAAATTCATACTAACAATGATTTGATTGGATGATAGTGTAAAATTATTTTATATTTATCAATATATGACCACTAAACTCAAATAAAAAGTTTAAATATGTCTTTGAACTCTTAAATTTGAACAAATTTTATTTTCATTTCCTAAACTTGAAATTATTTTTTTTAGTCTTATATTTCAAAATAGTTGATTTTAGTCTCTTATATTACATAATAAACAAAATGCAAATCATTATTTACATGTGTATGGCTAAAAATAAAAAAATTATTAAAGAAAAAAATTTTAGAGTAACAATATTCTTTAATTTGTTACTATACATGTATTAAATGGTGATTTATACTCTATTTTGTTACATATAGTTATAGACTAAAATTCACTATTTTTTAAACGTAAAGACTAAAAAAATAATTTTAAATTTAGGGGATGAAAAGTAAAATTTACTGAAATTTAAAATATAAAAATATATTTAGGCCAATAAAAGAGTAAAATTTAGATTAAAAAAGTAAAAATTGTCTTCTTTATATAAAAATGTTTTCTTCTATGGAAAAAGAATATGATTTTATAAATATAATTTTTTTCGTCAAAAAATAAATATGATTAATAATAAAAAGAAAGCATAAAATTCACACACAAAAATTTAGGTAAAATATGAATACAATATTTGAAGATTAATTACTTTTTAATAATGTTTGATGATATTCCGCATTAAAAATGTTATACCCCTGTATCTACATAAATCTAATTAAGTACAAGTTTGCTAATTTTTCTATCAGAAAATTTATATGATACTTAAATTTAAATAGATATAATTGAATTTTAATTTTGCATATTTCAAATGTTGAAATATTAATAAATTTATATGATAGCTCCTGAATTCTAAAACTTTAGTTAAAAAACAATAAAAGTAGGTTAATTATCGTTTTAGTTTCTAATATATAAAATTACCTCAATTTAGTCCAGAAGAATCCAAATAATAATTAAGTAATGAATCAAGAGTAAATAAATTTAAAAACAGAAAGCTTAGATTCTATAAAAAGTAACGATATAATACAATATTGACATTAGAAAATGACTAATTTTAAAATTTGTACAATATCGTGACAGAATTTACAATTTAAAATTTTGAAAATAAAAATGATTTGTGAGCCTCATTAAAAAAAAGAAGATAAATATACAGGAATACATAAACATTCTTTGTGTATGTACAGTGTGCTAATGTCCTAGATTTTAGACATTAATTATGTGACAGTAAAGTATGTGTGTTTGTATCGTGTTATGTCCAGTGTTAGTGTCAAAATTTGTATTTCATAGCTATTTACATGTCTATGCACAAGGAAAAACAAGCCAAGAAGCACCAAGAACAGAAAATTCATCAAACCACTGTTTTCGAGAAATGTCACCTTGAGACCGAGGCGTCGAAGCTCAAGGAACAACTTCTGAAGGCAAAGAAAGAGTTTCTTAGATTTCTTTAAGGATGAAATAATCCTTTTTATTTGCATTGCTACTAGTGTCATGTAATAATAATCCTTATAAAATTGTGATATTCATTTTTCAAATGCTGTCCAACCACTGTGATCAAATCCTTGATTTAAGATAATGTCTCCTTCGTACTGTGCTATCCAATGTCTTCTAAGTAATGCTTTGTTTTAAAGACAACGGCAACAGAAATAAGTGTGTATTAGTTGTTGACAGAAACTAGTTCATACCTATATTTAGTCATATTCAAGTTATAAATAAAATCATTATCTACTCTAAAAAAAAATAACATGGAAAACATTTTACATCTTAGAAAAAATACTCTAGGGGACTTTCCAGGTTAGTATATGAAACTATTGGTGAGAAACATGAGATTAAGTAAAATGCAATAGGTAAATTAACAACAAGTTGCAGCTTTTTGCAGCAACCTTCATCTTTTCACTAATCAAAGAAGTCTTTACACACTAACTTTCATGTTAGTATCCGAAGTATTAGGTATATATTAACACTAGAAATCATCAAATATCAATAACTTTCCCTAGTATTAAAAAAAAAGGGGGGGAAACTTCCCTTACTGCACCTTTATGGATTATAATAGTTAACTAAGATAAGTGCATTACATGTGAACTTGAAAATTGCCTTATATAGATATATACTTAGAATTCTATGATGTATTTAAATTGGTGTTGACAATGTTATTTAATAATATATTATTTTTGCGTAATTTGTTGCATAAAAAAAACCTCATTTAATTGTATAAATCTAAATGTATTTAAAAGAGTTTGTAATGGTTGATCTACATTTACCTAGTCATTTCAAAGTAAAAATGTGAACTGGCAATCCAATCTCCATCAGTATAATACCAAACATTACAACTCAGGCAAAAGGCAAAATTAGCTGGATGAAACATTAAAAAGTAAGTTGAATAGATAAATCATAAATGTGATATTTATTTTTTACCTTTCCGCATTTATATATTTATATTAAGAATAAATTACTAATTTAATTTTTAAAATTGTAATCATCAGTTAATTTAATTTTTAAAATTAATAAAATAATTTTAAAATTATACATTATCAATCAATTTAATATTTAAAAATATAGTCCTTACTGTTATTCAATTTTGTTAATCTTTAGTGTGTTATTATTTTTTTTATCTTTAGAAAAGTAGTTATGTGTGTTATGTATTTTTTTAATCTTGAGAAAAATTAGTTATGTGTGCATTATACATTTATAATGTGTAAGTTGCGGTGTGGGTATGTTATTTATTTTTTAATCTTTAGAAAATTTAGTTGTGGTTTTATATGTTATTCATTAGTTCATTTTTAAAAAATTAAAATCTTTTTGTCAATAAAATATTTCATGAATTATTTCTAATTATAATTTGATATGCTTTGATTTGTTTACGATTATACTTTATCTGTTTCCCAATTATACTTTGATTTGTTTTTTTGTTTATGGTTTATAAATTAAGATTGGATAGTTTTATTTCCTAATTAGGTTGTATAAATCAGAAAATAGAATATTTGTCATTAAAATTGTAAATACTCGTGGATAAATACAGAAGAAAAAAGGACATCAAAGCTAATTTTTCGGACATTTTTGTTGAAACTCTCATTACTACAGGAAAATTTTGGTTTAACTGTACCTTTTTGTTTCAGAATTTGACAATCTTGTGAATTTTATTTTATTTTTACAAATTTTTCTCCAATTTACGAAAAATTGTAATTTGTCTAAATTGTGATAATATAAAAAAATCCACAAATTTGTTTTAATTGTAGTAGTTTAAGAGAAAATTTTCTACAAAATTATGTTAATTGTAACAGTTTATGCGTCAAGACAAAATTCACGATATTTTGTAAATTATAGAGTAAAAGTTATAAAAAAAATTCTTTGAAGGTGAAATTCATGAGTGTGAAAAATTGAAGGTAAAAAATGCGATTAAGCAAAAAAAATAGTTTAAAAAGATGAATATACCTTTCCTGAAAGATATTTCTTATTTTAGATTTTTTTAAAACCAAATAATATTTCTTTATGTTCTTTGTGAGGCTCAAGGGAAAAAAAAATATAAATATACAATAATATATCCATATTCTTTTGTGTGTGAACAATATCCTAAACTCTTGGTGTCTTATATTTTAGACATTAATTACGTCAAAGTATCTGTGTTGAGTTGTCGCTGGTGTTAGTGTCAGAATTTATGCTTCATAGATACTTACATATATTTTTTATATATTTTTTTGGGGGGTACAAAGATAATTACATGTTTATGCATAAAAGAAAACAAGTCAAGATACACCAAACTCACTTGATAACATCAGCATTCAGCATATGCACCCCCACCTCCTATAATTTCTATTTCTCATATTTAAAGGTAACATGACTTTATTTCTCAACCAACAATTTTACTATTTATGTAACTAACAGTCAGGTATCATTAAAAAACAATAACACTAAATTTCAAATAAAGTTTTCACCTTATCCTTCACATTGAGTACTACACTACTACCCCTATAAACTGCTATGGCGCCAAAATGACTTGATTCCCATGATCAAACACAAACATGTGAGTTCTATTATCCTTCATTGTTCTTTTATAAAAATCTTTTGCCTTGAAATAGAATATTGATTTTACTGATAGTGTAAGGATGCTACATTGTTTTATTATGTTCTTGTGTGATAAATTTCTTAGTAAATATTTATATGAGAAAAAAATAAGAAAATAAAATATATTAAATTTTATTTATAAATTAAAATCAACTTATATACTTTAATTTTTTGATAAATTAGATGAAATTTTCTATAAAAATTAAATATATAAATTGATTTTAATTTATGATAAAATTCAATTTTTTTTAATATGAACTTAACTACTTAAAGTGATTGTCACTTGTGCTTAACGTAGTCCTCTACTTCAGTGTTTTTGGGTCCAGCTTTTAGTCCTAAAAATTCATGTTACATTTCAGAATCCACATTCTTCTCTCATTCATATGAGCTTGGCCCATTAAACCAGAAAAGGAACTCAGCCCATTCAGAAAATGGATATCTTAAGTCACACCTTAGTCATCTTAAACTCCTTTATTATTATTCAGGCAACATGACTTATTCAACCAACAAACTTAACTAATTATTTAGTATTTATGTGACCAACTAAAAGATATATGTTTTATGTTGGAGTGGGAGGAACACCATTGATAGTTGTAGGATTTTGAAAACATGAATAATCAAGCATGATGCTGCAAGCCATTTTATTACAATTTTCAAATTTACACATGCAACGACTACTTGCTTCAACTATGCACGCATTTTAACGTGAACGGTTTCCACTGAAAAATCTTTCTTTACACTTAGATTGAGTGTGACAGAGGAGTGAGTGAGAGGATGTGTAACAGTTACATCATAATCTCCATGGTGCAGTGAAATATCTACGAATCCTGTGTCATCTGCTGTGACAATCTGAGATACAGTTCCCCACTCTTTAATCAGCTTGTCAACAACGTCTCCAGCTGGAGTATTATTGAAATTCTGATCCGCCAGGGTAGTTTGGTTGAAACCAGCTTGTGCTGGACCAGAAAACATTATAATCCCTTCAACACCAGGATGAGAGTACCCCTCTCTTAGTACCTCTTCCAAGTACTCTGCCTACTCATGAAACAACAATGAGAAAACTAACCTTTTTTTTAATAAACTTTATAAACAAATTTACAACATGAATTACGGTGTAATGTAATGAGTTGAAGTTTCTTTTGTAAGTTATAAGTAAATGTTCATGAAGAAGAAGTTTATTAGAATACTTTCTGTAGTTGAAGAAATACCTGACTTGGTTGTGGATCCATACTCACTTCAGTGAGCCATATTGGAAGTCCAGTTGTGGCAAGAAGATCAAGAGCTGACCTCATATAAGCAATATTTGGCTGACCATTAGCAAAATGGCCTTGCAACCCTATTGCTGCTGACATTCCAGCAACTCCTGGAAATGACAAAATCTCCTGAATTTTCTTCACATAATTGGCTGGGCTGGCATCCTCATCCCCACTATACTCAATGGTGTTATACTCATTCAGGAACATCTTTGGCATTGGGTCAATCTCATAAGCTGCTGCATATGCTGCTGCAGAGGCATTTTCACCCAATTTGTCCTCATAAAAGTGGAAATGGAGATTCTCATTCATCACATCCCATGCAATCAGTTCTCCTTTGTATCTTGAAACCACAGATTTCATTCTTTTTGTTGCTGCTTCTCCTAATTTCTCAGGTGATAGGGTCTTAACCCATTCAGGCTGTTGTTCTGGATTGTCCCACAAAATGTTATGGCCTCTCACAGAAATGCCATTCTCTTTGGTGAATTTCAGCATGGCATCTGAGATAGTGTAGTCTTCCTGGCCTTGATTTTTCTCCGTACTATACCACTTCATCTCATTGGTGAAGGTTGTGTATTTGAACCTTGACACAAACCAATTCTGGTAGTCTTTGTTTGTGAGGATATAATGGTTCATTCCACATCCAAATGGGAAGTTCAACTTTACTGGTGTGATGTTGACCGTAGCTCCTCTCGATGCTGTTTCATTTGTATGAGTTATCTGGAATCTCACTTTCTTCTTACGTATCTGCATATTGCCATGTTATAGATCAAGCCTGTTAAATTCTTTTTTTTACCTTTTACCCTTTACTACTGATTTTGTCTATGAAATTTGGTCTTTATTGCTTTCATTCCTCGTAATGAACACATGATTGACTAAGAATTGGTGAATTTCATTTTAGTAGTAGTACAAAATTAATGCAATGATTCTTCTCCTAATGTAAAGCACTGGGTATATGTAAAAGTGATATAAGAAACATTGGCTTTCATGTAAATTCCAACTTTTGTAAGGAGAGAAATTATTAGATATTCCATAATCATCATATATTTATGATTCTCACCAATTTCTAGATGACATGTACTTATTGTTTCAATTTACCAAAAAAAACTAATAATACTCAATTAATTAAAGGAGATTAGGGGGAGGATTTGCAAAAGCTTACCCTCTCAATGCTGGCGTCTTGCAGTGATCTCCATTGCTTTTTAGTGAATGGTTGTAAGGAGACATTGTCAGCCCATATTTCCACAGTGGAATTCTTGCTCTGCATTGTTGAGAAAATATTTTTGGTCCATACAAAATATCACGTTTCTGGATGGTATAAACCTAGAAATGTATTTCACCTCAAAAAGAATCTCAACAGAACTTGAGAAGTTTGAAACTATGCCACCTTTCAGCAGAGTCCAACATCCATGCTTTGCTATCACGTGGCCACCTCGTACCAGTTCACTTCCTTTTGTTCTAAATATAACTGACACAGTGTCACTTCCTTCACTGACCTGAAACCAAGCTGAATGTGGCAACATGCATCAAATGAAAGCTAGAGAAAGAGACGTCATATAACTCAACAATGGAGAAAATGAAGTTACCAGAAAAGGTGTATAGCATTCCTTTCCTAAGTTGGACCTTCTGAGAGAAACTATCCAACGGTTGTGTTCTGCTGTGGGCAACAATGAATCTATTGCCTTCATTCGATATTTGGTCCTTGATTGCTCCTTTTCCAAATACTGTCCAACCCTTCATGTTGCGATAAAATCCTGGATTTACTATAATGCCTCCTCCATACTGTGCTCTCTCAGGTTCTGTCAAGCACTGCTTGTTCTCAAGGCCATGACAACAGAAGTAAGTTTGTGTAGTAATTGCACCAGAAACTAGGACATACCCATATTTAGTTTGGTTTGAAGTATAAAATAAAATTATTATGTACTCTACAATAAAATAACATGAAAAACATTTTGCAACAAAGAATACTCTAGTGGACTTTCCAGGTTATAGTATATGAAACTATTAGCGGAAGTTTTATTGCCTTTGTAGTAGCAGAATAATCATAAGACAAAGAATGGACACCAAGCCCTGCACATGTTGAGAAGATATATTAGTTAAAAATGTTATAGTGAATGAATACTTGGCTGCCATGGAAGACAGTTAGCAAGAGATAAAGCAACAACCAACAAAAAGAGAGGGAGGAAGGGACAGATAGAAACCTGAGATCAGTAAAATGCAAGCGGTAATGAACAAGTTGCAGCCTTCTGTAGCAACCTTCATCTTTTCACTAATCAAAGGAGTAATTAAGCACTAAACTTAATGTTAGTATCAGGGGTATATATTGAGGCTGGAAATAATCAAATATCAATAACAATTAATCAGAGATAAATGCATTAAGTGTGAACCTAAAGATAGCCTCATATGGAGGAGATATGAAAAATGCCACACTATCTGACACTTTTTATTAAAAATTATAATTTTTTAATGGATAGGTCCCACTTTTCATTTAATTATTATTTTCTTATTTTTATAATTTTAATAAATTTTAATAAATAATAAAATATGTTAGAAAACATGTTATCACTCATGCAAATACACACTTAGAATTCTATCTATATGTATCTAAATTTGTTTAATAATACATTAATTATTTATATGCAGCATAAGGCTGATTGAATTGTATAAGTCTAAGTGTATTTAAAGGAGTTTTTGTGACTGTTGCCTTACTGAACTGAAAAACTCAATGACAGTTAAGGACGATGCATAATACCAAACATTACAACTCGGCAAAAGGTTAAATTAGCTGGATGAAACATTAAAATTTAAGTTGATTAGATAAATCATAAATGTGATATTTACCTTTTACGTTTTAGCATTTATACAGCTATATTATTCACTAAACAATTGTTTATAGGATTTTTATAATATTTTTTATTTCCTTTATCACATTAATCATCTTATTAATTACTTCATTCGGTCTCAATATAAGTAAAAAAAATAAATCTAAATAAAATATAAACAAATCTTAATTAATTTTGTCTCATTTAATTAAATTACTCTAAAATACTTTTTATTTATTAGAAGTTTTGTTTTCAATTATCCTATTTTATTCTTATATAAACTTTTAAGTTAGTTTAAAAAATGTTTATTATTAAATAAAATTTCTACAATTAAAACCAACTTTCTTAAATTAAGGCAAATCAAAATTTTCTCAGTTTATATGAGACACAGGAGGAAATATAGATTTATTTTTCTTTTTTTCCTTTTTTATCTTTTTAGGTTATATAATATTTATTTCACATTTGACACTGTTTAGAGAAAGTGAATATGGAGGCAGCCGAAAAAAGAAATCATTACAAATCGATTTAGATGAGTTTTGAACTTAAAGAAAAGTTATTGGATTTAAATTTTAAAACAATGTGTGATTTTTTTTTATTTCTTTCTAAACAAAATAATTTAATCGAATCCAATAAAATGTGAATTGGATGATTCAATTTTCATTAGATATCTTTATTGATATTTTAATTTATTATTATTAAAAAAATTTAATTTAAATATTAAAAATTTTTTAAATAAGTAAATTATCTTGAAATATAAAGATACTAATAATTTATTTAAAAATAAAAAATAAAAAAATAAAAAATAAGTAAGTTAATTAACAACATAGTTTCTTTTTTCTTAAAGAAATGATAATATATATATCTATTCAAAATAAAAGTAAGAATAATAAAATATATATAGTTTTACTACAATGATTATATACATAAAAAAATATAATAAAAATATGATGAAACACCATAAATAAATAAATATATGTATTGTACATGTAAAACATATAGCAACCTGTATATAATAAAAAAATATTAATTTTATTTTATAAATTGTATTCAAAATTTGATCCAATTCCATCGAAACAAGAAAATCGTTCGAAACAATAATAAATTAAAAAAAATTGTTGTATGAATTTATAGTTTTATTTTAGATTAAATTAGATATTAATACTCCTAAATAAACTAGGAGAGGCTATGAACAACAAAAAGGTGAAATAATAGTTCTTGTAACAATTTATATATATTATTATTCTTTTATCTATCTCACTTCGAATTATTATTAATTATATTACCTACTTCATCTTTTTTTCTTTCTTTTTATTTCCCTTGGTTGTATAAATTACTATAATATTTCTTGCTGCTTTCCCCTTCGACCATGTCACTCCACCAATCAAAGAACCCTTCATTTACTATTTTTTATTTCTGGTGAATCAAAGAAGCCTTTACTTAATTTTATGATAACAAGTTAGTAACATGAAAATATCAAATATTAAAAAACTTCCATTACATAATCATAATGCATCTATAAGGTATATAATAATGATATTATTTTTCAAGTACTATTTTAGTTTTAAGAAAACTATATTATTAATTAGTTTAAATATAATTTTTGAAATAATTATGATAAAAATTAATAAATTTATTATAAAAATAATCGATACGTGATTAGTTAATAGTAATTTATCAGCATACCACTAGACCAAATGTGCACATTGAGAGGCAGAAGATTAAGTTAAAATTATGTCTATTTTCTTATTCATGAATTATTATACTTTGTCTGTCTGTAGTTCTACAGTAAGATTGCATCCAATTGTACGTCAAGGTAGCCTGTTTTTCTAGTCAGGTATTAAAGAGAGTTTACTTATTTACCCCTCTGATTTTATATTTTATTTTAAGATCAACTATGACTTGCAACACATTGTTATATTACATTTTCAGTGGCAAGGTGTCACTTGGTATTAAAAAACTTCCAACCAAAATTGTTATGTATCACATCATTCAAACTTGTCAGCTTCCAAATCATCAAAATAACTGGCATTCCGAGAATGACCTTGGGACCTCTTGCACCCTAATCATCAAAATACCACTAGGCCAAATGCCTTGTTAAATTTTGTTGTCTGCTAATTATATTAAAAACTAATAAATTGATTTGGCAAGATTATTTCAGGGTGGATTCTGAAGTTAAAACATTGCTCCTAATTCACACACCTGACTTTTACCACATGACATCATTAAAAAAAATGGTGCCTCTCTTTTTTACCACAAGCAGAAGCGTTACTTCATAAATGAAGGAGGCTGAAATCCATTAGCAATAGCGAAGTTCATTGCTTCATGGTCTCTTTTAAAAACTCCTCCAACATTGATACAGTTGTTGATTGGTTTACCAAATGCCCTAATATACAAGTTTTGTTGTTTTTATCTTATAATATTAATAGATTTAAAATTGTTTTTGTATACCTCAAGCCATCACTAAAATGGTAGCATTCACATTTTTATTATCGTTTTAGCATGCATAAGTGGGTATTGCAAAATTTACATTATTTTTAGTTGTTACACACAAGTAAACTTTGTAACCATCATAAATCTTCATCTAAAACTATAAATGAGAATATTTTTTGTAACATAATTCATATCCAATAAGATCTTATAAGATAAATCGAGCTATAAATCCCAAAACCCTTTTATAAAGTAATGCATGCCTCCACAATGTAGGCTTCACTTGGATTTAAGTCTATATGCTCTCATTTCCTTAAGGAGGGTAAGGTGTAGGCCCTAATCATTCTGCCCACGTGTGCGTGTAGAAATTGATTTGTTTCTTATAATAAAAAAATAAAATTATGCAACCATCTTTAATTAAATATACAGTATTTATATTTTCTAAACTTACTAATATTCAAAGCTTGTTACACCGGTACTTGATAACAAACTCAGTTGAATATATTAATATTCTATATAAAACTTGTTAATCTCATCCACAAGTTACACAACAACTCATCAACAGCTAGCATCTAAAAATAAAACTCTTTATGGTCATCCGCAATTCTCTCTACCCGTCCTCTGATTTCTTTTATCTCTCCTTCTGATTCCCATAGTATATAAGAGGCAGAAAGTGAGAGGCAATAGCAGAGAGTAAAATAAAGTAACCTTGAAGAAAGGAAATCTTAAGAGAAGGGTGCAACTTTCCTCCCTCTCTTCCTTCCTTTCTAACTTACTCTTGCTCTTTGTGGTCAGGGTTTGGTAATAAAAGAAGTAGCAATGGCCAGTTTCTCAGGAACCACACAAAAGTGCATGGCTTGTGACAAAACCGTGTACCTTGTTGATAAACTAACCGCAGATGGCCGTATCTTCCATAAGGCCTGCTTCCGATGCCACCATTGCCGCAGTACCCTTAAGGTCCAATTTGTTTCACGTATTCGACACTTATTTGATACCATATTCTTAGATATTTCACCAACACATATTTGTCAATATACCATTTCTCTTCCAAAAATGTTATAGTATTAATCTTGTCAATGTTTGTTTACTGAATTGGTTTGATAAAGCTTTCAAAATACGATTGTGACTGAATTTTTAAGTTCAGGTTAATTAAAAACAATGGTGGTCTTTGAAGTTGACCAAATCCTACATTTTTTTTATAAAGTGTGTTGTAACTTTGTTTGCAGCTTAGCAACTACTGTTCTTTTGAGGGAGTGCTCTACTGCAGACCTCACTACGATCAACTCTACAAAAGAACTGGCAGCCTGGACAAAAGCTTCGAAGGTAAAATTGACTTCAAAACTAAGAAATCCTACACTAGACTAGGGCCATGTTTCTCACTTTCTTTTGTTTTAATTTTTTTCTAAAATAATTCTACACTACTCAACAAACAAGGTCTAACATTTTTCTTCTTCTCATCATCACAGGAACACCCAAAATTCAGAAACCAGAGAGACCAATCACTGAAAATGAGGTGCCTCTTGTACTCTTTTGTCTTTAAATGTGCTTCATTTGTCATGCAAAGTTTGTACTCTTCAATTTTTCACTTACACCTAAATGAAACTGGACAATTTAACAGAATACTAAGGTCATCGCAAACGTGTTCTTGGGCACCAGAGACAAATGCGTGGGTTGCAAAAAGACAGTGTATCCAACTGAGAGGGTAACCAATTAAATAACAAAAGCTTTTTCAATCGACTACTGCTTTATTTATTCCTCCTCCTTCTAATTATTGATACTAATACATATGATTGTTGTTGTTATTGTAATAATAAAAGGTTACGATCAATGGTACTCCCTACCACAAGAGCTGCTTCAAATGTACCTATGGAGGTTGCACCATAAGCTCATCAAACTTCGTTACACACGAGGGAAAGCTCTACTGCAAGCACCACCACATTCAACTATTCAAGGAGAAGGGTAACTACAGCCAGCTCGATAACGACCAAGCCAATACCACCGAAGTCAATGCTTAAATGCATACTTCTCTACGTGTTTGTTTGCTTTCGCGTCACATCTCTCTCCATTCACGTTCTTCTAAAGCAGGGTTCTGTAGCTTCTACATCAAATTGCACTGCACTTCTTCACGTGAATTCAGTGATGGATGTGATTTTGAAACGTAGTTCCAATCATGATGTATTTTGATATTTGTGGTGTCCTTGTAAAAACTTATGTATTGATGAGTCGGGGAACCTTGCAATCTCTGTGTGCATCTTGATTCTCAGAATAATTTCAGCAGTTTTATTTAAACCATGAGTTTTATTTATATCTTTAATAAATACTACAGCTCACTTATATATAATAATCAAATACTTTATTCATCGGCATCAACAAAAAAAAATCGTTATATTAATTTATTTCAATTCATAGTATCTTAAATTTAAATTATTTTTAAAAAATATCTGTAAAATTAAATGGTCCAAGTATTAATTATATTTAATAACATTATTGATAGTTAAAGTATAATGATATTATTCATACTTAAAAGTATAAAAAGAACTAAATAATTAATATAAAGATTCCTTATAATTAGAACAAAAAAATATTTTCGAGACAGGAAGTAGTACTATACAATTTGTAATTTAAAAAAAAAGTATAATTAAGATATTCAAAAAAACTAATTAAAAATAATGCGAATTAAATTGATATAAATATATTTATAATCTTATAAATATAAAAAATATATTTAAATTTTAATAACTATATAACAGTTTTGTATATGATTTGTATGTAAATACTCATAAAATTATATTCATTTTAGATATTAAATGAATTTTTTCATGACATAAACAACTTTTATAATTATTATTCTTTATTTTTTAATATATTTTTTAACTAAACTTTAATTATATTTTGATATTTTTTCTTCTAACTTTTTATAGTTATCAGATATATGTATATCAATTAATAATTTAAGTTATTACATTAACTTTATAATTTAATTTCTTGCAAGACGACATCTTTTTATTATTTTATCTAAAATTATTTTAAATTCAAAATAACTTTAAACTTTGATTCGTTCAAGTCAAGTGAATTTTTTTTTCAACAACATACATCTATAAAATTCGAATATGATATTTTTAATAAAAACTATTTTTTATCACTTGAATTAACATGCGTGAAATTTTTATTTTAACTTTGACTCCATACAAAATATAGAAAGTAAATAATACTTACTTTTTCTTAAAGATATCAATATAATATATTATTCTTTTCTTTTTATATTAAAATATACGTGATTTAGTTCATTTGATTTTTTTTAAGTAAATACAAAAATAAGATTAAAACCTGAAGCTTGTTCTCCTATCACTAAACTGAGCTTAGTGATTTATTGATTTATTTAATTTATTATCATTAAAATGATTTATTTTTTTCTTTCTTGAAAGATGAGATCATTATATTATCCTTCATTCTTATGTATAAATATAAAATAAATTACACTCTTATTTTCTAAATATAAATATTGTATTGTCTATTTCCTCTAATCACATAAAAGCATTTAGAATTAAGAAAAAGAATTCAATTACAAAATATTTAAAAAGAAATTCATTCTAATCTAAATTACGTGAAAAAAAATTCAAAATACATTAAAATTTAAAACTTTTCAATATTGTTGAATTTTTCTCCATTAAAACTCAAAACAAAAATAGTATAATTATGATTTTTTTCATTTAACAATCTCAAAACATAAATCATATGTAAAAAAATATATAAAATTAAATTATTTTTTCATAATATTTCACCAAGATGATGTATTAAAACATGGAAAAAGCTACGTGTCGTAGATTTACCGTATTGTTTTCGCACCTTAAAATTTCTATATCTTTTATTGCATGTATATATATAGGGTGAGAGAGAGAGAGAGCTATTTTGTATATGCATGGAGGGGTGAATTTAAAAATTACACAATTATCTATTCATATAATTGAAATTTAATAAATTTATAATAATTCCTTTAAAATATATGTATATATATAATATTATTTATAATTAATTTACACGGTGAAAAAAATTATATTAAACTATATACATATACACACATGCCAAAAGTTGTTGTACGGGTATTGATAATTGGGTGCAGTGTCATCCACGCAGTAAAATGAAAGAGAAAATGTAAAGACAACGTCAACATCACACATTAAAGGTATTAGCACTCTTTCCCAAATTTAGGCATTTGAGTGCTTTTGTTCAACACCTCTTGAATTCCATGCAGTCACACATTTACGCAGCCATGAGTTTGTATTGTTGGATTAAGGTAAGTCAGTTCAAACTTTTTGTGTTTTTTTTTTTAATTTAATTTACCTAGATAAAATATAACTTATCTGATTTATCCAACAGTTCCAATTAACTGGCATTGTGAAATCCTTAACTGCACAGTCCCCCCTCCCAATTTAGGGAAAGAGAAAGAAAAATCCTTTTAAATTTTTAGATTAAAAGTATTCTTTATTTCAAGAAAGTTAATACTCATTCTGTCATGCATACTAAAGAGAAATGACCATTTAGTGTTAGTTTATATATTCACCTAATATGCCATAACTAAAGAGTAATGACCATTTGCTATGAATATCTCGTTGACACACAGAAGAGTTCATGTTTTTGAAGCTATGTTACTAGCCATCACCCAAGTACTCAATTACAAGCCAAAATATATAGCTAATTTTAATTTTCATATCTGAAAGGATCCGCAAAGTCCTTCATAGTTATTTGCTGAAAGATCTTCAGTGAAGGTTGAGGTCCTTCACTTTATAAGTTCAAGCACGAGTTCCTGGTTTTATCATTTGCCAAACACAGTATTTGTTCATTCATCCAAAACAATGAATGAGCACATCAAAAGACCAATCAGGGAAAGTAGACACTCTACCTGGTAGACCCAAAAATCAACTAACTATATAGATAACGCGTACAAAATCACAAACATTATAGAAGCAGAGAAGGCCAACCCCAGGTATATTTTTTAATAGAAGAAATTTCTGAAACAGAGATAATTGACTTGTACATTGAAATGTTTCTTTCAGATATTCCTGTGCTAGCGATTGGTAGAAGAGGAAAAAAAAGAAGAATTCAAAGATTAGTAGAAAGAGCTGGAACAGTTTTCGAAATTGATTTTAGGTGAGAATACCTACCAAGACTGTCCATGAATAAAGTTACTAATTAAAGCTCAAATTTTAAATTTTCTAAAAAAATATATCTATTATTGATAAAAAAAATTCGATATATAATTCTCTTTATAAAAATAAAAAAATTCTGTCAAAATTTATTTTAGTTATTACTCATCGTTGAGCTGAACTTGTCAAGTGCCATTTCATAACTGTATCCACAATGGATTTATTTATACCTCATACCTGCCAATTTGCTTGTTGATCCAATTAAGCAACCGATCAGCAGTGCGAGCATCAACAATGACACGTTTATCAGTTTTCTCTTGTTTACGTTCCCAACCATCACCAACAAATTTAGAGGTAGAGCCCCAAAAGAGCATTAATGATCAAAGAAAACTTATTAGAGCTTAGTATTTATCTGTGCTGCCAAAAAATTGAACAGAAAGGTACTAATCACCAAGGCATGTTTAATATAAACATCAAACCTCACCTTAGTAAGAAAGTAAGATAAGATGCAGGCACCTTTAATGCACATTCTACCCTTGCCATTAATATTATTCCTGGATGCACTGCATCGAGTTCATTAAATAATCTTGGGACCTTTTTGTAGTGAGGCTGCATTAAAATTTCAGTGAGATAATAATTATTAGTTGAAATGTTCATTGGAAAAAGCCCAAAAATTTAATTATACATTTTATCAAATAATACCTTATAATTCCTGCATGCAGGGGACCTGACTGAGAAGCAAGGGACACAAAGGAGATGAGAATTTCTTATACTCATTCTTCATTCCTTTAAATCTACTTGACATGGAAAACGAGGGAAATTTGAAGGTGGGGTGGAGAGAGAAATGGATATGTTACACTCTTCTTTTTTCTTCTTGTTTAGTGAAGAGAGGCCACAATTTTGGAACTGTGGAGAGACAAGTAAATAATATGTCAAGGGTTTTTTTTTTTCTTCTTGTTAAACTGTGCAGGAGAGAGAGGTTTGTTGTAAATAGTTGTGGTTAGGGGAGTTTATTCAATTAATAAAATTTAGTGTTTGATGTAGAAGTTAACAATGTGTACACATAGGGTAAAAATGTTTTAGATTGTTATTAAATCAATGTTCATGTAGTTTATTTATTTTTTTTATATTTAAAAAAAATTATGAATAATTTTATATTATTATCTAATTATAAAAAATGTTTATTACAAAATTAACAAATTTGTTGTAATTGAATTACAATACAAAATTATATTTCTATATATAACTTTTTTTCTTTAAACAAATGTCAAATAATAATATTATCAATTTTCATGTTATCAAATAGATATCAATCCATATCATGTCATTAATAATGATATTTTATTAAAAGTGTTTAGTCAATCATCACTATCATCAAACCTGAATTTTTTACCTCCAAGATAATTTTACACTTAATCATTTTACTACTATTAATTTTTTTTTTCTCTCTTACACTCTCAACCCTTGATTTAATTTATTCAAAAAATAAATAAAAGTATAAATAGAGAGATAAAAAAGTGTTCGACTAACAACAACAAAAATACATCTATTATAAACAAAAAAATATATAATTTATTGTTATATTTACTAGGATAAAAAAATTAAAGTCTTAAATTAAATATTAATATAAAATAAATATTTAAATATGAAAATTGTTCATTTAAAAGTTTAATATAAAATAAAATTTTAAGTAAATTATAAGCTAAATAAAACTTTTAAAATGATAAGGTAGAAATTAAAATAAATCATAATAGACAATAGGTTATATTTGAGCTTTGAATTTCTTTATCAAATTAGACTTGTTGAAGCAAAAGTTTTAGTTTGTTGGGTCTATTTTCATCCTTATTTACAACCTTTTTTTGTTCTATTTCCTGTTTCTTTTGTTCCTCCCATGTTCCTCCTTTTCTTTGAAGCCAGGTGGTTAAGAAACTTTTCACCCTTATTGACTTGTAGAAAGATAATTGAAATCAGCGTGTATTGGAATATGCAACCCAATCACACTTAATCCATCTAAAAAGAAAACGAATTCTCAACAAAAAAAACAGGATGGCTTATCCTTGTCGCCATCTTGATATTGGTGGTGTCCTTTCAAAACACATGTATTGGTGTGACCGCCGACAAGGATGTTTGCTATGTGTTGTGCATCTTCATTCTTCAAAGTCATTTAAGCAGTTTTATTTAAACCATGAGTATTTTAAGTTAATAAATAAATATTTAGTACATACTTTAATTTTAATTTTTTTTTAAGAAGTATAATTAAGATATTCAAAAATAATATCAATTAAATCGATATAACTATATTTATAATTTATAAAAATATTTATATTTTATACTTTAATAATTATATAACAGTTTTATATAATTTGTTTGTAATGATATTTATATATTTTTAAATTTTAATTTTACATGTACATTTCTTTATATTCATTTTCAGATATTATTTGGTTGAAGAAAGAAATAGAGAGAAAAGAAAGTGAAAGGAAAAAATGTGAGAAGAAAATAAAAATGAGTAGAAATTAAAATGATTTGTTAGTTGTTTGTAGGAGAAAAAAGAAAATATATATACGTGTAAAATAACAAATATTTCTAACTAAAAAGAGATATAATAAAAATATAAAAATAAATATTACATTAAAATTTAAGAAAATTTTAAAATATTTATTTTATTTATTAAATACAAATAAAATATGTTAATTTTTTTATTTATACTAAATGTCTATATTATATAATAAAAAGATAAAAATAAGCTAAAATAAAATAATAAAAGAGACGGTAACACATTTTAAGATTATTTATTTTATTTTTTTAATAAAATAATATTTTTATAAAATAATAATTTGATTTTTATTTGGTGTAATCATAAAGGGCATTATAGTACTTTATTATCTCTACTATTTTTTTTTTTGTTATTTTCTTCCCAAATTAGAAATAAAAAAAATATTGATTAGTAACTCTTTCTTTTTTTTTCTTGCCTATTAAATAAATAAAAAAAATAAAATTATATGCGTGTTTTCTTTTGTCACCTTTTTTTTATCCTTCTTTTCATTCCTTTCAAAACAATAAAAGCCCATTTTGACTCATATTGGCTTCACTAAAGATCGGGAATCCCACTTAAGTGAAATATTTGAAGTACTTCAATGTTTTTTAATCAAAATTTTAATTTTAATTTAGTAATTTACATAATAAAAATTGACATAGATTATCAATCTTAAACAGTAATTTTAAGTGAAGAACAACATTACAAAAAGTAAAATCTTGCATCTAAATTTCATCTCTGAAAAAGAATTTGCAAATTATGCGTGTGCGCATTGAAATTTTACTATGCATTCTAAATTAATAATTAATTTGATTAAGAAGAATAAATTTATAAAAAGAATTGTCTGCTCCAAAAAAGCTAATCCTCATATACAATGAGTGTTTACATATATCCACAGACTGTAGCCATAACTAATGACCATTTGCCATTAATATCTCATTGACGCGAAGAAGAGTTTGTGTTTTGAAGCTTCATGTTATTAGCCATCACCCAACTGACCCCAAGTACTAAATTACAAGCCTACATAGCTAATTTTAATTTGCATATACAAAAAAGATCTGCCAAGTAGTTGACAAGCATATACTTGAATATATCACGTTTAAATAAGTTGGGAAAATAAAATCAATCAAGAAACACATTATTACGTGGTACAAAAATTATGTCGTTACTGTAAAATAATAACTTGATCATTATTAATTGGCTTATTAATTCTCTGTTTCTCTTACCAGAAACTCCTAGTAAAGTATTCCAGAAACATTGTGTTGGGGCAAGAGAAGGAATATGCGAATGACAACTATTGCCAAGCCTCTAACAAAAAGATAGGCCACGAACATTAAATCGTGAATTAGGTAGTAGTAATTTTGTCTCATTGAAATTGGAAAGTGTGGTTTGTGGAGAAGAGAAAGAAATATTCACTGATGGAATAAACAGTTCAATGTCCACTAGAAAAAGCTAATAGTGAGAATAAGCTGCCAAATCACGTTATTGGCAATGCAAACGGCAAAGCTAAAGTGCAATTCGCGTCATCGTCACAAAGAAAGTTGTCCCCATGACTTGGATCCTCTCTCCAATGCATGAGAACTAATTTTGCTAATTCGTGCGCTATTAGAGAGATTTTGTATCAATCGCAAATATAAATAAATAAAAGAATCAAACAAGACACAAGAAAAACATATAAATCAATCCGCGAATCATGTAAATGAGTAGTATAATTTTTGGAAGCAATAGTTCATATCCACGAAACAAATCAACAAGGTAAAAAAACTAAGCAATATTTCTCATGTTCAAAGTGAAGTACACATCCAAATCCAATTTGTGCAAAGTAACCTCTTCTCAAAAGCACGCTTCCAGCAGGCAGCAACAGCAGAGAGCAGCCAAACTGCAACAATTTCCAAATTCAAACAAATTAGAATCCGTTGAACAAAACGTACTAATTTCATAGAATCACAACCCTTTCTCATTTTACAAAAAAGAAAGAAAAGAAACGAGACAGAAAATTCAAAGTCGAATCCTTTTCAAAATTGGTTGTCATCTAGAAAGTTTTAATTTATTATAAATTATTTCCTTTTTTTAATAATTTAATTCTAATACACGCTGTAAAAGAATAATTTAATCAGCTTTATAAAAAAAAGAATAATTTAATCAAATATAATTATCAATTAATATATTTTCTATCTTAGGTTACTTGGTAAACCCGCAAGTAGCCGGGCCCACGCAAAAAGATGACATCAACTTCGAGTAGAGTGCGCGCGTGGCAGGCGCGTGAGATAAGGTTGAAAGCAGACAGAACAACTACTGACGAACAAGTGCGGGCGCACAACAGATAATGGTAGAGCCGCAACTGCGATCGAGCGAGTCAAGCCCGATCTGAGACTCTGAGTCGCCACAAGCACCTTGACCCACTCAATTTTCAATTTTTTTATAATAAATTGAATATAAAGAGAGAGAAAAACGCACCATCTTTCCATGCAACCAGCGGATGAATTCTGTTGTTGAGGCGGCGGAGGCTGAGCGTACTGAGGAGGAGCATAGGGTGGAGGGTAGCCCTGTGCTGGATACGCCTGGGGAGGGTACCCTTGCGGCGGGTACCCCTGCGGAGGGTAGGCCTCCTTTCCGTACTCTCCCGGTGGTGGATAACCTAAATCAGAAAGTAAGAGTCCGATTCAAGAAAATCCAAGCAAGAAATTATTAAAATCAAATAGTGTTATATGAAGGGAGAGAAAAGGGGAGAAAAAAACCTTGGGGAGGAGGAACGCCGACGGGTGGTTGTTGCTGGTTGTAGTAACTCATGGGATGGGTGAGGTGAGATGAGAAGAGAAGAGAAGAGAAGGTAATGAAGGGTGAGGGGGGTTGTATGCGAAAGCGAGTAGATAGAGAGGAAGGTATTTATTGAAAATGGAATAGTGGGTGGGTTTTCCACCGAGGAGGTTATAACCGAGGGAGGAAAGCTTTTTCCTGTTTCCTATGCTTTCTTTCTTTCTTTCTTTCTTTCTTTTATCTTTCATTCATTATTATTTATTATTTATTTGGTGCCAACCGGGAACCGGGAACCAACGTGCCATCATCACACGTCATACTCGGAAGTGCCTTCAATAACCTCTTCGCATTCAATTTGTTTTATCCTTCTTCGGTAACTGGGTTATTTGCAGCATATTCCGTGTCAATTGCGCGTATGCAAGTCTGAACGCCATAACTGCCACTTATTTCTACTTTTTTTCACCCGCTAACTTAATTGTTAAGGGAGAAAAAAATTACTCCCTTTCATTCATCTTTCAGAATTTTTTACATAGATTACAAAAAATAATTGCTTCATTTAGTTTCTAATATAAAAATAATAATTTATCGTAATTAAGAAATTTATTTATTTTTATTTTATTTAGAAAATAATATTTTTCTACCATATTATTTATTGAAATTTGATATTAAAAATAAAAAACATCCATTGAAAACATAATGTCCAATAAATAAAAGTATTGTAAAAATAAATTTTAAGGTTAAATTATTTGTATATATTTAATATCAATATTCATAAAAAATTATTTATATTTAAAACTGAAGAAGTATTTCAAGATAATAATAATATTTATTAGAGGTCAATTTTATTAAAATATTTTTTACTCTCTTTTTAATTTATAAAATTCATTATTATATATCGAAAGACAATATAATATTTATTATAAGAAAAAATTGAAATATAATTTTTAATATTTTTAAAATTTATTATAAGACAAAATTGAAAAATAATTTTTAATATTTTGTTAAAAATTAGAAAAGTCAATTAATATAAAACGAAGGAGTTGTTGATTTTAGTTGAATAGTGAAATTTTTTTTTAGACTGGGTATAAATGATCCACGTTATACATTAGCACAACTCCCTATATACTCTATCAAACTCTATTGTTTTATTGTAATTAGAAAAAAAAAAAATTAAATAATTAAATTTGAGTTTGAAATTCAAGTCAATTATTTAAATAAATCAAGTATTAATTTCATGAGTTCAGTATTAATGGTATGTGAATAACTCACTCATTTAAATTGATGATAAGAATTTTACTATTTTTTATTTATACATTTATTATGAAAATATTCATACTTTCATCGAGAATATTAAATTTGATTTTGATTTTATTTAGATTTTATTTACTACAATATAAAAAATAAAATCATCTATAATATTTGACTTTCACATACCATGTGTTAAACCTATATTTTTGTTTATATATTATCTTCTGGTATTAGAATATTTATCAAATACTAAATTAATAAAGTTAAAATAATTAAAAAGTACTTATAAAATAAAATAAAAATATTTAAATCATAAATATATTAAACAAGTCAAAGTTGATTTCTTTTTAAATTAAATTTAAACTTTTAATTAAGTTGGTTTAAATAAACAAGTCAAAATTTAACCATCTATTTTTTTTTATAAGTCTAAATTTCAAGTATTGTACTTTGCTCAACTGGTTTATATCTCTAATTAATGATGTAAGATAAAATAAATAAGATAAACAAGACTATGTACAAAACAAGTTTAATAAATTTTTAGTTTATTTAATATTTAGTGCTTTTTGAATAATTTATCAAGTAATAATACAAATTATATAAGTATTAAAATCATCATCGTGTTAATGAAAATAGCAATCTATGCATAAAAGGATACTTGGACTTGATTTTCACTTGTTTTTAGATTTATTTATCATTTAATTTTTTTAGAGAAATTTAAGGTTTAGACAGTATGTATAAAATCTTAAATTTAAACTTTGTTGTGATTATTGTATTTTCTTATTTTATCAAAAGGAATTTTGAAAATCAGAAGATAAAAATATTTATTAAAAAATTTATGAAAAGAAATTGTGGAATATTTTTATTTAGAAAAATATATTTTTAAGTATTTTTTATTTCCACAATGAGAGATGAGAAAATATATTCTGACAAGAATACAAAAAATTATTTTCTATCACACTAATAAGTTGTCAAAATCATATAACTGTTTTTTTTATTTATTTTTTATTTGTATTATTTAAAATTTTAAAATATTTATAAATCTATTAACATATAACCTTTTTTAAATATACTAACAAATAAATTTTTTAAACATATGATTCACGAGAATGAAATATGATATCATTTACCCCTTATAATCCACTAGTCAATTACAGCCCTTATAAAAAAAAAAAAAGCAACTTTTCAGTCACGGCAATTATTTACATGTCTTGCTCATTTTTTAACTAAATGATGATTGAGTTAGAATTTATTTTATAACAATACTTAAAATATAATTTGTAATTTTCCATTCCCTCTGTAGTCTATATCTTTTTTTTAGCTAAGTTTTTGCCACTTATTTAATATTTATAAAAATAAAACAAAAAAAATGAATATAACAACTTATATAAGCAATAAAATACATTTCATGTAACATGCTCGAGAGAGTTTAATTTTTATGTAATATTATTATAAAAAAATTTATATTGTCAATTAAAAAATCCACTAAATAATTTTTAAGTCATTATTATAAAAATTAATAAATTTATTATATATAAAAAATAGTAATGAAATAAAAATATAAAAAATATTCTCAGTCTATTTAAACTAAATTATTCTTAAAATATCTCTAGCTTTCCATGTGGTTGTCTCTTTTTTCTTATTTGTTCCGCCTGCTCCTTCTTCTCTCCGTTATGGTCTTAGTTTTTGTTTTTTTATTGAACGGATTCCACATTTCGTCTGTCTTCGTGTGTCCGCGTTTTGCCCAATTCCACAATTACATATTGAGGACAAAAGAGCAGTCTTGCAGCCATAAATTAAGAACAACCAAATTGTCTTCCCCCTAAAACATTACAATGACAAAAAAGTTGTCAAGACCTAACAAACATTTTTTTTAAATTAAAAAAATTTCTAATTAATTAAATATGGAAATCCGTCATAAAACAAATTTAAAATTTACAATGTGCACTTTTTTAAAAGGAAATGTGTAGAAATAATTTTTATTCTTCTGAATCAATTACTTAACTTAAATTAACTGATATTTAAAATAAAAATATAAACTAAAATAATTATCTTAAACAAGTGTGTTTTTAGAAATTATTTTTAAATGTTTTAGTTTTTTTTTTTTACGAGATCTTTTTTTTTTTTGCTTTTTATCTTTTTTAATCTATAATTTTTAATATCTTTAATTTTAAAAAATTATTAATAATTAAAATATTTATTTATTATAGAATTTAGTAATAATATATTAATATATTTAAATTTTTTATTTATTATAAATTTAAATTATATAGAAAAAATATTTATTTTGTAGAACGTGTTAAAATACTAATTTTTAATATCTAGCGTGGATGGAAAATAAATTATACAAGCTAGGACAGCGGATAATTCATGCCAGCGTCGTACCAACGTGGGAATATCCTGCTGATTTACCGAATTGATGCAGAATAAAAAAAATAGAGTTATTTTGGAACAATTAATTATATAAAAAAGATAAAATAGTGTTATTTTAAAATTATTATATAATATTAAATATAAATTAAATAAAATTAGATAAAATATTAATTATATAAACATATTAGTTATATATTATACAAATTATATACAAATATTAATTATATGATATGTTATTTATAAAATAAATAAATAAATAAAATAAAAATTTATATAATTATTAATTGTGTATTGTAATTATTATATGAAAATCATTAATTATGTCATATTTTAATTATAAAAATGAATAAATAAACTTAAATAGAAATATAATTATATATTATACTAGTTATATAAAATATTAATTTTAAAATAAATAAATAAAGTCAACTTTCAAAAATTATACATTATGCACAATGAATAATTACCTAATAAAGCCAACCTTCACAATACATACATCGCATTTGAAATTGTTTTTACATCATCTTTATTCGCATCATATCCATCATCAACTATAATAAATTAAATTAAATGTTGTTTTTCTGTTTTTACATTTTATTTTATTTTTTATAATTTAAAATAGATTACGTTTCTTTTTTAACATTTTCATCGTTGGTGACTAGTTTCAATAAATGACTGATAGCTGTAAAAAGTGTATTAGGAATTGAAGCTGGTAACCAATTTTAATGAGGTTGAAATATATTTAATTGCCTACTTTCAATATTTGTAAAAAATCTAATGGTATGAATAATTGCATTAACAACACTTTTAACTATTTATTTTATTTATGATAACTTATTTAATCGAAGAGATGAAATGAAAAGAAAAAAAAAATAGTAAGCTTATATTCAAAGATATATGTATTTGAATAAATGATATTTCAAAAAGAAAAATGAAATTCACCACAATTTAAAAATATAAAAGACTAATTTTAATTTAATTATAAAATATCACGTTTTATTTCAAATTTATATATTTTAAAGCATATTTTATTAAATCTTTTAAATTCATTAAAATGTTTTTTTCATCTCACATTCATCTCAAATTACTGATATTATTTTATTTAGTTCCTCATAAGTACTATTTTTTCATAGATAATTGCTAAATAATATATAGAACATTATGACTCATTTCATATATTTGGATATAACAAACTATCACATCCGGTTATATAAACGAGTAATTTGATATGCATCAACACGATATAATTATCTTATTTTATTACTTATCTTATTATGTTAGTTTCATATTTCTTTAAACAAATAATACACACATAGACTACGTAAAAAAAATTATACGTCATTTAATCAAATACTTAAATATATATTTTTAAGTTTGTTAATTTTAATAATAGTTACTTAAAAATTTATTATTAGTTGATGGTATAAAAATTTATATACTGATCATGTACTGTTAAATTTTATATTTAATTTTAAAGACGAATTTATATTATTAGGATAATGTCTCAAATTATATATAATATATAGTATATAAAGTACATTATATATATATATATATATATATATATATATATATATATATATATATATATATATATATATATATATATATTAAACATAATTATTATAGAAGTAAAAGTATAATAATGCTGGTAGGCAAATACACACCTTACATATAAAAACCAATAAAATTTTCTTATACTGTGCAACAAATTATTCGGATAAGACGTCACAAACTCAGGAATGTTTGTAAACTAATACAAACCAATAAAAACTAAATAACTAATAAAAAATAGAAACCAAAAATATTAAAAACTGAAGAAACGAGTTAGAAAAATCAAAAATTTTCATTAAACTGAATCGGATTTTAAATTTGTTTTTAAAAATCTGATCAAATGCAGTCCAAAACAAACTTATACATGCATTACACTTTTATTAAAAAATTTATCTCATCACTTATATTTTTATTTCTTATATATTTATAAAATTATCAAATAACTTATACTTATCTACGAAAAATATATTTAAGTAAAGATATATAAATGTAATTATCAAGTTATGTAAAATTATTTTTAATAATCCATATTTCAAGAGTTATACTATTGTTAGTTATATAATACTTATAGATGAGATATTTGATATTTTTAATTATGTTTATTATATAACTTACTATTTATTTAATTTTCTTTAGAAAAGACTAAATTTTATATTGTGTTGAATCACTTTATATTGAATGTAATCAAATCTAATTTGGAAACAAAATTTACTGAATGATGCTAAAATTGAATTGACTGGATCAAATGATTTTTCACTTCAAAATCACCGTCTACATTCTTTATAAATATCGTAGAGCAGGTATGCATTATTCACGTACCAATTAAAATCGTTATTTTGATTAAAAAAAATTGTAAGAATAATATTAAAGATATAATAAAATTTATAAATATTATATTGTGATAAAAATTATATAAACTATTTAAGACATGTTATAATAATAGTATAGTTTATTAATTGTGTTATTGATCTTAGTTAGTTATTATATCATTTTTACAATTTAAAAATAAAATATATAAAATTCAAAAAGAAATATTTAAAATATTTTTATATATTTTTAATTTAAAAATAATATATTAAACATTAAAATATATATTAAATACATTTTATAATTATGATAAAATAATAAATTAATTCATTAAAGCGTAATATTTCTAATTTATCGCAGTAGAAAACATACACTGTACAACACGATAAGTGAAAAGGTATTGCAGTTCGTTTCCATTTCTCTTAAAATAATGAATTCATTTTTGGTGGGATGAGAGAAATTACAAGGAAGTGAATTCATAAAATAAATAAAGAAAAATGATAGTTATTTTTCAAAAATTGTAATTAATTTACTAATTAAAATCAATTAATAAAGTTTAACCTATATAACCTTAGATAGAAAAAACGGTTTACTTTTATACTTGGGAAAAAAAGAATCACGGACTGATTCTCTTAAAAAAATAATTATTATAACATAAAATAAAAGAGAGACGGAGAAGAAGTTAAATGAAAAATGAGAATAAAATTTCAATTATAATAGGAGGAGAATGGAATTAATTAATAGGTGCAGTTAAAGGAAAAAAATGTTTAAAGTAAAATGAAGAACTAATCCGTAAAAGCTACGTATAATTTGTGATTGGAGTTTTCATAGGCACGTGAACGGTGAGCCTAGAGACACGGGAAAGAACACTATAATAGATAAGCAGTACACTGGATTTTTCATTTTGTAATATGATTAATATATAGTTCCAACAACGAGATTCGAAAGGAAACACATGTGTTCTTCGTTCTACTTCATGTACTGCACTTCAAAAAAAAAAATGTTCCAGACCCATACTCTTTGGCAGTAACTAATACTTTTGTTCATTTGGTTGGGTAGCTAAGTGTAATTGTTCTCTATATTTTTATTAACTATCAAAATTGATAGATAATAAATATTAATTAAAAATATAATAATTATTAATTAAAATTTTATTTTTATTTTTTTATAAAACATAATAATCATAATAAAATATTAAAAAATTAAAATTTTATTTAAAGATATTTTATAAATTATAACAATTAATTATAAAATATTAAAAAATAATAAACTTTCATAATAATAAATTATGAACTTTTAAATCTTATATTGTCATTATGAAAAAATTAATTAAAAATAATATATTATACTTGTTAGTTATAATTATAAAGTAAAAAATTTTAATTAAAAATAATATAATTTCATCCACATCATCATAAATAAAGGAGAATCAAAGGAATGGGGATAAAATTCAAATAAGACTATTTTTTTGATATAGATAAACTACGAAATTAAAAATTCATGTTTTTAAAATATGATAATAGTACAATAAATAAAAAATAAATGAAAAAAAGAAATAAAAAAATAAAAAATAAAGGAACACGAAAACGTAGTCATTGTTGAAAATTCATAATTTCTTACACCACAATGTTTACCCAAAAAAATAAACATAAACAGATTCAAAAGAAAATTAAAATATTTGTTTTTATGGTGAGTTGAAAAGGGCCCTACAATATACGCGTTTTATTTGCTTGTGGGGGAAAGTCATCTTCGTTGAAAATTCATAATTTCATACACAACATTGTTTACGGAACCAAAAAAAATAAAAATAAAAATATAAGCAGACAAATAGGTGGTTTTGTCAAATATATATCAATATTACACAAGTTATACAACTGGACTCAATGAATATTTATAGAAAAAAAATAAAGATGAAATGAATTAAATATTTTTATAAATTAAAGCATTTGAGATATATAAGTTAATAATAATTTATAAAAAAATTATTTTACTTTTTTTATTTTATTCTCTCGTAAGTAATTGTCATGACACGATGTCGCGACGGATAAATTAGCTCTCTTCACCTGGAGGTCGGTAGAAGTGCCTCCAATTTGCTGGAGTCATGCCACCTTTATGTTTTTAAAAGACAGGGGAAGCGCAGGAAAGAGCAGTGCAGTCGTCGGAGTTATGGGTTCGGGGAGTTGGTTCTGTATGAAAAAAGTCTGAGGGGGCGTGTCTATCATTTCGATAGTTCTGCTTGGTTAAATTTTGTATGGGAGAGGGATAGTGTTTGTATATGGGTGATATTCTTGGGTTCTTACATTTAGGACTGGCGGTTGTGGGGTGTGGGGTCGTTGAGCTTGATGGGAGGTGTCTGCATACGTCACTCGGTGCCGGAGGGTTGAAATCTACGTAGTTACAGTGCCACTCTAGGTAGGTAAGGGTTAGGTTATTTTTTGCCTAAGTCCGTTCTCGGTTGGGGGATTCGGTAGAGGCATTCTCGGCCTGGATGGGGGTTTAGGTTCCATTCAGGGTCGGCATATATCGGGGCTAGGTAGGGGTCGGGGGGAGGATCATGCTTGATAGTACAAATTATATTAAACTACTTAAGAGGAGAAAGGGGAGTCGACCAACACGGATGTCGAGCGAGTGGGCGAGCCTCGTTTGTGACCGATACTTGACTTGCCTTTCAATCTGGACTTAGGGCGCTTCTTCCTTTCTTTAAGCGGTCGTCGGTTTTCCTTCTTTTTTCTTTCCTCTCTCCCAGATCCCTTCTCACTTCGTGGGGGGGTTTATATAGGCTTGGGTCGTGACTTCTCTTGGGCGGAGGTTATTATCGGGTTTGATAACCGAAATCGTGGGTGGTTGAGGTTCCTAATATCGTGGGTGGTTGAGGTGTGGTTTTGGCTAGGATTGACTTCGGTCTTAGTTGAGATCCTGGATATGGATTCAGTCGGTTGAGATTCGATAGGGATTGGAGGGCTCGTGGACTCGGTCTCAGCCCCGGGATTCTCCCGAGGATCCGGGTCGGTTGAGATTCTGATATGGATTCGAGTCGGTTGAGATTCTGATAGGGATTGGAGGGCTCGTGGACTCGGTCTCAGCTGGGATTCTCCTGAGGATCCGGGTCGGTTTGATTGGGTCAAGGTGGTCGTCTGGGTTGACCCGGAGTTGACTCTGGGGTTTTGACCCCTGTTAACTGGGCCGGACTGATTTGGGGTATGACAGTGGCCCCCTCTTTATTTAGGTTTTTCCTGAAAAGGATGTAATTCTTTTCTTGGATAAGCGTAAATAAAGATAGAGGTGAGGATGGGGACTGGGCCCTGAGGGTGGCAGAAGGGGGGTTGGTTGATGTTTCAATGAACGTTTGGTAGTGGGCAAGGTATCACTAGTTGGTACTCAAGCCCTTCGAATTTCAAAAAGTACTTGGCGTGCATCAAGGCACACAATTTGGTGCTCAAACCCTCAAGTTTCACAAAGTACTTGGCGTTAGGCAGGGGCACACACTGGCTGGTGCTCAAACCCTCCAAGTTTCCGCAATTGCTTGGCAGCGGCAGTAAGGCACACACTGGCTGGTGCTCAAACCCTCCAAGTTTCACAGAGTACTTGGCAACAGCAAGGCACACACCGGCTGGTGCTCAAACCCTCCAAGTTTCACAAAGTACTTGGCAGCAGGCAAGGCACACACTGGCTGGTGCTCAAACCCTCCAAGTTTCACAAAGTACTTGGCAAAATAGGCAAGGCACACACGGCTGGTGCTCGAACCTCCAAGTTTCACAGAGTACTTGGCAGCAGGTAAGGCACACACTGGCTGGTGCTCAAACCCTCCAAGTTTCACAGAGTACTTGGCAGCAGGCAAGGCACACACTGGCAGCAGTAAAACATAATCTGTGCCTAATCAAGATTCTTAGCTAATTATCTCTTCATTGCAGGTTCACACAAAGCCTAGGCCGAGACCATCTTGGCCAGGATGCCGACTCGGTCAGCTCAGCCAGGAGCACAATCAGCATGTTGATCTAGGTAGCATCCCACGTCAGCAATATAAGAACCACCTGGATGCCAACTCACGCTCCACGTCACCTCCTAGAGCAACTTGCAACGCAAGCAACAGCAAGGGTAGAATAAGAATTTCGCTTGTAATTCTGTTAGCATCGTTAGCTGTGCCCGACCTTGTATAAATAGACGGAACTCTGATAGAATAGGGGCTTTTGGCATTCAAAACTTTCCCGCGCCCATACTCTCTAATTCTTCCCTCAATTTCTCTCTTCCATTCACGGTGGTGAACGGTGCTTTCAATGGCATTTCTCTCGATTGAGGAAATGAAAGCTAAGGATTGAGAAGCCAAGATTATCGAGGGGAGACCGATTGGAGTTCCAACGCACTCTGGAGGATCCGAACCTTAACTCCTAGCTAGCAGTGAACCATCACCGTCGTCCATAGCGATCGTTGTGGAAGACAGACCCACCGAATCCAAGCCCCGTGTTTGTATTTTACTTTCAATATCATGAGCGATTTCTGAATTCTAAACTCCATTGCATTTCTGATGTTTAAATTCAATTCTTTGTGTTCTTGATTGCACCTGGTAATAGAACAAGGTTAAACTGAACTGATTGGAATTGGTTTAACTATTTCAGTAGATAGTCACTTAATGACAATTAATTGAGACTCTAAAATCAGCTTGAACTTAATCTCTACCAACAGATGAGGTAACGATTGTGTAAATCCTCGGTATGGCATGAGACGGACCTGTGGCGATTGCCATAAGACTGCTAGAGGCTGATATGAACTATAACTGGAGTAAATGAACCAGAAAACCTTGGATATTGGGACTGAACATGGACACAGTAGTAATGTTAGTCTTAGAAGTAGTATTCAGCGTATTAGTAATTTCAATTTCTGTTTATAGTTAATCTGCAGCCTGAATCATCCCCCTCATTTACTGCTTTTAAGTCCGAGACAGGGTCCTTCAATCTCTGTGGCGTCTGGTGTACTCGGTAGAGACTGAGCCGGATCATCTCTGCCGAGATCAATTCGGCCGAGTCTCTGCCGAGGTGAGTCAGTATCCTGCACTTAGAATTCGGTTCCCGTTTGCCATGCATAGAAATACACAACTGAACACACTGTGTCCTTGAGAAGAATGACCTAGGGTTAGCTATACTATAGTTAGCTTTAGTTATCTGATAAAGTGTTGAAAACGACACCACACAAAAAGGCTTTATCAGTGCTCAAACCCTCCAAGTTTCACAGAGTACTTGGCAGCAGGCAAGGCACACACTGGCTGGTGCTCAAACCCTCCAAGTTTCACAAAGTGTTTTTGAGTTTATTATATTTTTGTGATGGTGGCAATTTTTAGGCTTTGGCGAGGTGAATGGGATAAAAAGGGAACCCGGCGTCTATGCTCTAGGGTCGGGTCATGACTAGGACGGTTTATGCGTGGGAGGCTGCTATGGATACTGCCTACGCGAGGATGGCCGAGATGAAGACGGCCCACGGGAGATGGCTGGGATGGAGGCGGCCTACGTGGGGATGGGCTGGGATAGAGGCGACCTCGTGGGGCTGGCTGGGATTGAGGCGACTTCTGCGTGGGGATGGGTGAAATGGAGGCGACCTGCGTGGGGATGGGCTGGGATAGAGGCGACCTCGTGGGGCTGGGGATGGAAACGGCCTACTTGGGGATGGCTGAAATGGAGGCAACCTACGTGGGGCTGGCTGGGATGGAGGCGACCTACTTGGGGATGGCTGAAATGGAGGCGACCTGCGTGGGGATGGGATGGGGGTGGGTCGGTTACGAAGTATGTTTGGGTTGGGTTGAAGATTTTTTTTTTTTTTTTTTTTTGGGCTCAATATTTGAATTTGGGGCAAGCGGAAGGGAATGCTTGCGTGGGAGGGGCAGCGCTGGCCTCACCGGACACGCCTCTTCGTGTTTTGGGCTGCATTGATGGCGGGGGTGGCGCCATGATTGCGCCGTTATGGAGAAAACGCGACCCATAATTATTGGTCGCGGGGTTTGAAGGGGTTTTTAGTCTTTGGAGGCGCGTTCATTTTCCTCGTTTGCTTCGAATCTTACTGCTTCTCCTTCTTTCGTTTCTTAAGCTCTTTGCTCGCACCTGTTCTTCACGACTCTTCGTCTTCCTCCTCCGACTTTGCTTCCTCGAGCACCATGTCGGTACTTGAGTTACGAGTCACGTTCTTCTTCCTCCTCTTCGTTTTCTTCGTCTTCTTCGTCTTCGTCGGGTGAGGCTTTGGAAGCCATGCCGTGGGCTGTAGGGGAGGGGGGTTTCATCAACCCCCAGGCCCTTGGGGCCCAAGCAAAGTCCTCAGGTGTGGGTCCATAAGGATGTCTTTGGAGAATGCATCGAAGATGTCCGTTACGAGGTGGAGTCTCTGGCGATGGATGGGAAATGGGTTCGTGATTCCCATGTTGGTTTCTTTGGAGATGGTGCGCTGGGAGGCGGGGCGGCGTGTGTGATGCCAGCCGGGAAGGGAAGGCAGATTCGTTTTTATGTATGCGAGGCGGTGTTGGCGGTTTGGGGTGATTCTCCCCTTTGAATATTTTGAGGCGGATGTCTTGAGGATGCTGGGGATAGCCCCCTCTCAACTGCATCCCAACGGCTGGGCGGCCATCCAAGCGTTTAGGGTAGTCTGTTTGGCATTAGGGGTTCTGCCCACGGCCCCCGTCTTCCTGAGTCACTACAACTGCAGTCGGCCGTCGTAGGGTGGGTCTCACTGACTCCATTTTTGACTCGGGTCTCTTCACTTCCTACACCGCCTCCTACAAGGGCTTCAAAAGCCGGTTCGTGAAGATCAAGGCGGCTGACGTAGGCCACTTCTGCATTGACCCTCGGCCGTTGCCGCTATATTGGCAGGAACCCCCAAAGTTTAAGGGGTTGGCGAGGAGTCAACTCCCCCTGGAAGCTAAGGTTGATCTGCAACTGCTGGACAATCTGCCGAGGGGGATGAGCTGCCGGGACATCGTCTCTTGGATGTCTTCCAACAATGCTACTCTCCGTCTGAAGAGTGAGTCTTTTTTTTTGAGTCATTTACAGAGTCGGCCTTCCAGAGTGTCTTTGATGTCTGTGTTTTGGTTTGCAGGTATGTTGAAGAAGCAGGGTATTGACATGGCCGAGCTGATCAAGAAGGCCCGTCTGACCAACGATGCCAGGAGTTCTGGCCGAGCCGAGACTGCTACGGCTACTACTGAGAAAAGGCCGGCCGCCAGTTTGGCCGAGAAGGAGTCGGCGGCCCCATTGGCCGAGAAGTAGACGGCCCCAGCTGCGCAGGACAAGGAGGCGGCGAAACGAAAGGCTAACTCTGCCTCAGCTGAGGAGGCGGCCGCTAAGAAGGGGAAGGCTGCTGCTCTTTCTCCTCCACCTGTGCCTTCACAATCTCAGGGCAAGGTGGTGGTAACGGCAGGGCCTGGTATGCCTCTTGGGGGCCTGCCTTGCTATGTGGCCCCCCCCTCCATTGGCTCTATGTGGGGGCCTGGGTTTGATATCTTGCAGCACTGCTTCCCCGATTAGCAAGATACCTTCCCATGACCGCGGAGTTCTTGGTGTCGGCCGGGGGGACAATCTGATCGACATGGTGGCCTTATATGGCCCGCTCCATGGCCTCTTTGGAGATTTGGAGAGGTATGCTGCGGAAGGCTGAGCAGATAGTGGCTAAAGAGGCCTTTTCGAAGAAGGAGTTGGAGAAGGCTCAAAAGGCTAGAGCCGAGTCGTTGGCTGAGGTTGAGAAGCTGAAGGAAGCTAATCAGAAGGCTTGTGCTGAAGCTGCAGATTTAAAGGCTCAACTTGCTGCTGCCCAAGCCGAGTCCTCCTCGCTGAAGACAAAGACATCTTCGTTGGAGGCTGAGGTTACTTCGCTGAAGTCTTCCCTTGCTGATTCTCAGTCAAGGGTGGTAGAGGTGGAGGCATCTCTTGCTTCGAATGGGGAGGCTTTGAAGGCGGCAGAGGCTAAGGCTGCGGCTGCCGAGGGAGAGAATGCTAGCCTCGCCGAGAGGGTGGCTGCCTTGGAAGGGGCCATCGTGGAGCAACATGAAGATGGCTTCAACAAAGCCCTGAGGCAGATAGCGGTTCTGGCTCCAGAATTCGACCTCAGCCCATATTCCATGACCAATGATGTTAAAGATGGGAAGTTAATTTCCCTTTTGGATTGAGCTGGGTCTTGTAACGAACTTATTTATTAATGAAATGATTTTTTGGCACTTTTCTTTGTGTGTTTGTTTTTTTTTTTGTTGATTGTTTATCAGTTGGATTGGGGTATTAGTTTTGACTCGGGGTTTGGTTATAGTATACGTGGGGCAATGGTAGTGGGTTAGTGGGTTCGATACTTGGGAATGGTGTTACAAGCAAACAACCTTTGTACTCGGCTTAATGGAAATGTCTTAATTAGTATTTAGGGAAAGTTATGGGCTAATGGGATTAACTCCTACAGGGAATGGTGACTTCTGAACTTGGCTTAGTGAATGGTTTGTGACCATTATTCGTTAAGGGGTGGTGACTTGGGACTAAGAGGAAGGCGGTTTCTGGATCCGATGTGTGGGGACCGGCGCCTATTGACTCTCGCACTCGGCTGAGAGTAAAGAGTTGGTATGGGTTGGTAGGTGGTTTTGACTCAGAGTCGGCTTTGTGGTAGGGTAATGGTATGATAAGGGTTTGGAAGGCGGATTGAAGATATGAGGGGTAGTTGTTGGATTATAGGTGGGTGGATGGCAGTCCTTCTAGACTTGGCTTAGTGAATTAAGTAACAATCTAATGTTCTCCTAACTTTCGGTTTAGTGGGTGATTCCGACTCAGACTCGGCCTTAGGGAAGGCGGCTTGAGGATGAGAGGGGGGTAGCAATTTGAACTGTAGATGGGCGGATGGTCTGCTTTTTTCGGGTTATGGTGGGCGTTGGTTGTTAGGGAGGCGGTGCCGAGTGGTTTTCGGTTCTTTGGAGATCCGAGACCGACTCAGTGCCGCGGTGGACTCGGCCCTGTCATGGTGACTCTTCCTGGACTTGGAAAACTACCAGTCTTTCGACATGCTTGGAAATATATTTTGTTTACAATAATTTTAGCATATCTCAAGCGAAGGTAAGGAGAAGAGAGAAAAAGGAAAAGAAAGAGTGTTATTATTTTGTTGGAAAGATTACAATCATTGTCTGACTGATTAGGAAATGAAATAAAAACTACTTGGACTATGTTTCCCTTGATCTTCTGTCGTCCTGGCAAGGGTCTTCATCTACCGCCGTATCTTCTGGGACACTTCAGGGGTAGAACATTCTAACCGCATCTGCATTGACGGGGTGGGCTAGGTCTTGTCCCTCGGCGTTGGTTAAAATCAATGCTCCTCCAGAGAAAGCCTGTTTCACCACGTATGGCCCCTCATAGTTAGGTGCCCATTTACCCCTTTGGTCTTTGATGTTGGGTAGAACCTTTTTCAGCACCATGTCCCCTTTTTGGAAGACACGGGGTTTTACCTTCTTATCGAACGCTCTTTTTATCCGCTTTCTTTGGTATAGTTGGCCATGGCACAAAGCGGTGAGTCGCTTTTCCTCGATGAGGTTTAATTGGTCGAAACGTTGTTGAACCCACTCAGCTTCGTCCAACTCAGCTTCGGCCAGTACCCTTAGGGAGGGTATTTCTACCTCTATTGGTAGGACTGCTTCTGTGCCATATACCAGCGAGTATGGGGTTGCCCTGTGGGCGTTCGCACGAGGTGCGGTATCCATGCAACGCGTAGGGTAACATCTCGTGCCAATCTTTGTAAGTGACCACCATCTTTTGTATTATCTTTTTCAGATTTTTATTGGCCGCTTCTACTCTTTGCTCCGTTCATTTTGGGGCGGTAAGGTGTGGAATTGTGGTGGGTGATGTGGAATTGCTCACAAAGTTCGACATCATCCATTTGTTGAGATTGGTGCCGTTGTGCGTGATGATGTGAGCGGGGGGCCGTATCGACATATGATGTCCCTCTTGATAAACCAGTATTACCGTCCTACGGGAGGGATAGGAGGATGCTTCTACCGATTTAGTGAAGTAGTCGATGGCTACTAATATGAACCTGTGTCCGTTGGATGCTTTTGGCTCGATGGGGCCAATCACGTCGATGCCCCACATGGAGAATGGCCAGGGAGCGGTGAGGTTGTGTAGTGTGGAGGGGGCAGCGTTGAGTCGGTTGGCGTATATTTGGCATTTTGTGCATTTTCGGACATGCTGGTAGCAATCTGCCTCTATCTGGGTCCAGTAGTAACCTGCCCGAAGTATTCGGCGAGCTAGGGCATGTCCGTTCCCGTGAGTGCCGAACATTCCTTCGTGTACTTCCTCGAGAATTTGCTTAGCTTCTTGTTCATCTACACAGCGGAGAAGTGTCATATCGGGGTTTCTTTTGTAGAGCGTGGTCCCGCTTAGCAGAAAATTAGAAGCCAGGCGTCGCAGAGTTCGTTTGCTGTTCTCGGGGGCGTCCTCGGGATACTTGCCAGTCTCGAGGTACCTCTTTATGTCGAAGTATCACGGTTCGTGTCACTCGACGCGTTCTTTCGTTTCTCGGAAAGGCATTGGCAATATGCGGTTTGTGGGCTTTGTCGGACTTGGATCACCATTTCTGTCCCTCGTTTATCCGTACCATGGCGGATAAGGTGGCAAGAGGCGTCTGCCGTTTGATTCTCTTCGCGGTGGGCGTGGCCGAAAGTGATCGTTTAAATCTTTGTCATGATTTCCTTTAAATAGTCATAGTGCGGGATCAATTTGGCGTCTCTTGCCTCCCATTCTCCACAATTTGGTAGATAACCGATCTTTGAGTCTCCGAAAACCTAAGTTTCTTTACTTGGTGGTCTAGGGCCATTAAGAGTCCCATGGTGCAGGCTTCGTATTCGGCCATGTTGTTGAGTACAGTCAAAGCCTAACTTAGCAGCAAAAGGGAAACACTGGTTGTTTGGTGAGATTAGAACAGCTCCGATCCCATTCCCCCACGATATTAGAGGCTCAGTCGAACCACATTGTCCATTAAATCGTTATGTTGGTCTTGGTCTCTTGAGGCGGTCATGAGATGCTCGTCTGGGAACTCATGGTTCCATGGTTCAAGTGTCTAGCGAGGGGTGGTAGGCAAGTTGGTCGGCTAGGCGCTCCTTTGACAAATTATTTTTTGGTTCACATAAAGGATGTCATATTCGGATAGGGCCATTTGCCAACGTGCGATTCGTCCGGTGAGGCGGGTTTTTCAAAGATGTATTTGACCCGAGGTCGTTCTTGGCCACTAACCAAGTCGTGTGGGCGATCATGTATGGTCTGAGTCTTTTGGCGGCCCAAACGAGGGCACAGCAAGTCCGTTCGAGTCTTGAATACCTTGTCTCATGATCGGTAAACTTTTGCTCAAGTAGTAGATGGCGTGCTCCTTTTTTATCGGCGGCATCTCGTGACCTAGCATACCGCCCATGGATTCTTCTAATACGGTGAGGTACAGTATTAGAGGTAGATCCCTGCGTGGGTGGTATGCAATCTTTGGGGATTTTCTAGGTAACGTTTGATTTTCTCGAAAGCTTCACGGCATTACGTGTCCCATTCCCTTCTTTGCTTCTTTTCGCAAGAGTTTAAAGATAGGGCTACGGTGGTCTGTTAATTGGGAAATGAAAGCAGGATATGAAATTTACTCGTCTAGGAAGCCCACGACCTCCGCCTCTCCGTTTTAGGGGGTGGCATTTCCACGATGGCCCTCACCTTGTGCAGGTCTACCTCGATCACCGTCCTCATTGACTCTGAAACCCAGCAACTTGCCGTTTTTACTCAGAAGGTGCATTTGGCGGGGTTTAATCGGAGTTTGTATTTGCGGAGTCGATGAAGAGTTTTCGCAAGTCCTCTATATCTGCTTTCGATTGTTTTTTGACTTTGCGATCATATCGTCCACGTAAACTTCAATTTCCTTGTGCATCATGTCGTGAAATAGGGCTACCATGGCTCGTTGGTATGTTTTGCGCCTGTTCTTGAGTCCGAAGGGCATTACCTTGTAACAGAAGGTCCCCCATAGCGTGATGAACGTAGTCTTTTCTTGGTCTTACTGGGAGCATCATGATTTGGTTGTAGCACGAGAACCCGTCCATGAATGAGAAGAAGGCGTGTTGGGCGGTATTGTCGACGAGGATGTCAATGTGAGGTAGTGGGAAGTTATCTTTAGGACTGGCTTTGTTCAGGTCCCTATAATCCACCACATGCGCACTTTTCCATCTTTTTTAGGCACTAGCACTATGTTGGCCACCCATTTGGGATAGTGGGCTCTGCGAGAACCCTGCATTCCATTGTTTTTCTACTGCCCTTGATCTTGAGAGCTACCTCGGGTCTCATCCTTCGTAATTGTTGCCTGATTGGGGTAACTCACGGAAGTAGGGGCAATCGATGCTCAACGATCTGTCGGTCCTAGGCCGGCATGTCTTGGTATGACCAAGCGAAGATGTCTGCGTATTCTTCTAGAAGTTCGAGGAGTTTGGTCTTGGCCCGCTGGCGGGGGTATTTGCCTACCTATGCAGTTTCTCTCCGCCTATCTCTTTCAGTAGGCTCACGCTTTCGAGGTCCTCTATGGGGGCCTCGAATCTTAGTTTTTCTCTGTTCTATCCCGTTCTATGTCTTCCAAGGTTTCGACTTCAATGTCGATGCCTTCGCCGTGTGTCGGGAAGGTCACGTTCTTCATTTCTAAGCGCGAATTGTTTATTGGGCTGTTTTTTGGTTTTTAGAGAAGATTTTAGCGTGAAAGAGAAGAAGAAGAGGACAAAATGAAGATATGCTAAAATTTAATTGGAAAGGTCCTGATGGTTTTTACAAGAATGATATGAAAAAAGAAAGCAAAAGACATCAAAACAAATTACATTTCCATCAAGTCTAGATCTAGTAGTTCTTAGCGGTCCGGTTGGTGAGTTCTGCTGTGTAGCCCGTACCCAAGGCGCTCGGTCTTCGTGCCCTTCTGCGATTGCCGACACACGCTTCCCATATGAAGGAGGGTCCTCGAGTGTTCCCATAGGTGTCGCTTGCCTGGTATCCTATTCCATATCGCCCGGGATTTTCCGTTATCTGGATTGGGGTGGGTGTGCCTGTCAGTTGGGGGCCTAATCCTTTGCCTGGCTGATATCCTTCCTTGATCATGATTTGTAAGGGCTTTCTTGAGGAGATATGGCGTTCCCAGGTCCCCGTCTACTATCGATCTCTAATGACTGCAGGGGAAGTTTCGAGGCTTCTTCGTCTCCTTCGATATATTCTTCTGGGCGGGAGTGGTAATAACGAGTTCTTTTTCTTTTTCCCCGTGACGCCGATGATGCGATGATCAGCGATGAATTTCACCGTTGGTGGAGGAAGATGGAACAGCGCCCGGTATCCAAGGTCGCCCGAGAGGCAGTCATGGCCGAGGCGGATGTCCATGACTTGGAAGTCAATGTTGAACAAGATCGCCCAATGAGGAAGGGTAAGGAGATCTCCCCATGACTTCTCGCTTTGATCCGTCGAGCGCTCGTACTATTATGGAGCTAGCTTTTAATTGAGCGTTCGGTGAAACGAAGTTTGTCCAATGTTGTCTTGGGGAGGACATTTAGGGAGGACCCGTTATCTACCAGGACTCTAGCGATCATGTAACCCCCACATTTTACCGAGATGTGAAGTGGCTGGTTGTGGCCCTTTTCCCTCTTTGGGTATCTCATCCTCGAGAAAAGGTTAGGTGGCCTTTCTTTGTGATGTTATTAACCAAAGTGCCGAATCTTTCAGAAGTTATGTTATGAGCCCACGTGAGCTTCCTGTAGGACCTTCGGGAGGAGGTTACGGTGGGCCTCCGAATGAAGTAACAGGGACAGGAGTGAGATTCGTGCCGGGGTTTTGTTCATTTGGTCGAGGAGCTGATGCTCGCTTACGCCTTATGATCCTCGGGGAATTCTTAAATCCTCTTTTTCTCGGTGTCGGGGACGGGCACCTTGGGAGTTGAAGGTTTCGGGCCTCGGAGAGCCGGGTGTGTAGATGCGCCCGGCTTCTGGTGAGGCCTCCTTCCTCGGCTATGTTAATGACTTCCCTTGGGGTTCCATTTAGGAGTCTGCTGGCTCATATAACCAAGGTACAACATGGTTATCACGATAAGTTGGCTGAGGCGGCGTGATATTGATAGTGAGGAAGGGCTTGTCATTTGTATCGGATCGTAGTAAATGATGACGGGTTCTCTTGGGGGTTCCTGCCCTATCATCAAGCGACTTGGGGTATGGTCTGCCTTCCACCTGCCTCCTTGACGGGCGCGTGGTCTAAGGTGTTGATTGATGCCCCCTCGTGGGGTGGGAGAGGGTTGGTACTTACATTGGGCTTGTTTGCTTCCAACTTGAGCCACCCTTGCTCCAGGAGGTCTTGTACTTTGTGTTTGAAAGCCCAACAGTTCTCCGTGGTGTGGCCTGGACCTCCCTCGTGGTATTCGCATTTGGCAGTTGGGTTGTAATTCCGAGGGTATGGGGGTTCTAGAGGCCGTAGTGGCACGGTTGAGATCATCTGCTTTTGGAGTAGTTGGTGGAGGAGGGCCGTGTATGACATTGGTATGGGGGTAAAGTTTCTCCTGAGGCGATTTGTCCTGGGATCTTGGGCGTTTGTGGCCTCGGCCCTACCGGGGTTTGAGGTACTGGGAGAAATGACGATCCCTGAAGGACTGAGGGTTATTGGTGTAGTGTTTGGTCCTCCGCCCGATACGGCATTGGCTTCCCCTTTCTTCTTTTCAGGCAAGAATCTTCTTGGCGAGTTGGTGGGGGTGTTGGTGAATTTCCCCCGCTTGATTCCTATCTCGATTCGCTCCCCTACGGTCACTAAGTCTGCAAAGTTGGAGGCGACACTTCCCTTTGATTTTGCTCGTAGAAGGGGGCCTACAATGTTTCGATAACATAGAGACCATTTCCTTTTTGTTAAAGGGGGTTTTGACTTGTCCGCTAGCTCACGCCATCGTTGTGCATAGTCTTTGAATCCTTCTGGTCGGGTTTCACGAGGTTACGAGACGGGACCCCGGTTCGGTGCCATGTCCTCGTTATACCAGTATTAGGCGGATGAACGCCCGCGAGATCCTCAGGTTTTTACTTGTCCCTTCTCAGGTTAACGTGCCATGTTAGGGGGGGGGCCGGTGAGGCTGTCTTTTGGCTAGCAATGTACCAGGATCTTATCGTGGTGGACGTGGTCGCCATCTTTTCTAAGAAAGACATGGCCGATGTACCCGAGGCAAGAGCTTCCCTTATATTTCTCAAACTTGGGGTTTGAAGTTCACCGAGGACCACGCCGTGCATTAGACAGAGGTCTGCCAGCATCTAAAGCCGTGGCCCCCTGGTGCCCTCAATGAGTCGGACCCGTTGTTCCAGGGAACTAATCTTCGTCTCGAGACGTGGGGTAGCCTCGGAGTGTCTAAGGGTGACCCCTGCTTGGGCCGGAGAATAGGGGTAATGTGCGAGGCCCGCCGTGACCTGAGCTGAGGGCCGTGCTGTTTCGGGTTCTTCCAATGCTGGAGCCTCAACGGATGTGTTCCATCCTAGGGGCATCCCATATTGCGGGGTGAAGCCCGGGGGGTATGTCGGGGTTCCCTGGGTGGCGGCGTTGGAGGCAGTTCCTATAGTATCGACGGGAGCGGGTGGAGGTACATTCCGGGTGAGAAGCTCGAACACCCTATTCAGCTGTTCTTTTATCTCTCCCATGTTCTCCCTTATTTGGCCGACCTCTGCCCTAGTCTGAATATTCTGCTGTTCTAGCTCGTCTATTGCTTGCTCCATGTGGCGGGTACGGGCTCTAGTGCAAGATCTTGGTGGTGGGTAACGTAGTTGACCGATGTCGGGCGTGAAGAGGGAGGAAATTTTAGCTAAAAAGAGGAAAGCAGTATATACATGCAAAGATGTCCAATTAAAGGTTTTATTCAAAATGGAATCGTCAAACACATAAGCGGTTCCCGAAATAGTATGTGGCCTAATCTAATCAGGGCAAGGGGGTCCGAGCCCTTAGCTGATCATATAATTCCTTACAAAGACCTAGGAATCCCGTTATTTCCCTTGGTAACTTCATGAAGTCGGCCATGCCCTCTGCTGCTTGGAGACCTCGGGGTATGTCCTTTAGTGCCAAGTTGGCTAGGCTTGCTAGTTTGAGGAATTTATCTTTCCAGGAGGCAGCTTCTGCCGTGGCCGCATTTACTTGTTCTTCATTGCTGCTCGGCTATATCTTTACATCGTTGCTTCCACCCTTCTGCTGTTTGTTTGAGGCTCTGGATCGTTTCCTTGAGTCGGGCTTCTTCCGCCTCTGCCTTTGAGCGGGTTTGGACTGCTTCCGATAGGATTTTCCTTTCTTGCTCTTTCAGGAGCTCTTTGGAGAGGTTGGCCCTTGTGAGTTCTTCTTCTAGAATGGACAATTTCCCTTGGAGTCGGTGGAGTTGCTTCTGCTGTTCGGCTTCTTTCTCGCGTGCCTCTAGAAGTGCCTTCTCGAGCCGTTCCTTGTCTTTGGTTACTTGGTCACGCTCGGCCTTTCTTGTGCACATTGCTTGGTCGGCAGCTCTAAGGCAACTGCTGACCCTTAATCGAGCCTCGTGCTCTACCCTGGCCTTTTTGGTGATTTCATCATTTACATGTCTTTCGTGGTAGACCTCATCTAGTGCCTCCTCGAGTTTTCGCTTCCAGTGTGCCCTTTCGGCCTGTGTCTGATCTAGGGATCTTTTGAGCCTTTCAACTTCGAGGGTTTCCTGGACTTCGTACGGCTGGGTGCTGGGATCCTGAGATAGACTCTTGTCCCAAGGGAGTTTGAGTTCTTTGGCTCGTTTTTCTACCCACTGGCGGTATTCTGCCGAGGCTCCGCAGCTTCGGAGTTTTTCTGAAGTTCCCCTCTTGGTTGGATTGTTCCAAGCACGTCGTATTTTCCGATGGTGGACCCCTTCTCGTACCTCGGGCCCCGTAGTCTGAGGAGTCATGGCCTTTTCGATGGTGGGACTATTATTGGGTAGCCTGCTGTCGGACTGCCAGTTCTGGGTTGTAATTGATTGCCCTTTGCGTTCCTAGTAAAGGCACGTTTGGGTAACCTTCACATTTGATGATGACGTCTTTCCTTTCATTCCATGGTAGGTACCAACGGATGGATCTTTCGGTTGCTTTTTTCGAGCCTTTGAGTCCACTCTTCGTTATTCATGGAGGGCACCCAACACCATTTGAAATTTTCTATGGGGCAAAGGGTGCGGTGTTTGCACTGGAAGAGATGGGAGGTCATCCAAAGGTATAAGAGGGGGTGCAGCCCCCTTAAGACTCCTCGTCTCTGTTCGCCGCATTGATGGAGAGAGTAGTATGTGTCCGCTAGACTCGCCATGGTGGGGTTTTTCCCCCTTGTTTCTTCCGGCCAGAATACTTCCATAGCGGACGGCCCACATGGTTTTCTCTGTCATGAATAGGAAAATCCCATAAATTAACAAATCCCAGAGTGTTGATGAAGGTGGGCCAATCTTTTACTAGTCGGAGATGTTCAAGCCTTTGTTCTAGGTAGGTCCTGGGAGACCTTCGGTGCCATAAGCGTTTCTTTATGATTGGGACCAGATCTGCTTCAGGAACTTTTAATAGGCGGGCTATGGCGCCCCAGGACGGGGGCTGCTCTTGGTGGAAATATAACGTTCCTTCTTCCAGGGGTAGGCCAAGGAGGCGTTCATACTCTTCTATTGTGGGGGGCTATCCGAAGTTCTTGAAGGTGAAACATCTGGCCGGTGCGTCCATAGTACTGCACCAGGGCTTCTAGGGGCTTCGGCTTGGGTTTCAATGTCCAAGTAGGTGTAAGAGATTGCCATGTACCTTCTCGAAGCTCGTGCGTCATTGCCCTTTCAGATGGCTGCCAAGGTTGCGGAGGGTGTGTAGTTCCGGCACTCGAACTTGGACGGGATATCCTACTCTGCTGTTGAGGATGTGTCTGGTTACCATTTTCTGAAAGTCCCGTAATTAGTCAAGTTGTCATACAGTACCAGGTGTTTGGTTTAGGTAGGCAGGCCGACTTGTGCGGGGCTTAGGGTTTAGGTAGGTTCTGTTTGAGGGAATAATTGGGTTGCTAAGGTTTTGGTGGGTATGATTCGGACTCGGATTTAGGGCTAGATTTGGGCTTAGATCCGATTTTCTCTGGTTTAGGATTCGGGCCGAGTAGACTTGGCGGTTGGCTTAGGTCGGACTAGATTTGGACTCAGGTTAGATTTGGGTTTAGGCTTGGTTTGATATAGGTTCGGTCTGACTTGGGCATAGGTTTGATTTTGACTTAGGTTCAGTCTGACTCAGATTCGGGTTTCGGGCCGAGTGGACTTGATGGCCGACTCTGAGTTTTTGGGCTGGGGACTCGGGTTAAGGACTTAGGTCTGGTTTGGACTTAGGTTTGACTTGGGTAGGTTTGGTTTTGACTTAGGTTTATTCGGCGGACTCTGTTTAGGGTTTACTTGATAGACTCTAGTTGGTAGACTCGGTTAGGGTAGACTCTAGTTAAGGTAGACTCGGTTAGGGTAGACTCTAGTTAAGGTAGACTCGGTTAGGGTTTACTTGGTAGACTCTAGTTAAGGTAGACTCGGTTAGGGTTTACTTGGCCGGCTTGGGCTAAGCTTTAGGACTCGGACTAAGGTTTATTTGGCTGACTTGGACTAAGGTTTATTTGGCTGACTTGGACTAAGGTTTATGACTCGGACCAAGGTTTATTTGGTCGACTTGGGCTAAGCTTTATGACTCGGACTAAGGTTTATTTGGCTGATTTAGACTAAGGTTTATTTGGTCGACTCGGGCTAAGATTTATTTGGTTGACTCGGACAAAGGTTTGCGGCTCGGACTAAGGTTGGTTTGAGCCGAGGCTCATGACTCGGGCTAAGGTTTATCCAATAAGCTTCTAGAAAAATCCCCCAAGGTTCTCACACATGAATTTCTAAATTTCTCACCATCAGGCCCCTGGGTCTATGGACTCCCTGAGGTCTCCAGCACGATCAGGATCAATTTCCCAGATGTTGCTGGTTCCCTCAGGTCATCAGCCCCAGGTGGAACTATCACGGTCACCGTACAGAGAAATCTCCAGTAGGGGTACCGCTACACGCCCCGCACTCCCTAACTCTCAGGTCCGGGAATAGGACTGCACTCATGGATGTATTTGCACTCTACCCCCTTTTTTTGTTTTGAAAGACTGCCCCCATGTGCACCCGCCCCACAATAAAAGAATAATAGCAGAAATATGGTCATCTATCCTATGATTTCATGCAATACATACGAAAGACGAATAAAGCTAAAATCATGTAAGATATAACATCACAAGCATCTTCCCTCCCTGGGCAAGGCTAACCTAATAGGGCTCAACTCTCTTAGAAAATCCCCAGTGGAGTCGCCATCTGTCGCGACCTGATGTCACGACGGATAGCCGACTCTCTTCACCTAGGTCAACCGAGTGCCTCTCGGCTGTCTGGAGTCGCCACCTACGTTTTTCTGGAACCTAGGGAAACCTAAGGAAAGGCAGGTCTGTCGTCAGAGTTATGGGTTCGGGAGTTGGTTACACGCAAAAGGGGGTACAAGGGCCCCCAAGCATGTCTATCACTCGATAGTTACCCTTGGTTAGCTGTATGGGAGAGGGATAGTGTTTGTATATGGGTGATATTTTTGGGTTCTTACATTTAGGACTGGCGGTTGTGGGGTGTGGGGTCATTGACTTGATAGAGGTGTGCCCTCTAGGCCTACGTACCTCGGCTGCAGAGGGTTCAAAGTCTACGTAGTTCTGGTCCCTAGGTAGGTAAGGGGTTAGGTTATTTTTTGCCTAGTCGTGCTCGGTTGGGGGATTCGGGCCGAGACGTGCTCGACTTGGATGGGGTTTAGGTTCCATTAGGCCTACGGCATATATCGGGGCTAGGTAGGGGTCGGGGAGGATCATGCTTGATAGTACAAATTATATTAAACTACTTAAGAGGAGAAAGGGGAGTCGACCAACACGATGTCGGCGAGTGGGCGAGCCTCGTTTGTAGACCCAATCTTGACTGCCTTTTCGATGCGGACTTAGAGCTTCTTCCTTTCTTTAGCGATCGTCGGTTTTTCCTTCTTTTTTCTTTCTCTCTCCCCGATCCCTTCTCACCGTGGCGGGGGGTTTATATAGGCTTGGGTCGTGACTTCTCTTGGGCCGGAGGTTATTATCGGGGTTTGATAACCGAAATGAGTGGGTGGTTGAGGTTCCCTAATATCGTGGGTGGTTGAGGTGTGGTTTTGGCTAGGATTGACTCGGTCTTAGTTGAGATCTGGATATGGATTCGAGTCGGTTGAGATTCTGATAAGGATTGGAGGGCTCGTGGACTCGGTCTCAGCTGGGATTCTCCTGAGGATCCAGGTCGGTTGAGATTCTAATATGGATTCGAGTCGGTTGAGATTCTGATAGGGATTGGAGGGCTCGTGGACTCGGTCTCAGCTGGGATTCTCCTGAGGATCCGGGTCGGTTTGATTGGGTCAAGGTGGTCGTCTGGGTTGACCCGGAATTGACTCTGGGGTTTTGACCCCTGTTAACTGGGCCGGACCGATTTGGTGTATGACAGTAATTATAGAAAAACTTAATAAACATGTAATCATACAAATCTAATAAAAGTGATTTATGATTACCACAAAATTTATATATAAGCTGGTAAAGATTTTCTAACTTAATTAAAAGTCTTAAATCTGAGCCTCTAAGAATGCATTGTATTAAAAAATAGAAAGAAGTTTTGTCACTTATGTAATTTTACTTAACTATACTCAAATTAGATGGAAGTCTAATTATGTATCTTAGTCCAAAAAAGGTATTTTATGATTAGCTTCGTAAGGAAATAAAAAAAAAAAAGGAAAGTGATAAGAAAACACCACAATGATATTCAATGAATAAAACTAAAAAAACGTTATCTGAGCACTCAAGAATACGAGGCTTTATTTCCATTTTTTTCTTGAAAAACAAAACATCGTGTCTCAGATTCCATAATTTGAAATACGGAAACTATAGGTATAATTTACTGGAAATAATTCCGTTAAGTCTGAGTAGGATAATCTTCGCCTTCCAAGAATCTAATATAATTATATACTCAAAACTCAAATTTAAAATTTACTGATTAAGTTAAAATAATTTAACAATAATAAGTTAGGGTTTAGATCTAATTAAATCATTTTTTGTTATGTATTTCTTTGGACCAACAATTTTTGTTGCATGGAACTAAAAATCATACATAAAATAAATGAGTAGATGTAAAATCTTGTTATGGTTTTGGGCATCTATAATTAGAAAATAATGTAGAAGAAAATTTGAAGAATAACAAAAGAATTTGTTTACATAGTTCTCAATGTTAAAATTGAATGTTATTTGTAATGGGAAAAAAAATACTGTAATCCGTCATTATCGACAAATTACTAACGATTTTAAAAAAAAAAGTTGATAATATCAAGGACTAAACTCACTATAATTTGTAGGCAATAGGGTAGAGAATTTGAACTTTCTGTGTGATTTACAATTGATTTTCTCGTTGTAATTTGGCTCTCGGTAATATCGATGGCTAAGCCTTTGATAATTCGCAGGTAAGAAAGAGGGAAATTTAAATTATTTGTAGGATTTGGCCTCGACAATTTAACGTTCGTTTTTCTCGATATAAATAAAATATATGTATATATATATATATATATATATATATATATATATATATATATATATATATATATATATATATATATATATATATATATATTATTTTATATTTATCTTATATATTGTTTTTGCGTATAATAATATAAATAATAATCAATTCTTAAAAAAAACATAAAAAGGGAAAGTAAAAATATAAATAATATAAGTATTGTTTTGGACCTATTATGGCTACATGGGCCCAAATATGGCAACAAAGCAAACATGATATGTAACAATCACAAGCCTAATGTTGGTCCTTGTTTAAGAACCTTCTTTTGGTGTATTAGACTTAATGCATGTGTGAAACTTGAGATTATGGTCATCGAACAATTAGTAATGAGCATATGAGATCAAATAATTTGATACGGATGCACTTTTCGCACATTATCACGTGGGAAACACTATATAGGCTAAACAATAGCCCTATAAATAAGTTAAATATGCCCAAGGCACTCCTTCTTCACTCATTTATTTGTAACATTGTATTTTTTAAATTATAATTTATTGAAAAATTTATAATTTAATTTTAATGTTTATTCTTATGTTATTTTTACATTTTAATTATTGATTTTAACGGATGGTAATATAATTTACTTTTAATATATTATATTTTAATTTATTTTTGTCTTTAGAGATAAAATTATTGTTTGAAATATATTTTAAAAAATAAATTATATTACAACAAGTCAAAAGTAATAAATTGAAATATAAAATAACATAATATATTAAAATTAAATTATATATATTTTAAAAGTACAATATTAAAAGTAAATTAGTGAATTAAAAATAACAATATTATTAAAAAATAAAATAATTGTTCATAATATATTAAAAAATAAATTATATGTAATATCTTATTTATATAAAATAATTGAATTGAACACTTAAAAATAATTTAACTATCTTAATTTAGAATATTTTTTATTACTTTAATTATCTCAATTAATATTATTCATTTTGTTAGACATGTAAGTACTAAATTAATTAGAGTTAGCAATAATAATTAAATAAGAACACTAAGAAAATATTAGAGATTTAAAATTGACAAAAAAAATTTGCAATGACTATATTTACAAGGACCTAAAAAGTATTTAAACATTTATTGTATCAAAGTATAAAATAATATTTAATATTTTTATACAATTTAAAAGGTTTAATAAGATGTATTCAATGGTTTATACCATGACAAAGTTTGACAAAAATAGTCGATAAATTAGTTGAGTTATAAAAATTTTACTTTTAATTAAAAGATAAAAGTTGCTAGATTTTTTTTAATTAAAAGTACTTGACAAAATTAACTCTTGAACTAATTGAAAAATATAAAATGCTATAAAAGAATATTTTTATATGTTTTATATATAATATTTTATTTTATATAAAAACACATGTTTAGGTAATTATAGTTTTAACTCTTCTATCTTTTCTTAAAAATAAAGTATTTTATTAGTTTTAAAATTATAAATAATATAATAAATAAAATAAATAATATAATATTAATGAGTATTTTTTTTATAGATGTGAAGTATACTCGTTTTTGTTAATTAATCTTTGTTGAAAAAACATGATTGACCATTTTTAGTGTGGGCTCCACCTTCTCTATAACCAGTTTTGTTTTTTTCATTTACAAGTATCAATATATTCACACCACGCAATAAATAATCCCAAAGAAAAAATAATGCTAAATTAAATGCATGCATTATTTTATTTTATTTTTTCTATTTTTCGGTTACAGATGCTTGTTCTTTAGTCCTTATCTCCCTCCTAAAGAGAAGTTAATGCATTTATATTTCCGCAAGTTAATTTATTGTATAGAATTTATTGCTTATATAGGTTAGAGCAGTTCAGTGGAATATACTACTATGCAAAACTTTCAACTCAATAAGTTGTGACTAATCGAGATATATAGCTATACGTGTTTAGTTGGTTCATTGTTTGTCAATGATGGTAGACACGAAAAATTAGAGGTGAATTAGGTAATTAAACAAGATAAACAAGTAATGTATGTCTTACAAACTGTAATTTCTTCTTTTAAAGGAAGACTTTTTAATGCAAACACGAAAACCTTAAATATAAATTCTTATTTTAAATACATTATAAAAATATAAATATATTATATAATATCCTCAGCATTAATAAATATGAATGTGTAAGTATTATTAAAGCATTGTTCTTTTAACAAAACGCGATTGAACCCCTTTTTTTATTAATCAAGTATAGCTTTATTTTGTTAACTCCAACGCCATGCAATTGTAACAGTGAACAAGCAAATGACGCGAAATTCCTTGTTTGGTATTCCAACATTTGACCTCTTGGAAACTTATTAAGGCATTCCATAAAGACCAAAATACACAGACAATTACATAAACAATGCAAAGCCAAAAAAAGAGGCAGTGCTAGTAGTAAGCTAAGCTAACACTACCAACCACAACAAACCAATTAAGGTGACCTCATCACCGCGGCAATCTTGTAAAATGTGGTCTATGGTGCACCACTTAATTTTCACCATTTGATATAATATCAGATAAATTAACGATCAGGATAAATGACCTGAAACTTGCTTGACTAGTTAGATTCATATTTTTCATTTTTCAAATTAGTTCCTCTACTAAGAATTTGTTTGTGTTGTTTCAGCAGAGAAACTTTTACAGGTTATGCTTAATTTCTCAGAAGTTCAATAACTAAAAAAATTGTGACAGTTTTATTTTACTCGTTTCTATTTTATGACAATATTAATTAACAATGTTGAGAGATAATTGATGACAATATTAGTTAATAATGTAAGTAATGAGAGCAATGGAATGGTTAAAACAAAATTAAAAAATCAATTATAACTAGTATAGATTCATCTTACAGTAACAGTGCCAATGGTAGAACTCTCACGCATGACTGCAGGCATGAAAATGACACTGGTCTGTGTAAGTTGTTGAAAAGTGCGCCAAGTGTATACGGAAAAGCATTTGAGGGCAGTAGCTAGAGTCACAACCTCTTCGCCTACTCTCATTATTTCCATTTTCAGCCATTTTCGTAATAAACAAAGCACACCCCTGCTTCTTTATTCTCTGCACTATATAAGTCTAAGAAACATCAATAAAGAAAACAGAGAGTAAAGAAAGAGGAGAAAAATGGCAGTTGGTGGTGGAAAGGTGGATGATTTCCAGCCTCATCCCGTGAAGGAACAACTTCCCGGTGTTGATTACTGTGTTACAAGCTCTCCCTCGTGGCGTACAACTCAACCCTTGTCTAACTAACCTTAATACTTAATAAACATGTTTTGATTAGGCTAATTTTTATTTTTTTGGCTTTTGTTTGGTTGCAGCTGAAGGGATTATTCTGGCGTTTCAGCATTACCTGGTTGTGCTTGGGACCATTGTCATTGTTTCCACCCTACTTGTCCCTTTGATGGGTGGTGGCAATGTAATAAAAAAGAAAATTTGGACTTCTTTTAGTTCATTTTCATACAACTTTTTGTTTAGTCATTTTGTTTGACTTAAATTTCTTGTTTTGTAAAAAACAAAAATCATAGGTGGAAAAGGCCGAAATGATACAGACTCTACTTTTTGTTGCGGCCATTAACACGCTGCTGCAAACGTGGTTTGGAACACGTCTTCCAGTGGTTGTGGGGGCTTCCTATGCTTTCCTCATTCCTGCTGTTTCCGTTGCTTTTTCCACCAGAATGAGTATATTTGCAGATCCACATCAGGTTAGTGTGTCCACATTTCTGTACTATAGCTCTCTCTAATTACTGCTTGGTGAAAATAGTATGGTGCTTCAATTTTCATGGAGAGAGAAGAATAAGTAGAAGAGTTTGCTTGGAAATGGACTTGCTTTCTTTAGATGTTTTGGAGATAATTATTAGTGCATGTTACTAATACCAATTGATTCTTGGCTGATTTTTTTTTTTTAGAGATTTAAGCAATCCATGAGAGCCATACAGGGGGCACTTATTGTTGGATCGTTCTTTCAAATCATTGTTGGCTTTTTTGGCTTTTGGAGGATTTTTGCCAGGTACACTGCCTACTTGAGCATCTCTTTTGATTATTATTGTGCAATTTGCTTCTTTCATGAAATCAGCTATATTTTAGAATAGAAAAATTCGCTAATATTAACTACTGATATTTCAGGTTTCTCAGCCCGCTTAGTGTGGTTCCCCTTGTCACTCTGACTGGACTAGGACCCTTTGTTTTAGGATTTCCAAGAGTACATGCATTGCTAAATCTCTTTCATCTTATTGTTAGTTGTTCAACAAACATAATCTCTGGTTTTCCTTTGATTCTTGTAGTTGGCAGATTGTGTTGAAATTGGCCTCCCTGCATTGGTTATCCTGGTCATCCTGTCCCAGGTATGTTACTTTCTTTACCAGTCTCTCTCTCATCCATTTTAGTCTAATTCTTCTGAAATATTTGTACAGCAACAAGATAGTGAGGCAAAAAAGTATAAGCTCTATTTTTTTTAATATATTATCCAAATTCCTTGCTATTAAATATACATGCTTCTACCCATGATTAGTTCCATTGGTACATGTTTGATTTCCCTTAAACAAGGTCTCACGTTCAAGTCTTGTGTATGGAAAAAATTCACGCTGGAAGAGCTGGCTCCACCATGTTGTCGGCTTGAATAAGATTGTCTCATGCAGAGGATATATATATGATCTAGACCAAAAAATCTTTATGCATTTGCTTGACATTGCTATATGCATAATTTCACTTGGTTTGGCTGACTCTTGAATAAAATTGAAGTAGGAAGATTAAAATAGTGGTAGTGTAAGAAGTGATTACCCTTGTTATCGGTGTATATTATATATCAAAATAAATCAACACTTTAAATTGATATTTCTACTTACGTTAAATCAATGGCCTTGCAGTACATTCCCCAAAAGTTGAAATCAAGAGGAGCTGATCGATTTGCAATCATAGTCTCAATTGGAATTGTATGGGCATTTGCTGAAATTTTAACTGCAGCTGGTGCCTACGATAAAAGATCGCCTAGAACTCAATTCAGTTGTCGTACTGATCGATCTGGGTTAATTAGTGCTGCTCCTTGGTCAGTCTTAAGTAGCTTTCTTGTGTTATTAAGAATCATGTAGTGCTTTATATTATATTCTGTGATATGATAGATGATTGATATCTAAGGCTTTTTAAAGCATCAAACTATAGTGTTTACAACTATGTCCAAGGAGCTGAATGTTCTCAGCACCTCTATATAATACACAAACACACATGGATGCCTGGTCCTTTGCTGATGGTAAATTCATTCATGTGGATGGTCATCTAAAGCTCTATTCTTCAATTAGATTTCGCTCCATTTATGCAGGATAAGAGTTCCATATCCATTTCAATGGGGACGCCCTTCTTTCAATGCTGGTGATACTTTTGCTATGGTTGCTGCTTCTCTTGTTGCAATTGTAGAGGTTTGCTTCTTTTATATATATATATATATATCGACAAACTTGTGGGGATGATAGTTATGTTTTTTAATAAAATAATCACCAAGCTAATGCTAGCAATATTTTGCACATGAGTATGTATACTGTGATGACTTTGTGGACTATACATTTGATTTGCAAAAATTCTGTGAACTTCCCATATTATCTTGTAACTAAAGGGTAAATGATTAAAATCCTTTTTATTTGGATGTATTTTGATATAAGTCATTCCCTTTTCATTCTTTGTGGACAGTCAACAGGGACATTCATTGCAGCATCAAGATTTGGCAGTGCAACCCCTGTTCCACCATCTGTGCTTAGTCGTGGTGTTGGCTGGCTGGTACTATGTGATTCTTTCACATTACATTTGTACGTGCATTTACTTTTAAAAAACTAGACTTATGTGTTAAAGTTTGATGATTTCAGGGCATAGCTACTCTTTTGGATGGCTTTTTCGGCACAGGAACTGGATCCACTGCATCAGTGTACATTTTATTACCTTTAAAAATCATCTGACTAGCTATTATTCTTAGGCTATGGATCTAAGTTGTCCTGACTCTATGCATAAGATGAGTTGCTAATATTCCATCAATCAATGTTAATTTCCTTGTTTTTCAGTTGTCACATGAAAGTCTGTAAATTTGCTTTCTGATGATATTAAGATGTTAGCACATAAGAAAACCTTGGAGGTTATCAAGAAGCAACTGATTTACACTGCCTAGAGTTTGTCATGGGTTTTGGGCTGACATCTTGCTAGCCAGTGGTTGTTGTAGAGGCTTATCTGACTTAAAATGACGCTCTAAATGTTGCCTATTGCCCAATATATGAATAATATGGCTGCCTAATTGCCTTCTATTACATGTGTGAACCTTGGAAAATTTTCTTTTACTATTATATTAAAGACATTATCTAATTGTCTTTTCTTTTATTTCCTTGACATTAAGTGAAAATGCAGGACTCCTGGGTTTAACACGAGTAGGAAGTCGGAGAGTCATACAAATATCAGCCGGATTCATGCTTTTCTTCTCTATATTAGGTGTTGCAACGATTTCTTCAAATTTCTAAACACTAGACGTATTGGTGAAAGCAAAATATGTCATACTTTATATGTGTATTGAACAATTTGTTCATTCCTAAGGCTTTATTTTGGATATCTAACAAAAGGTGGAATAGAATGAAATGGATTTCATACCATTGTTTGAATATTTTATGGAGTGGAGAAGAGTTTTCATTTCATTATTTAACAAGTGAATAGAATAGTAAGGAAATTAACAAACACTAATTTCTTCCTATACCTCCCAAATAGGCGAAAGAAAAAATAATGGAAAGAAAAATCTACCTCCTTTTAAACAGTCCAAGCACTGGAAGCTAATGTCATTTCATTCGATTCTCCTTTGTCTCATCCCCTTCCATTCAATTCAAACATTGCCTAAGTGATGAAAAATCAAACTTATCTACCTTTACATGTGTTGTTTTGTTCTGCTGATGTTTTTTACCAAAGCATTCAGGTTTGTGCTTCTCTGCCAGGGAAATTTGGAGCAGTTCTTGCTTCAATACCTTTGCCAATTATAGCAGCTATTTACTGCGTTCTCTTTGCCTACGTAGGTATGTGCGATTTATATGTTTTATATGTGGTCAGATGCACTGAAAATAATCCAACGTCAATTAGGGAAAATAATTGTACCATCTTTATGTGTGTATGCATTTTGTGAGAACAAACTTAATGACCTAGAAACCAAAAACAAACAAGTGATTGCCATGAAACTTTTCATGTGAAATGTATTTCCATTTGGATCATGCTAAATTTCACGTTTTGTTCCTGAATGTGATGAGCAGTATCAGCTGGCCTTGGTTTTCTTCAATTCTGCAATCTGAACAGTTATAGGTCAATGTTCATCTTTGGCTTCTCTCTCTTCATGGGTTTATCTGTTCAACAGTATTTCAACGAATATCTGTTGATATCAGGGCATGGCCCTGTCCATACTGGCTCCACTGCGGTTTGTATATACTACCTGAAAAAGTTACCTTTATTCTTATCATTTTACTATATAGCCATCTTTAGTTCTTATGATTCATTGTAACTCTTCTTTTGCAGTTCAACAATATAGTGCAAGTGATTTTCTCATCCCCAGCAACTGTGGCAATTATAGTTGCTTACTTGTTGGATTTAACTCTGAGTCGTGGAGACAGCTCAACTCGCCGAGACAGTGGGAGACACTGGTGGGAAAAATTCAGGACCTTCAGTCAAGATACTAGAAGTGAAGAGTTCTATTCACTTCCTTTAAACCTTAACAGATTTTTTCCATCATTTTGAGTGCACTTCCATTTTAAAAATGAAGAGGAAATCTATCATTCTCTTGATAATTTATTGTCTCAAAAGAGTCTAACAAATACAAGTATGTATAACAAAGATATTCGAACCAAAGAGTTGCAGTTTATAGCAATACTAAGTTGCATCTTAAGTTCTTGTCTTACACATTCATATACTTGATGTATAATATCTTGTGTATGACCACGGTCCACTTATTTGTCTCTGCTCAACTATTTCAATTGGGTCTCATAGTTTTACTAGGCAATCGTTCTCTGGCAAACACACAAGAGAAGGTGATAATGTCATAATTATGTACGAAGACGCTAAATCAAAGAACTAAAAAGGAACGTGCAAATTGAAGTATTGTGGGGTGAAATTGGACTTAAAATATATGGCCTTCTCTAATAGACTTAGGCATGGCCGAGACTAAGTGGGCCCATATGGCAGCCATTGTTAGTTGTCATGGGGGAATCATGCTCCCGTGTTGTCATATCCTCACATGTAAAACAATAATTTAGTTCCGATGAAGTGTTGGTGTAAAAAAGGTTTTTGCTGTACCAGCAGTGAGTCAGTGACAATGAGGTTAAAAGTTAAAACTCACGATCACATGCAATCTATCCAAATTCTCATCGCCCGATTCTAGTGAATTTGGTGTAAAAAATGTTTGACGCTTACATTAACTACATATTATGTTGATAAATTAGTCAAATTTATTATATGAAATGTTAATAATATTAATCGATAATGTAAAATAATTATATATTGAGCAAATATTAAACTCGAGTCAAATAAAAAACTTTGATGTGAAAAAGAGGCCCTAATAGTTTAGCCATTATTTGTAGATATCAAATGTATTTGATAGAAGTAAGGGTTGAATATGTTTTTAATTATGTAAATAATGTTATTTTTTTAGGTTTCACTGATGATGATATGAAAACTTTTAAATAATGAATTAACGTGGGATAAATAAAAAAAAATCTATAAGGATTAAAAATATTTAAGTGATTAACGAGTCAGTCATTATACATATTATATCATGTACTCGGCTCACATAATTTACTATAGTATCCATTAGTTATACGTAACAAAATTTATTAAATATTAATAAAAATTAAAATTATATAATTATAATATTTAAAAGAGTAAATTTATGAGTAAGAAGTAGAAGAAGGAAGAGATTTTTCTAATATTATCAAGTAAGACACATATGACATGGTAGGATTGCTAGCAAAAACCTGTCCATAAGATTATTGTGCAAACCTAAATTGCAAGCAGTTTAATTCAACACAATTACTCATCTAATCTTTGGGTGCCAAGGGTCTTCTTGAGGGAGTTGCCCACCAAACGAGGTTGACATTAAAAGGAATTAAACGGGCATCTATGAGGCATATGAGAGCAAACTCATTCTTTACTACCTGTGCCAATTCACATTCACAACTATTCTTTAACAAAAGGTGATTGAGCCCTTTTTTAATCAAGCTTATATATAACTTTATTCCATACAAAGTTGGTGAACAAGATTATCCTAAAAAAAATAAGAGTTATTATTATTATACAATCATATTTACTTCTATTTCATTTTTACTATATTTTTATTTTTATTTTTTCTTTTAATTTTTTATCATATCATTTATTATAGTTATTAATATTTTCTCTTTTTTTTTATTTTTCTTCTCTCTTTCATCCACACACACCCCAAAAATGATGTCTACGGTTCAACATTTCCTGTGAACAATTAGCATGATATTCCTTATTTGATATTTCAACATTTGGACACCGGAAACATAGTAAAAATTAGCAAGGCATTCCATAAACAAAGCAAAACACACACAATTACACAAACGATGCAAAGACAGGAAAAGAAGTAATGGTAGTAGAAAGTTAAGCTATCATTACTAACCACAACACACCAATTAAGGTGGCCTAGCTCATCACTGCGGCAACCTTGTAAAAAAGTGGTCCATATGATGCACCACTTTTGACCATCAGATATAATATTAAATAAATCAATGATCACCACAAAGACCTGAAACTTGCTTGGCTAGTTAGATTATTATTTTTGTTTTACAAATTATTCCCTCTATAAAGAACTTGTTTGTGTTGTTTTCGCGGAGAAATCCCGAAGAGAAGAAAGAAGCACATGTTCTCCAACGCAATTCCAAAGGCCATCTTCGCCTTAACTCTTAAGTCTTAACAACTCAATTTTTGAGATTCTTAAATAGGTTTCACTATTATACACATTTTGAAAAAAAAATTAAGTAACTCTTCTCTCCAATTCAGTAATTTTAAAAATTTTACTTAATGAATTCTACACATAATCCAACATTCTCAGATTTTATCAATTTAATATTTATTACTGATTAAAAGTACATACATTGGGCCATAAATAATGTTTAGTGGTGTTTAAATAAGCACCAGGGCTTAACAGGAACTGACTCCAACATTGGGTTTTGTCGAGGAACAGTTCTTAATAAGATAGTCTGAGTTTAACATGATGAATGGAGATGCTCTATGGGAGGTTTTATTCCGCAGGGTTGACGGATTCGTTTTTACTTTTCAGGGAAGCCAATTTTGATATTCATTATATATATATATATATATATGAAAAGTAATTTGCAATGGTAGAGAGAGAGAATTTTTTTTATTAATTTAAAACATAGTATATAAGGTGTACATAAAAAATATTAGAATTATCTAATTAAAAAGCTAAAAAATGAAATTAGGAATAAATTTGTATGAGAAACTATTATATTATAGATTTTTTATTATATTTTAAACTAAAAAAATTATTTATAATTATACATATAAATTAAATTAAAAAAATAGTGGGGGCAATTGTCCCCACTCCACTAAACGTGTGGATCCGTTCCTAGTTGCACCTATGAGATTGGCTTAAGTGGACTTGATGTAGGGTGCACATCCTCCCGGAGGTATGATTATCATACATTTTTAAATTTAAGTTCGAGTTTTGGTTTAACATATATTCCTTTCAATTTTGAATATAAGCAAAACAAAAATGTTACGAGTATTAGTTTTAAATATAAACAAATTTTAATTAATTTCATTTTCATTTAATGAAGTTATATTTAAAATATTTTTTATTTATTATAGATCAGATTTTGAGTGAAGTTATTTTATTTTTTTATATCAATGTTTAAAGAAGGTTAGTTTTAAAAAAAAATTTATTATTAAATAAAATTGATACAATTAAATGTTAATTTCTTAATTAATATAAATTAATTATTTTTTTGCTTGAGAAGGAATACTATAAATATTAGAGTTTACAATGGTCTTCTTGAACTAGAGATTTCAATTCTATGTATGATAATGATATGAGCCACATTGGAAGGTTTAATTCGGAGCAGGATCCTTCATTCCTACTTAGTTTCTTATCCATTTTAAATAAGTATGAGAAAAATTATATAATGTTGCCATTAGCAAATTTTGATATGTAGTGTTTAAAAGAGTAGCAATGTGACAGTTAGAATACCCGCTTGCTGACATTTAAAAAAAATAAAAATTCAGAACATCAACTGATTAATTTGGTCACTCAGTAACGGCATTGCTAATAAGCATTAACAAGGCAATGATTCCATCATACCACACGGCATTACTAATTCAGATTATAACGATGAAAACTTTATGACAATCGGACGGCCCAGTTTAATAATGAAAATGAATAAATGCAAGAAGCTATCAACCTTCGCAGATATATATAATAATAGAAAAAACAATTTGATCGAATATTATAACTATATTTTCATATTAGATTAGATAGTTTGGCAATGAAAAATCATTTGCTCAAATTAAAAAATAAATAAATTCGTGAGACAAAACACAACATATATAAATCATAGGTTGTTGAGTTCAATGTTGAATATACAGTGCAACAAACATGCACGTATTATGAAGCTGTTGTGTGTGACAGATTCTTACATGTTAGGACGTGCAGATTTGAAGCCAAGCACCAAATGACAAATTAATTTGAACATGTAAGGACGTGTAAGAATTAATGTTGAAAAGTTAAAAAGGCTATTATAACCAACAGGTGCATTCTTCTTACACTGGCAATAGGCCATAGGCCATAGGGCTATAGGCCATAACCGTAGCTGCAGGCAAGAAAATGACACTATTTCAGTTGTTGAATAGTGCGCCAAGTGTATATATACGAAAAGAAAAGGCATTTGACCTACCCTCACTCATATATCTAAAGAGTTAAGCTTAAGAAACAAGAGAAAGAGAGAAAAAGAATGGAAGGTGGTGGAGGAGAAAAGGTGGATGAGTTGGAACCTCATCCCGTGAAGGAACAACTTCCCGGTGTTAATTTCTGTGTTGCGAGATCTCCCTCATGGCGTATAGGGATTCTTCTTGGCTTTCAGCATTGCCTGGTTGCGCTTGGGACCATTGTCATGGCTTCCACTATCCTTGTCCCTTTCATCGGTGGTCACAATGTAATGTTTTCTTAATACTTCATTTTCATATACCTGTTTCTTTACTCCTTCTGTTTGAATAACCATAGGTGGAGAAGGCTGAAATGATAGAGACACTACTTTTTGTTACGGCCATTAACACACTGCTGCAAACGTGGTTTGGAACACGTCTTCCAGTGGTCGTGGGAGCATCCTTTGCTTTCCTTGTTCCTGCTGTTTCCGTTTCTGTTTCTACCAGGATGAGTGCATTTCAAGATCCACACGAGGTTAATTAGTGTCTCACTCCACATTCTTGTATTATTTATACCTCTCTCTAATTACTTCTTGGTTAAAATAGTGTATAGATATGCTGTTTCATTTTCATGGGGAATTAAAGAAGAACAAGTAGAGGAGTTTACTTGGAAATTGGACTAGTTTCTATTACTAGTTTTCGAGATGAAAGTGTTAGTGCATGTCACTAATATCAACTTTTTCTTGGCTGAATATTTTAGAGATTTATACAATCCATGAGAGCCATACAGGGGGCACTTATTGTTGCATCTATATTTCAAATCCTTATTGGCGTTTTGGGACTTTGGAGGATTTTTGCCGGGTAATCTACATGCTAAGAATCTCTTTCGATCGTTGTAGTGTAATTTGCTTCTTTCATTAAATCAGCTATATTTTAGAATAGAAAAATTTACTAATATTAACTACGATATATCGCAGGTTTCTCAGCCCGCTTAGTGTGGTTCCCCTGGTCTCTCTCACTGGCCTAGGACTCTTTCTATTAGCATTTCAAAGAGTACATGCATTGCTCTTTTCTTATGCATATTGGCGATAAATCTCTTTCATTTAATTATTAGTTTTTAACAAACCTAGCCATTGGTTGTTCTTTGATTCTAATTGTAGTTCGTAGATTGTATTGAAATTGGTCTCCTTGCATTTATTAGCCTTGTCATCATGTCCCAGGTATGTTACTTTCTTTACCGGTCTCTCTCTCATCCATTTTAGATTATTAATTCTTTTCATATATTTGTACAGCAACAAGATAGTAAGGCAAAAATTATAAACTCAATTTTTTAATATATATACAAATCAAATTATGTGCTGTTAAATATATTCAAAGTGGTACATGTTTGATTTTTTTTAGGAAGGTCTGAAGTTCAAATCTTGTATATGAAAAAATTTACTAGTCCTGCCATGTCTATGGAGAATATTTATGATCTAGAGTCTAGACCAAAAAATATGTATGTTTCTGCTTGACATTGCTAAATGTATAATTTCACTTGGTTTGGCCGACTCTTAAATAAAATTTAACTAGGAAGATTGAAATAGTGGTAATGTAAGAAGTGATTTACCCTTGTTATCTGCCAATGTGATATATAAAAAATAAATCAACATTTAAAATTGATATTTCTACTTATGTTAAATCAATGGCCTTGCAGTACATTCCCCAATGGATGAAATCAAGAAAAGTTGCTCGATTTGCAATCATAGTCTCCATTGGAATTGCATGGATAGTTGCTGAAATTTTGACTGTAGCTGGTGCTTACAAAAACAGACCGCCTAAAACTCAATCAAACTGTCGTACTGATCGATCTGGGTTAATTAGTGCTGCTCCTTGGTCAGTCTTTAGTAGCTTGCTTGTGTTATTAAGAATCATGTAGTGCTTTCAAAGGCATATATTATATTTTTTGATGTAAAAGATGATGATATCTAAGGCTTTAAAGCATCAAACTAGTGTTTACAACTATGTACAAGGAGCTGAATGTGTTCTGAGCACCTCTTATAAAACACACACACATATGGATGTATGGTCATTTGCTGATGGTAAATTCATTCATGTCGATGGTCATCTAAAGCTCTATTCTTCAACTAGATTTCACTCCATTTATGCAGGATAAGAGTTCCACATCCATTTCAATGGGGACGCCCTTCTTTCAATGCCGGTGATATTTTTCCTATGGTTGCTGCTTCTCTTGTTGCAATTGTAGAGGTTTGCTAAAAAAATTTAATGTAGACAAACTTGTGGGGATGGTGATTATATATTTTAATAAAATAATCACAAAGGCTAATGCTAGCAATAATCACAAAGGCTAATGCTAGCAATTAATTTTGCACAATGACAATGTGTTGCTGATCAGTATAACTTTGTGGACTATACTTTTAATTTGCAAGAATTCTGTGAATTGACCTTGGTCTGTTTTATATTATATTCTTGTAATTTGACAATTTCTAATTAAAAGGTGTATGATTAAAGTTCTTTTTATTTGGATCTACTTTGAATAAGTTTTGCCCTTTTCATTCTTTGAGGACAGTCAACAGGGACATTCATTGCAGCATCAAGATTTGGCAAAGCAACCCCTATTCCACCATCTGTGCTTAGTCGTGGTGTTGCCTGGCTGGTACTATTTGATTCTTTGATTTGACATTTGTACTAGCGATTACTTCTACAAAATTAGACTTAAACGTCAAATTTTGACTATTTCAGGGCTTAGGTACTCTTTTGGATGGCATTTTTGGCACAGGAACTGGATCCACAGCATCAGTGTACATTTTGTTACCTTCAAAAAAATAATCTGACTAGCTATTATTCTTAAGCTAAGGATCTAATTGTCCTGACTCTAGGCATAAGATGAGTTGCTAATATTCAATCAATCAACGTTAGTAAGTCTGTAAATTTGCTTTCTGATGATATTAAGATGTTAGCGCCAACATGATGCTCAAGATGTTGCCTATTGATCCAATATATGAATAATATGGCTGCCTAATTGCCTTCTATTAAATGTGTGAACGTTGGAAATATTTTCTTTTACCATTATATCAAAGACATTATCTAATTGTCTTTTCTTTTATTTCCTTGACATTAAGTGAAAATGCAGGACTCTTGGGTTTAACACAAGTAGGAAGTCGCAGAGTCATTCAAATATCAGCTGGATTCATGCTTTTCTTCTCTATATTAGGTGCTGCAACAACTTATTTATTATATCTAAGTACTCATCAGACGTATTGGTGAAAGCAAAACGTGTCATACTTTATATTTGCATTGGACAATTTGCTCATTCCTACGGCTTTATTTGGATATCTGACAACAGGTGGAATGGAATGAAATGGATAGCATTGTTTGAATAGTTTATGATGGAATGTAAAAGAGTTTTCATTTCATTATTTAAAAAGTGAATAGAATGGTAAGAAAAACAAACAAAATTTCTTCCAATACCTCCCAAATAGGGGGAAGAAAATTAGAGGTATTTGATGGAATGGGATGGTATATATTCCATTCCATTCTACCTCATCTTAAACAGTCCAAGCACCGGCAGTTAATGACATTTCATTCCATTCTCCTTTGTCTCATCCCTTTTCATCAAGAAATTATTAAGCATTACAAGATCATCATAGCTCACACTAATATTCTTCCGATACCTAATTGAGTATTATTAATTCTTAATTTTTTTTTATAAACTAAAAAATTTGAGTATATGCCACATCAAAATTTGTCAAACTGGTGGTCTTTAATTAGTTAATAATTTCCATTGCTTCAATCATAGCCTAAGTGATGAAAAGTAAAACTTATCTAGCTTTACATGTGTTATTTTTTTTTTTTGCCTAATATGTTTTACTTTGTGCTTCTCTGCCAGGAAAATTTGGAGCATTTCTTGCTTCAATACCTTTGCCAATTGTAGCAGCAATTTACTGCGTTCTCTTTGCCTTCGTGGGTATGTGTGTGATTTATGTGTCATGTGGTCAGATGCAATGAAGTTAATTCAATGTCAATTAGGGAAAATAATTCTACAATCTTTTATGTGTACGTGCATTTTATGAGAACTAACAAGTTAATGACCTAGAAACCAAAAACAAACAAGTGACTACCGACTGTCATGTAAAATGTATTTCCATTTGGATCTGCTAATTTCATGTTATGCTCCTGAATTACTTCCAAATATGATTGTAATGTTTCTTCTATGATGAGCAGCATCAGTTGGCCTTGGTTTTCTTCAATTCTGCAACCTAAACAGTTATAGGTCAATGTTCATCCTTGGCGTTTCTCTCTGCCTGGGTTTATCTGTTCCACAGCATTTCAACGATTATCTGTTGCTATCAGGATATGTCCCTTTTCATACTGGCTCCACTGCGGTTTGTATATGCTACCTGAAAAAGTTACCTTGATTCTTATGATTTTGGTTTGAGAATTGTTATTTGTACCACAAATTTTACAACGAAGAGAGAGCAGTTTGAAATATAACAAATATTGTGATAGAGAAACAGACAAAACGATGTTGTATAAACTGTTCCATGAATAACACACATGACTTTGGTTCTTATGGTCCATTGTAACTCTCCTTTTGCAGTTCAATATAGTGCAAGTGATTCTCTCATCCCCAGCAAGTGTGGCAATTATGGTTGCTTACTGGTTGGATTTAACTCTGAGTTGTGGAGACAGCTCAACTCGCCGAGACAGTGGGAGACACTGGTGGGAAAAATTCAGGACCTTCAATCAGGATACTAGAAGTGAAGAGTTCTATTCACTTCCTTTAAACCTGAGCGGTTTTTTCCCATCACTTTGAGTGCACTTCCATTTTAAAATGAACAAGAGGAAATCTATCATTCTCGAGACATTTTTATTGTCTCAAACTAGTGTCTAATATTACATATACAAGGTATGCATAGAATTGATATTCGAGCAAAAGAGTTACAGTTTATAGCAATACTGATTAGTATGTTAAGTTCTTGTCTTACACATTCATGTACTTGACATAGAATATCTTCTATATTAGAAATCTCCACAGAACCATAGTCCACTTATTTGTCTCTGCTCAACTCTTTCAATTGGGCCTCGTGTTTTACTAGGCCACCCTACTTGGGCTGTCAGGATTTGAATGTAGTGTCTTGTAGGCTTCAAGCCTGCAATTGAGTCCAAGCAAGCTCAAAGTAGCAAACACAGGAGAGGAGATGATAATGATGCAGAGAAATGCTAGCATTTCACCTTTTTTAACATATTTTTTATTGTTAGCTAAAATTGATTGTAAATCAAATTTTTGTGAGTTCTACGTCTTATTTAATGAGTATCTTTCTTGTTTTTATAATTTTCAATAAATTTTAATAAATAATAAAATGTGTTAAAAATAATGAGTTAGAAAGTATGTTGCTAGGTAAGCTCTAATGATGTATGTATGAAGACGATAAACCAAAGAACAAAAAAGGAATGTGCAAATTGAAGTATTGAAATCTGTATGGTGGAATTGGACTTGAAATACATAGCCTTGTAATAATAGGCTTACTTAGGCACAGCCATGACTAAGTGGGCCCATATGGCAGCCCTTGTCATGCGGGAATCACGCTCCCGTGTTGTCATGTACTCTCACATGAAAAACAACAATAATTTAGTTTCAATGAAGTGTCGATGTGTAAAAGGTTTGACACTTATATCTAACGATATATTATATAATTAATAGTATAGTCAAATTTATTAAATGAAATGCTAATAAATTTTATCAATAATATAAAATAGTGTTATATTGATCAAATATTAAACTCAAAAATCAAATAAAAAATCTCTGATATAAAAAAAAGGCACTAATAGTTTGTACCAATTATTTGTAAGATATCAAATGTATTTGATGAATATAAGGTTTAAATATGTTTGTAATTATGTAAATAAAGTTGTTTTTTGCTTTGATCTTTCATTGTTGATGATTCGAAAACTTCTAAACAAAAAATATTTAAGTCACTAGAGGGTGATTAGTTTAGATAATACATGTGTAATTTTTCTCAAGTCCTAGATTTAAGCCTTGAATATATACATAAAAGAATCTTTAATGAAAAAGTTAGTTTCACCATAGAAGTGTACATATTCCTAGCTCAAAATAGATACACTTCCCTAAAAGATTTTTTTCTTTTGCTAAGATAAAGAGACAAAAGCCCAAAACAAAACAAACCCAACTTAGATTCTGCAACCCACTGGAAGAAAGTATTATAAGAATCAAACATAAACTTCATAGAAATATCAGAAGGAATGATATAATGGCAACGAGAATGTGCTAACTTAGCCAATCCATCAGCTACTGCATTTCGCTCTCTAAATATATGCCTAATACGCACATGACCAACCTAATGCACAAGAAGCTTAATCTTTTTTACCACCAAACTAGCCCAAGGATGATTGGAATTAGTATAACTTTTTTATTAAATATAAAAATCATTTAAAGTTCCTTCAACTTAAAATTAATTATACACTCAGGATCAATTTTAACATAAAATTAAACAAGTGAACATTCATTTTCCTGTGATTCTGAATCACGTAACATAAACCCCCACAGAGGTGTACTCTACCTAACGATATGAGAAGTATAACTCCCTCTAAAAAATTAGAGATAGTACTGAATAAAGTCATACTCTTTAATTCCTTAAAATAAAAGCCAAATCCTACGAAGGAAACTTTTTAATATTTCAACTCTGCTATTGAAAAACGAACTTATTTCTCTGATGCCATAAAGGATAATACCAAAAGAATGACAATTCTGTTTATGACACCTTCTCATGAATCATTAACTGTTGAGATTCTGAATTAACCATTGGTGAAAGTTCATTTCAAAACAATTATTGTTGGCACGAATATAAAGAGTCCCCGAATGAAGAATCGCTTCAGAATCAACACCACCCACCATAGGCGGAGCTGAGTAGGATTGATGGGTGCAAATCCCTGACTTCAAGAAAAATATACATATATACAGTCTTGTTATTTTTTTTCTCCTTCTATATTTTTATAATTTGAATATGTTGCTTACAATTTTTAGCCATTGTAAAAAATTGTCATTTATTAGCTCGCTTTTTTTTCTTACGTTTTGTTCCTTTTTTTAGTTCATTAGGTTTTTTTATCCTTTGATCAAAAGGATAATTCATTTTATCTCATATTTTATTTTCATACAATAATAATTATTAGGTTAAATTACACTTTTGGTCTCTCTTTTATTTAAATTATTTAATTTAATATCTCTATTTTTAAAATATTTAATTTGATATTCTAATTTTTATAAATTATTTAATGTCTATTTTTATCTAATTTCATTAATATTATGAGTGTCAATTTAGATGGAACGACAATATTGAATTTTTTTTTAAATTAGATTACTAAATTCAACCTTTTAAAATACAAGATTAAATTAAATAATTTAAAAAAAATTAAAAGTGTAATTTAACCTTGTAATCTTTTTATATAACCAATTTATTGCTTTATGCTATCTAGATAAATTTGTTTTTTCTTTTACATATTTAATTTTTTATTAGATAACTCTTTCTTTTCTCTTTTATGATTATTTTATTTTTGCTTATTTATATAATTCTCTATTTTAAGTATTCATAATCTTGTTAAAGTAATTAAATTTAGTTTCATAATTTTTTTTAATTTTAATTAATTGTAGAATTGGACTCTACCAATAGGTTTAACTAGTTTAGTGATGAATCGATTAACTCTCATCTCATAATTGGTAAAAAATCAGTTTAACCAATCTAAAACCAATAAAAAATTATAGTATTTTATTTAATCTAAAATAATTTTAAAATAAATAAAAATACATATTTAAAAAGTACAGACAGGTACAAATTATTTTATTAATTATTATTCAATTTGATTTCTCTATTTTAAAAATATTCAATTCGACTATCTAGTCTTTAAAAAACATTTAGTGTTGCCCTTCCATCCTATTCATTGAATTTGTTAGGGTCAACTTAGATCAGATAACAACATTCAATATTTTTTAAAATTAAAAATCAAATTAAACATTTTAAAATATCAAATTAAATAATTAAAACTAATTAAAAAAGTAATTTAACCTAATTATTATTAATTTTTTAAAATAAAATATTTTTAGTTATGTAAAGTCTTAAATACGTCGATGCTCATGAGCAATGATACAGCTTATAAATAAGATATTATTTTCTCCCCTGGCGTACAAAAGTATTCCTAAATACTATCATTTTGGTTGTGTTGATACTAACTGAACCATATTTTGAAGTTGGTAATATGGAACCAATAGAAAAATATGAGTTGGATTAGAGAGGATGAAACATTTGAAGAGTATTCAAAAGATTCATATCAATTTGACTCAATCTCCTTGTTCTTATATATATTTTATCTATGAAACTTGAGTTGACAGAGGGCATCAAAGTACCTTTATGGGCAGCCATACCATCTGCAAAACTCTATCGCAATAAAGCAGAGGTTGTCCGGCATCTATGATTCCAGTATAAACGTATATGATCTGTATTTTTTTTCATTTAGTTTCAATGTGGTTACCTCATTTTTTGTTGTATGCAAAACCTGATACTGGTTTTTGCAAACAATGTGTGTCATGTAAATATAACGATTCCCTTCGAGTTTGACTTATTGTTCGGGCTTGATTCATTAGGTTCGGTTAAGAGCGATGAAACCAAACTCTTTTATCAGGTTTTTAGAACTCGAATTTAATATTACTAAATAAGACAACACATTCTTAAAACAGTTGGCTCAGGTTCCTATTTGTTTATATATATATAATTGTTGTAAATAATTAAAAATAAATATTATATCTTCATTATGTATTACATGTATAAGTATTTTATTATATACTTAAGCCCAGTTTCAAAAAACTTATACACAATTTATTTAAATTTATTTTATATTATAATTGTCTATGAGAGTATTTGAAAAAATTTATGAAAATATCCTATAACTAATCTATAAGATATTTTTATTTATTTTTAAATTTTTTTAAAGATAATTTATAGAAATAACTTATATGAAACTTATAAAAAATAATCTCTTTTTAATCTTCCTAAGAAAAAATAAAAAAAAAATGTGTATGTTTTTTTTTATCTAAATTGTTTTTTTTTGTTTTTCTCTCAAATTAATATGAATATTAACTTCTATAAAAAAAAAACTCTATAGTTATTCGTTACTAGTAAGTTTGTTTTTCTTTTATTTTTTATTTTCATAAAAAATAATTTAATTAAATAAATTTATATTTTATATGTTGCTAAATACTTACTAGTAGTTTTTTATATGATTCCTTCTATAATACTGTAGTGGTGAAATTTTATAATAATATATTATTTTTATATATTTATATTTTTTATACATGTGAAGGATAATTTCTTTTAAACTTCTATTATTTTTTTATATATATGATTTTAATTTTATCACCTTCATTTATATTTTATCTTTTTTTATTGTATATTTCAATTTTTTAAATTATTTACAGGTGTATTTGTATGTGTGTCACATAATATTTTTTTAAAATTTATGATACTTAACATTTTGTTTTTAAAAACTAAAAATAAATAAAGTGTGACCAATAATTTTATTTTTAATAATTTTTTATATATGTAATGTTAGTATAATAATTATTTAGTTAGTTTTAAATTTCTTAATTTATTTTTAATTATTATTTAAATTTTATTTTTTTAAAATAAAACAACATCACATCTAAATGTAAGTTCTTATGTAATAAAAAATTATTAAAAAAGATTTTAATTAAATTATTTTTTAATTAGTTGTTGATATATATATACATGTGATACATGTGTGTTAAAAAAGTATTTAAAAAAATATTTTAGTTAAACTATTTTTTAATTAGTTATTCTTATGTATATACGTGTATATTTAAAGATTAAATTATACTTATATAAGTTATACTAACTATTATATATTTAATAAATTTTAATTAGATATTTTATCTCAAAAACTTGTCATTTGATTAAATTTTTCTGTCATATAGATTATATTTAAAAAAATTTATATTAATATAAAATTATCTAATACCTCATTCATGTTAATTATTTACATGAAAATTAGTGTAAATTATATTTTTTTTAATTATGATCAATAATTTATTTTAATATTTATGTTTTATATATGATGTTAGTACATTAATTATAAGTTAGCTTTGAATTTTTTAATTTATTTTTAATCATTATTTAAATTTTAACTTTTTTTTTAAATGAGACATCTTATAAGTATTTATGTATCAATGCGTTCAAACATTTCCAAATTATGTAAGTGCTTATCAAAATATATATCCAAACATAAATAGTTTGTTAAATTTGAAGAACTTGTAATATAAGTTCTTATGTAATAATAAATTATTAAAAAAGATTTTAATTAAATTATTTTTTAATTAGTTGTTGATATATATATATATATATATGAGAGAGATACATTTGTGTGTTAAAAAATGTTTTAAGAAGTGTTAAAAAAATATTTTAGTTAAATTACTTTTTAATTAGTTGTTGATATACATGTGTATACACATACATGTGATAGGTGTGATATGTGTAAAGATTAAATTATAGTTATGTAAGTTATATTATTATATATTTAATAAATTTTAATTAGATAACTTTATCTCAAAAACTTATCAATAGATTAAATTTTTATATCATATAGATCATATTTATAAAATTTATATTAATATAAAATTTTCTAATACCTCGTCATGTTAATTATGTACATGAAAAATAATGTAATGATTTTTTAAAATTATATAAAAATATAAATATTTTATTATTTTTAGTTTTTTATTTTTTACAAAAAAAAATTACACAAGGAATCAAAATAATATATATAGTTGTAACACAATGAATAGATAACTAAAAATTACATTTTAAATGAAATTATTAAATAATGTACTAATTACTTTGTTAGATTAACGAGAGAGACAGAGAAAATGGAGTTTTAATGTGAGTAAATTTAGACCATACAAGTACATGAATTGTTATGATTTAATTACAAAGTCATGAAATATTTAAAAATATGCCCATGTGATCATAAATATATTTTAATCATAATCATTCATATCTAATATGGTTGTATGACCCATATTTATCTATTTCACTTAATATGCTCTCTCTATCTATTTGTTTAATTATCTTTCTCAATGGGTGCATGTATAGGTAAGGAGCATATAAAGTTTTAGAACTTTTATGATGGGAGAAAAGTGAATCCAAAGTGAACTCATAAAAGGTTGAGATTAAAATAGCAAGTAACTTAATTTTTTTAAGCAGTTATTAGCACTTCGTGTTTCTTGTGTAATTAATTAAGTGGTTAAAAAATAATTATAAGATATAATTATATTTAATTTCCATATAAACTTCCAATGAAAACCCGAGTTTGTTGTTTTTTGAGAAAAAATCTCGAATAGGGTCAAAGCAGTTTGAATCATGTTTTTCGAGACAATGAATTTTTTTATACAATGAACCTTACAAGTTTTAAGATGCTCAAAGTTAATAAAGTAGTGTCATTTATACGTTTTTTGAGATAATTAGCATGTACTTCAGGATAAATCATTGTTGACCTTCCATTTTTTACAAAAGGTGATTATAACATTTATATTTAATTATCTTACTGCTTTTGGTATAGAATTCAAAACCTAAACTTACCATATAAGGTAAAATGTGCTCAACCCACTTCCTTTCCTTATTTGGTAAAATGCACTTTTCTCATTCTTACCTTTAATCATTGGATGTTGGAACCCTCATTAACCCATGGACCATGGGCTGCATCAAACCCTCTTCAAAGGGGACCTCTAATTGAAGTTCAAAGGTCTTCCACCCTCCATGAGCTTTGAATTTTCGTCTTCCCTAACCACACTCCCATTGTTGATCTCTAAGCTCCTTGACTAAAGTTTCCTTTCCAATCTTCACTCAAAGTAAGGAAAGCTTCTCTATTTGTGATTCCATAGTTGTGATGTGTAATATGTTACATTTGAACATGTTTAAATGAATAAAAAAATATGCTATAGTGATATGGATTAAGAGTTTAGAGAAACTTTTTTGAATATATGAATGTATGTAGAAAAATATGTGAATTTGAGATATGTTGTGCTGTTGATATTTCTGATGAATGAAATTAGTTTATTATGCTATGTAATAAATTTATGGGTAATGTTTATGAAATTTGATATCATTTTGAGTGTTTTCATGGTGAAATTGTGTTGAGTTATGAACTATTATATGTTATTGCTAAGCGAGTGTCTCTACTTCCCCAACGGGGCTTGTTCTTTAGAAAATGGTATGAGTGTTTGTTGAGCGCCTAAAAAACAACACTTACAATTTTGTTTCGTTGAGCGAGTTATAATCTCGTTGAGTGAGTGTTCAAGAAATGATGAACAATATGAATGTAGACTCAGAACGAACTAAGAAATTCACAATTTCACTGAAAGAAAACTATGTCTTGTTGAGAAAGTACCTAAAATACCCAAAGAATATTAAATGATTGGAGGAGTCATCCACTTGTTAAGCAAAAGCCGTCAACGTTGAAAAATTTAGTTTCCCCATGAAAAAACTCGCTAAGCAAGCCCTAGTCTTGCTGAGTGACTAAAATAGAATTGCGGGTGCAAACTCTCAGTGGCTCCACTCAGTGAGTGAACCCACTGCATCACTAGGTGAATTAAAGAGCAAGACCTCTAAGGTTTGTCTCGCTAGGTGAACAAAATGCTTTAGTGAGCAAACAAATTGAGGGATGCATTAAGCGAGAAAGGAACTTGTTGAGCGAAAAAGTCAACTCTACAAAATCAATAGAAAAATTTTTCCGAGTGAACTCACAGATTCACTAAGTAAAATTAGTAGAGTTTACGACATATAAGTGAATACCCTTTTTCCTTAAAAACCTTAGTAGTCACTCCTAAAAATCCATGCAAACAAGGATAAAAGCGAATAACTTCAAGAATTACAAGTGGAACCTTAAAGACTGGTGACTCATAAGATTTAAATGAAACCTCAATCCATATACACGATGATTTATGTAAGCAGTGCTGGTTTGGGAATAATATTCGTTTATGTTTACTCATGTGATTAATGAGGAATGTTGGGTATGTGGGTTGGTAGTTTTACTTTGCGATGAGAGTGAACATGTAAGTTTGGCTAATTGTCTGGATTGGGCATCTAAGCCTAGTGTCAGATAAGAGATGTGTGACAATCAAGTCTCAAAGATAAGAAGACGAGCGATTCCACATGAGGTCTAAGGTCATTGCAAACCTCGTGTCGTGAGCCACTGCCCACATATACCTATCCCAACAAATCACCTATCTCATCCATAAAACAGATCCCAATGTTTTCCTTGATGGTTTCTTTGGCACGTGTCATGTTTTGATAACTTGGTAGCCATGAAATTTATATGTTTATTGAACTTTTTATGTTTTATTTATACATGTTGTAACTCACAAATTCACCTTTGTGCTTCTTATCACGTATATGCGATTGCAATGATCTCAAACAATGTCTCATTGGGAGCAAATGTCAAAGCCACTAACTAGAATTTGTCGTCATGACCTCACTCGTCCTAGACCTTGTCCCCATTGTAGTAGAATAAATTATGAAGTTGTTCAACCAAAGTCATTGTCTCATCCTCCTCCTTCTTTATAGTTAGTGTATGACCAACATAAGGTGTGTGAGTTTTATAACCACTCCCCTTGTGATATTGTATTATGTAATATCTTTTGTAAGACTTATATGATGTATTTTTTTATTTGTTTTTTTGATTATAGATGTCGAATAGCATGAACAATTACATGAGATATTTGAATCCATATGACTTATGAATGTTATGAAGATATAATTTCAATAAATTTAAAGTGTGCATATATAATTATGGTATTGATTTATAACGAAAAATTATATATATATATTTTTTATAAATTAAATACGATCTTTTCAAATTAATTTAACATTAATACTTTAAGGATGAGTTTAATTCTCAATTATAGTCCTCGCAAGCCGTTGCATATTTATTTCTCGCACTTCATATGTTCTCCATACATAAATTTACCATGAATGCATGAGTTTTTTGAGATTTTAAGCTTAATGCTTTATTTGATTTTTATAGAAATGTGGAGGTATAATATTAATATTAAGTCAAGGTGATTTAATGCCAATAAATTAGATTTAATCTAAGTGAAATTAGAACTTCTGAATCATGGATGCGCTTGTATTGAGTTGGAGAAAAAAAAAATTCAGGGGATGAACATGAGAGGATTTAAATTCCTAGCTACTACTATTATAAGTTATCTTCAAAACTTTGAAAATTTAATAAACATTGCCTTAGATTTAAATTCTGCATTTATTTTACGCATTTATGTTTGGTACAAACATAATTTACTCGGCTTTTATAGTAATAGCTTATCAGGCGGACCCCGGGGCCAAAATTGCAATCTCTATTTACACACAATATTATATATATAAAAATATAATCAACTAAAGTTTACTGCATTTATTCTCTTAAAAAAGGCATATTTTTTTTTAAAAATTAAATAGTATAAGTTAAACATTTCTTTAAAAGGGTTACTAAGAAAGAGGGCACTTATTTATAATTTATATATAAGATGTCTTTTTTCTTTATCATGTTTGATTCTAGATTTGACAGAAAAAGATGTCTTTTAATTATTTATATTTGATTATTTTAAAAATGTAAAATAATATTAATTATTATTTTTAATTATATGTCTATATTGTGAAGAAAGAGAAAGAGAAAGAAAAAATGGTATAGGGAATATTAAAATAAATAAAAGGAAAAGGGCATATTAAGAAAAGAAAAATGATAATTAGTCTTCATAAGGAAATAAATATAAAAATATTGAGAAAATAAAATATTTATTATATCTAAAATGTAAAATTCAATTAGTACTTATTTTTAGATAATTAAAAGTATTTAATAAAATATTAAATGTTTTTTAATTAGTATCTTTATGATGTTTATTAGTAAAACTCTTAGAAAAGAATTACAAATAATTTGATATTGAAATTAATATTAACTAGCATTTTAACTCTTGAAAATTCACTATATACATATTTTTACATACAAATATTTAAGTATATAAATTAAAATTATTTCTTATATTCTTACATTGAGTCAAATCAATATAAAATATAAATATAACATTTAAATCCAATTTAAATGTTATATTTATATTTTATATTAATTTGAAATATAGGATAATAATATGATTATAATAAATGTAATTAATATAATTCGTTTTAAAATTTTAAAAATAATTATTATAATTTAAAACAGGTATGATTTAATTTAAATTTAAATTTGAAGACAGTAACATACTCCTAATAAATAATAACTTAAAAATAAACAAAATATAAAATTTAAAAATAAATTTCATTATTATAAACTATGCGTGAGTAATTGTATTTATCTAAAGTGCGGCGTGCACTTTAGAGTTAAATGTATACATAATAACTATTCATAATAATAAACAGTTTAAATTGTTATAATTAATTTTAATTTTTTCATTAAATTTATCTTTTAAAGAAATAAAAATGTATAACATACTATTATTATTATAGTAGTCTATACCAACGTGGTGACAATTACTATATCAGAATGATAATAAATAATATATTTAGTTTTTTCTATAATATATTTGTTGTAGTAAATTTTAACTGGTTGAATCAATTTGAATCACTTATTGTTATAAATGATCAGAACATTTTATTTTTTCAAGTGCAAGTTACACTTTAAAAAAGTGCAATACCTGTGCAAAGATAATGCAATGTTAAATAATTCAGCTCAAGCAAGTAAATCACTATAGAATGTAAAAATAAGTAATTTCTATTATTGATGGACAAAATTAAACGTAATTAGTAATTTCTATCATCAAAGAAAATACTTACTTTTGGTATGTTTTGAAATGCGTCGAACACCCATGGTCCCCTTCTAAATTGAAGCAATAATGTATAACGTTAAGTTAGACAGTGGATTTCTTATGCACATGCAATTTCAAACATATATTTAATCTTTGTTTATTTTATAGGACTCAGTTCAAAAATATAAAAAATAGTGAAAATAACAAAAAAAAAAAAATTTAAAAATCTCATTCTCTAACGTGAATAGATTTTAAATTTGTAATACATGAGCAAATTTTATTTCTTAATATTTGTATATATGTTTTTTATATCTTTAAACCACAAACAAAATGGAGGAAATAATTATAATGGTATTATACCTAACCAAAATTTTCGAATATTTAATTGAGTCAAATTTAAATAAAATATTTAATTAAAATTTCGAATAGAATAAAAATAAAATAAATTTATCTCAATTAATCTTTTGCTCATCTCTATTTTAAATCATTAAAATTATATTTTATCCAATTAAATATTTATTTAATTAATTAAAATATAAAATAAAGATGATGCAATAACCCTTTAAAGTAATTCAATTCAATTTTTATTATAAAATTAAACACGTAAAAATCTACCTAAAATTATATCAAATGGTATATCAACACGCATTCTAAATTTCCAGGAAAAATCGCACATCTTAGATGAATAGGAAGTCATAGTATATTTGTAAACGAAGTTGAATTTGCTCACTCCGGTTGATTTTATAAAACTAATTAACTAGTTTAATAAGATTAAAAAATTTAATTTACTTAAGTAATAACATTAAATTTATATATTTTTCTGAAATAATTTCTATAACTAATGACACGGTATTATTTTAAATTATATATTTTATTAATCTTAATTATTTTAGTCTCTTTTGTCATTAATATATTTATTATTTTGATTTTATTGACTATAATATGAAGAGTTAAAAGTAAAATTCATTAAAGATAAAATTATTTTTTTTTAAAACTTAAAACATTAATATATTTTACTTACTATTTATTAACCTTAAAAGTTAATCATAATTAAAAATATTTTTGTCAAAAGATTATTAAACATTCTAAATTAATTATTATAAAAAAAATAAAAATAAAAATGACTGAAGAGAGTAATAAAAATTATTTATTTTTTTATAAAACTCAATTAACTAATTCATCATAATTAATTAATTTAATTATTACTCCCTTATTCTTTTTTTATATTTCAATTAATTAATTTAGTAGGATAATGAATTTATATATTATTCTCATGTTTCTTTTTTATAAAACCTAATTAATTCATTTACCAAAATTACAAAATTTAGTTAATTTAATTACTAAATTAAATTTATCATAAATTTATAATTCAATTGTTTTTACGATATATAAATTTAAACTTTGTTATTGTCTTTTTTTTATAGAAAATAATTTATAATATCTCATGCATCAATTATTTTATAAAAAAATAATTAATTATTAATTATTTTAAGATTAATAAATAATAAATATAATACAGTCTTAAATTTTTTTAGGAATCTAATTTTATCTTTGTAAAAAATATTTTAATAATCTTACTTTTTTTTTTATCCGTGGAGATCAAATAAGATACCATAGAATTTACAACAATACTCATATTTAATCAACCGAGTTAAATCTCACTTGCTAAAAATCTTACTTTATTTATTCACATGCATAATCAACAAAGAGTAAAACAATAAATATATTAATAATAAGAAAAAATATAAAATAAAAAATAATAAAATTATTTATAAAAATAATAAAAATATGTCCAATTAATGTTATAAGTATTATAAAAAAATATTTCGACTGGTCTATAAAATAATTTTAAGTTATTTTTGTAAGTTTCTCAATATAGCTCTTAAGTACCATTTATGTGATGTTTATAAAAATATTTATATTCAAATTACAAAGTTAAATATCCAGAGTGCATGTATAAATATTAACTAAATATTTTATTTTATTGCTTATCCATTTAAATTAATATAAGTATTAATTTCTACCTAATGCAAATTATAATTATTCATCGTTGGTAAATCTGTATATATTTTATTATTTTTCATTATAAAATATATTTTAATTAAATATATATTTTTTATTTGTTATTAGTAATTTCCTTTATACTTTATTATAAAAAAAATTTATATGTTTCATTCTATAATAATGTGCAGTGATTAAATTTTTACAATAATTTACTAATTTTGTATACTTATATATATTCATAGATGTAGATGGTCAAATTTTTAAGTCTATATCATAATTTTTTAAGATATATATGATTTATATTAACACTTTAATTTATATTTTTGTTATGTTTAATTATTATATATTTAAAATTTAAAATTATTAATAGAAACAGGGTGAAAATTTTTATTTTTGTGTCACAATTATTTTTAATATACAAGTGTTTTTAATATTTTTAGGATGTATATTTTGTTAGCATAATAATTATTTAGTTAATTTTTAATTTTTTAATTATAATTTATTTATTTATTTTTAAATGAGATAATATCATACAAGTTTTATATCAATATGTATATCAAATTCTAAAAAATTTATTAAATTTTAAATACTCATAACATAAAATTTTTATATAATAAAAAATTATTAAATAAAATATTAATTAATATGTTTTTATTAAAAGAATTCAAAATTAAATTCTTAAATAATTTAAGATATTAATATATTTTATTAATTAATTATTCAGTTTAAAAAATAAATTATAATTAAATATATTTTGTGAAAAACAACTCACTCAAGAAATATTATAAATTAATTGTTACTAATATGATCAAGATAAAATCTTTTAGACAAAAAAGAATATGTTAGACTTAGAAGTAGATTAAAATTTTTAATAAAATATATTAATAATATTTTGAATAAAATATATTTTTAGTTCTTCGAAATAGTATTTAAAATGTTTGTTTTAATTCTCATACAAATTACATACGATTTTAATATTTATATTAAAAAAAACGTGTATTTTTATTTTCTAACGATGAAAATTACACAATTTTGAATATCCGTAGGGACTAAAGGCGTCCTCCCTAGTTTTAAATATAAGAAAATAAATAATTTCCGTTAATTTAAAAAATAGTTAACCATAATTTAATTATATATTTTTATTTATAAATAATTTTGTTATTATTCATTGAAATTTGACATAAAAAATAAAAATAATCATTAAAAATAATTTTCCTATTAAATAAAAAATATTTTAGAGATAAAATAATAAAATAAATTGATATTTGCTTATATTTAATATCATTATACATTATTTTTTTATTATATTTGAGAAAAAAATATTATTTTTTTTAGAAACTAAAATTATAAGTTCAGAATATTTTGAAAGACTAGAAACATATTTCAAAATTTACTTGTATTTTTTAATAAATTTATTTTAGATCTTATAATTTTGGTTTTATCTTAGTATAAAAATTTATTTTTATTACTTAATTCTTAAATTTAAATTAATATTATTTTTTGAAATGATTATTATTTTCAATTTTAGAATATTATTTAAAATAATTTTTTAAACTAATTTAAGACAAATTTTCTTCTATTGAATTTATTTACGGGAAAGCTATAAAATCTAATTAATATTCATATAAAAGAGTTCGTAACATAATTAAAATTGCAGTTCTAAAAAAAAATTCATATTATATTACTTTTATTTAGTTATCTATGAAATTCACTTTTGTTTATGATTTTTTTCATGTAAATATGAGATAAATTTATATTTTTATGTAAATGAATATAATAAAACAAAATTTATATATTAAAATAATAATAAAAATATTTTAAAATTAGAAAATATTATTATTTCATAAATACTAGATAATTTAAATTTAAAAATTAAAAAAGACAAACAAAATTTTCATATATAAAAATGATAATATAGAGTTTTATTTTATTAGGAAGATTAAGTATATTGAATAGTGGGTATTTGTGATGATAAATAGAGTTGTGAAAAGGTAAAGCTGGGGCTCAATAAACCAGTGAGTTGAGACAGATAAATCACCACCCCATATGTCACTGCCATTAAGCCATTAATACATACACACCTCCAATCACCCTTTCTTGATTTCCTCTCTCTCTCTCCTCTGTCTTGTCTATGCTTGACAACTCCTCGTTTCTGCAATAGAAAAAACCACAAACAATTAACATACTGTTTCACACTCTCTCTGCAACTTCACACGCACATAGCAAAAAAGAGAGAGCCCAACCAAACAAACAGACAAAAAAGAAAACTTCACAGACAGAAAGAAAGAAAGAGAGAGAAAGCAAAGACACCGAGCACTTTAATATGTCAAACACTAATCCATAAGACCCAGCCATGACCCAACACCACACAACACTCACCTCCTCTTCAGCCACCCTCCCCCACCGCCGCAATGCCTCTCTCGCCGGACCCTTCCGCCGCCGCTGACTTCCTCTGCGCCGAAGACGCCAGCGAAGTCACCTCTGACCACCAATCGCCGCCGATCCCGGAATCCCTCTCGGCGGATTACGACGAGTCAGCGATCGGCGGACTCCTGGATGCGGAGAGCCACCACATGCCGGAAAAAGACTATCTCCGGCGATGCCGAGACCGTTCAGTGGACGTGACTGCACGGTTGGACGCCGTGAACTGGATCTTAAAGGTACGCGCTTTGTAACGTAAACGCAGATACGCATTAGATGCATGGACCGATGTTTTAGTGTTGGCAATGCAGGTCCATGCGTTCTACCAGTTTCGCCCCGTAACGGCGTTTCTCTGCGTCAACTATTTGGACCGTTTCCTCTCGTGCTGTACTCTTCCGGTACCCTTTTCTTTCTTTTTTTTATTTTCCGAGAGAAATATCACACTTTGGACGCATAAAGTCTTATTACTTTATTTGGTCTCCTTATTTATTTAATTTTTGGCAGCGAGCTAGTGGGTGGGCGTTTCAGCTACTATCAGTGGCATGTTTGTCTCTAGCAGCGAAAATGGAGGAGCCCCATGTGCCCTTTTTATTGGACCTGCAATTGTTCGAGCCCAAGTTCTTTTTTGAGCCCAAAACGGTTCAGAGAATGGAGCTTTGGGTCATGGCCAATCTCAAATGGAGACTCAGTTCTGTCACACCCTTTCATTATCTTCATTATTTCATCTCCAAGCTCCCTTCCTCTTCTGATTCCGTCAACCACTTCTTCTCCACAGCCTCCAACCTCATTCTCAGCACCACTCGCGGTAACCTTCTAAACGCATAATTTGCTTTCTTCAAACGTCCTTTAATTTATCTCATGTCCTTTTCATTCTGCCAGTGCTTGATTTCTTGGGCTTTGCGCCTTCCTCCTTGGCAGCCGCCGCCGTTCTCTGCTCAGCCGGCCGTGACCTTGTTTCCGCCAACGGACAATTCACGCTCACTTTTCACGACAGAGTAAATAAAGTACGCTCACGATTTTTTATTATTATTATTATTATTATTTCTTCTGCGGTTTAAATTAGTGATAGAGTAATTTAATTTGTTTTGGAAGGATTAAGAAGCGTGGAAAGGTGTGTCTGTGTGTTACAGTCTTGGCGATGATAAGTTGTTTTTCCTGTTTGGGGTTTGTTTGTTTGTTTATTATTATTATTATTATTTTCGCAATGAATCTTTGTTCTTCGGGGACAGGAAATGGTGAGATGCTGTCACCAACTAATGGAAGAGTACGTGGTGGACACGTGTCCCGCATCTAGTTCTACCATTAAAGCCAGCATAGCCGAGCCGCCGCCGCCGCCCTCCAGCCCCGTCGGCGTGCTCGACGCCGCCACCTGTGGGAGCTGTGACACGCCTTCCGAGAGGAATTGCGCCGGCTCAAGCCAGGAACAAGCCGAGCCGCCAAGTAAGCGGCTCCGATCCTCTACTCCGGATGCACCGCAGCGGTAGATAAGACCGGAAGTTCACTCCCGGCATCATATATATTCATATTCATATATTATAATTACAGTCACAATATAATATATAAATGTCTCCTTTTCTTGGGTATCTTTTGTCAGGGAGAAAGAGGTTGCTTGGTGGATTTTGATTTTATTTATCTTCCTATATTATATTTATAACTTGATTATGAGACCAAGGTCAAGATTTGGTAATCTTGGTTCGTCTAAAGGTAACTTTATCAACTGTTTATTAGTACAAATTTTAATTTATTACTGTGCCATAATTTTAACTTGTTATGTATAATATTATTGAATGATTAAACAATGTTGGTATATCATTGCTGCTTTCGAAAGTACGGCGTGGGTCAGAGAAACTGAAGGAGGCTGAAATTATTTTGTTGTGCCGCCCAAAATGCTTGCATGTGATGTAATCTTGTAGCCATTGGGCTTGAAAGGACATGGTAGTAATTTAGAAAATGAAATTGGTGTAATTGGGCCTAAAAGGCAGCCGGGCTGAGCCACGTATCCAACAAGGGGGCCCACGATTGGATCTTGAATCCTCGAGGGATATTATTGTAATATGAGGGAGGGAAAACGTACATCTCGTGTTTGCTTACTGTTGGTGAGGTTTAAGAGGGTGACGTGGGCATGACGGGTTAGTGCCACGTAATGGATATGAAAAGAGAAAAATTGGAGGGAAAAGATAGGAGTGAGTGGAGAGGGGTGGGTGGGGTAAAAGAGAAAGAGATATGATTTGACGAATTGGAAGGCAAAGTAGAAACGGTGTAGGAGGGTCACATACTCGCTTGCATCAAATCATTCACATCACGTCGTAGGACAATGGTCTATGGGCTATAGTCAATTAGTCATAGGCATAGGACTGTAGGTAGGGGAACAAACAAGGAACCAAAAGGTGCTGTTGAGAATAACGAGACCTTTGGACTTTGGACCACGTTTACTCTCATAATTAAATAACTCAGCTAGGGACCGGGGTGAGCCGGAGAAACACTATTCCGGGTAAAGACAAACATTTTCGTTATGGTTGACCTATTTCAATTTTTTTTTAATGCTGTTGATAGTATATTTTTGCTAATAATCAAATAGAGGAAGAAAATATCCGAGATCAGAAATTTCGATTTTTTGATACAATAAAAATAAGATGACTTCTATATGTATGATAATCGATTATTTTTATCTTCAATTAATTGCCACAGTATAAATTTTAAAGAAATAATGGACGGTTTAGAGTGCTGTGAAAAACAATTGATTGTGAATACTTACAATCGATTGGTCTCGATCACAATGCTGGTGGTATTAATCACAATAGATGGTTACATCGTAGATTTTGTAAAATTAATTGTGTATTCTTTATTTTTTTAAAATTAAATACTTCTATTTATACTCTACTTTTTACTTAATTTTAATTTAATATATATTTTTCTCTTGAAAGACGACCCTTTTGTAATTTTTGTTTTCATATATATTCACATATGTCTAATGCGTAATGATTTGAATCAGTAAGTCGGGTGACCCAGTTGGTTAGTGCTTAGTGAATAGTATATACATTATTGAGCGATAAGGTGTTCAAAATGAATTGGAGAGTTGAAAATGGTGGGTATATTTTCGGGACAAATGAGACCATTCACGAAGTTGAGTGGAAGGGTGTCAAACTCCACAATCCAATGGATATTTGGATTTTAGATGTCTTCATATTTTGGTTAAAAGGCTTGTCGATATGTTTACATTGGGAATGATCCGCGCTAAAACTAGGATAAATATTGGGGGTGTATACTATATAGTTTGATTTACATATATAGGCTACATTATTATACATGCATGATTGGGTGGATACCAATTTTAACTCTTATTTTTAGCAATCACGTGCATGACTTTACTTCTAATGGAGAAAAAGAAAAAAACTTGTCTTGAATACGAACAATTATTATAAGTATAGTACTTAAAAGCCTAGGCTAGATATCGTTTTCCATCCAACTTAATTTTACTCATCTTCAATCATTTAAGATATGTTTTGTTAAACAATTCAAGAGTAATTCAGTTGGAGATTCTAAATTTGCGAATTTCTTTTTGATTTTTTAGAAAAAGCCAAAAAGGAGAATATTAAAAAGTTTAGGGCTACAAAAATATTAGTAGCTTGTCGATGCAAGTTTGGTTAATTTCGTTGTTTTGGGTCGATGGCATGCAAGTTTAATTTAGGGTACAGAAATTGAGTTGAAGGTTTTATAGGTTGGACGTGAGGGCACAAGTATTAGGGTTCGTGGGTGGGAGTTTGTGTGTAAGTTGGTCAATTTGACATCCCAGGCTGTAAATGGGACCCTGCGATCAGCAAATTTTGCGGCACTGCAGGACGCGTGTGCACGAGACAATTTCTTGTCTACTTTCCAGATAACATTTTTCGAAGAACAAGGGGCTTTCAGACTGAGTTACCAAATTATGTTTTATTTTTATTCATAATTATAAAAACTCTTTTTAATATTTCTTCTTTAGATATTTATAAGAAATTAGTAAAATTGATAAAAAAAAAAAAAAACAGCAACTCCATATACATGGCTGAATAAGAATCACACATTTGAAAAAAATTAATAAATATTTCTTGCCATGAATATTTTTTTCATATAAGTACAATTTTTAAGTATAAAATAAATTTAAATAAATATTTAAGTAGTTTAAATTTAAGGGAAAAAATAATAAACTTAAGATAATTAACTTGAGTATAGGTGAATGAGATTTCAGATGAAAAAATATTTAATATAAAAGAGTTAAAAGTAATTAAAGTTGAGATTTGAGGAAAAAAAAATAAAACTCAACATAAAAGAATGTTTTAAAAATAATTACAAATTAAAAAATATAATAATAAATATTAAATAATAATCAAGTCATATATTAATATATATAAAAAAGATGTTATATCCAAGAAGAAAGATAGAATTTAATTAGAATTATTAAAAAATATTTTTTTATATTATCATTGTATGGTAATTGATTTAAAAATTATAACTAAGATAATTTTTATTTAATTGGTGTATCATACTAATAATATATAAGAATTAAATTCTTTAAAATAACAGAGTTTATCACTTTTAAGGTGATTCAAAAAGTCTAATTAATTAAAAAATTGTAGACTTTATACGATTTAAAAAGTCTTTTAGATTTTACATGCCGATGTATTATAGTATATATAAATACTAATTTTTATTAGTATTATTATATTATTTTTATAATGTATTAAATTATATATATATTTATTTATTTAAATATTAAACATACTCACATTCACAAAACTCAAATTTATAAGTTTATTGAAAAATAAATTTATCTCTATTTAAATTTTTTATAGCAAAATAAACTTTAAAATAAGTTATTATGAATCTCATAGTAAATCTTTAAATTAAATTTATGTGATACAAATAAGTTATACCATATTTTTATAAAGTTTTACTTATCTATAATATATTAAATTAGACTTTCAAGTTAAACTTAAAATTTATATAACAAATTGCATATTGGATTTTAGTTTTTTTTTTTTTAAATAAATCTAACCTATTTAATCAAAACCTGTTCCACTTCATCTGTTTCTACTCGTGGTCATTGGGTTTACTTTTCTTAAATTATGTTTATTGAAAACGTTAGTCGTCGAGAAATTTGAGTAATATGTAAAACATTTTAGTAGTTGCTATTTTTCTATTCCTTTTATTTTACTAAAAAAAAAAGTTATGTATATTGGGAATGACTGTGTATAAAATATTTGTATATATATGTAATATAATATATACACACTAATATACATTTTAGTATGTAACATATATGTATTTTTTTATCAATTTACATACATAATTAAATATATTTATTTATATTCATTTTAAAATAAATTTTATGAACTAAACTTTTCAAACAAAAATAAAAAATAAAAGTGGACAGTGTAGGAGGAGAATGACTTTTAACACTAGAAAAAAAAATACAATATAACACTTGTATTTTTCAAGAGAGTACTGTAAAAAATTGTTTTGATAATATAATGTTTTTAAATAAAAATTAAAGAATTTTTACCAAAAATTAAAAAAAAGTAAAATGTCATATACTAAAGAATTATATATTTTAATATACAAAAATAGATTAATATAATATTTTCATTCCTAAAGGAGAAAAACAAAGTAATTTACATAAATAAAAATTTATTCCACAAAGGTATAATTTAACATTATAACTAAATATAACATAATAACATAAATTAAAAATTGGGCTCCTATTTCGATGGGAATTCGAATACCCCATGATGGAACATCTCATTCAGACGTTTACATCGTCCTTTTCTCGCGCCCTTAAGTACAACAATAAATATAAATATACTTTTTTTTTTAATTTTTATTTTATTTTATTATTATCTTTTTCATAATTGTTTTTAGGCAAAAACACATTTTCCGTCGTTTAAATTATTGTAAAAATTTATTTTAATTATTTCATTCTAAAAATTTAAGTTCATATTTTTTTTGAAACAACTATTATTTTTAATTTTAAGGTACAACTTTAAATTTTTTTAAACTATTTATAAACATAAAATTTGTATAATTAAATTCATCATCTAAAAATATGAAACTTAGCTAATGTTTTAAAAAAATATAAACATATTAAAATTGCATAAAAGTAAATCTTATAAATAATTAAAAAAATAATAATTTTTTTAATTGTTTGTAAGACTTATTTTTTATGTTTATGTTCTTAATTTTTTTATTCAAATATTAGTTACATTTTTCATAATTTTTGTTTACATGAATTTAATAAAATAAAAATAATTTCAAAATTATCCTAAAATAAAAATGATAACAATAATTTTTTTTAAAAAAATAATATTAACTCAAATTTAATATTAGACGAATAATTTTTTAGTATATTTTTATTATATTAAATAATACATTTGAGATAATACTATTTTTTTTCATCCATTAATATTAGAATTGTAATAGCAATTATTTTTTACTTGTTTGTCAAACAAATTAAGGAGACCATATTAAATTTAATTAAAAAAATAATAACGGGTCTAGATAGGGTGTATGGATATCGAACATGTATGATTACGTGTATTAAAGTTGTTAGTCCTAAGTTGGGTATGGACATTTTTTTTATTGCGGACTTGACGATAAGTATTGGAGTATGTACTCGGACTTTATTAATTGTCATTTATACATATAATCAATTAGTACTAACAAGTGTCAAGTTATATAAAATTAATTAATTATACATATCTAATATATATATATATATATATATATAATTTAGATAATTATAGATGTATAATTTAACATACATATTTATCAATATTTTAAATAATACACAAGTATTAAAATAAAGTAATGTCACGAAATATCAAATAGTTTTTAAACAATGTAATTTTTTTAGTTAATATACTCTATAAATTTTAATTTAATATTTGGATTAAAATTTATTTAAAAAAAATTAAAGATAGAATTTTACAAAGTTTGACAATATGAATTAATTTCATTTAAAAAATTATTATAATTTGTTATCTAACACAGTATTTATATTGTTTTCTTTAATTCAAATATTTAATGTAACAATTAATTTAAGACTCGAATTTAATATTATTAATTAAATTGAAAATTTGATTTGTACGATCCTATAATTCTTCCACGAGTTTATAAATGTAAGAAAGACATACGATAATATAATTTTTAAGAATAAAAATTTGATAAAGGTTGATGAAAAAAATTATTACGTCTAGTTAGTAAATATGAAAATTAATGTACATATATTAAGTATACAAAATTAATAGATTTTATTATTTCAAATAATTTTATATAATATATATGTAAATATGATTTTTTATTGTTAAAGTACTTTTTAACTAAATCATATGTGCAATATTTCTCATAAAAATTAAATTAAATTATTTTAAACAAGGATATTATGTGAAAGAAATGAGTGAAAACTAAAATTTAAAAAACATGAACAATATTTAAATAAAAAATTAAAATATCAATAGTTTGAAATGAGAGATGGTAATATTTTTGAAATGTGTGTATAAAAAGGAATAGCATTTATGTTTGAAATCTTTTTGGTTGGTCTAACATTTATTTTGTAAATTTGAAATCTGGATGAAAGAAGAGTGGTCCACTGAGAACAGTCGCAGGTCTGTAGTAAGAACCTCCACAGGCTTTTTTGAGAGTTAGAAAAATGTGAGGTGTGTTGGACCTCTCCATTGGAAACAGCCATAGTAAGAGACAAACAAGCATTAACAACCTTTGACAGCCACCACCCACTCTCTTCATGTAGATATCACCACACACTTTCACACGCACTACCCATTCTTCTCATTTGAGTTAACTCTGCTTCCCTTACCATCTTATTTTTCTACAATTCTCCTCTTTTAATTCAAAATCGTGGCATTTTTAGGCTCTTCTTGCAATCAAGAACCACTAGTCCATTGGAGTACTGAAAAGTGGTGTACATGGCAAATGAAACCTTTTTATTTTTTTATTCTTTGGGATAGTTAACAAGTATTTACTATTAAAAAAAAAACAGTGAATAGTATATGTCAAAGATATAAGTTCACGGAATGATAAATAAATTTTTTCCAATGTAATTTTTTTATATTTAAAATTTCTAACATTTTAGTTAACCACTTAGCAACTATCACCTGTAAAATCTAAACATAAAAATGATTGCATGAATTATTTCAAAAAGAGTGAGAGAGCAGTATGATTACTACTTACATGAAGTATTATTTAAAAGAGAGTGAGCAGCATGATTACTTACACTATATCTCAATCAGATGAAGAAGATTGGAGCATGTATTGTATGACTTGAATATTGTGTTTAAATTTAGTGTCCGTAGTAGCTTAAAAGATAGTGTTCTAATTTTGGACATATATTCCAAGGTCGGTAACCTGTCACTAGGTAAGGGTCAGACTTAAGCAGAGACACTGGCGGGGAGCATGGGAAACAGTACAATTTGATGGGGGGTTTTTAATTTGATGAATTTGTTTGACCAAACATTTATCAAAACAGTTGAGCCAGCTGGAGATTTATTTGGGAAAATAACCTTTTTATGGAATGGAAGCCTATCTGTCTATCCTTTACCTTTAGTATCCGCATACAAAATTTAGCTCCACATTCAACATGGGTATGGGTTCAAATTACTTTATTTTTATCTCAATTAAATATTTATTGTTATTATATATTTGAATTTGAATTTAACTTGGTAAATCATAAATAAAATTGGGTTAATCTAATTTATTATTGTGATATATCAATATTAACGATTATGTACACTTAAATGATAGAATAAAATAAGGTATATTTTATAATAATTTCAAAATAAATAATATTATTATAAATATCATATAACAAAAAGAAATAAGAATAATTTTAAAAAAATTATTTTTCACTTTCACATTTTATTTAATTCTAGTTTTAAAATAAAGAATAAATACTTATTATAAGTGTTAAATTTAAAAAAATGAGAATAAAAAGTATTTTTTTTAAAATTATCCTTTAAATAATTTTGAACTATTCTCGTAATACAATTTTATACAAAATATTATTTGTTAAATAAAAAACTATTATTAATATATTTGTTAAAATAAACTTAGACTCTCTAAAAAAGTATAGGAAATTAAACAAGGTTGACAACACAAAACATAATAAATATAATTTCCAAGAATTTAATTTCTAAAATTCAAATTCGTCAGAACCAATCTAATACTTGGAGAGATGGGTCCAATTCTGCACACCTAAGTAATACTCTTTGCAAAAAGAAAAATATATTTATAAATTACTCTCGATTATTAATATTTAATTTTTAAAAGAATAAATTTTAATTTTTTTAAAATATTGTATCGCTATTTATTGACAACGTAATAATATATATAGACGCATCACACTTCATTGTTTTTTCATAGTGGTAGTTGATGCAATATAATTAAAAAATACATATTATATTATTATTAAGTGATGATGGACATTATTTTAAAAATAATATTTATAAAAATTTAGACTAATAAAAAAATATTGTAAAGAACTAAAATCTAACTTATTTTAAAAAAATAAAATATATTATATTGAAATGAAATATAATTTAGTACTTTCTGTGTTGTTTTTATAACAAACAATTTGGAATGATTTGTAGATTTTTTATTATAAAAATACTCTTAATCGTGAGTATTTTTTTAAGTTTAATAAATAATAAATATAATTTATTAATGTCATCAATTTTTATAAAAATATATTAGATTATCTAATAAAGACCTATGGCCAAGCTCATATTAATCGCAAGTTAGGTTAGACTCTTTTAAAAAGTAAATCAGGTCAAAGTTTTTATTAAAGTCTATTTAATTAAAAAAAAACTAAGTTTTGGGCCTTTTAAAAATTCTTTTAGACCAATCTATTTAAATAAACATAAATAATAATTTATTGTTAATATTATTATTATTATATTAAATTTTTTATAATATATTAAAATTATTTATTTATTTTTTTTAAAATATTAAGTATATTAATGTATATAAAATAATCAAACCTATAAATTTATGTGTTATTTATAAGTTTTAAAACTAATGAAACCTAATTTAGGTGATATATGTCTGATTCTTTTTAAATGAATTTTTGATTAAAACTTTTTGTATACGAGAAAACTCTCGTTTTATTAGTCTCACCTTATTGTAGAGGTGGAAAACTTATAGTTTTAGGATCTAGTACTGTGATATAGATGTGGATCGAATGTTATTATTGTAAAATATTATTTCACACGTTTCTTTTATGCCACATTTTTTTAAGATTAGAATATATATTTTTATCACTTAAAAATAATGCAATGAAAATATTGTATAAATTTTATTAGAAAAATATTAATCAATATCTTAAAACTAAAAAAAAATGTCAGATTCTTTCTAAATAAGGTTTTGATTGGAACCTTATATGTGGAAACCCTTGTTGAGAGAGCAGTCTCATCTTATTGAAGATGTTTTCAACTTGATAAAAAATCGTCGTCCTAAATGAAAAATTAAAATATTTTTTATATAAAAGATATAAAAACAAACATATGTTAATTTTAGTGACAAGGAGTTTGTTTTTTATTAAACAAAGTCGTAGGTTCTCACATGAATAGAAAAAAATAGGTAACAAAGTCGTAGGTTCTCACCTGGCTTGACTAATTGGGTAGAGCCTCGTGTCTCTAAGTCACTCACACCAACTCACTTAATCCGTGAGTTGTGGTAGATATGAACGAGTTGAACTGGCTTAACTTGTATTTTTATTTTAATTTATAAAATTTTAAAATTAGAATTTATAATTTCATAATCGAGCAGAACCTAGAAATAAAGAATACACTCCTCAACTACCCAGTGGCTAGACCACCTCACGAGCCACGACACACAGCCACAGCTCACTAGTCACTGCAGAAACCCTATTTCTTGCTATACATTGAATAATAATCATGCAAAATTTTCAATTAATATGTTCTCTGCTAATTAGAGGGCTCTGGAAGTTTAAACAGAGAGCTTCTTAGATTCTTTTGCATTTTCGTTGTGCTAAAATTTTGCAAACATATCAAGTATTCGTGTTTTCCGTTTTCTGTATTTCTTTCTTGTTTTTTTAACGTTAAAAAATAATAAAATTGATAGTTAACCCACTCACCGGTGACCTGTGATGAGTTGGGCTAAATTGCCTATTTTTTAGCTTATTAAAAAAATACCGAGTTAGGTTAATTTATTTTTTGACATAACTCTTATGGATGAACCAATGTGAGTGAGTTGAATTAATTACTTTGACATTTCTAAATTGGAGTCAATTCATTCAATGTGATTTTTGTATACTAACGTTGAAGACAAAAAATATTAAAATGAAAAGATATTTAACATATTTTTTAAGTAATTAAAATATTTAATAAAATATATTTAATATTCTTAACCCATGCTTAATAAAATCATAATTATTGTGAAACACGATGACCATGTTCAATTGGACATAGATATCTACCGTGTACTTTTTTATTAAATTAGTTCAGTTAATTAAATAGGAAGACATGAATTGTAAGTATATAAGTTTGATTTTCATTAAGGATTATAAAATAGGTGACTCTAATATCCCGTGATCAACTTGAATGGATAGTAGATATGTAGGCTAAAAATGTAGTTCGTCCTGCAGTTTGACGGCCTAACCTATTAAAAAATAAAAAATAATTAATAATTTTAGCTATTATACTATTTATTTCACCCATTAAAACTCAATTTTTTATTGTATTATTTTATCTAATTATTTCTGTCTTCAATATTAACAAATAACAATAGAAAAAAAATTACTACAAAACATATATTTTTTTTCTCATTTATTAATCATGTTTCAGAGATATGTAGTTTTTGTTGACTCAAGAATAATAAATATTCCAATTAAATAAATTATTTTAATCATATAAACATAATAAAGCTTTAAGTTATTATCATATTAAAAAAATACCTTCATTAATCACTTCTTATTTTAAAATGTTGAGTTATATATATAATATTACTTTTATAAATAAGATATGAATCTAAATTCTTACACTAATTTTTACTTAATTTAAAAAAATAAAATTATTGTCTCGCAGAGGTGGTCTGTTTGCCTATTACAAACTCATATATTGTAAGAAAATAAAATATGTGAGCTAAATAAATTGATGGATTAAATATCCTAACCTTACTGACTTAAAAAAAATAGATTAAACAGATTGGCTCAAACTGGTTAAGTCAGTCTTGTCATTTGTAATTCTCACAATATATTATACTATTTTTCATTATGTTGTCCTCTCCGTTTTATAAGGCTTGTCATGATTTTCTTTAGTCACTATATTTTGAAAAAAAAAAATTGGTGAACCAATAAGTAGTACGAATGTAGAATTAAAAATTACTACTACAACAATAGCTTTATCTTACTGTATGAGGTTGAATGTACAATTAAAAACTATCAAGAAAGTGAAATTCACATCTATTAAGTCAATTCACTCATATTACTTGATGAATATGAATCTTAAATAATCTTGTGTATTTTTTCACCCAGGAATAAATGCACCTACCTTTTTTATATCTCTCTACTTCTCTATTTCTATTTTTTATCTTATTACGCATCACACATAGAATTTTTTTTTTTGTTTTTATATCTTTATCTCTATATATGATGTATATAGTCTATGGGGTGTGGATATTCGTTTTCGTCCAGCATTAGAAAAGAAAAAGGATAAAGAAGAGGAAAAGGAGGGACAAATGGACTGCCCCTCCCAAAAGAAGAAAAAAGAATGTCAGAAGAACAAACTAGAAAAGTAGATTTGACAGACCCACATTCCCTAACCTGTCTCGGGCAGGTACCTCTGGGATGGAGAATCGTGTGCCTCAGGCAAAGTCATTTCAAACTTGTCATATCGCGGGATAGCAGGAAGCGTGAGGCGTGTCCTGCTGCGACGATCAGAGAAAAGGAAGGAACGGTCACCACCATATTAAAAGTAAAGTCATCGCATTAATTGAGAGGTACCCCACAGAGGCACCATGACATTTATGAGGTCTTGAGGAGAGCCACCACATTAATGGTGGAAGATCTCCTTAGAAGATCATGAAGGTGGAAGCTGGCCTACAAAAAGCCTTGAACTCAAAGGAAAAGGGGGTTGAAAATTTTTCGGAGAAAGAGAGTTAGAAAAAAGGCGTTCTAAGAGAGAGAGGAAGTGTTGAGAAGGAGAAGAAAGTAAAATTTACCTACTCTCTGAGTATAACAAGGAAAGTGTTAATATTTGTTTGGTAGTGTTCAATTCTAACCCCTAGATAAGCATTACCCTAAAAAAATAACTTAAGAATCTATACTTCAATCAGTAGGTCGATTACGAATTGCCCGTGCCTTAAACCGTACTCAGTGTTTAGGACCGACTGAGAGTCGGCACTTCTTGACCAATTCTGAAAGTTGGCTCCCTACTTTTGTTTATTTTATCCTCGTTGACTTCTGGTCGGCACATTAACTCTGCTGACACTTAATTGACACTTTTTAATGGTCGATTTAGTCTCGACCTTCCCCATATAATCCTTTAAGCCTTGGTCAAAACTACGTAAACTTTGACTTTTTCATTACTTTGAGAGATAGGTAAGAGTAAGAGGCGACTCTTGTCAAGTTCATAAAACCCAAAAACATCACTCATTTCCTCTCTGAAATACCCATCACTCCATGAAAGGTGAAAATTGTAATATAAGAGTCATTTCCTACTTCATGCATCTAGTTAAGGTAACTGTCTCGAGATAGGCGTAATAGGATACCAATGTCATCTCCCAGCGTAATTGACTCCATAACTCGAACTCTGATTCCAAGGACTAACCTTATCTAACCTTAGATTTTCCTAGTATTTATCTCGAAAATGACATTGACGACTCTTATTACCGTGTTCCCTTTTCCAAAAGGAATATGAATACTACATATCTATTCCTCACCGACCCATCGCAATCTTGGTTGTCACAGTGGGGTGTGAAAATTTTATTTTTCTAATAATTATATGAAAAGTGTGTATAAGATTTTCACATAAATATTCTTGTTGCAAAATTGGCATTCGTGTAATTATGGGCATTTTCTTTATAAATGGAGTAATATAAATATAAGTAATGTATCAAATAATCCTCCACCATGGCTTCAATTTGAATTTTGGATGGTGGGTAACAGAACAAACTAAAGGAAGTAGAGTCCAATCCATTTGGTTCACAGGCCTATGCCATAGGCACATTATTCTTGATCTTAAGTATCAAGTAATTATGTTCCATATTCACTAGCAATTGCTCTTGTAGCCCATGGTTGGTTCCTTGACACCAGGAGGCCTCTCGTTGGAGCAAAATTAAATCAGGGATGTGGTTTGGTCTCAGCCGGCATGGGGAAATTGTGAAATAGAGTAAGCTTGTCTTTGCTTTGCTTAGAATCAGTACAAAAAATTACATAATAAACAGTGAAAACATTCGAGTTTTTTCCTATATACAATTAAAGATTAATTTTCTCAGAAAATGTCAACTAAACTGAAATAAGTTACATTTGTCATTGTGAACTTGGAATACATATTTCACCTTTTTATATAAAGTTAAGTAAAATACACCTTAGTTTAACATAATATTTTATAATTTTTTCTCCCATCTAACTTAATTAATTTTAATGAATTCAATGCACATGTTACTCGTATATCACTTTTGGCTAGTGTTTAAAAGAAAAAGAAAAAACTGTTATCCAATCTTATCTGCAAACAAAACATGTCACTGACTAGTTATTTATTAAAAAAAAAACTCCAAAAAGATAACAAATAAAATCACCTATTACCAATTAAGCATGCCAGGTGGGTTCAAATTCGAAATCTTTTAATTCAATTCCCACTCAAACCAACAATGGGATTATTCTAAGATCAACTATGCTTAATTCAAAAAATGACAGGAAAATACCCACACATGCAAATTCTCATTTGCATGTGAGAAAAAAAAATGCCTTATTTGAAGATGAAATTTGATAAAAAAAAAGAATTTATTTTATCTATGGGACATTTTTTGTTTGTTTGACTAGGTGTATTAGATCCTGTTAAAACTAATTATTAAATTAAATAAAAAAGTAAAATTACAATAAACTATGTTAAGTTGAAATATATTCGGCCTAATTTATATATAACAAAGTAGAGTAATATTTTAAAGGGATAAAGTGTTCTTTTGACTAAAAAAATTATAATTTAATTATTATCTCTTTTATTATTATTATTTTCATCATTCTATCATTGAAATTTTAAATAGATTTTAAAAATATAAAATACTAATCACACTTTTAAAAATATATCTACAATTATCATTTTAAAAATTTTCAATCTACTTAAAACAATATTAATACTAACCAATACTTATTTATAGAAGTAATAAAATAGTCGAGTTTGAGAAGTCAATCTTAAATTTTAAATTTTAATCTAAATTAAATTTAAATCCAAAAAACCATACTTTCACGAGACTCGAAACTTATTTTAAAAACCTGAATTAAAACTAAATTTTTTTAAGCTCCATCCGCTATAACCCACGACCCATATAGGCACAGCTAGCATTAGACTAAATTGCCTGAATTGCGACTCAATTTTTTTTAAGTGTATTTTTCTACTTATTTAAGCATGGGTGTTTAACCGTGTTTGTGGGTTAGAAACGCACCTAAAAATTTTAAAATTTGTTATAAAATAATTAGTTATAAAATTTTTAAATTAATAATTATTTTATAATTAATTTTTAATATAATAATTAGTTAAAAATTATTATAATATAAGTAATAATATGAAATAAATAATAAATTAATTAAAAAAATAATTTTACTTAATTTATGATAAAATTTTAAATTTTATAATTATTTTCTAATTAATTTATAATAATAAAAAATATAAATAAATATAATTTAAATTTAATTAAAAAACAATATATTAATTAATTAAAAATTAAATAATTATGATCTAACTATTAATTTAAATAATAGTTAAAACTAATAATAAAATTAAAAAAATCTTATAGTAAAATTTAGAATATTACTTTTATTTAATTAATAATAATAATAATAATAATAATAATAATAATAATAATAATAATAATAATAATAATAATAATAATAATAATAATAATGATAATAGAGTGATAAGTATAGAAATGTGAAATTATTTATAAATATTTAGTAAAAATTTTAAAAATAGTAAGTTAGATTAAGAGTTACTTAAATTATAAAAATTAAAAATAAGAAACGTATACGGTATTAATAATAAACTCTATTTAAGATGTGTTAAAAAAGGAGGTACTAAGATGAAAATGCAGTCCAAAGCAACATATGACCGTGGTCCCCTATCAGTTCCACTAGTTACTTCGTACTAGCTGTTAGTCCAATGTACGGACAAGTGTATGTAGGAGAGTCAAGTGGCCGTACGAAGAATTGACGTGATAAATAATGCCTGTAATAACAGGTTTTAATTATTTGATACCTTCGTATTAAAATAGAGATACAAAATTTGTTTTAATATGTTATTAATAAAAAAAAAAACTATATTAGTATTGAATAACGTATTACTATGTCAAAATAAAGAATTTTACGGACCATACTGATCATACTTAGCACAATGCAAATCAATCGCTATATAATATGATGTCTTGATATTATTTTAATATAAAAAATATGAATTATTGTGTCATCTAAAAGTTCTAATAATATAATAATTTATATTATAAAGTTTATCAAATAGTATGACAACATATTAAAGAATAATAATGAAATTATTTAATAATATTACCACATACAAGTTAATTGAAAAATATATTTCATTCAAGAATTCTATTACTGAAAAGAAAAATAGAAAATGTGTTGCATACTGGAAAAACATAATTGCGCATTATTGGTAAAAAAAAATGTGTTTAACATCGTACTCAATATATTGGTTTGTTGAAAAAACAATATCGCATACGAAGTTGCAATATTTTTTAAATATTGAATGGGTAGAATATTCTACATGAATTATTTTTAAATTAATATAAATAATACTTTATAGACAGGTTATATTAAAAATTAAATCCGATAAATTAAAATGAGAACAAACTCTTTAATTAGACCCAAATAAAATTGGATAAATTCAATTCAATTGTAAAATACCGAGTAAAAAATTATTTGGTGTATTTGATTGAGTATATTTTATTTATTTGATTTTTTATAAAATATATATAAATACATGGAGAAAAGTTGTCCAATTTAGTTTAATTTGTCAAGCTAGCAAAACGTGTGGCATGTCTAGAATATAGAATGTTAACGACCTTTTGCAACTTTAAACCATTTTAAGAATATTTAGAAAGTATTTTCTAGATTGATATTAGTATAACATATATAGAAAGTTTATGGTTAAGATATGATTTTGGTTATTTTATTTTTCAAATTTTGTGAATTTGATTCTTCAATTTTTTTTATGTGCATTTAGTCATGTAAATTTTAAAAAATTACGATTTTAATTTTATTGTTAGTTGAGAATCCATAATTAAACCATAGTTATTATAAACGATAGAGAGAAATGCTAATAAAATACTCAAAAAAATATAAATTATAATAATAATAAAATGTTATATGCTATTTTAGTATTTGTTTTCGGTACTGTATTTGCAATTTTTTAAATGAAATGTTGTATAGCAGGAGGATAATTAATGTAATTTGAGTGTTGTTTTAAAAAGGAAATAAACCTTTTAGATTGTTTTCTATTCCAATCAATTTAGAAATGCAATTTTTTTTATATTGATTATAGGCACCACTAATATAGAAAAAGGAACTTCTTATATTGATTATGGATACAATCAAAATAAAAGAAATTGAAATTTTATGTCAAAAGTCTACAATTGATTTAAAAAGTTACTCTCTACATAAATTTTAAAATCGATATAAAAAACACTATCTTTCTTATATCGATTCATTCTATATTACTTGCAAAATTAATCTATAATATTGAAAATAACTAATACTAAAGTTTTTTTTTTTTTTAGCAATACTAATAAACATATTTATATGTATAAATGAAGGTTGAGATTGAATCCAATAAATGAGATTAATATTTCACAACGTCATAAATCACAATTCAAGTATTTGTTGAGAGATATCTATATTTATTGTTCAATCGTATTTAAAAAATATTACCTTTAAAGAAAGATACATAGTGAAAAACAAGGAAATAATCGAGTTAAATTTCTTAAAAAATGATTATAATAAAGTTATAAGTAATTAAAAATTAATTAATTATAATCAAACAATTTAAATTTTTTTCTATAATTGAAGTATCAATTATGTGAATAAGTGATTTTAAAAATAATATTTATTAAAAATTATTATTTACATAATTTATGAAAATAATATAAAATTTATATCTCATCATAAATAAATATATATTATATAAGTTTGAGTTTAATTTAATTCTAAAAATGAGTTAAAGAAGTGAAAATTATCTTTAATTTTTTTTTCAACATATATGATACTATTACATGAGTTATACCTTCAACTCTTTTTCAATATTGGCCTCATTTAAATACATAAAATAAAATAAAATTTAGATGGTTTTTCTGTTTCTTTCCTTTCTCTCATGTATCAAAGAAAGAGAATCAAACCGAGACATGCTTTGCACAGAGGTGAAAAATAAAAATAAAAGCAAAATATTGTACTGAAGCAGCTCTTTAATGATTTATTGTTTTAAATAATGTGTCCGAAATAGATGGTATTAATTTTGAAAGCATGAATTCTAGAATTGAGCAGCTGTCAGTAGGCTCCAGTGAAGGCATCTAGTAGCCACAATTGTAGCCCACATTTTTTAATGTGGATTTCAGGGCTTGTTGATTCTGGGTACAAGTATTAAGGGACTAGTAACGTCTTTCTTCATTCCTCCTCATCTTTTATCATTTACTGCATACATACAGGGAATAGTGAATATTTGAGAAATTTTATAAAATGACAGTAAGTATAGCTTTATTTTTTACATAAGAAAAAAAATAATGTACTGGTACCTTTCATTACCAATTACCAGCTAATGGAAGTTGACACTTTGGAAGGAGACTAGGTCAAAATATTGATGGGCCCAAAGCTGTTGAGAAGCCTCATATCATCAATTGTAAACTTATGGCACATATGAGCTGGATTTGAACTGGGGTGCAGTTACACTTGTCCACAACTAGTGAAAATAAAAAAGAAGAACAAAGGTAAGAAGACAATTATTATGCCCTGGATTTGGGAAGTTCCACTTTGGGAAGGTTCCATGTTTAGATTGTTTGTTGCATTGCAGTACTGGTCATCGATAATGAGTGATCCAAGGGATAATTTGCACATGGCTTTTAAAACTCTTTTTCCCCTCTCTTATTTTGCATTTTGCATCATTATTATTCCCCTTCATGTGCTCTCTACCCAACCCCTATAGCCTTTGCAAATTGCAGTACTAATTCTAGCGCTATTCTTTTGGCTTTAGGTTCCTATAGTTGCTCCCTATTGTTTCAATGATCCCCCCAAGAAAATGAAAAAATAAAGACCTCATCAATACTAGGAAGCTTCGTTAATTCTACTTTCCATGTTGGAACACACAATTTCGGATTCCTTGATTAATATTATTTTTAACCAAACATTGACCATTTGCTTTTCGTATCTCATTTTAATATCAATGACGGGTGGCTCAACTTTGATGACTGGTAGGATAGTCTCTGTTATTCACTCCATTTTTCTGTACATAAAAAATAAAATAATCAAACTTAAAAAATCTAAGCATATGATGGAGCGCACGGGTAGAGAACCAAACGCACCCCGAGATGAAGTTTCCATTTGATTGTGATACTTGATCTTATCTTCATTCATAAAAACATATAGCACACAAAAAATAAACTTAACATAATCGATAAATTTAAATATGTTAACTATATTTTTTATTAATATAAGTAAAAATAAATTAATTTGTGTTAATTAAAAATAATTTAATTACATCAACCTTATTTAATTAAATATTTTTTAAAATTATCTTTCTTTAAAACTTGATATAAAAATACAAAAGCATTATTAGAAATAAAAATTAAATTAAATTAAAGATATTTTTGTAGACAATATTATTAAATAAGATAAAATTAGTTAAAATTTATTTATATTATACCAACGTACATTATATTTGTTTTTTTGTTTATATTTGAGATTAGAAGAAATATATATTTTGATTATTATTATTTCAATTAATTAAAATAAGATGAACAAATTATATTGATTTTTATTATTTCATATAGATTTATTTTTTAATAATTTTAAAATGTAAAAAATTATTTTTGTTATTTATTAATAATATTTTTATTTTATTCATATGTTAAATAATAAAATACATACTTTATTCAATAATCTTATTATAAAATATTCAAACACCGTTATGATAGTTACATTCAAAATTGAAACCTAAATGGACATTTCCATCCGTAATTATAAAACTGATTCTCTTTTATTTAGCACAGATTCTTAATTAATAAGATACAAGGGTTGGAGACAGATCTTATCATGGACCAAATGCTCATTTAAGCACCGATACTTATATTTATGAGTGGAGTCAAATGTTACAAAACAAAAAATAAAAAAATAGAATAAAAGTTGTTAATATTGTTGATGAAATATAAAAAGTTGTTAATATTGTTCATGAAATATAAAGATACAAAATTATATGTAATATTCATTTAGATTAGTAAAATTTTTAAAGAGGATTGACTGGGGAGAAAAGTTTCTTAAATTATAAAAAATTAGAATAAATAATATATAATCGTAAGATTTATTTAATATTAAAAAAATAAAAAATAGGATGGTGCAACAGTGATGGCCTCACTTTTTTTTTTTTGCGGAAAACATATAGAAACATGAAACAATTTTTTTTAGCGATATAATATGATTGATGATAATTTTTTTTTCTAAATATAATATATATATAAGTTAATTTACATTAGTTAATTTACAAGTTCAGGTAATATCACAATATATTTTATTTTGAGTGAATCAAATTATTTTAAAGGAGTTATTTTTTATTTTTAATTTAATTGTTAAAATAAGTTATTTATCAAAACTATTTAATTAAAAAATAAAATAAAAGATAACTCTTTATAAAATTATTTGTACATTAATAATTAAAACAATAGAGAGTACTAGATTAGCCTACCTCTATATATTTTCTTTGGCTATATTAAATGGTCTTGAAGCCAATTGGTAGGTTGTTCGTGGTACTGCTTTTATTTGACCATCATCACGTGCATAACACCTTTTAAAAGGTAAGATTAAGAATCATTGTTCATGTTGTGAATGATATTCATTTGTTGCCAGATGGATAGTCAAAGTGTCAAGCAATTCATTTTTAGGTAAAGGAAGGAATAAAGGATACACCGTTTATTAAATTTTATTTCGTCTTGAAATATTACTCACATAAAGTTTCATATTCAAACGAGGTTTTTAAACATTCTGAAATATAAATACTTAAATAAACTTTCGTGCCTATTAATTAAACGAACCGATTATTATTTACACATGTTAACAATTTAACATGAACGATACTTTTTAATTTACTCATTATTTTTTTAAATTAACCTTTTTTTTATTTTTCTATTAAATTTAAGTTTTTTTTTCTTGTCTATTTTGATTGAATTATGTATAGTTATAGTTTTTATATTTTTTAATTAATTAAATCTTTCGTCTGTTTACTTTTATTTCAAACCTTTAGTTTCTCAATAAATTACACTCATATTTCTTGATAAATATACATATTATACTGTCATATTTTTTATATAAAAAATTACACTCTCTTTTTTAATAAATTTAACTATATAACATTTTATTATTTTTTTAATTTTTCATTAAAGTTCTGTTTATTATAATTTTTTATTATTGTTAAAATATACTTTTTCCTCCCTTAATAAATACAAATATATTTATTTTATTATATAATATATATTTTAAAATTTAATTTTTTATTTATAAAATTTATTTTAAATATTTTATTCAATTGTACATATTTTGTTATATATGCATTATAATCTATCTCTTAATTTATTTCTTTAATTATTATTTTAAAAATTTATTATGAATTATGCTAAAATTATTTATATATTTAATATTTTATTTTTAATTAATATTATTTTCACAAAATATATTTTAAAATGATAAAAATAAAAATTATTTATATATAAGTAAAATAAAATTAAAACAAGTATTAAAATAGATTTCATTTAATGTTATTAATATAATATTTTTAAAAATATTTAAATAAATAGATATCTTTCTTATATAGTATTAAGTAATATATTTATTAAATTTAATATATAGTTAATTTCAATAATATTATTAAATATCATATTTATTAAATATATATTTATTTAATTTATTAAATGTAATTTTAATATATGTATATTGAATATACAATATTTTCAATAAATTTATTTATATTAAAAAACTATTATTAAATAAAATGTCATTATTAAAATTAGGTTATAAAATATAATTTTAAACATAAAAAATCAAATATATATATATATAATCTCATAATTTTTGTTTTTAATTATCATTTTAATAAAAATTAATTAATTTAACTTTAATTATATATTTTTATAAAAAATATGAAGTTAGTGAATAATAACTTCTTAAATTAAAAATATTTAAATATATATTTTAAAATTTTATATGAATATATTTCAATAATATTAAGTTAAATAGATTAAATTATATTTTAATATAAGAAAATATAATATTCTTATCTTTTAAAAAAATATAATTTATTTTTATTTTTTTCAGAACAAACTTGTAAGACATCATTAAACGACAGAATAAAGAAGATATATCCATCTTTGCATTGAAGAATTGAAGTCAGAATAATGTTCAAATTAACAATTCTAAAAGTATCCATGTAGCCAAAGAAAAACAAATGGGATTTAGATAAAAGTGCATATGCACGTGCAGGTGTAGACATGTGTTTGAATAGTATGGGTACGTGGAACTTCGCATGTATGTATACCATGCACACGGATTTGAATGTTTTAAAATAAAAATTATATTTTAAATAAAAGTATGAAGCTTTTTAAAAATCTAAAAATGAGACTTAACAACTTCGTAAGTTATTAGAAATATCTAAATATTTTATGATAATCTGTGTACTGATTTTTTTAGTAATAGTTATTTTATTTATTTTTTGAACTTTAAGCTTATCTCATTTTGAATACATAGTTTATAAGCCGAACTCTATGCACACGTGCCCACATGCCTGTGCAAATCCTGGCAGTGTAAATTCTTGAAAAGGAGAGAAGGATTGTGAATGTGATTGCATGTGCATGTGGATACATAAAATCCTAGTCAACTGCACTATGCCCCAAAAGATTTTTACAGTCTCTCTACTGATGCACTTATGCTAAAGCTACTTTACTTTTTCAGTTCTATTAATTAAATATTAAATACAAAGAATTACCACTATATTTAATATTATAAATAATTTCTTATATTTCATTTATTTTTATGATATATATATTTTTTAAAATTATTCTCTCAAAACTAAAAAAATCCATCAAAATTAATAATCATTTTACTTTAATTATTAAAACATATATTTTTTAAAATATCATTTCATGACCCACACACAACAGGTATATGCACTCAAAATAGAAAAAAGAAAGATAAAAAAGGAAATAAATAATAAATGTAATGAAAAAATAAAAAATAAAAGTTAGATATAAAATTTAAAATGTATAAGATTAAGATTATATATTTTTTTCATATTTCTTTCTCTTAAACCTAGAGTGATAAAAAATAATGACAGTCAGTAATATTTTTTTTATTCCTCCTAATTTTTTTTCCTTAAAAAACAATTATGTAAATATAAATATTTTTTAACAGAAAAATTCAAATTTCAGTTTACTGTAGAAGACTACTCTTTTCCGTTAAACTTAACCTCTATTAGTATAATTAATATATATATATATATATATATTAAAGGATGAGGTTGACATAAAAAAGTAACTATAATTGTTTTTAATGATATTCTCAAGTTAGGATAAAAACTTTTAATTTATTAACCTGCACAATAAAGATTAATGATTTTAATTAAAAATAATATAAAACATATAAAAGGCTGTAAAAAATTAAAAAAAAAACTAGATCATTTAATTTCAACAATGTTTTATGCATAAAATGGTGATATAGTTTCGTTTGTCTTGTTATTATTTTTATAAAGTATTTGAAAATTCATTAAAAAATAAGAAATCAAATTTAAAAAATTAAAAACTATAATTATTAATTACTTAAAATCACATGTGAAGTATAAACAATTATATTCGAGTGGATTATTAATCAGCACAGCTAATGAACACATAAAGGAAAATATGGGCACTAGGGTACGAAATACTATGTAGTGTGTAGTATCTATGCTCAGAATAGCATACTTGGATATTTTTTGGCATTCGCAAGAATCATGTTTATATAAAATCCATTGTTGGAGAATCACCGTTAGTCCTATAATGAAGCAACACCCCTTTTGTAACCATTATATATTCTTGATTTCTTCCTCAAAATTGGGATAATAACAGTGGTCGTAGATAGATAGATAGAGAGAGATGCATAGTACTACTAGTGATTGGTGAAGGTGTCCATACATACATACAGTACTGTACAGAGGAAATAGACGTGCACCATGTTTTGTTAATAGGGTACACAGTGCTTCGCTGTCTAGCATGTGAAGAGGGTGTGGCTCTCTCTCTCTTATATGCACCCACCCAACTGGCACTTACTCAAGCCAAATGAGGACAAAACTAATCTAGGATTTTAGTTTGATTTTCTTGCTTTTTTCCACCTCCTATCCACTCTTGTTATTTCTATGCAACTTTGGACATTGCATTTGGCATTTGCACCCCAAAACCAAAACCACATTTGCCATACCGTTAATAGGGTCTAAGAGTTTTACAATTTGTTCCATTCTTTTCTTTTCACCCTTTTACCACTACTACTCTTTCATCATAAATCGGAGACTCCTATATACTACAATCTAGAAAAAAGAGAAAGAAAGAAAGGAAGATGAATACATTTGATTCAGAATGCAGTAGTGGGTGTGAGTCTGGTTGGACTCTATATCTGGAGCACTCTTTCCTTGACCAAAATGCATCTTCACATAGAGGTGGAACTGAGGGATTTAATTATGAGGAGGAACACAAAGGCAAAAGATTCAAAGATGAGGACTCTGGGGAGGAGGATTTGTCCATGGTTTCTGATGCTTCTTCTGGACCTCCACACCATGAGGCTTACTTCAATGAACAAGTCAATAATGGTTGCTTTTATTCAGCTTCCAAGGCAGTGAAGCTGGCCAAGAGTGACACAAAGAGGCTGAAAGTTCAAGAAAATCAACACCTGCCTTCTTTTCTTCATGACACTGCTAGCTCTCCTGTCTTTGACTTTTCTACTGTAAGTTTTAGGTCTTGTTGAATACCAACATTTCATTTTCAGAATGTGTTTGTTTGTTACTCATGGTTCTTGACAAAATTTCAGAATAATGTTAATGGGGCAAACCAACAAACTTCCACAGGGAGTGTGCTAGATTATTCACAAGGTTTTTCTGCAACTTATTTTGAGGTACTTGGCTTTATTAATACTCTTCTTTTGAGGTACTACACTATTTTACACTTGTTTAGAAGAGGCATATATATGGCTAAAATCAATTGTGTATATTCTAGCAGGGAAGATCCTCATTCCAAGAAGAACACTTTGGTTTCTTACAATCAGAAAATGAACTTGAAGGCAACAAGTAAGTTTCTTTTTGTGTGCATTGGGAGAAAACAGAATTCTGATTTTTGGTTGTGATCATATTCTTTGTTTAGCAGGTGGTATGGAGGGAAAGGGATGGGAATAAGGTGAAGATACATCAGTTCTACTAAGCAATGGATGGAAAATCATGGTGTAGAAGAAATTTGGTATTGAAAGGGACCTTGTACCTTTCTCATCTTTTCTCTTGTAGCTGTTAATGTAGTGGGAAACAACCTGAAAAGACAAGTTAGATTTTTTTTATATTTTTGTTTTTTTTTGCTTTAGAAATTTAATTTTCTTGTCAATGAACGATGATTACAAGGTAGTCTGTTAGGCAGGCTGTGTGTATGTGTAAGCATGCTCCCCTCTTGTTTTCCATGAAGCCTCACGCAGAATATAAATGCAGTACCAACAACTCTTGCAAACTTTAATAAACAAATATTTAATTGCTACTCCATATGCCGCTTTAAAAATGAAATATAACCTAGCCTTATTTTTTGTTGGCTGGAAAAGAAATGAGCTCTTTAATAAATTCAACTTTTCCACGTTAAGTGCTTCCCAGTTGAGTTGAGTAAGAGGCTAAGAGCAGATCTTCTGTCTACATCAATTCATTCAAAATTATTGTCAGCAAAGATACCTGCTTTCAAAATGCAAAATTTCTTTTTACCAATAATTGCAATCTGGGGTTCACAATTTCTTGCCCAAACCAAACAGAATCCATAGAAGAACGATCCAAGGAGATACTTCTTACCAGATATGTTTGTATTTAACTTGATCTTGTAAGAGTGATTTGTAAGGTTAATGATTTGCTTGTTAGTCACCCATCTTATATATTCTTTTTAACTATATTTTATAGATAATATGATTTTCAATATTATTTTTTTGCCTAGATCTAATATTTTAAAGGTAGAGTTTGTATAAATAGATATTCGGTTGTTTGATAATAGTGGAATAGCACGTGACTAGATTAACTTAAAATTAATTGTTATAACAAATTTTTATATCATTATAATTTAAATTTAATATAATCTTGTAAAATTGATTTGTAAAGGAAAAAATATTTTTTTATTTATTGATGTACTTTATTTTAATTATATATCTAAGTGAGATTCCAAATTGCCATAATCTTACAATACGTTGATAATACACACACAAGGGGTGTAATATTCCACGGTACGGTGAGTCTAGTTCCCCCACCCACTTTTTCAATGCTTGAAATCAAAATCTTATTTCAAGTTTTTAACCAACCACTTATCTATGTACAAATAAGAGCAAAATAAGGTGGACAAATGGTACATTTTAATCTGTAATTTAAAATACAAAATCTTAATTCATTTAAATTCAATAGTAAACACGTTTGTTTTAAAAACAAATTTACTTTAAAGAAATTTTAAGAAGGCGTCAGGAATAAACTAAGATATGCCTTTGATACTCCAATCGGATAATTTTCCTGTGTTTATTCATAAATTTGTTCATTTTTTTGGTATGTTCGTAAGTTTATTATTTTCTTTAGTAAATCATGCAAAATAAAATTAATTGCTGCCGACTTAATATATATAGATTCTCGATTCACAGATAATTCAGACAAAGGCTACGTATAAGTGATCATTTTCTTATTAGGTAGGATAATTTTTCATTTACATTTGATTATTTAGAATCTTTATATTAAATTAGTTCTAGACTTCTAGTAGCATGATTATAAAATAAGGAAAAAAGTTTGAATTATTAAAAGGGGCAAGGCCTTTAAGAGTGTTAGGAGGATTGAAGACAAGGGTCCATTATTTTTCTGAGTTGAAGTATTTTCAAAATAAAAGCTTAATATGCTTCTAGATAGAACAAAGATGATAAGTGGTGTTATGAGGAATGGGCAATGAGGAGCTTGTAGCAAGATGAGGAGGAAATGTGAAAGTTGATGTTGGAATATTTGATATGTATCTCTTTAAATCTCTTTTAAGCTCTGGAGATCCTGCCTGTGATCTTCCTGACCCAAAGGAACATGTTAGTTTGTCAACTTTATCTCTTTTGGAAGGATCCTCTTTTAAAATATGATATGTGATGTTCGTTTGTTCCCTCCTACTCTGTCTGCTTGGAAGCTGTCACTGGACTTGATGTCATCCACAATCCTGTCTTTCATTTTTTTTATTCCTTTACTTATTCCTAGTCACTTCCCCTTAAAATAAAGAAAAATATCTGCCAAGTCCCGCAAAGTTGAAAAGGCTAAAGAAATCATGGCCATTGAGAATTTCTTTCTATTCCATTTTTACTTTATTTATTTTCTTTATTTTTTTACCACATCTAAATGGGGGTTATATTCTTAGAATTTTCCTATATAATTAAAAAGACAAACAAAGAAATAAACTTGTAGAGAGAGAAAATGATTTAAAAGTGAGGATAGTCTTTGACCAGCTGCATTACATGTAAATGGATAAGAATGTAAAAGGGTGTGGGGAGAACATTTTTGCTCTTCCAACCACCGCCCAAACCAAACCCCTCTATCTCTGTAAGAGGGTGCTTTGCTTTTACTGCTTCCAACAAGTCTATTGTCTCATCTCTTATTTATGTGACCATTACCAATTTTGTTTCCATGTTTCCATTTCCCGGGACAATTTCTGCACTCATGCGGGTTGCAACCTTTATGCCATGGACACGGAAAATTACTCTAGTCGATTTTTTAATTAAAAAAAATAATTTATTGTCACATAAGAAGTAATTAAAACTATGAATAACATACAATAATTTCTCTAAGAACATGAGTGTGTTACAAACTATAACGTGATGACTGACAGTGAGTAAGTCATTGCGTCACTCGAAATTCTACATCATGGTTGGAAGCAAGTGTTTACTATTCTACTTTCTAATGCAGTAAAGTTAAATGCAATTTCACTTGGGACTTCAGATGGTAAAATGTAATAACTTTTTTGCCTATGGGAGAGCAACATTGAAAAAGTTTACCAGGCAGAATCATTCTTCCTTCACCTTTAGTCAAAACCCCTCTTCGAATCCCAAAAGAATTTTATTTTCTTTCAAGTGTAGACTCTTATTTTGGAAACTCGTACAACATTTCTACTGTTCAATCTTGGACTTCACATGTGGGATACTGGACTCTCTGCTACGACTTGTGAATCAGAATAAGATTAAGAAAACCAACTTGTACCGTTGGATAACTGCGTGACTGGTCACGAAATTTGATCCTTCATAATGCTAATACAAACAAAACCTTGAAGAGAGATATACATGTATACAGGTACACACTGCTAGAGATTTGACTTCAAATGACCTTGACGAAGGAAATTCAATCTTAAAACAGACTTCCTGTGTTTGTTTGGATTCTGCTCCAGAATTACTGGTGATATATCAGTTTAATAATATAATTTTAAATAAATATTTAAATGTTTAGTTCATGTTAAAAAATTGATTTTAAGTTGAGATAATTTCAAGTAATTTTTACGTTGAATAAAAATAATTTATATTAAATCTTATTATTAACTTATTTTTAGAATAAAAACATCTAAATATAAATTACTTCACTTCAAAGTCAATTTTAACTAAAATTAATTTTAAATATTTTAACATTCTCCCATACATACATAAAGTTACTTTGGTTCCCAAAGCAAAAGATGGGCTCTTTTCCAAACTGATCCAAAGTTATGGGCAGGATATGCAAACCATAAGTTACATAATGGGCTGGTTGCTATGCCAAGTCACAGTGTCAATGACTGCAATGTTACTATAGAAGTTCTCACAGCTGTATTTTTATCTTTGGGTGAGGGAGCCAAGAATGACCATGAAATTTGGCTTTAAATGACCAATTGTGAGCAAAGAATGCATGTGGTGATTTGATTGGTGAACCTAAAAGTAATGTTTGACTACACTACCAAATCAAATCATTCGGTAGTTCAGTAGTCATATAGATCCTTGGTATTTTTGAGGGATGACTTTCAGGCCCTGGCCTGCCAATAATATTTTCATGTCCTTTGAACAAGTCATGCCAATGCAATGAAATGCTTATCTTATTATGCTACATACCATTGCCCTTACCTATTCAGTATCTATCAAATTTCGGTGCGCATCTTGCAAGAAAGAAATTGCCACCACATCCAAATATCCCAAGAGAAAAGAAAAATCAAAAAGAGAAAGAAAGAAGAAACCCCATAAGGCTGGAATTGTTGGAGTCAATGAAGAATGTGATGCCAACCAATGTAAAAAAAGAGAGATATAATTATTTTATTGTGGTTCAACTTCAATATACTACTATTGAAGAATGTGATGCCAACCAATGTCAATAAATGAAATTCATTAATTCAATAACTTGAAATGGTTCATGGCTGTACTACGAGGATTTCAAGGACACAGGAAATCACAATCTACAGGGCTATGTGGATCTCTAATGTACAATTCCATAGGTGGAAGGAACTAGAGTGTACAGAAGCAAATTCAATGTCATCTGAGCACCGACTGAAAAGTAAACAATTAATTAAGAAAACCTTTTTCACTTGTTTTTTTGAAGCCAATCAAGGATACCCTTTTCTGTATCTGAAAGCTTCCCTTCCTCCTTTCCCTTCAATGTCCCTTCCACCAATTCAAAGTAATCCTTGTAGTTACGCTTGTAATAACTCTCCAGCCTCTGCAACACAACGTTATTAAAAACTAAACACATCATAAAGCATAAACGCACTTCTCATTCTCATTCATTCATGCAGACACTAAAGACAAACGTTGAGTGGGTCTGACTAGAAAAAATAATCTTCAGTCAGCATAATATCAGTGACTCATATAGTTCCATATTAAAAAATGTTTATTTTGGTTTTGCACGTATATCCTCTTCATAAACAATATATTCGAAACGCAATCAGATACTATGTGAACATATTTTTTAACAATGTTGTTGGTTAATATTAAAAAAACATTGTTGCATCATATATTCATCCCTAACATTTAATTGCATAGGTGGGGAGTTCAGCTAGTGATTTGTTTACCTCTTTGTCATTTTTCTCCTTGTTTTCCTCTGATTTCTTCTGATATTCTGATAATAATTTCATTTCATTATTAAGTTAGCAAGACCACTCACTACAACTTGTTATAACTCAAGACAAAAAGAAGAAGTGAGGAGAGGGATGTGTACTTTTAAGAAGCTGAGTCCTAGAGTCAGGTACTTGGGTGGTGGCGATTACAGTGGATAAGATAAGTCCTCTCCTTCCCAGTTCCACATTGGTGCTTAAGGTGGCTGTGGTTTTGTTTGCTGCTTTTCCTTGTGTTCTATGAACTGCTTGCAAATTAGATGAAGCATACTTGTTTACTGTGACAGTTAGTGCCATCAATATGCTTTGCCCTATCGAGCTCATTGGATACTTTTCATCTATCTCTTCTATGTTTCTTGTTTAGCAACTTTCAACCAAGAGTTATCCCCAATGGATAATGAGATGAGGCAGAACAAGACGTGTGGACTAGCTCTGTAGGGACTAAATTATGCAACAAACGCATTTCTTTCTTAAAAAGAAATCTTCATTTTATTTTTTAGATAAGTTAGCTCTGAATAATTTGTAAAAAAAAATTGGTTTTTGATGGCTCATTAGTATAGAATTATAGATTGGTTCATGTATCATCCGTCGTGGGATAATTTAGTATGTCTTGGTAAATTTTATTTTAGATGATGTTTTTGTAAAATTAATTTTGGTTAAAAGTGAATTTGGAGTGAAGTGATTCTGATAAAAATAATTTTGCTTGAATATATAGATAATTTTTTTGAGTTGCGTAAAAGTTAATAAAGACATGTGAATATTATTAAAGTCATATTATAATAAATTATGAAAATATGTTTATCAATACATATTTAACTGGTTTCTTTCTGTACAAAAAAACAAAAAAAATATTGCTTTTATCATAACTTGATTTTGGGTGCAAAATAATTTTGTATAATTTTAACAAACATGGAAGAACAGTTGTCAAAGCACGTTTTGCCTCTTAATGATATTCTAAGGTGACCAAATGCTTTTCTGAATATTGGTTTAAGGTTTGTCTATTTAGCTTGGATTTGGGTGGATAATTGTAAAATTATTGATGAATAAAATTGATTATATAAAATAGATTCTGAAGTAGATTTATGTGAAATGTTTCTTTAAGTAGTAAAATTTAATATAAAAATCTTTTTGATTTAATATTTAAAGTTGTTTTAACTCTAAATTAACTTTGGATTCTACATGTGAATATTTATCTAAAATCATATTATAGTTGGTATTTTAATATATTCAAGATAATTTAATGTAAATCTAAACATATACTAATTTCATAAAATTAATTTATGTTTAGATATAATACTTAAAGGTAAAATATATTTTTGGTCTTTAAAATATTTTGAAATGTTAACTTTTGCCACTATAAAAATTTAATATGTTTTTAGTTTATATATTTTAATATAAATACCTGGTTTTAGTCTTTGGTGGGTGACTAAAACTATTTTTAGTTCTTGGTGTAAAATTAAAACTACGCCACATTTGATAAATATAGATATTGAGAACTTATTAAAGTTTTGATAAGCATGCAAAGCTAATGATTTATGTTTATGCAAATATTTAAACAAACATTTATTTATAAATTGTGCATTTTTGAGACAAGTTTACATGATTGTCTGATTCTTTTAGCACTCTCACTTAGACAAGTTTTCATGTTGTAGATTAAACAAGTAAGATGAGGAAGAGGAAGTGACTCTGAAGATAGTTATCTTTTGTGGTATGTATTTTCGTAGGCTAGTTTTTGAAAGATACTATATTCTTTTGTATAAGAACTCTGTGTTGGGCAAAATTACCTTATGATATATGTATATGATAATATTACTTAGTATTATACATGGTTTTATTCACCTAATTATTGATTAATGGTAATCCTATATGATAACTTATCAGTTATTTGATATAAAATGTATATTTTAAGGTAATGCTTCACAGAGTGTTAAAAAATGTTACATCAAAAGTGAAACTATGAATAAACTAAAACAAATTAAAATCATTAGACAATTTTTTACGAGTTTCCCAATTGGGGTCAGTCGAAACAAAATAACAATTTTTTTTTTTATATAAGCATCATTTTAATTTTGTATTCATCATTGTTCTTTTATTGTAATCTATAATTTTAAATACTCAAAATCTAATTTTTTTCAGGAATCATGTTAATCATCTCTTTCTTTTATCTAAGAAAAAAATTAATAATTACAAAATGATTTCAAATATTTTCATTATTAATATCTCTTAATAAAATTATGTATATATCTAAATTATATGCAAATTTATTTATATAAAATAAAAATGATTGAAAAATATATTAAAAATTATAAGAATATAAAATAATTGTATATTGTAATCTTAATTGTTAAGATCCAAGCAGGGCAGGGATTATTAGACTAGTTACATTTTGATATGGAAGACAATTAGGTGGGTAATTAGTCCACCAAGCCTTTGTGCTTATACCAAATAATGGCAAGCACGTAGAAGAATATGCAAGCAAGAGTGCCTCCAATAATAGTCCCGAGGAACTGTGGCGTCCCAGTATCAAATAGGCCAATATGAATGTTGATGCTCAATGTTGCAGTCACACCAATAAAGGCATTCAAAAGCATACTTGCTGTGCTCAATTTCATTCCCATTTGCAGGAGACGGTTTTGTTTCTCATCCAGGGCAATGTTTATGTAGTCCTCTGTGTCATCCACATACTCCCTCACCTTCAACCATACAAGTATTACTCAATTTCATCCTTCACCTCAACAACAAATTATAACATTCATATATCACAAACTAGTCTAGAACAAATTTGTATCAACCTCACTAACACATCACCAAGTCCTCTCAATAATTCTTAGCAAAGGAAACATTTGGTTATCTTATGGGGCCCCTACTCCAAATTAAATACATATTTTGGTGACTCTTACAGAACCTTCAGATAAGTTTTCGTTAGACTAATTCATAAGAGAGCATGGTGATTTTGATATTTTTAGATCCTTCTGTTACTTAAAGAGAGAGCAAAATAGAGTCACAAAAGGATTAGTCCATGTCAAAGAACAAACTAATTAAAATATAGGTTAAATTATTCATTTAGTCTTCCAATTTTTTGTAGCTGTTTCATTTTGTAAGTTAAGTGTGATCTGATACCACCAATAAGGATCAAAACTTAATTTTTATACATTTTCAAAGACGAAAACTTCAGTTTTCTAGTAAGGAATTATAACTAAATGAATGATTTAACCTAAAATATATAAAATTGCATACCCTAGCTAATTTGTTCAGTGTGCCACCAATTTGCACAAAGTATGCTCCCAAGAGCATCTCAAGCTCCTCCACATCGAAAGAGTGCTTGGTTACAGAAATGTGGGTAGTGTCAGCTTGGATTTCACTACCAACTCTATTAGATGCTCCTAACATTTGCTCTCTGGAGTAGTCTGCAGCATATTGATCATCTTCATGATTACTAGCAGAATCTCCACCACGTCCCAATGATATTTCAGGAGGAATCCTAATAAAATAATAAAGGGATTTAAACCATACAGTTGTTATTAAGAACCATAACCATGACCAAATTCATAATATATAAAATCACATGCCTGTCATTTTCATCTAGTTGAAGAACTTCATTCTCCATGTCAATAGAATTTTCAAGCTCCTGTTGAACTAACTTTTCTGTTAAATACAGTTCAGCCATATCTTCATCATCATCCAGCAAGTGCTCTAATTCATCCTTTACCTGAAAACGTTAATAAGAAATGAATTTAATTGGAATACACAGATAACATTAAAGATTTTTTATAGCGTCACTTAATTATAAATCTAGTAAAAAATTGTTGAATTTCGTAACCATTACTTTCAATGTCATGTTTAAAGTAATTTCTAAGTTCTAACTGATTCACAATGTAAATTTCAAAATCCAACCCTTCGAACGCGAGCGGTTAAGGCAACTAAGCGGCTCTTAACAAGACGAATGCGTTCCAAATTGAGAGTACTAATCTGTGAGGTTAGTTTATCTAAGGCGGGATAAGTCTCTTGCTCCAATATATGTGCCTACAAAACGATGACAAAAAGAAAATAGATTCATTATATATAATCAAAAAGTCAAGATAAACAATTAATTAAGCATAGATCAATAATATATATATATATATATATACACACACCTCATTTTCTAAGGCACTACAAGCAGCCTCAAGGCATGCCTCTAGTGTTACAAACTCAAATGGAAGAACCTTCATGCCATCTTGCTTTGTTTCATCTCCATCCTCCTATAGATTTGAGAATAATGAACACAATGGAAATAGAATAAATCAAATTTGAAATAACATGTGATGGCACGCGAGTATGAAAGCAAAGAAGGTATGTAGTAGAGAAAAACCAGAGGTTGCGGTTGGGTGGCAGAGTGGTGAGTGAGAATCCGTTGGTGAAGGTCTTCAACAAAAGGGACAACAGAGGAGTGAGTGGAATCAAGCAAGAGAACCTGTTGAGCAGTGATGATAGCGTAGATGTGTTCCAAGTTGATGAGCATGGCTCTGTCACGACCCACAATGGTGGAAGGGTATGAAAGCAAAGGGTCTAAGATTCGAAGGTCTCTAGCAGACACACCAGTTTGCTGCATGATAACCTGCTTACGTACCTCAACCAAATTTCTCTCCCCCTTTCTGTCCAACACCAACCATGTTCTCGCCCCAGTTCCCTTCCTACGAAGCATCCCTCTTAGTTTACTTCGCTAAAATTGCACTATAAATACTACTATTATATTTGTGGTGCATTTTTTTATTTTCCTGTCACTATGTTATGTAGAATGCAGACATTCCACAAAACTTAAATACAATTCTTTTTTATAGGTAATTTTAGTATTGTTTTTAGATCAGAAATAAAATTTCATTCCCATAATATGCCTAATGAGCGAATGTCTGACTTAATCTCCAAATAAAAGTAGAGTTAAACAATTTTATCATAAATAATTGATATAATTAATACTTGCCGTTAATTAAGTAAAGTGCATAAAAGAATTACATCAATCATTTACTAAAAGTATCAATCGCATTTTATTTTGAGTAGGTTAGACAACTCCAATAATAAAAATATTCATTAAAGATATATGTAAATTATTAAAATCAAACTTCAATTATAATAAGAGAACAAAACTATAAAATACTCATAGAGACTGTACTTTTCTATTTTCTTTCTTCTTTCCATGAAAGGAAGTGCCATTGTAAAAAATTCATTAATTTTTTTTCCAATTTTGTTTTACTTTTTCTTTTTATAAAACCTTCCCTAATTCACTGCAATTAGCTTTGTGCTGTCTTATAATGTATGACAGTTGTAAATTCTAATCGGTTTCTTTCCAACAATTAATCTGTCTATCAAATAACTTTATGATCAAATTATTAGATTAAAAGTTTTCATTACATAAATTATATATATAAAATTTTATATTAATAAAAAAATATTTGATATTTCTTTCATATTTATCAAAATTAATGAAATATATATTTTAAAATATACTAAAATATAAATAATTTAATTATTTTTTTATTGTTGTTTAATTTTAATAAAATTTGATATAAATAATTAAAGTAACATAAAATTATGATATAATAATTAGATGATAAAATTCGCATTCTATATTTTTAAATATAATAAAATATGAATAATTTGATTACCTTTATATTGTTATTTAATTTTAATAAAATTTGATACAAACAATTAAGGTAATATAAAGTTATAATTTAACAATTTAATTGATAAATTTATATTTTATATAAAATTATTGAACAGTTTAATAGTGAGGATTACACATAAAATTGTATGTATATTTACTATTACTAAATAAAAATATTTATATATATTATATATTACTAGTATTAAATATATGTTAACAAAATTATATTAATCAATAGATATTAGTATATACTAATATATTTGTAAAATATGTTAATAATATTATTAGTATTTGTTTATTACTAATATTAATAATGTATAAATTTATTTATTTATTTAATATAGTAAATATATGTGCAATTTTGTTCTCTATTTATTATGATTTACATTTATATATCAAGTAAATCTATTAGCATAGTGAATAAGTGTTGTTAGAATATAAGACTTTGATCCCCACCGATAATATCTTTTTTATTTTATTTTTCATACGCCTCTTGCTATTATTTTAATACAACGGTTATTATTATTATCTTTTTTGTTTCCTTTATTTTTTTTTACCTGTCAACCTTACAAGAAAATCATTTTTTTAATTTATTTGTCTATTTAAAAATTTAATAAAACATTGCTTATTATGTTTTTAATTGTATTTTTTTTTATCTCTACTTAATTTTTAAATAATTTATACACTTATCATAAAGGAGATCGAAAAAATAATAAATTCCATATTAGGAATTTCAAAATAAATTTAATATAAATAAAAATATTAACTATATTTCTTAATGTGTAATATCTTTTAAAGGTAGGCAATTAAAAAAAAATGAAGGGACCATCTCATTTATGATAAATGTCTAAAATATTTTAAAATTAAGCAAAAAAAGTATAATTAAAAATATATTAATTAATATTGTCTCATATTTTTAACTGAATAAGTAAAATAAATAAAAATATTTTTTTCTAAAAAAGTAGATAAATAAAAAGAAAGAAATGAATAGAATAAATGTGATGAGTTGAATCGTTTGATACATATAATTTTCCAAGGTCACCGTCCACAAGTCATTATATGTTCAACAGTAAAGTGTTTTAGTATAAAATTGGTGATTCAGAAATGTAAAATTAGTTATTGGCATTGACAATGTTAGATTGATTAATGACATTGTGGAATTGGTCAATCTGCATTGATCAAATTCTTTTCATGAAAAAGGATAGAGAGAGGATAATCCGAAATGTAGTAAGCCGAAGTCTCAAATAATTGATGAGTGATAAGTTCCACCGGATGGTTTCTCCACCATTTACCATAAACGAATTCCCTAATTTCCACCCATCCATACTCTCAGCTTTCTTTCTTTTTTAAATAAATAAATTGCCTTTGGTGGACTGAGACCGTGGCTCACCAATCACCATCACCCCAAATAACTTGATTCGGTGGTGTTTGGAAATGCATAATTTCTATATGCAATTTATGCAGAAAAATTGGTGGAAATGGACAAGCATAGAAGGACTTAAAGTATAGTTTGTAATTAAAAGTCATAGACTAAACCCGAAAACCTGTAATTCTAATTCTAATTCTAATTCAATAACAATTACAAAGAATCAAGATTGGCTATATATGTGCAGGAAGTATGCAATCCAATCCAAAAAAATTTTTAAGGGTTGATTCACAAGAAAAGCTCCAGCAAAAGATTAAGTTGATTAAATGAATATCAAAGATTAAGTGCATGTTTGTGTTGCCGTTGAATTCCTTCCCTCCGACGTACTTATGGAAAAAACATTTCCTTTGAGAATTCATTGGAATTGACAGTACCAAAATTTCGGCAGGAATACAAACATAATCTAACTTGATTGAACATATATAATATTTAAAATTAAATATCTCATAACATTTAAATTCAACAATACATAATATCCATTAACTTAAATTAGAAATTAAATATATTTAATGGATATAACTATCATTCATTGTAATTTTGAATTAAAATTAACATTAGACATTTTTAATTAGATAATAAAAAGTTTTTCTCCAATGAACCGATTTGTGCTTAATTTGTAACCCATTTTACACCAATTCTTTCCAAGATTGATTTTTATGATTAAATGAATAAAGTTAGACTATTATGAATAATCAGATTATTTCATGATTAAATAAATAATAGAATTATAATTTTTCCCGTTAATATTTATCTTTAAATGAATAATTAATAATGATAACCTAGACAAGAAAAATTATAAATTAAGATGAAAATTATTTTTGAATATTATTATTCATCACACACAACTGTCGTTATTTGAGTGATGAACTTTGAAAGAACAGAAAAAAGGCAATTATATTGAATTATCTTATAAATACAAATGGTTACGTCCTATGTTGCATAAATGTGGGTATAGTATTGGTCCCTGATTCGGGCTCGAGTACGAAATACGGCAATTTTTTAAAATTAAAGGTACTGATACGTTGATAATATTTAAAAAATATAATTTTTTTGTTCATTCTCGTGAAAACATAAATAATATCATATCAAACTCTCATCTCATCTCATATTTTACAAGGCCGAATGAGTTTGATCAAATAGAGATATAACCATGAGAAATTAACTTGAGAGAAAAAGATAAAAATCTCTAAATTTAATTGAAAATGTCATTTTGGACTGTGGGAAGAGAAATGATCTAGCTAGTACCAACGCATGCCTGGTTATACATACCCCAAGTTTCAAATAGAGTACCCATGCTGGTATTCAAGGCGAGGGAATCTATATTTTAAAATTCACTTTTTATCAATTATAGAAAATATTTTTGTGCAGGGTCAAATTACATTTTTACCCGAGGCATCTTGGAATTATTCTCTTGCCTCCTCTCAATTAGAGAAGGCAAAGATCTACACAACCTTTAATGCTTTATATCCGTTACAATAAATAAATTATAGCTAACAGAGAAGTAAAGTAAAACAAAATATATATTTTGTTTCTAAAACACAAGCAGGTCTGACCTGACCTACCTAGACTGAAGTTTGGTGGGAGTCAGACCATAACATGACAGTTGCCAAAAGTGCTATCGTGGCAGTTTCAACCCGAAGACGATGAGGTCCAAGACTAACAGGTGTAGCACCTGCTTCCATCATCATACTCATTTCTTTCTCGGTGAAATCTGGACAACTCCATGGCAACATAAACTAGGGTTAGTTTGACTTTAAGCAGAAACTAGATATATTTACTCCCTCCAAAGAAACATAACAATTATTTGCCAGTCACACAAAGTAACACGTTTTCATTTTACCCTGATAATGAGAGGGAGAATTAATCTCACAGGCTCACAGCCGACCTCAACTTACTATCTTATCAATTGAAATGCCCATTCATGTCCAGACATTTGGTGAAATTGAACTGCAATAACATATACTAACCGCCTTCTGGTCCAATTATGATTAGGCAACTAGTTTCCTTTTCCAAGGACGTCAATGCACCAAGAACAGGAGTTGCCTTCGCTATTGCAACAAGAGATAGCTTTGATTGTGCAATCTAAGGGACAGAAAATCGACCAAGTTAATTATGAACAGAGAAGAGTTGGAATGCTATCAGCATAATAAGTTCATTAATATCATTATGTAGCCATGTATATCAATTAAAGTGCAAACACTGGGATTGAATCACTTGTTTAACTCTGAAGAATTTCCAGGAAAGAAAAAGGAAAGCAAGCATATACAACAGTATAGACATCTAGAATTACAATCGTGTCACTGGTTAGTTGGAGGTTATCACAATGTACCGGTAAAAATTCCTTTCAAATAACCAAAATCCATGCCCAAATTTCTGGCTGGGTAGTAAGAAATGAAGAACTCACAAGATGCAAAAGCTCATCAATCTCTACAGGATGTTTCAGGACCATTTCATGCAGTCGTTGACCTACAAAAGAGGCAACAACACAAGGTTCAGTTTGAATAGCCCAAAGTAAAATAAATGTTTAACCTCAAATGCAAGTAAAAATATAGTTACTTTGTTTGGATGCTGCTAAAATGACACGTTCCAATCTGTCCACCCGATTTTCTGAGATTGATGGAGAACGTTCAGTCAATAGAGGAGTTACACTATTGGCTCCAAGTTCCTATCGCATGTAAACATGAATAAAAGAAAAACAACCACAACACATAGAAGCAGTAAGTCTAACCAGATAAAATCTCAATATGCTATTCAAACGTACTGTGCACTTCTCTACAAGCCAGTCAGCACGGCCACCCTTTAGTGTACCTAGACAGGTATGGTTTAATGAGTGGAAAAATGGGTGGAAAAACTCAAGTGTTCAAAACATGCAATAGTTAAGTAAATGTTGATTGACTGAAAACTACAAGAACTTACCAAAACCAGCAAATACATGTAATTGTGTATTTTGTGGAGGTATTGATATCAAATCATTCAATGCAACAAAATCAAGTCCAGTGCGATCAATGTTCTGTATGCATCCTTCTACCAGACTTCCTTTCCCATTGAAGAGCTGTACCCTTAAAAAGCATGATTAGGATAGTCAACAAAATCTTCTTCAGATCAGAGTGTAAGTGTAATGCTAGGCAGAAATACCAAAACAAAGCCTAGAAAACATGTGCAAGAAGTCAAGAACTCTCTCTTCCTTTACTTTGATTGAATTAGAATTTAGAAACAAAGAAAATTGTGTCTGAAGAAACAACCCAAGCTAAACAAAATATTTAATCATTGAAAATCAACTGTTGAAGCAAACTCCGCTTGCACCATCCCATTTCAGTACAAAGAAATTAGTAACGGACACTACAACATTCAATTCTACCGTGATGCCCTGAATGCTTTTGTGCTTCTTTGTAGTTCACGTAAAGAAGTTTATAAGATTATTCAATTTGGCAAGAGAAATATCAAACTTCAAGGACAAGACAAATTGTCACAAATCAAATTGTCCTCTCTAAATCACGAGCAATCTTCAATAAGAATTACCTATCATTGGTGCTCAACCTCAATACTTTTGTCATATGCCAGAACTCATCACCTTGCACGCGAATAACACTGCCCTGCATTATTCCAGGTAAAAATAAAAACACTTATCAACAAAACCAAATAAACACATACCAAGTAAAATACCAACACTATTACTAAACGCAATGGTATTTAGAAGTGAAATAATTAAATAAAATCTCAGGAAGCCGTTAAAAGCTGAAGAACTTTCCTTAAACCCTAGCTCTATGAAGCTATGTGCTATCGATAAATTACACCCAACAAGAATAATAACAAACGGGGCAGTGTTAACTGAAATTCATTCCAAATTGAAGTTATATGGCATTGCTGAGTATTGTTGATAAGATATGATTTGTAGTATTACGAATGAATTGTAAAAGAAGCACAGAAAAGGATAATGCCTTAGAAGGAGGAAGTGTCTCGGAGTAGAAGCGGGGAAGGCCACCGCGTGACTGGTCTCCATAATCGGAGGAGGAACAGAATGCACGCGCCGCCACGCTTTGGAGCCATGACCGATTCACAAACCGGATGCTTGCGCCTCCTAGGGTTTGCAACATTTCTCTTCCCACCCAAATCAATTTCAATTTTGTCATTGCTCTTATCTTCCTCGGAAACGTTGCATTTGCAGGGACAGAAAGAAAGGTCATTGTTATTGGCGGGAAAAACCCACCATGGCCCATGGATTAGGCCCATATAGAAATCTAGTCCACAACTCGTGTCAAAACCTAGTGGGCTTTATGTAAACAGACGACTATATCTGATTTCCGATGCACACAAAATTACGAGAATTTGTTTTTGTGTGTCGTCGTTTTTTTGTTTTTGCTCATTAGTATTTTAGCCGGTGAAAGTGCATAAGATGAATTTTTATTTTATATAAATAAAATTTAAAATAAATAAATATTTTTAAATATATATATTATGTTATAAATAAAAAATGTAATAAATATATATTTTTAATATATAAATTATATTTTTTTAGATTTATGATAATAAACAATTTATACTATATGCAAGAATATTTTTAATTATTAGTAATTTAAAAATATTTTAAAACTCAATTTTAAAGTAAAAATAGAAATAAAAATTAGAAAAAGATAAAAGATTAAAAATAATTCTTAAAAACGTTATTATTCAATATAGTTATTTTAATTTTTATATAAAATATTATTTATCATTCCTTTTTGTATAACTTTTGAAAAAATTAATTTTGAAAGAGTACGAAGATTCTCTAAGAGGAAAATAGAGATGAGAGTATGTAGTTTTGTTTTGCTTTTTGAAGAGGGGGGAGTATGTAGTTTGTATTATTAAAAGTAACAATGTAATTTCATAAAGTCGTTTAGTAAGAATATTATTTGTAGATTTGTTTTTATCTAAAGTTAGAGTAAAGAGAAAAGTGCAGATTTATTATCATCTATATTGAAATTAACTATTAAGGCTTCGTTTATTTAACAGGTTACACAACATGGAGTATGTTTCGAAAGATAACGAAGGATCTAGTGGAACGCAATACAAATTCTGCTCTCATTTATTTAAAGGTTAAATAAATTACGTTCACTCAACGTATTTTGATGTAGAATACAAACAGAACCCAGAACAATGTTAAATTTGCACCTTTTTATTCTAAAGTACAGTTGTTACTTTAGATAATTCAATTTCATCTTATTTATTTTGATTTTCTCTTAGCCGAGTTAGTTTAATGTTTTAGGCTGTCTTTGATGCTGAAATCACGAGCTAAAGCATTTATCCAAGTAAAAGGCGCAGCTTCATATGCGTCTCGGTAAAAATATATTGTATTAGAACTAAAATTCTAGTGCAATTTCTAAAACCGAAGATGAGTAAAAAATTCTACAGAGAAACTGAAATAGTAATATTTATAAAATTAGATTAAGCATTAATTAACGTACACGTTAAGGAAACAGTAACATAGTGGGATAAAAATCCAAACGCTAAGGATAGAAAATGTATACGTTGAGTACCCACGATCCCATGTTTTGAGATGATGGACCAAGTAAAAAACGACCATGCAAAAAATCAGTTTGTTTAATTCAAAATCATCTTTGAAAAATGATATATTAAATTGCAAAACAAAATTTCTTTGTCTTGTTATTGCACGTTTGGGAAGAACAAATTGACGGATTTGTACTGCCCACGAGACTCAATCTCATATGTGTTCGAGCTTAGATGTTGAAAGCTTTTAGAATATTTTGATATACAAATGTTATAAAGAATCCAAGACCAAGCAATGTTGTAAAAAATCATGCCTATGCAAGTGCCCTATTCCTGTTAGCCTTTCTTAGGTTAGTTTACTGTTTTTTTTTTTTTTTTTAAATCTTCGTATCGTATACTGTGTAAGAAGTAACAATCATTTTCGAATTAAACAGAGAGAAGTTGGTTTCAATCTTTGCCCATTTACTATTACGCTGGCAATTTTCATTTTTATAGACTTTGACACCCCCTTTAAGGTAAACATTATAATTATGACGATAATAAGCGCAAGTAATCCTAGGCTTTCAAGTCAAACCTAGTAGTAATTGGAACCAATTTTTTTCCAAATCGAGCAGCAAATACCAAACGGCAAAGAGTCACCTAGGTGTCATGGAAATATAAAATCCAAACAGAAACTTCTATGATTAGGTTGTCGATCTAGATTTCTAGGACGATTAATCCACTCAAAATAAATATTCATTTAATTTCATCACAGTGATTCAATAGCATATCAAATTCATGCTTGTAGACCAACTTACCTAGTTGGTCAACAATGCACTAACTAGCCCATAATGAACTCCACCGTAAATATGTTAAAAAAATAAAACCCAAAAGTATAGAACTTATTTTTTCAAATATATTTCTCATCATACAATTAATCACATAATATACATATATAAATAACATAATATCCACAAATCATTTATTCCTCAACTGTTCATCTAAAAAAAATCAGTTGCGAGTTCAATAAAGTTCATACCATACACACAAAAACACTTTAGCTAAAACAACATTCCGTTAATCTGAATGCAATTGAGTTGGAAAATTTGAAGTAAATTTTATAAATTAGTCGTCAAAAAAAATAATAGATAATATGATTAAAAAAGTAGTTTCAAAGCTCAGAAAAATCAAAGTTGAAACATTAGTAATTCTACACAACTGTGGATGTACAACTGAATGCCCGAGTGGTAAGAACTAGAAAAGGGAAACGGAAGGAAGGGATAGAATGACAGATAACATTAACATTTTGCCTCTTGGTTTTATGTAATCATGTGTTTGTGGACCTGCAGCCGCAATCTCCACCGCTAGTTGTTGGTTGAAACATGAGCATTTTTAATATGATTAAAGTTATTCATTCGTGTCCATTCTCCACCCCCGAAAAGAAGTCATCTATTTGGTACTATTCATGACCCATTCTGATGCATTTGGCAGTTTTCTAAGGCTTAACTCCATTCAAGGGTATAGTTATTTTTTTTTATAATTTTGGTTGACATTGAAGAATGCCATGGGTCAAATAATTGTTTTTCTTTTCTTTTTCGGGTGGGGGAGTTACCACTGTCACTTCGTAACATGTTTTTGGTAAGATAAGACTTTGCAAACTCTAACGTTTTTACTTATCAAATTAACAAGATTTGGTATATTATTGGATTGGAAAAAATTCCGTGCATTCAGATTCACATAGTCATGAGTTCTGAGAGGTGGGATATATGATGTGAATAAGTAAGATGTAAATAATGTATATAAATGAAAAGTAATCATTATTTTATAAATTAATTTTATAATGTTAAACTAAACTCGTTTTACATATGGTGGGATAAATATCAAATGGTTTGCATTTTAGATATGTATTTAAAGTTGGATTTACTAAATAAAATACATGTCAGTTCAATCTTCATCTACAGTTCTGATTATCTGTGTGTGTGAATGCATTAATAATACACAGAATCTGAATGGAGGATAGCACTTGATGACCTAAAGGGTGTGATCACGATGACTGGTTATGAATATAGTTGACTTGTACAACATTTTTGTAAAGGTATACGTACTAATTACGAAGGGAATGATGGACCTTTTATATTTGGGAGGTTTGAACTTAGAGAATTTTCTCATTACCCGACGAAGGAAAAGTCGTGGAAACTTCTCTTTACTAGAAGGAAATGAAAAAAAAAAAAAATGTTCTCGACTGGACCTTTACGATAAAATAATTAACAGAGGCTTAATAAAAAGGGAAATTAATGAAAATCTCGTTTCTACATGAATGTCTTATTGCTCATACTAGTGACGAACAAGCAAAACTAGAGATAAACTCGTGGAATTGACCAAACCATGGCATCGATCATAATGTGGTTAGGTCTTAAACCACAATTCGTTTCTTTTATCAATTTATTTTAATTATTCTGTTTCTATGATAATAAGCATCATATCATACTTCATTACAACACACACAAATAAATGGTTCATACATAAGACAATCTTGGCAGCTAAGACAATTGATAATACATAATTCTAAACAACTTTAGTAAAAATAACTGAAAAAACATTGCTAAGCTCAAATCCAAAGCAGCATGAAAAGGTTTGAACTTGCAAGATAAACGTTGTATTTGCGATAGCATATATGTACTTACATTTGAAATAAATTTATATGCCCTGGCTTGGACCAAATGGTTGTCTAAAACTCTAAACCCTTAAACCATAATCCAAAAAATTTAAATATTTTTGCAGTGCTAACCAAACAACAGTGAACCAACTAAACTAAACTCACGACTCAGTTTTATTTAATCGATTGGTTAAATTTATCTACCACTCACAAAATATGGGGTGAATTTATAAGAGAGTGTTTACCCATGTTCCAAAAGCAGGGCATTTTTAGATGGAAAATAGCAAAAACAACGAGCGTGGGGAGGATGAGTATATATGACTGCGACAGTTTTTGGACACAGGAACTTCATAAAATCTTATAAGAATAATCACAACGTAGTCATTTAGGCAAAATTATTGAACAAATGCAATAATATTTGGGTGGCAGTGGCATCATATCTTTTGTCCCAAATAAAGAAAAATATGTATCCCAATCTTTAACATCGATTATAAACTAAGAAATGTCAAAGCTATAATTGTGAAGGATCTGTAATTTCATGCTTTTCTCTTTTGTCCATCCCTCCCGCACATGTTATTATTCACATTGGAAACCAAAGTGACTTTCGGTCCATCGTGTTGTTTATTTACCAAACATGTTGAAGACTTTACAGCTGATGCTTAGCTTCATCATGCAATGTTCCATTGTAATTGATATGACCAATCAAATTGTGAACATGCTACTGTGCCCACCACCACCATCACCCACAAAAATTAAAAATAAAAAAATGCATACTTCATGATGTCTTAACCAGGCCTTAGAATTGTAGATAATTAAATTAAAATAACGGTAATATCCAAAATTTTTATATCTACCAAAATCTGTATATACATATACATTGGTTTACAATATGAAACAAAAAGGAATACATCTTTTAATACAGATTATAAAAAACTTCTATCCGCAATTCTTCAAATTTCAAAAGTGGCAAATGAAATCTATTGCTTATACTGTTATACATAAATTACAAGGGTAAACGAGTGAATTTGATTTGAGAACCAGCTACGAATCTCATGGATTGTGCTTCTGTGTGTAGATATAATCCGTGTGAGCCACAAGTGTTCTTCTCATCAAACATTCTTCTTCGCCAATACCATCACAATTTTCCTCCATATCCAACTTCTCTTCCAAAACCTTCAAGCACATAAGAGAAGAAGATTATTCATAATTGAACAACACAAAATAGAAACGCATATGATGTGATTACCATGGTTACGCAGATCATATAATATATTATATTATATGAATTAAACAAATTCACTTACCCCATGTTGAGTTTTGATTGAAATGATAGAGGAAGAAGCAGGGGCATGCCTTCCTGCATATGTGAAGGTTAAGAAGAGGAATAAGATTGCAAGGCAAAGGGTGGCACTAGTGACCTTAGACGACATTTTTATTCTCTGCTTTCTAAGAAAAACTGCCAACTCACAATTACTATGTGTATCATATATGTGAGCACACAGCTAGAATAGGACTCTAGGATCAATTTATATAGATGGTGTAGGGGCAGGAATGGAACTTTACACTTTAGATTTTCAATAGTAGAGTAGAGTCCCGTGTTTCACTCACATACATCTATCCCAAACTTTTCCAAAGAGAATATGAAAGATTTATAAAATTCTTACTAAAATTTAATGTGTATGAGAAAGCTGTTACAAAATCACTACCTTATTGTGGTGGGGTCTTTTTTATATATTTGTTATGCTTTTTACTTATTATTTTACATATTTACAATGTTTTTATTATGTTATTTCACAACAGTACCTTTTTTGACTTTGAAACATGAATAATACTGAAACAGTGTTACTTGTATCAAAACTGACGTGGAACGATGGCAAGTTTTTAAGCAGATTAAAAATTTTGAAAATATAAGATGAGATTCGACAGAAATCACAATCGCGTGGTTTTGACTAGTTGCATGAAAGCTGACATGGAATGGTGGCATTTTCTTTAAACAAATATTGATTTCAAAATTTTAGAAAAATATTAGATGAGATTTGAGAGAAATCACAATTGTGTGATTTTAACGAATTGCAAGAAAGATGACGTGAAATGGTGGCAATTTTTAAAAGTAAATATTGAATAAAGATTAAAAGAATATATATAAATAAGTGTTGGGATAATGGTGGCAATTTTTAAAAGTAAATATTGAATAAAGATTAAAAGAATATATATAAATAAGTGTTGGGATATTTTTGGACTTCTAACTACGTATATGTTCTCTTATAAGAAGAGAAAATGTCAAATTAAGGAGACACACAAAAACACACAGAAACTGAGATAAATAGTAGATTTTTATAGGAAAAAAAGAGAAGAGAAATAATAAGAAAAAGAAAGAGTTATATTTTCATCGTTGTACATATTAGTATAACATCAAAATCGTGATATCTTTTTCATTAACTATTAGATCTGGTTGAAATTTTGACAACAAGTTTAAGAACGCATAATTCTTCATCTTGACCTTTGGATCTTGATACATATTAGTATGACAGCAAGAGTGTTTCTAACAGGATGGAAAAACTAACTTGAACGTAAGAGTATTTTTACATGTCCTCCATCTCACATCCCTAAGAGGGTAGGAGAATCCAAAAACTTGCAAGAGGAGCGTGGAAGCTTGGAAGAGAACTCAGATATAGGTACAAATAGTTTAGAGATTAGCAGAACAATTATCCAAAGAAATTTTAAGTGAGATTAGAAAGTATTTAATCAAACAACTACTATCATTATTTACCAATTTTTGAGAATATACAGAAAATTTTCTCATTATTACAAAAGATCTAAAAAAAAAAATTTATATCAAATAAAATATATACTTCACCTTTCTTACATAAAAACTTTGGCTCACAAATACCAAAAAATATTGTGCAGACTTTTTTGAAAAGGTTTAGTTCTAAAAAAATTATTGGAAGAATTTTTTACAGAAGAAAGAAGATAATATTTTTTTTCTTTGATTTTTGCAAGAACTTAGGCCGGACATACAGTATCTAAAATGAGGGATGCTCTTTGGTACAAAAACGAAGTTACGAATTCATGTGTACGTGTGTGATAGTTGTAGTGAAAAGTGCTCATGTATATTTAACTAACACATATAATATTATCATGTAAGGTTTTAATCTCAGAATTGAGAATACTCTTCTAAATTTTGTTTTTAAAGTACTATAAGTAATTGTAAATTTATTTTAGATTTTATTTAAATTGTATTATAATTTTCTCTATAAAGTTTAATAGATAACAAGAAATATATTTTTCTGACCCATTTTAAGGACAAATTCACTTTTAAAGAGTTAATAAAAAAAAAAAAAGAGGATTGACATTTTCTCTTTGTTTAATCATCATAATATTCTAGAAAATGCGACTTTTAATGTGAACAAAACCATTTGCTGGCTCTTGGAATTGAAGTTGTTTGGAGTTTGTCAAATGATATTTACTATAGAGAAAATCCTTAAATTGGTTCTCTATAAATTAAGGTGTCACAATATTACTCTTTCGAATATTTATCTTGACAAAATAGTTTATGAAATTTTAAAATATTAACATATCTGTTTTTTACAAGATTAAAATAGTAATATAAAAGGAAATTTTGATAGTTATATTTAAAAGATTAATTTGATGACAAAAAAAAAATTGAAAAACTATTGGATGACATTTATATTTAGAAAATAAATTTGAACGTTTACTCTTTGACATATCCATACCAAACACAAGTAGGTCCAATCCAACTGCAGAGATAAGGCATCTATTGGTGAAATGGTCCCCAGTAATTGAGATGATGGACTTTTTATATGCGTGTTATGCATAGCATCTGTGTTTTACTTAATGCTTTTATTTTTCTTCCAAGACAAAGCTTTAAGTAATTAATGACAGTGACATCAACTTGATAATCCTATTTCTGACAAAGCAATCATGAAGTGCATCCACATGCGTAAACATCTCCGAATTGCAAAATTGATTACATTGATTTTTAAAGTTGCACATGAAATAATATTCGGCATGTCTAATGGGGAACATTAGCAGCTACAAGCAATGAGGGCACTGTTGCTGCCGGTGGAACTGGATGACGTAAACGTGGAAAAAGAAAAGTTGAGAATGGAAAGCATGACATTTGGAATCGAAGAAACTTTACATTTATTAATCCCCTTCCGCATTTCTAGAGATGATCTTCCTCAGCATCTATCTTTCTATCTTCACTAGTTTCTTCTTAACAAGATTGTCATTTTTTTTAATTATGAATGCTGTTGGAGTTTGTTGCTTGCGAAAAAGATGCATGCATGTAACTTTTAACTCTTAGAAACTTGAAATTTCTGAATTCTAAATTAATTAATTATCTCCCTTCTCTTTGCTTATTTATGCTATATAAAGACTATATTTGAATCAATTTCTATTATAATTAAGAATAGACTATTCTAACTTAAACTCAAAAATTAAGTTCAAGAGCGAAAATAGTGTTTGTTTGGTTTTCTATTTAAAATCTATGTTTAGTGTACAATCACGTCAAACTCAACAAAGAAGTAATTATTAATTACGTTAAAGATTCATGCCTAGTAATTAGTGTTTCAAACACGATATAAATTATATTATAAAAGATATTTTCTGTGTGTTTACAGTTGGACGTAGGTCCAACAACTACATAACTGAAATAAATCCTAATATCATATTAGAATTAAAAACGATCCTAACTCAGTTTTAAAAGAAACTTCAACGAAGCAGAGTACAAAAATCATCCATAAGAACCATAAATGCTTTGCAGCCTTGTTCATATATCAAGTTATTATAATAGATACTTTGTTCATATACTAGGTTGGTGTAGGATGTTAACATTACCATCTTCCAAACTTGAACCAACCAAGACTTTAAATGAGCCTTTAACAGAGAGATCTATGATTGGACATTTGAGACAGATTTTCATATAGATTAAGCAATTAAGGTGGTCTACAATGACAGAACTCATAACTTACAATCTGGTGGCGTCTAAGAAAAATCTGCAATAGCCTAAATTTTATAAAATCTCAATATTTCCCTTGTTATAAAGGCTAGAAGGTACTTGAGAGAGGGGACCAGATTACTTATTGCATTAAGGGATAGGGTCAGAATTGTGCTCTGCATAAGTCTTCCACATTAATGAGTTGATTTCGCTTGTCAACACATTACAGGGAAGATCCCCTTTTTTCTTTTATCTTCACACCCTCTTTTATTCCAAAAATTAGTTTTTCTAAGTGTAAAAATACATTCCCGAAACTAATTTTCAGAATGTAAAAAAGAAAAAAAGAAAAAAAAAAAACCAAGAGGGTGGGAAGAGAATCACTTTTGACTTGGTGTATTATGTGACCTGTTAGTGATTCATGTTGTGTACTTAAGCCCGAATATGCGAAGAGAAATAATCAAGTTGTCATTGTTTCCGGTCTCTTTCTATTTGGGAGAAGCACCTCAGACCTCAGTGCTTGCGTCTACGGAACCAAATTGGTAAGGTTTCATTTAGTTGTCATAATGAATTCATACCAAGGGATCAAAATGACAAATTTATTTAATGAGGATAAGACCTTGATCCCAGAAAATGCCTTAATGAAAAAAGTTCCCAAAGTTATTAAAAAAATGGCAAAGATGAAAAAGAAAAATAAAAGAGGATGGATGGGTAGGAAGAAAGGAATCATAAAAGGCGCATAAAGGAATAGAAGCAGCGACTATTCAGCCCTACAAAGCCTAAAGCACTCGGAAATCTTCATTATTCTTTACCATTTTTTTCTGTTTGAAATAATAATTTAACAGTTCTTCGCCTTGGTCATTAAAAAATGGTGGGCTAGATGCTATCTGCTGAAGAACTTTTCGGTACTGACCAGGGAAAAGGGACTTTGACCATAATCTGATACAGTGATACTAGACTTCTCGCACTATCTATAATTATTTGAGTGCCATAGTAGTAATAGTAAATGCCTTTCCCAAATAAATTTTATCTCGAAAAGTTACTTCAGTAATAATTGTGATAGGGAAAATACAAATTTGTAGGGCTGTGTCTAATGTCAACTCCACTAACTCTAGATAAAACAAGGCAAGTCAAATAAGTGGTGCTGGTTACCTGATTGAGAGAATTGATTTCTCGGTTATGACTATTTCGTGATCACTTATGAGTTTCCTCTAGCACGCTGTGTTAAGCAATTCCCTATTGTGCTGTGTTCCGATCTCAGGCCAGAATCCCGATCAACTGTAAATTATAACAGTTTAAAAGTAGAATCAGCTGCAAACCATTAGCACAAGACCTCGTAGCTATCCAATTTAAGTGATTGTAGCCCCTTATAATTATGGCCGTTTTGGACACACCTATTGTGGTTATGAATCAGGTTCGGTCTAGGAAAGAGAAATTAATGATTGTGGAAATCATTTGACAATATAGCTGTTACAAGAAATAAGTGACATAACACCATCGAAAGTAACCAAATCTGATTCAGTCCAGTCTGCACTCAAAAACATTGGTCTAAGATTCTGCGTTAAACGATAATGATGTTTCAAATGGACCAAAATGAAATCCGGTAAGTAGCATCAAGTAAATAAGTAGCAAACATTGCGCCCATTTTAGTTACAACAGCGATACTAGTGAAGATAGCTAGCATAATAATACTAATAGGAATGAATCTTCTCATGAACACAAGTCATATTTTAATCTTGTGTCTATCTACTTCCTGATTAGCATTAAATAAGCATCACGTATTTAATGTCTATCAAAAGAGATACAAGATTTGAACATGATCTTACGAAACTTGACATGAGAAAATTCATTATCAATCAAAGCAAGTTGCAACAAACTGGGCTCCTCGTGTGAGAACTTAACCTTTCATTCTAGTAGCAAATTCTTCAGTGCAAAACATTAGAAAATAAGGAAGTTCTCTTAAAAATTTATATTTTAATATTTTTTTAAAAATAATACATATTGAGCTAAACAAAAGGTAATAATAGGAGTTGGAATAGAATAACATGGCTACCATCTATCCACATCATCGCCAAATTCGCCATCTTCAAGATCTCCATGATCACCTTCTCTGCGGTGATCTCTCTTGTGTCGTTTATGCCGTCCTTCGTCTGATTCATGACCGGATGCATGCTGCTCCATTTATCCCAAGGAAAAAAATTAAAACCAGAAGATAATCAGTGAACAATAAATGATAGCAATCATGAATATTTGCAATTGTAAGACAGCCAATTCATAAATCTACATACGCGTCTTGACTTCTTACGGTCACTACCATGACCATGAGATTTCTTAGACTTCTCTTTATCCATTTCGTGCTCGGGACTTTGACGCTGCTTCCTGTGCTTTCTGTTATCATCTTCAGACCTTTTGTTTTCTGTTAATTCCATACTGTCACTGTCTGCTTTATCCTTCTTATGCCCCTCCTCTTTCCCTCTTTCACGCCCTCCCTCTTTTTCCCTTCTTTGCTTCACTTTCCTTCTTTCTCTTTCCTCCCTGTCTTTTTCCTTCTTTGCCTGCAAAATCAATTATTATTAACTACCCAGTGACTCCTTTTCTTTTCACAGACCATGAACGTAGAAAGTCATATCATTTTAAGACCTTGTTATCCAGGTTTCAATACTAGTCCATGCCTGACTATAAAAAAAGATTCACAATCAAGAAAATAAAATGCTACTGCAGAGGATTTGCAAATTTTGTATATATTCAAATTATTGTGATATACACTTTGTATTTACCTGGAAAATGCACTCGTATTCTTTCTTAATAATTGAAAATAAAGTAACAAGCATGCATTAATAGGTCTTCATCTATTCTACACCTTAAAAGAAAAAGATAAACAGCACAACATATTTCCATCTATGATGCACTTGTTTAGCAAGATGTCCAGATAAAAGTAGAACAATGAATGCATAAATTGGTACTATAGCATAAAACATCACAACTAGGCAGCAATCAACGAGCTGACTGATTATCCACAACAAATTTGCACTCCTTTTCTTCTTTATTCTCCCCTATAATTGTCAGAGGGATGCGCACTTCTTATAAAGATAGCTTGATATTCATATGTAAGAGAAAATGAATAACAAGCATAAATCTAAAATACAGATGCAATGAGCAGGATTTATACCCTTTCCTCTTTTCGTTTCCGCTCACTCTCTTTTGCCTCTTCTTTTAGTTGTGCAATGTACTCCTCAAATGTTTCCTTGCAGAGGCTCTCATCTCCAATAGACCTAAAAAAACAGACACACCCAATAAAAGTAAAAACACGAACTTGAATGTTATTATGTGAAGAAATAATTTCAACTTCCAAGATATGTAGGTTAATTCAGAGCAGCAAATACCAATATAGCAGATAACAGAGTGCCTGCTATACATACAATATTAACTAATTTATAATACACATAATAATGCTCAAATCTCAAAAAGTACATCTGATTGAATACATTCATCATTAATAGTTAATTAATGGTTATAACTATACATTTACCCTCTAAAGTTAAATGAGATGGACCCCTTTTCATTCTGGATCAGTTTTGAACTTCGAAAAAAAAAAAAAGGATCAGATCTAGTCACAGGTCAGATATGCGAAAGGAAGAAGGCTTGAAACTGCCATGCAAACAGAGCCAAAACACCTGCGGTGGGACTTGGCTGGTAAAAGAGAAGACTTGGCAGGAAATGGTGGTTTTGGCTGAAAAAAAAACCATGGGTTGCTGGGATTTAGCCATAACAGAAGGGACTTGCCAACCAAAAAGCAGGTATTTCACCCCTAGAGGCAGTGCCAGACACTATTTGGCCACATCCCAGTCACCACTGCAACGAGAGAAAGATAGAATGTTATGACAGGCCTGTACAGACCAGAGGTGGTGAAACAATGCTATGGCACTATGGTGCCACGATTTTTTGCAATCAATTTTTCTGTCTATTCTTGAAAATTGGATATCAGCAAATAGTAATATAGTGTTAGAACTACACTATACAAGGATTTGGATCCTCTAAATGTTAATTAAAAAATTACCGGTTGAGATTTTAACAAGTTTGTTATACATGTGCATGTATTTTTTATCACAACATCAACTGTTGAACTGTCCAAGCAATGGTTATAACTATACATTTACTCTCTAAAGTGTTCCCCTCACATCACACGAGTCAAATCCACTATCAACAGCCAAGTAATAAGAGATTGTTTTATACACAAGCTTCTCTTTGCCTAATATTAAAGAACACATGTTCCGAAAGGAGAGAATGTAAGATCCATGGACCTAAACTCAGCTGGCATAAGAACCGAAACAATTAATGGTAAAGATCCATTATTTACAATTACTAAAAGGCATAAGTTACTTTTGGTACACTACGGTGCATCCAGTCCATGATTTATTCCATGTTTTAGCATACTTAATGCATTTAAAGAATCAGAATCGTTATTTGTAATTAATTGTCTTTTCCTATTCTCTTATATTTATTGATTGAGTTTCCTTATTTTGTATAACCCTAGGAACATAAATAAGCACTCTCCCTTTGTGTTTAACTTAAAGGGAGAGGATTGTCCAAGGCTTATAAGGAATATTCTAGTAATATTCCTAATCAATATGGGACATTTTAACAGTGTTAAAGCCACGGTATCCACCTTGAAAATAGTTTCTCCCTTCCACTGTTTTGAATTCATGAAAATTGATTACCACTAAAATCATATTTTGTTTTTTAGTTTGCACCCGATCTTCTCCACATAAGAGGTTTTAGTTTCTAGCTCTTGTTCCATTGTGCCACGCTGGCTTCATTCAAGCATACAGTTCCACATATTGGCTCCATTCTTGCTTGTCTTTATCATAGTGGTTAATAGCGGCCGGAGCGGCCGCTATAGCGGGAAATAGCAGCGGAGCGGGCCGCTACTGTCTACATAAAGGGAAAAAGTCAAAAATGCCCTCATGTTTAAAACGTTAGTGATGGCATTTTTGACTTTTTGCCCTCATCTCCAACGACTTGCTTTCTCTGGCGACGCTCTTTCTCCGGGACGCGCTTTTTAAGCCGTATGAATTTTTATTATTAATGATACTTGTTAGTTTATGAATTTTGAGTAATATTTATGTTTTTTGTGCTTATATATATATATATATATATATATATATATATATATATATATATATATATATATATATATATATATATATATATATATTAATAATTTTTTAAAATATATACATAATATTAGAATAGCGGCTATCCCGCTATCCGCTATCCCAGTTCGGGGGTCGGCCGCTCCACTCAGCTATTTGGGATTAACTACTATGGTCTTTATGCAAAATGGCTTCATTTTGGCTTATCTTTCCTCATATTGGTTCTCCTTTAGCATCTCTTGCCACAATTTAGATTTGTTTCATCCTACCTTCCCACAATTTGGCCATGCCTCACATTATTAGGTACATAAGTGCCTATTTCACACTTCCCTCTACTTTTCACTCGTCATCATCTATTTGTCTCTATCGTCTGCTTGTCATCCCTCACCAATTTCCAACCTAGCATATATCCTTACCATTGACCACCACAATTATCTCCATCCAATGTCATTTGATGACATTGTGGTGTTGTATTTGCCATTCTTCAATTGCCAAAGTTTTGCTCTACTCTAGCTTCTCTTGCCACAATATGGATTTGTTTCATCCTACCTTCCCACAATTTGGCCATGCCTCACATTATTAGGTACATATGTGCCTATTTCTCACTTCCCTCTACTTTTCACTCGTCATCATCTATTTGTCTCTATTTTCGGTTTGTCATCCCTCACCAATTTCCAACCTAGCATATATCCTTACCATTGACCACCACAATTATCTCCATCCAATGTCATTTGATGACATTGTGGTGTCGTACTTGCCATTCATCAATTGCCAAAGTTTCGTTCACCTCATTTGACCATGTTTTCATACACTAGTATCCAAACTATAGATACTCCCTTTGCACCCATTTGAGTTCAATGGGGACATTCAAGTAATTAATGCAATGAAATATTCAGCATAATCAGCACCCCTATTCCCTATATTTCTTATTGTAATTTCCAATTTCACTCATTTACATTGTACAACCTAAGACTATAAATAAGGATAGCCTTTGTTTTTCTAACACGTCAATAATATTCAAATATTCCTATGCTACTTCTTAATCCCTACAATTTCAACACCATGGAATAGAAATTTCCAATTTTGTTGGCAGAAGAAATAGCACGGAATGATCATTCCAGACCCGGTTCTATACAACCACAAATCAACACTCCTTTCCAAAAAAGTGGAAGTGGTGATTTCAAGTTCCATTAAATGAGATTTAATTTCTTTCTCCTAATATATTCTCATTTATTTTATAGAATCAAAATTACCCTTGATTAAATAAATCCTATGTTTTAATTTTGTTTTTAACAATTCAGTCTACTCTTCGTTTCTTCCAATTTTTTGAATACTCAAGTTAAATTTACAACAAATAACACTGAAGTAAATATGTAACAGAATACAAAAAGTACAATAATATGGCACAACGAAATTAATTTCCTTGATATCATTAAGAAAATATTATAAAAATTTAAAAGCATTTTATCTAAAATGTCATGTGTGTTTACTCTTTATGATTACATATTTTGATATAAAGTTAAGAAAATAATAATAATAACTTGACATTATACATGAGAATTAACATTTTTTGTGTTTCTCATGAAGGATACTAAGCTATTTACATCAATTTTTCAATTTTGATGTCATTCTATATTAGGACTTAAGCACAAGAGGAGAGTCTAACACAAAAGACTAGTCCATTTGGTGGGAGAGTTTCTTGGTTTGAGTCCCACACCAAGTTTCTTTTTCTACTCAATGTGGAATTTCTAACATTGTCACCCCTTTTAAGGGCTGACTTCCACATTAGCTTTCACTCTATCAACAGTGACCTGGTATTTCACCTTAATCTATCCTATAGGTAACCCTTTCCATAGCCCAACTCTCAATGAAAGCACCAATTGTTAGGACTTAAGCACAAGAGGAAAATCCAACCCAAAAGACTAGTCCATTAGGTGGAAGAGCATCTTGGCTTAAGTACTACACCAAGCTTCTTTTTCTACTCAATGTGAGACTCCTAGCGTTCTACATCGATTCCATGTACCAAACAATAGTATCGCCTGACCATCCTCAAGCTACCAAACTGTGAACTAAGCATATGATCATTCCATTAATTACTATTCTGTGGAATAATCATTTCGTACACCAAATATGACATAATTCTATGAAACTTAACTTGCTAGAGAAGAATGATAAAGCCTAATTGCTCCACATCCACTCATCCAACAATTTATCCAACTTGAAGGAAATATTTTTCCAGAATAGAAATTATTAGAGAAAAGATCACAGCTTTTAAAACCAAACCAGATCAGCTGGTTGAAGTGGACCCATCCATCCAGCCCAATATTTGAGCAAACTGGTCATGAGCTAAGCAAATAGGTACAAATTCACAGTTTGACAAGTCAAACCAGTTCAACATAAGCTCCACCCTCAACTACAAACATAAGTGTTTGTGTGTAATTTCCACAATAGCTACCCTGTGTGTGTATTGTGTATTGAGTAAAACATTACAAAATTTTAAAACCAAGGAAACCTAGTTTCCATTGAATTTGCAACTTGCAAGGGTGGTTAGCTACTCTGCCAACTGAGATTATTGTTTTTAAAATCTTACCCAATTTATTTTATTATGTTTTACATTTCAATATTGAGACATTTTTAAACACATTTCTTCACTAGATATGTAGTATGTATGTAGTGAATTAGTGATATTTATAGTGTGTATGATATAATTATTTTACTTCTGTAATGTGTCCTGATGCAATATGATAAAATTAGAGATATTTGTACATATATAAAGCCATGAATCAATCCTAATTGGACCTGAAACATTTAGTGAACCTCTTCCTTCAACAATTCAATGACTAGTCTAGTTTTGGAAACATTAGAAAAGAAGAAACAAATATTTATGTTTAAAGTTTAAATTTATCATTGACCCAGACCTGAACTCTTGGCTATCTTCAACAAGTGGTCTACAGTCCTCCCACTTGGAAGACACAGTAATGTCCTGCAGTGGAGTAGACAAAAGAAAAGCATAAATAATATTCCTTATTTCCCAATCATTACAATATGACAGAACTTAGCAGTTGATATCCACAATACTGCACCTTGGTATTATATAGCAGATGAAAGAAATCATCTGCAAGACGTTTACGCTTCTTAGCTTCTTTCTCCTCCTTCTCCTTCGCCCGTTCTAGTAGCTCATCAAACACTAGCTGCAGGGTAGCACAGCATCAGACAAAACATGCATATATATTATATTCCAAACAGAGAATTATTAGAATCAAACTCTAAGAAACTTAACCGTTTTAAGAGATATAATACCTTTTATGGTCACTCTATGAATGAAACAAAAATTGAGAACAGTCACTTACTGTGGTAAACAATTCATAAAAGTCAAACTTGGATATGACAAAGAGACAAAACAGAGTAACTTTAACTCTCTAATTATCATAATAACAAGTTTTCCAACTTTTTTCTATTAATTCCTCTATTGAGTGAGAATATTGTCATGAGTAAGATCCATGTTCTTTATATCAACGAGTTTTACATTGGCTGTCGAAGGCATAACAGGAAATCATGAAAGCCTCACCTTAAACGACACAGTAACAGTGGATCATGGTGGTAAATAGGGGATTTCAAGCCTCACAGGATCGCACTCGCAACTACCGCGAATCAGATAATCTCTACCGCTATAGCGGCTACAATAGTCACAACGAAAACATAATGTAAAAAGAAAATGGTAGTGATAGCAGTGCTATAGCACAAAATTCACAACCCTACTTTCAAGAATTCCAAAATTCATTTTTAGTGCAAGGAGCTAGTCTCCCATTTCTCTAATAGTAAAACTCAGTTCCTGTCCGCATCTATCTATCCATGTAAGATTGAATAGTAGACATTAGCTCATCTCACCTAATATACTCCTTACATGTGTACATACGTACAAAGAGAGAGACAGAGAGAGAATGTCTTAATAAAAGCATGGAAAGAAAAAAAAACATAAACTAAAGCATAACTGAGTAAAACTAGTAACAAATGAAAAGTTTGAAGCACCATTCATTGTAATAAACAAACTTGCAATTAGCATTGAGACATGTAAAAAAATTTAATACTGGAATGCATAAAACAGAAGATAAAAATATATATTACACCAATTTACCTACCTTTAAGTTAAAATCAGATATTGATAGAGTGCTAATGTCTTTTGATAAAGCTGATTTGAAGTCTTCAAAAGTCCAGGTTGACAAGAATGTGATCTGAGAAGCATGATAACATGATATCCATCAGAAATGACTTGTTAAGCAGAAACCACAAAAGACCGATACAGCATACCTTTGCCAATTTCACTGCATCTTTTATTCGACTTTTTTCTTCATGATACTGTAATATACAAATACAAAGGAATTTGGCATTTTATCAATGACAATTTTTTTTCAGGATGCATGAAAGTATAAGTTCCCCAGCTCTTTTTAGTCAAGGAACAACCTCATTTCAATATAGCAAAATAAGTGTAATGAAGCCTCATTTCATTCAAACCCAAAATTAATTTTTACAACTGTGGGATAACTTCAATCCATCTAGCTTGATGTAAATCCTTATGGATGTACATGAGAGTATATCCATATCTTGCAGGATGCATTAAAGTATAAGTCCCCTGGTTCTTTAGAATCAAGGAACCACCTCATTCAATATAGCAAGATATGTGTAACGAAGCCTAAATTGAAACCGAATTTGATTTTTTACAGCTGTGGGATATCTTTAATCCACCTAGGTTGATGTAAAAACCTTATGGATGTACATGCTTCTATCTAAAGATGTTCAGCCTCATGATTTAATGGAAAAGAAAATAAAAAAATCAACAAATAATAATTCTTTATGTCTTAACAGTAAATTGATATAAAGGAATGAGAGATCCTAAAAGGACCAAAATTAAAGAAATATTCCCCATGAAATTAGTAGACAAAATTCAAAACTGTTGGAAATAGGAGTATTTAATATTTATCACAGCTCCCAATCTAAGGGGGCTCACTTCACTTCCACAAAAGTGGTTCTTCAGCAAGTTTGAATGGGCTCTTGAAGCTGTCATACTTTTTCGGCTACTGCCAGATTTCCCAGCAACTTTTCCCGTGACCATCAGACTTTTCCAGCAACCACCTGTTTTTTTTCCAGCAACTTTTCCAGTGATTGTCAGCTTTTTCCAGCAACAACCAGTTTTCCAGTGACTGTCAAAATTCTAGCATTTTTTTCAATACAGAGGGGCAGGTTGTGCATCCATCCCAAAATAATCAATATGGTGATTTGCAGTGCATTCAACCTGCCTATAGGTTGAATAGGAAAAATTATTTGAAGTGGGCACAACTTGTTCGCACAACACTGAAAGGAAAGGGAAAATCAATCACTTGACTGGTACTGGACCAAAGGAGGGAGATCCAAATTTTACAGCATGGGATGAGGAAGATTCATTGATCATTGCTTGGCTGTGGAATTCTATGGACATAGAGATTAGCGATACCATAATGTTTCTCAACACAGCAAAAGAAATTTGGGATGCAATAGAGCAAACCTATTCCAAGGCTAAAGATGCTGCTCAAGTGTATGATGTAAAGGTGAAACAGTAGCCGCAAAATAGGGCAACAAATCTGTTACTGAATATGCTAACCAATTAAAGTCCCTTTGGATGGAATTAGATCATTACAGAATAATTAAGACTAAGTGTGCTAAAGATGCTGCTATAGTAAAGGAATTAATTGAGCAAGACAAGGTCTATGATTTTCCTGTAGGGTTAAATCCTGAGTTTGATCAAGTCAAGATCCAAAACCTTGGAAAGTCAGAAGTTCCTAGCTTTAATGAAGTGGTTGCTATTATACGAAGTGAGGAAAGTAGGAGGAATTTGATGGTTGACTCACTAGTTGTTGAAAGCTTAGCCATGGTTGCTGAGAATGCAAAAAATAGGCATACCCGGGAGAAATGTTGGAAACTGCATGGTATACCTCCCAGTCATGAATTGTGACAGAAAGTTGGATCATATGGAGGAGCATCTCAAAAAGGTGGACAGGTCTATGTGGTTGAAAAAATGAAGAAAAAAACAAATTCTCCTAGCTTGTTGGAACCCACTAGCCTAAGTCGGGAAGAGATAGAAAGGATGAGGGTTCTTTTCAGCAACCTTGAAAAACCATCAGGTACTAGTACTTTGGCATATTCAGGTATGCTCCCTCTTTCTGTCGGATTTAATGTCTCAAAAGCTCTACGATCCCTTTGGGTTCTAGACTCTGGAGCCACAAACCATATGATCCATTCATCTAAATACTTCACCTATTCTCCATGTCCCAGCAATAAGAAAATTGCCATTGTTGATGGCACTTCGGGAACTGTAGCTAGTATAGGAAACATCCAAATAAATCCATCCATAACCCTAAAAAATGTTCTTCATGTTCCTAAGTTATGTACAAATCTTGTCTCTGCAAAAACTTACAAATGACATATCTTGCATTGTTATTTTTTACAATAATTGTTATATAGTACAGGACAAGGCATCAGCGAGGATGACCGGACGTGCTACAAAAGGAAGAGAAGGAAATGGCATGTATCGACTAGGACATCCCTCTTTTGAAATCATCAAAGTTATGATTCCCTCACTATTTTTTGGAATACAAAATGAATGTCTTCAATGTGATGAATGTGAAATTGCAAAACACAAACGTGTACCTTTTCCATTAAGTCATAACAAGAGTACTTTTCCTTTTTACCTTGTTTATAATGATGTTTGGGGGCCATCTCCTATTCCAAATGTGTGAGGAGCTCATTGGTTTGTGAGCTTTATTGATGATTGTACACAGGTCACTTGGGTTTTTTTACTTCAACACAAATTTGAAGTAGGCAATGTCTTTCAAAATTTCTTCTCAATGATTAAAAATCAATTTGGTGTGTCTATAAAGAAACTTACGCCAGACAATGGGAAGGAGTATTTTAATCAAGTCACCCCACCTCTTTGCCAAAAAGAGAGAATAATTCACGAGTCTTCTTGTGTCCACACACCACAACAGAATGGCATTGCAAAAAGAAAAAATAGGCACCTGTGAGACCAAACCCAGGCACTATTGTTTCAAAAAATGTTCCAAAAAGTTTTTGGGGGAAGGTTGTTCTTAGGAACATATCTAATTAATAGACATCCCTCTAGAATCTTGGGATTTAAGAGTCCTATGGATGTCCTTTACTCTTTCTATCCTAACTTGTCCACTTCTAACAAACTTCCACCAAAGGTCTTTGGGTATGTTTCATTTGTTCATATCCATGGTCAAAACAAGGGCAAACTTAATCCTAGAGCTCTAAAACGTGTCTTTGTTGGATACTCCTATACTCAGAAAGGGTATAAGTGCTTTCATCCTCCATCCAAGAAATTCAAATTCTTTGACTCTTAGGATGTCACCTTTCATGAGGATCAAATTTATATCACTCAATCATATCTTTAGGGTGAAAGTATTATGTTGTGTTTGGATGTAGAATTTTAAATTTTCAGGGAATTCGAACCACTAGGAATTTGAATTGCTTTAATTTAAATTTCTTCTTTTAAATGTTTTGTTTGGATAAATTAATTTAAAATTCTTAAATTTCAAATTCTTAGTTTGGTAGCACAATTTGATATTAAAATTTCCTACTTTTTAAATATATATATTAAAATTTTTAATATTAATATTAATATTTTAAAATATTTAGTAATTTAAAAACATAAATATTTAACTTTTTGCATCAATATTAATAGAGAAGAGAGAGAAGAAAGAGGAATCGGAGAGAGATAGGAGGGGGACAAGATAAGAAAAAGAGTGAAGAAAGAAAGGAGAAAGAAAAGGAAGATGTGAGACTTAGAAGAGAGAACAAGGAGAGAGAAGAGAGTGAGACAAGAAATAGGGAGAGAATTAACAGAGAGAAAAGAGAAAGGTGAGAGGAGAGAGATAGGAGAGAGGAGAGAACAAAGAGGGAGAGAAAAAAATTGTGTGAAGAAAGAGAGAGGGAAAGGAGAGAGAAAGAGATAAAGATAGGAGAAGGAGAGATCAAAGAGAGAGGGAGAGAGAGATAATGATAGGAGAGAGAGAGAGAGAGGATTGTGTTATTAAAGAGAGAAGGATAGGAGAGAGGAAAGACATAGAGGTGAGACAAGAAAAAGAGAAAATGAGAAAGAAGAATTTCAAATTCTTACTTTTTTTAGTAGAATTTGAAATTTTATAATTTTAAGTAATCAAAATACTCTTACAAATTACTAGAATTTTAAGTTCTTTCTAAATTCACTATCCAAACAGCACATTTCACTAAAAAGCATTTCAAATTCACCCAAAAAATGAGTTACTCCCTTAAAATTCCCAATCCAAACACAAGGTTAGAGAAGATAATGAAATTCTTTCTAAAACACTTGCCTTTCCCACTCTTGAGTTAAATTCCTGTGATCTCACACAGAACCTGAGCAAGAAACATTAGCCCAAAATGCATCTGACAAGGATACACCAACCAGAGCTGAAAATGATACAAGGTTTGGAAAGAATCTGGTTTACACTAGAAGATCAAAGGTCATTTCTGAATTGACACACACCCAAGAGGCCAATCCAACTCCTTCAAATCAGGTACAAGCTATGTTTTAGCTTCCTCAGATGAAATTGAAATCCTAGAACATGATTATTTATCTTCCAATTGCCTTTAGAAAAGGAAACAAAAAATATACTGAAAAGCCTCTCTATCCTCTCTCCAATTACCTCTCATTTCATAAATTTTCTCCAACCCATAAAACATTTCTTGCAACCTAAATTCTATCTCAATTCCCACTAATGTTTTTAGGCATTATCCAAGGAAAATTGGAAGCAGGCCAGGATACATAAATGGAGGCATTGGAGAAGAACAAAACATGGGAATTGGTTTCTTTGCCAGGAAGAAAGAAGTCAATTGGTTGTAAGTGGGTATATACAGTAAAGTACAAGGCAGATGGGTCGGTCAACTGAGAGGTACAAGCCGAGATTGGTTGCAAAAGGTTTCATAATGGGATAGATTACTATGAGACCTTTGCTTCAGTTGCAAAGATGAACACAGTTCAAGTAATATTATCTATTGCTGCAAATTATGGTTAGGAAGTACAACAATTTGATGTGAAGAATGCTTTCCTGCATGTGGAGCTTGAAGAGGAAATCTATATGGAGGTCCAACTGGGATATGAGGTTGCTACCAGTTTTGTTTGCAGGTTAAAAAAAGGCTTTATATGGGTTGAAATAATTCCCTTGGGCATGGTTTGGGAGATTCACTAAGGTCATGACAACCTTAGGATACAAATAAAGCCAATGGGACCACTCTTTATTCATCAAACACTTGTCCTCAAGGGGAGTGACTGTATTGTTGGTGTATGTGGACGATATTATTGTTATTGGTAATTATTGGAAGGAACAACAACCCTTGGGAGGCTGAAATATTTTCTAGGAATTGAAGTGTCCCACTGCAAGAAAGGTATTTTCATATCTCAACAAAAATATGTCACAAATTTACTTAAGGAGACAGGTATGGCAGCTTGTAAACCTATAAGTACTCCCATCCCATGGATTCAAACCTTAAATTGGCTAATGCAGATGATAGTGCATCAGTGGATAAAGAGATGTATCAACATTTAGTTGGAAAATTAATTTACTTGTCTTACACAAGGCCAAATATTGCATTTACAATTAGCTTGGTTGGCCAATTTATGCACTATCCAAGAAAATTTCACCTACAAGCCACTTATAGAATTTTGCAATACCTTAAGGGGACATCGGGAAGAGGAGTTTTATATGAAAGAAATGGGAATGCAATTCTTGAAGCCCCTGATGAATGTTGTAGCTCAATATAGTGCTCAACCTGAATTTCAAGCTATAGCACAAGGTATTTGTAAATTGCTTTGGTTGAAAATTATCTTAGAAGATTTGAAGATTAAATAGGATAGACCTATAAAGCTCTTCTATGATAATAAGTCCGCAATCAGCATAGCTCATAATCTTGTTCAACATGATCAAACAAAATCATTGAAGTGGATAGGCATTTTATCAAGGAAAAGATGGATAATGGTTTAATTTATACTCTATATGTACCTTCACAAAGTCAACTTGCTGATATTCTCAGCAAAGAATTGTGTAGTCAATACTTTGAAAAAATAATATGCAAGCTGGGAATGGAAAATTCTCCATCTTGAGGGGGAGTGTTGGAAATAGAAGCATTTAATATTTATTACACTTTCAAGTAGCTTAGCTATGTTCCATGTATCGTAGGAATTTATGATATTTTAATTGTTCTCTGGAAAATAATAGTCATTTATTATCTTTGTAAACCATTTTTATTATAAATAGATTAATCTGCTGCACGGTAGACTCACTCAAACATATTCAGAAAATAGTCAAAATACTATTTTGATTTTCCCCTTTAACAAAAATCAACCATAAAGACAGTTTAGCATACTCACTTGTTTCTCAAGCTCTTCAGCAACATCTTCATACAAGTCCTTTGGAGTTGAACCTGAGGTGTTTGCTGCCACTGCTATATAAGCATGTAAATCTTTCACCTACAAGACCACTCAAAACAATATCATCGCCATTGTCATAATAAAAAGTTGATCCTAGAGAACAAGTCAGAAAATAGAAACAAGGTAACAACATTATGTAAGTTAGCAGAAAGTTAAAATTTTGCATTTTAAAACAATAAAAAAATCAAAAAGATAAGTAACCATAACATAGACAGCTAACCTTTGTATAATAATCACGCCAGTGAGTTTTTGCTGTAAGAATGCCTGAAGCGATATGTTCTTCCATCAATTTGCGGAATTCATCACGGTTTTTTCGTTCTGTCTTTCTCAATTCTTCCTATTTTGTTTGAGAACAGATATGATGAGCTTATGCAATAAAAAGAGGAAGCAGGGGGTAAAGCCCTATAGACCATTATAGTGGGGATGGACATAAAAGTACCTTTTGTATTTTCTTCTGCTCTTCCTCTTCCTTTTCTAAGTCACGTAAATAATCCTGAACGAAAAAATATAAATTAGATTGACAGATAATTTCATTATTAAAGATGTTGAATTAGATTGACAGACAAATTCATTAGTGAAGAAGCTGAATAAAGATAATTACTTGGAATATTTCCAAGCGGTCAATTTTTTCAAGACGAGCACATCTTTCATCAGCCTCTAGGCGATCTTGAACTTTTCGCCACTGTGTACTAGCCTGTGGAGAAAGTGATGGATCCTTGAATAGAATTACTAACATCATAGAAAATCTTTAGAAATTTAATGAGCAAAAAACAACTATTTACCTTTATAAAGTCACAAGATTCCAAAAACTTCCTGTATTCCATTATATTTCGCTTTCGTTCCTCTTGTACCCTTGCTCGTTCCTGATAAAAAAATCCACAAGTAGATATTTACTAAAAAACATTTCAAAAGATTTGTAAGTTTTAATGCATTGATCACAGCCCAAATTCATTCCTCCTGTAAGTTTTAATGCATTGATCTTTTCTAAACTCTCAATTCCTTTATTATCCAACTCATAACCGACTTCACTTTCCATAATATAGTTTACCTATAGCTGAGTCAAAGCAACTTATACTTGAAAAAAAGGTTTGAACCCACAATAACCAAATTTTGATTATCCCAAAAGCATCTGAAATAAAACTTACTAACAAGAGAGTGAAAAACGGAAAAATTTATTTGTCCTAGTATAGATGCTAGAGACTAACACGTTATATATCATCCATGGACAAGACATGCATGTGTAAAATGTACAGGCATATATAGGAAACATTCAAACAATGTCAAATGCACACACGCTCTATAAATGGTTGAAGTATGAGGTAGTAGAATCCACCTTGTTAGAAAGTTCCTCCAAGAAGCTTTCAAACATATCCCTGCGATCTCGGTCACGGTCAACAGCCTTGAATCGTTCATCATTTTCAAATATAGACACTGCTTTGCTGAGTGATGTCCAAAAAAATCAATAGCAAAGAATAATTATCATAAAGTATATCTACTGGATACAACATGTCACCAAAAAAAATTAAATTAAATATCATGAAATAAGAAAAGAAACCTCCATCTAGTGGATGAAGTCAAATCTGTGGATTCCTGGAACATAACGAATATATTAGCAAAAAAATATAAAGGAAGAAATGTATCTCATAACTATAAAGACACACGAAAGCACATAAACATACTTCTAACATTTTTTTAAAATCCTCCCTTGCTTTTTTCTGTTTTGTACGCTTTTCTTCCGCTTCCTGTTTTTTCCTCTGATTTAAGTACTGGAAAAAAAAACATAAAAATGATGTTATCATTTTATCAACATGGAAAATATTTCATCCAGCACATTTTAAGGAGTACAGATTAGGGATAGTAATAAGAGTAGAATCTCCCCATCCCATGCAATTAAAAGAGAAGTAGAGATCAATCTTGTAGGGATGTATAACGTGAAGGAGATTGTCCCCAGTAACCTATACTCTCTTAATACCAATTATGCATAACATACTCTTACTATATAGATTAGTTAAAATAGTAAGTTAATATAAATTTTCCTTTCTAAAAAAACATCTGGATGAATGAGAAGTGTAAGATTGAAATAATGGGGATTGTGGGCATAAAAGGAAAACCATTCTAGACCGAAACACTCAAACTCAAACCTAGATAAAAGGCGGGGAACAAATGAAATTGATGACATCCCCAGAAAAGATCAAAATAGCTTGTCCAGTACAGGAAATTTGACCCCATCTGAACTTGCCTGTTTAATTTCCTTATGTTACGAGGAGGATTTAAGCTTTTTTATTTTCAAAAGTGCATAACAAGTCAAATATATTTCGATAACATTTAAAAAAAAATTTCATAGGTTGTATTTCTATAGTATACATCCAATGTATTACACACCTACAAGACCACTTGACAGATATTCGAGGCTATTAAGACAGTGCTATAGCAGAATCAGAGATGGCAATTATATCAAATATTATAGATGCAATACGAATATTTTATAGCACACATAAATGCTCAAAAAAAATGTTTAAAAATTAATAATTAAAAGTCACAATCCTCTAAACAGTAAACACAATCCCTACCAAAAAGAACCATAATGGAATTAAATGGAAAAAGAAAAAAAAAACAGAGAGGTTGTGTGAGTGTAAAGAACACAACACAAACAAAAATTGAACATAGGACCTAAGTGTGAATAATGCAACATAACATAGAAACATAGGGTGTGTTGGAACAGAAAAGGGCATGACAGAGACCCATAGGAGGGTAGTAGCTGGTGAGCAATGGGTGAAGTGCGATGGACGAGTAGGACAAGCAAGCAGTAGGGGTCATGGGGTGGTTCAAAAAAAAGTAGGTTTTAACTGTTTTGGGGCAAACAATAAGAGAAGAAGGATTTCAAACCCTATATAGTTTATGATGCCAAAAAATGGAGGGAAAATGACAAAAATGTTTAAAAAAAAAGGTCTGATAACTAAAAAATGAAGCAAAGATGGATTTTTACCTGTTTCGGGATAGCGCAAGCAACAGTCACCGCAGGTGTGACAAACACAATTACTAAAACGCAATTATCTTACATACAAGTTTTCCTTCTCTATTATCTATACACTTGATAAACAAATATGAAAGCAGATTGGCACTCATTCAGACACTTCATAAACAGAACAAACAATTGAGACTTGCCCCTTACAGGATAAAATAAAATATGCAAGCTAAAGCAACATGAACATATGAGGAAAAAATAAATAAGGGAATAAGGGACAAACATAAAAGGAACAAGAGTCCTCTCCAAAGTTATATAAGAATTACCTCATTAAAAGCTTGCTTCCTTTCACCAAGTGTTTTTAAGGCACCATACTTTTTATCATTAATTATTAAACGCATGGCCTGAAGCATAGAAATGTCAATGTCAAGCAAATCATATAAACGAGAGAAACATTTAATAAATTTAAAATTGTATATATAGGTAAGTGACATTAAAATATATAAATGAAATTACTCTACCCGATCCCAAGTCCAGTCAGATCCAACATTTACAGACTCCAGGAGTGCTTTGAATGCATCTTTAGCCTCCTAATAAGGAAATATGATGAATGATTAATGCCCAGGAACATAACATAGATAGAAATAAAATATTGATATTTCATTCTCATACCATCTTATTTGCATAAACTAGGGATTCTGGCTCAACTGCCTTCGTTTCGGCAGCCATATCATTGTTTTTCTCCCCTATCAAATCATTTTTACCATCCTACAAAATTTAAGATTAATCAATCAGCCTGACCAGGCACCAGAAACAAAACTCATCCAAGACACAATAAAACAACAATGAGAGATGTGTACCTCTTTATCTTCTGCAGGAACTCCATCTGCAGAACCTAGAGTATCTTGAGCTGAATCATTGTTAGTATCTTTCCTACAATATTTACCATCCACAAAATGAAAATGACATGCCACTAGACAAAATGAAATAAAAACTTCAAGAAAGTAGTAGAATAGGTAATACATTGGTGTTCTAACAGTGTTAATATCAGTAACAACAGCTTTATCACTTCCCACATTAGTATCTGATGGTGTGACAGTATTTACAGGTGCCTCAAGTTCATCCACTTTTGGTCCAGTTATAGGGGTTGCAGAAGGAGAAGTAGATAGTCCAGAAGGCAGCTCAGATTGTAGATTACTTATAGATGTAGTAACAACTGGAGCAACTGAGACAGGACTTGATGGTTCTCCTTGACTGGTTAAAGATAAATTATCTGCATTGGGTGTTGCTTCAGTCACAGAAGGTGTCGGAGAGGGTTGACTATGAGAATTCAGTACTGCTTCAGGACATGTTCCACTGACAATTGCTTTTTCTACTTGCTCACGGGCCAACTAGAAGAAAATAATTTGCAGAAAAGAAATGAGTTCACAAATAAGAGGCAGAAAATAACTGGAAGAATATTAGAAACAGCATTGTTATCAATGATGGAAACCTTCAGTTCCTCAGGAATTGACCACTTAGATTCCCTTGTGACCTTGTTGTAGTAATACCTACAGAATACCCATTAAATAAAAAAATCAGCAATGAACATTAAAAACAGAAGGGGAGAAAAGAAAATTAACAAAACCCACTTTCTTCCATCAGGACTAGTATACTCCTTCCAGTTTGTTGATGCATCTACCCTCTAACAAAATGAAAAGAATGCAATGAGTGGATCATTTCTCACAATAAGATTACCTTTTAAAAGAAGAATGATTACTATCTCATAATAGAAATTAGAAATTCAAATCTCATAAAGCAAGAATGTGAAAAAAAGAACATCAAATCCAGGAAATAATAAGGTCAAGAATAAATTACTAACTAGCCAACTCACATCAAGCACTATGACAACTATCCTATTCAATTCTCCTTATATTTTCCTAATTCCTAAGCAGCAAAAAGTCAACTGATATTTTATGGAATTTGTACTTCCTATTACTCCAGTCCTATACGCTTGTGTTATGGAGTTCAGCAAATAAAAACCAATTGAATATTTCCAAAAAATGGTTATCTAATGATAGAGAAATTTCAGAAGTCGTATATTGCTTATATAGTAGCATGTAAGCATGAATCCTGTGTGGCAAATGTCTCTATATAGGAGAAACTTTTAAATATATAGTGGTAATGCTGATTGTAGTCAGCTTCCACATTGTTTATTTTAAGTTCTCTTATTTTCACAATATTAGCAGAAATCCAGTGAAACAATACACTTCACTGCCAACTTTGTCAACTCCATCTTGCTATTAGAGTCCTCCCAACAGAGCATATTGTGTATAGACAGGAGTCATAGGTAGTGCACATGATGATCTGAATCTTCATTATGCAACTACACTTTACATTTGTACCAAAAGTCCATTAAATAAATACACCTGTAAATTTCTTTAACAAATATCATTTACAGTAGCCTTTCTAAGATCCTAAAATCAGACACTTTGTTTCCAATTTTCCTACATGCACAATATTAACAGAAAAATCCAAGTGAACCAAACCATTTCACCAGCAATGTTGTCAAGTCCACCTTGCTAATCACAATCCTCCCAACAGAGCATAATGTGTATAGACAGGAGTACTAAAGGAGTCATAGGTAGTGCACATGATGATCTGAATCTTCATTATGTAACTACACCTTACATTCATACCAAAAGTCCATAAATAAATGCACCAGCAAATTTCTTTTACAAATATTATTTACAATAATCTTTCTAAGATCCTAAAATCAGACACCAGTAAACAGGACATACAAGAAATAGAAGGCAACCTAACTGATTGCCGTCATAGCAGAAAACCCAAGCTAAGGTGTGAGCCATAGTAATAAAACAAAAAAAAAAATAATCAACACCCGCATTCTAACAATACAGTTGTTCCACACAAAGGAAGATTGGAAGCATTCTTGTGGAATTTGGACAAAAAATTTGCTTCAAAGACATTCATTTCACTATTTAAAATTCACAATATTTGAAACTAATAATAGGATACAAGTACAAAAAATCGTGCAAAGATTTAGAAGCATGTGATGCACATTTTATCAAGTGACATGACTAGCTATACACTCATTGGTAAATCATTAGAAAATTCATGACAAAGGAATTAATGATCAAGACAATAATACAATGATAGAATTTACTAACATTCAAGCAATATAGTAGGTAGAGCAACCACCAAAGACCCACAGCATATCCTACCTCTCAATAGAGTAGCACAGCATGTACCTGTAAGCACCTTAAAGCTATGGGAGTCACACATGTAGTTTTGAATAAAGTAAAATTAAATGATATGAAGTCCTAAAGGAATTAAAAAAAAAAAAAAAACAACTTTCAAGTGTTTGAGTGATACTAAAGACAACCACGATATGCTCAAAATGTTTACAAAAATAAATTAGCTAAAAATGAATATAGTGAAATGCTTATCTTAGAGAACATTGAAATCATTGAATTAGCTTTTAGAAGAGAAATATGTCATTAGAAATCGCATTAGCATTTAATTCATTGTAGTTAAAATCACAGGTTTGATTGTAAGATTTTATGATCTTATGATTTCTGGAGCTGCTTGTGATGCTGAGTGACCTAAAAGAATAGTTCATTTTGGAGGATCGGTAGAATTGTATGAGTTTCATCATGGGAAAACATGATCCTATCGTGCAACTGAAAAAACAAGTTTCTGAAAGGGAAAAACTGAATATGATAAGAGAAATTAAAAAAAAAAAAAAACCGAGACCCACTTGGAAAAGACCCCCCAACCCTAGCCCGATGTTCAGCTTGACTTGCCTTGGTGTTCCTCTTCTATACTCTGCGACTCATCCTCCCTGCTCAGTCCTGTGTCCACCCTGTTCTCCATTCAAGTTATGGTTCTTCTAGTGCTGCTCTTCAAGTTTGACTGCCTCTGGGTGTTTTTTATTCCTGCTGTTTCAGTGTTTTGGTTTGCTGTGTTTACCTGCTCTGTTGTGTGTGAGAACTATATCTTGGTTTGTTGAGTTGTGTTGGTTCAAAATGGCCTCAAGTATGGCATTATTGTATTTATCTCGTGTTGGTCTGTTTGATTTTGTGTATTGAGTTTTACGTTACGTGTTGACAAAGAATTTGTGCCTTTAATATTTGGAATTAAGTTGCGACTTTTGAGTTTATGACTTATTGTTGCATTAACCTATTTATGCATTTTCAGTTTAAGTTTACTTAAATTTAGTAGAGATTTTAAGGTTATTTGCCTTATTTGTTACTTTAAATATAATTTTATTCTTTGGCTAGAACTTTTGATCTGTGCTATCATCCCATGGTTTGCGCATCCTCTTGATCTTAGATAGAATCTCGATTTTGACTACCTTGATTTGATTGACACTCTATTATAAATAGAAAAGGATAGAATAAGCTATCTATCATTACAGTTCTTATTTATTGTAACAATATAATTTATATATTGTCCACCAATGCAGATGGAGTAAAATGGAGGACAATAATCATCTACTGCAGAAATCACATTAAAGTAAAAATATGTGCACACACACAAGAAGGGGAAAGAAAAAAGCACTTTCTTTACAGAAGCAAACCTAAACAACAAATAAACATAACCTCTCAAAGTAACAACATAAGCAATCATGAGTAAGAAGTCAAAAAATCATTTTTTAAATGCCCCAACCACAGAAAGAATCATCAACAAATACAAAATGTTTTTAAGAATGGATACTGAAAATAAACTTAGGACAACATCAACTGTCATTTGTCATTTTTTCTGATTTACAGAACAGAATTTTTATTCTACAATAAAAAAATTGGGATAGAAAATTCTTCTAGAGCATCACCCAAAGGGGGAAAAAAAACAAAGCTCATATCAGACAGTCCAACCGGCAATTATCACAACACTGACCTTACAATAAGACGTAAAAATCAAGATTGATGGTTGCCTGCCTGAGAGAAAATCTGTTCAGTAATGAGTGAGCTAATGGAGCAGATTATTTTCACCAGACTTGGACAAATAGAAAGCACATAACAATTAAACTCGATATGTTGACTCAGCTAATATTGTACTAGACCAAGAGAGATATACACATCCCAACTTTTGGCAGAACCAAAAAAATAAAAGATCCAGTGGTATGACTAACAAGTCATATAACAATATGAAAACAAAATCAATTGCATGACTCACCTCAATAGGCGTCATCAATTCAAAAGGCTTCTCCCAGCTAGATACTTTACTCTTCTTATTGTAATAAAATCTGCAAAAAATTGAAAATTTATACGCTGAGACTTGTAGACAATTATAACTAGAAATGCTTTCTGTGCCAAGCAAATATGTATTACTCTTAGAGAATATAAATTTAACCAAAATCATCAAGTGAACGTCCAGAACATTTAACAATTGATGGAGAACATCAAGCAAGGGGATCAGTGTATATAATGCATATGTATTTATGGTAATTTCCCCTTTATAGATGATTCATTGAATTAACTTTTTACTTGTTAGAATCAAAATTGTGAAGGAGAGAGAGGAGGGATTTTGGTCCTTTCTATTCCCCTTTCCTCCCCTCCAAAATTTGAACCAAACAAGAAAAGATTATAAAAACCCCTCCCCCCCCCCTATGCTTCATTTTCCTCCAACCAAACACTAAAGAAAATATTCCAAGCACAATTATATGTGTCTAAAAGGAATACCAATATTAACATTGCTTCTTTAAATACTCACCTAAACCCACTTTACCAACCCCGTATTTACTTTTAACCGTGATACCACATCGAGTAATATACTTGTAGTATCTGAGGTACTCAAGATTGAGACTAACTGTTCTCTGGTTTGACTTTGACAAGGTATGGCTCTCAATGACCAAGATCCAGGTTGTGTGGACGGTAGTCTTCCTTTCCAATGCAGCTAAGATGCCATCGCTCGAGTCAACGAACAATTTGGTAGAGTAACGAGAAGCAATAAACGCTCCAATTAGTTGGACATATGTGATTTCCTAATTGGATGTTAGTTCTCGAGCCTTGAAGCAGTTACAACAACAATCATGGGGTTTCATGTTGCAATCATGGCAATTTAAATTTGTCGGTCGATTTGTATTTTCACCCGGCTCTGAGGTGTAAATAGACGGGCAAAACCGACTTTCCACCTTGGAACCAGGGTGTAAAATGGCACCTCGGCCAAAAATTTACATTGTCATGATTGCAACACAAAACCCCAAAATTGCTGTCATAACTACTGCAAGACTTGAGGACTGATATCCAATCAGAAACGACACATGTCCCACTGAGTGACGCATTTATTTCCTATTGTGCATTTATTGCTTATCATTACTTTGCCAAAATATTCGCTGACTTAAGCATTAGAATGCCACCCAACCCATATCATCTTCATATTGGTCGTCCGTACAACTCAGATCTCAGTTAACAAGAACCATGCCTCAATGAAAATCATAGCAGAGTACAGTTAGAGTCAATCTTGAGTACCTCGGAATCTTGGATACAACAATACTTAATACCAGAATATACATTATTTTTCCATTCACTTAGCAAACAAAAACAACAAGGCCTTTTCCACTAGGTAGGGTTGGCTACATGGATCCAACAACAAACATCTAAATCACTTACTTTCTTCCAGTAGCAGATGTATGCTCAATCCAATCTGTGGAGCCGTTCTTAGCGAGCTGTGGCTGGACATTGGTAGCCTGAAAGATAGAAATTAAGACTGCATAAAACTCTGCCGATATATAAGAGGCAAAACACGGAATCTATGTGAAGTAAAAAATAAGTAAGAAATAAGTAAGATTCATACCGAATGCATTACAGTTGTAATTGAAGGTTGTCCACCATTGCTCTGAAGAGTTGCACCAGTGGTAATGCTCTGGGAAGAAGAACCCGTGATAGCATGAATTTGAGGAACAGGTTGGAATTGGCCGGTAGAATTAAAATTAGTCTGCACTTGGCCATAAGTGGATGATGCAAACTGCAGAAATCCAATCCTTAAATCAGCATTCACGTATTAGAGTTTTAGCTTATCCACTACAAATACAACATACAAGCCACAACATTACCGTATATGATGAAGAGAGTGGCATTCCTGGACCACCTAAACCTGGTCCATACCCATTTGGAGCTTGAGAATCAGGCTGAGGCATCATCGATTCAGATGGGATGTGCATGTTTGGGCGAACAACCGGCAATGGAATTGCCTGTGATGGTGGTGGTAACTGTGGACTAGGTCTCGGGGGTAACTGTTGAATTGGTTGAGAAAATTGAGGTTGTTGATTTTGGGGAGGCATTCCAACACCAATCATGGGAACACCACCAGGACCAACAGGTTGAGGTTGGTAATGCTGAGAAGGCATGGACATAAACTGCTGAGACTGTTGAGTCGGAACAACAGGGCGAAACTGCAGAAACAATTAGTTGCCTTCAGATAAACGATAATTTGACATAGAGCCAACACAATAACAGCTAGAATGAGAAGAAAAAAAATGCATTACTTGAACAGGCATAGGTGGACCAAAATTGCGGGGAGGATCCACTGAACCAGCAATAGGAGGCCGAAGAGGCTTTCATAACAAAAAGAAAAGGCATTAAATAAAAGGGGCAAGAAAAATCAAAAAAAAAAAAATCTAGTTCAAGATACTGTACCTGTAAACCTGGATATTGCGGATTATTTGACATCTTGGCAGAGAATCCTCCAAGACTAATGCAATCAAAAGAGTTATCAGTATCTTAAAACCCCCAAAGATAACGTGATAAAAATAAAGGGTGGCTGCGAATTGTAATTAAAAAAACAGAAACCCAAAACAATGTTCGTCGAAATTGAGGCGACAGAGAAGTTCTATGGGCAAGAAAGTTCCAGGGTTGAATCTTTTTGCACCCCGGATAAGAAAAATTAGGTTGCAAGAATAAACGAGGATGGCATAAAGAGATGATATGACAGAGAGAGGAAGTGAGAGTATAGATACATACCAATGGAGACGAGGTTGAGGGAAAGTGATGGAACCAGCGCTGCGATTGAGTGCTGGGAATGAGGGATTTTACAGTGAGCGCGAGATGAGAAGGAGACAGGAGGACTAGGCTGTTACCTTGGTAATGGTAAGTGTCCCTCCCCTCTTTATATCTCCTTAATTTTCCGAGGCCATAACCTTTTATTTTTCAGCCCTGATTTCCCCATAAATAACGACTGAAATGGGTTATGACCCATGCTCTAATCATAATAATTACCCTTATTATATTTTATATTTTTTTAAATTGAAATCTTTTTTTAAACTATATCAATCATTTTTCATCCAACTAATCTCTAGTTTAATTATTTTATTTTAAAACTATATAAATGGCCTTTTAAATTTTTATTTTCTTTTTTATATTTACAAAAATAAAATCAAATGGTCTTCTATTTAAAACTCATTAATCAAAACATTAAATTTCACTTGAAAAACTCAAAATTTTCCTTCTTTGAATCCTAACTCCATGTCTAATAAGATCTTACAAATTTTATCAAGTTTCAACATATTTCTTATTTCTAAACTTTTAAAATTATTTTATATTATAAATCCTCGATATATTAGATAAAATAACAACAATTTAAGATGTAAAATAAAAAAAAGACAAATTTTCTTAATTTTAAAGTATAAAACTTAATTAGAATCTAAAAATAAATTTAATTGTAATACTCTATGATCTAAAATCAAATTATTATTAGTATAATTTTAAAATAATTATTTTAAAATCAACACACTTATATATTATATGAAATTATTTTATAACCTCAATGCATATCTTATTTTTTTATACAAAAATAAATCGGTTACGTTACAACTTCTACCTATTTCACCGAATTATTATATGTAGCAATTATATATGCTTTTCTTTTTTATTTCCTTAATTATTATTCTTTTAAAATAAGTCAATATATACAAACAAACACGAGGTGTCAAAGGATGATGAAATTATGCCTTGCATCCAGGACTTCAGAATAAATGCACCTCCCACCTATAACTTTTGTGATATTATATATTAAAATAATTTATAAAAATATACATTTTTTTATTATGATATACATATAAATTATTTATCGATTTTCCTTGTTACTATTATTTATTGAGAAATATGACTTGTCATTTTTAGTAAACAAAAAATATTTTATTACATTTTCATAAAAAATAATTAAATATGAAACTTCAAACCTAAAATTGTTATCTTGTTCACAAAACTTATACAAATAAAGTTTAAAAATATATTAGCTACAAAAGATGTGAGTCTTAGTCCAAGACTTAATCCAAATTACATACATTGTTTTTAAATTTGAATATGGACAATCTAAAGACGGTTTGGGTTAGTAAATTAGGTTGGTCATACTTATCTCTAATTGAGAATAAGAGCTTAATTAAAGGTTATTTGATCAAGTTTTTTTTCTCAATAATTAGTTTTGATAATTTATACTTGTAACATTGTTAAAAAAAATAAAAAATATATAAAATTGAAATTGTTTTGCTTTAGTTGAATGAATAAATACTTATAGACCTACTTCCATACGATATAGTATCCATTAAAAAAATAAAAACAACAGTATATGACGAAAGAAATGAGCTAGATTTTGTGTGTTTATAAAAATTCAATCCAACAAATATATAAATATTACATTTTTTATATTATACTTAATTATAATTATCTATTTTCTAAACAATAAGGAAATGTATTTATATAGAAGAAAATTGAATATCTATTTTTTTAATACCTGACATTACATATGGTAATTGTTAGTATCATGTATCATTAATATCTTTCACAAAGTTATGATAAAAAATAATATATATGTTGATAAATTATTACTCTTGTATCAAACATTTACTAAATCAAGATGAATTCTTACTCATGACATTATCGTTTACATCAACAATAGTCAATAATTATAAAAAAAAAATAAAAAATTTCCTTGCACATAATTGAAAAATAAGAAAATTAATATTTTGTCGTGACAATTTAATAATCACAATCCTAAAAGCAAGATTTTGTAGAAATCTAATACGAAAACATGTCATTGAACCTTCAATACATATATAAGACACTTAGAATATCAAAAAACGTGTTGAAGCATTGCAAATAATAACAACGGATAAAAACAATATGAGAAAAATAAACAATATATGAATAGTGATGGAAAGAAAAAAAATATATCACCGTGTTTTAAAGTTTAATTTGTTAATGCAACCTAGTGTTTGTAAGCTCGTCCATTAACAATGATTAACAATAAATAACTTTTAAATATTAAATCAATTATAATCCAATTAATCAAGAGGAAAGCCTAGTAAATTTTTATTACAAATGAGATAATTATAATGAAACACGATTAAAAAAGAAAATAAACAATATTCAAATATGTTGTCTAAAAAGAAAAAATAATTATATTTATACAACAAATATTATATACAAAAAGAAAAAATTCGTCTGTCTAGAGAGAGAAATGATGTCATTATCTCTATAACAAATACTGTAAAATAAAAATAAGATAATACATAAATGTCGTTATTTCTATAAATATTTCTTAAATTATTCTAATATTTAAATATTATACATAATAATTTTAAAATTAGAAAATATGTCAGGGGACGAGGCCTTATATCCCAAGTCGAAGACGAGTTTACAACTAGCTGTGGGGACATTTGCCTCGCACCACCAAATTCATAGAATGATAATCACTTATCCCTACTTGCCTCATGGGCCCGTTAACCAAAACAACAATTCATTATCCTTGCACCCGCAAAGCCCAAGGCGTGACTCGAAAGCTCATAAACGATAATCCATGTCACATTTCAAGAATTATTTAAATATATTTTTAGTATAAATAAAATAAACGAGTTCTTATAAATAATTTTCTTTATATTTTTTCATCCAAAAGTTATAGTTATTGATTTTTATCTTTAGTATTTTGTAATATCCACTTATTACTTATATATTTAATAAAAAATCAAATGACTATCACACTCAATTACATATATATCATTTGGTGAATGTGTTATACATTTAAAATGTATTATATAATACATGTTATTTGTCATTCTTGAAATCAATGTTACAGAAAAAATAGTATCTTTCATATTAAATTGATGAAAAAAATAATAATATTTTATAACATGTAAATATATTATTTCAAAATATAATATACAATTTAGTTAATATACATGTCACAAATTTTTAATTTAGTAATTACACGTAAAAATTTATTAAAATAATGATTTAACATGTAAAATTTATCTATTTAGTCTTTATTGTCATCATTTGTTAACCATTAACTTCCTCGTGTAATTTTAATTCAATTTCTATGTATATAAAGTATTTTTAACTTAGTCTTATTTTTAATTTAATATCTATCATAAAAAATAAATTAACAGTGTGCTATAATGATTAATTAAATTAATAATATATTACATTTATCACAGATTAAGAATATAGAAAGAATAATGGTGTCGAATATAAAATTGACAACATTTATACATATATGCAATTTAATAAAATTATACACATAAATCAAAATGAAAATAGGTGAGACGTATAAAAATTAAATTATATGTTTAATCAAAATATCATATATTTAATATTATAAATTTATCAAAAAAGATGTAATGTATTAATTATGTAATACATTTTTATATAATTATTTAATTACAAATCACTATATATAATAAATTTATTAATTTTTATGATAACTATTATAAAGTCATGTGAATGATAATTTATAGTTAAATAACATATAAATTTATTTTATACTATTTGTAAAATCTAATTTTATATATACAAGTATTTTCCCACATCTTAAATCCACCACACTTCCAAGTAAAATGTGGGTACAATGTATCATATGTGAAGTTTTATTTTTCCAAATGGACTTGGTAACTTGTAATATCTACTTTGCATGAATTGTCATTGAAACTTCGTATGATAGATTGTGTTCTATACGGTAAAATAACAAAAACAATATGCAGTAATAGAAATAAAACCGTGTATATAAGATTCAATAATAAACAAGTATCAAACTAAGATAAAAGATTTAATATACATGAAATACTAACTTTAGAAAAATATTAATAACATGTATAGTATTAGTTTTATTATTATTTATTTTATAAATTATAAAAAAGAAGTAATTAACACAAAGAGACAACAAGCTACATCAGTTTATTAGAAAGTAGGTTGGGTTAAGTATACCAAAATAAGTTTTGACTTAAATTTATACAACCAAACTCAATTCAACCATCAAACTAATCTGATCAACCCATCCTTACACAAGTGCTATTATTTTGTTAAAGTTCATATCCTAACTTTTTATTTCTTTTTTTGTCAAAGCACCCTCAATGAAAACTTGTTTTCATAGGCAACACAGTTAAAATTTTCCACGAAAGATCATGACACAAAATTGAAAGGGGTGTGACTTAATTCCCTCTCTACATGAATGGGTAGTTTAGTTCATATATTGCAGAAGTCAAATTTAATATCTAACTTTTATTATAAATTATAATTTATTATATAAAAAACATTGACATCATGAAATTAAAATAAATAAACAATCAATATACCATATATTAAAGTGACAAATGGTGTAAGAAAACGATTGTGTGACGTAAATACATATGAAAAAAGTTCTACTGTCTTCTTTTATAGCCAATTGAAAAAATAATTACTGCCCGCTGCAAAATAAGATAATAAAAATTGGATGAATGGTATAGAAATAAAAAAATAAAGAAAAATAATTTTGTTACAACAACAAGATAACATTAACAAAAGATAGTAGAGATAGCTATTGAATGAGGTAAATATTGAAAAAAATAATAATGTTAGAGGAAGATAGATGTCAAAAGTAATTTTTCATGTGTATAAGATACAGTGATGTTTTGGTATGAGATTTAATTATAATTGGAGTTTACACAAATTTAGATTGAGGGAAGAAAAAAAACTAGAAGGTGAGATGCATTAAAGAAATATTTGATACAGGATAAGTATTTTATATTCGAAAATTGTGATTATTGTAAATTATAAATATTAAAAATCATGATTTCAGTAAATGATTAAATTGTTTGATTGATTATAAATAATTTTGGAAATATTTGTATGTGTTTTATTGAAATTAGAAATTTTCATATTTAGTTTTAATAGAATTTTCACAAATATATAAGTGTTTTTTTTTCTCAAAAATGGTAATTTAGATAAATAACTTTATTTAGATAAATTCGTGTAAAGTTTTATTCGAAAAATATCTTCATAAAATTTCAAATTATAGGTTTTGACAAGTTTTGTTATAAAAATATATTTTTATAAATATGTTAGTATAATTTTTAATATTTTTATTAGCTTTAACATAACAAATTTGTATATTCTCTCAACTTCTTGTTTATATAATTTATACTAAAACATTATTTAAATGTTGTAGTAACAATATTATTAAACAACTTGCTGGTTAAGTATATCAAAATATTTTAAATTTTATCAAGTATATTAAGAATATTTGTTATTTTTAAATACAGTTATTGATCACATCAAATAATAAATTAATTCAAAATTTATAATTACATTAAATTAATTAATAAAAATATCATGATATTTTTATATCATTCAATTTTTTTTTACTATTCACACTATTCATAAAAGTTAAATTCTCACCTATATAAAAATATTTTTGTGAAAAACATAAATAAAAATTATTTTAAAAAAATAATATTTCTTAAAAGTACTTTAGAACAAAAATATATTCAACTTTTGGGAACACAACATTCTCACTTTCATTTTTTTTTGAAAAACTAAAAAATTTTCTATTAATAAAATAATAATAAATGCGAGGAAGTGTGAAATATTTATAAAGCATATAACTTTTTTATTTAATCTTACATTTCACAACATAAATATTTATTTATATAATTAAAATTTATAATAAATAAATAATTTTTATTATATAGATTATATTATAATTAAATTTTATAATAAAATAATTATTTTTAACATATAATTTATATTTTAAATTTATAATAAATATTTTAGACCGTAATATAATACTATCTTTAATTATTAATAATTTTTTTATTAAATTCAATTTACAACTAAACATGTTACAAATGATATATTAAAAGATATTAGAGGCTAAAGAAACTTTTCTACAAATATTATCGTTGAAAAAAATAGTTAAATACAATTTTATTGAAATATAAAAATAAAAATGTCATAATTCAAGATAGCTGTTTTATAATATACATATAGAAAATATTGGAATAATTATTTTAAATAATCAGACTTTTAGTCATTATTCTTTGGTGAGAACTGTTTTAGTTTTTTTATTAGTGTTTTTAGAGTTTTTTTTCTTAACTTCTTATCCTTTTCATATAATATTTTGAATATCTTTAATTCTATATTGATTATTAATATTTTTTTTTCAAAATATCTAATTCTAATTATATTTTAATGTTTTCAAAAGAAATTATCAATAATTAAAACAATATTGTATCATAAATTATTAATTACAAATTTAAAATATAAATTATGTATTAAAAAATTATTTATTACAAAATTTAATTATAATATATAAAAAATAAAATTGTGAATTGACAATTTAAAATAATTTTATACCATAATAAAAAAGACTTATATAATAATTATTTTAAAAATCTTATTAAGAGTAGTTTTATGATTAGAGTAAAAATATTTTATAATGTTAGTAAATAGCTATTAAACTATAATATAAATTATGTATTTATAAGTATTTATTTACTATAAATTTTAACTATATATATTTATTATATAAAATACTAATTATGATACACATTATCATTTTAATTAAAATTAAATTAATTTCGATGCAAATTTCCCTTTTAATAGTAATCAATCATTTATAATAATTTAATTAAAAAATATAATCTGTATAAAATTAATTTGGTTACTATTATAAATAGCCAATTGTATCTTAATTAATTTAATTTCAATTCGAAAGAATAATTTGTATCGTAATTTAATCTGAATTAAATCAGAAATGTATATCTGTAAATGTTGGAAATATAGTTAGATACACCATAAAAATATTTTTTTATTATATCTTGCAGTTAATTAAGATGTATTTATCAAATTTATTCTTATATAACAAATTGCTGTTGAATCAAATGAAAAGAGTAGAGAAAAATATGATTTTTCTCGGCGTGAGATTGTTACTATTTGTTCTGATAATAAATTATTGGTTTAAGCGAATAAAAAAAATCGTACAGATTTTAGAAATAAAAAATATTGTATATGAAATAAAAGAGGAATTCAAATAATTTATTTAAAAAAAACAAATAAATAATAAAAAAAATGTATTCGTGTTTGTCAAGTTTTTGAGGCTGATTATAAAAGATCCATCCGTCTGCGTGCGAATTGAGGTAGCGAGACACAGAAAACGTTGGTTGGTTCGTTTCTTTTTTCTTAAAGAATTGAGGCGACACAGAGAATCAAACACGATGAAGCTCAGACTCAGATCTTTGGGATCCAAAGAAACCCTAAAAATCGAAGTCCCTGATTCTTGTTCTCTGCAGCAACTCAAAGACACCGTTTCTCACACCATCTCTTCTTCTTCCTCTTCTCTGCATCTCTCCCTCAACAGAAACGACGAAATCCACGCCTCTTCGCCGCACGAGTCCCTCCACTCCCTCGGCGTTGCCGCCGGCGACCTCATCTTCTACTCTCTCAACCCCACCGCCTTCTCTCTCGGAATCCTCCCCCACAAGCCGGAAACCGCTTCTCGCGACCGACCCACCACCCAAGACTCGCCGGAAACCGTCATCGCTGACGCCGCCTCCGTCCCTAACGCGGAAAAGCCTCCGACTTTGGACGCCGCGGAGGCGGAGACCGTCGATATGATTGATGGGTCCGACGAGACGGTGGTGGTGAGTACCAACTCCGAGCCTTTCTTCGTGAAAAGGGTTCTACAAGAAGCGATTGGAAACGACGTTAGCGATTTCAAGCTGTCAGTGTTTACTGTTCATGCTGTTATTCTCGAATCTGGGTTTGTTCGAGTTGACAAGGATTTGGGTATGGCGGTTGGTTGTTCTCACCTTCTGGACGATTCTCCAATTTCTTCGGTGATATCTTTGAGGTATTCCCTTCCCGAGATTCTGGCTAATGGTGCTTCTCATAGTGTGAATTTGAAATTTCAGACATTGGGGCATTTTGTGAATGTTTGTGGGTCGTTGTCCGATGATGTTGGGTCGAGGCTGCATTGTGTATGTTTGGATAAACGTAAATGTTCTAAGCCTCTAGAGTTGATGCTGGCAAATTCTGAATCTAAGGCTAGTGTTAATGATGGGGGAAACATTCTCTATGGAAATGAAGTTTTTGAAATGTGGAAGATGGTGAAAGATAGGCTTGCATTGCCACTGTTAATTGACCTTTGTGAGAAGGCTGGGTTGGACCTTCCTCCTTGTTTTATGCGGCTACCAATGGAGCTTAAGCTCTTGATTTTGGAGCGTCTTCCCGGTGTTGACTTGGCCAAAGTGGCTAGCACCTGTTCGGAATTGCGATACTTGTCCTCCAGCAATGAGTTGTGGAAGATGAAGTATGAGGAGATGTTTGGAGGAGTAGCAGAGAGTAGAGGGTGGCTTTTCAAGGATTTGTTTGCTATGTCCTGGGAAACAAGGAAGAGGTGCCTAGAGTTTCCTCTTCAACGCCATAGGATTTCAAGAACCATGATTTTCCAACCCAGCCCTTTAATCTCTCCAATTTGGGGTGGAGCATATGGTGTGCAGCCAGTTGCCGGTGTAGCATTCCCCAGATACCCGTTGAGGCGGTTTGTTATTCCTTGCCTGATGGGAGGTTTCAATCAATAATCTGCTGAGTTGAATTCTCCTCATCATTGATGTGTAGTGCTGGTACCAAATCCTTGGTGTATGGTTCACCTGTTTTCTCCTTCTTTGTCTGCAAAATACATTGTGAATGCATCATAAATAACTGGTTGTGAATAAATAATGTTTGCAAGTATTGATTCGAAAGTTTTTTTGGGTTAGTATTCAGAGTTCTTTGGCCGTTTTATTTGTTTAGTCTTTTGGTTATACATTTCAAATAAGATCAGAATATGTTGTTAGGACATAGTTGTTTTCTATCTTTGTGCATTGTCTTTGGTTCACATCTTCCTGTTTATGCCTAGGGAAAACCAAATTCTGTTTCAGCATATATTTGTATGGATAAAACTGTCTCAGATAATTTTCTCCAAAGAAGTTCCAACCTCATGTTTTTGCTGTGGTGTGTACATATGGACTATGGTATTAGTATAGTATAATAAATATCTTTATTGATATGAAGGGATTTGGATCTTGTGATGTTACTTACATGAACATATGTCAAAGTTATGTTGTGACTTAGAGAAAGATACATAAGGTTTGTGTTTGGATAGAGAATTAAAAATTCTATGAAATTTAAATGCATCAATTAAATCTATTTCATTTTAAAAATATTTTGATTGTATAAAGCAATTCAAATTCATTGTATTTCAATTTTTTGTTTGTATAAAGCTATTCAAATTCTTTGTTTGGATAAAGTAGTTCAATTTCTATGATAAGTAAAATTAAGATTTTGATATGAAATTTTACAATCTGAGCATTTCAAATTCATTGTATAGGAATCTATCAATAACTCACTTGACTTGAGATTTAGAGCAGAATCTTGGATGCAGTACAGTCGGTGAACTTGTTTTCTATTTGCAGAGTATTGCAGACTTACTAATACTTAAAAATGTTATTGGAATTTGCCACCTTGGATTGACTTAGCTTGTTGGGGTAAGTGAGAATTTTGGTAGATGTCCTAGGTTTAAGTTAAGGCTTGTTATTCTTCCAATTTATCAATGAAAGGATCTCTTTAAATTTTGAAGAGCTATTCAGCTGGAAGTTTTTTGGGTGGATAGTCGATGGTATTATACGTTTATATTTAATGTGATACATTTGTTGCAACTATTGTTTATTTATATTAACAACCCTTCCTCTACCTCAGGCTAATCTATAATCTATAATATAATACATCTGTCCAAATTTTATATAGGTGTCAACTTATCCAATTTATTCCCAGCCTTGTGCTTTATTTAAAAAAAAAAATTGTTTTGAAAATGAATTTGGTATGTTAACCATGCAAACTGGTTTACTGCCTAGTTTTTCTCTAAACAGCACCTGGTTACATCTATCCAATTGACTGCTGATAGTGCAGTGGCATCTGTATCTAGTGTAACCAGATTGTCTAAGACGAGAACATTCTGCATTTTACTGCTATGGTTCCCCTGTGTACAACTTTGTTGAACTTATCAAATTACTTATTTCCAATATGCATTATGCACACTAGAGAATTGCCTGTTATTGGTCATGACAATGCAACAATTACCGTTGACTACTGAAAGTTCGAAATACTATGCGCTTGCCCTCATCCGTAAAGGGGTTTAATTTTTCAATATACATATGACACACTGGACAGCATGATAGAGGAATTCAAAGATTCTCTCTTCAACATTTTTTCTATAAGGGGTGGTTAAGGCTCTACAATGTTCCCATCAGTTAGTGTCCATTGCATGGTCCTAACTTTTGACAGCCTATAACAAGTTTCGGGTATTCATTTATTTTCTTCATCCTAACGATTATTATTTTGGACACAAATTTTTGTTCACATTATTAGCCTTCTCCTTGAACAATCCTAAGCTTCCCCTTCCTCTCCCTCCCTGTGTTAGCAGAGAGTTTTAAATTCTAAGAAAAATCAAATGCCTCACTTAAAACTCCTCGTCTAAATACACAGTAAGCAAATTTTATAGAGCATTAGAGAAAGAACTTGTTTACGCATAATTAATCCCGCCGGAAAACATTGGCGCGGACACATCTTTGATGCGTCCCATTAAAATCGTTGAACTGAAACTGAAAGTACCATGTTTTGATAAATGGTGAAACCAAATTTATTAAGAGTCAAATTTGGCCATAATTCGTAGGATGCATTCTGGACGTGTAAAGTATGTAAAATTTAAATTGATAGACAGACCCAATAAATAGATAGAAAGTAGGATAATGGACTACGTGATTACATTGTATATCGATTCTTGGTGTCTTGCAATAATGGGAGTACTATGGCCTAAAATGGAGTACTGTGCACTGTTACTTTCTTTGTGTCCATGGGCCGTGGAGGAGGTTGCTTTAGCACACTTTGTACTTTTGTATAAAATTCTCCATAAAATTTTATTTTCTTTCAAATTCTTATAAGAATGTAAAAATGAATTAAATTTCAAATTAAAATCAATTATACATTTCAAATTTTTATAATTTTTTCTCACTCTTCAAAATTTGTGTATAAATTGATTTTATATTTACTTTAGTTTTTAATTTGTGGTAGGAGTGTTTCCTGTATTATTTATTGTATTGGATGGGAGAAAACAACGAATGGTTAATCCAACTAATCACAGTTCTTGGAATTTCTTCCAAATTGGTTAAGCTAAGGTGGAGGAGTTATTTCTCGGAATGCCATTTCAGTGGCGAGTGTCCGCATTTTTATTGCATTAACGTATTGATAATTACAAGTTTTGAAGTATATTTTGACGGCAGCAGCAAAGGATTTACGTCAAATAAATAAGTATTACATAAATGTTTATAAACGTAGGAAAATTATAAAAAAATTAATTAACAATAAAAATAAAAATATGATTTAGAAATTATGTCAATTCTAAGAATCCAAATTTGAATTTAGTTCCAGGATATATGTTTGACATATATGTAGATTTTGCACGATCGATAATGATTAAATATTGCTAAACAAACTAATGTCCAAACTGAAACCAACACGAAGAATCAGATACACCTAAATTCGAATGATGCTAATTAAGAAAAAAATACTAACGCAAGTCAAGAATTATTGTGTTAAATTTATATAAATTAGTGAAATTATCATTATTTATACAGTTTATATTAATTTAATTAAAAAAAACAAAGATGGATAAATAAAAAAAAGGAAGTTAGGACTTCTGGATTCGTTAAAGTGCTTTCATTTTCGTGATTCTTTCACAAAAATTTCAAGAAATTCATTTAATTTAAAAAACGAAGATAGAGAAATAAAAAATAAAAGTTATGAGTTTTTGGTATCACAAATATTCTTAATTTTTTTAGTTTTAGATATATAAATTATTATTTTTTCTTCTTATCGTAAAGAAGTGAATATATTATATATCGTAAAAAGGATGACTCGGATCTGACCCAGTCGGAATAGGAGGAGGCCAAAAACGGTCTATGTGCAGAAAAACGTTAGACGCGGTCCAAAATGACCAAAAAAGACTCAATGTAGCCTACATTGTGAAAGGCTTTTGGACTCGACCCAAGAGAAGTCCAGGAAGGCTCTAGCGCGACGCTGACGGAGTTGACCAGGTCAGCGAGGAGTCAACAGAATCGACCACTTCAACAAAGGGAACAAGACCTCACACAATCCAAGAGGCCTTAAGCCGTTAGATCCCTCGAGGACCAAGGGGAATCCTTGGATGAGCCATGTCAACAAGAGGGGGACAAGGATTCCGCCAATCCCAATGACGTAAATTTTCTTGCCAATCACAACAGCACAAGGGGACATGAATTCGCCAAGTTAGCCACCCTTGTTGGAGAATGTGCCACGATTAGATACAAATCCCCAAAAAGCATCAACATAGAGATTGGTAAGGTTAACGACTTAGATCTAATGGTTGGGGTATCCCCACATGGCTAGATCTGATACGTTAATGACATCCTCCCAATACTATAAAAGACCTCACTACGAAAAATTCGAGGGGTCGGATTTTGGGAGGTTTGAGTTTGGCTAGTAAAGTTGCACAATGAGAATTGAGAAGAGAGTTTTGCTCAATTGAAGAGTGAGACACACTTGGACGAAGAGGGTGCGAAAGCCATAACTATAGAGGAATTATTTGTTGAAGGAACGAATTCGAGCCAAGAACAAAAGCATTAGCTGCACCTATAGAGACCAAGTAAGTCTTTTTCCTTCTAGAAGATCCATAGCATCAAGTAAGCAACCATGCTATAAGAACATTTTCTCATATCATCCATTTGAAGTATATCAGCTGGCAGACATGTAGTCTGCATTGATCTGAATTTAGTCGGCCTCGGTTCCTTTGCATATTATCTTACAATACCCCTCATTCGATTGGCTCTGACTCAACACAGCCAAAGGCCACGATGTCTAGTCCACTAACCATATCAAATTCAGCATCTAGACATCTGACTTCAAGTCGTTTTCTATATCCGACACCAAGCCGGTCTCGATCCTGGTCCAGCCTGCATATTGTCAAAACATTTAGTCATTTTCCTTAAGTCATTCCAAGTCAAGACGCCCAATGGATTGTTCGCACTTCGTTTCAAAAAGTCATCTTGAACTTGAACGTCTAATGGGTAATTCAATCTTCATGCTCGACATGGATGCCTAATGGATAATCCACACTCATTCTTTAAAAGTCATGATGGACTAGGACACTCAATGGATAGTCCGCCTTTGCATTCGTCCCACTCTTTTAGTAGTAGCCGCCTAAAGGATAGCCTACTCTATTAACACCCTTATATGTCTATAACTACGTGAACTTTGATTCCTCTAATTAAAAGAGGTACGCAAGAGCAATAGACACACTCTTGTCAAGTTATTCATCCCCAAAATACTATATATGCATATTCTTTGTACATTAAATGTTTATTTGAAAAACAGCAAACGTGAAAGTTGTCTTAGTTCATACAATCCATATGGTAACTATCAGATGATAGACGGGTGGGATGACACGTCGTTTCTATGCATAACCGACTCCTTACTCAGATTCTGTCTCGTTGGCCTGTCTTATCATTTTCTGATTTTCAATGTTACTTTCAAAACATAGATGACGACTTCTATCAGAATCAAATTAGTCACGATCAATCCTCCAAAATTGACCGAATCGACTCCAACTCTACATGGTTAAATCCATCAGAAAATGTCAGAAAATAGACTTAACTTCCAATTAAAAAGAAATTTTATTTATTTTAAATTTCACATATCACAATTTAGATTGGGTCAACATGAATTCAGTAATTAATAACTGATTATTAGTATCCAATATTATATTTTGAAACAAGTCTTACCATATAAAAATTATACATTTCAATTAAATTAAAAAAATAGATATTTGAACACCTAATTTTCTCAACGCTTTATCAATATTTCTAAATTTGTTACCTCTTTCTATTTCTGTGACGTTATATTATCTACGATAACTATACTTTTTTTTCTCTCTTCAGAGTTTAGAAGTTGTTTAGCCTATTGAGTGTCTAAATAAAAATTGTTTTGAAAAAATTTAAACAAAACTTATAATTGACCGTTGTTCTCTTTTGCCGTATTGATCATTTTGAAATTCCAAACAGTACTCCACAAATGGCAGTTCGGACGAGCATCGGGCGGCAAAAAATATTTTAAATTTGAAAAAAAAAATGCAAAGGGAAGTAACCGTGGTTACCAAGTTGGGTTACATTGGATACAGACGGCTCAACCATTGTTCACGCACCGTGAACCAACCCTGGTTAGAGATAATGACAGCACAGCAACCCCATATATCTCCCTATAATATGCATCCTCACAGCTGCAAGCGCACTTCACATCCATATTTCGAAGAAGGCGTCTTCATAAACGCCTTCCTTCTTCATTTCATTTTCTCTACTCTCCTTTCCTCGTTCGAACTCGCTTTCTCTTTTTGATCTGCGAAGATGAGAGAGTGCATCTCAATCCACATTGGTCAGGCCGGTATCCAGGTTGGAAATGCTTGCTGGGAGCTCTACTGTCTCGAGCACGGCATCGGGGTAAGTCTCCGATCTCAAGCTTCTGTAGATTTAGTTTTTGCTTTATCACTTAGATCTGTGCTGTGAAGCCTTATATCGTGCATTTTCGTTGTTGATTTCTGTATCAATTTCTCAGATCTAACAAAATTAGAGCGTCGTTTATTGTAGTTTTAGCTTCCTAGTGATTTTTTTCTCTTCGTTTCGTGCGTTTTTAATTCTCACTTACCGGCACCGTGTTTGAAATCCGATTGTTTTTCCAGATCTGTTTCCTTTTATTATTGCGTTCTCATAATTTGAATTCGGATATTTTTCCCGTTTATTCTGCCAGATCTATTTTGTTTCGTTATCGCATTTACTAAATCGATTATAGATCTGTAGCGTTTGTAACCTGTCCTGTTAATACCTGTTATTTCAACTAAATGAGCTCGTTTTGTCTATGTTCTGATCTACACAAGGAATTTCCGAGTTATTTTGAATAGATGGTTTTGTTTAGCAGTTAGATGTAATGTATATGCACATTTCTTTATGCTCTAAATTAGAGCTTACATAAATTTCACTTTACGGTGTTTGTTTTTTCTAATTTGATTTGGAAATATTCATGGAGTGCTGATTTTATAATATCTATGCAGCCCGATGGGCAAATGCCAGGTGACAAGACAATTGGAGGCGGTGATGATGCTTTCAACACTTTCTTCAGCGAGACTGGTGCTGGAAAGCATGTGCCACGTGCTGTCTTTGTAGATCTCGAGCCCACTGTTATTGACGAGGTGAGGACCGGAACTTACCGCCAGCTTTTCCACCCAGAGCAGCTTATCAGCGGCAAAGAAGATGCCGCCAACAACTTTGCCCGTGGCCATTATACCAGTAAGTTACGGCATGTTGCACGTGGCTTTCTATAACTTAACACGTAACTTGCGTGGTGCCTAATATTTGTGTATTTGCTCAGTTGGGAAAGAGATCGTTGATCTGTGTTTGGACCGCATCAGAAAGCTTGCTGACAACTGCACTGGACTCCAAGGGTTCTTGGTGTTCAATGCCGTTGGTGGAGGAACTGGTTCTGGACTTGGTTCTCTTCTGTTGGAGCGTCTCTCTGTTGATTATGGCAAGAAATCTAAGCTGGGTTTTACCGTCTATCCTTCTCCTCAGGTGTCTACCTCTGTTGTTGAGCCATACAACAGTGTCCTCTCCACCCACTCTCTCTTGGAGCACACTGATGTTGCTGTCCTTTTGGACAATGAAGCCATTTATGACATCTGCAGGCGCTCCCTTGACATTGAGCGTCCCACCTACACCAATCTCAACCGTCTTGTTTCTCAGGTAATTTTTCTTTAGTTTTTATGTTAATATGTGGTTTCTTTAATAATTAGTGATTATTATTATTATTATTAATTAATTAATAATTAATGTTTCTTTCTTTGGGGTTTAGGTGATTTCTTCCTTGACTGCTTCCCTGAGGTTTGATGGTGCCCTGAATGTGGATGTGACTGAATTCCAGACCAACTTGGTCCCATATCCCAGAATCCATTTTATGCTTTCCTCCTATGCTCCAGTTATCTCTGCTGAGAAGGCCTACCATGAACAGCTTTCAGTGGCTGAAATCACCAACAGTGCCTTTGAGCCATCGTCCATGATGGCCAAGTGCGATCCTCGCCACGGAAAGTACATGGCCTGTTGCCTGATGTACCGTGGTGATGTTGTGCCAAAAGATGTGAATGCTGCTGTTGCCACCATCAAGACCAAGAGAACCATTCAGTTTGTGGATTGGTGCCCTACTGGTTTCAAGTGTGGCATTAACTACCAGCCACCTACCGTTGTTCCTGGAGGTGACCTTGCCAAGGTGCAGAGGGCAGTGTGCATGATTTCCAACTCCACCAGTGTGGCTGAGGTGTTTGGTCGCATTGACCACAAGTTTGATCTCATGTACGCCAAGCGTGCTTTTGTCCACTGGTACGTTGGGGAGGGTATGGAAGAAGGTGAGTTTTCTGAAGCTCGTGAGGATCTTGCTGCTCTCGAGAAAGATTATGAAGAAGTGGGTACTGAGTCTGGTGAGCCCGGGGATGAAGACGAGGAGTACTAGAATCTATCTCAGATTCTTGTTCATTGTTGTGTTGTATTGGGTGTTCAGATGGCCGAGTGCCATTGTGGTTTCTTAATTTGGATGCATTGCTTTTATGCTTCGCTGCTTCTGTTACAGACCTAAATGGCGATGTATATTTGACCATTTTCTCAACTATCTTATTTTATTTGCGTTAATTGACAATTTTATATCTTTGCGCATATATATATTCTAAGGTCCTAAAATTAGCCATCGTTCAGTAGTTAATATGAGACGAATCTGTTATTTTGGAGGTTTCTGATCCCTTTAGAGGGAGTTTTCTGCTTATTCATCGGTTTCTTATTAAGCAACTTCTCTAGTTTTTCTTCTTTCTATTGATTCTGCATTAGTCTTTTTTCTTCCTTGGTACATGTTTTTGTTTGAGTTGGGAAGGACTAAAACTCTTTTTGACTATTTAAAACAACTGCGCATAACAGTTTGAATTGTTGGATTAATTAGGAATGAGTCTGTGTTAGCTGATTCTTCACGTGTGTGAAGGTAGGTTGGATATTTTTAACAATCAATTTGATTAAGTATTATAGCTTCAATAATTAAATTGTTTAATAATTAATAATTTCAGAAACGATTTTACTATTTTAATAATTTTGAGATAATTTGATTTACTTTAACAATTTAAAAAATTAAATTGATGGTTTGTTTTGTTTTGTCATCAGGTAGTAGACCTAGCCTTGTAGTCGTATTTTACAATTTTAAGCACCGGGAAATGAAATGTTTCCTTGAGAGAAAAAATGAACACTTGAAAAATAGCTATATTTATGTTTATAATAAAACTACGAAAAAGTTGGTAGGTGGAAAACAATAAAAAAAGTTCTTACTTTTAGTTCTATAAAAAATAAAAATAACATTGAGTTAATTTTCTGAAAATTTAATTTCAAAAATTTTTTCTTTGAATCATAAGTATCCGACTACTTTTAATAAGATCTTTCAAAGGTTTAAATTATTATCACATTAGTTTTTATTGCTTAATTATATAATGTTTGAGCTGTAAATATGTGTTGGGTAAAGAAAAAGCTAAAATGTGGCTGGTCAGTACGAAAATTCCTATATTTAGTAAAATGTTGTTAGTGTGAGTGATTCCTTCACGAGTATGAAATAATAACATTTAGAAGCTTTTCACCCGGTAGTAAGCTGACCCAATGCGAATTGGAATAGTCAATCAAGTCCACCGATGTGCATACCATCTAGTTATACAACAATTTTCTGTATTTAAACATATTCATGTATTGTTTATTACACAAATCATTAATTGTGTACAAATTAGTTACTTAAATCTGACTTACTTGTTAATTAATTATTTATATGACTATTTTGTCTTCTTTATTTTATTATAATTACATTATTATATTTAATTTTATTAATTATACACAGTGAATGGTTTGTAAAGTTTTATCTATTCTGATCGAAATATACGTACTTTTATATATACTGACATGTTAAGTAGAAAACACTATTTAATTAATATTTGCTAAAGCAATTATAGTGATTTTAGTCCCGCGTGTTTAAAGGGTATTTACCACATTTAGCTACCAAATTTGCAACATCCTAAATAGTTTTAGGAGTTATAATAAACTTCTATCCTTTATTCGAGATATGAATAAATAAAATAAAATAAAATAAAAATGTATATATGTGATGGAAAATAGAAACAAATTAGATGAAAGTAAAATAGAAAAAAATGAATATATGTATTTTTTTCTTGTTTTAAATTGCCATCTTCATGAGTAGAGACAATCTTTTAAAAAAAAAATAAAAAAGAGATTTTAAATAAAAATAAAAATATACTAGATAAATGATAAATTGAAAATAGTGGGTCAAATTTATGAAATTTTAAGATATGTACATGTATTTTTTTTTAAGTGGATAGTGTATTTGCATGCTCTTGTTCTATTGTAATTAGATAAGTACAAAATTACCGACAGGGGAGAAAGTATAAAACTTTAATACATTTACATGTGATTTTCTTAAGGTGAGGGAGTGCATTTGCACACCCTAGTTGCAAGGTAAGTGAGCAAGAAATCTCATAATTCTTGTGGTTAATGTTGAGAGGTTTAGAAAATTCATGGTGGAACTAATAATCGTCGGAAATAAGAGGATTCTCAAAAATAATATTCAATTTATATAATTATGATTTAAAGTGTAACCATGTAAATACAAAATATGTAAAAGAATAAAAAGTACAACAAAGAAAGAATTTTAACAGTCGTATGAATATAACAGTATCTCTAAAATTAAAAAAAATTAATTGTAATTTTTATCTTTATAAATTTTGTTCCATAATTTTTGTTTCATATTTTCATCCTAAACTTATATAAATTTATCAAAATTTTCTCCTCTTTTAAAATTTGTATGAGCACCAAAGTCATTATTTATTAATATTTTTATTTTAATTATGAAAATTTATTTATTCAATTATATAAAAATATGTATACATCTTCCATATTTTTATTTATAAAATAATTATTTGAAAATAAAAATATTTAATAAATAATTTCATAAAATATAATATAATTTAACTAATAAATTATTTTATATGATTTAATAAATAAATTTATATAATTAAAATAAAAATATTTAAAAAATAAATTTATCATCTTAACTTTTAAAATTTTTATATAATAAATATAAACATGAGGAAAGTAAAATATAATAATTATATATAATATATTTTATGTAAAAATAATATTTTACTAATGACACTAATTTATCAAAATATGAAAGTATCATTAAACAATATTTATCAACCAGTATTATTATAGGTCATATATATATATATATATATATATATATATATAAATAATTATTTTATAATTATTTTTCTTAATTTTAATTTAGTTTTTAATTTTTCAGTTGATTATAGTTACTTCTAAATTATTATTGCATATTTCATACATTCATACATGTAAGTGAATTTTCTTATTATAAATCACCAGTCTGAGTAATGTAATGATTCATTAAATTGATTTTTTAAATTAATAAAATAATAAAATAATATCTGAAATGATAATAAATGATTAAATTGATATTTGAAATAAATAAAATATCAAAATAATTTTTAAAATTATAATTATCTTTAAAATTATAATTATCTATCAATTTAATCCTTAAAAATATAATTTCTGATCAAATTGATATTTAAAATTAAAAATAATTAGTTACACCTTTTGACAAATTTGTACAAAAGGTGTAATTAATCATTTTTAACATTAATGAACAATTTGAATAACAATTACATCAAATTACACTTTTTATGACTAAATTAATTAATACAATTATAATTTTATGGATTATTTTGATATTTTATTTATTTTAGATATCAATTTGATTGTTGATTACCATTTTAGAATTAAATTAAATAATAATATAAAAAATTTAAAAGAATATTTTGATATTTTATTAAATTTAAAAATTAATTTTACGTATCATTACAATTTTAAAAATTAAATTATGTATTAGAATAACTATAGCTCTAAATCAAAATTTTTGTTTCCTTAAAGTTTATTATAAACTCATAAAGTTTTACTAATATATTTATTATTATTAATTTATTATAAACTCATAAAGTTTTACTAATATATTTATTATTAATAATTAAAATTTATTAATAATTACGAATTATCACCAACACTTGTTAAATAATAAATGACACAATTTAATAATTTATAATAAGTTTTAGTTTAACTGTTATTATTAATAATAGAATATTAAAAAAATACTAGGTTAATATTTTTCATATATGACCTGATAATACGTGAATCCTGGAACACAACCATAAACACAGTATCAGCGTATCAGGAATTTCTTGGTTTATTTTATTCTGTTCCTTTTTATAGTTATTTTATTATTAATAACTATCTCACTCACAGTTTCACCCTGACTCACTCAGCTTTGTCACTAATCAAAAGCCAGTTGGAGGTAAGAACACCCATTTCTGTTTTAGCTCCAAGTTCTGAACTTTAAGATTGAGTTTCGCTGTCAAGGTATTTGTTTCTGCTTTATACGTTTCGCTTCGCTCGGATCCATTATTAGTTTTAGAGAAGTTGTTGTTATTATTGTTTACCATAGAAAATTATAATTTGTTGTTAGTATTTGAAAAGCAAAGGTTCTGGCGGCACAATAAAATGTTAGAATTTGAGTATTCACGCTCTCGCAACCTCCAACCCTCTCTCTTCTAGGGTTTGATTTTGCTTGGTAGAATGTGTAGGTTTGTTTCTAGTTCATGAAATTTGTGTGTCTATGCATTTTATTTTTATCAACCATTGGTTTCTCTGTCAACTATTGCACGGTTTTGACTTGTTCAACTTTCAATTTGTACGTGCTCTTTAAATATTAAAAACATAATTTACATGGCTCTTGGTAATTGTAATTGGCAGTAATTGCTGGTGTTGATTGTGATTTGGTGTTTTTTTTTTTTGGATATTTTGTTAATTGGGGCTATTACCCTGGTCTTTCTATAGGTTTTTTTTTAAGAGTATTCATCTTTGCTTGCTAAATGCTTGTGTTTCTTTCATTACTTTATCAATGGATATTTATCTTAAACACTGTTACTAATTAAACTACAATTATAATGTTAATTCTATTTAAATATGTCAACTACAAATCTTAAGATAATAAAGTTATGTCACCTTGTTTGTGAGTCAGTATTGGTCGTGGGATTCTCAGCAAAGTAACATGGCACAAGTGTATTCATATAGATCCCTGACTCAATTAATTAGTACATATCACTACATTCAGTGGTTGGCAAGTCATAATCAATGGGAGTATAATATTAATTGTCTGAAACATTTTGACTCTCAAGAATATGACATGTGTTTGGAGACTATGTTTATTATTCATTTCTTTCCCATATTGAGGAAGATCACGAAAATCTGCAATTCTTTCCACATATATATGTACATTGCATTTTATTTTTATTTTCTTCTCTCCATCTGTTTCTTATTCGATTCAAGCAAGGCAATATTGTATAACATTGTTTAATTGATTTGTTTTAGTTTAGGCTGGCATGATGTCCTCTGCAACCTGGGAAGAACATGGTGACAACTGGGGTATTAGTTAAAGTTTAGAGATGAGTTTGCCTTTGAGGCTGAATCAAGGCTTAATTCTCTGTCCATGATTTGCCTGTTTTGAGTTGATGCTGAATGCTCCTAGTCCTAGCTAAACCATTATAATGTCTATTATTTTAAATACTTCTGTTTTTTCCATCATCTTAGCTACTGTTATAGAAGTTGTACAATTGCTTTGAGTGTGTGTAGTCTATATAGATGGTAATGAAACATGCCCACATAGCAGATTTCTGTGTAATTATAATTTCTGAGTGTTTCCTGCATATTCTCATTTGGGTTCTGCAGATTCTATTCTTTAGGATTGATTTCCTCTCAGAAACTGTTGCGTATATGCTAGGGAGTTAATATTTCCACTCATCATTTTCTCTATGAATCTTTAGATACTCTTCTAACAGTCTCTTCCTCTGAGTAAATACATTATATACTGGGACAAATTATGATATTCAGTCTGCATCCAACTCATGGATAATAACTAGTGAACTATATTACTTGTAGGTTATATGCAAAGACAAGATAAGAAGGAAAAATCCCTATTTGAATGCTTGAGCTGGCCAAAGTAGCTCAAGTGGTTGACTAGATGAATTTATATATAGTCCTAATTCTTTTGCCATGTCAGTCAAATTATAGAATGCAAAGAAAATGAAGCTAGATAATTACTTTTTTTGAAAGGAAGTAGTCGTCCATTCTTAGACCTGGTTCCCTCAGGAAAAATGGCCAGGGACAGATTGTTGAGCTGCCTGAACATTACAACTAGAAATTATAACCTTGTACAAAAATGAGGTATATGGTTCAAGGAAAAGGTTATAATTAGTATAACATAGAATGAATACACTATGCAGTATTGAAAAATGAAAACCATAATTTTCATACAGCATTATGTGCATTAGTACAACATAGAATGGATATAGAAGTTAATAAAAAGGGCATAATGGCATTGGCAAGCAAGCTCCTTATTGGCATGCACCACCTAATGAAAATTATTATATACTCCCTTATTGGTTTGCTCCTTATTAAATATTAAGATAATATTTTGAGAGGATATAACAATTTCCAGAAATGGATGTGGTCCTCATTCATGGCTTTTTACATACAAATGATATAAAATCAAAGATAAATGTAAATCAAAATCTGTCTACTACATGAATGTAAATAGTATTAGAGGCAACCATATATACTTGGTGTTTGATTTCAATCTTTGTGCATTGCACTGGCCTTAAAATTTTCTGCTAATTTTTTTATTTCTCTTTATGTGCCTTCATTTTTTTGCCATTTTTTGTATTTCCTCCTATTTTATTTGGTGCTCCTTGTATTCTATTTGTCACCAAATTGTCTTGAAATTGTCATTTTCTCCATATTTCTTAATGGCTGTATCTTAGTTAGTGTCTGCTGTTATTATCATGAGTTGTTAATGGCTATTAATGTTGTGCTATATGTTGTGGATAGTCAAGAAATGAACACTAGTGTAGTTTTCATCTGAAAACGGTCATTCTCTGCTGTAATGGGTATAATCTCACTTGGACAGCAAGCTTTGGCTTCTGCAGAATGTAGGGTTTAGACCTTCAAATGTCATGGGTTAGTTGTGTTGTAAAGCTAAGACATGAGGATACTTTTGGTACCAATTTTAAGATTTTTAAGGGTGATATGCAGTACCAGTTTTAACTTGAAAACTAGTGGATTCAATCTCACATAGAGAGTAAGCACTAACTTCTTTATAACTTGAGTTTTGGACCTTCAACTGATATGGGGTTAATTGTGTTAGAAAGTCAAAGCACAAGACTTTGGTTGGTAAAATTTTTAGGATTATTCAATGTCATATGCAATGCAAGTTTTCAATTGAAAACAGGTCATTGTTTTCTGAAATATATAATAATAATCTAATTTGGAGAAAAATTGCTAATTTTTGCATAGCTTGGGTTCTGGTACTTTGATCCTCAAATAAAATAATCATTAACCTTTTTATGATATTAGATCTGAAGTTATATTCGGCATTTAAGATATAGCTAGTATTAATCAAGCTATTATTATGAGAGATGTGTTACATTTCAAGTACTTTTATTGTCTAATATTAAAATTATTTTTGGATTATTAAATATTTTAAAATTGGGTAATGTTTATCTTCAAATTTCAGACATTTCAAATCACCTACAATTTTAATATGCTCCATCCAAACACACTAACTTTTTCTTCCATTTCCATCACACAATAATCTCTTCCTCCCCTCTAAAATTTTCACATTCCAATTCTCCTTGACCAGAAAGTCAATTGCCCTCCCCTTACTGTTAATCCACAATCCCCACTAAAATAGAAAAATATAAATCAAACATTTTTATCCCAATTTTTCACTCGCCATGACATGGTTCCTTACCTTTCCCCTTGCCCCCCACCTCACCTTTTCTGTTTCCCCCTCCCTGCTTCCATGACCACACTGCCCTCCCCCAACATCCCACTCAATCACATCCATTTCCTCAGAACGGTGTTGAGATTCTGTTGTGGCATTTCATGTGATTGAAATTTACACTGCAATTGCAGGCAGTTCCTGTTGTGGGTATCTGTGCAACAGCAATATTGCAGCTGCAACATGCGATGCAGCCCTCAATTTAGAACCCTCCCAATATTTAATTACCAAAACTAATGGTTGTTATGATTTGATGTTGTTGAATTTGGTTGCTAAAATGTTCAATTTATGTTATCTTATTTGAAGTCGGGTTGGCTCACTTTGAGACCTCTAGTTGGGGGAAGAGGGTTTTGATTGATTGTAAATTGATTTTGCATTATTTTGTGGTACTCACAAGGTGAAAATTGAAAATACATTAAGATGGTAATGGCTTTTTTTTGCATGATTACCATTTTTTTAAAGCTTTATGTCCAGGGAGTGTAGTTTTGCATAGAAAGCTGCATCAGAGTACTTTGTGGAGTCCAGGTTTTACTTCTTATTTCTGGGTAGGTGTGCATAGTAAGTTGACAACTTTGGGGAATAATTTCTACACAAGAAAAGTTTTGGGGACCAAAATAACAGTGGTATAGTATAAGTTTTCTGTGGTGCTTTCTGGTTTGTTTGCTGGCCAAATTTGTCATGCATTTGAATTTGATTCTAAATCTTAATTTGGTTTTATGTTCTCTTGCTCTTTCTTTTCTGCAAGTTAGTCTCTTTGGCCTTCTAAGTTGCCAATGTATCAGTTTTATTTTGAATAAATAGGGGTGACCTGAAAATTCTTGCTTCAAGTGGAGAATCTGAAGTCTGAACTATATGGCAAGCTGATTTACTTTTTCTTGTTTCAGCAAAAGGAGGAAGTGAGAGAATCAAGCCCTTAATTGAACACAATGAGTGCAGTTTACATTTCTCTGAACTATTCAATTTCTCAATTAGGTTACAAACCTAGGCAAATTTTCAATTTGGAGAGAGAGAGCACTTTGGTGGGAAGAAGTCCTGTTATTCAGATTAGATGCCAGAGGGTTGTGAGTGCACGCCTTAATGTTGATGTTGATGCATCTACTACTGGGAAGACAACATTGGAGAAAGCTAAGGATGTGATTGAGATGGAAAGAAAATTTTTGGTGGGGACATATGCAAGAACACCAGTGGTACTTGAGAGGGGGGAAGGTTGCAAGTTGTATGATGTTGAAGGGAGAGAGTATTTAGATATGAGTGCTGGGATTGCTGTCAATGCACTTGGGCATGGGGACGCAGACTGGTTGAGAGCTGTTGTTGAGCAAGCTGGTATCCTTACCCACACCAGCAATATATTTTACACAATACCTCAGGTTTGAGCATGTTATTATTTGTCTGTTTGTGACTTATGTTATATATCAGTCTTCATTTGCATAAAATGGAAAACTTTATGTTTACCAATCATACAATGAGTTGTCTATTTGAATCTGTTATTTCTATATCATCTTCAATTTGCGTATGGAAAAATTTGGAATAAACTACTGCTTTTTTTTGGTTTGTATGAGTTAAGACACTAGTTTTGTTGGAAACAATTAATTAAGAAGGGCAACAAATTTGCTATTTGTTTCATAAGTGGTTTATTATAAATAAGTCAAACTTACATAATTTGACCTTCTTTTGCATTTTTTTTTAATCTGTGAAGCTATGCATAATTTTGTAATGCTTTTAAGAGAATTTGTTTGTCAACATTGGGGTTGGAGCATTGGAGGTGGGATTGGTGACATAATTATTTATGATTTCTCAATGTGGTGTGTATCAACTATTATTTTGGCTTTAATGGAGATTCTGAAAGTAATATTTTACTGACTTTATGATAACGAAGGACTCGATTGAAAATTTAGATTTGAAAAAAGGTATGGAAGAGTTGAGATTTTTTACAAAGTGAATGGCAAGAAAACTTTAGATTTGATGCTGGAAAATGGTTCTCTTAATGGTGATCTATCATAGCTTCTGAGAAAAGTTAAATTTCGGGATTGAGTACTTGTTTTTATACTTCACCATTCACTGAATGAAGAGAAACTCAACTATTGTTTGAAGCTTTAGTAAACTTTGGAGTACAGTGGTTACGAAATTTTGTAATTCTGTAAACTAGAATTTTTCTAGAACTCTAGCAGGGAAAAGAAAACTAAACCAATTTATAACAATGAAAAGGAGTCCCAAATGAAGCATAGTATACATTTCATTGTCAACACTTAAGCTTTCTATGAGTATATTTTAATTTACAATTTGAAGGACTTTACTAGTAATCCTTTGGTATTTGTCTTCATAAGGTGTTTAAGATTTATTTACATCCCTCCTCCAATTTTTGATCCTACTGTTCATAGAATTCAGTCCAAATATCAAATTTCTTCCTTCCCCTGTATGTTTGCATAAATGCTAGTTAATATGGCTTTACGTTAATCCTCCCTCTACTTGATAGAGTTTCAGATTTGAAGATTTCAGCTGCATACTTCATTGTGCTTTGGAGATTGCAGAGAAAGATATTGCCATTGATCATTTGGTTTTATTATGTCACTCTTTCACTGTATCTACATTATGAAAAGGAAAGAAAACAGCTTGTTCAGTTTCTGCTTTATCCAATACATATATGGTTGTAATGTTGTTATGCATGTCTATATCATAACTTTATTTTTGTATCTATTTATTTGTAATTGTTTATAGTTGTTCCATTATGCTTTACTTTTGTTCATTTCTTGTAGCAGGATGTTATGTATCTGCACAGTGTTGAATTCTACCTTTTATCTGTTTCTATAATTATTTTGGCATTGATGCAGGTAGAACTTGCAAAGCGTCTTGTGTCTTCTTCGTTTGCTGATCGTGTATTCTTTGCAAATTCTGGAACTGAAGCGAATGAGGCAGCTATTAAATTTGCAAGAAAGTATCAAAGGCACACAAGTACTAATGGGAAATTGCCAGCAACAGAGTTCATAGCTTTTAGTAACTGCTTCCATGGAAGAACCATGGGTGCAGTTGCTTTGACTAGTAAAGTGCAATACAGAACACCTTTTGAACCTGTTATGCCTGGAGTGAACTTTGTAGAGTATGGAAATGCTCAGGCTGCATTAGACTTAATTAAGCAGGGCAAGATTGCTGCAGTTTTTGTGGAACCCATCCAAGGAGAAGGCGGTATTTACAGTGCTACAAAAGAATTTCTACAGTCTCTGCGTAATGCTTGCGATGAAGCCGGGGCACTTCTTGTGTTTGATGAGGTATCGAGTATCTAATCAATATTGATGTGTGACTGGATTTCACTTTTAAATAATATATTTTTCAGTTACTTTAAGATGCTGCGGGAAAGATTGTCTAATATATTACTCTTGGTTTATGTATGCCTTATTATTGATTGAATGATAGCGAGAAGAATGAGATTGCCTAGTATCATGACCTTCTAGTAAATCCACAAAAAATTATTAGTTCATAGAGTGACAAAGTATAGCTGTCATATTTGTAACATACATTTAATTATTCCATTTGGTTGTTACCATTATTCTATTTAACTATGATATGTTTTCTGTGATTTTGTAGGTTCAATGTGGTTTAGGTAGATCAGGGTTTCTTTGGGCCCACGAGGCATATGGCGTCTTCCCGGATATGATGGCCCTTGCGAAGCCTCTTGCCGGAGGCCTACCAATCGGAGCAGTCCTAGTGACAGAGAGAGTTGCTTCTGCTATAAATTATGGTGACCATGGAAGCACTTTTGCAGGAAGCCCTCTTGTTTGTAGCGCTGCTCTTGCCGTTTTGGATAAAATATCAAAACCTGATTTCCTGTCGTCTGTATCTAAGAAAGGCCTCTACTTCAAAGAACTACTTAAGCAGAAGTTAGGAGGAAACCGGCATGTGAAAGAAATTCGCGGTGTTGGGCTAATCATAGGAATAGATTTAGATGTGCCTGCCTCACCCCTCGTAGATGCATGCCGAAATTCTGGCCTTCTAGTGTTAACTGCTGGAAAAGGAAATGTTGTCAGGCTTGTCCCACCATTGATCATATCAGAGAAGGAGCTTGAGCAAGCTGCCAACATTCTCTCCCAAACTTTACCAGTTCTTGATAACTAAGAGGGTTGACCTAACTAGCAAAATAGAACCCATATGTTTATGTATTGTTTAGTAGCTGGAAGTTTTAGATGACAAAACTTCGTAACTCTCCTTTCATTTAAGATGTCTCCATGGTAAGAATGCTTCAGCAATATTGTAGCATTTTTTTTTTAATAATAAATGTCAGATCAGGTGGCTTACATGGTGGATTCTCTTTCTGCTACAGATTTATTTGTGGGTTTTTAGTAGTATAAAGTCTAATATTAATAAATATATATATGTACAAGTATATATTAGTGTTAATAATATTATTAATATTAATATTGAAGCGATTGAGATCTATGTTATTGCTGAACATCTCATTTGTATATTTTAATCACTAAAATTTACATTTATATAATATATTTTCAATTAATCTAATAAATATATGAAATTTCATATATTCCTAGTTCAATTGTCATGTCATCCATGAAAGTTATATTATTTATTATGTTAATCGTCCATGTCACACTAGTAAAATTTATTAAATATTTAGTGAAAGATTTAATAGAATGACAAATCGTATAATACACATATTAGAAAAAGATTAAGTTTAATTTTTTAAAAAGAAAATTTTTATATGAATGAGAATAATTATTGATCTTTCCATAGCTTCACTCTCTTACCTACAATTTTATTTTAATTTTTTTGGTTTAAATATCTTTTTAGTCTTTTAAATTTGGAGTAAATTTATTTTTGGTTCCTTAAATTATTATTTTTTATCCTTAAAACTTAAAAATAATTGTTTTTAGTTTCTCTTTACTAATGATATCAACGTAATCATATATTACATTTTTTAGTTTTTCAAATTTGGGTTAAGTTTTTTTTTTCACTCAAATTTAAAAATGAGTATTTTAGTTTCCAAAATTTAAAAGTGATTATTTAGTCCTTTAATTTAAAAATAAATTATTTTGTTTATTAAATCTAATGTTGTTAAAAATCAATTAACGTGGATAACATGTTTTCTAAAGGTTTTAAAAATATAATTTATGACAATTTTAAACTCTTGAAATTTATATAAACAAATAATTTTTAAAAATTACATTTCGTGATGGTTTTAAATTTATCTCTCAATTCTTCATGTTTCATATTCTCTATTTTTCCTCTCCAATTTTTCTCACACTATTTTTCTTCCCCTTCTCTTTCTCGCTCTTCCTCTCTTGCTCTCTTCCTCTATGGTTTGGGTGATTGCCGCTGTTATCACAACCACATGATCCCATCTCATCCTCTCTCTACTTGTCTCTATTTCTTTCACTTGCATTCTCTCTTGCTCACTCTCTATTCATCTCTTATGTTCATCATCTCTTGCTCTCCTTCCTCTTCTCCTTGTCACATGATAATAAATAAGGTTTAAACTTGTATTTTTATTTTGAGGCTCGAGTATGGTGACTTGTGACTAAAATCAATGAACATAGTATTTGAATGAGATTACAATGATTTCTTTTTTTTTTCTTTATTGAATTTTGAGGTTAAAAATTGGCACAAGATATTTCAAAACATCATTCATTAATATAAATTTTGAGGGGTTTAAAATTGCCAAAATCGTAATTTAAAATTATAAAAAGATACATCATTAGCTACATCAACAATTTTTTTTTCTATGAACTTCGGAGACCAAAGTGAACTATTTCTAAATTAGGGGACTAAAAACATCACTTCTAAATTTGGAGAACTAAAAAATTATTTTTAAATTTGAGAGATTAAAAGAAAAAAATTGTCTAAATTTTGAGAGACTAAAAAAATATTTAAGACTTTTTTTAATCTACATTGCATACGATGACGTCAATGTTGTTAACTACATCAGCAATGAGTGTAATACTTTCTCTAAAAAAAATTGTTTCCAAATTTTAGGGGTGAAAAAAACACTTTTTAATTTGGAACACAAAAAATAAATTTGCTCCAAATTTAAGAACAAAAAAGATATTTAAAAATATTTTTTATGAAGCAAATGTAAACTATGTTCTTCCTTATGCAAATAATATTCATTCTAAAAAAATATTTTTCTTAAAATTTCTCTTTTTTATTTCTTATCTACCAATTTAAATTCTTCCTTGATTTCCGTTTCTCTTGGTCTCTTTCCTAATTTAAACTAATTTGCTTAGGATTTGTTTTTGGGCTTACCACCTAGACCAATCTTTGTTAGTAAAATATTACCTATTTTAACTTATATATTGATTTAAATTCATTTATTTTTAAACTAATTTGATTTTTCTTATTTCTTATCAGATTTAAACTATCTTACTTCTCTCATTTATATTTTTATGGAATAAATTATCCCCGATTTCTTGGAAAGAATGTTTATTATTATCTTTTATCTTATTACGAGTATAACAAACTATTATTCATTTATTTAAATTTCTAATATTTTACTATCATCATTGATTGGAATTGTAAAAACTTGAATTATTATTAAATTTTAATTGTTTTTTGTTGAGTAAAATTTAGGTGAATTAAGGTCTGACTAGTCAAGACCAAGATAGATCTTTTGACTCAATAAACAATTCTATTGATCTTCATTGGATTTAAACTCACGTCTTTGTGTGATGTGAGTCCGATTATTTGTCAATTATTATATTTAGATATATTTAATATTCTTCTATAAACAAATTTATTGAATTTTATCAAAGTCATTTACTATATACTTATTTAATTATATGATATAAATGAATTTTCATTTTTATGATAAAAATAATTATAATAATAAAATTTACATATTAAATTTGGCAAGTGAATATATTGGTTAAAATACCAATTATATATTAAATGGATAATTAAATAAGTTAGAGTAAATTAGTTTTTCTTTCTTTCTGAGGTATATGAGTATTACATTGCTTATCTCTCTTAGTACATTTAATTTACATTTTTAAAGTAAATTACATTTCTCTCTTGAAAGATGTAAATATTATAATACCCTATCTTATGTTAAAATGTGAAATAAATTACATTTTTTCTTTTGAGAAATGCAAGTATTACATTATCTCTCATATCTTACATTAAAATATATAATTTAATTTATTTAACTTAATATTGCTAAATAATATTTATTATAAAATTTTAAAAAATATTTTCAATTAAAATATATACTATTTTTTAATTTACTAAGTTATTATTCCTTCATTTGATTTTTTTTAAATATATAATTAATTTTAAAATAAATAAAAATATTTTATTAAAGTAATAATTAAAAATATAAAGTTTGGGATAAATTTATATATATATATATATATATATATATATATATATATATATTAATATACATTTTCATTTTCATTCTAAATGTATGTTTTATAAACTAATTTTTTAAATAATAATAAAATAGTTTTACAAATCATAACTCACCATGTAATGACGAACCTCCTTTTAGGATACAACGAAGTTTTTTTGATATGGTTTGCATATCCATAATGAAGTTTTTCCTCAACAATAATTTATAAAGTAATAGTTTTCTTTAATCTATTTATACACAAGGAAATAAAGGAACCAATTTAAATTATAGTTGACAAATTTGGTCTATTCTGACTGGTCGACTTATTGGTTTGATAGACTAGGCTGGATTAATCTTTTAAATACATGACTTGAAAAAAGAAAGGTCAATTAGTCAAGCATATTAGGTTGGGCTAGAAAAATATGAGCCACAAAAGAATCAAGCTTATTTGCCTTTCTTTTTTTAAATTCTTGTAAATATATGATAAAAATAAAAAAAACAAATTTGACTCGACCTAATAAATCAATTCACTTTTTTTCATTTGATTCATGCTAAGTTGGGTCGAACAACCCATTTTGTCATATCTAATTTAAATGCCAAGAATCAACTTGTATGTGTTTTTTTTTTCTTTATTATATATTAATTTTATTTACAAACCATCTCATGTTTTTTGTGAAGGGATACAACTCAACTTTTATGAATAGACAATCTTTACATAAATGTGTGAAAGATTGTACATTTTCATACTTACATATTTTCATAAATAGATACACACTTTCATTAAAAGATACAATCTTTTGTATATTTTAAAAAATATTTCACAAAATTTAACATCTTATTTTACTATTTTTCTCAACATAAAATTATTTATTATTTTAAAAAGTTATAACACACACATTAATTTAATATTTTAAGAAACTAAAATAAAAAATGAAAGGTAACGACCTTTCTGCCCCCACTTTCCCACCAATTTGGAGGATAAGTTTTTTTAAGTCTCACAGAAATTTCATCATTTTTATTTCCCTTTCCAAATAAACAATAAAAGTTTGATACTTTTATCCTGTATTTTTTTTTCTCCACTATTTCCTTCTTCTTCTATAGTACATTCACACAAACATAGAGTTAAGGATAATGGTTAAAGTTCATTTAATGCATGCTATTAAATATTTTTAATTTCTTAAAAACGTAGATATTGAATAAATTTATTATTTTATATATTACTAATACTTTCGTTTTATATAAATACTTTTTAACTCTTACATTAGCATTTGTCTAAATTTAATTGATTTCATGATAAACTCATCTTGCACAATAGGTTAAAATTTCATTGGATCACCTTCTCTAAAAAAGATTGTAATAATTAAGTGCTAAAATACAATAAAATTGAAAATTTTCTAATTAATATCTAAAATATTTAATATAATAGTTGTGGATTGGACAATCTATTTTTAAAATATTTGGGACAGATCTGTTTCATGTTAATTACTTACTGTATCTATTAAGAAGTGTTGAATGAGAAAAGTATAAAGGGCATATTAAAATTGAAAATTAAGAAAGTCCACGTGATATTTTTACTAAGCAATCGAAATATAATAATCTTGATATTTCCAAAAAGAAGCCTAAACTTAAAAGGAAGTTGAGGGAGTAATTCCTTTACCTTATCATTGGTGTTCTTAGACCTGACATCATGTTTGGGAACCGAAGTCAGAGAAAAATGATTGGACAGTTATTGAAGCAATTTGTATACGTATCAAGTTCATTACATATGTTTTTTTTTTTTTCATATTTTATTTTCTACATTTATCATTTTATTTTATTTTCATCATATTATGTTTCGTCCATGTAAATGAGTTTTTTTTTAATTTTTTAATTTTTTCAAAGCTATCCCTATAGGTTTTAATTGTTCTATTTTTAATTTTTTATCGTCAATTCCTGTTATAAAAATAAAAATAAAAATTTGTTGATATTAAGATGACTTAATCATTTATTGTATAACCTATACGATGATATTATAATATCATATCATTAACATCACACTAAAAAAAATACCACATAACCAACTATATCTCATAATGGATGTTATGAAAACAAATTATAATATAAAAAGATAAAAAAATTACATAATATAAAGAAAACATATTTGGAGGCAAAAAAAATTAATCTTTAAATATAATATATTTTTTATTTCAAATTATTATAAATAAAAATTTTAAATAATAATAAATTATTTAAAATAAAAAATGCATGTTAATTAAACTAATATCACATAATTATATTTTTTTATTAATCTAAATATCCTATATATTAACCTAGACTTTACTTTTAATAGAACACAAAAGATATAGAGAAAATAACAATTGTGAGTTTGATACGAAAAAATGTAATGCTATGCAAAGGAAAAAGATAAAAGTCTATGTATACCTATTTGAGTTTTACTGTTAACGGTCAAACCAAGTTAGGCAGACAAGATTTTGTTAGATTTGAATATGACCTTAGTTAAATACATATAGCTTGATATGACCTTTATATTTGTCGAAATCTTTTTTTTTTATAGGTATAACTACTTACTTAAAAGCACATGTCAACTTTTTGAAACATGTTTTATATAGTTAACACTCCAATTATATATATATTAGATTTTTTTTCTATATTTTGTGAAAGAAACTTGTCACATATGACTCGAGCAAATTTGTAATAAAAAATATTTTATTAAAATTATTATTAATGTATTAAATATAAATTATATATTATATTATATTATGAGTTTCTTTATTTATAAGAGATTTGTCATGCATATTCATACAAATTTTATTAAAAAATTCTTATTAAAAATTATATATTAAATATATTATATTATAAATTATTCAGCCTATCAAGTTCAATGATATTTTTTTAAAAACTTGAAGTTTGACTTTTTCTTTACTTAAAAAGACTTTAAAAAGTTTAAATTTGACCATTTTAATAAATAGGTTAGGTCACAAGTCAAGCCATAAGTTTTTCGTAGGTCACTTGACTTAGTTTTATCCCTATCTATTGTGAATGATAATAACATAAATGATAGATAATGTAAAAAAAAAGTAAGTATGTGAGAATGTTGAGTGAAAAAAAGTAATGAATTGATGATTCATGTGTGCTCTTATTGAGAACACTAGGAATGTATATGGTGAATAACAAAGCCAAGATTGTTTATGCAATGAAAAAAATGATATTGTTTTTAAGTCAATTAAAATACTTATTCTATTTTTAAATAATGATATTTTCTTGTTATTTAAGATTTTTATTTTATATTAATTTTAAAATTAAATTTATAAATTATATTTAAAACTTAAATATTTGTTCATGTGTATAATTTTGTCAATTTTTTTTTTAAATTTATGAATTTTTTCTATTTTTCATCTTTATAATTTTTTATTTTTAGTTCATACAAATTCTTTCTTATTTTATTTTAAGACCTTCTACTGTAACAATGACATGACATGTAATGATGACACCATGACATTATCTTTTGCTAATGCAACACTAAATGCTATCAACAAATTAATGTTTTGTGACAAAAGTTAAAGGCAAAAACTAATAATGAATAATTTAAAATTTACATAAATAATTTTATTTTTGATGGAGACGAAAAATATAAAAAATATTAATTTACAAGGACAATAACATATTTGTAGTTTATATTTATTATTTTTACTACTTTTAGGAGTGAAAATAAGCTAGACAAACATGTTAAGGACCTATGACTTGACCTACATAATGCCTAACCTAACTTGATTTATTTAGTAGAAAGGTTGGACTTTAAGTTTTTTAAAAAGTTTTTTTAAGTATAAAGATCGAACTTCAAGCTTAATAAAAAACCTATTTTGTTTGATAGACTGACTTACTTATATATAAAATTATATATTTATATTATATTATTTATATTTAACTCATAATTATTTTTTTGTTAAAGTAAAGAAATCAAAAGACGACAACAAGGTTTGACTTTAGGACTTTGTGCATACTATCGAACCTCCTCATCAAGTTGCCACTAGGACAACCCTAGTGATTCTAACTCATATAATTATTAATAATAATTTTTAATAAATTATTTTTTTATTTGAAATTATTCGTAATGTGTTGCATTTTTACACTTTCTATAATTGAAACCTAAGTCAACTAAAATAGACAACAACCCAACACATCATATTTTAGTTCTTTACTAGGACACACCTATAATTATATATTTATATTATTTATAAATTATATATTTATATTAATTATTTATAAAATATTTATATGTAATATAATTATTTTTTTTGGTAAAGTAAGAAAATATAAAGACTCAAAAAAGACTGGACCTTAGGACTTTACGCATACTATTCAACTTCCCAACCAAGTCACCATTAGGTCAACCATAGTGGTTCTAACTCATAATTATTAATAATATTTTGCAATGGAATAACTTTTATTTGAAATCATTTGTACTACATTGTCTTTTTACGCTTTCTATAATTGAAATATAAGTAAACTAAAATAGGCAACAACTTAACACATATTGTATTCCAACTATATGCTAGAACATGTTGATGCACGTCTCCATACACCTCTATGTGTCTTTGTACACTTTCTAGACGTTGTGTGGTGTTTTCTTATCTAAAAACGTTAAGTGTGAACTACAGCAGAACACAAAGGACAAATTGAAGACCTAGACTCCTTCCTTTACAATAACATTGTCTTCATCATAAGTGAATTTGACTTTCATTCATCAAATTAGCGACCTAATTCGTTGGCTTCTTAAGACCTATAGGCATATTGGCCTATTTATAGGTCTCTTTAGTCTTTTAAACAAGCTATGCTAAATATTAAAAATTGTCTTTAACAGGTAAACAAACCAAACACAGGCCTACTAAAGTCTATCTTGTTTCAACTTCTAATTGTGTTCTTTCTCTATCTTATTTTTTGTACCTACGGGATAATTACTCTTAATCAAGTGGAAGAAGTAAACAAACAAATATTAATTGATCCCGACCATAAAAAGTAAACTATGCCAGACAACACAACACACTTTTATGTTTTTTTTATAAGTGAAACCTAAGTCAACCAAAATAGACAACAATCAAACACACATCATATTATAATTCTTTACTAAGGCATGTCATCACTATCACATTCGAGCACCTCTATGTGCCTCTATGCACCTTCATGTACTTTCATAGACCTCGTGTGATGCTTGCTTCACAAAAAAATTGCAGTAGAAATATAACTACAAAGCACATGAGACGAATTATGGACCTAGACCTTTTACTATATGACAAGTAAGTTTAGTTTTCATCTATTAAATTGATAACCTGGTTCATAGGCCCATAGGCATGTTTATAAATTTTATTTAACACATGTTAGACTTTTAAACATGTTAGACAAAGCCTTACAAAATGATTGTAAAAAGTAAACAAGTTAGACTTTCTCGCTCAATTGTTATGATGTATCATTATGATGTAGGCTAGACTCAGGCTCGCCAAAGCCTAACTTACAAATTTGTGTTCTCTCTCAATCTTACTTTCTTTACCCATAGGATAATTATTCTTAATGAAGTGGAAGAAGTAAACAAACAAATATTAATTGATCTATACCATAACAAGTAAACTACATGTTTTTAGGCTTTCTATAATTGAAACTTAAGTTAGCAAAAATACACAACTTAATATATATCATATTCTAGTTATTTGCTAGGGTAAACTATCGCTATGCACCTTCGTATACCTTTGAGTAACTTTATACACCTCTACTGATACTATGTGACACTTGCTTCATTTTCATCCATTAAATTATCGACTTAGTTCGTTCACCTTCTTTAAGCCTGTAAATTATAAACCTTATTTAAAATAATCCACATAAATAGACTTTGAAACCTAAGTTAATAATTATAATATAAATAAGAATATTTTTACTCCATAATTATATTCTCTCTCTATCTTAATTTCTTTAAATAAAATGGATAAAACATATAATCAGATATTAACTCTTCACCACCGCCCAACATAGATTATGCCATACAACTCATCACACATTTAAGTAAAGTCAGAATTTATTAATACTTGCTAAAGGGATGCAATGAGAATCAACTGACTTTCTTTTTATTTTCTTTTATTTTATAAAACTGCTCTGCAGACATTTATGACAGGTTTGCAAGGAAAATTCAAAGTATTTGTCCTTTGACAAATTTTTTTTTATAGAAAACTAATATTAAATGTAAACTACAATCAATTTATAAATATTTTTAAGTAGCAAAATAATTAAATTATTCAATTTCTTAAACATATTAAAAAAATTATATTAACTTTAATTTTGATTTTTCTATTATTTTATAATTAATACTATTATTTATGAAATTAAATATTCAAACATCTAAAAAAGAAATTATATTTTTTTTACTAAAATTTAATATTTTATGGAATATTTTAATTTTTGTATTTATAATATCTTTTAATATTTTTAAAATCCACACATACAAATGGAAATAATATTTAAATATGAGGACTATAAATTTTCCATATAATTATACATGAATGGTCAATATTTTTTTTAATTTTAATTATTTTTAGTTCTTAATTAATTAAAAACAAATGATTAAATTAGTCTTTAAAATTTTATTTTTCTATCACTTTAATATTTAAATTTAACAAAATTTTAAAAACATCCTAAAACTCTAATTTATTTTACTTAAATTCTTAAATTTAATCGCTTAAACATACATTAATATTACCGTTTAACTTACACGTACTACATAACTTTTAACTAAAATAAATAACAACAATTTTAATTTTTTAAAATTTCATTAATTCTAAGAATTAAAATAATGATAAACTATCATTTCAATAACTAAATTCATCATTTATTCGTTATCCAATCAAGTCACTTTCCTTAAAAAAAAAAAAAAAATTTGGGCCCCCTTATAAAAAGCCTTGAGGGCAGCTTTACAGGTTAGTCGAAATATGATAGTACTTTTGTTTCTTATCAAATAGATGCAAATTTTGGTTGGGTTTTCTTAAAATTCTCAGTGTTTCCTTCTTATTTTTCATTGTTGGACTGTAAGAACATAAGGCCTAGGTGCCGTAGTTAATTGACGAAGGAGGAGTGAGAATATCAGTGAGTAGAAAAAGGGCCATGGAATCAGCAGGTGACAGAAGGCTTTCTACAAAGGAACAAGGAAATGATGTATACAGCTCTAAACATGATGATGACGGTCGCTTAAAACGAACAGGTAAGTGTGTTGTCTTAATTCCCCAAACTCTGTTTATGAAAAGTATTATATGATTCTGAATCAATAAATGTTGTCCCATTTCCCCATACTCTGTTTATGAAAAGTATTCTATGATTCACAACCAATAAATGTTGTCCCAATCCTTCAAACTATTTATGAAAAGTATTATATGATTCTGAACTAATAAATGTTTACGGTCTCACTTTACCCAATTACGTGTTATGAGAAGATTATTGGAAAGCACTTCATATTTATAATTCCAACAAAAAATGTTTCACAGATGATTTATGTGATTTAACTTTTGTAATGATATGTATGGGCATGAAGGAACATGGGTAACTGGGAGTGCACACATAGTGACGGCTGTGATTGGGTCTGGAGTGCTATCATTGGCGTGGGCTGTTGCTCAGTTGGGCTGGATTGCAGGGCCTGTTATTCTGATAATCTTCTCAGTAATTACTCTCTTCACTTCTTTTCTGCTCACTGACGGTTATAGGTACCCCGACTCTGTTCATGGAACCAGAAACCACACCTATATGAAGATGGTCCAAAATATTCTAGGTAATTTCAAATATTAAGCTTCTCATTTCTCAATACCTATATTTGGATCTGTTTTATTTTTGGGTTTTCTCCAACTATCTTCCTCCCTTAGAAGTGACACACTAATTTCTTGTGATATTGGCAAAGAACGAGGTAGGCGATAGGGACATAATTTTTATTTGAGTAAATTATACTCTAAAGATAAGAATATTATATTATTTTTAATGTATTTTTTTCAATAGATTTAAATATATAATATTTTATTTTTATTTTTATTTTTTATTAAAATTACAATAACTTCTTTTAAAAAGTTTTTATTATCAAAACATTATTAACACTATTATTCTCTCTTTGATTTAAAATATATTTTCTCCTTCCTTAAGAAATTAAATATATTGCACTTTATTATAATATAAATATATATATTCAAAATTTTATTTTTTATCATTGTTTCAAAAAAATAGTTCATAAAATTTATTTAAAAATATTTGATCTATTGTAATATATTTTTTATTATTATATATATAACAATCCATTTCTTGATTTATATTGTTTATATTATTCTAAAAAATAATTATGCATTATACTAAATTTAATTATATATTTTATTTATAATTAATAATTTTTTACAAAATATAATTTAAAATAATAAAATTAAAAATAATACTATATATATAAGTAAAATAAAACAATTTGATATTATAGAATAATTTTATATTTCTATCCAATAAAAAATAACAATTGATGTAATTCTTAAGATACTTATGATAAAAGTCAATAAAATTTATTGTATATCGTAAGTTGTAATTAGATGATAATGTAAAATTATGTTATAGGAGAAGTATATAATTCATTTTCTCAAAATGAAATTAAATATAAGTATTCAAGTAGTAATTTAATTAATGTAATTAATATAGCTTTTTCATATACTATTGATTATTATTTTATTCATTAATTATAATAAATAATTAATTTTAATAATGTTATTAAATATAATATATTTTTGAATTTAATAAATGTAATGCTAATTTCTATATATTAAAAAATTATTATTAAAAATGTAATTAATACAAAATTGAATACTTATATATATATATATATATATATATATATATATATAAATATACGTTGAATTTTTATTTATAAAATTAATTATAAAACTTATTTAAAATATAAAAAGAAAATGTATATTAATATAATATATAAAACATATATAATTTATCTTCTTTCCAAAAAAGAAAATATAATTTATCTCGTAATTTCTATTTTTAATTATTGTTTTGATAAATTATTTTAAATTTAATTATATATATATTTTAAAAATTAGTGAGAAAGTGAATGAGAACTTAACAAATTAAAAATATTTATCTATATATATTGTTTTAAAATATATTTTAAAATTTTATAATGAATATTTTTTAGTGATGTTAATTGGAATATACTAAATTATATATTTAAAAAAAAAAAGATAATGTAATACTTGTATCTTTTTAAGAGAGGAAAATATAATTTATTTTATATTTTAGTATAAGATTGCAGGGTAGTGTAATATTTGCATATCTCGTGGTAGAGAAGTATGATTTACTTTATTAATATTAAGTTAAATGAATTAAATTATATATTTTAACATAAAAAGAAAATATAAGGTAATGATGACATTTCTTTGAAAAAAGAATGTAATTTTTTCTTTTTATTTTTAATAATATTATCTATTTTGATAATATTTTAGAATAAAAATAATATATTATTATACATTTTAATTATTTATTTTTATAAATATTATGTAATTATTTTGAATTGGGTCTATTACATTCATGTTTTTATAAACATTATGTAACAAAAAAAAAATCGTGTTTTTAACACTGAAATAGTCTTTGACCGTCAACAGAAAAATTAACGGTTTCAAGCTCTACCTAAGATATAAGATTGGATTTAATTAAAGTTTTTGTACTTTACCGTATATTTTATAAATATATGAAAACTTCTCTAGATAATGATAATTATGTATGTTTTGAATAAATTTATTTATAAATATTTATAAAAACTAAGAAAATAAAATAAGTTTAAAATATTTTATAAGTTAAAATTAATTTATATTTTTAATTTTTATAAAAATATTTCATTTAGTTTTTTGAAAAGTTGAGGCGTAAAAAATAAATTTTAATTTATGAAAAAAAATTTCATTTTTTCTTTTATAAATATTTGTGAAAAATTATCTAGACAAAATTTAAATAATTCTTATAGTAAAAATACTTATAAATACACTTAAAATATAAAAAATATAAAGTAAAATTATAAGCATTTACAACTTAAAATAGTTTAATTAAGAAATATTATTTTAATATTAATTATAGGATTTAATATGTTTTTCATCTTTAAATTTTAAGATTTTCACTTTTTAATTGCTAATAAAAATTTATGTAAGTTAAAGTCTTTAAATTTTTGTACCGTTATCATTTTTGGTATCACCATTTGATTTTTTTCATTTCTTTCTTGCTTGTATCCACAATTGGTGAATCACTTGTTGCCACATAAAAAAAATATTGAAATAGTTTCCAACTAGTAAACAATTTTGTGATAATTTTTTCTTTTGATGGTAACAAATTGTTAGAATTATTTTTTAGCCTTAGTCAAATAATTAAGACGTTTTTGATAACTAGAAAGATTTGTCACAAGATTGGTCACTAGTTAGCATTACCTTATCAATTTTTTTTTTATAACAAACTACTAGAAATTTTCTACCTTAGTCATGCAATTATGATCAGTTTTGACAACTAGAAAAAGAATGACTACACAATTATTTATAGTTGAACATCACCTTGGTGTTCCACATAACAATGTTCCATATAACAATAAGCCACATATACCAATTATGCACACAAGTTTAGAAAAAGTAAAAAAATAAAAAAACAGAGACTAAAAATAATAATTGAACAAAAATTTAAGAATTATAACTAATATAAATTTTAATTAGGGATTAAAAGTAAAAATTTCAAAAAACTTATTAAATCCTTAATTAAAATAGTTAAAGAAACTTTTTTTTTTCATTAGGTCATTTTCTTTTGAAGTTGATTGCTACATTTTAATCTTTGTGTCTCTTTCTCTCCAGGTGGAATTCAATGCCAGTTTTGTGGATTGGCTCAGTACATAAATATTGTTGGAACAGGCATTGGATACACCATCACTGCATCCATTAGCATGGAGTAAGAACCTAAAAATTTCCCAACTAGATTTTCAATTGATTTATAAAACCCTGAGAAGGAAATAATGTATATATTTTCATTGTACTCAAAAGCCACCAATATAAGTAAATTATAATATCTTTTTGCAATTATATTGTTAAAATCCTAGTATGCATTTCTTAGATATTGTTCCTTGTTTCTTAACCAGGGCAATCAAAAGATCGAATTGCTTTCATAAGAATGGGCACGAAGCCGAGTGTCATGCACCAAATTACCCATTTGTGATCATCTTTGCGTCCACACAAATTTTATTAAGCCAAATCCCTGATTTCCATGAACTTTCAGCGCTCTCTATTATTGCTGCCGTCATGTCTTTTGGTTATTCTTTAATAGGCATTGGTCTCTCCATAGCCAAAATTGCAGGTTTGGCATTGCATTTCGTTAACACTAATTTTATAATATACATTGTAGTTTCGAATGTTTCTGCAAGAATGCAAGGAAAAATATATTTTAAATAGTAGTCATTTCATGTGTTAAGATATATATTCATTTTAAATACCATAAGAATATGAACAAATAAGTTGTTTAATTACAGTACAAATTGGTAGTAATTTTATAATAATCTATAGGAAGAAATTAAATAACAGAAACTAAAGCTATTACATGTGATAAGAGATAATAGGATAAACTCAAATTTGAAATGTTAAGCTCTTGTTAACAAAAAGATGAATCTGTTTGACTGAATACTCTTACAGTAGTTCTTAGGCTAATAACCCTTTGATTCACTTACCCATTGGGTTTCTTATGTGAGACATAAATAACATTAAACTAATATATATGGAATGTTTTGCATCGGTCTGGAACATAGAAGGAGGAAACCATGCCAAGACAAGTCTTACAGGGGTCATCGTTGGAGAAGACGTGACAAGTCAGGAGAAGCTATGGAATACTTTTCAAGCTATTGGAAACATAGCTTTTGCATATGCCTTCAGTGTAGTAATTGTTGAGATACAGGCAAGCTAATATATCTTAGGCAAAATTGGTGCTTATTTCATTTAGTACTATAACTATTATTCTAGTATTGTTGGTTAACTTTGACGAATTACCTTCGCTTCATTTCATTTTATTTATACAACAGGACACATTAAAATCAAGCCCACCAGAAAATCAAGCCATGAAGAAGGCAACCGTGACTGGAGTCACAATCACCACACTGTTTTATATGTTATGTGGCCTTCTAGGCTATGGAGCATTCGGGAACAAGGCACCCGGAAACTTCTTAACAGGATTTGGTTTTTATGAACCATATTGGCTTGTTGACATTGGTAATGTCTTCGTAATTGTTCATTTAGTGGGCGCCTATCAGGTAATTATTTTACTGACTTAAGTGGCTAACTGATCATTATGCTATCAAAGAAGAAAGAGTAAAATTAATTATTTGGTATACCATAGATCTATTTTGTCAGATAATCTGACTGACCATATTTAATAATGTCTATATTTCAATTACATTTATTTTATCCATAATGATTTAAGTGCAATTCTACTCACATCAACGTAATGTTATTTGTCCTACATTAATTTGATTCTTAAAAATATAAAATATTGTATTATTGACCATTTAGTCTATCAAATCAATATTATTGGTCAATTTAACTTCTGGCCTTACTAAATCAGTTAATTTAATTTCAAACTTGGACAATTAAATTTTGAATTTGCATTTGTTGGGTACAGGTATATTCACAACCACTTTTTGGGCTGGTGGAAACTTGGTGTGGGAAGCGTTGGCCTGAAAGTAAGTTCATAGCAAAAGAATATCGTGTGGGCACATTCAGAGTGAATGGATTCAGGTTGATATGGAGAACGATGTACGTGACATTCACCGCAGTGATTGCTATGATACTGCCATTCTTCAACAGCATTGTGGGTTTGCTTGGAGCCATTACCTTCTGGCCCTTGACTGTGTACTTTCCAACAGAGATTTACCTGGTACTGGCTAAAGTGCCCAAGTTTTCTATGGTCTGGATTGGGGTGAAATTGCTAAGTGGGTTCTGCTTGATTGTTACTCTTATTGCTGCAGTTGGATCAATCGAAGGAATAATAGCAGCCCTTAAAACCAACAAGCCCTTCAATTAAATCCTATGCGTAGTTAGCTAGCTCTTAAAACCAATAAGCCCAACAATCGTTTGGAGAAATGTTTTTGGTCATTACTGATTAGTTTTTTGAATAAATTTTCTTTTAATCGTTTCTTACTTTTTTATGATATATTTGTTTATATTAGTTCCTGAAAAAAAAAATAAAGTTTAGTTTTTGTCTCCAAAATTATTTATTATTAGTTTTTTCTCAATAATTTTTTAAAATATTCAAATTATAGTCCCAAAACTATTTTTTTATATAAGGACTAAAATTAATCTTATATTGATCCTCTTTAATTAATCGACTCTGGTTTATTTATTCTCCTACAACTGACACCTAGTCAATTGATTGGCTAGAGCCGATCGAGATCTTGTATGCTATTCTCCCTCGTACTACACCTAACTCAACCAAACGATATAGTAGCAAGAGACAAGTTCAAATGACATTTGACAGTTGGCATGTTAGAGGAAGCAACACTGAAGGCACAAGCTAGAATGGCAGAGATAGACAACACTTGGCTCTTTAGAGGACAACATGGAAAGCGACAAGGAAGACAAGTGTGGATACCCATTTTTGTCCAGTTCTGGAGAAAGGAAGAGACAAAAGAGGCTAAGTCAGAAAAGGCAGGAGACGTGAGGGAAGTAGCAGTGGTGGCAGGTCGACTTGTCAAAAGAAGAAAAATGACAAAAGCGTGTCAGAAAAGCAACTTAGGGAAGCACAGTTTGGCAACCTTATGCTTCTCAATGTGCCTCAAGTAGAAGCATCCGGGATGGGGAGTTGTGCACCCTCGACCGAGTCATTTCCTCCCTAAAAAGCAGGAGGGTGTGGAGGACACATCCACTGCAACGGTCAGAAAAATGAAGAATAGTCACCACCACATTAATTACAAGATCGTTTCATTTGAATGAGGGAAAACCCTCCTGGGGGCACTAGAGCATTAATAGGCCTAGGGGAGAGCCACCGCATTAATGGTGGAAGATCTCCATGGGAGATTCGGGAGGCCATGAATGAGCCTATAAAAGGCCTCAAGCTCGAAGGAGAAAGGGCGAAAATCCTAGTATCAAAGAGAGTGTGAAATTTCAATCTTGAGTACCCTCATAAAACATTAGAGCTAGTAGTGAAAGAAGAAGTCCGGAAAGGATTTTTAAAAAGAAAGACGAAAGGAGCCTTCAGAGAAAACAACAATCCCTGGATAAAAGGTAAGACCTTCAAAATATCCTCCATGCACATCCATTTAGTGGCTCTAAGCTCTAAGCCAATACACTTCCTTGTTTAACCTAGCAAAATACTGCAAACCGCAGGCCAATTCTGAATCGGCCCTCTCCCATGTAACCGAAACCAAGACTGACCGAGAGCCAACGCTCTTCAATCTGACTCGAACTCCACTCAAATCACACACTCACCAAGTGCAATTCGACATGCTAGCCATGCTGACACCTAGTCGGCACCTTGACTCGGCTGAGACGGTCTCGACGCCTTCCAGTATCTAAATATTATTGCAGAACTATGTAAATTTTGAATTCTCCACTGCAAAGGGAGATACGTAGGAACAAGGGTAACTCTTGTCAAGTTCAACAATAAAAAAAACATTTATCTCTTTACTAAGGATCTTTGGACGCCAACGGATAGTCCATCCCATCCAACTTTCAAAACACATGCCAAGTACCATACGACACATAGCTCGCCGACACCTAATTGGCACTCCAACCAGGTTGAGTCGGTCTCAACACTCCAACTTGACCAAGTCGGTCTCGGTACCCCTCTTACTATTTAACCATCCATGCCTCAAAACTACGTAAACTTTGACTTCTCCATTGCAGTGGGAGATATGTAGGAGCAAGAGACAACTCTTGTCAAGTTCATCCAAAAAACCCAAAAAACATCCCTTGTTCGTCTTTTGTAAATGTCTTCCATTCTTAGAAAGACATAAACGGTAATGTAGAAGTCATATCTCATTTCATGCATCTAGTTAGGGTAACTATCCTTGGATAGACGTGGTGGGATACTAGTGATCCCATAAGTAACCGACTCTCGAACCTACACTTTGATTTCAGACCAGCCTTATCCATCATAAGTTTCCTGCCGTTTTCCATAAAAATGTCGGTGGCAACTCCATACTCCTTGTTCCTTCCCCGGAGGGGACTCAGATTCCAAAATGAAAGTCTTCACCGTCCCCATCGCGATCCAGGTTACGACAACAAGTATATAAAGAAAAAAGACAACCTACATAGGGGTTTTGGAACAATTATCGGGGACATAGAACTTGAGGGAGATTATCGGTTAACCTTGATAGTTTGTGTCTTAGGCAAGAACATTTGGTGTCCACTGTAGTCGCAGGAAAACTAATCCCAACGACCACCGCATCTGGAGAACCCATGACCAGCTATGCCAATCGCTAGACAACATTCCAACTCAGACAATGGTGGAGATGGAAGGCACGATCCCATGCAGTACTTGTTGCATGCAGTGGCCAACCTCTAACAAAACGAGTGAGGAACAAACTCAACTCAATGTGTAGGTTGTCTGTCATTAGGAGGAAGTAGAGGAGTGCTATCGACAGACAGAAGAGTGTCATGTTCAGGCCTTAAAGATGGCATAGGAGAGGGAGCGAGAGCTCCAAAGGCATCTAGGCACATTGAAGGAGATGATGCAAAGGTCGAACAAACCACCCCTCCGCTGCCACTAAGACAGCCTTTCACGAAAGAGATTGGCCAGGCTATCATTACCCCCAACTTTAGTGAATTGGCATTGAATGCCTTTGACAACAGCTAAGATCCCTATGTACATATCTAGGCCTTTCAAATGCAAGTGTGCATAAGTGGGAGAATTGATGCCATCAACTGCAAACTATTCTCGAAGACCTTAAAGGGTGTAGTCATGCAATGTTTTTTCATCCTCCCGATGAGAACCATCCACAATTTCCAAGATTTGACATGTTTTGTGTCGCAGTTTGCAACCAACAAAACGAAAAGGTTGGAGGTGGTCAACTTGTTTGACATTAGACAAATGAAGGAGGAATCACTCAAGTAGTCCCTTGCACTCTTCAACAATGTCACTATACAAGTGAGCAATCCTTACCATAAGTTCTTCGTAAAAGCCTTTCAGAAAGGCTTACTTGCTAGGCAATTTAGTAACTCCTTAATCCTAAGGAAGTCGGCCAATATAGAGGAAATCTGAGCGCGAGCAGAAAAAAACATAGAGATCGAAGAAGATTCGACTGACCAGAGAGAGGTAGAGCATATGACATAGAGAGAGCTAGATAAAAGCAATCCCCAGGATTATGTTGGGAAACCAATTCATTCTCAAGAAAGGAACTACAAATAAGGAGGGGGACCAGATATATATACCCCACTAAGGATAAAGAAGGCTCAAATCTTGAGAGATGTTTACCATACACACTTGTTAAACATCCCCAACTGACCAATAGGTAGATGGGCCCAAATCGAGATAAATGGTGCGAAATCCATAAAACCTATAGGCATGAGATTGAAGATTGTTGGATATTGAAGAGGCAAATAAAAAAGTTGATGCAAGAAGGCCACTTGAAGAAGTATGTACAGAGGCAAGATGACCGGGAGTTGAGGAGTGGAAGGCAATCACCTTGACGGGCATGATCACGTAGGGCTGATGTCAGAGAATTAAGAGAAAGAAGGAATCAATCGCATTCCCATCATGAGCAAGCTCAGCGGGGAACCAACATGACAATATTAGGTGGAGAAGTTGGAGAAGGGTTGATTAGAGTTGCGCGAAGGAGGTATGCCAGGTCAATTATGACAGTACACAAAGTAGGAACTATCTAATATTGGGACATTTTATTACTTTTATTGATCAAGTCTATGAAGGGATGCAAAGACATGAGGATGAACTGGTAATTATTATTATGGTGGCAACCAATTTCAAGATAGAAAAAGTGTTAGTTGATAGAAGGGAGTTTGGCGAACATACTTTACTATAGCACATTTTTACAAATGGAATGGCCGGAGGCAAGGTTGGAAAGGTGCACAGGAACTTTAGTATGGTTCTCGGAAGAGTAGATAAAGATACGTGGATGTGTGGGGATAAGAACTACTTTCAAACAAGGAAGAAATGCAAAAATGATATCGGTAAAATACATGGTCATCAATGCAAAAACCTCATACAACATCATTCTTGCAATTGAAACTGCTAAGTGGATTCTGCTTGATTGTCACTCTTATTGCTGCAGTTGGATCAATCGAAGGAATCATAGCAGCCCTCAAAATCAATAAGCCCTTCAATTAAATCCTATGAGTAGTTAGCCAACTCTAGGGATCAACAATCGTTTGTAGAAATGTTTTTGGTTATTATTGATCAGTTATTTGAATAAATTTAGTGCTTTTTTTTATTATATATTTGTTTATAATGGAGTAATAGTGTTTTTAGTTCCGGAGAAAAGTTTTAAATTTTAATTTTTGTCTCCAAAATTTATTAATAGTTTTCGTCTCTGTATTTTTTTAAATATTCAAATTTTAGTCTACAAAATCAATATTTGTTCTCTTATACACAAAGGACTAAATTTTGAGTATTTTAAAAAATATAAGGACTAAAAGTTAATGTTTTTAATGACAAAAATCATAATTTGAATGTTTTTTCGGAGACTAAAAAACCCCTACTCTTTTGTTATTGTTTGTTTATTTCTTAGAAGTGTTTTTTTTTTTCTGATTTAAGTTATTACGATGAAGGATGGAAATTTCCCGAGAAAAATGCTATATTTTTCTTTATTCTTTTAACATATTATTCATCAACTAAAATATAAACAAGTTTCTGCTGTTTTTGTACGAAAATATTTCATACTATATGATCATTTTCTTTTTAATTAAAAAAAAAGCTTTTTACTTCTTGAGTTTCTTTGTTCAAATAATATCTACGTATTTACATAAATTCCTATGTAATAACTGCTACATGATTTCTTATACTGTAACCAAATCAACATATCACCATTTGAATGTTCCTGAAGGTATAAAACCGTCTTGTTTGCCAAGTATAAGGGGTTCATTTCATCAGCAAATTCGTCTAGGGGAGAGGGATTTATCTTCTAACAGGAAAATAATAATTACGAGCAATGCTTCTTCCGATGGAGCTTTCATTTAGATTTAATTTATACATAGCATTTATGCAAAATGCAAAAGGCAGATGTAAAGAATTGAGTCAATGATGAACGCAAAATAGATAACAAGTTCATCGTGGAAGATATTTTACAAATGGAACTAAATCAAGAGAGGCCAAGTAAACAGAAATTTGATATATGCAACTAGATTTCTAAGAGCTAAGTATGTGTAGTGTTGCCTTTAGTTTAGCCGAGGTGCTATCTGAGATATCCTTTCATCTTCTAGTAGTGCGTAAGGGTCCACATATTGTGGAGGTGAAATAGCCATCTTGCTTGCATCATGGACAAAAGTTGGTCCAAAATACTGCAACAGTAAACCAAGGATCAAATTCAAAACCATCTCTTAAAAACATTAAAGGCATCAATCTTTCAATCACTATTTACTCCTATGCCACTACAAACAGACTCAATTCAAAAGTGAGGCTTCAAGTGTAAGACCTCGTGCCACAAAGAGCAAATATATTTCCATTAGAAGTTTCAGTTTCAACGGGGCAAATCATTTCAAACCAAGAATTCATGTTTTATTCAGCTTTGTTTCCTAATATTAAATACAAAACCAAAGGATAGATTAGAAGATGTAGCAAAGATCACTTCGGCATTATGAAATGAAGTGACTGCTCCTAGAATTAAACATACAAAGACAATTGTACTAACAAAATTGAGTCTTTTATCAGTTTATGACAAAAGGCACAAAATTCATAGATATACAATGCAAGTTACAAAATTGCCTGTGAACTATAACTATATACATGACTATCTATTAAAGGTGAGATCTTTTATTTTTTAAAGAAGGAAGTTAAGTATATATAGCCTATAGGTTCTAAATTGTCATTGTTTGCCAATTTAGTAGGTTATGTTGTGTCCTTCAAATTGTTATTCGCTTTAATAACAAACAAGCTAATAGTTGAATGAAAAATCATGCTGTCATTGTACAAAAATATGACCAAGATACTAACATACACTACTTAACATGCAAACAGTATGGTGACAGGATATATAAAAAAAGGATGCACACATCACATCAGTTATGAGGCCAAGAGCTTACAAAGTAAAGAGCAGAGAAGGTTGCAACAATTACAAGGATCAACGGCCAAAATCCTAGGAAGAATGTTCCTCCAATTGTCAAAAGAAGTTTAGCACGGGGTATCAAGCCCTGAAATAGATAAATACATAAGTGATTTCTTGGGATTTCACCCAAAAAAGGAAATTCAATTAGATCTAAGCGTCAAAGTTCATGTCAATATAATACATTATCAATTCTGATTCAATGACATTTTATTTTGCAGAATAGGATAAGTGTTATGGTCATATCTATCAGCCAAAAGACTTGCTAACTTCTCATATAGTAATATTAGATGTAAAAGAAAGTGCGCCAATGTCTACATGGTCTAACAGAGGGCGTTTGCATACTATAAACCTCATGTTAATTTCTTAATACATATTCTATTATAATTACTACAACAGAGTAGCTGATGATTGTTTTCTGCAAGTTACTCATGACCATTTCATGCTTGTCACAAATTTAGGGTGTGTCTAGGTAAACAACTTAATTAGACACTTTACACTTATTTAATAAGCTCTTATTATGTGAGTTTATTCCTAAGCTTAATTGTAAAGCTTATAGGAATAAACTAAAAAGAACTTATCAAAAAGTCGTAAGCCACATCCATATAAGCCCAAATAAGCTCTTCTAAACATCCCATTAGACCCTATTTGAATAGACTACCTCACAAAGAGAAAAAAAATATGAATGTAAAATGAATTGAGCTTCTTGCATAAGCTAAAATCAACTTATGTATGCTCTTTTCATTTAACTTCTCCAAAAGCTAAGGTGAATAAGTTGATTTTAGCTTGGAGAAGCTCAATACATTTTACCTTCTTATTAGTATTTATGGAAGCTTAGTCCTAAGCAATTATTGGAACTCATCATAAGAAGCATGGAAGCTGTATTTCTATATGGAGATTGAGAAATGAAAACTTCAAAACTTCCAACAGCTTATTACTTTCTTAAGTCATTAAATAATAATTATTAACTACAGAGCAAATAAAGTACATACTTCTATGTTGAAATTATTTAAAATACTCCAACTCATTCTCTCAGCTAAGCTATTTATGATGAGACAAGAAATAATGTTTGTTAGAATTTAAATTATAAAATTATTAAAGCAGAGTTGTTTATTGGAAAACTAATGAGTACAAACTTTATTTTGAAAATTATTTCAAATTCTTACTGTTTATTGGAAAACTGATGAGATACTAATTCTCGGCAAAACCAGTTGAATTGTTTAAGTTCCAAACATCAGATCAAAGATGTGATGTCTCAAAGTGTTCCAGCTACTATTTTAAGCCTAAAATATAATAGCCATATCATGTTTGGTGATTTGAGTTACAAAACCAAAAATTTATAGCATTTACAGATCACTCATTATTAGACTTAATAGTTCTATAATTGGTGACACATAAAAGATAAAAAATAATATACTGTTCTGAAAATAATGTTGAAACCACAGTCATGTTGCCATTTATAGCTGAATTTTTTAGTACTTCTTTTCATTTGTTCATCCTTCCAGTCTTTCTCTGTCCTCCATATTCTCCATGTTTTTCATTAATAAAAAGCTTTGAATTAGTATTCTTTCTTCAACACCAGCTAATGTCACTGATTATTTATAGATTATTCAAAACCTTTGAAACAATATCACTGATTATTTATAGATTATTCAAGGAAGAGGAATGTTGATAATGAATCAACCTCAAGACCTTCACTGTTCAGTGCCATAGACCGTTCCCTCTGATTGTCTAGACTCCTCTCAACATTGGTTGAGACAGCATTTCTTTTTGGGAAACCTCTATCTTCTTCATTCACATACACCTCTTCATCAAGTTCGTAGTTGCTTTGTTTGTAATCATCAAGCAATGATGTAGGGGTCATACCTCTCCTCTTCAATTCCTTCATAAATAATGACTCTGGAGGCTCTTCACCTGAAAACACAACAGAAGCAATATGAAGCCACATAAAGGCAAAGTTAGTCACCTGATGTTCTCTTTAATCACTTCTAGATTATAATCTGAACCCCTTCACCACTACCTCTACTCATCTTGCCAAAGCATAATAACATACAGTTTTTCTAGCTAACCACCACATGAAAGGCCACATAATGAACAAGCTGAAAGTACAAGAACTCATCCTACACTGAATTAACTAAAGGCACTGATAAACAAAAAAGGAAAAAATAAATAAAGTTTTAGTAATCTGCTAAGGAAACAGAGTGAATATCACAAATACATATCATCAAACAAACAGAGATAAGAAATTTTAGTAATCTTCTGTATTATTTCAAATAAACAACAAACCTTATTAATACTAAAACAAGAATTAGAACAATTCCGAAGAAACTATTAATCATCTTAATAAATGAGACATGAAAATAAAAATTAAAAACAAAACAAAGAAACTTGCCATTGTTCTTGTTATTGGTCTCTTGAGAGCCACAACAAACCCTGAAAGTGGAAGACCTAGAAGGAGTGAAAGTTTGCAACTTTGCGATCCTTTTGTTGAAATAGCAAGGTAGGTGATTGTTCCACGCAGATTTTCTGTGAAAATTGGATTGGGAAAGGGAAAGTTGAGAGAGGGTAGGTCTCAAAGAAGCCATAACTAACGCACAAAAGTTGAAATTTGGAAGAGAGAAACCCAAATGAACGAAAGGGGTTTGGTGGCAGAGAGATTTGAAAAGGCTTCTTCTAGAGGAAGTAGCAAGTGGAGCAGAGCCTGCAGCGGCTGGAGAAGCGCAGTTTAGAGCGAGACCACTAACAGTGGCTAATGTGCGCCAGGGGTTGGTCTGGGTTTGTGGCTATAAACAACTAACAATTCTGGATTTGCGGTCAGAGGCTGCTGACACATAGACAAAATAATCATGATTTTTTGCTTCTCCAATAGATTTTCTTCACTACTTTCGCTATTTACTTATTCTCACAAATTATAAAGTTCTGTTTCTTCCACAAAAATATGGCCAACTTTTTCGGTTGTGATGTCATGCAGTTCGTCTTTTTCGGCAAAATTTAGAAACATTCTTATCAACAGTAAAACTATAATGGAAATAACTAAAAAAGAAAGGATTGAAATATAACTACTATTTTACTTAGTGTATTACATACAATAAATAATTACTTTGTATGATTAAAAATTATAGTAAATAAATAATATTAATTATACTATAATTAAAAATGTATATTCTAAAAAAAGAAAAAAATTATATAAAAATGTCAAATTGAGGCTCACTCTCTAAATTATATATTATAATTTATAATAAAGAAATATTTTTTATTTTTTCAAAAAGTATCATTTAACTTTTTTTCTGATAAAAAATTATTTAAATTTTAAAACTTGATACACTATATCAAATTAAAGATTTTTTTTTTAAATAAACTAAATTTTAAATTATTATAATCTTAGTTAATTCTAATTTGAATTTTTAATGTACTTATCAATAAGGATTTTGTCTTGATTCAAATAATTTATTTTAACAATATCTTCAATTTTAAAGTCTGTTTTTTTTTTTTAGAGACACCAAACATCCGTTTATACTTTTCAAAGCCCAAAATGGAAAAGTAATAATACACTTTCCAAAATACAAATCGGAGAAGCAACAACATTGTTAGAAATGTGAGTTACTTTCAACTGAATTGTTTTCCAGGGAAGATCCCTTTCGAAAGAATATCATGGAAAGACGAAATTGAGTATTATATTGCGTGTAAGCTGAGAAGCTTGCCACTGTAGTATTTTATTGGTGCTCAAGACAAGCCACTACTCCATTCATCACAAATTCACAATCAATCGAAGTTGATAAATCAAAATTCACAAGCATCTTTTGAAATGGGTTTCAGAATTAAGACAAAACTTGCAAGAGTTCTACAAATGAGTATTTTATAAACTTTGTTGTGTTACACAAGGACAAGAAACCAATAATACAATACTGTCCTATCCGGAGCCTAGAAAATACACAGACACGCGTCCTTTAATATTTTTGCAACCTTGCGTTTTAGATAATAGTCTTCACCTGAATTGACTGGAAAGCCACATGAGTGGTACGTGTTGGAGCAACATCTGAGACCACTAGAACAACATCTCCTTGGCTGATCAATCCTTTAGATTTCATAAGTTGGACAGACTTTGAGATGTTAGATTCAGCATCATCTGACAAATCAACCAGAAGGGGTACGACACCCCAATGCAAATTCAGAGCCATGCGGGTACTGTCATCATTGGTGAAAGCAAAGATGGGAGGATTCGGGCGGTTGCGCGATAGAAGTGATGCCATGTGGCCATGCTTTGTGTACACAAAGATGGCATCCACACCAAGGTTGTTGGCTGCACACATGCACAAATGGGTAAATTTTGATTATGATTACTCTATTGCCACTATGAAGAATTCATATAGTCAACCACAAGTTGCAACAAGAATATGAAGTACCCATGTCAACAGCACAATTGCATATTTGCTCGGTGATGCATTCTGGCAATGATACTCCAAGTTTATGGTGGTTGAGAAGACCTTGCCTGTTTTCCTCCCGACTCCAAGATTCCATTCTACTGCTAGTCATGTCTAAGACTGCCAAAGCTTTGCGTCCATATGATCCAATAGCTGACTCACCAGACAACATCAAAGCATCAGCATACTGTCGAACTGCTTCAGAAACATCTGCTACCTATTGCATTAAAGCAAACATTTACAAGAGGTAAGTTCAGGCTTTCAGCAATTCAATAGAAAGGAATTCTGCCCTAGTTTCCTAGTAACATTTATTCTCAATCTAAGATATTGATAATAATCGTCCTGGATGTGAAAATTGATTTTACCTCAGCACGTGTTGGTGTTGGATACTCAACCATTGACTCAAGAAGCTGAGAAGCTACAATCACTGGCTTGTTTAGTTGTCTGCATATGTAAATTATATCCTCTTGGACTGTAGGAATCTGTTCAAGTGGTATTTCGACCCCAAGGTCACCACGAGCCACCATGATTCCATCAGAAGCTCGCACTATTTCCTCCAGTTTATGAAGGGATTCTAAGCTTTCTATCTTTGCCAAAACTTTTATAGATCTGAAACAATCATGTAATTTTGCTAAATTAACTTTGAATGAAAGCACTTACATAGAAGAAAAGAATGTTGATGTTTAAACTAGTTGAGTTAATTAACAATCGGAAAATTATGCTGTTAACATCAGTATTCTCAAGACAGCAATGACGGAGAGGAAGCTGACCACCAAAATTAATAACTCAATCTATGCATTTCTTCAATCACAATAGGTGCAAATGTAATCTAGGAGGTAGTGCTGGTCGGGCCTGTTTCATATAGAATTTAAAAAAACCCAACTTATAATGTTTCTATTGATTGTAACCTATATGATTACACCTTGAAGATAATGATTTGGTGTTACATGGCCATGGCCATGCCTATCATAATGCCGTGCAAGTGCTGCACACCAGTGTTCTTATAGCAGTTTAAAGGGAAAACGAGGAAAATCAGTAGCCATAATAACACTGGCAGTAGAATACTTGTAATACTTAACAGATTCCTAGCCACTGGCATGAGTGCATGACATTTGGAACTAAAAATTATATCAAGTTATCAACATCTTTTTAGGAGTTAAAGGTTACATTATGTGGCTAAAACCATATAATTATTCTTTTGTGAACTTGTGCTTCCTTACTTGGTTGACTTCGTAGAGAGGTACTTCTTTAGATCCTTAACAGAATCAGCATGATTGACAAAGGATAAGGCAAAAAAATCAACTCCCTCTGCTATACCAAAGTCAATGTCAGCCCAATCCTGTGGATAAAAACAAATTAAATTCAGGAGAGAGAAAAAACATATAAGGGAGAGATTTTCAAGTCATAGTTATTAATTAATTATTCAAACAAAAATACAAAAAAAAGAGAGGTTCATACAGACAAAATAGTTATTAGTTTTAGTAAATTATGAATGTGATACACTTAGTTCTGAAGAAGGTAGCTTCTCTGTAAGCTGGTTATGCTGCCACTGAAACTTGTATAAATAATTATGCTGACATTGTAAAATGAAAAAAATTTACAGCATTGTCGGAGAATTCAACAAAATTATAGCATTTATGGTAGTTGAAGGAACATCAGCCTAACTTCCTGATCTTTTGAATGGTTTTGAGGAGCAAAACATGGGACTTTGGAAGGAATAATATAGTATGCAATTTATCCATGTATTGACAAATGTAAGAGCGTGGGTTCTTGAGGCAATATCTTATTTCATCATATTTACCAAAAAAATATCAAACGTGAGTTTTGACAACAGTTGACATTGTTAGTTTAAGGATGCTTCCAGAGATTCAATGCTGTACATATAAAGAAGTATTTGCAGAACTCTAGTTTAAAGAAGTAATTGCAGAACTCCAAGTTTATCCTTCATGGTCTTGATTAAATGATTTGGGGGAGAAAAAGCTGCAATATATATACCTTTGTTGATAGAGTGGGGAGCTTGTTATTCCCTTTCACAAGCTTTCCATCTCTCCAGAAACTAAATTTGGCTCCAGGCAGGAAAAGACCAGCATCTATGCACTTACAATGCAATTCATTTCCAGTCTTTTCAACAACTTCAAAGCATGCCATTCCACCATCAATAACAAGTTCATCACCCACTTCAATACCTGAAAGCCATTAACTAAGTTCTGTTACTCACTTTAATGCATAAATTCATTGCTAAAAAGGAAGGGTCGACTCTTCACTAATTAAGCAAAACACCATCATCACCTTCAGAAAAACCTGTATAGTTTGTTTGAACAGTGAATGGGCGAGAACCATTGAAATGTTCAGCAGTAAACACCCAATTTGAACCTTCCTGAGATTGAAACAAAAAATAGACAACTCTCAGCATGCATGATTGATGGTTCCAAATTCAATTCAGCTAACTCCAATAAGTGTGATCGCACAGGACTAGCTAGCACAAACAAGCCTTCCAGACAACAATAGAAACATAATCCAAAACCCAAATACATAACCAACAAAAGTCTAACACAGTCAGTAGATAATTGACTTCCCTAAACATGTTATCAGAAGTTTGATTCCTGATCATATATATGGAAAAGACTTTATTATGAAAGACAACTTATTTCGGTAATCTCTACGCCTAACAAAGAATTAGTCTCTCACTATTTTTGGGAGGTATCATTTGTGCAAACAAAAAAAGAAAAACAAATACATATGCTAAAAAGGTTACCTCTACTTTAACCGAGGAAGAAGCTCCATGATCAACAACATGAATCTGACTACCCTCAGTGTCAATCATCACAGAAACACAGAAACCCTTTTCCTGATTCAACTTCTTGATCTTCCTAATCACATCACGGTGCCAGTCCCTAGTGCCATGGCACATGTTGAGCCTGGCAACACTCATGCCTCCCAAGGCCAAGTTCTCAAGATCCTCCAAAGAGCTACAAGCAGGACCAACAGTGCAAACGAGCTTGGTCTTTCTCAACCCCGCAAATCCCTTAACCGTTAAGTCTCCCTCTGAAACCACGTCCAACCCAAAAGCACCCTCCAAAGCCTCACGCTTCGATCCCTCCACACCCACTTCCACAGCTGCGCGAACCTTAAAGCTAAACCTTTCACTCCCCTTCCATTTCCCTCTGTTGAAACGAAACCCAAGGCTAACGACTCGGCCACCGGAAACCCGGTTCTTCAAATCAATTGGGGGGTTCCCTGCAACGCTCACGAGACTCAGATCGCTCGCTGAAGCAACCATTGACTTCAAAACCATCGACACAAAGAAGTTAACGGAAGCCTCTTGCTGGAACAATATAGGTCTAAATCGAAATGTGGTACCGAAGATTTGAACTTTACCACGATTTAGGTGTGGGGTTTGAAAGGTTTTGTTGTAAACTCCGCCGATGTTTGGACTTTGGACTTCGAATTTTGGCTGCGGAAGAACCCGGGGAGTTTACCAAAACGTGTAGGTATAGCAGCGCAGAGAAATTTAATGAAGACAATTACGTAAAATTATTTAATATTTGTTTTTTAAATATTAAACATTTATTAAAATATATTATAATTATAATTTTTTATTTAAGCACCAGGTGATCCACTTGTCCTGATCGTCTGTACCAGGAATATCAGGTTTTGTTTATGTTTTCAATATTTGTCATAGAGTACTATTATATTATATTTATAATCATATTTTATAACATTCTTTTATAAATTATTTATAAAATCTAATAATATAAAAATAAAAAAAATATTTTACGCTGTTATTTGTATTTTTATCACACACTTTATTTTATTTTTTCTTTTTTCTTCTTTTTTATCTCTCCTTTAGTGTGAAATATTTTTTTTTTCTTATTAAAAAAACATAATATTTTGTTTTAATCCGTTATGTTTATTCCACAACCACTTTTTAACGTAATTTTAATATATTTTTTATTATTAGTTAAAATTAATTGAAAAATATGTTTCGAACATAGTCTTATATTCTATAATAAAATTTAATTAATAATAAAATATTATAGTAAAGATATTAAAAATTCTATTTTTAACACCACTCATTCTATATTAATTAATAAATTATGAGTTTAGCATAATGAACTATTATTTCTTAACATAATGATTCAAAGTGTGAATCCTTATTAAAATAAATGTCAATATTTTAAGTTTGACTATAAATTAAAAAAGATGAAGGAACAAACTCAAATATTATTTGAAATAATTTGTTGAACAACTAAATAAGTTAAACTTTAGATAAAAGTTAAGTTTAATAAGTAGGTTAAATTTAATTTACATATAATTTGATTCGATTGATTAAAAAATCATTTCTCTTATATATATATATATAATTTCTTTTGTATTCATATAATTATATTTTTAATTAATTTTATTTTATATAAACAAATAAAAGTATATAAAAATTGGATGAAGAGAGAAGAAATAGAAGAAAAATAGAGTGTGGTAGGTAAAAGATAAATAAAAATAATGAATTTTACACATTTTTATTTTCTTACAAAACAACAAAAAAAAATGTTCTGTAAAAGAAGAGATTCGTAAAAAATAATCGATTACGAATTGTTTGTAATCGATTATCATAAATTGTTTATGATCCATTAAAAATCAAATTTTAATGGTTGAATTATGAATTTAATATGTTGAAATGCAATTTTATTTTATTTTTCTTAAACCAAACCTTCTTAAATTCACTTTATTTCTCACTTGTTTTTATTATTTTATTTCTCTCTATCCTATTTCCATTCATCCTATTTTTAACTTATTTCTTTATTTTCTACAAAATACACCCTTAACGATTACAAACTGTGCAAATTAACGCTCTAATACAAACACCGTTAAATTCCAATAAAAAATGACACGTGCCTGCGTGACAAATATAATGGTGAAAAAAATGTTCATATCAGCGAACAAAAATGTTCAATTCGGGAAATAAGGTTCTATGCTAACCAGGCAAGCTTACAACCCAGACTAGCAAACGGAGGATAGGTTACAAAAACACACCTTATAGAATTGAACGTAGTTATGAAATTTGAAGTATAACTATAATATATTATTTCCTTTTTTATATAAATATATAATGACAATAACAATATTATATACTAATATTTTGTCCATACTATTCGAACATAACATATTATTTCTACTGTCAAATTATTAAACCCTACTCTGACTTCAATACATTGTTGCCAATTCAAATAAACATAAGCGTGTTGTTGAAATATAGTCATGCTTTACAATATTGAATTATAAGTAGTCATGAACATTACTTCCAAAGAAGTATTTCAAGGAGACAATTTTAAAACGGGAAGACATCATCGTCCCACCAGCTGTACAGTAATAAAACAGAGACGAAGCCTGAATTTTAAATTCATTGTTGAATGATTTTATATATAAAAGTATATATATTGCATAAGTATATCAAAACAAATGGAATAATGACTAGTGATTATAGATAAATTATAAATATATAGGTAAATTTGATTAGTTAAACTCAATCTGCATTTAAATAGATTAAACTAGGTAGACTGTTAAATTAACTAGACCTCTGTTTATGTGTTTCATGTCCAACTTGCGGGCTAATAGACTAGTTGGCAGGCCAAATAATAATAAAAATATAAAAAAAAAAATACAAATGATTGACAGCCCTACAAACTTATTAAAAATTGATAAAAAAAACTGAAAAAATATTTAAGACTAGTGAAAAATATAACAAATGTAAGGATTGTTCATTAAATTTTTAATTTTAAATTATGCTAAAACATTAAATATTAGTAATACAAAAACAATAATTCATACAATAAAGACAATTAGTTCACAGATTGACCTGCAAACCCCGACTTGTCTAATCCAAGAATTAAATGGATCAGGCCCAATAGTTCATTAAGTTTTGTTTGCATTTCAAACATACCATCTATGAGCCCAACTCTATATATATAACCACACCAATGATAAATAATCTAAAAGAACATTTATACATTTTATAATTGTCTTTTATGTGACTAATTTTTGTTAAATAAGCTACAACTTCATATTGAGCAAATTAATTAAATGTCATATTAATGTGCAAATGGCTGGAAAGTAATGTTTAAAATGCGTTTAAAGACCGTAAAAACGTATGATTTATAGCTGAATCACGACTTTTTATCTTAAATTTTTAATGGTGTTACTTAGCACAATCAGTATAAAAAAATGTCTTTCATTCCAGAACTGTAAGTATCTTTTAGATAAACTTTTATGAACTCTCTTCTACTATCTTTAAATAAATTTTTATTTAGAAAATTTGTCCTAACATCTAGCTAGTGTAAATTTAAATTAAAGTATCAATTCATACTATTTGCATTACACTTAGTCCCGAAGACCCCTATCAAATCTCACGTACAATTTTTTTTTTTTTTTGTTCGTTTTCAATTCAACAACAGACTTAAAAAGACTTGAGAAATAATGTAATACAATACTTACATTCATGTTTATACCCAACAGTAAAATGAATAAACACGTTATTCAAATTTATATTTTATAATTAAAACGTATATTGTTATTTTATTATTATTTAAGATATTTTCTAGATAATAATACCTTCGACTATTTGTAACAAAAATAGTTCTTAAGCTAGTTGAAGACTTAAAAAAAATAACTAAAATCTATTGAGTTTATTTATTAAAAATTAAAAGTATTTGATAAAGTTGAATTGTTTTTAACAGATAAACTAACAAATAAATGTAAAGTGACACGAAAGTATATGTTTATATGTTTTTATATTTTTTATTTTATAGACAAAAACATATTTTTAAGTAATTATAGTTTTGTGTTTTTTTTAGTTTGAACTCATTATTTATTGTTTAGAGATTAAACATTTTATTAAAATTAAAAATGATTACATAAATAATATATGTATTGATTAAAATAAATAAGGTAGAATGGAAGGAAATGATAGCTAATTTTTTATTAAATTATTATGAATAAAACTAGAAAAGATGGAATAATTTACAATTTATAAACTTAAATTTTACTCCAAGAGTTACAAGAAATTTTTTATTAGTTATCGAGATAAACTTATTTATGAAAGATCTTTACTTTGATCAAACAAATTTATATGTTAGTCAAATAAACTATAAGCCAAGCACACTCGTCTTAAAATAATTAAAATAACACAATCAATATATTATAAACTATTTTTACTTTCTCTAAATTATCTCAATATTAGATTAGAGGCAAAAATAGGAGAGAATATCCTTATTTTGCGTTTTCTCTAAACTTCTAAGGCGAAGAAGAAGAAAAAATCATAAATTTATCCTCTCGTGTTTTTTCATGTTCCCCTTCCAACAAAATAACAATTAATGGTAGCAAGTGATTAAAATTGAGTAAATGTAATTTCATCAGCAAAAGAAGTAACATGTTAATTTAGTATATGAAAGTTACAATTTAGTTTTTAAATAAGCCAACTTCATAATACATTAGTTTTTTTTTTTAAAGTTAACCCATAAATTTATCAACTTTGTAATAATTTAGTCCACAAAATTATGAACTTAAAGTCAAATTTAATTAGACTCCAAATTTGATAAAATTCAATTAGCAATATATAATTTAAATAATATCAATTAAGTATTTAAATGTGTTATCTACACCTACTAGTAAAAAGTAAAATCGTTAGAATTGAAAAATTATAAGAAATCACATTTTAAAAATTATAATATTATAGAATATTTAAACATTATTTATTCAATACTTGTAACAATGATTACTTCACTAGAGAAAAATCCAGGGTCAATCAATTATTATTAGACAGAACAAAATAAGATTAGCAAAAATTATTATGGAAGTACCACCTTATCATTTTATTCATAATTAATTTTTTATTGTAATCTATAAGTTCAAATACTTAACATTTTTTTATAGTTAATGTTATTCACTTCTTTAATTTACGGTGAAAACATAATTTAAAAAAAATAATTACAAAAATAAAATTTAAAATATTTTTGGATTAGAATCACACAAGACATTTGTAAATATTAAATTATTTGAGTATATATATATATTCTTTTGTAAATATTTATCTATATATACTGACATATGTTTTTTATAAAATTAAAAATAACAGAAAATACATTAAAATTCAAAATAGTATTAAAATCTACCTAGGTTATAAACCTAATACCCGAACATGACATGGGATATTATAGTACTATTATACAAAATATAGAGTATAATTTTCATTTACCGTGGATGTAAAGATTTTTATAGTGCTTAAATTTAAAAGAAATAAACAATTAAAAAAAATAAATGTCCTTTATTAGGATAAGATGTGACTCATTGAAAGTAAAAACAACACTTAAAAACAATTTATTTAAGAATAATTTGTAAAAATATTATCACTCATGAATAAAAATTTAGATTCTACAATATAAGAATAAATATTAGAGTAGACTATTACAAAAGTCAAAAGTCTTGCTATACATAACAATATACAATTAAATAATAGTGTACTTTTCTTTTTTATATTTTTAGTATGTTATAATTAAATTATAAAACATATTACTTTAAATTAAAAACTTATAAATTTTTAAAATATATTTTAAGATATTGCAATGTTAAATTTATTTCAATCCACCCGAAATATAACACACTCAATTTAATTTGAATTTAATTTTTATATATTTTCAATGTAAAAAACATATAAAAAAATAAATCATGATCGTATATAATAACTACACAGTGAATATATAATCATTAACCTTAAAAGTATTATATTATCAAAATAAAAGATTATTATTAGTATAATTTTAAGATAACTATTATAAAACACATTAAATTTATCGTATATAATAATTTATAATATGTAACTATAAAAATTATTTACATGATAAAGATATACTCAATTAATTTTCATGACCAAACACAATTGAGTTAGTATGTGTTTAGTTTCACGTCAGAGAACATCAAAATTGATTTTGCTTTCGATCCAATATAAATTCAGTAAAGATATAAGTATTTAGTTTTACCTCCGAACTTCGATTTAATTATAAATTGTAAAACATTACTTTTATATTGAGTTAAAAAAATTACACTAAATTTTGTTTAAAATTTTCTCTCAAATTAAAAACATCCAAACATATATTACTTATTTCAAAATTAATTTTACAAAGGTCAAAACGAACGCTTAATTTGTTTTTGGGTCACGACAACTGGATTCAATTTATTAATTAGAAGTCAGATCAATTTATCAAACTGGGCCAGGTGATGAACAGCCCAACTAAAAGAGTTGAAAGAATACAATAAAAACTTAGTAACACAAAACACGAGGTTTCTGTTCAACTGTTGTGTGCCAGTCACTCTGATATATCCAGGTGTCTGCGCCTGATACATGTTACTTGAAAGGTACAAAAAAAAAATGTTACTTGAAAGGAATATATATTATCCAATCAGTCTCTAAATTTAGAATTATTAATTACTTTAATTTTTAAAATTAATAATTATCGCTCAATTTAATCTTTATATTAAGGAATTTTCAATTTAATAATTTTTTGTGGATCAATTAGCTTTGTTTTGATTCTGTTATCTATTAATTATTTAGTTCCTAATTTCAATAATCATATTAATTGATAGTTATTAAATTTGAGACCTAATTAATTGACAATAATTATTAAATTTAAGGATTAAAATAGTTACAGTATTTTTTAATTTTAAGGATCAAATTAATGCTGATTTTAGAATTACATTAGTGGATACTTACGGAAGTTAGATTTTTCTCTTTCTTAAATATGAAAGACTAAATTAATCAATATTTATAATTTTAATTAGGACCTGATTTAATATATTGTTCTTAGTTTTTAGAATCGAGATTATACCAAGAGATATTTTCACGTTCAGAAACTATATATGAGATTAATTTTGTTAAAAAGTAGAGTATTAATTAGTGGTAAATTTCCCTGCCTATACAAAAAATACTATATATATTTTCCTAGTGAGACATCGAACCTGTCATATTTTTAAAAGGCCTAAACTATTGGTCCCTTTTGTCATATTTTATTGGTTTTTTAAAGTATGGGAACACATGTATAGCACACGTGAGTCTTGCACGAACTGGATGTGGTTTGCAACAGTAAGCATTTGAACTTCCAACAAGGTGCCCCAATTTGGCCACATGATAAATGACAATGTAAAATAATGAAAAGTATATACTGCAGTGCCCGTCTAAGGAAGTCCTACGTGCTGGATGCGATTTTTTTATGCATATAGATATTGATGCATACCAACACATGTGGATAAGATACCACTACCATATGCAATTAAGAATTAATCGTTGCATATGATATATAGAGTGCATGTGAAGCTTTAATTTAACAAACTAAACTGTTTTGTCCAATTTCATTTCCTATTCACAAAAAGACAGTGTTGTGTATAGAGCATGCGACATCATGACAAATTAATAAAACACGATTTGAATTATATATAATTAAGCACAAATATTTATACATGAATACATCATATTACTATAAGTTAATCTGCGTACTGACTTTGTTTTTACTACTTTGGCTTGTAGCATACATTTATCTTGTGTAAAGACGACAGCCGTGGTCTATGTTCTTCAATGACCTATTAGCGGATACAAAATGCTATCTATCAATAATATCTCAACTAGCAACACGCAGTTTCAAATTATATCTACCGAGAAGTGATGAGCTAGGTGTTAATTACCTTCTTAAAAAACTAATTTCTATTATGAATATACATGCAGATGTTGTCACAGTCACTCCTATGTTTGTTATTATATGTATCAGATTGTTAGCTATAACTCTCGTAACAATCGATGAAGGCCAGGATGGTGAATAAAATCACTATAAATTAATTGTGATATTAAGAAGTGAGGATATCAGGTGAATCTTTTTTCACTTCAAAACCTATTTCATCATGCAGCCATGATAATTAGCAATTACATGAAACTAGTCATTTAGACAAACTACTTACACTCCCTTCACATACCAAACTTTCGGAGATTTCAAATTAATTATTTTGATATATTCGTTTACTCAGAAACTAATTTTGTTAATGGGAAAAAACTATATATATAACATTTGTTTTTCTCATAATTGTAGAAATGTTGTACACTTGTTTGTGTGAATAATTTGGTGGGAATTAAATAGAATCCGATGCCCCAATATGATTCGGAGCATTGATTCATCGCATGAGAATCAAGAGAAACGACAAGGGTCTAAGAAGAGCAGGTTCCAAAAATGTATTCGAGCGTGCAGCTGCTCCTTGGACTCGTGTAAGGACACGAGGGATTTAAGCTGATCCAAAAGCCAGAATTAATTTATAATTGGGTGTACTGTACTGATGTCACATGCCATGCAACAGTTTGGCATAATACTATTTTAAATCACGATCAAAACAAAGTGGATGACGGAATTTGAAGCAAAAGTAGATGCTAATTAAGTCAACTGATAAATAGGATAATTTGGAGCATGTGAGGAACGTGGCTCACGTTGCTTCTATCCTTAAGTCAAAATGAACAACAGTGTTTATGATGCACCTATTTTACAATGTGCTCTTTTTTAAAAGACAACTAAAACTGAGTCTGTGAGTGAGTAATCAAGAAGGTAACTCTGTCATTTTACTGGCAAAGCCTGCGTGAACGTCCAACGATATAGGATAAATTTATCTGTATTTGAGCCAAAATTTTGATACAATTATCTATTAAAGTATGAATCTAATCTAATAATATATAAAATAAGTCCGACCTTGTTTGATTTATTAATATTATAATTAATAATATTAATATTATGTATAAAAAATGATAAATTTAAATTAAAGTATATTTTATAATATATATTTTAAAGTAAATAATATTAATATAAATATAATATCATATTTTATAAAATATTATTTATTAAATAAAAATAATTTATTATTTAATACATAATTTTTAAAAGAATTATATTTACTAAAAATATAAGATATTGAACTGAGTTATAACAACCTAAAAATCAAAACCAAAGTATAATTTAAATTCATTCTTAAAATACACTCCGTTTTATTTTCTAACACTCGAATCCATCAAAATTTGTATCGATAAGCTGGAAAATCTTGTGTATTAAAATCCAATTTATGTCCCTTTCAAGATGAAAGGGGAGGAAATTAATGAAAGTAACCAGAAAGAAAATTTAAAATTTTTATTTTTAAAAATTAAATTTTATCTCTTTTTTCCAACTAAATAAAAAATAATTATCATTATCTTGTTTTCTTTCTTTGTTATTTTTTTTACTCTCAATTAAACACACCATTTTTCAAACCAGGTAGAGTTAAAAACACGAGAAGATGGCAAATCTCTAGTCTGGTCGTAAGTTACCCCTACTAAAGTTTACAAAGAGTGGTTTTAAGTCTAACCACGATTTTTTTAAAAATCCTAAAATAAAAGAATTAAAATAGGATATCATTAATGTCAATGTCTCAATGAATTGAGTTGACGTTGAACTTAAGCACATATATTTAGGAAAGGGTTTCACAAGCCCCAATTCCCCGTTAAATTAGATGGTTCAACGTCGCAAAATTGACTCTCCCATATTGTCTGAATGTCAAGTTGGGGTCGGCAAGGTAGAATTTGGCCCCCCAAGTCACGCATTTACCTGTTCTAACTTTAAGCATATTCTCAGACTCTTCTGCAAATATTCTTATTGTTGTCAAGTGAAAAATGAAGATTGACCTGAGGCATGAGTTGTTTTAACTACTGACTCATTGTTTTGAATAGTAAATAATCAACATTATATTTAATACTATACATAAAATTATTTTCACGTCTCATCTTTTTTTAATCATATACATTTATCATAAGTATTTTTTTCCAAAATCAAAGAAAATAGTAATAAAAAAACTTATTTTAATTGTATTTTATTTATTTATGGAAAGATGGAATAAAGAAAGATACTCACTATTTAAAATGATATTTTGATATTCTCAAACATGCTTGCTTATTTAATTTTTAATAAAGAAGTAAATACTATTTTAGGATTGGCCATTTCGACATAAAACTTTAGTTGGGTAATCGATTATTTAACTCTAAAAAATTAATTCATTTCAGAACTAGTCACATCGATTGAAAATTGTCCAAAACCGTGTAGAAAAACAATTTAAACTAGTATTTAAAAAATCATTTTTTAACTTTTAAAATAATTTAAAATATTTTAAAGATAAATAAAAAAAGATATATTTAAGAATTACACGTAAGTATAAATTATTCCAATTATTATTTTTTATCAGTAATTTATAATTTTTATATCTCAATATCTTATCATATTATATTATTTCATTACTTAAAATGTTATATAGCATTAAAATATATATATATTTAATTATTACTGATTCATCAACAATTTAATCATGATTTGAACTAATAAATCATGCACTAGTAGTAGTATTTTTACTAGTTCGATTTTAAAAATATTAATAAAGACAAAAGTATATAATCACCATGGGTTTAGAAATAGCTGTTGGACAATGCAATTAAATCTGACTTTGTAATTTTATATTAATATTAATATTTTACTTAAATGTGTTTTATTCTCTACAAAAATGATTTTATTTTATTTTAGTCTTAAAAAATATTTATATTTTATACATATTTTTAGTATTTTTTAGTTTTTATTTATCATTTTGTTACATTTTAAGTGATGTATTTATTATTTTATATAAAAGATAATTTATAAATAAATTTTAATATATTATAAATAGTGATTTTTTAATTTCTAATACTACTTTCACTTTTAAGTTCACTATTTTATTTTTAATATTGTATTTTTTTAAAATATAGTTTATTTAGATGCTTATAAGTTAATTTTAGTGTTTTGTTTTAGGTTATTTTTCATTTTTAATTAATTTATTTTAATATATTATATTTCAATTTACTTTGTTTTTAAAGACAAAATTAATTATTATTTGAAATATATTAAAAAATATATTATATTATATTAAGTCAAGGTTAATGAATTGAAATAAAATCAATAATATATTAAAATTAAATTATAAGGACATAATTAAATTATATTTTTAAAAAATACAAAACTAAAATTAGATTAGTTGATAAAAAGTAAGGATAATATTAAAAATATTAATATTACTACTCATAATATATTAAAAATAAATAAATAAAATAAGTTATATGTAATTATCATTTTTATATAAAATAATATATAAATTAATTTATGGAATTATACACATAAAAAATAATCTAATTATTTTAATTTAAAATATTTTTCATTTTCTTATTTCTCCTAATTAATATTTTTTATTTTATTTATTACATCAATACTAAACTAAATAGAGTTAATATTAAAAGACTAAAAAACATTAAAAAAAATGTGAAGAGTCTAAAAATAACAAAAAAGTTTGGTAACAATTAGAACTAAACAAAATCATATTTTAACTTCAAGAATTTGAAATTGAAAATGCTGGTTATATTTAATATACTATATTTTAAAAAAATTATTTTCAGAAATAATTTTTATTTAAGTTTCCTAGTAAAACATTCTTATGAGAGATGAGGATATCTAACTTTCTTAAGTTAGAAAGGAAGTTTTAACAATACACAGATTTTATGATATTTCTCATTAACTCATTTTATGTAATTATAAATTAAAATATGATAAATAAATATATTTAAAAATAATAAATATTAATGATTATATATTTAATATAATTTGAAAATTAAAGCTAAAATATATTGTTTAGTTTTTTCAATATATCAAATATTATGTTTTTTAAAATATTTTTATTTTTTAATTCTTTAAAATTGTCAATGTATTAATTAAAAAATTCTTTAATAATATTATTATTGTAACACTCAAGAAATATTTTAATAGAAAATGTAAAAGAAATATTTAAAATATAAAAAATGAAATATTTTGTTATGTTAGAGTTAAATGACAAATATTAAAAATTATTTCAATGTAAAAGATAAAAAATATTTTTACAACAAAATTTATTCAAGCCTATAATTTTAAAATGTATACAAATATTTTTACAATAAATTTTTACATAAATTTATGTAGTAAAATTATTTCTCTAAAAATTATTTTTGAAAAATCACTCATATACTCATAAAAATTATATTAAAACCAAACATTAAAAAATTTAATTCTCATCATAATATAAAAACATTATTCATAAGAATTTTAATCATTCATAAAAATCATAATTATTGTGATTTATGATTTTCAAAGTATGAAAAAGATTTTTTTTTTTATCAAATGTCTCTCAAGTGTACTTTTAAAAAAATTACTCCACATCTTTGTTATTATTTTTTTATTTAACTAATAATTATAAATTATTTGTTAAAATCGTTAAATTAAAAGAAAATAAAAAAATAATTCTCTCTAATAAAAATTTACAAATTTTATTCAATATTTTATAATAAAAATATTAATTGAGGATAGTTGTATAAACATTAAAAAAAGTTCTATATTAAAAATGTTTAAATATTACAAAGATATAAAATGTTATTATTAATATAAACAAATAACTATATCTTTTTGATAATTTACTAATGTAAAAGTATTTTTTAAAATAAATTATTTTAAAATTATTTTTCAATAAACATGTCTAAACACTACCAGAAAAATAAGATATGTTTATCTTTGTTAATATAAACTATAACTATTTTTAATGAAAGACAACAATTTTTTACAATATCAAACACAATCTTATTCAAACTAAAAAAGTTTACAACTATTATTATACATCACACACTTTCAATGAAACGAACCTTATTCTAAAAGAAATAAAGATAATAAGCACAACGCAAAGTATAAATAATACATATCTTACAGAATCATATATAATAAATTTATTAATTTTATAATAATAATAATAATAATAAAAATCACATCAATAATATTTTTAATAATTAAACATATAAAATTGTTTACAATAACAATATATATATATATATATATATATATATATATATATTTTATTTATAAATTATATATAAAATAATTCTGAGATCGTTAATTAAGTTGAGAGAATTTCACGGGTACATAATAATGTGTAAGGTAATAATTCTATTATTATTAGATAAAATTAACTTTATATATATATATATATATATATATATATATATGTCACCGTAAAAAAAAAATTATGAAAATAGGCAAATATGATTGGCTCATTGTTACGAAAATAACATGCATAACACTCCCGAGCCGGAACCCCATAGGGCAGGTGTTAGTTTTAATCTTTTGACTTGCACAGAGCATGCCAACTAACAAATGAATTAAATAATAATAAACCTCACAGACAAAGGGTAAAAGTGACAAAAGGATAAGAGAGAGCAGAGAGATTTCAACAACCTTGCTTGGCACCATCACACCACTCTATTGCATTATTATTATATATTCTTCTCATTCCACTCACTTCCTTCCTTCACAATTACACCCAAACCCAATCCTCTTCCTCTTCTTCTTCTTCTTCTGCAAACCTCTTCCCATAAATTACAACACATTTCTCTTCAACGTTTGCCTCCCCTCTTCCTTCTCGCGCGATTCGCAAATTCCGTTCCGAGATTGAGAACAATTGAACCGGAGAAGGGAAAAAGATTCGATCTTTGAATCGAGGGGCTTCTGGGGCGTGTGAGGATGAGGCTGAACGGAGAAATCTCGAGCGGAGAAGAAGAAGACCTGAAACAAGCGGGAACGACGACGTTTTCGGCGCAGAAAGTCGTGGTTGGCTACGCCATAACGTCCAAGAAGAAAAAGAGCTTTCTGCAGCCAAGTTTCACTGGCCTCGCACGGTATTCGCCTTTCGCCTTCATCATTTGCATGCATATTCACAAGTCTCTTTAATTTTATTTTTGGGTCTTGTTTTGATCTTTTTACTTGTTTCGTATTTTCATCGTTTAGCGTTAAAGTGGCTTTCCCTTGCAGTGGTGGGGTTAACAGCCACACGTCGTGTCTTTGTCTGTGTAGTATGCAATGGTGGAGCAATTTTTGCACCATGCCTAATGGCTATCACTTTCGTCACTCGAAACCCGGCCAACTGTGTTTTACTTTTTCTTTTTTTGTTATTTCTAAACTTATTTTAAACTTTCCGATTTTGCTTCTTCGTATCTCATATGTCTTGGTCTTTTCTCAGTCCTAATTTAATTGGAATATTCCAACATATATGCCCTACTTTCCTTTGGAATTGTCCACATGGACAACCCGTGGTCAAATCTTAGTACACGGTTTTGTATTCTTAATTTAAATTAATTCACATTGCTTGCTTCTCTGAAATGTTAAATTTACATTATTGTCCACAAATGTTGCGGTCCGGTGTCTGTTCACTGAAAAGACTGCTCCCAACTGGGCATCAGAATTAGAGGAAATAAATATAGCTTGTGTAATGTGTATATTACTCCATTCAATAATACTTCTATTTATTTTATCAATTTAACTATTGAATTGTTATTCATTACATAAGGTATTTAGAAATTAAACAATAAAAATGAGTTTAATGTTGTTACACTTTTCAAGGTTAAAATCTTTTACACTGATAATCAATTTGGTATACTTTTAATATAGTTATTATCAAAGTTAACAATTATTTATAATTTGATGATTGTAGGTACAAAACTTATTTTTTTAAAAAAGATAGTCTAATGATTATTATTTTCATATATGTTAAAAGAGGGTAAATCTTGACATATATAGGTCAAGTACTAAATAATTGATGAATGATTTTTTTTTTTTATAAAATTATCCTGTAAAAATTTATGTAATGGTGTAAGAGTATTTTTGGTTTACACCGGAATAAACAGTTCCTTTCACATAATCGATCAAATTGTTTTATAAAGTTTTACATTGATCCGATATTACTTAGCAGTCATTGATTTACATCAAGATTAGCTTGATATATACTTATGAAATATATAAAAATTAAAACAATTTGATTAAGTTCTTATTGTGTTCAATTTTACCAAAACAGGTCATTATAATTCAATGATGATCGATAAAAATCACACCAAATTTCATATAAAACTGTTTAATGGTGCAATATTGTTAGTTGCTATACACTGGTGTAAAATGATCTTTCCATTTAAGTATATATAGGCAACATATCAACTAAAAGTGTGAGGGCGTGATACGAGTTAATCTTGATCATTGAATCCTGCTTGGGTAGTCAATATTAGTTTGAGCGTGTATTATTGCTAAGAAATATATTTGACACTCTCAATACTGATGCGTAAAAATTATGTATACTGCAGGAGCAAGGGGATATACTTTGTTGCAGTTGATCTAAACAAGCCACTACCAGAACAAGGTCCTTTTGATATTATCATGCATAAGGTTTGTGACATTTCTTTCAGTTTTTATCACTATTAACGTTTAAAATTCTTCATGTGTTTTTATTTTTATTTTTATTTTTATATTTCGTTTATGGTTTGCTGTATTTGTGGTCCAATAACAGGCTATTAACATTTTAAGATTTACTTCTATTTTCCTCTTCTCTATATTATAATCTGACTGGCTATTTGTTCTTTCCAGTTATCAGGGGAGGAGTGGCGTGATATTATTGAGGTTTGTGAACTCCGGACACTACTACCCACTTTCACATTGTGATAGCAATCTTGCATTGCTTTCTTATTTTTTTTACACACATTCATGATGGCATTGCATGAAAATCGTTAGTATCCTTAGTCTGGGAATTAAGCACGAAAAGGCGGTGATGGACTGGACAACCAAATCTTCTGGATTCTTAAAAGCTTATTATTGTCTGACATAATTTGCAGAGTTCATGCTCTCCTCATCATGAATCATGATCAGATAGTTGAAATCGGTCCCCAAGTGTTGAAACAAGTGAGGATTTACTTTTGTGATTAATCTAAATAATTTGGTTAGGCATGGCTGGAGTTTGTTGCCCAAAGAACGAATTATTATCTCTGTTGTTTGGCTCTTAGTTTTTACTTGAAAAATTTGTTGCTTTCATACCTTTGATTGTGACTATTACAGTACTATGGCATGGTAATCAGATTTCATATAGGTTAGAAGCCAATAATGCTACACACCAAATGCATCCATTTCTTGTGAAACTTTTATTTTTTTTTGTTTCTTCCGTCTACTAAAAGGTTTGCTTGACAGTTTTAATGAGATGATAAATTACAATATTGGTCATTTTTGCTACAATGTTCATAGCTAACTGAAAGTGCTGACTCTTCCATTCTTTCTAAATAGTCTGTAAAGTTTGTATTTGATGGAGCTAATTGGACTTTTTTTCCCTTTTTTTAATTTTGAAGGATTATAGGCAAAAACATCCAGAGGTAATTGTCCTTGATCCTCCAGATGCAATCCAACATTTACACAATCGCCAATCCATGCTGCAAGATGTGGTGGATCTGAACTTATATGACTGTCATGGTAACTTGTTTACTCCAGTTTACTAGAGTATAACAATAGAAACTCCCAGCTAAAAGTTTCAGGATATAGTACGTGAGTCTTTAATCAGAATTACCAGAATAATCAGCAATGCAGCATACATCTTGCTCTTGTATTGAGCTGCAATTTTTATTTTATTCTTGGAAAGAAGTTATTGGCTTTTCAAATTTTCAAGTTTTATCTGTATGTCATATATGGTAAACTAGGTTTTTGCAATACCAGCAACTGCATCTATGTATTACTACTGCTGTTTTTCAGGCAAGGTTGGTGTTCCACGTCAGCTAGTTATCACAAAAGAGAAAGACCCCTCTACTATCCCTTATGAAGTTGCTAAAGCAGGGATGAAGTTGCCATTAGGTGTGTATCTTTGTTTAGTCTTCTTTTCCTGGTCATTATTTCTAGGGATTGGCATGGCATTCATGCATTCAGTCAACCTCTGCGTTAATGGGTGTTGAATGAAAAGAGCTTAGAATATTTGAATGGACTTTAAAGAATGTTTGTATCTATTGGATATTCTGTTTAAATGTCCTGTTTTACGAGCCGAAGATTGTATTAAGTTAATTGACTAATGCTTGTCATCTCTCTTGTGTGTGATAATGTGTATCTTAAAAATATTACCCTTTTATTTTTGTAATTTTCAGTTGCAAAACCACTAGTTGTGGATGACAGTGCAAAGTCACACGAACTCTTTCTTGCTTATGATGAATTCTCTCTTTCAGAGCTTGAACCTCCACTGGTTCTACAAGAGTTCGTCAATCATGGTTTGTGAACTGATCCATTAACCATGATCTTTTTGTGTTCAATTTACGTTGCTATCTAATCTCTTTAATTACTTCTTTTCAAATTTGTTTTTGGGGTTGGGGGTTGACTCATACAGGTGGTCTTCTCTTTAAGATTTACATTGTCGGGGAAACCATAAAGGTTGTGAGGCGTTTCTCTCTTCCTAATATCAGTAAGCGTGAGCTATCAAAAGTTGCAGGTGTATTCCGCTTCCCAAGAGTTTCATGTGCAGCAGCTTCTGCAGATAATGCTGATCTAGATCCTGATATTGCTGGTGAGACTTAGAAAACTCCCCTTTGCCCACTACCACCAAAAGGTGGATCATTTTTTCAAAAGAAATACTATTGCTTTTTTCTTTTTGTAATTTTTGGCTAATATCAAAGGTGTGGCTAGTGTTTTATATTTTACGTCCCACTTGAAATGGACGTCCCTTTTAAACTTTACAAATTACAAAAGCCTACTGAATGGTTGAGTTGAGACCATTAAGTTGTATATATTGACTCATTACAGAGTGAATCCCATTGTGCAGCAACCACTACCTCTTCCCTTCATCTTTCCCGAGGCCTTTTTATGAGTTACTACATGCATCTAATTGCTTTGGTGTTAATGGCTGGAACTAGTGGCTCATTTCTGCTGTGACACTTTTGTTACAGAACATCCACCAAGACCTTTATTGGAGAGGCTTGCGAAGGAGCTCCGTCATAGATTGGTATAAACATTTCTTATATACTTCCTTTTACTGTCATTTTTCATTTTCAGATGATATACTAACACTAAATTGCATCACCATCTCTAGGGACTCCGCTTGTTCAACATAGATATGATTCGAGAATATGGAACCAAGGATGTGTTTTACGTCATTGACATCAACTACTTTCCTGGCAAGTATAACTTGTTTGTATTTAAGCAAAGTCCCAGTAGTCTATGATTGTGTTAGAGCATAAATTATGTGGAGCACTAGTTCTTTAGAGTCTCTTGTGAGCTTCCTGTGTTGTAGAAATTCCCTTAAATGGTGTTTCTTGGTTTCATGTACTGTATGTTGCTTAATTACGTCCAAGTAAGATTGAATTTGAACTGCATTCCTGAAATCATACACGTTTTGTACAACATGTGACATTGATCAATTTGCATTTGTCCACTTGTTCTATTTGGTTTACATCAAAGTTTGTCTATGCTTTGTTGACATGTTAATGATTTACATCAAAGCTGAACTTTATCTTGTTTTACCCACTGCAGGGTTTGGAAAAATGCCAGACTATGAGCACGTATTTACAGATTTTCTACTTAACCTAGTGCAGAGCAAGTGTAAGAAGAAACTTACTACCTAAACTAGAGCAAGTTAGTAGATCCATTGAGAAGGCTGTTCTTGCTGGCAGCTTTCGAAAAAATTTATACAAACTGGTATGGAATATCAATGAAGCCACCAAAATGTTGAAATATGGTTCTGGCTATTCTCTCTTTCTCTCAATAATGAGCGAAAATGCCTTTATTGTAAGTTAGAATTATATATGCTTATACAAATTAATGCAAATTTTGGTGGTGCTGAATAACTCAAGATTTAAATATTACCTTTTCAGAATCGTTTTTTTATCTCTGGCAAAAAGATAAAATGTTCCTAAATTTGGACGATATTATTCTGCAATTGCATGACCAAGCATATGGGGTTAATCCACTGTGTATATAAATAATTTAATATAAATGAGGAGATTAATTACTATTAATTATGTACTATATAAAACTTTAAATAATAGATGAATAGAAAAATAGAAAGTCAACATTGGTATTTCGGTTTTTTAAACTGTTAATTCAAAAGAGTTTAATAGATTTTTCATTGGAAAGTAATTTTATATTATCAATCAATAATAAATCATGGTTGTATAAACTGAAATAGTCTTTTTTAAAAAAAAAATAATTTTTTTATATTACAAATGTAGTATTTATTTAATATTTTGTTACATGTAATTAATAATATTTCTTTCAATAACGAATATAAGAAAAAAATCTTACGAGTTTTGGTTTTAAATGTAACTTTTTAATTTAATTTATTTTATTTAATAAATTTATGTTTAAATGTATTTTATTTATTAAAAGTTTCATTTTTAATTATTCTTTTATCAAGTTTTAATGAAAGAAAATTTAAGAAACAAGTTTATTTTTAAAATAATAATTTAATAATATTAACTAATTTTCTTAATAGTATGAATTTAATTTTTATATATATATATATAAACATTTTTTCATATAAATAATATAATTCACGCAACTTAATTGCTACGTCTCCCTTTTCTATTATCTTTTCAACACTACTTATATTTGTCAAAATGTATTGAATGTTAATTGTTTGAATATCATTTATCATTTCCCCTATTTTTTCATTGGAGTGCATGGGGCAAATGACTCTACATATATAATATTTACAGCTTCCATTGTATATTAACGATGCGTAAAATTTAGCTGTTGAAATTGTCATTATCATTAAGATCTTGAAATTATATATAAAAAAAAAAATAGATGTAATCTCTAACATGATTATTGTCAATCTAAAGTTAGATTTATTTTTAACATTATTAAATAAATTCATTTGGTCTCTTAAAAAAAATAGACATTTTAGTAACTAATTATTAATTTGATTCTTAAATTATAATTATCACTCAATTTTAGAAATTAAATAGATTGAAATGTATGATAATCAAACTGATTAATGAATGATAAAGTCCAGAATCAAATTGATTGATTCTTGATTTTAAGGATTTTTTTTTAGTTTGAGACTGATTAGATCTTTTACTCGATAATAAAAGCAACTGGACTCTTTTTTAATAAATACTGATACTTTTATAAATTTACAAGGGGATTAATTGTGATACATGGTTTGTGAAAAGAAATGATAATGTTCTACTCAAACGGAAAATTATGTTATCTAATCAAACGGTTAGATTTTTATTTTATAAGATTGACTGAATAATTGAGATATATCATTAATTGAATCATACATGATTAAAGAAGTTAGTGTAAAATTTTATTTAGATATTTTTGTTTCTTTTATATATAATTAAAATTTATAATAAATAAATGATTTTTAATATATTATAATTAAATTTATATTATAATTAAAATTCATTATATATATATATATATATATATATATATATATATATATATATTATAGACTTACAATAAATAATTTAAATTGTGAGATAAATTTTTAATTAAAATTGATATATAGTTAATTAACAATTGATAAGAGAATGGAAATAATACTCTTTAAGTTGTTTATTTTTAACAATTTATATATACTTTTTATTTTGCACCTATCTCATTGGTTAAAAAAAGTTGTGTATTTTAATTTAAAATAATTAATATTTTTATTTTGAGACATTGGACTTTTTACATGATAAGAAAAACAAGTGTCTTTTAAATAAATAATGATGCTTGTATAAGTTTATATATGGAGTTTACTTTTGATACATGGTTTGTGAATTTTTTTTATAATTTTATTTAATAATGTTTAATTTTTCTTTAAAAATTGACTGAATAATTGAGATATCGTTGGTTTGTGAATTTTTTTTATAATTTTATTTAATAATGTTTAATTTTTCTTTAAAAATTGACTGAATAATTGAGATATCGTTGAACGAATTATACATGATTAAAGTTAGTGTAAAATTTTATTTAATTTATATTCATATATTTCCCACGTGTTAATTTGTGTAAATATATTTTATATTTTCGTGCTTTTAAAATAATAGATTGATTTGCGTTGTAGCTTCGGTGCTGCACTATGTTGATGCTTATGGGTGAATATAATTCCCGCCAATGGGCGTGACGCTTTCAGGGCTTCAAGTCCACAGGCCCAGTCAATAAACTATATCAATATTATAATTAGGCTAAATGATATTTTTTACTTAATTTGTTTAATTTGTTTCTTATATTATTAAAAAAATTTAATTTGATTTATTTTTTTTAAGAAAAAATATATTTTAGATTCTATATTTTTAACCAAACATAGTTTTAATTTCTGTATTTTTTAAATTGATGAAATTAATCATTTAACTTTTAAAATTGTTATTTCCCCCTCCATTACCTGTATTTGGTGACAACACTATTAGAAAAGTAAAAAAAAAAATCACATTTTTAAAGGTTAAAGAATTAATTTCATCAATATAAAGTATATGGACTAAAACTAAATTTGAATAAAAGTACGTATACCAAAAAGGACATTTTTTTCACTTTTTAAAATTGATTCAATGTTACTTTTTCTATAATCGATGGTGTCAACATTAGAAAAGTTAGATGTGTCCAATTTACAAATTCCAGCAGTTTGTACCACCGTTAAAAGATGTCATTAATTGATTTACACATCACAATTTATAACCGCCACTGTTAAATTTTGATTTATTAAATTTTAAAAATTAGTAAAAATTATAATTTAATAAAAGTAACAACTTTAATATAGCGGTGATTTTTATAGTTATTATATTAATTTAAATTTACTAAAATTTATAAAATAAAATAAAAAATTATAATTTAATATGAAAAATTTTAAAATTATAATTTAATAATTTTACATATATAATATTTTAAAAATATAATAATTTTATTTTACTAAATTTTAAAAAATTATATTGATTTAATAATTTTTTATATAATATTTACAATGTCATTTATATTTTTTGATGGGAAAAAGGAGCAAAAACTCACAAAATCAGTATCTTCTAAAGAAAGTTACACCAACTATTCTTACCTGGATTTTTTTCCTAACCTGGATTTTTTTCCTAAGAGTTGCAGCCGACCTTCGATCTCTCCTTGCTAACCTCGGATCTCTATTCGTCAACCTTTGAGTTCTCCTCGTGGATGTCTGAGTAGTCCCACCTCACAGGGTTGTGGGGTGGGTACCTACACAAGCACTCTGACACTCAAGTCAACTATCTCTCTTAGAGATCTTTCTATGAGTTAGTGAACATACCTGGTGGTTAACCCTCAAGTTTTGTGCCATGGGCTTTGGATGCGTTATCTGTAGTGGCCACGCCCTTGGGATGTGCTCTGCATTTGGTGGTGAGTGACCATTGGGGACACCGGGGATCTCAGCCGATGTCTCGACGAGTGTTTGGGTGTGGGACATGTTGGAGGTGTCGGATTCTCGGGTCGAGCAGAGGTTCGAGGTCTGTCTCGAGGTTCGAGGTATGCCATGAATACACTAATTGAATCAATCAATAACAAATATGATAAAAATTTAGGTAGAAAGTAAAAAACATGATCCCCTACATTACTTGATTATGTTTTTTTGTTACGACATTTGTCACTTGTTTCGTCTCACAATAGATATGGGAGAAAAACACCATAAATCTCGAAGGAGTAAATTCTTTAATATATGATAATAAATTATAATAAGGATGACTCGAAGTACATCTAAAGTCATAGTAATGAAGCAAGAGTCAATATAAGCTTAATATCCCAACACATACTTTTAATTAATTTGGGATGATTTATTTATTACTTCCATACATCATGTGGACAAGTGTCATGACTCGCCACATTAGATAGTGGTTCTAAGTTTTTAATATTGTACTTAAATTTTATGGACTTATTAGCAAATTTTGTATAGACAAGTTATGTGATAATATTGACTTGGCCACATGTGGTGCTGACTTGAACAAGTGATAAAATTTTAAAATGATAAAAATAGTATAATTCATATTAGAACTCAAGACCTTCCATTACTTTATTACCACCTATACCATTAATAAATCATTTCACTTTTATGAATTGTAATATAAATAATATGACGGTTTAGAATAAGAGAGTTTTTTATGGAATGGATAATTTTCTATGTGTAGAAAAACTGATTTACAATCACTGTTGAAAAGCCACTAGATATTGATAAAAAAATTTCTTTTCATGAAAGTCCTCAACAATAAGACAACCTTATCATCTAGGGATATAATGGATCTTATCGTACAACAATTGGTATGGATAAAGCATGAAGCAAACAACATGTTGGGTGCCAAAAGTGTATTGGGGTGATGCCTTTGTGATGCTTTAGTACTAGGTAAGAATATTGGTCATAACAGAATGAAGAATAAGTTAACAAAAAAGTGGCTTTTTCAAGGTATAACATTGTAATTTTCATGCTATTATTATTGTTGTTTGCAGTTATTTAATAAAATAAATTATTGTTTATATTATATTTTGTCAGTAATTAATAAAACTATATTTTGGAATATAAGTGTTAGGTTGTAATAATGGAGTTTTATAATTAAAATCAAAGAAAGAAAAGGTCATTTGGCCTTGTCTTTGGGTAGAAAGTGCATCAGCTCATTACTTGTGCTACTTGGGCTATCATAGTGAGTAGTAAAGCTTACTTTTGAGGCTTTTACAAGGGGAACGGAAATTGATCCCTTAAGTCAGAAAATTAGATTTTTTTAAAAGTGGGTGCTTTCTTTGCAAAAGATCAAAAAGGAGACAATCGAAGAGGATGTCAGAGCAACAAAAGGGGAACCTTGAGGAACAAGGAGTTGCTAGAGTTAATTTTGACATTCCAAGTAAAGAGGAACTTAGAAATCTCATTGAAGAGTGTGAGTATAACTGTAGATAAAGGAATTGTCCTAGAACCTCGAAGTTTGCATGTTTGAATTTTTTGAAGTAGTGATTAAACTCGTTGAATTAGTTTATGCTTTAATGTAAATTTTGATGATTTGCATGTCTTGGTTCTCCTAAGGTGAGATTAAAAACCTAAAAATTAGGATGTGATTATCTATGTTATTTGTGAAATTGCCTTCCAATTTGGTTGAATTCACGAAGAATGTAGACAAATCCCTAGCTTCCTTATGAGAGCAATTTTTGGGTTAAAATATGAGAATTCGTGAGTTGTAGAGCAATGAGCACATTCGTTCTCAAACTTAGATTGCTGAGCATGCTTATGCTTAGGATGAGGACACCCATGCTCAAACCTAGATTATTGAGCATGTTCATGCTCAGAATGAGCACATCTATGCTAGGGTTTCTGCTTTGAGCATGCTCATACTCATGGTGAGCATGCCCATACTTGTGGTGAGCACACCCGTGCAAGACCTTTATTTATTGTGCACAATTGTGCATCTAGGAGCACACTTGTGTTGGTTTGGACATACCTGTGTATGTTTGTGGTTTGTTTACTCAATTTGTATGTAATGTGATGGATTTCCAAGTGTTTGTGATATGTATTGGTTTGTTAAGATATATTCTAAGTTATATTTAAGTGCATTGCATTGAGAAATGTAAACTGAGAAATGAGTAATTGATGATGAATGTCATTGTGATGAATGACCTAACTAACAAGATGATAAAGATGGGTCAAAATGACACTTGTTATGTGAGTAACCTGGCTTTTGAGAGACAAGGATGATGCTTACTAATTTTGTTGGGTTGTTAGATAAGATGTCTTTGAGAGGTGAGCAAGACTTTCATCGACCCAATTTTAAAAGAGTAACATAAAAAAGAACTATGTGACATGCATCATTTAATGAAAACAAAGTTTAAGGAAGTATATGTGAACCTAAGTCGCAAGTTCACTATACCTCAGGGATATTCGATACGATTATTTCAATAGTTCTGACTAATCTCATGTGTCGGGACACACAATACAAGTTGAATAGTACTTGACTTGCTACCATACAATATAATTCTAAAGGGTATGATACTTCTTGATTAGTGTTAATGTACCACATTGATAAGTGTTATTGTGTTTATTTATATGGTTGAGTAGGAACACAAGGAGTGAGCTAGACTCCTTTATTACTTTTATCTTGTTTTATTTTCTTAGATTTAATGTGACATCGAGGCACATTGTAATAAAGATTATGACATCAGAGGATATAGTAATGAAGATTTTATAAACAATATGATTTACTTGGTTTATCATTTTTTTTTATTGTAATTGGCCTTTTGAAATATTATAAGAATGTTTTTATTACAAGAAATTTACTAATTAGCTAGAGAGTAATTCCCTCTCTAATATCTCATTCATTAGTATTGCAACATACTATTGTCATTTTGCATGTAGATCTATTAAATTAATTTAGCAAGTGACTTTATTCATCACTATTTCATCTCCAATGTTATAATAAAATTAATAATTAAAATTTTTTTAAATACCAAAACATGAAAATTAGTTTTACAAAGGAAAAAATATATTACAAAAATAAAAATTTAAAATCACAAAGACAAAATATCCCTCACTAATCCTTCATCAACATGAAGTATAATAAAATATCAATTACTACTCACTAATCCTTCGTTAATGAATTGTAATAACTACTTAACCATTTGGACTACTAGGCTTATATGCTACAACATATATTATATAATATTATTAAATGAGATTGTAGCAAAAAAATTTAATTTTTATACTAAATGTAAATTATTATAATATTTTATTAAATAATATAAACTAATGTGTATTCTAAATTAAAATAAACTAATATTTTATATAATTATAAATTAAATTAAATTATATGTATTAAAATTATATTATATAATTTAAAATTATATATTGTCAAAGTATAATAAAAAATAAATAAATTTATATAATTTATAAATTAATATAATTTGGTGAAAAAGGAAATAGAAAAAAGTGAGTATATGTTTATATTATATAAAATATCATAATAATTATAATAATTTTTAAATTAAAATAATAAATATTTAATATTATAAAACATTTGATATTAAATTATATAAATAATTTATTAAATAAATTAAATTATGTATATTCTAGAATAAATTATTTAAACATACAAACTATTTCATTTTTCAGCAAATAGTACTATTTATAAATTATATAAATTTTTTAAATTTATAATTTATAATTTAAATTTAACAATATATAATATATAAATTTATATAATATAATTTGAATTGATAGAATTTAATTTTATATTATTTAATAAAATATTATAATAACTAGATTACTTTTAAGTTAAAAAATAATAGTTTAATATTAAAATAATAATATAATCCTCAGTGAAAAAATAATTAATAACATATTAGTGATGTGGAATATAAAGTTGAGAAAAAAATAGGATAAAATTAAGGGCTATGAAAAATAAAAATGATTATATATTTATATTTATTGTATTAAAAATATATTAAATAATAAATGATATAATTTATGCATTAAATTTTTATTGTATGAATTTATTATTTTTAAACTGGATTTAACATTAAATAAATATTTTTGAAATACAATTAATTCATGTATTTATGTTATATATAACTAGTCTGTGCCCAATGACCTAAAGGAACTAAATGGTCCAATGTTTAAGATGTGCAAAGTTGATGTGCAAAGTTAACGCCAAGGTTATGGGTTCAGAGCCATTTCTTGTCCAAATTATAAAAATATCCAAATTAGCAACTATTTTGATGGGTTTGCAAATACAAAAATCAAGGATTTGATGCATGTAGATAAAAATGAAAATAATGCAGAAAAAAAATGAAAATAAATATCCAAATTAGCAACTATTTTGATGGGTTTGCAAATACAAAAATCAAGGATTTGATGCATGTAGATAAAAATGAAAATAATGCAGAAAAAAAATGAAAATAATGCAGACAATTATTTGCATGTAGATAAAAATGAAAATAATGCAGAAAAAAAATGAAAATAATGCAGACAATTATTCGAATATAGAAAAGTCGACGAAGTTGGCACAATGACCAAACCCAATCTACTCCTACGATCAATTTTCGAAAAAGGCAAAATGTCGAACACTTCGAAGAGAATCATTATACGTTCATTAATGAACCTTATCAATAGAAGTTGTATAAGGCCAAGTCCCTACATGGGCATCACAAGAGGTAGTGATAAAAATGCCAAGAAATCACTTAATTGCAAAAAAATAAAAATAAATAAAGAATGACTAATTTGTTGTGGCATATGACTTTTCTTGAAGCCTTTGTAGAAGTACCTTGTCACTCACAGTCTAATTATAACCCTATTTTTCTTCATGTGTGGTCTTCCCCAAACTAGGGGTCCAAGATTGTTTCATTTTGAAGTTGCCTAGATAGCTGCCTAGAAAAGATGAAGGAGGAACCTACTAAATCTAGTCAGGAGATTTTTTTGTAACATTTTTAGGCAGAAGAGAAGTATTGAGTCTCCCTTAAAATGGTTACGGAAAACTTTGGAGATAGTTGACTCCTTGAGGTTACTGCAGGTTGAGCAAAAGCTTTAGCAAAAATATGATTAAATTCTTTGTCAGGAAGAGCTTTCTTTTGATAGCATTGACATTAGAGATTGCCATCTTCCAAATTTGTGTAGACGCCCTTGGTTTTCACTACACCCACGTTCTTGAGATTAATGACGCAGTAAAATGAATGATGATTGGAGTTAATTATGGCAACAACCTCTTTCTAGTAGGACTTTGGTGCTCCTGGAAAGCTTGTAACACGAACGTCTGACTAATGTACTCATGCTTGGAGTATGTATGTTGGGATAAACATATTTTGTAAGCACCTATAATAAAGAAAATAATATTTTTTTTTATAAATTAAAATTAATTTATACATAACTTACAAAATTAATTTTTAGAAAAATTAATGAGATTTTTTTTACATATTAACTTGTACATGAACTATTTTTTTAGCTTAAAAAAATGTTTTTTTTTATAATGGATTATAAATAAGTTTTTCTCACTAGACTTACGGTATTATGGGCTTGGAGGAAGTCCATGGCCTTATTCACTTGTATACAACATGTTTCCCACCTACTAGTAGTGAAGCTTGTCTTCAACACTAGGTCTCTTCCCATTCATCTCATAAAGAAATTCAATGTTAAATGTTGATGGCAGTAGTCTTAGTAAATCGTAAACTGGTTTAAAAAAAATTTAAAACTGTTTTTTTTTTTACATTTTTTAATATTATTTTTGCTATTTCATCGATATTTTTATTATATTTTTTTTTTCATGTATGCAATTAACATAATAGGATTATATATACTTTATTCTTATTTATAAAAGAAAAATCTACTTCATTCTCCATGACTTTTACTTTGAATACACATATATATTTCTATCTCTTTTGAAAAATGAAACTATGATACAGAATAATTAAACGATTATTTAATATTTTTTTATTTTATGTATTTTTTTAAATAAATTATTAATATATTTAAATTTAAAAATAATTTATTTATTTTAAAAATAATATTCAATATTTAAGTTAAAATCTTCTAATAATTACAAATTAAGATGTCTGTTGTATCAATAAAAAAATAACCATCCCATTTAATTCAAATTATATTTTATCATATAGGATCAAATTGGATTAAATTCTTTTTTAAATTAATAGTACATCAAATAATTTTTTAACTCAAAATTTATTCGGACCTAAACATGAAAACCCCTATTTAGATGACTAGATGACGTGTTTTTACTTCTGACAGCTCTTGGATACTGCTACATATACATACAAAATTCTTTGTACTTTTTGTTTCTAAAAAATTGGCTGTTTACATATACAATCTGTTTAATTTGTTATTTGATTTTTAGGCAAATAAAAGTTCAACTTATATTTCTAATTTGCATGTATTTCAAAATTTGGAGCTAGCTTTCTAAATGCTTACGATGTTTTGGGCCAAAAACTTTCTAAGAGAACAACATATACCAATGTTAATGTTATCAGGTCTTAATTAAGAATTACTGAATAATATATGCACCGACAGAGAATATATTTTTTATAATATCATTTAATAATAAATAATTGTTATATATAATAAATTTATTAATTTTTATAATAATTATTTTAAAAATATTAAATATAACTTAGTGTTAGAAATAAAAAAAATTACTTGTTAAAGTTATGCAATATTTTTCTTTCATATTTACCTTAAAGGGAATAAAGTGATGAATGTCTTAACCAACATTTTTGAAAGATTATCGATCTAGGGAACTTTTATATTTTTTTTTCATAATTTTTTTAAAGTTTTATAATGAACCGAAAATGTAAGAACGTCTGCATGCATGGTCAAATTCTTTAATTAATTGTGTCGGACTTTGTATTTGTTTTAAAATTGTCTGCTACATCTTTTACTTAACATATTTAGTTAGAATGCCAAAATGTGAATGAATTAATCTACATTTTATAATAAATGAGTTTTTTTTTTTTTTTATGTACCGAGATATTCTGTAATCGAGAGTAAAAGTTAATTCCCAAAGATACTTCAATCCATATAACGGGCTAACTTCTCCTAACATACGACATATGTACTTCTACACACGTACCTAAAATTTAAAACTCTTACCCGTACTTAAAAAATATAATTACCTCTCACTCGTACCATACCAATATTTTAAAAATGAGTTATTACCTCACTCAGTTACGTTATATCATAACGAAAAAAGGCTGAAAGAAACATTAATTTAAGAAGTACTTATTATATTAGCTAAGTTCAACAACAAATTATCAATAACAGGATGAAAAAACATCAACTCATTAATTATTTATTTGAGATCACAAGGAATTAACAAATACTAAATTAAAATTGATTGCAATAATTTTTTTTATTTAAATTACAAGTATTTTTTTATAAGAGAAAAATTATCTTTATTTGAGTCAAATACTACTATTATCAACAACAAATTCTTTGCAAACTTTCTTGGTATAGTTAAGTTAAAACAATTTCAGATAAATTGATTCATGATTATAATACTAATGGTAATTTTTCATAAAAATAATGATTATTTATCCAAGATCGAGAATGAAGTGACAAATAAATGATTTTTTTTAATTTTTTATTCCATCTAGTCGATGTATTATAAATGTGCATATTTTTCTAATAAAAAATTCAAAATTTAACTAGTGACGTAAGAATTAATTTTTTTCCTACACTCAAACTCTCCCATTAACCGTTCATCCAAGGAGATTAAGATTACTCATGACAGCTGGGAAATAAACAGCTACGTCAAAAAAAACGCTGAATAAGATATAGTAAAAGATGAAATGTTCCTGAGACCCGCCTTTTTTTTTTTCACATTAAATTTCCTTCCATATACGCCATGCAAAGGGGATATCCAGAATCTCTCAATCCAGAAGCCACTTGAATACAAGGGAAACGGAGGTTTTATGTTTGAGTGTCAAGAGCCGCGTATTTTTTCGAGTGTGTCCATTGATTGCCAAATGACAGACACAAAATGTGTATAAAAGGATCCCTTCAGTCTGCCACTCTTGTGTGTGCCATATATTATAACATTGTCCATACATACCCTTAGCGACTAAGCCTATAACCTTTTCAATTTTCATTTTCTCATTTCGCCATGTCGAGCGCCAAGAAGAGCCGTGGCCGCCAAAAGGTGGAGATGAAGAAGATGAGCAACGAAAGCAACCTCCAAGTCACGTTCTCCAAGCGCCGCAGCGGGCTTTTCAAGAAAGCGAGTGAACTCTGCACCCTCTGCGGTGCTGACGTGGCACTCATTGTGTTCTCCCCCGGCGAGAAGGTCTTCTCCTTCGGCCACCCCAACGTGGACGCTGTGATAGACCGCTATCTGGCGCGAGCCCCACCGCCGAACTCGGGCACCATGCAGTTCCTGGAGGCCCACCGCATGGCCAACCTGAGTGGGCTAAACGCGCAGCTGACTGAGATGAACAACCAGCTGGATGAGGAGAGGAAGCGACACGAGGAGCTGGCCCGTTTGAAGAAGGGCGCGCAGGCCCAGATGTGGTGGGCCTTGCCGATCGAGGAGATGAGTAGGGCCCAGCTGGAGCAGTACAAGGTGGCGTTGGAGGAGCTGAAGAAGCACGTTCCGCGCCTTGCTGATGGGGCTATGCTTCAGAGTGCTATGAAGCCGCCTCAGTTTTACCCTGGGGCTTCTTCCTCTTCCAACATTGTGCATCAGCCACACCCACCTTCACCCCAGGTGTTTCCACCGCAGCTGATTCAGCCATCCATGCTTCAGAATTATATGTTTGCTGAAGGGACCATGATGCATCAATATGGGTTTAATAACATGGGAGGAGTGGGAGGATATGGACCTGCTGCTTTCTTTTGATTCCTTCATATATATTATCTTCCCTGGATCATCATCATGCCCTTTTATTTTTTAAATTTCATATTGTTTTAATTTCAATATACCACAGGCTTTGCTTGTTTCATGTAGGTGGCATGTTAGCACTTATCCGGCTTCCGATATTCCAGACATGTCTTGAACTATCATCTTCAACTTCATGTATTGTTACAATGTATTAATATAAAGATTCAAATATATTTTCCGTACTTATTTATGAAAATTTGTTGTAGATTTTTATTTTTTTTTAAATTAATTTTACATTCACAATTTTAAATTTTTTTTATTAATTCAATATATAAAATTTCTCACGTTAGATTCATTAATATGAAATTTTTGCAATTCATCTAACATTCGATCTAAGAAGGATTATTAACGAAGTCAAATGTGAGTTTGACAGAGTTGGAAAATTTAATATCAATTTTTTTAATTAATTATAATACTAACTTCTTATGCACTTTTTATTATATTTATGATTTTTTTTATCTAAATATTAGTTGATCTTCATTGTTTTCATAAAAGTGAATATAAAGATACAAGTGTGATATATTGAATTAATAAAAGATGATTTAAAATCATGTTTTAAAATTGAAAATAATTATTATTTTAGAAAAATATTAACTTAAATTAGAGTAAAAATCAAAATAAACCTTTAAAAAAATAAAAAAAAATTCAAGATAAATGATTAAAAATATTTTTTAATTTATTATAAATGATTCAGTATTAATAAATTTGTATTAAAATTAAAAATATTAATTTTTATATTCTTATAATTAGGTTATCTTGATAATAAAATAAATATTACATTTCACTAAAGTAATTTATTCAGAATATAATTAAAATATATTAATTGAAGAAACGAATATCATAAAGAAGTTTGAATTGTGTGTGAAATTTTTAAAAGTTTTTTATTTTAAAATAAAAGATATAATTTGATTTTTAAAACGTTGTCTAAATATACAGTCCAAAGAGATGCCGAAAACAAAACAAATAAGATACATCCCTTCAATACGAAAGAGATTTTTGATTAAAGTTTAACTAACTTATAAGTAATATCGAGTATCTTTTCTCTTGTATTCTATTTGGTGGCCTAAAAATACATGAAAAGAGTGAAGATGGAAACTGACAAGCGTGTTTAGTATATAAAAAACAGCAAGAGAAGAAATGAATAATAAATACAATAGAAATAGTAATGTAATATAAAAATATATATTTAGCCTTCATTACCGCATGCTTCGCTCTCCAGTATATAATTTTTATTCAATTATATTTATTATATAAATTATATAATTGATTTTATATATATATATATATATACATAATTCATTATATAATTTAAATTACGTTTATTTATATAATCGATTACGATTATATAATTATATGTTATTTATATATTTACTTTTAATAATAATATAGTTTTGATATACTTTATTTATATACTTCTATATATATTTTTAATATATTTATATGTTTGTTAATATATTTATATATTTCACATTATATAGATAATTAATTATATATATTCATGAAGGAATACAAATATATATAATTCATTATTTATATTATTTTAAAATTTATATTATGTACTTAAAGTTTTATTTTATCATAATTTTATGCTCAATAAATATTTTATATGTGCATTTTTTTAAAAAACTGATTATATATATATATATATATATATATATATATATATATATATATATATATATAATATATAATTGATTTACATTTTTATATATAATTATATTTTTAATGAATAAGGTTAAAATTGAAAATTGAAAATTGATATATTTTTATATATTATTTTATCTTTTAGATTAAGTTTACAAATTTATTTCTCTTTTATTCCATTCCTACCAAATAACTTTAATTTTTCTTTATTTCTTATATATTTCTCACAATTCTATCTCTTTCCATTCCACTCAACTCCACTCCTTTCCACTCTATCAAATAGAGTATCAGTCCTTTTTAGGCTTCCTCAAAAAGGCATAAAGAGATTTTACAAATAACTTACCATATGAGCATGGTCCAAAGATCATAAATGTAAAACTTATTTTTATTTGGAGAATAAGGTTTGATCCTTGCTTGAACAAAAGTTGTATTTGCTTCTTTAAGTTTTTCTTATTTCACTCTTAAAATTTAGATTTAAATATCTTTTAAATTCTGCTTGATTTTATTCTTTGCAAATTCTTTTGTTATTTTTTTATTCTTCTTGACATTTTTTAGTGTTTTATTTTAGTTTATTACTCATATGGCTAACAAAATAAATAATATTAATTAAAATAAATAGATAATCATTAATATTTTAAATTAAGATAATAAAATTATTTTTAGGCATATACATCAATTAACTAATGTAGGTTATTAATTTTATATGAATAAGGTAATTATATATAATTTATTTTTGTAATTTTATTTTTAATTTATTATGACTAGTAGTTATTATTACTAGTAATTATTATTAATTTTAATATTTTATTATTATTTTTTAATTAACTAATTTAAATTTAATTTTGTCCATTTTTAAAGAATATAATTTAGTTAGGTGGTTGGAATTTAATTTTAGTATATTACTTTTAATTTTGTTTTTATATTTAGTTCATTAATTTTTAAGTATTATAATATTATTTATTTTTTTAATATATATCGAGTAGTGATTTTATCTCTAGAGATAAAAGTAAATTGAGATATAATATATTATAAATAAATTATATTACAATAAGTTAAAATTAATAAATTAAAATGTGAAATAAGATAAAATAATAATATATTAAAATTAAATTATAAATTTATAAATAAATTATAATTTTAAAAAATAAATTAGTGAATTGAAAAGTAAGAGTAATATTAAAAATAATAAAATCACTATTCATTATATATTAGAAAAATTTATAAAAGTAAATTATAAATAAATACCTTATCTATATCAAATATTAAATGCATTACTTAATTGTTTTTTTTTTCAAATTAAATTCTAATTTTTTGTTTATTCATCTAAATTAATATACATATTAACTTCTATACAAAATAAATTATAATTATTCTTCTCTAGTAAAAATTTTTATTTTATATATTTTATTCTTTTTCATATAAATATAATTTATATTTTATATGTGGATAGTAATCTTTTTGGTATATTATTAGTACTTTTTAAATGTTTTTTTACAATAGTGTGTGGTGATTGGATTTTTATAATAATTTATTATATTACTATACATATATTTATTTATACATGTGATAGTGAATTTTTTTAAGCTTATAAGATATTTAATTTTAATTTTATTACCTTAACTATATTTTATTTGTGTTTGGATTCTTGCGTGTCACACTTTTTTTTTAAGATTTATGATTCTTTACTTTTTGTTTTTTAAAAACTAAAATATGTAAATGATGACTATTAATTTATATTTTTGTGATATATATATATATATATAATATGTTAATATAATAATTATTTAGTTAGTTTTCAAATTTTTAATTTATTTTTAATTATGATTTGATTTTTTAATTGTTAACAAAAATATTTTATAAGTATTTATATAGTAATGTATTTAAATATTTTAAAATCATATAACCATTTATTATTATGTATATCGAAATATAAATAATTTATTAAAATTTAAATACTTATAATATAAACTTATATAATAAGAATTTATTGTATAAAATTTTAATTAAGATATATTTCCAAATATGGGGTAAAGATGCAATACTTGTACGTTGCATATATTCAAACTTTTATCTACATTATTATAAATAATTAATTGCATTAACAATATTAATTGTCAATTTTTTATTTGGTTAGGAATGAATAATAAAATATATTTAACTATGCTTTAATTCTTCATAAATATCACTTGATTTTAGTTTTTACAAAACATTTTGTTACTTTTAGACCTCTCACATTTTTTCAGTATTTTTTTAGTCTCCATCATTAACTCTAATTAATTTAATATTAATTTGACTAATAAAATAAAAAATATTCATTAAGATAAATAAGTTAAAACAGAATATTTTAAATTAAAATAATTAAATTATTTTTAAGAGTGTAATTTAATTAAATAATATATTTATTATTTTATGTAAATAAAATATTACATATAACTTATTTTTAATATATTATGTATCATGATTATTATTATTTTAATACTTTCAATTAACTAATTTACTTTTATTTTGTTCTTTTAAAAATATATAATTTAGTTATATACTTATAATTTAATTTTGATATATTATTTTTACATTTCAACTCATTAATTTTGAATTATTATAATATAATTTACATATTTATTAATATATTTCAAACTGTGATTTTATCTATATAGACAAAAGTAAATTGAAATATACTATATTAAAAATAAATTATATTACATTTCAAAATTAATGAATTTAAATATAAAAATAATATATTAAGATTAAATTATAAATATCTAAATAAATTATAATTTAAAAAATACAATATTAAAAGGGAATTAGTGAGTTGAAAAGTAATAAAAATTATTAAAATAAATAAAGTCAAATGAAAATATAATATATTAAAATTAAATTCTATTACTATTAGTCATAAATTTTGATTGAAATATAAAAATAATATATTAAAATTAAATATAAATATGTAAATAAATTATAATTTTTTTATGAAAAATAATGTTAAAAGTAATTTAGTGAATTGAAAAGTAATAATAATATTAAAAGAAATAAAGTTACTGTTTATAATATATTAAAAAATTTTAAAAATAATTTATATATAATTACATTATTTTTATAAAATAATAAATATATTACTTCTTTGAATTTTTACCTAATAATAATTTAATTATTTTCATTTAAAATATTTTTATTATCTTAATAAATATTATTCATTCTCTTAACTATGTTAGTATTGATGTAATTGGAATTAGTTTTAATAATTAAAAAATAATATTATGAAAATATCAAGAATCTAAGAATAATAATAAATAGAATTAGTTGTAAGAATTAAAAAATAATATGAAAATATCAAGAATCTAAGAATAATAATAAAATTTATAAGTATTAAAATTAGACAAATTCATAGTAATTTAGAGCATGTTTAAGCCTATGATATATCAAATTGAAGTATTTTTAGAAATTAATTACATTATTATTATTATTATCAATTTTATTTTAATAGAGGAGTTAATGATTTTATAAACTGATAAGGCTTTATCTAAATTATTTTCATTTATTAATTTAATTAATTGAATTAACAGGGGAGGCTGACAGGCGGGTCGGGTTGACCTGACCCAGCTAGAATATTAGACATGGGGTAATCAGTTTACCCTAATTGGCGTTTTACGCGTCAAACAGCCAGACCTAGAGGAGAGAGAACACCAACATATAAGGAAGAGGAGTTAGGGTGTTCAGACCGTCCTAAAGCCGCATCAGATCATCACTATTCTTCGCATCTAAGGTACGGGGGAAATGAGTTTGATCATATATGAATGCGAGAGTGTACGGGTAGTGAGGGCAATCCCTAAGTCCTTCTAGGATCTAAATTCTCAATTTTGTTTGATTATTATGTATTTGTCAATATGCTCTGTAGTCTGATTAACGCCTTGTCCTAATGTGATTTTTGTTGGGAAACTGTATGATTAATTGCCCTAATTACTTGATTCTTGTGTTGTTTATGGTTGTCCATGATTTGAGGCTCTTGTGTGCAGTGTGCAATGATGAAATTGGGTGAAATTCAATGGTGTTTTATGTGCGTTTCTGTGCTTTCTGATAAATGATTTATAATAATGATGGTTAAATTAATATGGTTGGGTATGATTGTGGACTGTGCGAATGATGTATAAATAAATCATGAGAATAAGAGTGTGGATGAGAATGCGTTGAGCATGGACACGAGAGGCATGAGATGCATGAGAAGCCAGACGTGGCTATAATACCCTGGCCATATGTGGTGTTTAACAGGGGACCTTGGCCAAAAGTGGTGTTTAACAGGGTGGACTAATGATGAGGGACATTCATATGCATGAGCCATAGGTGGTGTTTAACCATGCTGCATGGTGGCCATAGGTGGTGTTTAATGGTTGTGTGGAATGTCTTCGCACGGGCCATAGGTGGTGTTTAACTGTGCGATACACCGGCCTATACGGGGTGTTTAACGGTGTGACCATCATTAGTGATAACTAAGAGAATTGAGGAGGTTTAGCCATGGTGTGGAGTTCTGGCTCGAGACTCTTAGGTGTGGTGATGAGCATATGCATTGTGTGAGCATGTGCATTTTGTAAACATGAACGAAATGTGATTGATATATGAGCATCTGTTAACTGTTAGTAATTGAGTACGGTAATGGATGAGATTTGGGGCATTATCTGCCTTTATATATGATTGAATGCGATTTCTCAACGTACTTTCTCTTGTTGTTTTCTTTTAGGTAACTTTGAGGGTATTCATGGTGCCAAGTTTTGAAAAGGCGGGGTCTTACTCTGATTAGTGTGACATTGAAGTTCTAGAAGTTAGAATAGTTGCTCTATGTTTGAATGACTTATTTTAAAGATGATGATGACTTTAGTTTTCTCAATTATAATGTTTAGATCTAAAACCTCCTTGAAAACTTTGTGCCTACCTTTTAATTATAACGTGAACCTTTTATCCTTAATACAAATTGTGCTTTTTGATTTTAACTATTATCCTGTCTTCATTTTATTTACTTGATTATTTAATTTAAGTATTCAGGGTAGGGTGTCACAGTTAACCTATATATAAAGGTGGATTTCAATACCTTATGGTGGAGGGAGGAAAATTTTCCAAAAAATATGTGAAAATAGACTTGACCTAACCAATTGTAGGTTAGGTTTGACTGAATGGACAAAATAAAGTATGAAGAATTGCATATCATTTGTATGTGTTGTAGTTGTTATGTCCACCTTGCTTGAATTAATTGTGTCATGAATGGGAAGATACTTAAAAAAACACTAATGACAATAATCAGTTTGAATCGACACTCATGCGGATGATGAGGTTAAAAAGATTTTAATGGAAACTCCATGGGTCATTAATGATGTTTCTACAATTAAGTCAAACCCTAATAATTAGGAGAAATCATTGCACAAAGATTAACTTGTCATTACATGTAAAAATGGATTTTGATTGCAAACAAGGAGAACATCCAAACTTGAAACTATTTTGTTGGGTTTTTAAATACAAAAGAAAGGAATTGATAGATGCAAGTAAATATGGAAATAATACAAACAATTATTCGATAGAGAAAAAAAATAAGAAAGTTAAGCCTATTACCATTAATCATGAGTCAAAAGTTTGGAGCAACAAAAAAATATGGCACAATGATTGAACCCTATCTACTCCCATGATCATTCAACAATCCAAACTAATCAATTGTTCCAGAAAAAGAAACAACTTGGTCAAAGATGTAATATATAATGTCTGGGGTGGTACTCATAGGCAACCATGTAAATTTGTTTTCCAAAAAGTTATTACATACCCGTGTATGCAAACAGTGAAGGAGGAGCTTATGAAATTTAATCAGGAGATATTTATAACATTTTTAGGTGGAAGAGAGGTATTGAGTGTCGCATGCTAAGATTACAAAAAAAACTTTGGAGAGAGTTGACTTCTCAATGTCATTACAGGTTAAGCATAAACTTTAACAAGAATATGATTAATTCTTTGGTCATGGAGAACTTTCTTTTGGTACCATTAACATTAAATATTTGTGTCTTCCAAAACCGTGTTGACATGGTTGATTTTCACTACACTTACCTTTTTCTTGAGATTGACATAGTAAAATAGATGACAACAGAAATTTTACTACAACAACAAAAGATTATTTACGACAATTTTTTCTAACAACAAATAAGTTGTTGATAAAAATAGACATTTAACATTGACATTTGAATTTTCTTGAAATAAGTGTTTTTTTTATCAACAAGACTACTATTGTAGGGTCAACTATACTTATCTTAATGACAATGTATATACTTTGTGCTAATAATATTTGAGATTTGTTAACAATAAATGTCGTTGTAAATAACTTTCTTTCTTTTGGTGTTTGATATGACAACTACCTCTTCCTAATAAGACTTTGATGCTCTTGGAGAGCCCATTAACAAGTAATGACTAACTAATGCAATGTACCTAGTACTATGCTCTTGTAGGATGTCCACAACGACATGACGACATGATGTGATGGACTTGTTTACAACATGCATGCATCCCACATAATATCGACAAGTTGTCCTCATCACTAGGTCTCTTGGCATTCTTCTCGTCACGAGGTTCTAGTGTTAAATGTTGATGATAGTTAATGTAATTTGGAATGTGCTTAAAGACAAGTATACCCTATCACGATAGTAATAAGGACGTGAGTCTAGATAAAATATCAATGTGACTAGTATGTGTGATTACCAGCTTCTAAAAGTTCTTATGTAGTTTAAAAAATAATTATGATTTTGAAGAGAGTTTGTGTTAAGCAAATAAAGTAGATAAAGGTAAATATAACAAATGAAAATATTTGAATTTTTTTAATTAAGAATTGTGGTTTCATTTATAATTTTCTCCTCAATCCTAACAACTTTTTAAATCTCATCCCCGTGTTACTGATCTTACATCTTAATTTTATTAAGAGACCTTGGTCCAGTACTCCAAATATTCTTTGCCTTTGGATGGTCCTTAGTTGGTCGTATAGAAATACATACTCAAGCAATCATTATGAACATAGAAGCTAATTAATAACTAATTAAATCAGAAGTTTAGAGAAAAGGTTGGTCATGCAATCTCCATAAACTCAATTATTTTATAAGTCCACCAACTAACTATGGTACAACTGCCACTAATTAATTGATTTAAATATGTAAGGGGTGATCACTTCTTTACACAAATATCTAAATAATAAAATAATTTAATTAGTGAAGAAAGAAAAGTAAAAAATTGTATTCAAAAGAAAGATTGAGGTTTTCAAACACAAATTACACCATAATCCTTAAAAGCGGATTTAGTTATCCATACACATGATGGAACTAAAGCAAACTAAAACATACATAAAGAAATAAGGAAAAGAAAAAACTTTAATGGTTAAGGGTTCCGTTCTATACTAAGCCTTGAGAGCTTGCTAAACACATTATGATGTCTTTAGAGAGCTTTGGAATTAAGGAGAAACACTAAAAGAATAATGAAGTAAGAGAGATAAAATTGTGGAGCATTGGACTGATAACGTAAAGCATGAGTATGCTATGATGAGCGTGTTCGTAATAGTCTTGACTTCTTCTTTTAGAACTCAAAATATCGATTTTTGTTGTTTTTTTTCTTTTCTTTACTTGTAAATATGTATTATATTAAACTTGAGAGGAAAAAATGAATTGTATAAGATATATATAAAAAATAATAAGATTTTTACCCAGGTTTTCTTAACATTAGTATATACAATTTTAGTTTATCAATAATAGTTTCCGCGACTGGTGCTGTGTAACGTTGTAGAGCATTTTTCTTATTTTTAATGGTTCATGAGTCATTTGTTATGTGTATATATACAAAAAAATCTATCTACTTTTTGTTTCTCAAGAATTGGTTGTTTACATTTAAAATCTATGTAATTAGTTATTTGATCTTGACGTATATAAAATTTCAAATTATCTTTCTAATTTTCACGTCATCCAAAATTTTAAGTTAATTTTTTAATGTTTAACATATTCAAGTTCAATTTGTGTGTATATATATATAACTTTGAGAAAATTAAAAATTATTACAAAAATGTCAAAAAAAAATACATGTTATTTTTAATAATTTTTAGGTATCTAAATTATGTTATAAAATATTATTATTAGTTTTTTATAATTTTAAATATTATAATATATAAAAATAATAAAAATATTGATAATATTTTTATAATAAAATATTACTAAATGACATATGTATAATGTGTATAAGGATGTCAACAACCTTCCTATGCATTACGTCTGCACGCACGAGTATTTGTAAATATATGTAGATATTTACTAAAAAAAAATAAAATTTTTTAAAAAATACTTTAATTGTAATTTTTATTTACTATGTCATTTTCTTTTAAAAAAAATAATTTAAAGGTCGAAACTAAAATTATTTAAATATCAATTATATAGAACTATTTTAATCAAGATATTTCAATTTAAAATATTAAAATACTTGAATTTCATAAATTTAAATAAAAATTAATAAATTAAAATAAATCAATTTTATAAGTCTAAACCAAATTTAATAAAATATAACAATTTAATCTTATAAATCTAAACAAAATTACTTAAAATAATAATATTTAACCAATTTTATCAAGTATTTAACAAGTAGATGCAGCGAAGATACCTTGATACCTATGCCTTCTCCTAGTATAAATATATCCATTTAAATTATTTATGGAATTCATTTAAATATTTATATTTTATTTGTTATGGATTTTATCTATCCATGTTCGTGGTAATGAATATTTTTGTTATCTGTACAGTAGTGGACACACTTTCTTAACAACTAAATTTGATGTCCAGGTCTTGGTCAATAATATATGCCTTTATAGTAAAAATGTTTCTTTTTACATTTTTAATTAATAATAAACAATTTGTCTACATAATAAATTTTTTGATTTTTATAATTAATATTTTTAAAATTTTATTAAAAATAATTTATAATTAAATGAAAATGTAAAAAAATTTTACTTTGACAATCTGCTTATTAAATTCTTTAATTAATTGTGCAGACTTTTTCTGTGTCAAAATTGTCAGCTAAGTCTTTTACGTACCACATTTAGTTAGAATGCCAAATTTTGAATGAATGTACCTTTTAGAAATGAGTTTTTTTTTTTTAAAAAAAAACTCAGGTATATATTCTTTAATTAAAAATCAGAAACGAATCTCTCAATACACTCCTATCTATGTAGGGGCTAATTTCTTCTAAGGGTAAACCACCAATACTCTTTCATACATATAGACTTAAAAATTTAAACTCTAACCACGTATTTAAAAATATAAATATATAATTATCTGTTTTACATTTAAAAATGAGTTATTGCCTCATATTCAGTTAAGTTATATCATCATAACAAAAAGAGGCTAAAAGAAACATTAATTTAACAAGTACTTATTAGTTCAACAACAAATTAATAATAACAGTATGAAAAATCATTACCTCATTAATTATTTATTTGAGATTATACATTGAAATTAACAATAAATTAAAATTGATTGAATAGTTTTTTTTTTATTATTAAACAACATCTATTCTCCTCAAGTAGCAATCTTGAGTAGGGAACTCTAAACCTCTCCTAGAGACAATTTTTTTTTATAGTAGTTAAGAAAAAAAATGCATGACAATTGATTCATGCACTCAATGATGAAAATAATTAATGTTCGAAGGATAATAAATAATTTTTCCTAAAATTAATGAGCCTTCTTTATTTATATTTTATGTTTAGTATTTAATATATAAATTAATTTCCACGTATTCATTAAAAAATTGTTTTATTGATAATGATTACTTTGACACATTTACTTCATAATATTAATTTTTACTTCTTACATTATAAGATAACTATAATAAAATAAACTTTTTTTAATAATTTTTTGGTGCATTATTGTTTTGATTTAACACCTAGGATTGTCATGCCTTGCAAAAATTCCAACGCAATGACTTGGTTAAAAAAAACTCACCTATTCAGCTAGCAATTTTTATTTAAAAATTTTAAAAAATAACTCAAAGCAAAACATATTTAAAAAAATTGTTTACCTGTGATTTTAACAAAGTTTTTTTTTTATTGTAATAGCGTATATTTTCTTTTTAGATCTGCAACAATTTCTTGAAAAGTTATATTCTTTTTACCGATGTAATATTAATTACTTGTATCACTTTTGATTTACTATAGTATGGATACTTTTTTTTTAACTAGATTCTTCTTTTAAACATTTTTTCTCATAAAATATTAATTTGTTTAAATAAATTTCGCAATAAATAAACTTGGAGAAGAATAAAAAGTTAAAACGGAATAACTTTTATAGATTGTTTTATGTATATTTGAATTTTAACTATAGTAAAAAAATTAATTCATTTTATCTTATATTTTTCATATAATTTTTTTTTTCCTCACATGTCTCTCTTTTGTAGTATCACACACTAAACATACATCTCTTCTAATGAAAATTGGACTTATCCGCTTCACTAAACTCAACCAGATTGTGGCTGTTCTAAAAAGATTAAGTTTATTCGTGATAACTGTGAAATATCCAGCAATTTCTTATCTGGAAAACGCTGAATAAGATATGTTAAAAGATGAAGTGTTCATGAACCCTGCCTTTTTTTCACATTAATTTCCTGCCATATATGCATGCAAAGCGGATTTCCAGAATCTCTCAATCCAGAAACCACTTGAATTTAAGAAAACACGGCGGTTTTATCTTAGAGTGTCAAGCGCGCATTGTTTCGAGAGTGTCCATTCACAGACACAAAATGCCTATAAATTGAGTCCATCACTCTGCCACTTCTGTATGCGCCACACATTATAAAATTGTGCATACCCTAAGCGGCTAAGCCTCTTCATTTTCTCATTCCGCCATGTCTCACTCCGAAATGTCCAGCGCAAAGAAAAGTCGTGGTCGCCAAAAGATCGAGATGAAGAAAATGAGCAACGAGAGCAACCTCCAAGTCACGTTCTCCAAGCGCCGCAGCGGGCTTTTCAAGAAAGCGAGTGAACTCTGTACTCTCTGCGGTGCTGACGTGGCACTGGTTGTATTTTCGCCGGGTGAGAAGGTGTTTTCCTTCGGCCACCCCAACGTGGACGCTGTGATAGACCGCTATATGGCGCGGGCCCCACCGCCGAACTCGGGCACCATGCAGTTCATCGAGGCCCACCGCATCGCGAACGTGAATGAGCTGAACGCTCAGCTCACTCAGATCAACAACCAGCTGGACGCGGAGAGGAAGCGTGGCGAGGAGCTGGACCGTCTGAAGAAAGCTGCGCAGGCCCAGCTGTGGTGGGCCAGGCCGATCGACGAGATGACTAAGCCCCAGCTGGATCAGTACAAGGCGGCCATGGAGGAGCTGAAGAAGCACGTTGCCCGCCTTGCTGATAGGACCATTCTTCAGAGTGCTGTTAACCCCCCACAGTTTTACCCTGGGGCTTCTTCCTCTTCCAACATCGCCCATCAGCCACAGCCACAGCCACCGCCACAGCCACTTCCACAGTCACTGCCACCACTGCCACCCCAGGTGTTTCCTCCACAGCCACAGTCACTGACACCGCTGCCATCCCAGTTGTTTCCTCCACAGCTGATTCAGCCATCCATGCTTCAGAACTATATGTTTGTTGATGGGACCCTCATGAACCACCATGGCTTTAATGACATGGGAATGGGTGGATTTGGACCTGCTGGTTTCTTTTGATCCGCTGAGATATACCATCCTCCCTGGATCATTAATTATGATTATGCCCTTTAATTTCTTTTAAAATATTCGTCTTGTTTTAATTTCAATATAGCTCTCGGCTTGCCTAGTTTCATGTATAGGTGACAAGGTTAGCACTGAATTGGGTTCGGATATTCTAGACATGTCTTGAACCATCATCATCAATGTCATGTATTGTTGGAATGTATTCCCTTCAAGTCTTTTCTATTCCCTCTCTGTTTGTAGTTGCAATTTCAGTGTGGTGTAGTTTTATTTCAATTATTTAAATAAAGGGCATATTATTTGTTTACTTTTACTTGTTGGATTTGTTTTAATTTGGGGGAAAATTATTTTTTTTAGAACTAATTTTTAATTATTAAATATGCTTGATTATTCAAATTGCTTTTAGTTACAAATTTTCTACTGCCATGGACTTTTTTAAATGCATACCACTCCATTTTGGGGTAGGTGGATGAAAAGAGAGAAAGAGAAAAAAGAAAAGAAAGAGTAACGATGTTTACAGAGAGAAAATGAATGTATAAGAATAATTATTCTTTCTATTGAAATATGTATTAGAAAGTGCAAAATCATTTCTACCTCAGTATAACATTTTGAAGTTATAATAATCTACTTTGGCGTGTATTTGATGTTACAACCGGTAGCTTTTGTTGAGGTTTAAAAAATCACGCTAAGTTGTTTGGATAAATTTTTTAGGTAATTTATAAAATAAAAAAATAAAAAAATAAAAAATATTTTTATAAATTATAATTAATTTATATATAAATTAGAAATCTGTTTTAGAAAAGTTAATAAGAATAACTTGTATATTAGTTAATTTTAACTCATAAAAAATTTATTTTTTTCTTATTTTAGTTTTCTATAAGTGTTTTAAAAGAATTATTTAAACAAATACAATGTTAATATTCTTATTCCTTTATCTGAAACAGTTGGCACTATGATGGTTGAGGAAAGTCGAAATTATAAAGTGCAAAAAAGAGGGAAGTAATGATGAAAATGAATTTATACTAAAATGGTCAAAAATATTAAATAATTTAAACAAAAAATTTTTATATTGAATATAGTAAAATTTAATTAAAATTATTGATGATGAAAATTATTATATATGATAAAATTATTGACTTTTATAATAATTATTTTAAAAATTATATTTAGAATTATTAATTAGTTGACTGAGTAATTCTTTTTATTATAAATAAAATGTTATAATTAAACTCATATGGTGTAATCGCATACATATACTATTATGAGTAAAAAAAAAATCTTAACAAAAAAGTTTCAGTGTGAGTAAATTAAGTCATTTAAATAATATAAATAAGTTTAAGATATACACTTAAGACTATTATGATTTTTTAAAATTTTTATTAAAATTTGGTAGTATTTAATTGAGACTTTTATAATTTAAAAAAAGTCTTATAGTATTAAAAAATATAATTTTTTTTATAAATTATTTTGTAAGATAAATTTTGAATGATTTTAAAAGAATTTTTAGTAGTAAATCATTTATCTAATAAACTTTGAAAGTTGAAGAAATTTTTTATCATTATCAAACTTTTCTTTCTCTCATCGTTATCTTCTAATCAGAGATGACAATGAAATAATGTAGGTATGAGTAATAATCCTCTCATATAAATGTGTTAAAATATAAAATTTTAAACAAAAATAAAAAATAGTATAAAACTAAAATAAATATTTGCAAAGTATTACTTAACTTACATGATAGGTATTTTTATAAAATTAATTTGTTTATTAATAATAACTATTTTAACATATGTTATTAGTAATTCAAATGAGGAAGGAAATATAAATGGATAAGATAAAGATGTACAATTCTTATAACTTTGAAAGTTTGTTAAATATTTATGAAGTCCTTTCAAATATTATAAATCTTTATAAAATAAATTCATTAAAATTCAAATTATAAAGTTTTGATTATAAAATCTTTTGAACAAATCTTATATTTTTACCTCTCTTTTAAAAATCTAGAAGACTATTTTTATATTAAAATAATATTTTAAAATTTCAATTTCATCTTTAGATTAATGAGGAAGATTCATGCAAAAGTTAACAAAGTTATTAAATAATAATTATATCATGTGGTAATTTTTAATTAAAGATATGTTTATTTGAGTTCTAAAAGTAATTTCGTGTTATAGTTTTCTTTTTAACTATTTTTTAAAACTTTTGAGAGAAGTACTAATATTTTTTGATATTTTTATTTTGAATAGTCACATAATTATTATAATTATTTTCCAAACACATCATTTAAAAATATAAAATTAAAAAACACAAATGAGCATGTGTCCAAAATCGATTTCTAAAGGATATATATGACTCTTTATTTTATTTTACGAGTAAACTTAAAATTTTCATGGCAGAGTTTATTGGAAGGCAGCCTAATAATACAATTACACAAAGGCTAAATTATAATTTTATTATTTTATTTCAGTGTAAAAATTCCACTTTATACATAGGCTAAATTATAATAAATCAAGATTTTAGACTTTTCTTAAATGTAAAAGAGATACATCAAGACAAAAAAAAAATATATGTAATATCTAGAAGAAGAATATTAATGGATGTTTTTTTTTGTCATTTTTTTCTTCTTTAATAAACTCAACTTTATCTTATTCGTCAACTATATATGATAATAATTTTTCTATCAAGAATAAGTTCTATTACAATTAATAGAACTTATACATAAGTCTATATTTTCTAGTTTTTTTTATTTTTTTTATAATTTGAGAGTTAGTCATTGCCTTCTTTAATTTAGAAAATCTTTATCTTTTAAAAGATTTATTTTGATAATTTAATTCTTAAATTTGAGTTATTGTTATCCTTCCGAAATAATTATTATTTACGATTTTATAACATAATTTTGAATATTTTTTGGATAATTTGAGATGTGAAAATTTTTCATTTGATTCATTTATATGAAAATTATAAAATTTAATTAATATTATAAAAAAATCACAAACATAATAAAAATAATGAGAAAAATGAGTACTACAAACAATTAAAAAATCTAATATCACTTTTTTAATTGCTCGTGAGACTCAATTTTCATGTAATTTTCACCATGTTTACAATCCTTTTTATACAAACATTTGTTAAATTTCATAGTTTTTATACAGATGAGTCTAATAGTACAAAATTTACATCTTAAATAAATATAAAAAGAGTTCAAAATCATATTCTAAAATTAAAAAAATATAATTGTTTTAGAAGAAAAGTATCAAATTAAATTTAAAAATTAAATGATCAAAATAAATCTTTTAAAATATAAATGACCAAAACAACTTTCATAATAAAATAAAGGACCAAAACTATAATTTAATCTTATATATATTATCATTCAATGTAATTTAATTAGTTTTCAAATTTTATATGATGCAAAATTGAAAGATTGCACGGAGAACTGTCATTGTACATAAAAGAATAGAGAAAAATTTCACACTATGAACTAATTACAAATTATTATGTAAAATAAATTAATTAATTTTTATAATAACTATTTGAAATATCATACAAGTGATAATTTTAATTAATTGATAATATAAAACTATTTTATATTATTAACGTAATATAATCATCAAACTAAAAAAATATTAGAAGAGTCACTTCCATTTAGAATGATAAGATAACTCACTTACTTTTATTGAATCATAATTTTATATTACCTTGATTATTTATATTATTTTGATTGTTTATATTAATTTTTGTTAAAATTGAATAATAATAAAAAGTATTCAAATGGTTCATATTTTAGTATATTTTAAATTTATATATATATTATTAATTTTAATCAAAATGAGATATTAAATAAGAGAACTTTAATTCAGTGATTGAATTGTTAAATTCATATTATATATATAATTATTTACTTGTGTAATAGTTGAGGTAAGTTTTATCGGTATAATTTATATATATATATATATATATATATATATATATATATATATATATATATATATATATATATATATATATATATATATATATATATCATAATTGTAATTTGGATTAATGATGAATATCTATGCTAGAAGTAGCCAAAAAAAAAAAAACTGAGACGATCTTCATTCAATTATACGAGGTGGTAATTTTTAATTGAGTCGTTTTTAAATGGATATGACTATTCGGTAGTACCTATATATATGTTTTTTATACGAGAACGTTTAAATGTTTCATATATTATTTAGTTACAATTTATAGTTATTTTTTTAGTTTAGACTCATTGTGGATATATTTTTTTATAAGTATTCTTATAAAAGAAAAATATAATATAAATTATTTTTTCATAACTAAAATCAATTTATATACTTCATTATTTTTAAAAGTTATTTTATTTGACTTTTCTAAAATATAAACTACATACTAAGTTGGTTTTAATTTATAAAAAATATTTTATTTTATTTTATATTTTCTTCTCTTATAAATATTTATTAAAAAAATTTATTAGAATAAATGCAAACTAGTCAAATAATACTAGTTTCATGAGTGACATTTTACCATGACTTACAATTATGTGTTCTTTTAAAATAATATTTTTTTTTGAAAAATAACTTTTTATAATTTTCTAAAAAATTTGAAAGAAAAAACCTTTTTTAAAAATATCTAGTCAATTCCCAAACATGTCGATGGCCCGAAGAAGTAAACGTTTAAATTTGTGATGTTTTTACATTCGACGAAAAACCTCTACAAATGGAGACATTTTCGTTTATTTGAAAAGGGTTTAGCTCAAATATATTAGGTTAGAGGGCTTGCAAACTTCGATTGGGTGAGTGTTTCAGTTGCATTGTGATGGTGGAGGTCCATAGTCATTCTAAGAGCGACGAGTGGTTACTTGCGAGCACTCTAACATTCAAGTTATATACTAAAAAAGGAGTGTAGAAGCTCAACGAAAAAAAAAAAAAAACTTTGATGGAGAAGTTCATTGATGTTAAATGGAGATTTGAAGGTAACGTGGGTGAGTGATTTTGCTCGTGTGAAACATGACTTTTATGTCACTGAAAAGGGGATGATCCTCGTACAATATGCAGGTTAGGAGTGTACTGAGAAAGAGAAAGTAAGGTGCTTTAAGGAGCAACTACCTAATAACCACCTAATGATTATTCTGGAAATGTATGAAGATGTTACAATAGCATATATAACAACATTTTTATTAAATGAAGTATTATCTAATCTATATAAGGCTTAAATTCAACCTCTCAATATACGTTACCATTCTGATTCTTATCTCTCACTTAAAGACTTGTTAATTTGAGTATCTAGATGTCATGGCAGATGACATCTACTTCTACTCTACTAGAACTTTTCAATATGCTAGTAGGAGATTATGATGTTAGTAAAACTGTTGAGTAGCATTCATGTTTACCTAAATATCAATGATCCACTAAACACTTCTAGATTTTTTTAGGGGTCTAACACTATTAGTATTTGAATATGACATTGAACATTTGATCCATTAAGTTAAGTCAACTAATGTCACTGGGAGCGATAAAATCTTCTTTTATAGGATATTTTTACTAACTTGAACTCAAAGTAATTGGATAAACTAAATTAACTTTTTAGGAGTTGGTTTTAATGTTTAGTAATTATATCTTTAGACCAAAAAAATAAAAAAATGATATTATAATGATCTTTGAAATAATACAGTATTTCTTTGAGTAAGCCTTGGGGTTTTTTTACTATATTAATTTCAAATTATTTGACATTTTTATAATATTAAAAAATTATTTATTATTTTTTTCAACTTTGTTCTTTTTTCTCTATTATAGTTTTCAATAACTAGTATTTACTTTTCCAATTTATTTTATTGAGTTATTAGCAATTCCATTTTCTTTTAAACATCATGTCTTAACAATTGTAAAAAAAAATAATTATTAAAAGATGGAATATTAAACAATATTTAGTTATAAAGATTTAGAACAAAATAGTTATTTTATGGAGGGGATCATTTTCTCTGGCCAAAAAAATGTGATTCATGGCTACCATTGAAGAAACCACTGAATATCAATATTTAAGATTTCTTTTGATGACAAAGTCCTCAACAATAACATAAGCTTACCAGATTGGGAAAAAAAGGATCTTATCCCACAACAATTGGTGCTCATAAAACATGGACACAAAAGTTGATGCCAAAAGTGTATTTGGATGAACATGTCTTTCAAGAGTGGTATGGCCCTTCGCATAAAGCTCTAGTACTGAAACTACTAAATAAGAATATTACGTTAATGTAATGAAGGACATGTAACGAAATTGTGGTGCTTATAAGGAGATTTGGCATTATAGACGTGGATAATGGCTTATATATGGCCAAGTTTGACGTGGGAGAAGAAGGAAAAGTGATGAAGAGCCTAGATCATATTTGATTGCTATCTAGGAATTACACATCGTCCAAAATTTATTTCACCAGTAGTAAAGGTAGATCGTACCCCAGTAACAATCCACTTTCCTGGCCTGAATTTAGTTTATTGTAATGAATTTTTTTTTGTTAGCGATGGGTTCAGTAGTTGGCAAGCCTATAAAGGTGATTTCTTGTACCTTACAGATGGAGAAAGGGAGATTTGTCAAAGTCTATATAGAAATAGACTTACCCAACCACTTGTGAACAAGGTTTAGCCAAATGGACATTGGTATAAAGTAGAATATGAAGGATTTCACATCATTTGTATGTTCTGTGGTTGTTTTGAATATCTTGCTTGTAATTATGTCACAAATGGGAAGGTACAGGAAAACATATACGAAAATAATCAGCTTGAATCACACACTCAGGCATGCAGAGATGGTGAGGCTAAAAAGATTATAACGAAAACTCCAGTGGTCATTAATGATTTTCCTACAATTAAGACAAGGACTAATAATCAGGATGAGTCATTACATAGTTTTTGGCATGTCATTATGCAGAAAAAAATTGAATTAAATTGCTAGTAAGGATTTTGTTGAAAAGGAAAAAATATCGAAACTAGCAATTGTTTTGATGGGTTTGAAAATACAAAAATTAAGGAATTGATGCAGGTAAAAATGGAAATAATACAGGCAATTATTTGGCGAAGAAAGATAAAGAAGATAGGTTTACTAGCATTAATTGTGGGCCAAATATACTTGGAGCAAACAAAAAAAGGCAATGCAATGATCAAAGCCTATCAACCTTCATGATCATTCAATGATCCAACCGATCAACTATTCCCGAAAAAGGCAATGACTTGGTTATAGGTGTAATACATGATGTCTGAGACGATACTCATGAGGCAACCATGCAAAACCACGTTCTATAAGTGTTATTATGTACTCTCTTGTGCAGACAGTGCACAAACCTTCCTTACCAATTCTAAACATGCCAAATGTTGAACATATTGAAAAGAATCATTATAGGTTCATTGATGAACCCTTGTCATCAGATAAATCAATAGAAGTTATGTACAAGGTCAAGTCCTTGCATAAGCATAAGAAGAGTTAATGAATGCTAGGAATGGGAGAAGTTGAGAAGACCACAGCATAATAAGAAAGCCTTATGAACCCTCATTTTTTAATGGTAATCCCTATGGAAGCTTTGAAAGAAGTATCTATCCTCATTTGGAATATTAAAGGGCCGAATAATAACAAAGCAAAGAGACACATATTCCGATTGAGAGAATGATGACCTTTTGGCACCAAGCAGGTCATTATCCAGTTTCTATTATGGAAGCACAGGGGCATGCTCGGGGTATTTGGGTGTTGGTCGATAATGGGACCAATTTCAGGTCTCTGCTTTTGAGATTGGTCCTTATCCAATCACGTTCAATGTGTCTCTGGGAGGTTAAGAATGAATCAGTACTAGATTATATGCAAATCCAATCCCTTCCTCACATGATCAATTATAGAGCTATCTAAAAAATCTATGTTACTCCATATTATCTCTCTAGATCCTCATTGTGATTTTAATGAAATTATATATAAGGGAATAAAAAAGGATGGAAAATTTTCCTAGCCAAGAAGATCAAATGATCTTAGTTTCATGGATTATTGTGTTCTAATGGACTTTTCAACGGTAGGCGCGAGATTTTAGCTTAAAATCAATTAATAAAAAATAAGATTGTTCAACAAATATATAAGTTGACGTATCAATAATTGAGATAAATGATGTAGGACTTTTCAATAGTAGGTAAAAAATTTTCGTCACATAGGATTTGTAAAGAAAATTGGTGTATTGCCAAAAAAGTATATCAAGAAATGACTAATTTATCATTACCTATCTTTTCCTAAAGTCTTTTGTAGAAGTATTTTATTTCTCACACTCTTATCATAACCATTATGTTTTTTAAGTTTTTTAAGATGATACATGATGATTATCATAATACAGAAACCCTAGTTACCCTGGAAAAGGTAAATGGGAAATATATTAAATTTAATCAAGAAATTTTTTAAACATTTTTAGGCATAAGAAAAGTATTGAGTCTTGTCTGAAAAGGTTAAAAAAAACTTTAGAGAGGGTGGACCTTTTGAGGCTATTATAAGTTAAGCATCAACTTCAACAGGAATGTGATCAAATTCTTTATTAGGAAGAATTTTTCCGGTATCAAAAGTCTAGGGAGCAATAGATTTAGGGACAAGATTACAAAAAATTTCATGCTCAAACAGTTACTAGAAGGAAAAGAAATAAATTAAGTCCAGGCTTGTTACTACCTAATGGAGAATGGTGTTTTGATGTTGACATTTTTAAAACGTATATAAGCTTAGAGGCATTTTAACACTCTTTTTGCTCATTTGTTCATGTTAACTCCACCATTTTCATAGTGGAAAATAACCTTTACTTTGAAAAGGGTGACACAAAAGACAATTCCTACAATAAGTTATCAAAAATAAGTATTCATGGCTTTGAATTCTATGAAGTCATACAAGACTCTTGCAACTAATCATTATTAACACTCAATTATTGATGCTACGTGGAAGTTGGCAAGCAAGACTTTTGCAATAGGCTATTTTCCTATTCCCTTAACTTTTTAAGATTATATTGCTCTGATTCTTACGGTCGATTCTCTAAGTAATTTTAAGGATTTCAGACTAATTAGTTCATGCAACATTGTTCACAAAATCATCACCATGGTACTTGTTAATAAACTATGTCCATTGTTAAACCACGTCATTAGTCCTTTCCAAAGTCAGTTGTTGCCCAATAAAGACACCTTTGATAAGGAAATAATTCTACAGGAGCTTGTCCGCATCACGCGTAAGTCCAAAAGGAGGAAAGAAAGACGCTACCTTCAAAATTGAACTTGAGAAAGTATATGATAATGTTGATTGGATATTCCTATAAATGAAGTCTATAGAGTCTGGCATATGGTGTCAATTGATATGTTCTCACTCACTCATACATTCATGCACTGTGATCAAGTTTTTGTATATATTAAATTTCAACTATATAAGTTGTTAAATTAAATTTTCCTATGAACAGACTAGGTCGAAAAATTTAAGTAAAATTTAAAATCTATTTTGATATTTTATTAAATAAATTTAAATTAATGTTCAATATACTTTTTTACAATATAAATAAATACAACTTATAAGATTACTTAACTACAAATATTTAAGTTATTTAATATTTAGTATGCATGATTGTTGAAATAGTATCAATATATTTAAAGTTGTTAAATTATTAAAATTTTATATATACAAAAAGTTATTGAGTGAAGTAACTTTTTATATATATATATATATATTATATGTTCATATAGTTGGAAATTATTTATTTACTGGGAATATTCATATTCGATTTCAAAGTGAACAAACATTCTTTCAAGTTAGTGACCACTACATACTTACGAAATGAAATTAATTCTTGATTTAATGGATTAGAAAAACTTGGGAAAGATAAAAAAATATCAATTAATAAAAAATAAATATATTGTAAAATATCGTGTTAAGATTTAAAAATATTTTATTTGATGGATAAGATTGGGTGGCGGTTGGTCGGTAGGTAGTTGGGGGAGGGAGGAGGCCTATCGGAGGGAGTGAAGAAGAAGGGAAAAGAGAGGGAGGGAGTGAAGGAGAAGGAAAAAAGAGGGGAAAAGGGAGAAAAGGGAGAAAAGGGAGAAAAGAGAAGGAATGAAATGAGGAGAGGGAGGGAAGAGAGGAGAGAAAAGAGTGGATAGAGGGGAAGGATGGGAAGTAGAAGAGGTGGTTGTGGTGGAGAAGAGGAAAGTGGAGAATAGAGAAGACAAGAGGAAGGGAGGGAGGGGAAGCGATGAAGGTGGCGACGATAGAGGAAGGTGAGGAGGGAGTGAATGAAAGATATATGGAGGGAAGGGATGAGTGTTTAAATAAAAGAAAGTGGGAAAAAGTAGAGGGAAAAGATTTTCGAATTTTTGAAAATTGGTCGCTAATAATCTTTTTATTATTTTTTTGAAATTTTATTTTTGGTCGCTAATAAATCTCTTTCTAATTATTTTTTGACATTTTATTTTCGGTCGTTAATTTGATTTTATCTTTTTTTTTTTAATTTTGGTCGTTAATTTGATCACAAAATTCACTTTTTTGTCCTTTTCTGTATGGTCACTAATAATTTCTTTTTTTTTTTAAATTTTCATTTTTTATTTTCGGTTGTTAATTTGGTTTCTTTTATTTTTTTAAGTTTTTGAATTGCTGTTGCTAATCCCGTTCAATTTTTTTTATCCTTTTCCATTCGATAGCTAATAATTCATTTTCTTTAAATTGTGATATTTGTATTTCGGTTAATTTTTGTTATCCTAAAATCGGTCGCAAATGAATCCTTCTTTATTTTCTGTTATAATTTTAGTCGTTAATTTTTTTAAAATTTTCAATTCGGTCGCTACCAGAAAACATTTATCTTCAATTTAGAATAAAATAGAAGGAATATTATCTCTCACTTTTCCATTTTAAAAGTTATGATTTAAAAATTAAAATACTAGATAATTTTATGTTAAGAAAAAATATTTAAATTAAAAATTATACTTTAATTATTATAAAATATTTTTTATATAATTTTTTTCTTTTTTTCATCTTATCCTTCATTCAGCCTAACTAAATAAAGAGAAATTCTCTTACTTCTTTCTTACTTCTATCCGTTCAAACAATATATTTTTTCATTTTATTTTTATTTCTATTCTTCCTTTTTCTTTCTTCTCTTTTTTACTAAAACAAAAGAGAATTCTACTCCCACCATATTTTATGTGAATAAAGAGATAATCATTTTTGTTGGATGAGATTAAAGGAGATTTGCTTGTATGAAAAGATCCATTATACTTCTACTTTAACAATAATGGAGATAATTTTACTAGATTAGGTTTTATGATTTTTCTTTCTAACATTGAGAAATTTTTTTACATTAAAATTTTCAGTATTCTTCTTTAAATTTCTGTATTTATTTTTATTTCTACATAATACTTATTTTGAGTTCTTAGAGGGGATCAATCTATTAATTTTTAATAATGTAGCTAAAGGGGATGGGAAAAAATAAAAATATGAAGTGAGACTAATTCTTTAAAGAAAGAGATAGAATTATCTAAAAATTGGTTGATCCCTAAATTAAACTTTAATTACATTTTTAGTTCTTCTATTATCTTTCTATTTACAATTAGGTTTAGATATTTTTTGTCTTCCAATTATTTCCATATACAATTAATTTTCTCTTTCCCTTTTCCTCAAATAAACATTCATCTTCCAATAATTAAGGCTTAGAGTATGAGAAATGACATCATCCTAACGTGTTTGATAGAACATATGCTTATTTGACAATAATATACTAACATTGATGTGAGATTAAAAAATAGAGAAGAAAAATGATAAAGTATTAGAGATGGAGTTCAAACTCTCACTCTCGTACTAAGGTCACTAGAAGTGCTGGGCCAACTTCATTCTTTGTTACAAGTATGAAAATTATATTATATATAATTTAAAGGGGTCAAATTTATTACTAGCAAATGAACAATATAACACTGTAATATCAACCAAACTATAATATTAATATATTATAATAAATTTATTTATTGTTATTTATTGATAATAATAAGATAGTTTATTAACATATTCATTTATTAATATACTAATTTAATAATTTACTAATACATTAATTTAATAATTTAATAATATATTAATTATACTTATTAATTATTATTCTTATTAACAAATTTATTGTTTTTATATTTATTATAAGTATACTAATAAATATTTATTAATTAATATATTAATTTATTAGTATAGTAATTTATTAATTTATATTTATTAATTACTATATTAATTTATATTTATTAATTAGAATTAGTATATTAATTAATAATAATAATTAATTTATTATTATCAATAAATAATAAATATAAATTAAGAATTTTCTAACTTACAACTAAGGATGAATAGGTCAAGCAACTGACAAAGGCCTATGACTTAGCCTCTTTAAAGCAAGCTTGGTTTAGCCTTTTTAATAAAAAGATTATGTTTAGGCTTGTGCTTATAAAAAAAAATCTATTAGTCTTAACAAATTACTTTATTTATCTCTATATAATTAAAATTTAATATAATATTATATTTATATATTTAATATTTTAATATTATTGTAACAAAATAAAATAAATTTATATTTTAAAAAAAATTATTGTCAACTTATTTAAAAATAAGTCTATTGACTTAATTAAAAATAGGTCTATTGATCTATTTAATTTATTGACTTATTTAAAAAATTAATTTTATTAATTTATTTAAAAATCTTAATTTAAAAAAGGTTTTTAAGTAGGCTAATAAACAAGTCAAGCCTATTTATATAAAGCCTAGCTTAACCTAACCTACCTTATTTTCATCCCTACTAATAACCATTTTTAGAAGGAATAAATTAACAAGTTACACCTTAAGTGTATTTTAAAAAAAAATTATAGTTATAGCTTGCTAATGCACTCATGGAAAATAGTGGGTATATGTTAATAATTCCTACAAGCATTTGCTAACACACACTCACTTGTCTTTTTAGGTTGAATAATTTAACAAGTTACACCTTTAGTGTATTTTAAAATAATCATAGTTATAACTTATTAACTTACTTATTATAAATTAATATATATATATATATATATATATATATATATATATATTTATTAATAAATTAGTATATTAATATATTTCTACAAAATATAAATTAAATATATTATTTTTTTCTACATAAATATAAATACATTAGATATGATATAAATTACTAAAAAAATATTAATTTAAAATATATCATAGAAATATAAATTTTAGAAGAAGATTAATTAAAATTTCATTTTATTAAAAAATAATTATTTATTATTGAGTACATGGATTATTTAACACGGGATTATTTTAACTTAAAATAGTGATATCAAGATTAAGTCCTAGGTATGGAATTGTGTTGAGTAGTCAAACAAATTTTTTTATCACCTATAATTACTTCACTTGACTGAAGCATAATTGTCTTTTTAATTTCATTAGAGGATACATGTGGTTTCATATAAAAAAATATATATTTAAAAAAAGTGATTAAATTATATAATTAAGATGTATTAAGTTATATATACAGTATAATTTCCATATATCTTACCAAAATTGAAGATGGCCTAATAGTTTTTCTAATAGACTTGAAGTGTTAAGTGTTAGAGTAAGGAATTCAACCTCTATTCTTTTAACCACTAGGTCACCACGCCATCTTTTATAATGTTACATTAGCATATGTGTCTTTAATTACTTTAATTACCACATTAATAAAATTGGTTAAATCTTTAACGAATAGTAAACCATAAATTTGATTGTAAATGAGAGAAAGTTGATGGGCTCAATTAACACAATTGATCATTGAAACTAAAATTATAAAATTAGGATACTTGAGAAAACAAATTAAATGTAATTAAGTCTTAAATTAATAAATAAATGAAAAGTATAGAATTTTGTGTTAAATAGCTGTTTTATATCTTTCTAAATAATAATATGTGTGATTTATTTTTTAATTTTCATATGTTATGTAAATAAATTATATAAAAAATCTTTCTTTGAAATATGAGATAGAATCATAGGAAGCTTGGGACAAGAACCGGATCCACCACATAAGGTATCAAAGGCATATCTATTTAAAAATTTGTATTTGTATTGAAAGGTAGCGTTTGACGTTAGTGTTTTAACTTAATGTCTCATCTTTTTTATTTTAAATACACAAAATATAGAATATGACCTGATATCTCTTACTGTGTCTTGGTTTAACACGTACGTCTACAAACATATTAAGGTATAATTGTTACTCACATCTGTCCTGTCATTTGATAACTCCAAAACAGGCAAAACTTTTGATAATATCACTAACGATTCTTTTTTTTTTTTTGAAAATATTTTTAAAAATTAAAAAAACTAGGAATGATTAAGTTTTGATATTTCAAGCATTCTTTAAAACATATATTTATCGTAATAATTAGACAGGAGGTGAACCTAAAACAGTTATCACCAACTATCCATCTTTATTTCTCTTTTATGAAAATATTTGTAGAAATAAAAATTATCAAATTGTCATGTATTAGGTATTTCTTAAAACACAGGGATGTCACTTATCAGATCAACTAAAAAGGAAGTGAATTCAAAATGATGATCATCAATAATTCATTTTTATCATATCTTAAGAAAATATATTAGAATAAAAAAAATAGTTGATTTATTCAATAATTAAATATGAAATGAATTCAGAATAATTATCATTAACAACTCACTTTATTTATTTTTATGAAAATATTTTTAGTAATAAAAAAATCTAAAACTTATCAAATTGCCACGTCTTATATGCATTCTTCAAAATACAAAATTCTCGTAGTAACCAACAGAAATTGAACTTGAAATGATTATCATTGTCAACCCGTTTTAATTTATTATTTTTTTAGGAAAATATTTTTAGAAAATCAGAAAATTTGAGGATTATCAAGTTGCTATGTTTTAGGCGTTTTTCAAAAGACAAAGTTCTTGCAGTAACAAAACAAGATGTAGATCCGAAATAGTTATCATGCACCACAATCTATCTTTACTTCCTTTTTTATGAAAATACTTACAGAAACAAGAAAAACCTAGAATTAAAAGTCATGTATCAAGCATTTCTTAAAACACAAAGTTCTCACAAAGCATTTTTAAATAATGTTTTTAGAAATAAGAAAAGTTGGCGATAAAAAGAATAGTAAATCCATGCCTCAAAATTTATTAAAGTTACTATTGCCAGTTTATAATGCCATTTTATACTCCTTAATTTGATAGAGGAAAACACATGTAATCAATGAATAATTGTCAATCCTCTTTATGACAACAAGCTACTGGCTATGGAAAATTGAAACGGAAAAACCATCACAGCAAGCAACCAACTATTACTAAAAATTGTTAGAAAGTGGGCAGTAGATGATAGGCCCAACAAAGAAAACAAAAAATGTTGTGTCTGATTAACATACGAAAACAAAGGCGTGTAAGAGAATATATGGTGATTTAGACTTTCTTTGTTCTCTTCTCGCCTACTTTTTCTTTTACATTTTGAGAATTAGTTTCAAAACATGTAAAAAAACAATTTTAGAAACTAGTTTTTGAAATAAAAGGAGTATGAAAAAAAATAGGAATACAATTACCCAAAAAACATGAAAGGCAGATCCAATAAAATAAACCCATAGCCCACACATTATCTCCAACACTTTAGTTTTTTACATTAGGAAAACTTATTTCAAAAAATATACTTTGAATACTGAAAATAAGTTTATGTAGCCAGTTAAACCTTTTCATTAGCATTAGTTTAGCAGTACATGTGCACGAGTTTAGACTCCATTATTGCCGTATTTCCCCCCAAAAATGAATATATTGCATTTTTGTTGATACAGATAAGTCAAGAGGGAAGATCACTAATGACTTTATAAGAGAAAGTTAATACAGACCTCTCTCACTTCTCTCTTTGTTGATTGCTTTATTGAAAGATTTCATCTGAGCTTCTCTCACTTCTCTTCCTTCCTCCTATTCTTAATCGCAAACACTCTTCTCTATTGAGCTAGCACGGTTAGGTCCATAATTTGATGATTTTCTCCGTTGATTCTTATTAACTTTCCATCTCTTGCTAATTCTTTGGTACCCACAACTTCTAGAACAAGCTTGCATCAACGTGTTGAAATTCTTTACTTCCAGACACTAGTTTTTGAAACTATTAAAATTTTAACACATTCCAGAAATTAGATTCTAGAATGTATTTAAAAAAATGCTAGCAAAACATGTTTTAACAATTTTTTTTACTTATTCTCTACTATTGGAATCAAGTAGGTATCATGTATCATATGCTATTTTAAATAAGTAGGTAACATACCATCATGGATATGGATACTAAGGTGTTTAGGTTATACATATAAAATCAACACGTTTGTTTATTGAATTTAACCTAATAAATATATATACAATCCAAATGAAAGAAAAAAAAATATTAGATAATACATTCCATCAATATTTTAATAAAATAAAAAACTTAAAAAATCCTAATAATTTTTTGAAATGGGTGTGGCAAGGTGATTCATATACAACAAGAAGTCATCCATTTTGCAAGATTCCAAAACGACTAAAATGTCTTCAAAACTTTTTGCCTAGAAAAAAAGTCCTTCATCAAAGGCCATTACTAATAACTAAAAGAGTGACGATACTAGACATTTATATATCAAACCCCCCATTAAGACCTATCAAATACGAAAAGGAAAGAAATCAAATTATAAAAAAAGGAAAGAAGAAATAGTGAGAAACTTAAATTGTAAGAGTCAGGGAAAGAAAGACAAATAAGCAATCTAATTGAGGATCCTTCTCGACATATACCAAAATAAAAAATATTGATATTACCATAGTAAAAGAGGAAATAATATGAAACCAAATCCATAAAAAGGGTAAAATATATTGAAATAATGAGACTATAGAACCTTTTGAATGGTCTTCAAAACGATAGTACAAAGGTTTGAAATGCCTTCCATGGTTTCTAGGTATGTCTCTCGACTAAATGTGCATGAAGTGAAAATGTCTTTTCATATGAAGATACATACATATGAAGCAAGTGTTTTCCACAACTTTCAATTAGTTAATTAGTGAGATGTCAAATTACTTGAATGCCCTGCATTTGGGCAAGAACAAATTTTCTCTCTTCCACAACAGTTTTATTAATATAAATAGGACAAATAGTACGGTGGACTAGTCAGTCAAGTTGTCTCCCATGGATCAATAATTTTGACAGGTAATAACAAGTTGCTACCAGTTATCTATTTTGATACGTAATTAAAAACTTTTATAAAAATTACAAAATGTACTTAAAATTCAATAATATTTATGTCCCTTGTGTGTTATCTCGCCTCACCACCCTGAAACACCCACCAATATTAACCCACCCGCTTCGCAGCAGCCTCATCAAGCGTCGACTCTTGGCCTCCGGGTACTCTTCCTCCAACTACAAACACAACCCTTCAAAATCCAAAAAGTTGAAGAAAAACGCAAACGTGAACAACATATATCAATCAAATGTAAATGATGAACATCAGGGCTCGATACAAAACAGTTTAATCTCTCATTTTCTTTAAAATTAAAAAAGAAAAACTTAATTTGCTAGGGCCAATAGGAGTGATGAAGTGGGGTTGTGCACGCTATGTTGCCCGTCATTCTCTCTTTGTTTCTGATGTTTTTTGCTTCCCATGAACATCGATCAAAGCTCGCGTCTGAGTTAAAACTTCAAACTTGGTCTTTGACTTGGAAGGTTATTTGACATCGGGGTGGGGTTCTCGGTGGCAGCGGACGCGACAAAAGACGGTGGTTGTGGTAATTTTAACATTTGCAAAATGAAACAAGAGTTCCAAACCAATGGTACAACAGTATTCAAGGGTGTTAATTTGTAAAATATTTAGTTATAGTAAGTAGAAAATAATAATAATAATAATTACAGATAATAAATCATCACCAAATCGATATTTAATTAATAAATCTAACCATCATAATATATTTATCCATCATAAATCATCCTACACTTTCTCACTTTTTTCTCAGTTCTCACTTCTCGCCTTAATCATAGTCTATAAATAGATTTAGTCCTATTTATATGAGGCAATATCCTTTGCGGCTTCCGCAAACCATAACGAAGTCCAAGTAAAATCTGGGCCGTAAAAAATAGATTGATTGTTCTGAATAAATTTTCAATATTAAAACAGAACTGGGTACAATTTTAGGGTATACTTAAATTTTTTATAAACTAATTTTCAATGTTAAAATAGTATTAAAACCGTTTTGGGAATTTTATTTGTTATAAAAATATCAAATCATTATATATTTTTTAAAATATACCAATGTCTATAGGTCCAGGTAGTAAAATGTTTGATTTTTTTTTAAGTAAAATCTAATATTTACGCAGGAGTGAAAATTGCTTTCATCTATTTACTAATTATTCAGCTCCTTCATGCATAAATCCAACCAACATGTCTTCCACCAATGGACTGTCAATAAATCAATTATATTTTTTTTAACCACCACTCAAGATATTGGATAATTATAAAATTAGTGACATATTGTGATTCCTTTTGAAAATAATCTTCATTAGTAGAAAAATTTTAGAGAATAAATTTTATCGAAAAGTAAAATAAATAAATTTATTATACTTTAAAATGATGAATTAGATTTATCCATCCATGAAAAATTGTACCAATAGATTTTTAAATGAGTTTAATCGTCATACATTTATCATATAAATTAGTTTTATACCGTAAATTATGGGTATGATATTTCATCTTTTTAAATAATTTTTTATGAATAAATTGAATTTTTATAATACATTTTAATACATCATATTAGAGATTTATCTTTTACTCATCGATTTTAATTTAACTCAAAATTCATCTAAACCATTTATTTTATACCTATGAATTTATGTTTTTCAAAAATGAAATAAAGAAATGTCAATTATATATTATCTAATAAATTAATTAATATATTGACTTTAGTTTTATTTCCCTCAAACAACATTTATTTTAAAAAAATCTATCTGTACCCATATATATATATATATATATATATATATATATATATATATATATATATATATCTTTTTAGTTTTTTCAACATCTTGTTGAATGAAATTCATATAAATAAATGAGACTTTTTAAGTAGATGAATTTCACTCAATAACAATTATATGTTATTAATATTGTGAAGAAATAGGCACTTTAAAATTTTTACCCTTTAAATTGAGTTTGCTCGTCTTATTTCAAATTAATTGAACGAAATCCAAAACGACTTTTTTTTAGGATCAAAATGACTTTCGAATACACAAGTTATATGCAAAAATATTATTTTTAACTATAAATTCCAATTAAAAAATTACGAAAATACCTTTAAAATCAAGAACTGAATATTTTGTCAAAAAAATATCAAGAACTGATCAATATCGTGATGTAATATTGCAAAGGTTAATTAAAAACCTTTGAATAATACCTACCAAATCCGTCTCATACTATAATCACGTATTAAGACGAAAGATTATATAACTTGCTGGTTTTGGACTAATAATAAAAAGAAATAAAACACATAAAAAGGAAAATTAATTGGGTAGGTGCAAAGAAAAGATTTAGCAATATATATAGTCACGTTAGTCTCCAGTGGAGGAGTCCAATGCCAAAAGAAGCATTTGACCTTGTTTCTCTTCTCCTGTGTCACTGAGTGGAGTTCTCGACCATGTCGAAGAATAAAAAGTCTAGCTTAGGTCGCCAAAAGATCCCAATTGAGAAAATACCGAAAAAGAGTCATTTGCAAGTTACATTCTCTAAACGCCGTTCAGGGCTGTTCAAAAAAGCCAGCGAGCTCTGCACCCTGTGTGGGGTAGAGATAGCAATTGTAGTTTTCTCTCCAGCGGACAAGGCGTTCTCTTTTGGTCATCCAGAGGTCGAGTCCCTCATCGACCGTTACACGACACGGAACCCTCCGCAAGAGTCTAGTGCGCACCACCTGGTCGAGGCGCACCGAAACGCCAACGTTCGCGATCTCAACATGCAGCTGACGCAGGTTTTTAACCATTTGGAGATGGAAAAGAAGCGAGGGGAGGATCTAGATCACGTTAGGAAAGCCAGGCAGAGGCAGTTTTGGTGGGAGAGCCCTGCGGATGAGCTTGGACTTCATGAACTCCTCCAGCTAAAGGTCTCCATTGAAGAGCTCAAGAAGAACATTGAAAAACATGCTAGCAAATTCATGTTGGAGCACTCTGCTAACATGTCTTCTTCTTCCTCAATTCTTCCCCATAATAATGGACTTGGTCCATCACTTGGACGTTATGACGCCTTTGACAACAAATCCGCTCCTGGGATTACTATTGCTGCGCCACTTCCTAATGCCCATTATCTCGCTTTTCGGACTAGCTATCTTTGAATTTTATTTCTTTCTTTCGGATTCAGAGGGCTGAATCACAATCTGGTACCTCACGAGTTCTCCCTCTTTTCAATAAAAACTGTTGAAGAACAAACGTGTGCTTGAAAATAATTTGTCCTTTATATATATTTCATCAAGGACTCTGAACTCCAGGGGAATAAAATTTCATCTTTGATCTTGTTGCTGTTCTTGGATGTACAGATTTCTTTATTCAAATTAATTCTTACAATTGATGTTTGGTTGCAGTAGTAGACTATATTTTTTTTTTCTAGTACGATGATAACGTGATGGTTTTACACCTAACAATAATTTTGAGATAATCTGCAATTAGAATTTGCTTTAATAATAGGTAAAAGGTTTTGCTTCAATAATTTGAATTATATATTAAATCAGTGACATGTGTCGTGTGCAAATTGGACATTTTGGTTTATTTTTTTTCCTCCTACTAAACTCAATTCTTCTTCAAAGTCAAAGGTAACCTGGAACAATTGTAAATAGCTGGCAAGCTTATCAAATTGAGATCATAAATAGTATCGAATCATAAGATTAAGAAATAATGAAAAATAAATTCAAATACATATCCATGATATATAATGTTGAATGTAATCATTTTAAACTTGAACTTTAAGTCTTTAACATAATTAAGTCTCAATATAATTATTAGTTATATATTTGAGTATGTGAATTCCTTATTTTAGAAGAATAAAAATGAAACAATGAGATAGATAAATATGAGTTGAAAGAGTAACAAATAAAATTAAATATTTAAAATTACTCATTCAATTCATTGTTATTTAATAATTTAAGTTTATATAATTTTTAATTTCTTTTATAAAAATTAATAAAATAATAAATTATTAAATTATATGATTTGTATGGATGATATGAAATTACTATAATTTATTTATGATTCAAAATCATTTGTGATATGAATAAATCCTAGTTAATTGAATCATATCAAATAATAAGATCCAAACAATGAATAATCAAATTCTAATAACTAGGGACACTAACCAAATAATAAGTTATAAGATTGAGGGATATATGAACAAACTTGGAATTAAGAATATGGATGTTGCTTAGTTCAAGAAAGAATATGGATGTTTCCTGGCCTATGAGAAAGGGGAAAGAAAAAATAAAATACATTAGGGTGTGAGACCGCCTTATGAATTAAAGGAATAAATGAGATATTATAAGTAAATAAATTATCCACATTTTAGAAGAGTATCTTAAGATTTAACCATATCATTTAACTATTGATGACAAAAATTCAAATTAATATTCAACTGTAACTAATATTTAACTATCATAAGTAGTTGTGAATTTTACGCTTAATTCAATTTTATAAAATTAACTTATAACATAAGAATTATCTTTTTTATATATATTATTTAAGTCATCTCCGTAACCAATGTAACATCTCCAACATTAAATATAACTTTAGTACAAAACAATTTACTATACAATTTAATTCTTTAAACTTTACCAAAAATTATTTTAATTCTTCAAAGATTTATTTGATATTAATTTGGTCTTTAAAATTATCGTGGTCTCAAATAAATCCTCATATATTAATAGATAAAAAACTATCATTAATTTTTAATCTTTAATACATTTATTTAATCTTATAAATCTTTTAATGGTTGATATTATAAGAATATAATTCAAAGGATTAAAATAAAAATAAAATAAAAAAGCTACACGTGTAACACACGAATATAAAATCTAGTATTTTGTATTGTGAACACATGAACAACAAGCTCTGTAATTTTAGGGAGTTTCATAGACATATATGTAAGGTTTTATTTTCAATACTCTCCTAAATTTGTTAATTATACCACATTAATTTTCTGTAATTTGTTATGTTTTTATATTATTATAAGAAAAATATTTTTTAGTGATCGAAATTAGAGACCGATTTGTACAATTACTAAATAGCGATAGAATTAGCGACTAAATAGGGTTTTCTTAAAAATTAACAACCGATTTAGCGAAAAAAAAATAAAAAAATATCCTAGCGACCGAAATAGCAACCGAATCAGAAAAATAAAAAATAAAAAATACATTAACGACTGATTTAGCACCGAAACTAAAAATCATAAAAAAACAAAAAAATATATATTAACGACCAAACTTCAAAAAAATAATAATACAAAAAAATTTAGCGACCGATTTAGCGATCGAAATTTAAAAATAAAAAATATAAGAAAATATTTATTAGCGACGGAATTAGTGACCAAATTTTTAAAAATAAAAAAATAAATTAACGACCGATTTGGTGATCGATTTTAAAAAATAAAACTATAAAAATATATATTAGCAACCGAAAATAAAATGAAAAAAAAAATTTAGCGACCAATTTTCAAATTTTAGAAATTTTTTTCCCTCTCCTTTTCCTTCTCCCTCCCTTATTTAAACACTTCACATCTCCTCCGCCACCGATACCATCGTCACTTCCTATCCCTTACTTCCTCTTCTCCTCTCTATTTTCCACTCTTCTCTCTTCCTCCACAACTACCACCACCACCTTCCTTCCACTCCTTTTCTCTCCTCCCTTTCGTCTCTTTCCTCTCCTTTTTCTCACTATCTTTCATTCTCCCTCACTCCCTCCTCCCTCCCCCCCCCCCCCCCTCCCCTAACCACCAACAATCCACCACCACCACCACCTTCTTTCCACTCATTTATCTCCTCCCTTTCCTCTACTTTCTCCCTCTCTTTTTTTCCCGTGCCCTAACCACGAACAATCTACCACCATCACCCAACTATATATATATTTTTTTAAAAATAACGACCGATTTAGCGATTGAATTATTTAAAATAAAAATCAAAATAAGCAATCGATTTAATGACCGAATTATTTAAAAAAATAAAAATAATGACCGAATTAGCGACGGATGTTTTAATATATAAATAATTAAAAATAAAAACAACGACCAAATTTTGACTATAATTAGACATCGAATGTAATTCGATTGCAAAATATTTAACTATTTGGCTTTCCATGATGGAAAGAAATCGGTCGCTAATGTCGTCGTTAAGTTATTTACCGACCAAAATCTAACTTTAGCGACCAATTTTTCAGCTTTAGCGATTTTCTGTTGCTAAATATGAAATTTTTTGTAATGTATTACTTTTACATATGAATTCACTAAAAAAATTCCTAAATATGAATTTATTTCGAAACTTTTTATCATATACAATAATCACACATGTATATATATGACTAGGAAATTTATAATGTTCCTACATTTTGTAACTGTTCCTAAATAAATATGATAGGAGATATAAAACAATAAGAAGAATTTGGAAAGAAGATGACACGATCTTGGGTCTCTATCAGAAAATTTGAACAAGTTGATATATGATCAAGATTGAATAAAAAAGGAACGAAAACAAAACAGACTCTTGATGAGGTCCCTAATTTTTTGTGTTGCTAGCAGTTAATTCTACAGTTTTTACTATAGTTGATGCTTGCCCTGAAGATGTGAAAAGGAAATAGGCATGTTGTACCGGTAAGTCTTCAACTTTCTCAATCATTCAAATTCATTTCAATTATAAATCAAGTTGGCAAAGTAGACTACGGAATCAACCAATTTTGCTATAGCTAATTGACCGAAAAGTAGAATACCAATTTGATCATTAAATGACAACCTATTCATTCTAAATGTCTGTCGTTTTCACTTGATATTTGGAGGGTTATGTACCGATCAGCCTTCTCAAACCCATCCCAACCGATTTTCTAAAAGGGACCAACATAATACAACTCAAAATGTGAATATAAATAGAGAATAGAGGAGACTTACTCTGTGACTCCTCCTATATTAAACACATGAATATATATATAACAAATTTCTCTGTTATGATATTATCATCTAAATATTTGTGTTTAGACTTAATCTAACACTGCAAATTTAATTGATTAGGTGAAAAGTATTTTTTTTTATATATTTTATTTAAATTATATCTTATTAGATAATATAAAATCTTTAATACAAGTGATAATTAGAGTTGAAAAATGTACTATCCAATTCACGGGGATTGGACAAGGATGTTGTTTAGAGTTGGTTGCGTTGCGTTAAATAGGATGTTGTTTACGGTTGGTTCAGTTAAAAAATCCATATTAAATAGTTGATTGCTAGACAGGCCTCCCCTTTTTAACTTATTTTATAATCTATTTCCCCCCACCAAAAAAAAAAAAAAACTTTGCTTTGTTTCAGAAATTAGTGCACCAGTTATCCTCCTCACACAACAAAAGTTGTGCGCCTTCTTTTTGGTATAAAGTATAAACCTCCCTACCAAGAAATGAAATTTCTGGAAATTAGTTTCTTCTGTTTCAAACTTGTATTTCTTCTGATCCCTTTCCCGGAATGAAACTTGTCTTTCTACCGTACGAACTCTTTCCTCTGCATCGACCGTACGAACTTCCTTGAAGAAGTCTACTGAGCCCTCAACGCTAACCCCAAGGATTACAGGTCTGTCGTGCGACCTTTCTCTACAATTTAGAAGGAATTATGCAGGAAAAAACTCTCTGCCGCGGTTGATCAACTTGACTTTAATTTCTACCTGTTGGGTGGGGAGGAAGAGGGTTTGAAGATGTATGTTAGGTAAATGAAGAAGGTGATTGCGATGAGGTTTAGAGTTTGAGGACCAACCAAATTTCAACTTCATTGGGTGTTTGATGTACACAATGGATTCGAGAAATTTCGTTATGGAAAAATTTGTAGGAGAAGAAAAAGAAAGTTATAAGTTGGAGAAAAAAAGTTAAAAGGGAGGATGTTTAGTAAAGGTAGGAAGTGTGAACAGTAAATGTTGATTAAACCAGATTTTTAGATTAAAATCCAATTCTGTCCCATGCGGAATGCGAATTTTTCAATTTAGTCTGACATTTTTTATTTTTATTGTCTTTTATTTTTTTAAATCAAGACTAATATAATAATTTTTTTACTTGTATAATTATTTTACTGTAATAAACAAAAGTAAAACAATTATGTTATTATATTAATATATTTAAAAAATAATTAATAAGATAATTAATTGATTACTTCTAATATAAAATATATTATAAAATAATATCATTATTCTTGGTATGTTTCTTGAATTTATATATTTTTTTGTTATCTAGATGAACATTAATTTTAACAAAATAATTTCACATATGATAAAAATTTTAGACTTTTGATATTACTTTGAATATTTGAAATAGAGTTTCTAACATTTAATTATTAATTTTTTATAAAATTAAAAATATCCATATTTTTTAAAATTGTTTATAGTACTCTAACAGCATGCTTCATGAAAGATTGAACTTATTTGTATTTTGTGGAATATGATTTACTGTCTACAACATTTTAGGGTAAAAAAAGTGTATTTATGATTTATTTTTTTAAAATTTTTAGGATTTTTTTCAAATTTTAATATAATTACAAAAGAAACTAACAATTCGAACTTGACTACACTAATTCAGCTTGATTTCGATAATGACACAATTTCACCAAATCGAATAAAATGCAAAGTCTTACATTTTAATTTGAGTTTAAAATTTAAAGTCTAAATTCTTAATTTTATTGAACAAATTCAACTAATCCAACAAATTATATATATATATATATATATATATATATAACTATATGCATGAAAATACACATAATTTCTATCTAAAAATAAAAGTTACAAAATTATCTTTTTAATTAACAATTAATCCATCCTTAAACTTTAAAAAATATTATGACTATTTTAAAATTAATTTTCTTAAATGATAAAAAATATTTTTAACTCAATCCCAATCATTATATCTTCAACTTGATTTCAATCGATACATTTTTGATTAAGTATCAACAAGAACATCATTAATTTAGTATTAACCAAAATATCTTTAATTAAAGTATTTTTTATTCCATCTTAATTTGGTATTTGTCGGAACATCATTGTTATAGTCTTGTCTTGTATATTTGTTTTTATTTTTTATTTAATAATTTTATTTATTTTATTTAATTTAACAAATTTTAAAAATAATAAATAAATTACTAATTATCTATAAAATTAATGAATGGATTAGATTCAATCAATTAATTTTTTTTTATTAGATAAATTTACTTATAAACCAACTGAACGAACAGAAGATAAATGAATTGTTTGCAAACCTTAATTTTAAGGACACTAGTGTTATAATTTAAGACAATTTTTTTTCTATCTTTCCATTATTATTTGGATCTTTTGGAAATCCTAATTATTGATGGGTTTTAGAAACTCCCACAGTGGAGACATATTTTAAAACATTTTTCGGATATCAATATTACTTTTGAATTTCTTCTCTTTTTTTTTAAATTTAAGGATAATTGAGGTTTGGTTGTGAGATCTATTTGTTCTCTATTATTCTTTTATATTTTGATATTTATATATCTTCTAAACATATTTATTTTGTATTATGTAATTTATTAGTGCAAAAGGATCATTTATCTAATTGACAAAATAATATACAATCAATTGGCTGGGATAATAAATTCAAAATAGTAAAATAACAAAGTTAAATACAAGGTTGTTGTGAAAATTTCTTGTGGTTTTTCAATTTGACAGTTTCAAATCTTCGAATAGTTGTCCTTATCTATTCCAAACTTTTTGAATCTTTAGAATCATAATATTAGTTGTGGATTCTATTTAGTTAAACCAGTAGAGTTTATTTTTTTTAATTGAATGATTGTAGATAAGTCAAAATCTTAATTTAGTAATTCGATGAAGACATTGATTCCCAGTTATTAAGTTCATTTTTTTAATGTTGTAATCAAATTAGATTAATTAAAATGTTAATTTTACAAAGTTGTACAACTTTTGTGCAAAGCATTTGGTTCAACAATTATAAATCAAATTTCATTTAGATTTAGTCAGTCACAATTATAACTTTAACTTGAAGCAAATGAAGTTCCAAGAGAAACTTAATTACAGAATTTCCAGGGTAAAAGAAATGTAAGTTAAATTTAATGAAATGTAAAACAACAATTATATTGTACAAATTGCAAAATAAAGTTCAGAATGTAAATGCAAAAAGCATTTAAGTAAATACGCAAAATGAAAATTAAAAGCAATTTGAAATCCCAACAAAACCAAAACTTTAAAGATAGAAGAAACTAAAAGTACTTAAATGTAAATTTGCAATACAGTAAATTTGAAAAGCAATGTAATGTTTGTGTCGCAACATGAATTGTAACTGGGACGACAAAGAATAGGAGGATTGGATCTGTGTCCCGAAAGGAACAAAAAATATAGAGTTGTTACTAGTATTTTTATGGAAAACGTTAGGAAATCTTAGGTTGGATAAGACAAGTCTGGAATCAAAATATAGGTTCGAGAATCGGTTATGTGTAGGGATCACCTAGTATACCAACATGTCTATTAAAAGATAGTTACCCTAACTAGATGCATGAAATGAGATATAACTTCTACATTATAGTTTATGCCTTTCTAAGAATTGAAGATATTTACAAAATATGAGCGATGAATGTTTTTGGTTTTCTGGATAAACTTGACAAGAATTGTCTCTTGCTCTTATGTATCTCTTACTGCAATGGAGAAGTCAAAATTTACGTGGTTCTGAGACAAGGGTGACTAGATGATAGGAAGGGTTGAGACCGTCTTAGCCTAGTTGAAGTGTTAATTAGGTGTCAGTTAGGCTATGTACAGAATGATAGGAAAGGTCGAGACCGTCTCAACCCAGCTGAATGCCGACTAGGTGTCAGTTTTGGTTTCTTGGAGGTGACACCGATTCAGAATTAAATCGCTATTTGTAGTATATTCCAACTACTTTATGCTGATAGATTTACTTAGAGGTTGGGAGATGATTATATATGTTTGTTTAGAGGTTTGACAACCAACCTGATATCCAAGGAGTATTTCCTTCGTATTTACCAGGGAAATTGAGTCCTCTCCTTTCTCTACTTCTTCTTCCTGAAGACTCTCTTCTCACTCTTACTGAACTACTCTCAAGTTTGCTAAGAACACTTGAACTTGAATGAGGACTCTTAGGATAAAGCTTTCACTCTCTTAGAATGCCTAAAAGTTCCCCCTTCCCTCTTCGTTTTCGGGGCCTTTTATAGGCTGCTCCACACTCAAGTCATCATTTCCAGGATTTTCAAGGAGATCCTCCACATTAATGCGGTGACTACTTCCCTATGCCCATTAATGCCACGGTGCTTCCTTAGGTGTTTACTTCTCTCATTTGTATTCAATACAGTGGTGACCGCTCATTCTTTGACCTTGGCAAACTCGATGGAAAGATAGCTTCCACGCTGCAGGGTGGCAAGCCTAGGGATTCCTATAGAAATCAACACCTGTCATCTCTTCTCCCTTGTACACACATGTCTGGGAGGGAAGGAGGCACGTGGATCCTAACACCTCACGCTTCCTTAATCTCCTTTCTCAGTTGTATTTGTCTTTCCTCTTCCAGGAACAACAATCAACCTATAGTTCATCTTCCCTCTCTTTTACCTCCTTTTTTTAGTTATCTAGTACTATCATGTTTTCTTCCAAAATCAGACAAAAACGAGTATCCACGTTACGTAAATGCCTTGAAATTTAAAAAGACAGAAATATAAATTAAAAGATTAATAAAAAAGAAGGAAGTAATAACTGAAGAATTGCAACAATGAATTTTAAATTAGTGACTGTAAATGCAAGACAACTATAGAATAAATAGAAAAAAAAAAAGAAGAATTAGCATAAATATAAAAGCACTAGTACTTAAAGTTAGTTAACAACATACCTGTTACACTTAGAATTTGTAACTATTGAAGTGAGATGTGTTAACGAAACTATTTACAAATAGTTTGTTTTTAAATTTATATCTTAATGGTTAATAAATATAATACAAAACACGTGTTAAGTCACCTAAAATTGACTTATAAATAAATAAATGTAATCTAAATTTTTCTTAAGTACATATTTTCCTGTTCGAAATAAGGACAATAAAATCATTTATGCTGCAATAGGTTTAGTCAATTATTTATTTACTCAATTATTGATTTACTCAAAACTTGTGCTTTGTATTTATTGATTTCAATAGTGATTACACCTATTATGTTTTTTTACTCAACCTATTGTGTTAAAAATTGTAATTAACGACAGAAATAACTATATTCTTTCAAAAAAAATTGTTTTAACTCCCAATGTCTTTAACATTTGTCATCAATAATGATAATTTTTTTAAATTACACTTATTCTTATTTTATAATTTTAATTAAAGATTAAATATTTACAAATTTACTTATTTATTTATAATTCTAAATTGAATGATGAAATCATGTTATCAAAATTTGTATTATTTATCTTTACAAAATTAAAAAATAATAAACTAAATTATTTGAATTTAAATAATCATTTTATTTTTAATATTTAAATTAAAAAAACATTTATATCTTTTTTTAATGAAAAAAGGAGCAAAAGCCCCATCATCAATAATATCTTCAAAGAAAGATACAGGTGAAAAAACATAAGGCATAAAAAGATAAGGTAGAAAAACAAAAATATGATTTATTACACTAGTTGAGAATGCATGTTTGGCTAAAGCATCCATTACTTGGTTTGCTAGAAAAAAGACTTGCAAATCTTAATCAATCAAGTTTTTTAATATCTAATATTAAGTTATAGCAATAATAATTCGAATTACATCTACCTGTAATCAAATTAAAGGTTGCTTGAGTGTCAAATTCAATATAAATATTGGTAAACTCTCTAGTATAAGTAAGTGTCAAACCTTTTTTAATGTTCATAATTCAACTAAAGTATTGGAGTAAGAGCTAATATGAGATTAATATTTCAATACATACGTGGAACTATGATCACGAATTATCCCTCCACACGTAACCTCTCCATTAGTTATGTTGATTGGTTCATCTGAGTTAACTTTAATGAAGAATGACATTGGGGGAGTCATCCAATAATTGTATCAATGAGATGAGACTCAGTATCATTCATTAAGGATTCAAAAAATTCACACGTGATTATGTATTGCTCTCTAATTTGTGTTCTTACTACAATAGTTGCATCATCCACTCAAATATTCTTAAACACTAAATTATTCTTATTATGTCATATACAATTCAGTGTAACAGAAAATAACAAGTCTTATTATATTAGAAGATGTTTGCTCAATCTAAAATTTACATAAACTCGCTTCATCACATCATTTAAAATGATAGTAGGAGCATATCTTTCATCTAGGAGAAGTCATCAAACATTATTTACCTTTATAAAATCTTGCATAAGATGAAAGATGAAAGATAAATTCAACATATTGAACATATTGATGATTACACAATATGCTTATTGAATAGTTGAGCCTTTGTTGCTTGTGACAAGGATACACAATCCACTTTGCAAAGATGAAAACTTGCAGTTTTCAAAGATGAAACCATTCTTACCGAAACACATTTGAGTTTCCATGTATCTTAATCATGTCATTATTTTCATTAGAATATCTCCAAAATTACATGTAGCTAGTATAACAATTTTAGTTTTTGAATGATACATGTAGGATAGTATAATTAACTTAAAAAAATTATTATAAAAAATTTAAGTAATTTAATACTTTAATTTTTATATAAATAACAATATTAATGTTTGAATATTATTGTTATGGTTATCATTAATATTATTTATTTAATATATTTTATTAAGAGTTTAATGGTCATATAATATATAAAATAATTATTACACTGTCATCTAATTATAAATTATTGTTAATATGATTTTTAAGTAATTATTATAAAAGTTAACACAGTAGTTTATAATTAAACGAAAATGTAAAATTATTTTATCGTAACTATTTTCTCTTTTATTAAATATTTACTAATTTATTTTTCATGCCAGAAAAATTGTTTAATGATCATTATAAGTATTACTATTATATTTTTATCAATTATTATTATTATATTCATTATTCATATTTATTAATAAAAATGAAAAATATCGGACTAATTTATGAGATTGGTGAGATTTTGTGGTAATTAATTAATGTGATTCTTAATTATTTTTTAATGTGCCTCTATCTTATAGAAACAAAAGTAAAAATCTTTTGATAGTTTATATACAATATTTAATATGTGGAAATATATTTATTTATATTATTTAATTACTTTTTATGTACGTGTATCTTAGAATAATAAAAAAAATTATTTGATAATTTATTTACAAATATTATTTAATAAGGATATCATAGATGTTTGCAACATAGTTTTATTACAACATTTCAAATTATATTAGACTTACTAATAATGATGACAACTAAAGTCTAAATATATATACAAAAGTTTGGGTCGTGTGTATTTGACTGAAGGATGCTGTCAAATAAAAATAATTAATATTCAAATTCCTCGTTTTATAATATATATATATATATATATATATATATATATATATATATATATATATATATATATATATATTTTATGATAATCAATTAGTTAATTTTAATCAATTAAATTATTTGATTTTAATTTATTTCACTTTTTACTTTATTATTAATGTAAATTATTAACTAATTAACTTTCTTTACTATTCTATTAGTAAAAAACTATATAATTACATTAATTAATTTGACATAATCTATTGTAATCAATTAATTATTTTTCATTTAAAATAATTAATTAAATCCTCTAGGTTAATTGATCACTTGTAAAAGTGGTAAAGTAAACGTTCCAACTTTGCCCAAATGTGCCACAGTGTATAAGCAGCCAAGCAGGGCCGAACCAATGTTTCTACGGACTATTTGCTAGTTCTAACCAGCCAGATTAGGGCAAAAACTAGCCCATTTTTTCTTCTTAAATTTATATAAATTTTAAAAAAAATAAATAACAAAATTATAATAGGTTCAATAGTATTCAAGCTTACAAATTTACGACTTAGTCTAACGTGTGGGATCAATTCGACTCTTTTTTTTTCTCTATTTTACAAGTCTAATTTAATTTGGTGTACCAAATCATTAGATCAACTCATTGGGACAAGTCAAAATTGTCAAATCGAATTATTCGATTAATAAAAAATTTTCTAACAAGTATTTATACTTATTATTAACAAATTATTTATATTTTACATTTTTTAATAATAAATAGTTAAAAAAGAGATTAAACGACACTAGTATAACTTATACCAACTATTATACTATTTAATAATTTCATATAAAATACAAATTTTAATTATCTAACCATTAAATTAAAAAGTTTCCTTTATAAATATCATGTATACAGGATTTTATATTAATTTAAAATTATTTGATATTGTTCATATTGATCAAAATTAATAATATATATATTTCAAAATATACTAAAATATGAATCATTTGATTTTTTTTTCTTATTATTGTTTAATTTTAATAAAATTTGATGCAATCCATCGTGATAACATAAAGTTATTATTCAATGAAAATCGTTAAAATTTATATTTTATATAAAGTAATTAAATAGTATAATAACTTGGGTAAATTACATCAATATCATTTTATCTTTCTCCGTCATAATATATATAATTACATTAATTTTGACATATTTTATACTAATCAATTAATTATTTTTTTTAGTTTCAATCAATTAAATTATTTGTGTTAATAATCTCTTGCTTGATTGACTATAAATTTTTCAACAATTATTTACCAAAGTTATTGATAGATTTTTTTTTTCAAATTTTTTAGTAACAAATAGTATATATAATATGAAAATATAATAAATGTTGTAAGATTTATACTTATCATATCAACTGTATATATTATGATGTGAATTTTTTATATGTGGTTAACTTTGTGATAGATTGTTATCCAATTAAATTATAGTATATTATTTTGTTGAAATCAAAATAAATCTCATGAGATTTTTTAATTTAAATATGTTATAATTAATTATTTTTAAGTGGAATCACTGAGTTAAATGTTCTAATATGTCATGAAAATTGGTGATTAGAATGATAATTATATGGGTTATAATTACTTTAATAAATATAATTTTGTATTTTTATAAATTAAAACATAGCAACAATTATTTCAATTTGTCGGAGATAAATTTGTTTTGAGGTTTTGCCGCGTAGCATTTACCTACACGACAAAATTATTTTTTTTATAATTAATAATTTAGTTTATGAATTGCACATGATAAATATTATTTTTTATATAATGAAATTTTATAGTATATAAATATTTTTAAATATATAAATTATATTATAATTAAAATTAATAAAAAATAATATCTTTGTTATATAAAAATTATATTTTAGATTGACAATAAATAATTTAAATTGTGATACAAATTTATTTTTAATTTTTTTAAAATATTAAAACTTAAATTATAGATAAAGATAAGAGAGGATAAATTGAAATAGGTAAATAGTTAAAATGATAAAATATATATAAAAATAAAATAAAATGAAGGTACCAGATCGGAGATGATTGGAAAAGAATTTTTTATATATAATTATAGAATAATATGTAAAATGCATATCTAAAATTAATATTGAGAATCTAATTAAAAAAAATGAAAAGAGCAAAAGTCTTACTCTATAGATCCTAATTTATATTGATTCATTGCAGTAGAAATAATTAAAAAAAAATCAATAATTAGTATAAGGCTTGCACGTCCGAAATGTTCGAATTCAAATCCACCATAGTAATATAATCAATGCATCATCGTCATTTCTCCCAAAAACATCTGGGTGTCCACGGATTATTGCTGAGTATGCTTTATGTGGAGAAATTATTTGACTAAATAACTAATTGAAAACCATAGCATAACTATATTTGCGCCCTGTAGAAAGGAGAAAAAAATGGAATCAGAACTAGTTTTCCATAAACAGAAATATATTTTCATACAAAATAAAACCTCAAGTCAATATTTAAATTTACCTTTCATTAATTGAAACCGTGTTGAAAATTGGAATGTAAAATTGATACTTAATTGATTTAATTTTTTTTATTTGATATATAATCTAAGACAGGGCGTAATTGTAGGATTTTATTACAAGAAAGGATATCAACAATGGATCTTCCATCTTCCATTATAAATAAATCATTTGAACTGAAATATTCCTTCGTCACTGCTAATACCATAAGGACCATAACCCCCATTTCCCTTTAGCCATGGATATTTTTAAGCAGAGGAAGAAAAACACAGGCCGCAAAAAGATTGAGATTAAGAAGCTTGACAAGGCTAGCAACAAGCAAGTTACGTTCTCAAAAAGAAGAACAGGACTATTCAAAAAAGCCAGTGAACTCTGCATTTTATGCGACGTTCATGTAGCCATAATTGTGTTTTCTCCCGCTGACAAATTGTTCTGCTTTGGCCATCCAGATATTGATACTATTATTGCTCGCTATTTCAAAGGTACCGCAGACTTTGAATCCACAAAGTCAAGAGGGAAATTGGTGTCATATGAAGAGCACAACAGGCAATACGAGGAGTCAATGAAGAAGTTGGAGTTGGAAAAAAAGAATCTGTCACAAACTGAAACTTTGGCTAAGAATTGGAATAGAAGGTGGTGGGATGATTCAATTGATCAGATGACTGACGATCAGTTGGAGCAGTTTATGGTATCCGTTTATGAGTTAAGAAAGAAATTAGCTGAAAGAGCAGGTGAATTAATGATGCTTGCCATGTTATAGAATGTGTTAATTTTAATGAGTAGATTTAAATTTTTTGTGGCATTGAACAAAAATGTTTTTTTTTTATAGGCAAAGAAATACTTTTTACATTAGAGGAATAAGCTCTACAAGCAGAACATGTCTCAGACAGATCTCAGCCATTCTTTTATATTTAATACTTGATAATTTTAATATTAAAAGAAAGAAAAATATGTATGAATAATGAGATTAAAATTGCACTTGTGCAGTTATTTTTCAAACTGTAAGTGATCGTTTTTCTTATTTTTCTCAATTTATTTATTTTTTCTGATCTTTCCATGCATGTTTGGATTCTTTTCTTAGAAAATTATTTCGGGGAACTAAAGATGTATGTATTAGGAGTCCAACTCAATATGTTAGGGAATGTTTGGAGAAGTTTTCAAAATTTTTAAAAATCAAAATTAATTTTTAGTGTTTAGTTTTAATTTTTTTGGTTTTAAAATTTATTTGTCTATACTTTTATTTAAAAATGTGTTCATATGTTAGTAGTAATGATAGCGATAACTAAAGTTAGTTAAATATGTTTAGTCCAACAAGTCAACCTAGTGATCCAATAGATTAAGTTGGCCTAGGTTTTAAAATAGTAGTCCAAAAAGAATTGGACTAATTTGGTTTAGTCTAGTGATTGTGGGCTAAGTTAGATCCAAAAATTATTAGTTTGAAATATATTGGACATATTTTCGCCCACACTTATTTTTATTTATTTTTTGAAAAATTATATAGAAAACGAGAAAAAAAAGTAGTGGATTAATTTGATATTTTGCAATAGGATACAAAAAATGTGATCAAACTAGTGATAGCAATGTCAATAAAAGTGGTGATGGAGGTGCGATAGTGACAATATTAATGAGGATGACAACAGAGGTGTTGATGCATGGTGGTAGTGGAGTTGACAAACCTCTAATGTCAAGATAAGTGATAGTGGTAGTAATGACGAAACCAATAGAATGGTGCTGGTGATGACAATGGATCATCAATATTAATAAGGGTAGGGATGATGATACTAATAGTGGTGATGGTGGTGTCTGTGAGAGTAGTGATGATGGGGTGTGGTGATGGTGGTGGTGTTGGTCTTGATGGTGGTGCTAGCAAGGGTGGTGGTAGGATAGTGTTTGTATAGTAGTAGTGGTAGTCTTGATAAGAATTATGATGATAATGGTGAGTTATTGGTATTGTTGGTAGTGATGGTAGTAATGATAATATCGGTAGTGGTAGTGACGACGACAGATCATTAATGTTAATGGTGGTAATAATAATGAGAGTGATGGTTACGTTGCAACGATGATGTTAATGGGATGGTGAGGTGGTAGTGGTAGCGATGACAACAATAAGAATTGTCATCGTTCATTGCAAGTATTTTTTTAATTAAAAGCTAAATTTACAAAAAAAAAATTATAAAAATGAATGTAAAAATATTTTAAAATTAAATTAAAAAACATTTATTTCTATTTTTACCTCCATTTTAACTAATATGTTTTATTTCAAAATTATATTTAAAAATCAAAAATTAAATTTTCGAAACTAATCTAAACAAGTCCTTAGTTTTTATTTGATGATTATACTAATTGATGAAACTATCACGGGCACATAAATATGAAATAAAAGCAAAGTTACAAGGGGGAAAAAAGGATAGGTTGTGAACTAGTAGTTTATTTGCATAATCAATCCCAGTAGTTTTACCAAATTCTTGTTACCAGACAGCTTCTGCCACCATGTTTTGGTCCCGGGAGATTCACATTATTGCTCATCCAAAGTTTTGACCAAAACATGGATAAAAATTAGAGGTTGATTTGAATTATAAGAGATGAATAAAAGCAATTTATTAATTTATTTATATTTATTAAAATATTTATTCTAATTTATTTTTTAAAATATTCATCTAATTTATTTATTAATATTTTTTTATGAATTATTTTAAAATTAAAAATTATGACTATTTTAAATATATAGTTTTTCAAATATTTACTAAAATATTTTTAATTTTTCTTCGTCAATTAAAATAATTTTAACTTATCATTCACCTTAATCAAAAAATTATTGACTCAATCTTAATTGAGACATTTTCATTCGACTTCTATCATAACATTGTTGTCTCAATCTCAATTAGAACATATTTAACTTGACATTAGTCATAAAATCTTTTACTCAGTTATATTTTTTACTTAGTTTAAATTGAAATTTTTAGTCTTATTTTGATCAAAATATTTTTTTTTGTTAAAATCTTAACCAGAACATTGATTGGAGCAACTTTAGTTCAGCTTCTTTCAACTAAAACATCTAGGAGGTGTTGGTTTGATTCAAAGGATTTTCGACTTGGTCTTAATTGAGTATTTGTTGGTCAATTTTATCTAAAATTTTTTTAATTCAGTGTCAATCAAAATATTTTATTACTAAATGTTTATAAAATTAAATTAAATTATTAAGGATGAATTGGATACATAATAAATAAATAGATTATTATTAAAAATAGATATGATAGATAATGAATAAATAGATTTTGTGCTGTCGCTAATAATATTAAAACACTTTCTATATTTCTGTTTATAAACAGTCACCATACTTAGTATCCAAGCCCAGATATTGCGTTGTCTTTTCCTCTCAACGTCTCTACTTTAATTATTTGATTTGCTACTTTTGACACAAACAAAAGAGATGGTTATATGACAATAAAAAAAAATCATCCAGTATTCATGAAGTGTTAGCCTAGTGCAACTTTAGCTGGATAAATTTTCTTAGCTTAACGTTAAATCAATAAGTAAACCACAATTTTGAAATTGATCACGCTAACATGTGGTATCAGGAAAAAACTATTGTAATTGATTAAGATATTGGATAATTTTTAGGTAATATATATAAAAAAATTAATTTATAAAAAGATATAAAAATTTATCCCAACTCAGAGATTCTGAGAAAAAGCTTACACTTCAGTTCACATGGTGTCCCCTCATTCTCCTAGACTAGAAAGAAACACCTTGAATTTAAAAGCTTAGAGCTGTTAGATTTTGTAAATTCTAGTAAAGTAATATATTGAAAAGAAATAATGTTATTTAAAACATCAACATCTTCAAAGTCAGTTTTTATGCTCTGCTTTCATAAAAAAAAATGTATTAGGACATGTTTTGAGTATATGATTTCTGCAAGAAAATTATAAGAACGAGGAATCCAGTTTCTATAAAGTTAATCACTTATTTTAGATGATAAAATAAATAATTTAGATTGTTGATGAAAAAATTACATATATATATATAATAATAATAATAATAATAATAATAATAATAAATTATTAATATATTAAAATATTAATATTAATTTTTCATTAATTGATATTATTTATTTTATTCTTATTTGTCAAACTCAAGAATGAGATAGGATCTCTAGCATACAAATATCATTGTTATCATATTTACTTATTTTAAATTTGAATTCTGATACTTAAAAGTTATTATAGATATTTTTATTTTCATACATGTTTTCCTATCATTTTATAATACCTGCCTATGGGTTTTTATCAATATAAATTAATGCTTTTTTTCTTTTTTAATTTGAATAGTAATCAATGAAATATCTTAATTTCTCCGAAAAGGGAATATCTTAATTTTTTAATTACTTAATCAATATTTAATTTCTTCAATTAACATAAAGTATAATGAGATATTACAAATATAGTGAGATATTTAATTTGAATAGTATAATTGTTTGGTTATGTACAGTACAGTGTAGCCAGTATACTGTACATAACCAAACAATCAACCTTTAGCAACCATTCAACCATTGACATCCTCTCAAAGTTCTTTAATAAATTTTATCAATCCATTGAATTTAAAGTTTGAAATAAATTTAGTTTACAATGTTTTATATAATTAAAAAAATTATATGGTATTATTATCTTATTTTATTTTAACATATCTGTGTAATTTTAAAATATAAGTAAATATAGTTATTATTTAATTACATATCTATAAATTTTTAAATTATGTAAAATTTATATATTCATCATCATCACGATGATATATCACATAAATCTAAATATAAAAACTTACATATAGTAAAAAGTTATTATAAATATAATTTTACTAAATTTGATATAACGTTTAAGCTCATCCATACGTGCGCTTAATATTATAGAGGCCTTTAGAATATATTGTGAAATTAAATGGTTATACATTAATCTCAGGGATTATTTGTTGATTTTATTATACTTACTAATTGATTTTCCTAATTAATTAGATTTATATTATTATAATTGGATTTGTAAATATTATAATGTGAATATTATATATATATATATATATATATATATATATATATATATATATATATAATTTAATGCTCAGTACAATTTAAATATACTAACTACAAAATTTAAAAATAATTGATATATGTAAAATATATATATCTTACCATTTTTTTAAAATCTTACCATATTAAAAACATGTGTTTAGAAAATCTTATAATTTTAGAAAAATATGTGTACGCGAAGGTGCTTGTTTACACTTACTATAATATATATGACTTTTAATAATATTTAAAAGAAATATTACAATAATATAAAAAAAAATTAACCTATTAGTTTCAGAAATATTTTAATAAATATTATATTTGAGTTATGTTAGAAAATGTCTATCGTAATATTTTATATTAAATAAATATTACTAAAGATATAAAAGTTGTTACCAAGGAAGTATCGGTAATTTTTACCATAAATATTATTAAAAGTGATAATTTTATTTTATTTTAAAATAAGCAAATAATTACTTGGAATAATCCACCTTTAAAATTTATAAAATTTACTAAAAGCTAACTTTATTTGATTTTGTGGAAGGGAATTATAGTGAACTTAAGTCATATATATAATTAGCTTTAGAGTTGAAATATTTTTTTTTGGGTGGAAACAAATTCAACATTTCATTTAATATATTTAATTTCATTATTTCTAATTATAATATGATATAATTAATTTTTTTAATAAAGATTTGATCTTAAAAAGATATGATAAATATTATAGAATAAAAAAATTATTATTTTTTATTATATTTTATTTATGCAAATGAAATAAAATAGTTAAATTGTTTTGATCATTTGTTATATTAAATAAAAAAATATTATAAATATACTTTATGTATTTTTTTAATATACTTTATATTATTAATTAAAATTTATAAGAGATTTATCTTTAAGAGAATGAAATTTGTTAAACACATACTCTTTAATAATCTTAAATAAATTTAAATGTGTTAAAAGTATTATGAAAATAATTTAAATAAAAAAAAATATAAGATAATAGAAAAATATAAGAAATAAAAAGAATTATATTTTATTTAATTTACATAAAATAAAAAATAACATAAGAAATTATTTTTTTTGTTCTATAATTTTTATCGAATTAAAAAAATTAATTATATCATCTCCTAACATGAATTGAACTAAATATATTAAATAATATTTTTTATATAAATTATAAAATTTCTATTAATTATATGTAAGTATGTAATATTAAATTCGTGCCTCTCAAGAATAATATCTCTTAATCTTTCTTTATTTTCTTGTTATACGACTCATGTGATGTGTTTACATATTTAAAATGTGAATAATTGGTCATCAACCTAGTACTTGTGATACTATAACTTTTTACTACTTGATAAAACCATGTGCCCATGTGCTTGCTGCCATTTTATCTTGTAATACCACCCATCAATGATGAAGCTTTCAATGACATGCATATACAGTTTTCAAAATGGTTCAGGATATATGCAGGATATATGCAAGTGCAATATACATAATTGATTGCTAACTAACTAAAAATTTAGAAGTTATAAGTTAAGAACTCAATTTTGAAAGTTTATGAGCTAATTTATTGAGTTGAAAGTGTTTAATAAAATTAATTGATAAACTAACTAATATAAAGAGACATAAAAATATATATTTAATTATTTAATTTTTAAATTAAAAAATATATATATAAAGAGAAATTTCAAAAAAAATAATTAAGATAAAGATAAAATAAAAAATCAGTAATTTATAAATTATTTTCATAAACTAGTTAAAATAATGTATAAAAAATAAGATAAAACTACTAAAATAAATTCATATATCAAATAAACTGAATTACAAAACCCATAAAAATAAACTTATAAATTGACTTCCAAGTATACTCTGTAACTTTTGTATAAGTTCGAGAGAAAATAAAGTAGTTAGCGCATCCCAAATCAAAGGCAGTTGACACACCTACTTTGTAAAATGGATACAATTTCCACGTACAAAATCTAAGTAATGGTACAAAACTCATAAATTGTGAGGTACAAGTTAAAGTTTTTGCTAAAAGCCAAAAGACTTTTCATGATATCATTTAACATTTTTTTGAATTGGAGTATTATGGTTTGGTAATAAGCTTATTTTTTTACCGTGAATAGTTTAATGATTTTAATAAATAAGTTATATTTGATCGTTACATTAAAATAATAGTGAATTATATATATATATATATATATATATATATATATATATATATATATATATATATATATATATGAAAATTTATGCATACTTTTTTTTTTTATATTAATTTTGATATGTATTTTTGTATTTACTATGATAGTGAAACTTATCTTGTATTGATTTTAATATTTATTTGACTATATCTATATCTATTAATTAATTTATATTTATATATATTCAAATTTTATTTAATATGTGATAACAAAATGAAAATAATTAAATAGTGTTGCCTATACCAAAAAAACTTGCATTGGCTAAGTCAATGCTAAAATTGGCACAGATTCAACCATGTTAAAATTAGCATAGGTGGTGCTAATAGGCATCAGTAGATCAGAAAGTTAGATGGATCCATTTTAACATTCAAATGTTGGCATATTTGACTCTATTCCGTGTCGGCCCAGAAAAGGTCAACGTAAAATTTTAGTAGTGAACCGCAATACCAACACAAAACATACTAAGTTGGTTTTTAGAAGTCAATCCTAAAATTTTGAACGAGTTTCTTTTTTAATTTTATAATTTTTAATTAATAATAGGATGCATTAAAAATAACGTGTTAACACTTTTTTAATGGATAAATAAGAGATATTAAATTATGATAATAATATTGTTCTTAAACATAAAATAAAGCTCTAACTTCAACGTCATTCTTATTTGAAAAATTGTAACGCAAACATTGGAAGTAAAGTCCTCGTACATACTTTAAATGAAAAATTGAAAAAAGTGAAAATTAATTTGTTAACAATGTAAATAATTTATGAAAAAAATTAAACAGGCGAGCAATTAATTAACTCAAATAATTTAATTAATTAATTAATTAAAAATTAACTGGCTAATTATTATAAAATGTATCAAAAGTAAGGTTATAAATCTTTTTTAAATTTATTGCAAAAACTGTAAAAGATAAAAGTATTTTAAATGAAAAAGTTTCTTAATATAACTCCAAACAATAAATTATATATATATATATATAATAATAATAATAATAATAATAATTCTGACAAAATTTTAAAACAAACAAGCATTAAACCAGTTGAAATACATCCTAGTTGTAGAAGATAGCCAACTCAAAGATGCTGGCTTCTGTATTTAAGGGTGTAATAATGTCAGAAAGTTAAATTTTATAGTAAATCATATGTAGCCAAAAGAACACAAAACCTACCCTAGTAGGGTCACTAGAAAAATTGACATGCGCAGACGTCAACAAAGTCCAAGTTTTTCATTTTCACATGCTCTTAACATTCCAAAAAACTACAAAAGAAAAATAATTAAATGGATTATGTTAGACAACGCCCGTATACATAGTCATACCTGTTACTTATCAGTGTTATCCACTACTTCATAACTGCACTCCACTCCAGTAAGTAGGGAATAGGAACGAACTGAGATGTTAACACAAACAAGGGAAACAAAAGTAGTAGATAGTGGAATGTAGCAATAAATTACATATCCAGACCTTGATACAATCATTAAATATATTCACTAAACTATGTTTGTGTCTTTAAAGATCTTGTCTTGACACATTTTTGAGTCAAGTAAAACAGGTTCTAACAACTAGGTGGATCTGCCATGCAAAAACACCAGAGTCAGAAGAAAAACTGAAAGAGCCCTTTTCAAGAACCCGACTACCTTCTTTTCACTTTACTCTGCGACAGTTTCATCACTATCATCTCCTTCATTTCTGATTTCTGGCAATGTATCAAGATCGGTTCGACCATCAGTCACATCCTCGTGGGTATGAGTATCAGAAGAATCGATGGCATCTTGTTCAGCTGAATCCAAAGTTTCATTGGCAGAGGAAGAGTCTGATGTTTCATCAGTTTCACCTGTTTGAGTGTCACGTTTGAAAATCTCATCCTCTGTGACATCAACATTCTGAGTTTCATTTGTTTCAGTGTTACCTCTGAACTTGTCACTTTCAGAGATATCAGATTCAGACCTCTCATTTATAGAAGTGTTCTCGGTTACATTCGAAGCTACTAGATTGGATGATTCTCCTATAGCTGCACCTCCATTTTCAGTTTTAACAGAGACCATTGAATCGATATTAAGCAGGTTTTCTTCAGAAATTCTATTGCCACTTTGCTCCAATCCCTCTGTTTGCACATTTTTTACATCTCCAGGAATTGTTGTGTTTGTCGTGGTATTTTGAGCTTGGTCTGATTCAGATAACGTCACTGTTTTATTTTGTTCAGATGAACTTGATGTGTCGTTACCAGTTCTGGTCACGTTATTGCTTGCTTCAGTGGTTACTACTGTCAGGTTACTGCTGGATTCCAAGTGGCTGTAAGAGTTTGTTGTGGCTGTTTTATTTAGATATGAACTATCATCCACAGGGTTGGACAAAATGTTATTTCCGGTCTCTTCAGCAGTTGCATTTGAAGAAATCCCGTCTATCACATTGCCTTCTGAAACCTTCAAATCTGAATCATTTTGTTTCCTGACACTTTCATCTGAATAGGTAAACTCATTTTCAGGTTTTGTGATATTCATTTCTGCATTTACGTCAGAGTTTTCCAAGCCAAGTGTCTCAGTTTCAGTGTTAGTTGCATGAGTATCATGAGCCACAGCACTAGAAGCATCATCCCCTTTGTAATTTTCCTCCCGAGCCTCGTGATTGTTGTGGTTTTCAACTAAACCATCCTTTTCCTCATCCTCATTTTCATTCTCCTTCTCACCAACCTCTTCTTCTTTCTCTTTCTCTTCATCCAAGAACTCATCATCGCGATCAGTAGTATCCACCTCTGATTTCACTTGATCATTTTCATCTATCTCATCATCTCCTCCTCCTCTTCCTTCTCTTCCTTCATCTTCCACATCTTCATTTTTGTTTTCATCTTCCTCCTGTTCTTCTGCTCCATGCTTATTTTCTTCTCCCCCTTGTTCTCTGCCTTCGTGCTTGTTATCTTCATGTTCTTCAGTTTCATGCTTGTTTACATCTTCTTGTTCTTCGTGGTCATGTTTATTTTCTTCATCCTCTTCAATATGTTCATCTTCCTCTTCTTCCTCATGTTTTTCATTCCGACTTTCTTCATTCTTACCTGGATGAAGGTCTCTTCTACCGAGTTTCAGGATCTGATCTGTCTGTTTACTGACTGGCAGTTTTGTGTCCTTCTTGTCAAATTCCTTCTTCTTATCATGATTGTGCTTAACCTGGTAGATCAACCAGAAGCAAACACCAAGCAACAGAATAATTTGCAGAACATGCTTTACCTTGATGCCTTTGGACCTATGGTTCCTACTTGGAAACCGTTTTATCATGTTTAACTTATTTGGAAACCCCTGATTTGTCTTCTCCAAATAGCAAGGGCAGGCAATCTGCTTTAGATTGGAAAAGTAATATTACGGATCTACGTGAGCTATATAATTATAGAAAAGATGTAGTTGAAAAGGAAATACTTATAATAAGCTTAAAATATCCTTAGTGTTTGTATCTATAAAAGATTTACCAGAGCCTTCATTGACCCCAATAAAGAAATGCAAAAATAGAATGAACTATTAAAGGGGCAAACAAGATTTATGCTACATTTCAAAACTTTTTCTCAGTTGGTACAAGTAGTAAAAACTCTAAGCAATAACAGTTCACTCAAAAAGAAGATTATACCAAGAGAAATAATCTCAAATGTGGATATAACAAAGATTTCAATTCAGGTACTCTTTCTCAGGGCATTTTCCAATTCCAGAAATCAGTGTTTGACAAAACCATGTTAAACAACACATTAACAAGGTTCCAGATTTCATTCTCAACTTTAAGGGCAAGTGACATCATCAATTATGGTACTAGGCAAATCAATTATGCTATGCACTTCCACCACAAAAATCCATAAAATTTGCAAGAGGAAACCCAGTCCCCATGGGTTTCAGGACACCACTCACACAAAGAAACAAAACAAAATGCAAAGAAGGCACAGAGAAGAAACCACATGCAATCCCTAGAACCCCTCAAAGCAAAACCAAAATCCCACCCACAGCCATCAACCGAGAATTTCAAAAGAAAAAAGGTTCACCACAGATCAATCAGAAAATAAACACAAGCTCGCATTTTGCCCTTCCCAGTAAAACCCCATTCTTCATTAAGAGCATGCTTGAAGGGTCATAGCCATTTTGAAGCAAAAAAATAAAAGATGCAAACAGATATAGGGTCTGGTATGCATATCTATTCACAGTAAGAAAGAAAGATTGAATTTTGAATAGAAATTCACCCTACCCTTGTTCTAGAAATAAGTGGGGCAAATCTTTGTTCGAAAATGGAAGAGGAAAGAAGGTTCGAGAAAGGAGAGAAAATTACCTGAAAGAGCAGAGAAAACAAAGGAAGCACGAACAATACGTGAGTGGGAGTTGAGAAGGTGAGGCTAAGACAAAAGTAGTGACATTTAAGGATTTAGGTGTCAAAGAGTTTTCGTTTGAAGTGTGAGTGGTAGTGAGCAACACAACACAACACAGCGATCTAAAACAAGGAACCTGCCTTGTCCTTTGACCACAATCGGAGTCTTGAGTCTTAACCGTACGTACACTTCACCCCACTCGCCAGGGTCACTATACAAAGCATCGTCCTTTTCTTGATTCTTGTTTTCACAAATTATTTTAAAAGGATAAAAGTTTCTATGTTCTCCTTCTGATATGTGAGAAGATAAACAGATTTGGAAATGTTTCATCAAATTAAGCAAGTGTTCAGCATCAAGAAATTTTTTATTATTTTATTTTACTTTATTGAACAATATTTTAAACTTTATAACTAAAGTGGGTCTATATATACCCCCAAAAAAGTTATAAAAATAAACAAGTTTAAATTGTTGCATTTAAAATTTTCTTTCTTGACCGCATAATTATTTTTTCTTGATGGCATAATTTGTGGAATTGTCAAATTTAAAATTTGTTTATTACTGGAATTATTTTTATGAATAATTTTTTTCACATGTGAAAACTTGTGGAGAAATAGCATTTTTTTCTTTTAAACAATGATGTTCATGATTAATTTGGTTTTTTTTGTGTGTGTGTGTGTATGAACTTTTCCATATATAGCTGTTCTTGTCTACAACTGGCAAAACAAATTTCAGGAATTTATAGATGGTGGGGCTGGCAGTTGGATCCAACATATTGACATCTATGACTCTAGTCTTCTTTCAGTAATATTTGTCATACAGGAGCGACAGCCAACTCAGTAATATTTGTCAACTCATCGCTCCTTTCATAATAATTGCTAAATTGATTTGAAAATAAACTTTCAAATTGAAAGGCTTGTCACCGAATGGGTGTGGAGTAATCAGGTAAGACCAAAAATATAAAAGGTTCGAAAATTTGTCTTAATAATCAATTATTAGAATTAATTTTCTGGTAAATTAATTTATATACCCTACAATTTTAGAAGTCCTTTTTATCAAATTTCTTCAAAAATTAAGATATACAATTTAATTATAACTAATGAATTTTTAATTAATTTTCTTTATATTTTGTCTCTAATAAATATCCAAATGTGTCCACTAATAGCAGCTAAGTATAACAAATGACAATTTTACATATATGTAATTTTGTATAGTTCTCTTATGTATAGTTATTTTTTCTTTTCTATTCAAACTAATCATTCTGAACATTCCAATAATTAGTTATAAAATTCAAAATTATTTGTGTGGAGATTCTCCCAATTTGTCTAAAGTGCAATTCATTTTCTGATTTTACATCTAATCCATAGTATGTCAAAGTAACTATAGTTCCCTTTATATATATCCTGTTCGTTCTTTATGAATACTTATTCATAGCCAAAGAAAAAATGTAGTCAGCTTGTAGGATAACCAAGACAATAACGTCCCTACAAAGGGAGGGAAGGAATAAATCTTTTGAAGCCATTGGAAAAATGAAAGCTTTAAAACCAAGTTATCTTAAGAGAAAATCTAGGGAGGCAAGAAAGCAAATTTGTTGTCAGCTTCTCATTTTTATACACTTTCCGTTGGGAAGAGAGGGAAAGGGCTTTTCTTGAGCAAGCACAAGTGTGTGTGCAAAGACTGGTACATATTTTATTCTCCTTATTCTGATCAAGATGATCAAAATAAGTTTCCTCGTCCCAAGTTAAGTTGGATGATGATTCTTGGAAGGCAATATTCTCCAATTCATCTTTCAACGTGTAGCTTTGTAGACGGTAACAATTTAAGCATGTTAATGTTGCAGTCCTCACCGATTAGTATGACGATTTTCATCACTTTATGAGTACCTTGAAATTTATTTACATTGTAATGTGAACTCATAACGAATCCATGTACTCTCAACCATGAAGATTCGGACAGATAAAAACTCCTTTGCTTTCTTCCAAAGATATTCTTAATTTAACAAAACTGCCATTGTCCCTTTCATGCAATACCTATATATAGCTTCCTTAATTATCAGTTACAAGTTAGAGCCCTCAGACGTATTCTTTCACAGGAACCATGAAAAACTTCCACACAGACACAGCACTTATCTTCTTCATTGGGTTTGTTTCCTCAAGTCTGTTTCAAGTTTCAGTTGCATCTGTTGTTTCAACAGGAGACTTCAATAAGGACTTCTTTGTGGTATGGTCTCCTACCCATGTGAACACATCTGCTGATGGACAGACAAGAAGCTTGAAACTGGACCAAGAATCTGGTACTAACTATCAAGTTTTATTTAACTAGCTGCAATATCAAAACTAAAGATTCTTTCTTAATTATGAGTTTGGATTGTTATTTCAGGAGCTGGTTTTGCCTCAAACCAGATGTTTTTATTTGGGCAAATTGACATGCAAATCAAACTAGTGCCAGGTGATTCTGCAGGCACTGTCCTGGCCTATTATGTAAGCAACCCTTCACCTTTTTCCTTTTTTTCTGATTGTTTTGAAACATAAAAATATGGACTCATTTTAGTTTGGCAATATATTATTACAGCTTACCTCTGATCAACCTAATCGAGATGAGATAGATTTTGAGTTTCTAGGTAATGTCTCTGGGCAGCCATATATTCTACAAACAAATGTTTTCGCAGATGGAACTGACAATCGAGAGGAGAGAATTTATCTGTGGTTTGATCCAACAAAGGACTTCCATACTTATTCTGTGTTGTGGAATCTGCACCAGATTGTGTAAGCCATCTTCTACAAATACAATTATCGAAACTTTTGTCTAGCCTAGATTGCATTGCTCTTCAACCCTTTAACACTTGGTTGGTAGAGGAAGCAACTTCAATAAATTACTTAAATTGATGAAAACAAATCAATCTGATTAATGCACTTATTTAACACCACCGAACACATAGATGATCCGACATTAGACTTGCTTAATTAATAGTACAAATTCAAATCTTGAATATATAATTGCATTAAATATTTAAAGATAAATTTTGCAACACATGGTAGTTTACTTTCGAATAAGATTGTCATCTACATATTCAGAGATAAATTTTGTAATGCATGTAGTCTCCTAAAAAAAATGCACGTATTTAACAGCACTTAACATACATAATTGAGAAGTTTGATCTGTTGTTGAATTTAAAAATGTCGTTCTATACAAGTTTGGTTATGTGTGTTTTTCCAAAAGGTTAGTGTAAAGTTGAGTTTGGGTTTTGCAGGTTAATGGTGGATACGATTCCTGTAAGAGTGTATAGAAACCACGCGGACAAGGGTGTGGCATTTCCTAGAAGGCAGCCAATGAGTTTGAAAGCGACCCTGTGGAATGGTGATAGCTGGGCAACACGAGGTGGCCAAGATAAGATTGATTGGACAAAGGGTCCCTTTATAGCTTCATTCAGAAATTACAAGATTGATGCTTGTGAGTGGAAAGGGAACCCAAGGTTTTGCAGAGCAGCTAGCCCTGCCAATTGGTGGAACCAATACAGCTCTAGCACACTGACGTCCACACAAAGAAGGTGGTTCAAATGGGTCAGGAAATACCACATGATCTATGATTACTGCCAAGACAATGAGAGGTTTCAAAACAATCTTCCAAGGGAATGTTCTCTTCCCAAGTATTGATCAGAAAGGAGGAGGATTGCTTTCCTTTTAGTTTCAGATGTGTTGTTACAATTGTTCTGATGTTTAATGCCACAAAGTTACCTTTGCTGAGTGTATCCATTCTTTAGCCTTTGAAGTAAAGTGTTCAATCATAAAGCTGAAATGTATCGTTTGTGAGTTAGGGAAGGTTTTTAGCCCCTTTGTAGTTGGTTGTGAAGAGTTGAAATTCTTCACACATGTAACAATTTTTCATTCCTTGTTGGCTATCAAGGAAAGAGTGAGCGAAATAAACTAAAGGCTAGAGGTGATACATTGTAGGAAAACGAAAGAGGGTTGATACCTTTTTCTTTTAAAAACAAAACAGCGGGATGCTTCCATGTCTTGTTTCATCTAATTATAAAATGGATCAAATTATGTGACATATATTAATTATCAAGATATAAACTTTACCTCTCCTGTAGTTTAACACTTTTTTAAAGTATCGTTCTACAAAAAAAAAATTACTTAACTATTTGTAATTTGGACTAAAGTGAAAATGTTACAAGTTTTATAAAAATAACATTGGTTACTTATACTTTTCTTTTACTAACTCCCATATAATTTGAATTTAAGTGAAACGTTAACACTTGTAGTTTTAATGTTATGTCTTCTCTTGTTTTACTTGTGACCTTGATCCATGTATGAAAAGTTAATGTACCAACTGTATGACAGAAACTTCATATTATTCTTTGTACTAACTTCAAAATTCTTTTCCTCCGGGACAATGTGGAACACCTAGCATTTCATCTTCAATATGTTAAAAGAACAATATCAATGCATTGAGTGACTGGTTTGTTATTTTCTTTTAAGCTCAAGTTAATCAAAACCTTAAACACGATAAGTAAATGGGAATTTTTTAATTTTTTGAGATTCTAAACGTTAATTTTTCATGTTTGTTATATTTTATTAAACAAAACATTTTCTAATTTTTACCTACATTTCTCCTAAAAAATATTTACCGAGAAAAGTGAGAATTTAACTTTTATGAGTATAGCAAAAATTTTAATAATAAAAAATAATATGATATCCTTGTTTAAAGTTATTATAAATTTAGAAACAATCTTTTATTAAATATGATAAATAACTATATTTAAAAAATAATAAATATTCTTAATATATTTAATAAATTTAAAAAATAATTTTATTTTATAAAATATATTGTTTTAACTTTTTTAATATATTAAATATTATACTTTATATATTTTTAATTTTTAATTCTTTAAAATTATCAAGATATTAATTAAAAAATTATTTAATAATATTATTGCTGCAACATTCAAGAAATATTTTACTAGAAAATATTTAAAAAAATTAAGTACAGAGAATAATTTTTTTGCTATATTAAAGTTAAATAAAATTATTAAAATTTATGCCAACATATTTATAATTTAAAATTTATAAAAAAATATTTTTACAAAAAAAAAACTTATCCAAACTTATAATTTTAAGATTTATTTAAAAAATATTTTTACATAAACTTAGCTAATAAAAATATTTTTCTAAAAGGATATTTTTGAAAGAAAAAAAAAAGCACTTATATATCTAGAATATTATATGAAAGCGAAAAATGAAAAATTTTAACTATCAAGAAAGATAGACAAACATTTTCATTGATATTTATGATTAACTAAATAAATTTTAATTATTAATAAAACCATTTTCTTTATATTTATAATTCTCAACCTCCATAATTTCAACATATGAAAATACTTCCTATTTACTGCACTTCCTTATAGATTCGCATCCTTTCTGCTTTTGTATAAACACACTCTTACAGGATTCTTTTTAGATTTTCCTCCTTAAATTCACCTTTATAACGTTTTTCCCCTATGGTTTTCCCTGTGTTATTAAACAAGAGATATTGAAAAGAATTGTTTATTCCATGGTCAGTTTTATTAGTATGTGCAATTTTAACTTTCTCTCCATTATAAACAATTTATTTAAATTTATATTATAAATATTTATGAGGGTGTTTTAAAATACTTTTAACTTATTTTCACAGGTCCTACGATATAGTTTATAGGAATAATTTGTATAGAATTTATCAAAAGACTCAACCCTTAAGTCTTGTTAAGACCAAACATACCAAGTTTTTAAAATAAATTTATTAAAATATTTAACTTATTAACTTGTTTAAAAATTAATTTTATTGATTTATTTAAAATTCTTAATATATAAAATAGACTTTTAAATAGAAATATAAGTTAAACCAAGCTTTTAAAAAGTCTAGATTATATCTTAAAAAAGACTTTAATAATTAATAAGTCAGATTTAGGTCTTAATTTTATAGTCTTAATTTTATAAAATATGTCAAATTTATTTATGTAAATCCTAACATATTTTCATGTCTAATAAAAATGAAAATAAGTAGAATCTAGGTAAGATATTAATATTTGTGTCCTTACCCATTGGTTACTAAAATACACATACTTGTACTTGTTACTTACATCTTTATTAACTATGAAAATTGATAAATAAAACATATGAATTAAAAATTTTAAATATGTTTTCAGTTCCTAAAAAATAAGTAATTTTTTATTTTAGTCCAAATTTTTTTTATCAATTTTCATCCTTTTAAATTTTTTTTCATTACTATCATGTAACACTTGTTAGTCACATATACCTTCAAAAGAAGGTCTAGTGATCATCATAAATTATATACATTAGTGTATGTGATATCATGTTAGCATATGATATATTCAAAAAAAAATTAGATCCCTAAAATAAATGTTATTTATCTATCATACAATAAAAATTATGGAATAAAAATAGATATTTCAAATTTTAGAGGGATAAAAATCAAATAAAGATATTTTACATGGACCAAAACTAAAATTTGCTCATTTTATAGGAACCAAAATAAGTTATTTTCGATGAAAATTGATCAAAAAAATTTACAAGAATTAAAATCAAAAACTCGCTTATTTTATAGGTATTACATACATATTAAAGTCTAATTAAAAATAAAATAATAATTCAATTTAAATCCTATTAGAAAAATCCTTTACAAAATATAACAATTATAACCATAAAACATCACAAAAATTAAATTATATTCAATTATCTTTTATAAAACATAACAATTAATCATAAAACATAACAATTAATCATAAAACATTACATTAAATTTATGCAATAACAAATTTATAAACTTTAGGGTATTTGATTGTTACTCTCAAAATTCTATTAAAAAAATTAATACATTACACTACTTAGTAAAAAAAGACTAAGACAGAAAAAAGTAAAAAATTATATTTTAAATGAAGTTGAGAATTATTTTGCAACGACAATAAAAAATTAAAAAGAATAATTATGAAATTCAAGAGTAGTTGTGAAAAAAAATTCCATGGACGCCAAAGTTAGGAATTTATGTCTTTAGGAGAATAACAGTACAATAAAATAGAAAAAAAATAAAAAAACAAGGAAAAAAAAATAAGAAAATAAGAAAAAAAAACAAAGAAATAAGGAAAAAATATCTATATCTTACCGTTTACAACTATAACAAAAAAAAATATTAAATATATATGTATATATAAGTATAAATAGGATTGAATACTAAATTACCCATACTCATAGCTATTATATTTTGTGGATAATTTTTTACTTGACTTGTCTATTGAGTAATTACTCTACTTGTTACGCAGAATCCATTATCATCTCTGCTCATATGCAATTATTAGAGATAAGTGCAATATTTTTAATACATATTGTTTGTTTTTTTATAATTATTCGTTACAAGTAAATTTTTATTTTATTTTCAATAGCTTATACTCAAAATAAAGTTAATTATTCATTAGTATTAAATTTGTTTTTTAATATATTTTATTTTTTTAGAAAAATATAATTTAAGTAAATAAAATTATATCTTTATTTGTTGTTAATAATTTTTTTATATGTTGCTAGTTTTTTTATAATTTTTCTTCAATAGTGTATAGTGGTTAAATTTTTATAATAATTTAATATTTTTATATATTTATATTTATTTATATACGTGAATGATAAATTTTTTAAGCTTATATAATGATTTTATGATATATATGATTTTAATTTTAATATCTTAATTTATATTTGAATTATGTTATAATTATTAAATATTTTAATTTTTAAAATTAGAGTAAATTACACTCTTTTCCATTGATATATGTAAATTTTACTTTAATGTTGTATTAAAATATATAATCTAATATATTTAAAAAATTTTGAAGTGACTTGTATTTTTCTCTATTAAAAAATATGAGTATTGCTCTACCTTCTCCCTTAGTTTATTTTTATGTTTTGGCAAATCCTTAGTTTATTTTTAATGGTGATTTATCTTTTTTAAATGCAAATAAGTTATTTAATTTTAAGTACTTATATTATAAGTTCTTATATAATAAAAAAATATTAATTAAACTATTTTTTCAAATGGGTCATGATCTGTATTTCTGCTACGGACAAACTGTTCAGGACCAGGCCCAAGACAAAGCCCGGTAATAATCTCTAATTGGATATGCAGGCCCACGTTTTTACGCCATAAATGTTTTTAATAAACTCATTTTCCCTAACCTATGCTTCGCAGTTCCTAGTCCAACGATTGAATTCGCTTCGTTAAGCGCTTTTTGTAACTGTCACGGGCTCTGAGAAAGGTGACAATAAGATATGGCAGAGAGGAGCAAAGAGCTTCTCCAGTTCGAGCACAAGAGCACGCCCCTTTCTTCCTTAGGTCTCTAGCGGAATTTGTTTTCTTTTTCTTTTTTTTTTTCTTGTTTTCCTTTTCCTTTGGGGGCTCTAATGATGAAGTTGCATTGCCTTTGTTTCTGCAGAATCCGCTCTTCTTGTTTGTGATAATAAAAGAGAATCAGACACTCCAACTAGGACACTCCCCCCTCATGGCACGCCCCTCACTGCCCCAGTTCCCCCGAGCCAACGTACTGTTTCAAATTCATCCCAATTGTTTAAATTTTACATGTTTTTACTAAGGCACACTTCAATTATTGGTTAATTACTGTCGAGTCATAGTTGGCTATGGTTGTTAGTTCGTTAATCCATTTCTGTTACTTTCTGTATTTTAGTTGGTTAACTGATGGCTGAGATGTGCCTCTTTGTCTGTCATTATAGTACCTATGGTCCCGTATACAAGACCCTTTTAGCTACATCACAAGAATTAAGAAATTTAGTTTATTTAATTAGGGGTATTAAATTTGTCCACAGTATAATTTATTTTTTCAGAAGTACTCTTAGAACTATTGGGATTTCATTCTCTTAATCTCTTTCTATCTAATTAATTAATGCTTCTTCACTTAAAGGGATTTTTGCAAAAAAGCAATTGATGGAGCAGACAATTTTGGAAGGAACCTTATAAAAAGGACCAAGACAAATTTCACAAAGGTTCTTATAAAAAGGAGCAAAGACTTATATTTGCATTTACTCTATTATTCATCTATAATGAGAATTTAATTTTATCCTCTTCAATACTTCTCCATTCTAATAGTTTTTATACTTTACCAACACTTGGCTTTCTTAATTGGAGAAGTAGAACTTGTCCTTATAAACAAGTTCTATTTTTTTTTCCTAATACCGAATGCTATGTGTGAGGGAATTAACTGATATCCCCTAGAAATTGCCATATGCTCTAGTTTACTTGGGTTAATTTTTTCACCTTTATCTCTCAAAACTCGTTACTGGGCTACGATGTGCCTTTACAATTGTTCGTGATGATGCTTGGGATATACATGTCGGTGATGTCACCTATGATGCATGGCTTTTCCGGGATAGTTGTGTACACACCCAATGCTCACTTATTACTCCAAGTAGTTAGTCCATACAAAACATTAAACTTTGTTACTAAGGTGTTTGATTTGTTACTAAATTAAACAACTACTGCTTCACTTACTACCTTCAAAACTGGTGTCTTAAATGCTTTTGCTTACTTGAGTACTCTTACTCTTCCCCATATCTGACCACGTCCATGCAAACTACCAACCAATTATGTCCCCTGCTAGTGTGATGGATCCATAGTAGATGATAGTACTTCATTGTTATTAACCACAGCTGCCCTTGAATTAGGATCTCAGTCTGAATCAGTTTTCCTCTGTGCAGCTGGAGTCCCCCCAAAAGGGTCTCTTTGGTCTTATGTGGTTTTCAACTTAATTTTTGGTGTGTTTTGTCTGACACTGGTGTTTTTCTGCCCCTTGTCTTGTGTGCCAAATATTGTAATGGGTGTATGTTACTGGGTATATTACTCTAGGTGAAATAGTTTACTTGTTTAAGCATTCGAAGTTCAAGATCTTAATCATGTTGTGATCCAATATATTATAAACTCAAATCCTTGCCTACGAAAACTCTTATTTGTCTGTGCATGACGGTGTTGGTTGGGTTTACTCTGCCTGTTCATGCACGTTTTTGTAATTGTTTTGCAACTATTTTGTATGTGATTGGTTTCTCAAGAATCTTAAATCACTAATTGCTAAACTTTTGGTTTGAAGGGAAACTAAACATGGATGTAATACAGTAACAAGATAATGTTGCCTTTTCCCTCAATAATATTTTACTGTTGAATTGGGTTATATACACTACCTAGTTATATTCTAGTCATAAGCATTGAAGTAGTTATTGTTTGAATGTAGCACAACTCTGTGAAGACGAAGTTATAAAAATGAACTACATTTTTTTTTCCTGACATCAAGTTTTGTTTATTGATGCAGTTTTAGGGAAGGTTAAAGACTTCCTAGGAGTGATGTCAGAAGCAAACAATAAACTGGAACTTGATGCAAAGGTTTAAAATTGATTTCTGATTGAAGCCATTGTTTTTACTGTTTTTCGATTTTTACTTTAATCTATCTTTTATAGCTTTAAATATATATATATATATATATATATATATATGCATATGCATAATTTGTAGGAACATCCTAAGAATTATGATATTGAAGAGCTAACTGGAAATGAATCCGAAGTTATTGAAATGGTCAGTGTCTATCACTCTATTATCTCTCTCTGTATATCAATAATCCCTCTACCTACCTGTCTATATTACTTGCAAATAATAAATTAAATTATTTATTTTGCTTTCATTTCTTGCAGGATTTGATGCTTGGTGTTGCTGATCTTCATACACCGGAGGCAGTGGCTGCTGCTGAGTCTGCAATTTCCACTTGTCAGACTGTGATTCCATTGGCTGCTGATGGTAGTGACACATATTCGGAGGAAAGTAGTGCTGATGATGACAGTGGGAATGATGAAATTGAAAGCGGTGATGATAGAAACGATGGTGAAAAGCCAATGTCTCTTGTTCAAAAATCTATATCCGGTAAGGATAATATTCATGAAAAACAAAAGGGAAATGGTCATTCCAAAAAATGTTCGAGGATAGTTGAACTATCATGAACCTAAAGGGTTTTTGAGAATTAGACCAATGCGTTATGACAATTTGCTGAGATGATTGCGATCAGTCACAATACATCTGGGGTTGGAATTTTCTGTATGACTTGTACTGCGTTGTAATATAACCACAGCAACCCACATCAATGAGATAATACAGTGGAAAATTTTCAATCTACCAATGTTTCAGGGGCGACTGGTGAAAGCAACAATGCTTGCTACTTGGCTTTATTGTAGAGTTCTCTATGTCCTCTATACAAATTTTAAATAATCGCGTACGTGCATTATTTAAGTTACCGTAATTACTAATTTTCCCTCTTCTCAGCCGATGGGAAAAGAAGACAACATACAGAAGAAACAAGGCACTAATATTACGACGAGCTGTGACAATTATAACAGATATCGTAGGAAATAGGAAAATTAGTATTATAATAAATTCTATCAGTGATTTTGTCCCCAACAACTTATTTGTCCATTTGTTGAAACTTATTTAGATGCAAAATATAAGCCTACTGAAAATGGAGGTTTGGGGAGTTTCTAATTTTGTCAGATATATTGGTGCAGACAGTAGACACAGAACATAGGCGTAGCTGTGCTTCTAGCAGAATTGCCATGTCATGCATTTTATAATTAAAACAAACCTACGGTCTCGCATTACAAGTTTCTATCTCACTTTGAACCAAGGGATATTTTGGTTTGTCTACACAAGACTACTAGAGATCAAAATACATCTGTTCCAGAGACATTGTATTTTGATTGAAGCATTGAATTTGTTTATTCTTAATCGACTATGTTTATGACTACCACCCCATGATCAAAATCTAGCAAGGATATGGCTCAGTAATTGAAGCCTTATTGACTGATTCTTGAGCTGATCTAATTGTTTATTCGCTTGTTATGACCGAGTTAAACTCGCATAACTGCATGTCTGGAAGGTTTCCAGTTATACTATCCACGTAAAATCCAGGTTTTGTAGGTACCGGGAGAGTGAGAGAATGACTATTAACCACGTGAACAACGGAAGCCATGGTGGGTTTGGCAGCTACATTTTCTTGTACGCAGAGTAGTCCAATGTGGATGCAACTCACTATTTCATTTTGAGAACCCTTGCATAATGTGTGATCTACAATATTTGTAGTTGTTCCTTTCCCCCAGTTTCGCCACGCCTGCATGAATTTCTCAATTGCATTTGCAGATATTATTAGTTAGATTATATTTCTATAGTAATGTAGATTTACACGTAAGCTTCTCCAATTCCATATGTCTAACAGCAAGGTAAATGGAACTCAGTAGATCCTTTATATTCACTCCTCGACGAATGGCATTGTTTTTCTACCCCCTTACAACCTCATGAATCAATCCACCAAAACTAAAAACATTTGACTTATCTAAAAATTATCCTTACATTGGATACTCAGGTGTCATATATCTACTGTATAATAGTAATATGAACATGTTTAATTAAGCAATTTTTTTTTTACAATCATCTTCAACTATTATGCAATTTTCAATTGTTAAACCCAATAATTTTAGTAACAACTAATAAGCTATAATACATTCAAATACTTACTAGGTAAGAACAATTCTATTTGTGTCTTATTGAGTTTTGTTCATAACAATAGTCTTGCCAAATCAAAATATGATATTTTATGATTTATCTTTTCGTGTAAGAGAATGTTACTTGTTTGAAACCACATTTGATAATGAGCAATCGAGAATTCTGATGGAGATAGGTAATGCCTCGAGCAGTAGCTACAATGATTTTGTACTGCTTTTTCCAATCTAATTGTGCTCTCTTGGTTTGATCTACATAGAAAAATAAGCCACATGAATCTTACAATTATGTAATTAAGCTTAGTCTTAAACCACAACTAAAGTAACGGAGGTATGGTCCAATGAAACAGACATTCAAATTAAACCTACCAAATATAAAGTAATCAAGCTTTATTTAGCACAAATCCATAAACAAGTAGTCTAGCTAAATTTCGGTGCTGAAGCTTGGCCACTAAAAGCACTTCATTCTTGAATTCTATATCTCCTTGTCTAGAATTCATTGACAACCTTTTAACGACAATTTCCCTTCCATTGGAAAACCTTCCCTGAGAATATATCTGTTAGGAATAGTTAGCTCTCCACAAGTAATTATGTATACTATATTTTGATGAAGTGACGTTTAACAATGTTATCTTACCCTGTAAACAGCCCCAAATCCGCCCTGCCCGTGTTTATTAGAATAAGAAAAGTCATCAGTAATATCTCGTATGGTTATCTCATATAATTTAATGGAAGGAATTACTCTAGATTAAAATATACTCCGTATTATGTATCTATCTAGAAGTAATGAAATGTTTCGATTATGATGTTAGGTTGAGTTTCTCATTTTAAATAGAAAACAAATGGTAACATAAAATTCTTAGTCCTTCTTTCTAAAAGAACATGTCACAGCAAAATAGTGTATATGCTAGAGGCCCATAGAAGAGCGATGAGGTTTGATATCTCAGGTTACAACTGGGCCCAACAACTGTAGCACCTATGTTGCTTTTACAAAAACTTGGGATTTCTGAGATGTCCGAAACCAAGCAGGCTTCAGTCTGACCCAGACAAATCAGGCGTGGACTGCATAAGCCCATATATGTTTTTGTTATCAGGAGCAGTTGCATTTCCTACGACAGTCACCTAAACAGCTTTGCTTATCAAGCTATTGAACTGCTCCACTCCCGTTGCATTGAGTGAGTTCCACACAAAATACGTAGGCCCAGTTTTCTTGAGGCCCAATATTGATCGGTCTGAGTAGCGCAACATGCACTTGTACCTTACTTCCGCTTTGGACAAACATCTAAGACTACTGCGCTACAATGTTGAAGGCAACTGCTAGGTATAGGAATAAAAAAACAAATTTCTGGCCCAAATTGAAAAAATGATGTTATCCTAATTATTTGAATATTTTTTTATTTTTAAAATTTTATAACAATTGTTTATAATTAAGATTTAAAAAAATTATTTTAAATAAAAATAAAGAAAAAATAATTTAACTTATGATAAGTAGATTACAAATAAAATTTTAACAATTTTAATTTTAAAAAATACTTTTTTATCTTATCTTATACAATTATAAATAGAATAGTTAATATTATTCTATAAGATAAAAAATTACTAAAACAAGTGACTTAATGTATTTTCCAATCTAAATATGAAATTTTTTATCCCCAGCTTAAACATAAAGTCTAATTAAAAATATTACTTTACTTTTTAAAAAGTTCATAGGAGGTATATCTTCTCATTATATTACCAATACCATTATTAATTATGAGAGAGGATTTTAAAAGATGTTCTAACGTGAAAAAAAATTTACAATATTTGTTAAAGTTGTACATAAATAAGATATTATTTTATTAGAATTTTATTTTTCTAAAATTATGAATAATTTTTGTGGATTGAAAAATAAAAAATATTAATCATTAATTGACTAATTACTACTTATTGTTTTATTTTATAAAAAAATTATATATTTTTTCTGTAATTTTAATTATATAAATTTATGTATCTCTAAAAATAATGAGAGCGTGCAATATTACTTCTTTGCTGGGGTTGATAAACTAAGACCGGCGGCATACATGTTAGGGTGATTTCTTTTATACATGTTGTAATTAACATATTTTAATATTTTCTTTTACACTATTTAATAATATCTAAATAAATATTATAATGTATTATGCTTTCTTACATTAAATAATAATACTAATTTTATAATTGTACTTATATTTTAAGAATGTATTTAAGTTTTGTGTATAAATTAACCTAATAGTGACCCAATTATAGATAGTGTTGACGTTTACTCTTTAATTGTTTAAACTAATAAGTGATTTAACTTATTTATTCATAACATAAATAAAATATTATATATCACATTGTAGTGTAAGTTAATTTTTTAAAAATATGTATTTAATGTTAAATATAATTTTAAATAATAAATAAAAAATAAAAAAATTATAGTTTAATTTATTTTTAATATAATATTCATTATTTCAATATTTTTAATTTTAAATTAAATTTGAATATTTAAATTATTAATAATTAAAAAAATATAATATTATAATATAAATTATTTATTATAAATTTTAATACAATCTATATATTTAAAATATTTATTTATTATGAATTTTAATCATAATATAATTTATATATTTAGAAGTATTTATTATAAATTGAAGTTATATTAAAAAAATCACATGTTAAAATACTAGTAAATATAAATATATAATTATTTTTGTCTTTTATCTCCTTTATTATCTTATTATTTTTTATTACATCATTAATGTTACATTATTTATTTTAATATTATAATATTTATATATTTATTAATTTGATTAAAAAATTGAATATTATTTTAAAATATAAATATTATAATTAGTAAAATAATACCTTAAACACTAATTTAGTGTAATCACAAAATTTTAATTACTAAATCATGACCGACTTTTATTCGATCTTTGATTTACAACGAAAAATGTGATTGAGCAACTAAATTTTTTCAATTGCTATTTTGATCACCAAAAATATAATAATAAAAAAATAAATTTTAGATTAATATTTTCAGTCACTAAATTTACCCCTTCTACCACTCTTTCTACTTGTACTATTCGTAGGAACGGGAGTTACATCCTCTGAAAAATCAAGAAACACTAATTAACATTTAATAAGTATGGGAAAAACTATGAACATGAATATAGAAAGGAAAAAGAAAACAAATATTCAGAATAAACACGAAAATTAGTACATCAAACCCAATTAACTAAACATTGTTATGAATATAAAGTATAAACACACAAAAAGGAACAGGACATTTGAATAAGGGACAAATCAAGTGTTGGAAAATATTAATTGTTCCAATTAGTACCCCTTCTTCTTTTCGGACGATTTGACATTTGTTTGCATCAATGTTCGAAAAAAATTTAAATCTACCACAGAAAAATTAGACAAAGAGTAATAACACAATTTTTATATATTATTTATAATTAATTAAAATTTCAAAATATAATATTTATTATTAATTAAAATTTTAACTAATAGTAAATAATATATTATTATATTTAGTTTCCTTCTTGAGAAGGAAAAAATGGTGTCATATTTGACATATTTTTAACATTTATGGTATTATCTTTTTGAGTTAATTATTATGCACTTTGATGTGATTCTTTTCACTTCAATGTTAGATGGTAACATAGTTGTTTATTATATTCGTAATATTTACAAAAGTAAACATATTTGTTTATTATTTTAATTGCATGACATTTTTCTTAAAATGTAGTTTACAAGATTCTCAAGATATAAAATTAATCATAATAGAAATTTAAATTTTAATAAAATAATTAAAATCTAAAGATTATATAAGATCTTATAACTACTTTATCAAATATAACAATCTATAATAGTATGTGTATTATTAATTTTTATTAATTAGATTGACATAAAATATATATAAAAAAATAACATATTCTTTGAAACACTTATTTTCTATTGGTATAAATCTTGTTAGACATATGGTCAACCACTAAATGTTGGTATTTTTATAAATCTATTCAATTTTCAATTTTAAAAATAATAAAATAAAAAATTATTTAATTTTTTCATGTTTTGCTTTCAATTTTTTTATCATATATTTCTTTTTTAAATTGTTTCACCTTTTCTCCTACTCCTATTTTTTATAAGTTATTTTCTAACATTATTTATTAAAATATTTTTCAAAAATTATAAATTACGAATGCAATCAAATAAATTTAAGGATTCAAAAGCAAAATGAAAATTTTAGAATTTTCTTTTAAACTTTTATACCTACATAAGAAAATGTTTAATATTTTAAACTTAACTTATCAATTTATTTAATTATATGAATTTTAAATTTTACTAATATTTTTTATTCTTAGTTGACATAATACAAAATAATATTTAATATTTAAAATACAGATAATTAATTTTCATGTCCATTTACATAACCTATAACCTATATATATTAACTTGAATGATGATATTAATTATTCTTCAAACATAAGTCAAATAATTTTATTTTTATATTATATAAAATTTATTTTAAAATATTTTAAAAAAATTATTAAACTAAATAAAAATTTTCTTTTCATTTATTAATTTATGCATATTAATTATATTTATTTGGATTTATATTTTTTCTCATTTAGCCATTGAATTTCGGTCTCTAATCAACAAAACAATCACCAAAACAATTTTAGTCGCTAATTTATAATATAATAATAAAAAAACACCTATCGCGATGAAATTTTATTCACTCGTTAACTTATATATTTTTTATTGTTGCGACCGAAATTTTCAGTTGCTAAATTAACGGGAGAATTATATCAATCGCTAAAACCTACATGCCACACAATTTTAGCAACATAAAGATGTTGGTTTGCTTTTTAAAAAATTATAAACTTTAACAATCGATTTTTTTATCATTGTTTTCAACAAATAATTTGGTGGTTAAGGGGTTAACAGTTCTTATTCAATTTTTTTTTCTTCCATCAACGACGAATTACTGACAATTTTTAGCTATTTATAATTTGTTACTAATTTGATTGTTACACAATTCAGTTATAAATGGTTGCTATTGGCGACTGATTTTTATTTTTTATTTTTTGCTATTTTCAATCATTAAATAATATTTTTCTGGTAACGAAAAATGATTGTATTTTTATATTTATTGTAGGATAAATTAAATTAAATAATAAACTATATAATTTATTTATTTTTATATTTTTATTATTTATTATTTATAAACTAGATTTAACATTAAATAAATATTTAAAAAACTCAAATAGTGATATTATATATAACAATTTTCCTCAATCATATTCCTTCATGTAATTTTTATTTAAGAATTTAGTTACTACGATGTTTCGATACTTACGCTGTCTAGTTATAAACTATATTTTAATTGGATAAATAGTTATTTTTATATAAAAATTAAAATTATTATGAATGATAAAGATTTTTTAAAAATATTTAACCAATTTGTAGGTATAGAATTGAAACTCAAAATTATTAGCTAAGAGCAGTCATGCTAATTAATCCATACTTTTAGTAATGTGTAAATTTTGATATTATTATATACAGTGAATTTTTCATGTTACCATTCCCTTGTCTTTTAAGAATTTTTCTAAAAGAATTTAATAATTTAATTTAAATTTATTTAATATTTTTTATGTTCTTGTCCAATTAATTTTAATGATGTAGCTAATGCATAGGAAGAACAAATAAAAATGTATAACTTTACACTACAAAGATTTTAAAATATATTTTACCAAAATATTTTGGTGGGCAATATATCATACCCACTAACGATTCATTAGTTCAAATAATAAATGGTTGATAGCTTGTCGGCCTGATCATCTTTTCCGAGTTAGTTTCATCCTACGTCAATATTTTCAACTCACTCATTTTTTAAATAAGAAAGAAATAAAAGAAAAATAAAATAGGATTGAATACTCTTTTATTATATTTTATATGATTTCTTTCAAAAAAATATATTTATATTTTTTAAATAAATATTATATAAGTGAGATTTTTGTCAAATAATATGAAGTTTCACTAAAATGATAAATATAAATTTTAATATAAAAATGTTATGTAAAAATTTAATATCTACCAAATAAACTTGTTCATGGATATTTTATTACAATGTTATTTAATTTGCTAAAGGTTAAAGATCGATATTTTTAAAATAAATTTAAAATAATATAAATCTTAAATATGGTATATTTCATCATTAAGTAAAAATTTAACATAAAAATATGAATAAAATAAAGATATTCAAAACATTTAAATATTTATATATTTTAAATATAAATTACCAGAAATTATTTTAAATATAGAATTCATAGAACTACTTGACCTAATGGTTAAAATTTATAAAATTTATCCAAAATCTTAAGATCGAGTGTTGTTATTATTATCATTATATTTTTTATTTTAAAAATAGAATATATGAAAACCCTGTGTGTAATTATAAAATTTTCTACTTAAAACCTCTGCACCAAGTTATTGGTCATCAATCCTAATCAAGAAAAAACTTTTCCGTAACTAAGAAAAAACTTTTCTTTCAACTCTCTCAACTTACCATCCTTTTTGCTAGGCCCAACAACATTGATACCTGTACCAATCCTAACCAAGAAAAAACTTTTCTTTCAACTCTCTCAACTTACCACCCTTTTTGCTAGGCCCAACAACATTGATACCTGTACCTTTTAATAGGTCCAGTCTTTGAAACATTCAAGAAATATGCCAACTGGCAATAAATTTTAAGATGTAATTATCTAAAAGAGAAAGAGTATGTTATTAAACTCAGTGGTCCATAAAAGTCTCACTCTTATTTATTTGCCTCGGATAACCGGTAAGCTATTCATTACTTTAACAAGCTATGTCCATTCGTACAATTTCTTTGAATGGTGCTTGATGGAGACGGAATATCCAAACGCAGAAAGTGATCACTAGATTGCGTTTTCAATCCACCCTGTGTGGTACCATATTTATGCTATTAGAATAGTTTGAGTCCTCGCTCCTTGGAATATATTTATAGTTTTTTTTTTTTTTGGACATTTTACTCCTTAAGGTAAATAAATATGTGCATTAGTTGTACATTGACGAAGAAGAAGAGAAAAATGTTTGTTAGGTTACTCCATACACCTTAAGATGATCATGGGGAGCTCATGGGTTAGGTTTACAACGGAGACTCTTCTTTTATAGATAAAAATAATAAATTAGATTTTATTGATGGTTAATTTGTCAATATTTTGTTGACATATGATAAATTCATCAACTTGTCTATTGTTGAAATAATACACTATATAAATAAATATTTTAAACATCGATATTTCTTTTTTATGATAATGAATACATTTATAATTCAAGAATACAAGTATATATATATATATATATAATTCTTTTTTATAAATGATGTCTCAAATGAGATATTTTTACAATAAAAAATATCTTTTAAATTATATCTCTTAAATCATAATTAAAAATAATATAACAATTTTTTTTAATTGTAATTTAATGAGTAAATTGAAAATTTTTATTTTCTGATTGTAAATTTTTTTCATTTGAAACATATTATATATATATATATATATATATATATATATATATATATAAATAAATCTATATTTTGATTTACGTGATATAACTAGAACTTGTTTTATTATTTATAACAATAAATCTATTAGTATTAAAATTTATTTTTAATATATTAAAATACATCCCAAACATCACAGGACCCTATCATTATAATATTTATATATTTAATATATTAAAATACATATTTTAATATATAACATTATTTCAGGAGTAATGTTAAATTATAATAAAATAGTAGAAAAAGATAAGAAGAAAATAAAATAAAGAAGAGGTGAAAATAATTTAATAATTGTGTTATATTAATTTTATGAAAAAGATATTAAATAATAAATTGTGAAATTTATATATTAATTTTTATATACTAAATTTATTATTTATTATCTTTAAACTAGTTTTACCACTAAATAAAGATTTTAAAAGTAAAATTAACCAGCGTTTTATATATATAGTCTTTACATATAAATTAAATAAGCTATGCGTCCAAAGGGAAGTATTAAGGCACTTCCTTGAAACTCCTCTGGTAAATAATTCTTTTTTTTAGTATTTGTGATACCTATTTTTTTGGAAAAGTGTGTCACCTACCACCGGTTATGGATTAAATAACACTCTTAAATTTTTTTATTTATTTTTCTTTAATTTTCTTCAACTCCTTTTTTTATGAGTTGTAATCAAAATAAAAATGTTTGAAAGCAAAATAATATCTTATTTTAATGTTCTGCTCATCATAATTTTTTCTTATGAAAGTATGTACAGGAGTAGATGATGGGTAAAAGATGTTAGTTATGATTGAAAAAAAAGCATTAGAATAATATTTAATATTGTGAAATTTTTTTGAGAGTAGTTGAAGGATATATTTACACTAAATGACCCAGCGTAGCTAGAGTAGTTAGTTTTTTAAAAAAATAGAAAAATGCTAGTTTAATTGTTGGAAACTGAGGTGAGTGATAGTAATAGTTAATATAGCAAGGCTTCATGTGATAATTGATAGGAACACTATTTGATATTGGAAATGCTTACTTACAATGTAGAAAACTTATTATAGGCCTGGGACAATAGTTCTAGAGATATCTAGACTTCTATCTAACTATTATATTCCAGAGTATTTTAACTTTCAACTAAAAATTTCATGAAAAATCTAACACTATCGTGACTTCTCGATTCAATATGTTAATTACTACTGCAACTTTATAGAAAACTCTAATAATTTGTATCATTATTTAAAAAAAATTATTCTCCATTCATATATATTATTTGACCAATATTATTGGCTAACACGGAATCTTTAACACCTCTACCTACTTGTCTATATATTACTGACTTGCAAATACTGGATTAAATTCTTTACTTGCATTTCGTTTTCTTGCAGGATTTGATGCTTGGTGTTGCTGATCTTCATACGCTTGAGGCAGTGGCTGCTGCTAAATCTACAACTTCTAGTTGTCTGCCTGTGTTGGCTGTTGATGGTAGTGAAATATATTCGGAGGGAAGTAGTGCTGATTATGACAGTGAGGATGATGAAATTGAAAACAGTGACAATTATCGCGACGATGGAAAAGACGGTGAAAAGCCTTTGTCTCTTGTTGAAGAATCTTTTTCTGGTAAAGATAACATTCATGAAAACAAAAGGGAAATGGCCATTCCAAAAAATGTCCGAGGATAGTTGAGCTATCGTGAGCCTAACGGGTTTTTGGAAATTAGATCCTTATGTTATAACATTTATACATCTAGGGTTGGAATTTTCTGTAATTGTATGACTTATGTGTTGACATATAACCATAGCAGCCCAAATCAATGAGATAAATACAAGGGAAAATTTCAAACTAGCAATGTATTTATGACCTCTATGTCAAGGGCAGCTGGTGAAGTAACAAGATTTTCTATTCGGCTTTAATGTAGAGTTCTCTCTGTCCTCTACTAGCAGAACTGCCATGGCATGCATTTTATAATTAAAACAAACTGAGGGTCACACATTACAAGTTTGTATCTCGTTTTGAACCATGGGATATTTGGTTTGTCTACACTAGACTTCTAAAGATCAACATACATGCGTTCCAGACACTGTATTTTGGTTGAAGAATTGAATTTGTTTATTCTGAATTGACTATGTTTATGACTACTACCGCTATGATCAAAATCTAGCGAGGATATGGCTCAGTAATTGAAGCCTCATTGACTGATGCTTGAGCCGATCTTCTTGTCCCTGAATTAAACGCCCATAACTGCATTTCCGGAAGGTTTTCAGTTCTACTATCCACATAAAATGCAGGTTCAGAAGGTAGTGGGAGAGTGAGAGAATGACTATTGAGCACAAGTACAATGGAAGCCATGGTGGGTCTGGCAGCTACATTATCTTGAACGCAGAGTAACCCGATGTGGATGCATCTCATAATTTCATTTTGTGAATGATTGTTTAACGTTGGATCTATGATATCTGTAGCTCTTCCTTCCTTCCAATTTCGCCATGCCTGCATGAATTTTCTCAGTTACATGTATTATTAGTTAGATCCCATTTCTATAGTAATGTAGATTAACACTAACACGCAAGCTTTTCTAATTTCATACTTCTAACAAGAAGGATGATAAATAGAAAGGAAAGTATGACTTACAAAACTTAGTAGATCCTCTATATTCTCTCCGTGACGAATGCCACTGTTTTTCTGGCCACTTATAATCTCAAGAACCAATACACCAAAACTAAAAACATCTGACTTTTCTGAAAACTGTCCATGCATTGCATACTCAGGTGCCATGTATCCACTGCATAAAAATTTGGAGTATGAACAAGCTTAACTAAGCAAAATCTTTTCGCAATCATCTTCAACTTTTTTGCAGTTTTCAACTGCTAAGCCGTTATTATTAACAACTAATCAGTAATAACACATCTAACAACTAATAAGCTATAACACATTTGAATACTTACTAGGTTCCAACAATTCTATTTGTATCTGCATGAGTTTGGTCCACAACAAACAGTCTTGCTAAGCCAAAATCTGCTATTTTAGGATTCATTTCTTCGTCCAAGAGAATGTTACTTGCTTTAAGATCACGATGAATAATGCGCAATCGAGAATCTTGATGAAGGTAGAGAATGCCTCGAGCAGTACCTGCAATGATTTTGTAGCGCTTTTCCCAATCTAATACTGTTCTTTTGGTTTCATCTGCATATATACACACAAACAAGCCATATGAATCTTACAATTATGTAATTAAGCTTAGTCTTAAACCACAACTGAAGTAATAGATGTATGGTCCAATTAAAGACATTCAAATTAAACCTACCAAATATGAAGTAATCAAGGCTTTTATTTGGAACAAATTCATAGACAAGTAGTCTTTCTCTTCCTTGTAGGCAGAAACCAAGTAGCCTAACTAAATTTCGGTGCTGAAGCTTGGCCACTAAAAGCACTTCATTCTTAAATTCCATATCTCCTTGCCCAGAATCCCTTGACAACCTTTTGACAGCAATCTCTTGTCCGTTGGAAAGCAGACCCTGAAAATATATCAGAGTCAAGTATAGTAAATCTTTCTAGGCCATGTTTCCGAATATACCATGTTTTGATGAAGAGGTGATATTTATCTGAATGAAAAGTGTCATCTTACTCTGTAAACAGCTCCAAACCCGCCTTGTCCAAGTTTATTAGAATTAGCAAATTCTCTTGTAGCAACTCGTATGGTGTCAAAGTTGAATTGCAATGACTCTGAAAATGTAATTTCATCTTCATGACTATCTTCTTCTCTGTTAACTTGACAAGCATGAGGATCCGGGTAAAATTAGTGAGTATTCAGATGTGATCAATGAATGCAGGAAAATAAATAACATCGGGAGATATAATTTCTCAATAGAAGACCAGAAGGAAATGGCTTTTGATTTCCCCTGTTACCTAGCTAGAAGTAATTCGAGGAAAACACTATTTCAACTATGGAACATTTATTTATCAGTGTCTGCAAAATGAATTGTATCTCGGTTTATTAAACAGCAGAATACTGTAAGTGTTTGTCAGAAAGAGTTTAGTTATGATTTATGTTAGACTACTGTCCCTTTAAATTGTTAGACTATTCTTATAACACATGACGGTAAATCAATGTTTAGAGCAGCCTTCGACTTACTTTCTATATTTTTTCTTGGTTTCCTCACTGTTAGATAGATGCTGAAAAGACTGAGCACCAGAACAACACTAGCAACTGACACTGCTACGGCGATGATAGTGCGTGATGTGTTGCTCTTTTCTGCACACATCAGAATCGTCAGGGTATGTATAGGTTATAAGATTAATAAAATATCCAAAAGTCCAAGATAAGCCCGAATTTGGAAATTTGATTACCGCATAAAACTGCAGACTAATTTTGAACCTTTCCCTTCAGAAAATGAATAAGAGGGAAATGTTGAAATGAAAGTTAAGGGTGGATCATTAAGTGAACTCCCAGGTCCTGTAGGGTGAATTATTAAGATGTAAGAAATATGAGGAAAAGGTAAGAAATACCTTGTGAAGAAGTGTTGGTGGTGGAGCGTGATGGTGGCGGGGTGGTTGGTGGTGCATTTGTGTCTAATTTGAGTGTAGGTCCGTAGAAGACGTAGGGATCAAATCTAATTCTACAACTGGGTTTTAAAACATTGCCTCCAGCTTTGCCACTACAACAGTGTGGGATTAATGAGATAGCTTCTGACAAGCACTGAGCGCAATCTTGCGATGACAAATCCGGCGAGCACTGCGTCTGACCGTATATGGTTTGAAACTGTGGAGCAGGTGTACTACCTGTAGCATACTTACGACGAGAGTCACCTGATACAGCTATGTTTGTTAGATTTGTCATCAAGTTCTGGAGCGCTTCACTAAATTGATCCACTGAACCGGTTACATTCAATGTGTAGATGAGTTCCAAAGTAGGTTGAGTATTCAGGACGCCAAATATGGAGCGGTTAGAGTAGCGCAACGTGCAAGCAGCACTCCACAGAATTACCTCTTTCTGGTTTGGACAAGACTGTGTGACAGCCACTCTGGAATCATTGAGGCATTTGAGGCATACGTCCGGCTTAAGATCACCCCTACAGACCCCAGTGGCGTATACTTTGTCTATGCCTTCTCCATACGAGAAATTGTAGAAACCGTAGTTAATTTGTGTGTGGGAAGAGAAACTGGATAAGAGGGTGTTGAGGTTGTTGTGATATGTGCTGTTTATTGTGTAGTTGCCTTTGCTGTTATCACAAGATGGCGTCTGAGCTATGGCTTGCGATATCATAATGAGAAAGAACGAAGAAAGAATGGTAAAAGAAAGAGCAGACATTGTAATTGTCCTCCGGGAGGGATAAACACGTAAAGGACCCAAGAGTGCAGCTTTATATGAGGAACCACCTTTTCTCTTTCGGGAGATTGTAAACCTCTAGTATCACTCACTACATAATTACGTGTTTGACTAACTGCAAATTAACTCTACCACAATCACTTTATCTGTTCATCAATTTTTGCCGGTGCCACTACTCAACATCAAGAAAATATTTGTAAGAATATTTTTTAACTTTTGTTTTATGATTTTACGAATATTTATTTTAATATTTTAGTAGTTTTTGTAGGAACTCTTATATTCATAAATAAATACGTTTACAACCTAAATGTAGATGTAATTTACTTGGGCGAAATAAATGTAACTTTGATTAAATACATTTTTAACCTAAATACATTTTACATGTAATTTACAAGTCTTTCCCCTAAAATTTTTGCAGCCAAAAGTAAATAGTTCATATGCATTGACTTATTGCGTCTAATATTGACCCCTAAATACAGCGTTTCCAAACCATTCATTTCTCTTATATTTTGAATGATCACTTATACTAAAAATTCTTAGTAACATATGTTTTATTATTAAGTAATATTTATGTAAGAATTGTGCAAGTGACAATTACGTACCTGGGAAACAGAGTTAATCATCATTTCAATGAATTAAAAAAATTATGAAAAACAAAAAAAATGGTGTTAATTTTTTATACATAGTAAATAGTGTGATAGTCTAAAAGGTTTTTATGCAATCATTTAATCAAGAATTATATATTATATATAATAAAATGGTTTAACTTTATAATAATTATCTTAAAAATTATATAAACAATAATTATACTACTAGTCACTTAGAAATTGCTTTAAACATAACTTGTAAAGTAATTATTATAAAATTAATATTTTCCTTATAATTAAATGATACTGTATAAAAAAACCATGCATTCTAATCAATTTCACTATTGTTCAGAATGTAAATTTGATCTAATAATGGAGAATGCAGTAATGAAGTAATTTTAATATTTTTTTAGATGTTGCATGTCTTAATAATACGGGTTAAGAAGCTTCAGATACACTTTATTAACAAACTTTTCTTTTCTTTTTTCTTTTTATTGTAAAATTTATTATATAAATTATTATTGTATAAATAAAATTTTCTAAATTTTAGATTAAATTATGCTTTTGATCTCCTTATAATATTTAATTTATGATTTTGGTTCCCTTTATTTAATTACGCAATTTCAATCTCCTAAAATTTAGAATAATACAATTTTAGTTTAACTGTTAGATGACCATCTATTTACCGTTAATTAACCATAATATGACGAGGGTTTATATTTTAGAAAAAGGTTATAATGTCGTACCAGAACACATGATCTTTTATTTGTTTTGTATTGCCCAAATAACTAGGGACTTCTTTAAATTATTTTATAAACAAAAAATGAATTAATTGTATTTTTTTAAAAATTATTTAATATTAATATGATTTAAAAATAGCAAATAAAATATATTTATATAATAAAATAAAATAAAATAATACATAAATTGTGTAATTTATTATTTAATATTTATTTAGTATAATAAATATAAATATACAATTATTTTATCTTATTATTTTTAATTTTTTTTATCACATTACTAATATTATATTATTTATTTAACATTATAATATTTATATTTTAATACATTAAAATAAGATATTATATTATTTATTTTAATATAGTATAAGTGATGTGGTAGAAAAAATAGAAAGATGACAGGAGAAAAATGATTGAATATTTATATTTACTTTATTAGAATTAAGTTGATAAATTTATTTATTAAATATTTTTATTATAAATGTATTTTTAATATTTTTGACATTACTGTATGAGATAATTGAATTTTGGTCTCTTACTCAATGTGCAAATTTAATATTCAATATTAATTATTTTATTCAAAAAATTACTAAAAAATATAAATATTATATATTAAAATAATATAATATTATTAATGTGATAAAAAAAGATAAAAAAATATGAAAGAAAGAGTAATAATATGTTTATATTTATTGGATAAAATATATTAAATAATTTATTTATTAATTTTTATCACAAAATTTATTATTTATCTGTAAAACTATATCTAGTATTAAATAAGTATTTTAAAATATAATTAATTAATTTAGTATGCTAACTTAAACATGCTAAATGGTCCAGTGGTTTGGATAATAAAAAAAGAAGAAGAAAGGTAATAGGTTTTAGTCTCACCTTAATATTTTTTAATTTTCTAAATTATAAATCCTCTTGTCATATAAGTGGCTTAACCCATGGATGGTCAAGTAAGAGATGAATTAAAATTGTGTAATTTTAATTTTAAAAATTGATGAATTAAAATCGTGTAATTAGAAAAGAAGACCAAAATATTATAGTAGGATCAAAAATATAATTTAGTTGTAATTCCAAGTTTAATAATCATGATATAAATTTTATTATCGTGTCAACTAATTAATCAAAATTATATTTTTTAAGTTTAATAATAATGTATTATTCATATAAAAAATTACCGTATTAGCAAATCAAAATTATATTTTATATAACTTTTAAGATAATTTTTATTATAAAAAAAATAAATTATTTATTAATCGTATATAATAATTTTAAATTGTCATCTAATTATACAAACTATTATGTATAGTAAATTTATTGCCTTAATTAATAACTACGTCAAAAAGTTATATTAACGATGATTTATGATTATATAAAAAATATAAAATTATTTTACCCTATCAGACTATGACTATTAATTTTTATAATAAAAATTTATAAACTTATCATAAAAATTTATGGTTACATAATAGAGTAAAAAACAATAGAGTAAAAAACATTTAGAGAGTCAGTGGATATATTATTTAATATTTATTTTTATATAAAAATATTTAGTTTTATATATTATTAATATATATATTAAATTTAAGTATTTTTAAAATTTTAAAACTAAGGAGTTATTTTATATATTATTTTTTAATACATGATTTTTTTTATCAAACACCTTATATTTTATTATTATTTTATTTTTATGTATCACATTATTGTTTAAATTTAAACAATTATTGATACCTAGACTTTCTATATTTATAAATCTACAGTGGTTCATAAGTTTAATTTTTTTTACACTATACTAGACTAATAATTAACTAATATTTTAGTCAATTAAATAAAAAATTTTATTTCTGTAATTAAAATTATAATAAATAATTTTAAAAATATATAAGTTATATTATAATTGAATTTGTAATAAATAAATATTTATTAATATGTAAATTATATTTTAAATTTATGATAAATGATTCATATTATGATTTAAGGTTATTTTTAATTAATGATACAAAATTTAAAATTATTAAAATTCAAATTAAAAATAATATAAAAATGATAGGTTGAAAGAGAAAAACAATAAAGAAAATAAAAAATTAAAATATATTTGAAAGGAGTAAAAAATTAAAAAAATAAAACTAAATATAGGATTATGAGAAAATAAGTAACAGATTAGACTGAGAAAATACAAATGTTCTCATTTAATATTAACTCTTAAAAGAACGTTGTTATATCATCACAACTAAAAATATTGTTAATGTTATCTTTTATAAAAACATTCTCAATTTAAAGATAATTATTTAAATTTATAATATAAGAGTATATTTATATAATTTATTTTGATAATTAATTACTCAATTTAAAGTGTTATTTTTAATTTATTTTTATATAATAAAATCACATATCTATTCTTATATTTAGGGTTGAAAAAAGGATTAGGTTCAACAAAATTTTACTTATATAATTCTAACATAACCTATTTAAAAGATTTATTTAAAACCTAACTTGATCTGTTTAGTTATTTAAAGGTCTATTTTAAAATTTTAGCTTTGATTCATCAAATATAATAGTGCGATCTGGGTGTTTCTATTCCTATTGCGTGAATTGGCTCCTCTAGTCAAACACCCGGGTTTAGAAGAAATTGATGTTTAGTTGTTGATATTAATAGACTTAAAAAAATATAAGAAAGTGGTTCCAATAAACAGATTGTGCGATAGTTTTGATCTTGTGTATATACATAATAAATGCAACAGGAATTCACGAAATCAGATTTTGAACATCAATATTATAATAGCCCTAACATACACGTTAGACAACCTAAAGGTCATATCATAAGTTTCAGTTTCAGTTTAGACAAAGAATGAGTGGTGTATTAAATAAGACATTGCACAAACAAATTATGAGTTCCAGGTTGTAGTATTTTGGTTCAAGAGTGGAAGTATTGATGGTCAATGAATATCAATCTTGTGATCAAAATCTAGCGAGGGTACAACTTAGTAATTGAAGCCTCATTTTTTGATTCTTAAGCTGATTTAATTGTCAATCCATTTGATCTTGTTGTCCTCGAATTATATCCCATGACTGTGCGGTTGGAAGGCTTCTAGTTCTATTTTCATTATAAAAAATTTCATGTTTAGTGATTAAAGAAATTGGTTGCTACGTGATTATAAAAAATTTCATGTTTAGCGATCAAAGAAATCGGTTGTTAAAGCTAAAAAATTGGTCGTTAAAGTTGGATGTGGTCGTTAAGTGGCTTAGCGATGCAATTAGCGATTGATTATTTTTCGTTGCGGAAGGTATAGTTGTTAAACAATTTAGCGACCAAATTGTTTTTGTGGTTAATTAGAATCAAAATTCGGTCGCTAAATCAGTCGTTATTTTATTTTTTAAAATTTCGGTGTCTTTTTTTATTTTTAATTATTTATATATTAAAAAATCGATCGCTAATTTGGTTGTTATATTTGATTTTTTACTTTAAATAATTCAGTCGCTAAATTAGTCGCTATTTTTGATTTTTTATTTAAAATAATTCGGTTGCTAAATCAGTCGCTATTTTTTATTTTAAATAATTCGATCGTCATTTTTTTTTAAATAAATGGGTGGCGGTGACAATTGGTTAGTGGTTGGGGGAGGGAGGAGGGAGTGAGGGAGAAGGAAAAAGAGAGAGAGGGAAGGGAGGAGAGAAATGAGTGGAAGGAAGGTGGTGGTGGTGGTGGTGGAGGAAGAGAGAAAGGAAGAGAGGAGGGTGGAGAATAGAAATGAGAAGAGGGAGGAAGGGATAGGAGGCGGCAGAGTGGTGGTGGCAGCAGTGGCAGTGACAGTGGTGGCAGCGACGACGGGGGAGGAAAGGAGGGAGTTAGTGAAAGGTAGAAGAAGGAGGGAGAGGAGGAGTTTTTAAATAAGGGAGTGGGAAAAAAAGAGAGGGAAAATTAGAGGGAATTTTTTTTTAAATTTGAAAATCGGTCGATAATATATATTTTTATTTATTTTAAGTTTTTATTTTCGGTCACTAAATCGGTTGCTAATTTATTTTTTATTTTTTTATTTTCTGAATTTCGGTCGCTAAATTGGTCGCAAAAGATAACCTTTTTGTCTTTTTCTATTCTATCGTTATTTCGGTCGCTAATATATATTTTTATTTATTTTTTTGACTTTTTATTTTTGATTGCTAAATCGATCCCTAATTTATTTTTTGTTTTTTCTATTTTCTGAATTTTGATTGCTAATTTGGACGCAAAAGTAATCCTTTTTGTCCTTTTCTGTTCTGTATTTCAGTCGCTAATTTATATTTTTTATTTTTCTTTTACTTTTCATTTTTGGTGGCTAATTTTTTTTTCTGAATTTTGGTCGCTAATTCGGTCGCAAAAGTGTCCTTTACTATTCAATCGCTATTTCGGTCGTTAATTTATATTATTTTTTTTTTGACTTTTTATTTTCGGTCGCTAAGTCAACGCTAATTTTTTAAAAAAAAATCTTTTGGTCGCTAATTCCATCGCTATTTAACAACGCCTATAATTGGTCGCTAAAAAATATTTTTCTTGTAGTGTGTTCACATGAAATGCATGTTCAGAAGGAATTGGGAGACTTAGATAACAACTATTAAGCATGAGTATAATGGTAGCCATAGTTGGTTTGTCAGCTAAGTTTTCTTGAACACAAAGCAAACCAATATGGATGCATCTTAACATTTCATTTCGTGAATAATTGTTTATTGACAGATCTACAATATTTAGAGTTGTTCCCTCTCTCCAGTTTCTCCATGTCTGCAAAAAGTTGTCATTAGGTCACAAATTCCATTGCTACATTAATCTTCTAATCCATAATTTTAAGTGACAAAGAAGAAATAACAAAAGGATGACTTACGAAGCTTAGTGGCATGACAAATGTCCCTGTTCTTTTGGCTACTTACGATCTCAAGAACTAGTACTCCAAAACTAAAGACATCTAATTTCAGTGAGAATTGTCCATCAATGCCATATATCCACTACATGCCAATATTGATAGGTTTAATTAGTCGAAAATATCATGATTCGTCTCACGGCCATAAACTTTCATTCTGTTTCAGTTGTTAATGCTAATGATATTCATAATTGTGGCAACCTAGGCCGTGACGGGACGACGAGAAAAAGAAATAAATTCAAGTCTCTTTCAAGGAAAGAAAAATGAATTTTATGGAGTCGCCACTGACGTTTTTTTAAAGGAAAACATTAGAAAACCTAGGAAATGATAAGGTTGGTCTTTTGGAAATAGATTTAGGATACAAGAGTTGATTACATGTATGGAAGGTATTAGCATCCTACAACGTCTGCTCTAAGGCGGTTACCTAACTAAGTGCATGAAACTGATTATGACTTCCAAACTGTAGTATTTACCTTTTAAGAATAAACAAAGCAGGGTTGGCTAAGGAAGGGGAAAGGATATGCTTTTGGGATTTTTGAACTTGACAAGAATCGCCTCTTACTCTTATGTATCTTCTAATGCAATGGAGAAGTCAAAGTTTATGTAGTTCTGGTTGAGGCTATAAACTAGGTGTCAGCTGGGGTGAGATGCCAACTAGGTATTAGCTAGGATGAGATGTTGACTAGGTGTTAGCTAGGATGAGATGTTGACTAGGTGTCGGTTGGGATGAAATGCCGACTAGGTGTCGGCAGGAATGAGATGTCGACTAGGTGTTAGCTGGGATGAGATGTCGACTAGGTGTTAGTTGAGATGAGATGTCGACTAGGTGTTAGCTGGGATGAGATGTCGACTAGGTGTTAGTTGAGATGAGATGTTGACTAGGTGTCAACTAGGATGAGATGTTGACTAGGTGTCAGCTGGGATGAGATGTTGACTAGGTGTCAGCTGGGATGAGATGCTGGCTAGGGACGACACCGATCAGTGTCGAATAGCCGGTTGGAGTTACTGGTGATCCTTTTGTTAGGTTTTTTGGCTGAGTGTTCAATTAGATGTTTAGTTAAGTGTTTGGTTAAGGCAGAATATTGTGTGACTAGTATACTCAAAACAAAGAATGCTTTAGAATTTTACCTAGTTTCCAGATGTGACATCGTTGTCGTAAGAAACAACTTCACCCTTTTCCTCTCATATTTCGTTTTTCTCTCCTGCTCTTCTCCTCCTCCTAGAAAATCAATCCCTTTTCCTTGTTGCTATTGCCACCTTTTATAAGCTAATTTCACCTTCTCCAAATCTTTCAAGGAGACCTTTTGTCATTATTGTGATGGTTTTCTGTAGAGCTCCATTAATATGGTGGTGTCCCACGGTATTCCCTTTAATAAATGCGATGAAACTTTCATTGAATGCGGAGGTGACCCTTCATGTCTCCCTTCTAGTCATTCCGGCCGAAAGTGCCTTTTGTTGCCTCAATTATTTATGAGGTGTCAGGGCCAAAATTACTTTTTCTGAAAAGTAAAGGAATAGCAGGTGACTATCAGTTGTTGTTGTTCTCTCGAGACAACTCAAGGAGTGTGCAGGTATGTAGGTAGAGTGGATTGTCAACAAGGGAAGCTTCTTAAACACCCTTTATCAATTTCCTTTCCCTTTTCTCTTTTCTTTCTATTTTATTTCCCTTTTTTTGTTTTTTTGTTTTCTTAAGGAGGAAAAATTTGGGTATCAACAGTTTCCCCCTCTTTACTTATGTTCAATCAGGTAAGATGAATTTTGTCTTATTTGAGTAGAAGATAAGTATGGATTCCAGGTTGATGTGGAAATCGGCATAAGACTGAGTTGGACGTTGGAATTGGCACAGAGCTGGTCTTGATTGGAATCACACCCTTCTACCCGAATACTTAAATTAAAATAATCAAGTAAATAAAATGAAGACAAGGTAATAGTTAAAACCAAAAAGCACAATTTGTATTAAGGATAAAAGGTTCACATGATAATTAAAAGGTAGGCACAAAGTTTTCAAGGAGGTTTTAGATCTAAACATTATAATTGAGAAAACTAAAGTCATCATCATCTTTAAAATAAGTCATTCAAACATCAAGGCATAGAGCAACTATTCTAACTTCTAGAACCCCGATGTCACACTAATCAGAGCAAGACCCCGCCTTTTCAAAACCCGGCACCATGAGTGCCCTCAACGTTACCTAAAAGAATACAACAAGAGGAAGTACGGTGAGAAATCGCATTCAATCATATATAAAGGTAGATAATGCCCCAAATCCCACCCATTACCGTCGTTAACAGATGCTCATATATCAATCACATTTCATTCATTCAAAATCAATCATAGTTCATTCATGTTTACAAAATGCACATGCTCGCACAATGCATATGCTCGCACAATGCATATGCTCATCATCATACCTAAGAGTCTCGAGTCGGAACTCCACACCATGGGCGAACCTCCTCAATCCCCTTAGTTATCACTAATGATTGCCACACCGTTAAACACCCCGTATGGGCCGGTGTGTCGCACAGTTAAACACCACCTATGGCCCATGCGAAGACATTCCACACAACCGTTAAACACCACCTATGGCCAGCGTGCAACATGGTTAAACACCACCTGTGACCCATGCATATGATTGTCCCCCATCATTAGTCCCCCTGTTAAACACCACATATGGCCAGGGTATTATAGCCACGTCTGGCTTCTCATGCATCTCATGCCTCTCATGTCCATGCTCAATGCATTCTCATCCATACTCTTATTCTCATGATTTATTTATACATCATTCGCACAGTCCACAATCATACCCAACCATATTAATTTAACCATCATTATTATAAATCATTTATCAGAAAGCACAGAAACGTACATAAAACACCATTGAATTTCACCCAGTTTCATCATTGTACACAAGAGCCTCAAATTATGAACAACCATAAACAACACAAGAATCAAGTAATTAGGGCAATTAATCATACAGTTTCCCAACAAAAATCACATTAGGACAAGACGTTAATCAGACCACAGAGCATATTGACAAATCTTTTCTACCGATTAAAATATTTTTAAAACATAATAATCAAACGAAATTGAGAATTTAGATCCTAGAGGGACTTAGGGATTGCCCTCACTACCCGTACACTCCCGCATTCATATATAATCAAACTCATCTCCCTCGTACCTTAGATTTGAAGAATAGTGATGATCTGATGCGGCTCTAGGACGGTTTGAACACCCTAGCTCCTCTTCCTTGCAGGTCAGCGTTCTCTCTCCTCTAGGTCTGGCTATCTAACGCGTAAAACACCAATTAGGGTAAACTGATTACCCCTGTCTAATATTCTAGTTGGGTCGGGTCAACCCCGACCCGCCTGTCAGCCTCTCCCGTTAATTCAATTAATTAAATTAATAAATAAAAAATAATTTAGATAAAGCCTCATCAGTTTATAAAATCATTACCCCTCTATTAAAATAAAATTGATAATAATAATAATAATGTAATTAATTTCTAAAAATAATTAAATAAATTTTAGGATGTTACAATTCTCCCCTCCTAAAAGAAAATTTGTCCTCGAACTTACATAGAGTAAGTACTTCCCATACCCTTACAATTGCCCTCCCCTTACTCATTTGGTGTTTCTAACGACAGTCCTTACTCGATTTGCATTGGTTAAATAATCATCTCACCTCTCTAAACCAGTTAACCTTAAATCTTTCACAATTTCTAGTATCAATTCTCATACCTAGTCTTTTTTTAACCTTCAAACAAGTTAGTTCGATTACTTTCCAGAATAACAATGTACGTCCAGAGTTGAAACATGTGCAATTATTGTGTACATGGCACGAGTGAAGTGGTAGACTGAACTCAATCCAATTAGATTCCTCGAGTTTAATAAAATCTCTCCCCCAAGTTCTAAAATAACTCTAGGATTCCAACCTGTCAACCAAATAGGTGCTCACACTTATCCACTCTTCCCATGATTTAAGCTGCCAAAACATCTTCCAAAGATCCTCAGGCATCTATACCACCTCGAATCGATATTAAATCTACCGTACGATCCTCTTCTAAGACTTACTAAGTACATAACTCCATTTCTAAATTACTTAATACCATCTAGAAAATCATATTCCCTTGTCTTATGGTTTCTCTTCTATCCACTAAAATAGGTGTTCTAACTAGTTAACAGATCATGCCCTCTAATCACACGAAAGGATGCGAAAGGATTTCCTATTTACGACATATTCTACTGTCTTGATTCTACCTAGTGATTGCTTCCTAAAACCTTGGTCATTTGGAAATTCCAATCACCTTATCTATTTTAGGTGTCTCTCCTACTAGTTGAATTTTCACTTAGTGTTTCTACGTCATCGAGAATATCAACTTAAAATCATGCAAGTGGTGTCTTCGAATCTTAAGAGTAGCCATTATTGCTACTACCTCCAAGCTAGGGGTCACATAATTCGTCTTACAACTCCCAATTGTCTGTAAGATTAAAATACATCCTCACTATCTAGTAACAACACTCTTCTCAATAAACTAAGGTCAGGTATTGCTAAGGTTGGCACGCTATATAATGCTTCTCCAAGACATTAGGAACTAATTCCAAATTATCAATCCACCTAAACCTTGCTCCCTTCCTAGATTCTTGAGTTAAAGACTATGCTAACTTAAGGAATACGTCTAGGAATTCACCACGGTATTTGTCCAATACCAGGAAAATTTATAATCTTACTCACTAATGCAAGGTTTTTAACTTAAGAGAAACTCCTACCTTAAAAGGCTAATTATTGGGTTCTCATACTAAAGATCACATAACTTAAAGAACTCATATCTTCCATTTAACTTTTATTAAACAACTATACCATGACTCATCTCAATAGTACGAGCTAGTATCCTTAGATGCTACTCAAGCTTTTCTCAAACTAAACAATCATTAACAAAATTTGCTATGTCTCTTTCCATTTAGGCCACCACAATATCAAGAAGAGTTAAAAGAAATGTCTCAATAGCTCCCACCAAAAGAGTTCCTCTGTTTTCAAATAAAGTCAATGGGGAAAGCAAAACTGTCAAAACAAGAGGTAAGGTTTCTAAATGCACAATGTCACACAAATATCGTACCTTTCTTACTGGCCTTGATTCTATGAAATTTAAAGCAATTGCAGAAAATGTTTGATAGAGAAATCTAACTAGTTGTACTACTCTCTCTCGAGAATTTTCATCGTTGAGCTCTCGTTCTTGCATAAATGGCTCCACCTGTTTGTGTTCACCCTACAACAACTTTACTGAGTTTTCAATAGTGAAAAATGATACCCCTAATAGCAATCCTTATGCTTGCAATTGTTCCCTTATCCCTCCATCTAACCACAGAATAATAACCAACGAAATCACCCCAAAAAATGTTGTCACCCAACTTATTCATCTGTTAAAAAGAACCATTGTTGCATGTCACCTTCTGTATCCACTGATGGGTTCTCTGCAGCGTCATCGATGGTGAAAGCAATGGTTCCCATGAAGATAAGGGAATCATGGCCATAAATCCTTGTAGTGAGATAAAGGGAAGAAATTTTGTTTCTTTTGACACTTTAAGAACTTTAAAGCCTTATGGTCTCCAAATCTTAAGAATGAACACTACAACCGCCAACTCAAGATCATGGGTAGGGTAATTCCTCTCGTGGATTAGAAGCATAAGCTACCACTCTACCCTCTTGCATCAGCACTCCACCTATACACATCCTAGAAGTATCACAATATACTACAAAAGGTTCACTAAGGTTTGACAATACTAAAACTGGTGCACTAGTCAACTTCTCCTTGATGGTTTAGAAGCTATACCCATACTAACTATTCTACCCAAACAACTCCCTTCCTAACCAACTCCATCAAGGTCAAGCTAACTTAGATAAACCTTCTCTCATGACCAACTAGTCCAAGAAAACTTCTATGCTCACTCACCGATTAAGGGATCTCCCACTTAAGAACAACTTCTGCCTCAGAATGATCTACCCTATACTTCTTCTAGAGATTACATGACCTAGAGAACTCACTTCTCCTAACCAAAGGTCACACTCAAATAATTTAGCATGTTAATCTCTAAGAGAGTGAAACACTACCCTCAAGTATCCCCTCTAACTCATTAATTACTTAAGGCCCTTGCCATGAGTTGTGAAGCATGAATCTTCACACTCTCTTTACTGCCATCTTAATCTATTAAGATTAAGATAATAGTAAGCACCAAAAACACAATAAACAATAATAAATACAGTAATAAAACACATCACATCATCACTTTCCAATTTTATTAGAACAAGGATGAGGAACTCATTCCTCAAACTTCACAGACATCCAAAATAAATAGCTACTTAGGCTAGTCACAACAAAATGTTCATTCTTCAAAAGAAAACATTTCAAATCAATTGATCCACCAGCTCGCCAAGAGTCCTTTTTGCCTTTAACAACATATTGAGGTGATCAGGCTCAATAGATCGTAGTTAGCAATAAGGATGCTTGATACAACAACCAACAAAGGAACATCTATATTACCTGAACACTTCCTTAAAATACACTAGATTACTGCACTTGTACATCACACTTAACATAAATAAACACTAACACATGGTAGACACATAACTCACTGGTCGAATGAATCACCAAGAATTCAACACAATGCAAAACAGAACAAACAATTTATTGTCATCTTTCAAATTAGTCCAACCATGCTAACAAACGCAATGCAAAACGTGTTAGACACATATCTCACGAATGAATCGACCTGCTCTGATACCACTAAATGTGACACCCTTCTACCCCGAATACTTAAATTAAAATAATCAAGTAAATAAAATGAATACAGGGTAATAGTTAAAACCAAAAAACATAATTTGTATTAAGGATAAAAGGTTCACATGATAATTAAAAGGTAGGCACAAAGTTTTCAAGGAGGTTTTAGATCTAAACATTATAATTGAGAAAACTAAAGTCATCATCATCTTTAAAATAAATCATTCAAACATCAAGGCATAGAGCAACTACTCTAACTTCTAGAACCCCGATGTCACACTAATTAGAGCAAGATCTCGCCTTTTCAAAACCTGGCACCATGAGTGCCCTCAACGTTACCTAAAAGAAAACAACAAGAGGAAGTATGGTGAGAAATCGCATTGAATCATATATAAAGGCAGATAATGCCCCAAATCCCACCCATTACCGTACTCAATTACTAACAGTTAACAGATGCTTATATATCAATCACATTTCATTCATTCAAAATCAATCACAGTTCATTCATGTTTACAAAATGCACATGCTCGCACAATGCATATGCTCATCACCATACCTAAGAGTCTCGAGTCGAAACTCCACACCACGGGCGAACCTCCTCAATCCCCCTAGTTATCACTAATGATGGTCACACCGTTAAACACCCTGTATGGGCCGGTGTGTCGCACAGTTAAACACCACCTATGGCCCGTGCGAAGACATTCCACACAACCGTTAAACACCACCTATGGTCGGCGTGCAGCATGGTTAAACACCACCTGTGGCCCATGCATATGATTGTCCTCCATCATTAGTCCCCCTGTTAAACACCACATATGACCAGGGTATTATAGCCACGTCTGGCTTCTCATGCATCTCATGCCTCTCATATCCATGCTCAATGCATTCTCATGTCCATGCTCAATGCATTCTCATCCACACTCTTATTCTCATGATTTATTTATACATCATTCGCACAATCCACAATCATACCCAACCATATTAATTTAACCATCATTATTATAAATCATTTATCAGAAAGCACAGAAACGCACATAAAACACCATTGAATTTCACCCAGTTTCATCATTGCACACAAGAGCCTCAAATCATGAACAACCATAAACAACACAAGAATCAAGTAATTAGGGCAATTAATCATACAATTTCCCAACAAAAATCAAATTAGGACAAGACGTTAATTAGACCACATAGCATATTGACAAATCTTTTCTACCGATTAAAATATTTTTAAAACATAATAATCAAACGAAATTGAGAATTTAGATCCTAGAGGGACTTAGGGATTGCCCTCACTACCCGTACACTCCCGCATTCATATATGATCAAACCCATCTCCCCCGTACCTTAGATGCAAAGAATAGTGATGATCTGATACGGCTCTAAGACGGTCTGAACACCCTAGCTCCTCTTCCTTGCAGGTCGGCGTTCTCTCTCCTCTAGGTCTGGCTGTCTGACGCGTAAAACATCAATTAGGATAAACTGATTACCTTCTGTCTAATATTCTAGCTGTGTTGGGTCAACCCCGACCCGCACGTCAGCCTCCCACGTTAACTCAATTAATTAAATTAATAAATGAAAATAATTTAGATAAAGCCTCATCAGTTTATAAAATCATTAACCCCTCTATTAAAATAAAATTGATAATAATAATAATAATGTAATTAATTTCTAAAAATAATTAAATAAATTTTAGGATGTTACACTCACAAATTTATCAAGGATGTCTATTATGTTCCTAAATTAAAAAGTAATATTTTTTTTTGGGACAACTTGTTGAGAAGGGGTATGAAATCCTCATGAAAGAAAATTGTTTGACTTAAAGATCAACATTCTAATTTGGTTGTTAAGGTGTTTATGTCAAGAAATAGAATGTTCATGTTGAGCATTAAGACCAATGAAGCAAAATGCTTAAAGGCTAGCATAAAAGATAAAGTGTGGTGTTGGCATATGAGGTTTGGGCACTTGAACTTTGGAGCACTTAAAGCCTTAGGAGATGAGAAGATGGTGAAAGGGATGCCTCACATCAACCATCTCAATCAATTGTGTGAAGTATGTCTCCTTGGCAAGCATGCAAGAATAAGTTTTCCTAAAGAAGCTGAATCAAGAGCAAATGAGCCTCTCCAACTTGTGCACACTAATGTGTGTGGTCCAATTGATCCTCCTTCATTTGGTAAAAAAAATATTTCTTGCTTTTTATTGATGATTTTAGTAGGAATACTGGGTGTATTTCTTAACGCATAAATCTGAGGCATTTGTAATTTTTTAAAATTTTAAAGCTCTTGTAGAAAAATATAGTGGTTATGTAATTAAGGTTTTAAGATCCGATAGAGGTGGTGAATTCACATAAAAAGAATTCAATGAATTTTGTAAAAAGAACGTGATTCATTGTCCTTTAACGGTTCCTAGAACCCCACAACAAAATGGGATAGTGGAGAGAAAAAATAGAACTATTCTTAACATGGCTAGATGTATGTTGAAGGAATTTTGGGCCGAAGTTGTTTCATGTGTAGTTTATTTGTCTAATTGCTCTTCTACAAGGAATGTTAAAGGTCAAACACCTCAAGAAGCATGGAGTGAAGTGAAGTCAAAAGTTGACCATTTTAGAGTCTTTGGGAGCATTGCATATGCTCATGTGCCCAATCAAGGAAGGAGTGTGAAGCATGTGTTCATTGGTTATGATGCAAATTCAAAAGGCTACAAGTTGTATAATCCAAACAGTGGGAAGATGATTGTAAGTAGCAACGTAGAATTTGATGAAGAAAAGACATGGAATAGGGAGAAAGAAGAAGTCATTTATGATTTCCTTCCATATTTTGAAGAAGGTGATCAAGAAATTGTATTACCAAATGAGTTATCTACTCTACCTCCATCACCAACTCCTTCAATTCATGAAGCCTCATCTTTCAAAGGGAGTTCAAGTGAAAGGACACCAAAAATGAGAATCATTCAAGAAATATATGATGAAACTGAAGTTATAAATGATTTATTTTGTCTTTTGTTGACAGTGAGGTATTTTGGTTTGTCTACACAAGACTACTAGAGATCAAAATACATCTGTTCCAGAGACATTGTATTTTGATTGAAGCATTGAATTTGTTTATTCTTAATCGACTATGTTTATGACTACCACCCCATGATCAAAATCTAGCAAGGATATGGCTCAGTAATTGAAGCCTTATTGACTGATTCTTGAGTTGATCTAATTGTTTATTCGCTTGTTATGACCGAGTTAAACTCGCATAACTGCATGTCTGGAAGGTTTCCAGTTATACTATCCACGTAAAATCCAGGTTTTGTAGGTACTGGGAGAGTGAGAGAATGACTATTAAGCACGTGAACAACGGAAGCCATGGTGGGTTTGGCAGCTACATTTTCTTGTACGCAGAGTAGTCCAATGTGGATGCAACTCACTATTTCATTTTGAGAACCCTTGCATAATGTGTGATCTACAATATTTGTAGTTGTTCCTTCCCCCCAGTTTCGCCACGCCTGCATGAATTTGCTCAATTGCATTTGCAGATATTATTAGTTAGATTATATTTCTATAGTAATGTAGATTTACACGTAAGCTTCTCCAATTCCATATGTCTAACAGCAAGGTAAATGGAACTCAGTAGATCCTTTATATTCACTCCTCGACGAATGGCATTGTTTTTCTATCCCCTTACAACCTCATGAATCAATCCACCAAAACTAAAAACATTTGACTTATCTAAAAATTATCCTTACATTGGATACTCAGGTGCCATATATCTACTGCATAATAGTACGCAGTATGAACATGCTTAATTAAGCAAAAAAAAATTACAATCATCTTCAACTATTATGCAATTTTCAATTGTTAACCCAATAATATTAGTAACAACTAATAAGCTATAATTACATTTAAATACTTACTAGGTAACAACTATTCTATTTGTGTCTCGCTGAGTTTGGTTCATAACAAATAGTCTTGCCAAACCAAAATATGATATTTTAGAATTCATCTTTTCATTTAAGAGAATGTTATTTGCTTCAAAATCACAATGGATGATGCACAATCAAGAATTTCGATGGAGATAGATAATGCCTCGAGCAGTAGCTGCAATGATTTTGTAGCGTTTTTTTTCCAATCTAATTGTGCTCTCTTGGTTTGATCTACATAGACAAACAAGCCATATGAATCTTACAATTATGTAATTAAGCTTAGTCTTAAACCACAACTGAAGTAATAGAGGTATGGTCCAATTAAACAGACATTCAAATTAAACCTACCAAATATAAAGTAATCAAGCTTTATTTAGCACAAATCCATAAACAAGTAGTCTAGCTAAATTTCGGTGCTGAAGCTTGGCCACTAAAAGCACTTCATTCTTGAATTCTATCTCTCTTTGTCTAGAATTCATTGACAACCTTTTAACGACAATTTCCCTTCCATTGGAAAACCTTCCCTGAGAATATATCTGTTAGGAATAGTTAGCTCTCCACAAGTAATTATGTATACTATATTTTGATGAAGTGACGTTTAACAATGTTATCTTACCCTGTAAACAGCCCCAAATCCGCCCTGCCCGTGTTTATTAGAATAAGAAAAGTCATCAGTAATATCTCGTATGGTTATCTCATATAATTTAATGGAAGGAATTACTCTAGATTAAAATATACTCCGTATTATGTATCTATCTAGAAGTAATGAAATGTTTCGATTATGATGTTAGGTTGAGTTTCTCATTTTAAATAGAAAACAAATGGTAACATAAAATTCTTAGTCCTTCTTTCTAAAAGAACATGTCACAGCAAAATAGTGTATATGCTAGAGGCCCATAGACGAGCGATGAGGTTTGATATCTCAGATTACAACTGGGCCCAACAACTGTAGCACCTATATTGCTTTTACAACAACTTGGGGTTTCTGAGATGTCCGAAACCAAGCAGGCTTCAGTCTGACCCAGACAAATCAAGCGTGGACTGCATAAGCCCATATATGTTTTTGCTATCAGGAGCAGTTGCATTTCCTACGACAGTCACCTAAACAGCTTTGCTTATCAAGCTATTGAACTGCTCCACTTGCGTTGCATTGAGTGAATTTGACACAAAATACGCAGGCCCAATATTGATCGGTCTGAGTAGCGCAGTATGCACTTCGCATCCTCGTACCACCCAATTGCTTCCTTCCGCTTTGGACAAACCTCTAAGACATCTGCGCTACAATGTTGAAGGCAACTGCAAGGTACAGCAAACAAAAATAAAATAAAATAAAATTTCCGGCCCAAATAAAAAAAATGATGTTATCCTAATTATTTGAATATTGTTATTTATTTATTTTTAAAATTAACAACAATTATTTATAATCAAGATTTTAAAAAATTATTTTTAATAAAAATAAAGAAAAATCTTAATTTAACTTGTGACATAATAGATTACAAATAAGATTTTAACAATTTTAATTTTAAAAGTTAATAATATATTACATAATTGATTACAAAATAAAGAAAATAACATTTTTATCTTATCTAAATGTAAATAAAATAGTTACTATTATTTTATAAAATTAAAAATTATTAAAATAAGTAATTTGACGGTTGTATTTTATAATTTAAATATGAGATTTTTATCCACAACTTAATATAAAATTGTAATTAAAAATATTATTTTACTTTAAAAAATCCATAGAGTGAAAAGTATATCTCCTTATTAAGGTACCAAGGCTATTATTAAGTATGAGGGAGGTTTTTAATTAAAACCTAAGTTCTAATGTGAAAAAAAAAGTAAAAAAAATATTATAATATCTTTGTCATAAATAAGATATTGTATTATTACAAATTTATTTTTTGGGTAATTTTTTTTATTGAGAAATAAAAAATAATAATTATTAGTTGACTAATTACTATTGATTATTTTATTTTATATATTTTTTTCTATAATTTTAATTATATAAATTGATATCTTTCTAAAAATAATGAGATTGTTCAACTGCCCTCTTGACCAGCACCTGAAAGTGGCTTAACACCTCTACACAGCCCAATTGCGTACACTTTCTTTGTCAATGTTCTCCCTGTATGTGAAATTGTAGAAAGTAGAAACCGTAGTCAATTTCTGCATTGGAACTGAGAGTGGAAAAATCGGTGGTGCGGTTGGCGGAGATAAGTGTTGTTGGCTGTGTAGTTTCCTCTATCGTTATTACGATCACAGAAGTAGGGGTAGCTTTGTGTAATGAGAACGAACTTGGCTCTGATTTGAGATATAAAATAGTTACAAACCATGGAAAGTAGCACAGCCATGTTGGTTTTCTCCTGGGAATCACAAGTAATTAACACGCAATAGGATGATTGAAGCTTGTCTATATATGAATCAGGTTTTATTCGCCAAGGATTAAGTCATTAACTGAATAAAAATTGTCCGGTTGCTAGCTTTATAACCAAAATTTATAATTGGGTACCGACTTTTGATAGAAAACAATTTTCTTTAAAACTCTTTTACGGTGGGTAATTATAGGGAGTTAGGACGAGTTAAAGAGACTAGTGATCCGCAAATAGCAAAATAAGGTTTAAATTTTCCATGAGAGGGATATTTACATTTAGTTTAGCCTTTTCTTCCATAAGATTGACTTTTGATGGAGAATACCCTTAAAAAAAAAACAAAAATGCAATTATGTTTATATGACCACTACTAATGTTGATAGGCTTCAGATAAAACATTAGGGCTTATGTTTTCAGCCACCAATGTTGATCTTAATAGGTTTCAAATAGAAAATTCATCGTAGACTCGTTGACTGGCCCGAGGTGTGGGATCGTTTTTATTTATCTTTTACTTTTTCTTCAATTAAAAAGTAGGTTTTATTTTATAATATTTCAATTTATGTATAATTTTGATTTTTTATTATGAAAAAGAGATGAGAAAGGAAAGTTGTCCTTGCCTTAAAGAAAGAACAGTCATACTTCTTGTCCTCTCGTGTTGGATTCATGGCAGAAAATCAAATAAAACAGAGAAGAAAGAAAGAATGCTACGTAGGAATATATTTGGGAGAAGGAATATGGAATTGTATCTTTATTGATAAGCAACATTTACATTTATAGTAATTGAAAACTCAAAACAAAAAATTGATAGAGATAAAGCTATCCGACTAACTTGTTCCTAAATTAAAGGTGTAACTTATTGACTATTGGACACTGACTTAACAAACTGAAACAATAATATATAAAGTCTCATGCAGTCCATGAAACAAATTTCTAACATTTGGGAGGAAGTAACAAAGCGAAGATTGAAGTTACAGAAACGAATGAGTTTCTAATTAATACTCAATTTGATTCTAAGTTCTTGGTTGGAAGGGAGGGGAGGAGCTTTTTCTCATGAACCTTTTATGTTTGGTTAAATATTTAAAAGAGGAACAAAACCTTTCTCCATCTATTTTTACCTTCTTCCCATGTTGAAAAGATTTGAAAAGGAAAAAGATGAAGACTATTTGAATTTTAAAATTTAAAATTATAAGAGTATAAAAATAATTTTTTTATGAATAAAATAAAATAAAATATGAAATAATCTATACTTTATAATTTTAATTAATTTATTATTTCATTGTTGGGTGTTAACTAAGAAAGATGAGTGATATGATTTAGTTAATGTTTAAAGACAAACGTATCACATCGTATCCAAGGACTAGTATGTTAGTTTTTGAAAAATTTTGATACAAATTATATCATTAAAATTAGAAAAGATTTAAGTAGAGGAAGTAAAGAAAAAATAATAAAATGATAAAAAATATTATTTTTAATTCTTTTTGAAATTAAGGATTATGACTTTGTTATGTTTTTCTCTCTTTACCTAAACTTATGCAATTACTTTGGTGCATTATTGATTATATTTCTTAATTCTACTCGAGCACCACGTGTAACACCCATAGTATATTTTACCTAAAGATGTTCCTGTATGGTCATTTAAAAACATATATTTTTAGTAAGTAAGAGGTCCATATAAACCACTATTCCTAGTTAAATTAGAATTATAGAAAAAATGTTAGTCAAACAATTCTTCTAAACCCAACTATTATATAATTCCACCAACTAGTCAAGCTACGGTCACCTCTAATTAATTGATCATTCAAGAAAGACTTGTTTATAAAGTATATAATAAGATAATTCAAGCAATAAATATAAATAAAAATATTAAAAAAAAAGTAATCAAGATTTCAACTTCAACTGTATCATAATCCTTAAAAATAAACTTAACTACGCATCCACCTAATAAAACTAATAAAAAGAAAAACAAACATAATTAAAGAATGAAAACTATAACCCATGAAAATGTGGGATTCTATACCTCCATCTTTTAGGCCAAATTATACATAATATTTATAAAAAAATATTTAAGATTTTATAAAAAAATAATATTATTATATAAAATATTGATTTATCTGCGATAAAAGGAGTTTCTACGATAATGATTTACAGAGTATCAACCATTCAACAATGCAATCACATTCTATTATCCTCTATTTTTTTGTTCACGGCCAAATTTGTTTTTTTCACCTATATGTTTCAAAGCTCATTACTGAGCTATGATGTGCCTTTACAATTGTTCATGATGATGCGTGCAATATTCATGTCAATGTGTAACCATGATGTATGTGTTGCTTAATAGTTCTGAAACTCGTAGCCGTATTTATTGATGGAGAAAAGACATCACTTTGATGATGGAAAAGTAATACGGTACTGGAAATACCAATAAGGCACCACCAATGTGGTGACACAACGCAACGGATAAAAATTCTCCTAACTTGTAATAATACCTAAGGAGTAATCACAAATAAGAATAAAGTAATAATGAGAATAATCACACAAAGAAAACCACTATTTTTAACGTAAAAAACGTCCTCAATGGTGAAAAGTAAAAACCATAGGTCGTTTAGATCAAAGAAATTAATCCATTATGATTAATTAAGAGTACAAGAGTTATCTTATGTCTCTCACTCTCTGAAAAATCCACCCTCTCTCTGTGAAAAATTCACTCTCTCTCTCTCTAAATCTGATCCTTTTTTCTCTTCTTATAAAGAGAAACCTAACAGGCTTAAGTATTTGACTTTTGTTCCACCTAGTTGGGGCTCAAAAATAACCTATCACTTATGGCTATATACACACACCCAATGCTCACTTATAACTCCAAGTACAATTAGTCCCTCGAAACATTAAATTTTGTTTCACAGTTGTTTGGTTTGTTACTAAATTGAACAGACTACTGCTTCACTCACTCCTTCGAAACTTGTGCCTTAAATGTTTTTGCTTAATTGAGTTATGTCTCATGATTTAATTTCATTGTTGTTTATGTTTCTATTTTCTTTTTCCGTGATATATCATGCTATACTTGTATCTAGTTTTCAGAATTTTGTTGTACTCTGTACCGATACTCATACCCATTTCCGTGCAAACTAACAACGTTAACCAATTATGTCCCCTGCTAGCGTCAGGGACCTATAGTAGCTGTCATAATAGTGTTTAAGTATTTAATTGTTATTAAAGTTGTTTTCAGATTTTACGTTGAGTAGTAAAATAATTTAAATATAATATATAAATAAAAACAATTTTTACATTATAAATTAATTTTATAGATTAATTTAGTTTCAAATATATACCATAAGATAATATTAAAATATATTATAATAATTATTGATCAGTCTACTCAATTATCTACTATCGAACTATTTTCTGCCGCTTGTTTTATATATGTCAAATAGTTTGGCTCATTGAATTTTGCTTGAGGAATTGTGTTTGTTTATTCTGAATCGACTATGTTTATGACCACCACCGCTATGATTAAAACCTAGCGAGGATATGGCTCAGTAATTGAAGCCTCATTGACCGATTCTTGAGCTAATCTAGTAAGGTGTTCGCTTGTTGTCATCCCTGAATTAAACTCCCATAATGGCATGTCTGGAAGGTTTCCAGTTCTAATATCCACATAAAATGCAGGTTCTAGAGGTACTGGGAGAGTGAGATCATGGCTATTAAGCATGTGAACAACGGAAGCCATAGTGGGTCTGGCAGCTACATTTTCTTGGACGCAGAGTAGCCCAATTTGGATGCATCTCATTATTTCATTTTGAGAACCGTTGTGTAATGAGTGATCTACAATACTTGTAGTTGTTCCTTCCTTCCAGTTTCTCCATGCCTGCATGAATTTGCTCAATTGCATTTGCAGATATTATTAGTAGATTCCATTTCTATAATAACGTAGATTAACACGTAATTAGTTTTTCCAATTCCTTTAAGTCTAACAAGAAGGAAGGTAAATGGAAAGAAATGGAAAGCCTTACCAAACTTAGTAGATCCTCTATATTCTCTCCATGACGAATGCTAGTATTTTTCTGGCCACTTATAATCTCAAGAATTAATACACCAAAACGAAAACATCTGACTTCTCTGAAAACTGACCATGCATTGCATACTCAGGTGCCATATATCCACTACATAATAGTATGAAGTATGAGTCAACTTAAATAAGCATAATTTTTTCACAATTTCTTAAAATATAAGGGTTGAGTTTGACTAAAACACAGAAAATAGATATACTGGTGAAAGTTATTCTTCATTTATAAAGTATATTTAGACTTTATCTTTAGTCAATGAGATTTAATTTTTTTTTCATTACACCCCTCACGCTTAGCATTATTGGACTTAGTGCATAGATAACATGGTGGGTGATTCAATTTGATCTAGAATAGACTCTAATATTATCTTAGAATGGAAATTTGAGTCTAACTTAATTCTAAAAACTAGTTCTAGAAGTGAGGATTGCTCCCACCTATAAATTCTATTCAAATTCTATATCTAATTCAGGTAAGATTTCAGTTTTTCCCATACAAATCATCTTCAACTTTTCTATAGTTTTAAAAGAAAATTGACGAATTTTTTTTTAAAACATTTTCAATTGCTAAACCCAATACTATTATTAACAACTAAAAAATTATAACACATTCAAATACTTACTATGTGCCAACAATTCTATCCGTGTCTCCTTGAGTTTGGTTAACAACAAAAAAAGTCTTGCCAAACTAAAATCTGCTATTTTAGGATTCATTTCTTCATCTAAGAGAATGTTACTTGCTTTGAGATCACGGTGGATAATGCGAAATCGAGAATCCTGATGGAGGTAGAGAATGTCTCTAGCAATTGCTGCAATAATTTTATTGCACATTTCCCAATCTAATTCTCCTCTCTTGGTTTGATCTACACATATACACAAACAAGTCATATGAATCTTAGAATTATGATTATGTTTAGTCTTAAATCACAACTGAAGTAATAGAGGTATGGTTCAATTAAACAGACATTCAAATTAAACCTACCAAATATGAAGTAATCAAGGCTTTTATTTGGAACAAATTCATAGACAAGTAGCCTTTCTCTTCCTTCAAGACAGAAACCAAGTAGCCTAACTAAATTTCGGTGCTGAAGCTTGGCCACTAAAAGCACTTCATTCTTGAATTCTATATCTCCTTGTCTAGAATTTGCTGACAACCTTTTGACAGCAATCTCTTGTCCATTGGAAAGTCGACCCTGAAAATATAGCAGTTGGGAATAGTAAGCTATGCGCGAGTAATTATGTATAACATATTTTGATGTAGAAGTTGTTGTAAGTGTTATCTTACCCTGTAAACAGCCCCAAATCCGCCCTGTCCGAGTTTATTAGAATCAGAGAAGCCATTTGTAGCATGTCGTATGGTGTTAAAGCTAAATTGCAATGACTCATAAATGTTAATTTCATCATATACTTCTTCTTGTTGAGCTTCACACGGGGAACAGATTTAAACTAGTAAGTTTTTCATATGCTATACGAGAGCAATATTATTTAATGGAAGGAATTAATCTAGATTAAGAAATATTATATATCTTCTTAAAAAATATTTCGCTTATGATGTTAGGCTAAGTAAACCAGTACTTCCACTCACTTTCAAACAGTTTCCCTGGCTTCCTCACTTTTAAACAGATGAAGATAAAAATGAGCACCACAGCAACAACTGGTACTGCTATTGCTATGGCGATGGTAGTTTTGTTGCTTTTTCCTGCAGAAATCAGAATCCTCCGTTGAACATTCCACAGATTTAAGACAATAAAATATCAACAAGTCCAATAACTAATTACTAAGGCCATCTTAAAAATGAATTGAATATTTGTTAATTTATAGGTCCTAAAGATAAACATCAAGCAAAAATTTTATTTTTGGAAAATGCTAAATATTACAAAACTGAAAACACGAAAACACACAATAACTATGATTGGTTCCATCAAATACAGATGCAGAGTAACATTTGATGTTTCTTTAATCCAGATACACATTACTAATCTTACAATTGGGTGAAATTTTTTCTGTACTATTTAGCACTTAATTCTTCCTCTATCAGATGAATCAGGAAAACAAAACCACAAGAAGATAAAGCGCATAAGAAATAAATGCTCACTGGAGAAAGAAAACATAAAGCTTGCTTATTGAGTATTAGTAACACAGTGGGTGGTCTTTAACTGTGAACAGTTACATATAAGGGTTAAAACTACCCGTAAACCATATTTAACCAAACTAACTACCCTAGTGGAGGAAGAAAACGTTCAAAATTCTGTAACACATGTAAAAACTGTACTGTGAAGCAATTTAGTTGACTAGGAACAATTGAACTAAGATAGTGTAAGGAGTACGTACCTTTTGACGAAGTGTTGGAAGGGGGAGTTGGCGGTACATATGCTGTAGATCCATAAAAAAGAGATGTCACATGAAATATATTTATCTTGATTATTTATATAAAAATTTCTGGAATTCTCTCTATTACTATAATTTTCTCCACATCCTTTATTCTGATATTGTAATTTAAACTTTGATTGTAAGATATTTTCAATAAAGTCTTCGTTATGTCTATTCATTTGCTCAAGCTTTGAGAGAGCCCATTGATTTACTCAATTGTAGTTATGATTGCGTCCTACTTATAGAGAATACAAACTAAAATTTTCTCAACGATTTATCTTGCTGGAGAAAGAAAACATAAAGCTTGCTTATTGAGTATTAGTAACACAGTGGGTGGTCTTTAACTGTGAACAGTTACATATAAGGGTTAAAACTACCCGTAAACCATATTTAACCAAACTAACTACCCTAGTGGAAGAAGAAAACGTTCAAAATTCTGTAACACATGTAAAAACTGTACTGTGAAGCAATTTAGTTGACTAGGAGCAATTGAACTAAGATAGTGTAAGGAGTACATACCTTTTGACGAAGTGTTGGAAGGGGGAGTTGGCGGTACATATGCTGTAGATCCATAAAAAAGAGAGGTTTCGAACCTCATATAGCAACTGGGTCTAACAACCCTACAACCTTTGCTGTCTTTACAAAAATCTATGCCAATGGACTGAGCCAAGCAATCATCGCACTGTGACCCTAACAAGTCCGGCGTGCACTGAACAAGACCATATATGACCTGATCATTAGGTGCAGATATATTTCCTACAGCATACTTAACACGAGAGTCACCTGATGCAGCTTTGCTTTTTAATTTACCCAGCAAGGAGTTGACATCTTTATTGAACTGATTCAAGTCCGTTGCATTTACCTCGTTGTAAACATAATACGCAGGTCCAATTTCCATGAGGTCAAATATTGATCTGTCTGAGTAGCGCAACATGCATTTCTCATCTGGATACCATCCAATTGCTTCCTTCCGGTTTGGACAAACCTGTAGGAGTTGAGTAATAGAAAATTCAAGGCAAGAGAGGCATTCTTCTGGGTTAACATCTCCTCTACACAGCCCAATGGCGTACACTTTGTCAGTCTTCTCGCCGTATGTGAAATGGTAGAAACCGTTTTCAATTTCTGTATTGTAACTGAGAGTGCTTAAAAAGGTGTTGAGGTTCGCGCGATAAGTGCTGTTGGCTGTGTAATTTCCTCTATCGTTAACATTACAGAAGTAGTGGTAGCCTTGTTCAATGAGAACCACCTCGGCGGTGACTTGAGATATAAAAATAGTTATGAGAACAAGACAACAAACCAAAGAAAGTAGCCTTAGTGAAAGCACAGCCATGTTGATTTTCTTCTGGGAATCACAAGTAATTAACAATGGGATGATTGAAGCTTTTGTAGATATGAATCAGCTTTTATTGACCAGGATTAAGTGATTGACTGAATAAAAATTGTCCCGTTGCTAGCTTTATAACCAAAATTTATAATTGGGTACACACATTTGAAAGGAAACAATTTTCTTTTCTGAAATTTAGAAACAAAACTCTTTTTCAATTTAATTGGTGGCTAAACATAGGAAGTTAGGTCTAGTTAAAGAGGGATATTATTTAGTTTTGACAGTTTATTGGACAAGATTGCCTTTTGATGGAGAATACCTTTAAAAAAAGAAAAATAAATAAAATTATGCCTTTATGTTGATGTGACCACTATTAATCTTAGGTTTCTGATACAAAATTTAGTTCTTACGTTTCAGCCACCAATGTTGATCTTAATAGGTTTCCAATAGAAACTGGTCCGAAGTGCGGGACCGTTTCTATTTATTTTTTATTTTTCTTGAATTAAAAAATACTTCCTCAAGTGTTTAATATAAAATATTATTTTATGCCTACTAATAAATTAAGCTGAACATCATTTAATTATTAATTTCATTTAATAATAAATATTTTTTCTAAACTAATACTTATTAAAATTTGATATAAAAAATAAAATAAGGTTATTGAAAATAAAATTTTAATAAATTAAGGATACTTTAAATATTACTTCCTTAGACCAGGTGAAGTTTGTTGAAATTTGTATGTATTTATTTGAGAGAGTAGATTTTATTTTATAGTATTTCATTTTAGGGATAGTTTTGATTTTTTGTTATGAAAAGGGAACAAGAATGGAAGCTTACCTCGCCGAAAATATAGAACAGTCAAACTTGTCCTCTCAGAATAAGAAAGTGTCAGCGAAAATTTAGGCAGTAGAAATGAATAAGTTCCTATATACTCAATTATTGATTCTAGGTTCACTAAAAGATTGTTATCATTTGATCGTACGCATAAATAAAATTAAATAGCCAAATAATCCATACTTATAATTTTAATTGATTTATTGCTTCTTTGCTGCGGTAGATAAACAAAGACCGGCATATATGTTAGGGTGATTTCTTTTATGCACGTTGTAATTAACATATTTTAATATTTTCTTTTGCACTATTTAATAATATCTAAATAAATATTATAATGTATTATGCTTTCTTACATCAAATAATAATACTAATTTTTTAATATTAATTGTACTTATATTTTAAAAATTTATTAATAAGTTTTATGCATCAATCAACTTAACACGTTGATAGTGACCCAAACTACACATGGTCTTCACTTGAAATAATAAGTCAAATTAACTTGTTTGGGTTATAATATAAAAAAATATTATATATATTATTATAATGCGAGTTAATTATTTTTTAAAATACTTATTTAATTTTAAATATAATTTTAAAATAATAAATTAAAAATTAAAAATTAAAAATAAATTGTTTAATTTATTTTTGATACAGTATTCATTTATATAAACTAGAAAAACTATCTTAGAAGAGGAGTCAGTTGTTATTTTCAATAAAAATATTTTTAATTTTTTTTCTTCAAAGATAATATTTTAAAGATTTTTTCTTAATTTTTTTTATCTCTTTTAATCTATCGTTTCAATATTTTTAATTTTAAATTATCAATATTTAAAATAATATTATATTATAATATACATTATTTATTATAAATTTAAAATATAATATATATTCAAAAATATTTATTGATTATGAATTTTAATCATAATATAAGTTATATATTTAGAAGTATTTATTATAAATGTTATATTAAAAAAAAAACTCACAGGTTAAAATACTAGTAAATATAAATATATAATCATTTTTATCTTTCATCTCTTTTTTATCTTATTTTTTATCGCATCATTAATATTATATTATTTATTTTAATATTATAATATTTTTATGTTTATTAATGTTATATTAAAAGATTAAATATTATAATATTATAATAAATAATATAATATTAATGATGTGGTAAAAAGAAAAAGAAAAAATGAGATGAAAGACTAATACTAAAAAATATTTCATAGTTAATGTTGCAAAAATTGGTTGTTATTTCAGTAAATTCGATTGTTATATCAATCAGCGACTAATTCAGAGTAGTCACAAAAACTTCGTTACCAAGCCATTTAGAAATCAAAAAATTTAGGCGTTAAAAATATGAGTGGGTTGTTTTTATCGCGGACCAAAATTAATAACTGAATTTTCAGTCGCTAAAAAAGTAACAGTAAAAAAAATAAATTTTAAATTAGTATTTTGATAGGTTTTTTTTTTACTATTTTTTATCGACATTTTTCTAGTAGTAAAAAATGATTGTATGTTTATATTTAATGTAAGAGAATTTAAATTAAATAATAAATTATATAATTTATTGATTTTTACATTTTTATTATATAATTTTATTATTTATTATTTATAAAATTGATTTAATATTAAATAAGTATTTAAAAATATAATTAATTCGTATAGTAATATTATATATAATACATGGTTTTTATTACCACTCAAATAAAGTAAATGACTTAATGGTTTAAGTGTTGAAAGAAAAGGGAAGGGTTATGAGTTTTAATCTCATCTCTGCATGTGATGCTCTTATCTTTGGTCATGTGATTTCTATAGTCATTATTCAAGTACCAATTTTTTCTTATTTCATCATTGGAACATCAGGTAGCATAGAAAAGATGTTAGTCAGTGTCATGCCCTTAAACAAAATTTGCTTAATGCTTATTTTTGTTGTTGCAATTCTTTTTCAAATGTCCAAATTTCTTTCCGTGCTAGACATTGTAGTTTTTAACAATGCCAACTATCTTTTTCAAATTCTTCTTGTAGATGTCACATGAAAGATATTTATTTTGATTATTTATATAAAAATTTCTAAAATCCTCTCTGTTACTATAATTTTCTCCACATCCTTTATTCTAATATTGTAATTTAAGCTTTGATTGAAAGACATTTTCAATAAAGTCTTCCGCTATGTCTATTCATTTGCTCAAGCTTTGAGAGAGCTCATTGGTTTACTCAATTGTAGTTATGATTGCATCCTACTTATAGAAAATACAAACTAAAATTTTCTCAACGATTTTCTTGTTAAAAATATTTCTCCATATGCTCTCATTTGAATAACTATTTTTTTTTTAATCTTAGAATAATAATATTTTACCATTTCACATTCCTTCATTTTTATTAACTCAACGTAGTAGAGTTTAAAGTTTAATGGCAAGTACTATGACACTTCCTTAAAACTCCTCTTTTAGAGTATTCTACTTTTTTTTTTTTTTTTGCATTTGTGAGACCTATTTAGCTTGGAAAGTGTATCACCTCTCACATGTTTTGGAATAAATAACACCCTTAAATCTGTTTACTTATTTTTTTTCAACTCCTTTATACAAACTGCAATCAAAATAGAAAGGTTTGAGAACAAAATAATGCCTTCGTTTTAATGTTATGCTCATCATAATTTTCTCTTATAAAAATAAGTATAAGAGTAGATGATAGTTGAAAGATGGTAGTTATGAGTTGAAAAAAAGTATTAGAATAATATTTAATATAGTAAATTTTTTTTAAAGTAGTTGAGTGATATATTTATACTTAGTAAATGAGCAAAGGTAGTTCCAATAGTGTTGTTAGTTTTTAAAAAGTAGAAAAATGTTAGTTTAATTGTTGGAGACTTTTAAATAAGAGGTTAGTGATAGTAATAGTTAATATAGCAAGGCTTCACGTGCTAATTGATAGGAACACTTTTTTGATATTGGAAATGCTAGCTTACTTACAATGTAGAAACGATTTACTTATTTATATGCCTGGGACAATAGTTGTAGAGACATCTAGACTTTTATCTAACTATTACATTCTAGAGTATTTTAACTTTCAACTATAAATTTCAAGAAAAATCTAACACTGTCATAACTTCTCTGTTCGATATGTTAATTACTAGCTACTGCAACTTTATAGAAAACTCTAATAATTTGTATCATTATTTAAAAAAAAAAATTATTCTCCATTCATATATATTATTTGACCAATATTATTGGCTATCACAGAATCTCTAACACCTCTACCTACCTGTCTATATATTACTGACTTGCAAATACTGGATTAAATTCTTTACTTGCATTTCATTTTCTTGCAGGATTATCAAGCTTGGTGTTGCTGATCTTCATACGCTTGAGGCAGTGGCTGCTGCTAAATCTGCAACTTCTAGTTGTCAGCCTGTGTTGGCTGTTGATGGTAGTGAAATATATTCGGAGGGAAGAAGTGCTGATTATGACAGTGAGGATGATGAAATTGAAGAATCTATTTCTGGTAAAGATAATATTCATGAAAACAAAAGGGAAATGGTCATTCCAAAAAACGTCCAAGGATAGTCGAGCTATCATGAGCCTAACGGGTTTTTGGAAATTAGATCCTTATGTTATAACAATTTACTGAGATGATTGCGACTAGTCACAGTAGATTTATACATCTAGCGTTGGAATTTTCTGTAATTGTATGACTTATGTGTTGACATATAACCATAGCAGCCCAAATCAATGAGATAAATACAAGGGAAAATATCAAACTAGCAATGTATTTACGACCTCTATGTCAAGGGCAGCTGGTGAAGTAACAAGATTTGCTAATTGGCTTTAATGTAGAGTTCTCTCTGTCCTCTACTAGCAGAACTGCCATGGCATGCATTTTATAATTAAAACAAACTGAGGGTCACACATTATAAGTTTGTATCTCACTTTGAACCAGGGGATATTTGGTTTGTCTACACTAGACTTCTAAAGATCAACATACATGCGTTCCAGACACTGTATTTTGGTTGAAGAATTGAATTTGTTTATTCTGAATTGACTATGTTTATGACTACTACCGCTATGATCAAAATCTAGCGAGGATATGGCTCAGTAATTGAAGCCTCATTGACTGATGCTTGAGCCGATCTTCTTGTCCCTGAATTAAACGCCCATAACTGCATTTCCGGAAGGTTTTCAGTTCTACTATCCACATAAAATGCAGGTTCAGAAGGTAGTGGGAGAGTGAGAGAATGACTATTGAGCACAAGTACAATGGAAGCCATGGTGGGTCTGGCAGCTACATTGTCTTGAACGCAGAGTAACCCGATGTGGATGCATCTCATAATTTCATTTTGTGAATGATTGTTTAGCGTTGGATCTACGATATCTATAGCTCTTCCTTCCTTCCAATTTCGCCATGCCTGCATGAATTTTCTCAGTTACATGTATTATAGTTAGATCCCATTTCTATAGTAATGTAGATTAACACTAACACGCAAGCTTTTCTAATTTCATACTTCTAACAAGAAGGATGATAAATAGAAAGGAAAGTATGACTTACAAAACTTAGTAGATACTCTATATTCTCTCCGTGACGAATGCCACTGTTTTTCTGGCCACTTACAACCTCAAGAACCAATACACCAAAACTAAAAACATCTGACTTTTCTGAAAACTGTCCATGCATTGCATACTCAGGTGCCATGTATCCACTGCATAAAAGTTTGGAGTATGAACAAACTTAACTAAGCAAAATCTTTTCGCAATCATCTTCAACTTTTTTGCAGTTTTCAACTGCTAAGCCGTTATTATTAACAACTAATCAGTAATAACACATCTAACAACTAATAAGCTATAACACATTTGAATACTTACTAGGTTCCAACAATTCTATTTGTATCTGCATGAGTTTGGTCCACAACAAACAGTCTTGCTAAGCCAAAATCTGCTATTTTAGGATTCATTTCTTCGTCCAAGAGAATGTTACTTGCTTTAAGATCACGATGAATAATGCGCAATCGAGAATCTTGATGAAGGTAGAGAATGCCTCGAGCAGTACCTGCAATGATTTTGTAGCGCTTTTCCCAATCTAATAGTGTTCTTTTGGTTTCATCTGTATACACACAAACAAGCCATATGAATCTTACAATTATGTAATTTAGCTTAGACTTAAACTACAACTGAAGTAATAGATGTATGATCCAATTAAAGACATTCAAATTAAAACTACCAAATATGAAGTAATCAAGGCTTTTATTTGGAACAAATTCATAGACAAGTAGCCTTTCTCTTCCTTCAAGACAGAAACCAAGTAGCCTAACTAAATTTCGGTGCTGAAGCTTGGCCACTAAAAGCACTTCGTTCTTAAATTCCATGTCTCCTTGCCCAGAATTCCTTGACAACCTTTTGACAGCAATCTCTTGTCCGTCGGCAAGCTGACCCTGAAAATATATTACACAAGTAAGCTCTTCGCAAGTAATTATGTATAACATATTTTGATGAAGTTATGTTACAAGTGTTATCTTACCCTGTAAACAGCCCCAAATCCGCCTTGTCCGAGTTTATTAGAATCAGAAAAGTCATTTGTAGCATCTCGTATGGTGTTAAAGCTGAATTGCAATGACTCAGAAATGTCAATTTCATCATCATCATATTCTTCTTCTTCTTCTTGAGCTTCATACAGTGAACGAATTTTAACCGGTAAGTTTTTCATATGTGATACGGGAGCAATATTACAACAAAAGCTTTCTCTGACTATGCTAATAAAAAGGTCAGTGCGGTCCAAAACTAAGGTTGTTAGATATAATTTCTAATGGTGAAACCGAAGCACGATGGTTATTGACTTTCTCTGTTTTTGGCTATTCCTAGCAGTACTTGAGTGAAGCATGCTTTGGATTAATTACCGAAATTATTTTACTTTTGCAAAAATGGACTGTTTATCTCACATTGTTTTATGAAGAAATTCCTATTGATTATGATATACGAAAGTGTAAGGATCATGCACCGACTATTATTGTTTAATAACAAATTATAGTTTCCATGACTTTAACGTAGTTACTTTACAATTCAACAAACTTATCATCCATAATAATTTAAAATTAAATGATTGTACATATTATTATCTAACTTATTTTCTCGTTATAAATATATCTATCTTGAAATATTTCATAATACTCTTTTTACTTCATTGCAACAATATGTAGGACTATTAAATAGAAAACATGGCACAGTAAACCTATACTTCTACTTACTTTTAAGCTTTTCCCCTGGCTTCCTCACTCTTAAACAGATGAAGATAAAAATGAGCACCACCACAGCAACAACTGGTACTACTATTGCTATGATGATGGTAGTTGTGTTGCTTTTTCCTGCAGAAATCCAAATCCTCAATGGAACATTCCACAGATTAAGACAATAAAATATCAACAAGTCCAATAACTAATTGTTAAGGCCATCTTAAGCACGAATGTTGAAAATTTGTTACCTTATTGATCCTAAAGATAAACTTCAAGCAAAAAATATACTTATGGAAAATGCTAACAAAACTGAAAACCCGAAAACACACAAATAGCTATTATTGGTTCCATATCCAATACAGATGCAGTGTAACACTTGTTATTTCTTTAAGACAAATACACATGAAGCAATTTAGTTGTTGAATTAAGATAGTGTAAGGAGTACGTACCTTTTGGCGAAGTGTTGGAAGGGGGAGTTGACGGTACATATGCTGTAGGTCCATAAAAACGAAAGGAGGTTTCGAACCTCATATTGCAACTGGGTCTGACAACCCTACCACCTTTGCTGTCTTTACAACAATCTATTGGGATGCGTGCAATGGACTGAGCCAAGCAATCATCGCACTCTGACCCTAACAAGTCCGGCGTGCACTGAACAAGACCATATATGACCTGATCATTAGGTGCAGATATACTTCCTACAGCATACTTAACACGAGAGTCACCTGATGCAGCTTTGCTTTTTAAGTTACCCAACAAGGAGTTGACATCTTCATTGAACTGATTCAAGTCCGTTGCATTTTCCCCGTTGTGAGCATAATACGCAGGTCCAATTTCCATGAGGTCAAATATTGATCTGTTTGAGTAGCGCAACATGCATTTCTCATCCTCAAACCACCCAATTGCTTCCTTCCGGTTTGGACAAAGCTGTGTGAGATTGGCTCTGGAACCGTTGAGGCAAATGCGGCATTCATCTGGCTTAATATCACCTCTACACAGCCCGATGGCGTACACTTTGTCAGTGTTTTCGCCCTTCGTGAAATTGTAGAAACCGTAGTCGATTTCTGTGTTGGAAATGAGAGTGGACAAAAGGGTGTCGAGGTTCGCATGATAGGTGCTGTTGGCTGTGTAGTTTCCTCTATCGTTATCTTCTTCACAGAAGTAGTGGAAGTTTTGTGAATTGTTATTGGCGCTAACTTGAGATATAAAAATTGTTATCAGAACAAGACAGTAAACAAAGGAAAGTGGCCTTAATGAAAACACACCCATGTTGGATTGTCTTCTGGGAATCACAAGTAATTCAAAATATTACGATTGAAGCTTTCTCAGAAATAAATAGTCTTTATGTTGGCCAAGGATGAAGTAATTGGCTGAATAAAAATTCTGTGATTGCTACCTTTAATTTGCCTTGTATTTCCTCAAATGCAACTCTTTACATTATTACTATTAGTTTAGAGAACAGCAATACATATGGTTAAATGTTATTGGCTGAATTTTAAATTATAAATAAAAAATAGAATCTTTGAGGGAAATAACAGCTGTTGCAGTGTGATAAGAGTTTTCGTAAATGAACGAATTCGTAAAAAAAATAGCATTTTTCTTTAGAAAATAGACACGTATTACTTCGTGTAACTCGTAAGGGAGGCTTGGCACGAAATAACAATCTTGATTTTTTCTTTGGGTGTAGTCACGTTGATCTTGATAGGGCTCCAATACCAAACTTAGGCCTTATTTTCTGCGACTGATGTTGATCTCGATAGGCTTCCAATACCAAAATTAGCATAGTTGACTGACCCCGAGTCTACGTTATAAATTCAAATATAAAATTTTTATTTTCTCTCTTAGATATTTTTAATATATTTTTTATTTTTGAATATGTATTTTATATACTATTCTCTCAACTAATTAAATTTTTTATTCTCAACCGTCACAAACTAGCATGATTTTATTTTTATTTCTATATTCATCTTCTTAATCATATATATATATATATATATATATTTTGAAGGGCAGCAGCCAGGTCGCCCCGACACCTTCTTCCCTTTAAATCCGTTCTCAATAAAAATAATAATAAATAGATGTGATAAATACTATAATATGATAAAATAAATAAATAATATTAAGAAAGTATATGTACTAAGGAAATGCACAGATATTGAAAGTCAATGATTATTATCATTTGATCATATCCAGAAAATACAATTAAGTAGCAAAACAATCCGTCCCTTATATTTTTAATTGATTTATAACTTCTTTGATGATTTTTTTTTAAATAACTATGTTATTTGATCAGATAAAAAATAATAGTGGAGTGCTGGCTTGTCGCGGAAGAGTCACGGAAAAATATGCAAAGGCGAGTCAATCAAAGGAAGCTGGTTAGCTACTCCAATAAATGATATTGTGTTTGCTTGATTGATTTTTCTTTTTCATTAAGTTGTGTAATTGGTCAATGCTTCAGACAATATCATGAATTTGACAAGGATGTGAGGTTTCAAATTCAATCTAGGCGTCTCAATTCTACATGCTTTGCTACGAATTGTCGTTATAAAATTTATTCTTATATTATAACTTTGGGTATTTATTTTGAAAATTACTTTTATTCTCTTTTTTTTCTTTTAATTAACTCTAATTTCATGTTTTCTTTTTTTTTTCTTATATATATATAACATTGATTTTCACAAACAACTTATGAAAATAAAATTAATTTTTTTAGATTGTATAATTTTTTAAATTTAAGTTATTGTTAATAAGAAATCTTCTAATTTATTAATATTTTATTATAATATTTATAGTTTAAAATATAAAAAAAGTCACTTAAAAATAAAAGAGCGTGAGAAAATCACAACAATGAATAAAAGTCGCACTCAAAAAGAGAAAAAGAAAATATAGGAAGTGAACTAATTAAAAAAGTGAGAGAAAAACATTTTGCTTTTATTTTTAAAATTCTATTTTCCAAATTGTGTACCACAGAGAAAATAAATTAATTTGAGCAATTATATAATCAATTTAACGAAATACGCGGTAACTTAGTTCGAAACAGGGTAATAAATAAAAAAAAAAAGTAATAGAAGCAAATAACACCGCTTTTTTACCCAGTAACGACGGCAAAATTAATTTAATAGTGTAACTAAAAAAATATTTACCTATAGGGTGTAAATTAATAATTTAGACGGAAATTTGATAATCTAATGACTAAATTATAATTTTGTTTTTTTATTTTATAATAAAAATTATTTTGATTATTTATTTTTTTAAAATTATTTTGATCATTTAACTTTTAAATTTAAATAAATTTTTGTTTTTATGAAAATAATCCTTTTAATTTTATGATATAATTTTAAATTATTTTTTAATTTATTTAAAACGTAAAACTTATTGTTAATCCGACTTATATAAATTATGAAGTTCGATTGATATTCAAATAAACAAGTGTTATAAACATAATAAAAATTATGTGTAAAATGAGTTTAACGAGTATTTAAAAAGAATCTAATTTGAAAATTTTTATTTTTTTGTTGTTTACAAAACTTACTTTTTAGACAATTTTTATTTTGTTACGCTCCTTTTAATTTTATAATTTTTATGTAAATGAATATAATAAGACAAGTTTCATGTTTTAAAATAATAAAAAAATAGTTTATAACTGTTTCCTAAAATTGAAAATAATCATTTTAAAGGATAATATTAACATAAATTTGATAATTAAAAGAGTAAAATAATTTTTTATATAAGATAAATGATTAATACCGTGATTCATCCTAATCATGATGATTTATTAATTTATATTTTTACTCATAAAGACGATAAAGATATATAAAAAAATTAGAGAAATTAGAAATAGAAAAAATAAGTTATGCAATGTAAAATAATTTTGTAATGTTAATAACTCACAAATTATTATATATGTTAACTTTATTGATTTTTATAATAATTATTTAAAAACTCATACAAACAATGATTTGTAATTACATGAACATGTAAAACTATTATATATGAACATGTAAAACTATTATATATAACTTGTATGCGATGATTAAACTATACAAAAATCTAGTTGTATTGATTGATATCATAAAAGATGATAAAAAAATTACAATATACTCATATGAAATGATAGTTTGTGTGATGCATAACATGATAGTTTCATTCTTTCAATTAATTTTTTTTGTAGATATATTTTTTTTTTCTATTTATCTTATTTGAATATGCATTTTACATCTTACCTAGCAAGTAGAAAAAATTTTCTCCCAATATTTTTATTTTATTGTTATATGTATATTTAATTTTATTAACTGTTTATTCTTTTCATTTATCTTATTTATTTTTATTTTTAATAAAATAATTTAAATTATTTAATAAGCATGTAAAATATAATTTATACATTAAATTTTTTTATTATAAAATTTTAATTATACTATATATATATATATATATATATATATTGCACTATTACATTAATTTCTCTATATTTTTACTTTAATTTTTGTGAACAATCAATCAATATTAGTACATATTTGTTTCACTTTAAAATTGAAAAAAATAAGTTATACATTAATTATGTAAAATAATTATTTAATTACAAATTATTATTATATATTATAAATTTATTGAATTTTATAATTACTAACTTAAAGTCATATTATTAGTGATATATAATTAGGCGTTAATGTAAAAATGTTTTTAAAGTGACCATTAAATTCTTTAAATTTTCACTCTCATAATTATACAGTTCATAATTAAAAACATACATTTTGATGATTTTTTTTTTCTTGAAAGGAAAAGCATTCTAATATCCCATTGTTGGGATTTGGAATTTGCTTCTCCATACACGCCAATAGCAGTTGGTAGAAAGGATTTGGTCCCCCCGACTGGTTGGATTTAAAAAATTGGTTCAGAAATATCCTGTGGATTAGGTTGGCTACAAAAAAGTTGGCAAAAAAATTGGTGTATTTAGTCAAATATTTAAAAAAAAAACTTTGGAAATATATATATTTTTAAGTAAAAAAAATTTGACCTAGTCTTGAGAATCATAGAACGGAATTTGACTCATAAAAAATGTTCGTCCATCTAAAAATAAAGTTGAACTAGCTCATTTATTTTCCTTTAGACCGTGAAGTTAGGTTGGATTAAACAACCTATTTTCCTACTTCGATGTGTCGATCCTCAATCCCAAACTTGTTATTGGTCACATGTAATAAATGACAAATATATTGAAAATTTGAATTTAAGTAGAATGTAACCATAGTGTAAAAATTTTTTTTATTTACTTTCTCATCTAATTATAGATGGTTATTTATAATAAATTGATAAATTTTTAATAATTATTTTAAAATTATATTTAAAATATTTTATTAATTAATTATGTAAAATAGTTTATATTGATAATTCATTAAAATTAAATTAAATTTATTCTAAAATTAAAGAAATTGAATAGATTACACTTACAATATTTATTTTAAAAAAGCTAGAACCCAATTATAGATTGTTATTCTAAAATTAGTTTAAAAGTTACATGTATAAGATTGTTTATAATTTGTTAATAATTTATAAATATCTAACTAATATCATGTTAAAATTAAACTCAAACTAGAACTAAGAATAAACAATTCAAACGTGTAATTTTTTTATATAATATTATTAGAATATAAATTATCATGTATTATATATTTATTTATTTTATAATAATACTATATTAAAACTATATCAATAATAATTATTTTTAGACAATATAAAAATGTTATACGCACAATACATATTTATTAAATTCTTTAAATAATGACATGTAAATATAAATCACAACATTTTAAATATGTCTAATCAAAATTAAGCTTACAAAATTTAAAATAATCAAAGTTTACAAAGTCGACAGTTGGTCTCTAAAATTAAAATTCTTGCCGCAGCTTATTTACGACGAGATTCTCCTGACGATGCAAGTGTGCTAACTACAATTACTCCCAAAATAATCTTTCGTTGTTCTTAAGCAGAAATAAAAAACGAACACAATAACAACAGTAGCAACGGGATTATATCTACCGAAGTTCCTGATGCATTGCCCTTATCTGCACAAACCAGAATTAATAGCCGTTAGACACATGACTTATTAAGAATAATAGAACACAGGAAAAGACCACTATAAACTTGATAGAGAAATTTTGTTAAGAATCTAATTTCCATGTATTGACGGTCTAAAAACTTTTTATATTTAACCAATAAAAATTAAATAAATTTATTATATATAACCATTTATAATTAATTAGTTCACTGTGTATACTTTACATTACCGGAAATTAGACTATTAATACTTCCTCACATCAAAGGAAACAACGAAAAAATGTTCAAAATCAAAATCCAGTCATCGATGTTGGAAAATTTGAGCATAATGTGATAAGTACCTTCCGAGGAAGTGTTACTAGTGACGGTGGAGGTCGGCGACAAGGGAAATGGTGATGGAGATGGAGATGGAGATGGGGATGATGCATATGCTGGAGGCCCATAGAACAGTGAGGAGGTTTCGTATCTGAGATTACAACTGGGCCTAACAATTCTAACACCTATCGCCGCCTTATAGTTTTGGGCTTCGTTGATGGACTGCTCCAAGCAGTTATCACAGTCTGGCCCAGACAAATCAGGCGTGCACTGTACAAGCCCATATATGATTTTGTTATCAGGACCAGTTACATTATTTGTAGCATATTTACTACGAGAGTCGCCTAATCCAGCTTTGGTTTTCAAGCTTTGCAGCAAGTTGTTGACCACGCTTTTGAACTGCTCCACTTGCGTTGCATTGATTGAGCTCCACGCAAAATACGCAGGTCCAATTTCGTTGTGGCCAAATATTGATCTGTTTGAGTAGCGCAACATGCATTTCTCATCCTCGTACCACCCAATTGCTTCCTTCCGGTTTGGGCAAAGCTGTGTTAGATTGGCTCTCGATTGTTTAAGGCAGTTACGGCATTCATCTGCCTTAACATCTCCTCTGCACAGCCCAATGGCGTACACTTTGTCACTGTTTTCGCCGTTTGTGAAATTGTAGAAACCGTAGTCGATTTCTGTATTGGAAGTGAGAGTGGACAAAAGGGTGTTCAGGTTTGTGTCATAGGTGCTGTTGGTTGTGTAGTTTCCTCTATCGTTATTGTGATCACAAAAGTAGTGATAGTTTTGTGAGTTGTTATTGGCTCTGCCTTCAGATATAAAATTTGTTACGAGGAGGAGACAACAAATAAAGGAAAGGGACCTTAGCGAAAGCACACCCATGTTTGTTCTCTTCTGGGGATCACAAGTAATTAACAATAGGATGATTGAGGCTTTTTTAGATATGAACCACCTTTTACTCACCAAGGATATATGAAGGTTATCGACTGAATCAAATTTCTGTGGTTGCTAGCTTTTATAACCAAAATTTGGGCTGCCCATGCCCCTTTTTTTTGGAACGAAACATTATTTTCTATTTTCAGGTGTAGAAACAAAACTCTTTCAATTCAATTAGTGGGAGCTTATGTTATGTGACCAATATTGATCTTGATAGATTTCCAATCCCAAATTTAGCATAGTTGACTGACCCCGAAGTGGACTTAAGTGGTTCTTTCCATTTGTTATTTTTTCTTCAATTAAAAAATTGGTTTGATTATTTTCATATTTTAATTTGTGTGTAATTTTGATTTTTTATTATGAAAAAGAGGCAAGATGGGAAAGTTTCCTTAAAGAAAGAACACTCATACTTGTTATTCCCTCGGAATAAGATTGAAGCTGCAGAAATAAATGAGCTTGTATTTAATTACTCAATTATTAATTCTAGGTTTACTAGAAGAATATTGTTATCATTTCATATGCATACAATAAAATCATATAGCAAAATAATCCATTCATTATAATTTTAATTGATTTATAGTTTCTGGATTGATCCTACCACATATATCACTCTAGTAATATTTTATTGTAAAAATATTATCATTACTTTTATTAGTAATATTTAAATTTTTTAATAATATTTAATAAATATAAAATATCATTATAATATTTTATGACATAATTCAGATACAATATTTATTAAAATATTATCAAAATTAATAAATAATATTGTTTTATATTTTGTAATATTTTATAAATGTGGTAAAAATAATATATATATAGCAGTGTAGGTATTGACTAAGAAAGACTTCCATCTAGGCATGCCGTGGAAGAGTCATGGAAGGACCCAGGCAATTTCGTGTGAATCAAAAGAAGTTGTTTCAACAACGATCTTGTGTTATTGGTTAATGCTAAAGAAAATATCATGAAGTTGACAAGGATAGGAGGTTTCAAATTTCAAATTACGCGTCTCAATTGTATATACTGTTATTTGCTAAGAATGGTAATTGTAAAATAATAAGCAATTAAATAAGCAGCTTGCTGTGGTGCTTGCTAAGTTACAGGATTTCACCGTTTTCTGTTTTGCTACTAAGAGTTTCTTCGGGGTTAGAAACAAAACTCTGTCAATTCAATTCGTGGAAAAGGCTTATGTTTGGACCAATGTTCATGTTGATAGGTTTCCGCTTTCCAATATCAAATTTACCCTTGTGGGAGACTTTAGTCAACCGTTTCTTTTTTTTTTTCTTCAATTAAAAAATAGTTTGATTATTTTTATATATATTTTAATTTATATGTAATTTTCTCTATTTTTATGTTTTAAATTTTTGGCTACCATTTCTCAATGCTAACCTTAGTGTTTATAAGATAGACCTTACCATTTGAACCCAATCCGAAAATTTCATCCAAAAAGTATGTAATTAGAGTCAAGTTGAACTTTAATCTTTTGAAAGATATTTGATTTGGTCTAATTAGTTTGATAGGTAAAGATCGACTCTTCAAATAGCAAAAAAAATCAAACATATTCCTCAAATGACAAAAATATTGGGTCTATTTTGATGTAGCCTGATTCGTCTGCACCTACTTATGGTATTTTACCTATTTATATTATTAACAATAATTTTCATTAATACACCGTAGCGCTTGCATTTTTAAACTTAAAATTTATCTCTAGACACAATTTGAGAAGTAGAAACATTATATGATGTACAATAAAATAATAAACTTATACCTGCTTGCAAAACATCTATGATACTTAATTGAAATATAAAAATATAAATATCTATATATATTTTTTTAAATTTTACATATTAAACATGTTTGTCAACTGTGACAACTTATTTTTTTTTTAATTTAAAACTTTTTATTCTTTTTTCTTTAATTCAAATTTAGAAAAAATGTCTCTCTTTATTTACCTTCTTTTCAACCAAAAAGAGCTTAAATAGTCATATTAGTTGAGAACAGATATATCTATCAACACAACCAATTAAGACTAGGTCCAATGAAAAAAATTAATCTTAGATGATCTGATAAATTAAGATTCGAATTTTCATTCAAAAACATAATTATTTCTAAAAGAAAATGCTGGTAGAAAAAAAAATCTATCAGTACAAATGACTCTTAATTTTAGTTGGCCCAAATGAATTTGTTTTTAGTTTATTTTTAGCTTAATATTTTAAATGTTTTTATACTATAAACTAACTATAAATCACTTTAGATATAAATTTTAAAAATAAATTAATTCTAAATTTGATTTTAACCTTTTTTTTGGGTACAGAAATTTGATTTTAACTAAAACTAATTCTCCTAAAGTTAAGATATTTTAAAATAAAAATTAAAAATGTTAATTCAAATACATGTTAATTAATTTTAACAAAATGATTAAAAAAAAAGTGATAGTTTTTTATCATGTGTATACCGTTTCAATTTTATCGAATGTCCCCGAAGAGGAACAGATCCTGTGTATATATATAGATACGTGTTTGGTTCCTCTGTTATTGAGATCAGAAAAGTAGTGGTAGTTTTGTGAGTTGTTATTAGCGCTGGCTCGAGATATAAAATTTGTTCCGAGGAGGAAACAACAAACAAAGGAAAGTGACCTTAACGAAAGCATAGCCAAGTTGGTTGTCTTCTGGGAATCACAAGTAATGAACATGCAATACGATGATTGAATATTTGTTAGATATTAATAAACTTTTATTGGCCAAGGATCGATGAATTGATTGTGGTGGCTAGCTTATTCAGTTCAAAATTTATTTTTCCATGTATTTCGTCAAATGCAAGTCTTTACATGCTATTAATTAGTTTAAAGAATAGACGCGTATTACTTTGTGTAATTCGTAAGGGAGGCTTCTTATGAAATAACGGTCTAGTTTATTCTTTCGGTGTAATCAATCGTGTAGAAACAAAACTGTGTTTCAATTCACGTGGGAAAGGTCTTATGTTTGTATGACCAATTTTTGATCTTGATAGGTTTCCAATACCAAACTTAGGCCTCATTTTCTGCCACGGATTGATGTTGATCTTGATAGGTTTCCAATGCAAAATTATCACAGTTGACTGACCCCAAGCGGGGAGACTCAACTCCACCATTTATATATATTTTTTAATTTTTCAATCACTTCTGTCTTATAGATTAAAATATATAATCTAAAAAATAAAATTTTAATTCTTCCAATTAAATATTTTTAATGTTTTTTTTATCCTTTCTTTATGACGTGTATTTCACACACTCTCTGTAAATATGTTTTTTTATCTTTATTTTTAAATTAAATTTTAATATTAAAATTATTAATAATTAAAAATAATATTATATTATTATATAAATGATTTATTATAATTTTAATTATATAAAAATAAATATTTATTTTATACCGTATATAAATTAAAATACCAATTTACATATAACTAATATTTTAACCCATACGCAACCAAATTTTTAGTCGGTCCAGTCAATTCAATGGATGAAAAATCCACTTATAGTATGATTCACTCAACTTTTTATTTTACTTAAAAAATAATTTTAAATTAAAGATAAAAATTAAAAATTTAAAAATAATTAGAATTCGTTTGTCAATTTTTATTTTTAACTTATTTTTTTTAAATTAAAAGTTTGGTAAAAACTATAGTTTTATTCTAAACTAATTATCTTGTCAAATAAAAATATATTTATAAAATATAAATATTATATAAAATTAATTTAATTTACATAAAATTATTTTAATAATCGTTTATATTGTTAAAAAAAATTAAAATATGTCTAAATTAATTTTAGTACAAATTTTATATTAAAACATATAGAGAATATACAAAAAATTGATTCTTTGAGGAAAACAAACAGGGCTTAAGAGCTTTTAACTGGAGCAAGCAGTACAACAATACGATAAGTAACTATTAAGTCCTTGATTAGTTCTTTACTAATAGCGATGGATCACATTATAAGATATCCATTAAAGACCGTAATCATTTTATTATAGGCAGAAAAATTTTAAAATATAAATAACCTGTTATGTTGGGACGAGTTATTAGCATTTTTATAATATATTCTCTGTACTATTTTTAATTTTTAAATGATAAGCCCCTCAGCTAGTTTGTCTCTCCATTCAAAATCCTAAGGTACCCGTTCCTATTGTACATTTTGTTGTCTGTGACAACTTTTTTTTTTTTTTAAATTCAATTTTTTTTCTTTCTTTCGCTCAAAAAGTGTCGTCAACACAATTATCAATATACATGTAGAAAAAAAAATTATCAACACCAATGACTCTTTTACTTGGCTCAAATGAATTTGTTTTGAGTTTAATTTTAATATACTATCGATATAAATATTTTTATACTAGATATGTTTTAAACAAATTATTTCACATTAAATTTGATTTTAACTTAAATTAGTTTTATAAAATTAAGATATTTATAAATAAAATTTACAAATACTAATTCAAATACACGTTAAATAATTTTAACAAATTTATTTTCAAAATAATACATGATAAATTTTATAATGTGTATATCATTCCAATTTTATCAGATAAGGTACAGATCGTACGTATATATATGATATGTGTTTGGTTCCACTTCAATCATCATTAACTAGTTATATATTCACGTCAAAATTCTCAATTTAACAAAAACTCGACATTTGAGTCTCGCCATATATGCTCACCTGAACAACAGTAATTAGCTAGGGTAGAACTAGAATCCTCAAACGATGGCTTGAAAAAAAATGGGTTTGTTTGGCCCAACTTGATATTGACTTGACGGGCCAAGCAAGGCTCCTCAAATTTATATAAGACAATTTACTTCCATGATATATGTATTTTTGTTTTGCAAATAATTTTAAGGAGAGTCATGAAAAGAACAAAGAAAGATGTGAGATGAGATAGTTGATATAATAAAAAGAAATAAAGAGGAAAGTAAAAAACAAAAAAAATATCGTAAAAATTTCACTCTAAAGTATCATTACTCGTATGTATATATGGTCTATATAAATAAGACATCATATAAACAAATTAGGCGAGTTTCAAGATATTGTTTTTGTCTTAAACAAACAAGCAAATGACTATCACTCCCATGACCAAAATCTAACGATGATATAGCTTAGTAATTGATGTCTCATTTATCGAATTTTGAGTTTATTTATTTGCTGATTCACTTGATCTTGTTTCCCTTGAATTATGCTCTGATGATTGCATGATTGGAAGGCTTCTAGTTCTACTATCCATAACAAATGCAGGTTCTGAAGGTACCGGGAGAGTGAGAGAATAGCTATTAAGCATGAGCACAACAGAAGTCATGGTTGGTCTAGCAGACACATCTTCTTGAACACATAATAACCCAATGTGAATGCATCTCATTGTTTCATTTTGTGAACCGTCATTTAATGTGGGATCTACAATATTTGTAATTGTTCCTTCCCTCCAGTTTCGCCATGTCTGCATGAATTTGTTCAGTTGCAGATGTTAGTTACTTCACAGATTCCATCTGTACAGTAATGTGAAGGAAGAAATATTTTTGTAATCCTACTATTCTAATTTCAACAGACAAGGAGAAGAAAGATATTGCGGGAAGAAAAGAAAGACTTACAAAGGTTAATAGGTCCTCCACGTTCTCCCCACGACAAATACCACTGTTTTTTTGGCCACTTACGATCTCAAGAAGCAGTACACCAAAACTAAAAACATCTGATTTTATTGAAAACTGACCATATATTGCATACTCGGGTGCCATATATCCGCTGCATGTTAATCATGAGCAAGTTTAATTAGTCATCAATTTTATTACTCTTTTCACCCCTAATGTAAAATTTTTTGCTTGCCAGTTTATTGAAATTAAACTTTCATAACAAAACATGAGAATGACCATACGGTGATAATGTAAAATATTTTACTTGATAGTTGATTGAAATTAAGCTTCTACAACAATAAATAAGTTAATAGTATATTCTCACACTTACTAGGTTCCAACAATTTTATTTGTATTTTCTTGAGTTTGATCCACTTGAACTAATCTTGCCATTCCAAAATCTGATATCTTAGCTTGCATGTTTTCGTCCAAAAGAATGTTACTTGCTTTGAGATCACGATGTATAATACGCAATCGAGAATCCTCATGGAGGTATAGAATGCCTCGAGCAATCCCTCCTATGATTTTGTATCGCCTTTGCCAATTCAACTGTGTTTTCTTTATTGGATCTATATACACACCGAAACCATATGAACATTAAGCAATTTTAGTAATCAGTATGTCTTGAACCAGAACCAAGGTAAGAGTCTAATAATGCAGATATTGCAGCTTACCAAATATGAAGTAATCAAGGCTTTTATTAGGAACAAATTCATAGACAAGCAGCCTTTCTGTTGCTTCAAGGCAGAAACCAAGTAGCCTAACTAAATTTCGGTGCTGAAGCTTGGCCACTAAAAGCACTTCATTCTTAAATTCCACATCTCCTTGCCCAGAATCCCTTGACAACCTTTTCACAGCAATCTCTTGTCCGTTGGAAAGCAGACCCTGAAAATATATCAGAGTCAAGTATAGTAAATCTTTCTAGGCCATGTTCCGAATATACCATGTTTTGATGAAGAGGTGATATTTATCTGAATGAAAAGTGTCATCTTACTCTGTAAACAGCTCCAAATCCGCCTTGTCCAAGTTTATTAGAATCAGCAAATTCATTTGTAGCAACTCGTATGGTGTCAAAGTTGAATTGCAATGACTCTGAAAATGTAATTTCATCTTCATGACTATCTTTTTCTCTGTTAACTTCACAAGCATGAGGAGCCGGGTAAAATTAGTGAGTATTCAGATGTGATCAATGAATGCAGGAAAATAAATAACATCAGGAGATATAATTTCTCAATAGAAGACCAAAAGGAAATGGCTAATTTGATTTCCCCTGTTACCTAGCTAGAAGTAATTCGAAGAAAACACTATTTCAACTATGGAAACATTTATTTATCAGTGTTTGCAAAATGAATTGTATCTCGGTTTATTAAACAGCAGAATACTGTAAGTGTTTGTCAGAAAGAGTTTAGTTATGATTTATGTTAGACTACTGTCCCTTTAAATTGTTAGACTATTCTTATAACATATGACGGTAAATCAATGTTTAGAGCCTTCGACTTACCTTCTATATTTTTTCTTAGTTTCCTCACTGTTAGATAGATGATGATAAGACTGAGCACCAAAACAACACAAGCAACTGGCACTGCTACGGCGATGATAATGCGTGATGTGTTGCTCTTTCCTGCACACATCAGAATCGTCAGGGTATGTATAGGTTATAAGATTAATAAAATATCCAAAAGTCCAACATAAGAGGAAAACGTTGAAATAAAAGTTAAAGGTGGATCATTAAGTGGACTCCCAGGTCCTGTAGGGTGAATTATTAAGATGTAAGAAATATGAGGAAAAGGTAAGAAATACCTTGTGAAGAAGTGTTGGTGGTGGAGCGTGATGGTGGCGGGGTAGTTGGTGGTGCATCTGTGTCTAATTTGAGTGTAGGTCCGTAGAAGACGTAGGGGTCAAATCTAATTCTACAACTGGGTTTTAAAACATTGCCTCCAGCTTTGCCACTACAACACTGTGGGATTAATGAGATAGCTTCTGACAAGCACTGAGCGCAATCTTGCGATGACAAATCAGGTGAGCACTGCGTATAACCGTATATGGTTTGAAACTGTGGAGCAGGTGTACTACCTGTAGCATACTTACGACGAGAGTCACCTGATACAGCTATGTTTGATAGATTTGTCATCAACTTCTGGAGCGCTTCACTAAATTGATCCACTGAACCAGTTACATTCAATGTGTAGATGAGTTCCAAAGTAGGTTGAGTATTCAGGACGCCAAATATGGAGCGGTTAGAGTAGCGCAACGTGCAAGCACCACTCCACAGAATTACCTCTTTCTGGTTTGGACAAGACTGTGTGACAGCCACTCTGGAATCGTTGAGGCATTTGAGGCATTCGTCCGGCTTAAGATCACCTCTACAGACCCCAGTGGCGTATACTTTGTCTATGCCTTCTCCATACGAGAAATTGTAGAAACCGTAGTTAATTTGTGTGTGGGAAGAGAAACTGGATAAGAGGGTGTTGAGGTTGTTGTGATATGTGCTGTTTATTGTGTAGTTGCCTTTGCTGTTATCACAAGATGGCGTCTGAGCTGTGGCTTGCGATATCAAAATGAGAAAGAAAGAAGAAAGAATGGTAAAAGAAAGAGCAGACATTGTAATTGTCCTCCGGGAGGGATAGACAAGTAAAGGACAGTTTTATATAAGGAACTACCTTTTCTCTTTCGGGAGATTGTAAACTTCTAGTATCACTCACTACGTAATTACGTGTTTGACTAACTACACATTAACTCTACCACAATCACTTTATCCGTTCATCAATTTTTGCCGGTTCCATTACGCAACATCAAGATAATAATTTTAAGAATATTTTTTTTAACTTTTTTATGATTTTACTAATATTTCTTTTAATATTTTAGTAGTTTTTGTAGGAACTTTTATATTCATAAATACTAAATGTAGATGTAATTTACATGGGCGAAATAAATACTTTTTACATGTAATTTACAAGTCTTTCCCCTAAAATTTTTGCAGCCACAAGTAAGTAGTTGATATGCATTGACTTATGGCGTATAATATTGACTCCTGAATGCACGTTATCGCGTTTCCAAACCATTCATTACTGTATGTCTGAATATGGTGTGGACCGAGTCAGATCCTCCTCTGCTTTATGCCGTAAAATATGGTGTAGAAGTGAGCTGTTCCTCTTATATTTTGAATGATTCCTTATACTAAAAATTCTTAGTAACATATGTTTTATTATTAAGTAAAATTTATGTAAGAATTGTGCAAAATTTTATTCAAGCAAGTCACAGTTACGTACCTGAAAAGCAGAATTAATCATCATTTCAGTGAGTTAAAAAAAATTATAAAAAACAAAAATTGGTGTTAATTTTTATACATAGTAAATAGTGTTCAATCTAATCATTTAATCACTAATCATATATTATATATAATAAGATGGTTAAATTTATAATAATTATCTTAAAAATTATATCAATAATAATTTTTTTATTAATCGAGATTATAATTTTTTTACATATAAAATTAAAATTTTTATAATAAATTTTGTTTATTATTATTTGAGTTTACTTTTTATACATAGTTATTGTAAAAAAAAAATCATACCACTAGTCACATAGAAATTGCTTTAAATATGATTTGTGAAGTAACTATTATAAAATTAATATTTTTCTATATCAAACGATCTATAATTAAATGATACTGTATAAAAAACCATGCATTCTAATCAATTTCACTATTATTCAGAATGTAAATTTGATCTAACAATGGAGAATAGTAATGAAGTAATTTTAATATTTTTTTAGATGTTGCTAATGTGTTAATAGTACGGGTTAAGAAGCTTCATATACACTTTATTAACATACTTTTCTTTTATTTTTCTCTTTTTATTGTACAATTTATTATATAAAATTATTGTATAAATAAAATTTTTCTAAATTTCAGATTAAATTATGCTTTTGATCTCCTTATAATATTTAATTTATGATTTTGGTTCACTTTATTTAATTACGCAATTTAATCTCCTAAATTTTAGAATAATACAATTTTAGTCTAGATGACCATCTATTTACCGTTAATTAACCACAACATGACAAGAGGGTTTGTAATTTACAAAAAAAGTTACGTCGTACCAGAACACATGATCTTTTATTTGTTTTGTATTGCCCAAATAACTAGAAACTTCTTTAAATTAATTTATAAACAATATATTATATATAACAATACTGCATGAATTAATTGTATTTTTAAAAATTATTTAATATTAATATGATTTAAAATAATAAATAAAATATATTTATATAATAAAATAAAATAAATACATAAATTGTGTAGTTTATTATTTAATATTTATTTAATACAATAAATATAAATATACAATTAATTTATTTTATTTTTTTTATTTTTTTCTACCACATTATTAATATTATATTATTTATTTAATATTATAATATTTATATTTTAATGCATTAAAATAAGATATTATATCATTTATTTTAGTAAGTGATATGGTAGAAAAAATAGAAAGATGGGAGGAGAAAAATGATTGAATGATTATATTTATTTTTTTAAAAATTAAGTTAATAAATTTATTTATTAAATATTTTATTATAAATGTATTTTTAATATTTTTTGGCATTACTGCACGAGATAATTGAACTTTTGGTCTCTTACTCAATGTGCAAATTTAATATAATTTAATATTTAATATTAATTATTTTATTTAAAAGTTATTAAATCATATAAATATTATATATCAAAATAATATAATATTATTAATGTGATAAAAAAATAAAAAAAGATATGAAAGAAAAAGTAATATGTTTATATTTATTGGATAAAATATATTAAATAATTTATTTATTAATTTTTATCACAATTTATTATTTATCTGTAAAACTATATTTAATCTTAAATAAGTATTTTAAAATAATTAATTAATTTAGTATGCTAACTTAAAGATGCCAAATAGTCTAGTGTTTTGGATAATAAAAAACAAAAGAAAGGTTATAGGTTTTAGTCTCACCTCAATATTTTTTAATTTTCTAAATCCTCTTGTCACCTAAGTGGCTTAGCCAATGGATGGTCAAATAAGAGATGAATTAAAATTACAATTGTATAATTTTAATTTTAAAACTTATGAATTAAAATAGTTTAATTAGAAAAAAAAATCAAAATTGTGACTTGAATATTTTAAATTGTAATTTCAAGTTTAATAATCATGATATAAATTTTATTACAGCATCAACTAATCAAAATTATATTTTTTAAGTTTAATAATAATGTATTATTCATATAAAAATTTACTGTATTAGTTAATCAAAATTATAATTTATATAACTTTTAAAATAATCTTTATTATAAAGAAAAAATAAGTTATTCATTAGGAGTATATAATAATTTTACATTGTCTAATTATAAACTACTCTATATAGTAAATTTATTGACTTTTATGATAATTACGTTTAATAATGATTTATAATTATATAAAAAATATAAAATCATTTTATATCATGAGAATATGATTATTAAATTTTATTATAAATTTTTATAAACTTATGACAATTTATGATTACATAAAAAAGTAAAAAATATTAGAGAATAAGTGGATATATTATTCATTATTTATTTTTATATAAAAATATTTAATTTTATATATTATTAATTTAATATATATATATATACATATATATATATATATATATATATATATATATATATATATTAAATTTAAGTATTTTAAAGTTTTAAAATTAAGGAGTTATTTTATATATTATTTTCTAATACATGAATTTTTTTTATCAAACACCTTATATTTTATCATTATTTTATTAAAATTCAATTTAAAAATAAATATAAAAATGATAGGTTGAAAGAGAAAAACAATAAAAAAAAATCAAAAAAATATATTTTAAAGGAGTAAAAAATTAAAAAAAAATGAAACTAAATGTTGAACATAGGATTATGCGAAAATAAGTAACAGATTAGACTGAGAAAATACAAATGTTCTCATTTAATATTAACTCTTCAAGGAACGTTGTTATTCAATCATCACAACTTAAAAATGTTGTTAATGTTATCTTTTATAAAAACATTCTCAATTCAAAGATAATGATTCAAATTTATAATATAAGAGTATATTTACATAATTTATTTTGATAATTGATTACTCAATTTAAAGTGTTATTTTTTAATTTATTTTAACATAATAAAATTAGCGTATCCATTCTTATATATATTTAGGGTTGAAAAAAGATTAGGTTGAACAAAATTTTGCTTATAGATCTAACATAACCTATTTAAAAGATTTATTTAAAACCTAACTTGATCTGTTTAGTTATTTAAAGGTCTATTTAAAATTTTTTGCCTTGATTCATCAAATATAATGGTGCGATCTTGGTGTTTCGATTTCGATTGCGTGAATTGGCTCCTCTAGTCAAACACCCGGTTTAGAAGAAAGTGATGTTTAGTTGTTGATATTAATAAACTTAAAAATATAAGAAAGTGGTTCCAATAAGCAGATTGTGCGTGTATATACATAATAATAAATGCAATAGGAATTCACGGAACCAGATTTTGAACATCAATATTATAATAGCCCTAACATACACTTCAGACAAGCTAAAGGTCAAATCATAGGTTTCGGTTTCAGTTTAGACAAAGAATGAGGGGTGTATTTAAATAAGACATAGGACAAACAAATTATGAGTTCCAAGTTGTTGTATTTTGGTTCAAGAGTGGAAGCATTGATGGTCAATGAATATCAACCCTGTGATCAAAATCTAGCGAGGGTACAACTCAGTAATTGAAGCCTCATTTTTTGATTCTTGAGCTGATTTAATTGTCAATCCATTTGATCTTGTTGCCCTCGAATTATACCCCCATGACTGTGAGGCTGGAAGGCTTCTAGTTCTACTGTTCACATAAAATGCAGGTTCAGAAGGAATTGGGAGACTTAGAGAACAACTATTAAGCATGAGTATAATGGTAGCCATAGTTGGTCTGTCAGCTAAGTTTTCTTGAACACAAAGCAAACCAATATGGATGCATCTCAGCATTTCATTTCGTGAATAATTGTTTATTGACGGATCTACAATATTTAGAGCTGTTCCCTCTCTCCAGTTTCTCCATGTCTGCAAAAAATTGTCATTAGGTCACAGATTCCATTGCTACATTAATCTTCTAATCCATACTTTTAAGTGGCAAAGAAGAAATAACAAAAGGAAGATTTACGAAGCTCAGTAGATCCTCTATATTGTCCCCATGACGAATGCCACTGTTCTTTTGGCTGCTTACGATCTCAAGAAGCAGTACTCCAAAACTGAAAACATCTGATTTCAATGAAAATTGTCCATGCATTGCATACTCTGGTGCCATATATCCACTGCATGCCAATATTGATAGGTTTAATTAGTCGAAAATATCATGATTATTCTCACGGTCATAAACTTTCATTTTGTTTCAATTGTTAATGCCAATGATATTCATAACAAAGCTTTAATTTTAAATTCTGATAACAGTAAAAGTATTTTATGATATCAGTTAGTCATACAGAGTTGAACGATTATAACAAATACTTTAGAGTCAAACTCTTCGAATAATTTACTAATACATGATTGGGTGATAATTAATGTTAAAAGTTCTCATGGTTAGTTGATTGAAAATAAACTCTAAACAATTAATAATAAGCATTAACATATTTTAATTACTTACTGGGTTCCAACAATTCTATTTGTATTTATTTGAGTTTGATCAATTAAAATCAGTCTTGCCATGCCAAAATCTGCTATTTTAGGATTCATTGCTTCGTCTAAGAGAATGTTGCTTGCTTTGAGATCACGATGTATAATACGTAGTCGAGAATCTTCATGAAGATAGAGAAGACCTCGGGCGATACCTCTAATAATTTTGTACCGCGTTTCCCAATCCAACAGTGCTTTCATGGTTGAATCTACATATACAACCATCGGTTTTAAAGATATATGAATAATTAGGCTTGGCTTGAACCCAAAACTGAAAAAATAGAGCTACAATCTAATTATGCAGTGATTCAGACATACCAAATATGAAATAATCAAGGCTTTTATTTGGAACAAATTCATAGACAAGTAGCCTTTCTCTTCCTTCCAAGCAGAAACCAAGTAGCCTAACCAAATTTCGGTGCTGAAGCTTTGCCACTAAAAGCACTTCATTCTTAAATTCCATATCTCCTTGCCCAGAATCCCTTGACAACCTTTTGACTGCAATCAACTGTCCATTGGAGAGCTTACCCTGAAAATATATCTCTGTCACGTTAATATTCTGCTAACTGGTGGCATGGCATGTTTTGTTGAAAATATTATGTGCATCTGAAATCTGAATTGGACAGAGTTACTTACCCAGTAAACAGCTCCAAATCCACCTTGTCCAAGTTTATTAGAATCAGAGAAGTCTCCTGTAGCAACTCGTATTGTGTCGAAGTTGAATTGCAATGACTCAGCAATTTTAATTTCATCTTCTTCTTCTTCTTTAACTTCACATGGGGAACGAGTTTGTACTAGTGAGTTTTTCAAATATGTCAACAAGCACCGTACTGCTGTCGAACAGTCAAAATGGAATATAATTTCTGAAGCCAGAACACAACGAGTATATAACTCCCTTTTTCTTACCTTTTTATAGCAGTGACTTACTCATGCTTTGAAAACGTAATAGATTGGACGTAGTTATATTATAATTTATAGGAAACAATTACTCTAACCCTAAATTATGCAGATCATATATGCCTTTCGCTATAACAACGTAATAGTAAGTTGAAAAAAACAAAAGTCATAGTAAAAGAATAATAGTTGGACTTGCCTACAAGATTTTTCCTTGCCTTCCACCTTAAATATCCGCAGAGACATATGAACGAAAGAAAAAAAACTATGGCAATGACAATTCGTATTGTGTTGCCCTTTTCTGCAAAAACAAGAATCCCCTGCTCGGTTATACATTTCAAGTATTAAGGATATTAAAATATAAAAAAAAATGTAATAGCTAAATACAGAGAAAAGGTGCAACTTATATAAGCTCCTCTCACAGAAAATGATAATTTTAGCTCCATCAGATGAATCAGTAAAACAAAAGCCCGACAAAGAAGAAAAGGTTCAAAGTGGATCATGAAGTGAGTACAGGGTTAGTTTTTGTGTCTCAGAAGTAAATATCATGCTTAAGGCAATTAAATATAATGACAAGTACCTTGTGGGGAAGTGTTATTGGTGGACGGAGGAGGGTCTAATACACTCATTTGTTGGTAGAAGCGATAGTAATCAAATCTAATATTACAACTTGGTTTAATAATTCTAGCTCCTCTCTTGTCATTACAACAATTTGGGATTTCTTCCATAGCTTCAACCAAGCAATTGTTGCAGTCTTGGGGAGACAAATCAGGCGTGCACTGCACCATACTATATATGGTTTCAAAATTTGCAGCACTTGCATCGTCAATAGCATACTTACGACGAGAGTCACCCGATGCAGCTCTGTTGGTTAGATTCCTGAGCATGTTACCAAGCACTTGATTGAACTGATCCACGTGCGTTGAATTGTATGTGAGGTTCCACACGTAAAACAAAGGAGAAGTTTCCATGACGCCAAATATTGTGCGGTTTGAGTAGCGCAACATGCATTTGTCATGGTACGAGATTGCCTCTTTCTGGTTTGGACAAAAGTGTGTGAGATTGGCTCTGGAATTGTTGAGGCAACTGCGGCACTTATCTGGCTCAACATCTACCCTGCACAGCCCAATGGCGTTAACTTTGTCTTTGCCTTTACCATATGACAAGTTGTAGAAACCATAGTTAATTTCTGTGTGGGAAGAGAAACTAGATAAGAGGGTGTTAAGGTTGGCCTTATAGGTGCTATTAACTGTGTAGTTTCCTTTGTTGTTATCACAGAATGCGTATAAGTCTGGCTGGGCGCTGCCTTCAAATATTAATTCTAGAAATAGACAACAAAGAAGCATGCAAGAAACAGCACTCATCTCTCCCCAATCACAATATATAATTGAAGCTTTAGGTTTGATCATGAAATTGCCAAGGCTGATGCTGGACATGGAAATTATGCTCTTACTTTTTATAACCCAAATTTTCTTCTATCATAGACAATTCATTCGTCTAATTTTTATTTACTATTACACACGTGTTTAATTTTGACCTAATCTAGTATTATAAACTAATATTTTATCATTTAAGTTTAAAACAAGTCAATCAAAGTAATGTGAAAATTCTTGCATTTTCGGTAGGCAAAAGGAAAAAGACTTTTGAAGGAAGCCGAGACTTGCCGACTGGCAAAGAGCCAAGACGTGAAAAACGACAAGACAGAAAATGTTTTCGATCAAATAACCAGTAGTTTTTAATAACGTAAATATATATTATGTTAATTTATTAGAAATTATAAATTTAAATAAATAATATTGATAAAATAAAAGTTACTCAACAGCTAAGAACGTAATTTCTTTTATTAAGTAATCTAAATAATTATTTTTGGTCTTTGTCAATTACTACGATATTGGAAAAAAAAATCTCCTAAGAAAAAAAAATATCATTGCAACCACTTGAGTACTTGACCCTATTAAAGATTTCATAAATTTGAAAAAGTAAAGAGTAAACTATGATTGCTTTACTGGGTTTATATTAATTTTAGTTTAACTAGTGATCTTAATGTTTAAATTTAAATATATAGTACTAAAATATTTTTTAAAAAATTATTTGAATAGAATTGTCTTTTTATAAAAGATATATATGATCTCAAAACAAATATTAATTTTAGTTTATAACTAACAAAAAATTATATAAAAAGAATTATTTGGAGGGTTATGAAAATATTCTATATCACTCATCATCCCTATTTGCATCTTCTTCTCAATTTGTTTCTTCATTTTCTTTTGTTCAATCACAATTAGAAAAGTTCTAATAAATAATACAAGAATTCAAGTAAACTATTAATTTAGTCTTTTAAGTGTTATTTTCTTTCTTAATTAGTCATTAAAATAATTAACTATATAAATAGTGTCTAAAGTATTATAAATCTATCAGTTTAACCCTACATTAATATATTTTACTAACTTTGAAAGATTAATTTGAAAAAAAATTCAATACTTAAAAAGATTATACAGCATAATTTTGAATACTTTAAAATCTCTTTATATAATTTGATTATTTTAAAAATTACTTAAAAGAGACTAATATTTTGGAGACCAAATTCATGATTTATTTGCAAGAATTCACTATTAAGTGTCTATACAGCGTTTCCACCAGAGATTGTATAACCATTAAAAGATAATATAGCCACTGTATGAACCCGTGCAACGTGGGGTCCAATATAACTATAAGAATTATGTTGAAAATTACAAGGAAAGAGTGATATGAAAAGAAAGAAAACAAGCAATTATTGTCGAAATATTTATGTCCATCATGGTGTCGAAGTTAGCAATCATAATTTAGTCTCCATCATCGTCTTCTTTTCCAACTTCAAATGGGGACCCGGGTAAAACTGGTGAGTTTTCAAATAAATGCCGTCCAAATGAACCATTGCGAAGATAATTCCTTAATATGAAATCAGAAAGAAATGTCCAATTATTTCACCCTGTTAATTATCATCCTTCCTTATTCCTATGTAGCTAGAAGTGATTGAGTAATGCATGCTTTGATCCACTGAAATATTTATATTTGTCTGCAAAATGAATTGTATCTTTTATATTTAGTTAATGGAAGAAATGCCGAAAGGTTTGCCAGCAAAAGTTCTGTAATGATGCACAGTAGCTAGACCCCTGTCCTTTTTAATTGGAAGATTATATTAATAAAAGGGACGCTACATCCATGCTTAGATAATGACCATTTAAATTGTAAGATTATAGTAATTACTTTCAAATAAAAATTCTTGCATGGCCTCCACAATTCAAATAGATGCAGCTAGATAATGACCATAAAAATAAATGGAAGAATTTTTTTTTTCAAAAACACAGACAAAAAAAGGTTTGGTATTTATTTTTTTAGATATTCATGTTATAGGTGTGAAATATTCACAAATTTTGCTAATGACTGATATGATTTGTTAAAGAATTTAATTAACTATCTTTAATAGAATTGTTTTTTTTTTCAACTACAATACTTTATTTAAGATATTCAAGTTCCTCAACGTAACGTTAGTTTGGTATTCCATTGATATATATATATATATATATGGCTTCAGTCATCCAGCAAGCTTATTACGATTGTAAACAAAAATCCCATTTGCAATAAAATAAAAGTTAAAGATTACCTAAAGGGTATAATAACTTCAGTGGTGATTGCACGATGCAAATCGCAATAGGCATATATATGAAGATGCGGTACAACTTTTTTGATCTTGATGCAGCCAATGGTGTCATTTTTGTAGTTCGGCTTGCATGTTGAGTTGTAAATAAGCTAAATGGTGGACGTAAACATACTCCATTTTAAATAATTATGTCATAGTCAACAAAGGTTTGTTTAATAGGCATGCATTGAAACCGTTATCCACACTGATCAGACCCAATTTAATTAATTATATCATGTTAAATTAAATTATGCAAAAGTTATTTTATTAACTTATTGTACATAATTGATATAAATTATATTTATTTATACAAGAATTTGTTGCTGTAGTCACTATTCCATGTCAACTTTGATCAGCCTCCATGGACTCTTATATGCAATTCCTTATCTATGACAACCAGCGAATGCCAAAGCGTGTATTATATTGCAGAAGATGTCAGAAGTTCTACATTTGATTCATTCGTGGAAACTTGTTCAGATGAAAAAAATCTGCTGTAGCAAATGGAGTTCAGATGAACGAGGAATACTAATAGTAGATTCGTAGTTTGAACTATAGATTTCCCAATTGTTGTCAATTTTGTCTAATATATTGATCTAAGACATTGTATTTTGATTAAAGACTAGAAGAATTAATTGATGGTGAATGAATATCAACCCGTCACAAAAACCTAGTGAAGGTGCAACTCATTGAAGCCGCATTATCTTAAAATATTATTTATAATGAATATTTTTAATAAATTAAAAATTGAAAAATTATTTCTTCACATATTTTTTACATATTTAAACTTATTTCATATTCAAATAAATTTGCATGCATGTAGTCAATTTTAACACCACTAGAGATTGCTTTACCACTTAATAAGTTATTATTTTCACAATTATTCCAACATATAACTGTCTAACATTTTATTTTTAATAAACTATCATTTTGATTCCTTACTAATTATAAAATTATATAAATAATCTCTAAAGTATTAAATATTTATAAGTTCAATTCCTAAATACATAAATTTTATCAACAATTTTAGACTAATTTAGAAAAAATCAATATTTGAAAATATGAGTATTTAGGAGAGATTAATATTTGTAGTATAAAGATGATTTAAGCTGTCAAATCTTTTCAGTTTTGACTAAAATCTTGCTATTGCTATGCATGTTTAGCGATTAGTTTATTCTTGATAATTTAAGACAATAAAATTGAATATAATCGTAGTATATTATTAAAGAGTTTAATGACTGTATATTATGAATATAAAATTTTTTATACAAGCAATGAGTGATAGTTAAAAATTAATATAATTTTTAAGATAACTAATATATTAAGTCACTTCAGCTCAAAATCATTCAACATATTTAAATTACGGACAAATAAAAAAAAAAGGAAAGTGTAACATAACTAGTAAGAGTTTAGCAGATTGAATCTTAAAGAGTGTAATACATTGATGGTTCGCTGTTTCTTCTAAACTCCAGAATGTTATTAAAAGGACTTAAAATGGTTATTTGGCACCAATTCTTTCCATTTCATGATCAACTTAATGGCTTAGTTGTTGTGTCATCTCATCATCATTCATCTCCTCATTAGAGCAATAACCTAGCAAGAAAACAAACATTTGTAAATGACTATAAGCAAACATGAATCTTTTCACAGAAATGGTGTTGAACAATTCTTCTATCTTCTTCATTAGTATAATAGCAAGCACTAAGCCTCTGTTTCTCTTGGTACATTTAATTGTAGGTATGATTGTCACCTTGTATAATCATATTGTTCATATCTAACGAGGATATAGACTACTAATTGAAGCCTCATTTGCTGATGCACCAACATAGTCACTTCTTTGTTCATTTGATCCTACTTACACGGAACTGCAACTGATTCATAAAATAGGCAGGTTGCAATGGAACTGGCAGAGCGAAAGAGTGTCTATCAAGCATAAGCACCACTGAAGCCATTGTTGGTCTATCAGCAGCCTTTTCTCGAACACAAAGTAGCCCAATGTGAATCAATCTCACTATTTCATCTCTCAAAACATTATTTAAGGTGGGGTCTATAATATTTGCTGCTGTCCCTTTCCTCCAGTTTTTCCAAGCCTGCAAGAAATGTTTCATTGTAGAACATATTAGTTTTCTCACCTCTAGCATTTCAAGTGGACTAGTTAATGCCTAATTTCTACTATGAACCTTATAAAGACAAGGAAGATAAACAAGGCAGACATACAAAGCATAGATGCTCCACATTCTCTCCATTACGAAATCCACCATTCTTTTGGCCACTTACAATCTCTAGAATTATTATACCAAAACTAAAGACATCTAACTTTATTGAGACCTTTCCCTGAGTATGCATGCATACTCAGGGGTCATGCATCCTCTGCATGTCAATAAGGACAAGATCAATTACATACAAACATTACCTGTTCTCTTGACAATATTCCACACTCCTTAGCTGTTTTATTTAAGGATACAGATTAGAAATTAATTAGCCCTATAATATTTTGATACTCACACGGTTCCTGCAATTCTACTTGCGTCAACCTGAGTTTGATCTACCTCTGAAGATAAAGAAAATCATGTGCAATGCCTTCAATTATTTTGTAGCGTGTTTTCCAATCCAAATGTGCACATTCGATGGAATCTATTTGCCAACATGAGTACAATCTTTTAATGTTCTAAACTAGAGTCAAAACCTTTCTTCATTTAGTCATGCAAAAGAAATAATGTAATCGACTTCCAGTTTGAGAATAAGCTAACGTATGAAATTGTCAAGACTTTTACTGCAAAGAAAATCATAGACAAGTAATCGTTCTTCTCTTTCAAAATACACAAATCAGTAGCTATTTTGTTAAAATTTGTCACTAAATACGTTAGTGACTTTATTTTGCAATCAATATTTGTTTCAGTCGCTGATGTATGACAAAAAGTTTTGATCACTAGAGCTGTGACATAGTTATATTTTTTTTTTTTTGTCGTAGTTGAATGTGAAAGCAAATTTAGTGACTGATTTTCAATTACTAAAAAAGATAAATTAAATTATATTTTTCAGTTGTTAAAATGGTCGTTGTGTAAATATTAAATTAAAAAAACCATTTTTTGATTGTTCTAGAAATTGAAATAAAATTTGTTGCAGTTGCTAAATTGGTCATTAAATTTGACTAATTTCTCAATTTTAAAAAATAATTATTTACGTAAGTTTGGTTGTTAATTTTGTAATTTCTTTTAATATATATACATATATATATATATATATATATATAATAAGTAATTTATAATTTTAATCTATCAAATAATTATAAATAATCAAAAATTTAATCACACTATAAATAACAAAAGATAAATAAATTACAAAAATAGTATATTAATAATTACAATGAACAATGATATATAAAACTATAACTAATTAAAAATATCAATAAAAAATATGACATTATAATTAAAAATTGTTGATTCTAAGATTGAGATGTAAATGGTAGAAGTAGGAGAGTTGATAGTGATTAAAGCTTTCCCACTAACACTTAGTAAAATAAAAAGTAACTCATCTTGTGAGATAAATGTGTCACTTATCACTTCTATATCAAAATGTGTCACTTATTACTTCTATACCAATATTTCTCCTGTAATCACTACAAGTAATTGTTATAAACAAACGTCATAAAAATGCAGAAAATAATTGACAAAAGAAATGTAGTTGAGACTAATACATCAATTACCTAAGAATTATCTATATCATTAAAATTACTCTCAATCTCACCCTCACTTGATATGTATGTATCATCATTTGGTTCATCCAAGTCTATTTGATATAAAATTAGGTATCTACTTCTTGTCCACCATCATTGATATTGGCAAAAGAATCATTAATGACATATGAGTCAATATGCAACATTATAAGAAACAATCCAACTATAAACACGCTATCAATAGGTATCTATTAAAAAAATGTTAAAAACTTTACTTAGTTTTATCTAATTTATATAATATATAGTTTGATATAAATCATAAAATGAGTTAGTTAGTAATCACTTTCTAATATTGAACACTACAATAAAGTCATAGCAAAATACTAACAATATCATTATAAACTAGTTTGAAATAAATTATATAACAATAATTAAACATAAATATACAAAATAGAAAACATGATGACAGAGGAACATAATATCAACGGTGGTCACGACTGGTTGAGGGGTTGAGGTTGGAGCGAGCAACTGGATCTGAACAACTAGGTGAGTGGGGTGACTAGATCTAAGCGACTAGACAAGCAAATCTGGACAATGGATGGGCAGCAGGTGGCGAGCGATGGGCAGATATAGGTGACAAGTGGTAGGTAAATATGGGCGACGAGTAGTTCTGGGCGCGGCGAGGGGGCAAGTGACAAGCAGATTTGCAGGCAACGATGGATTTGTGGGCGATGGGCAGCAGACAGGTACTGATGATCGATTGGAGAGGCTCTGTGCAAGTGGATGGGCGATGCGAGCGGGTAAGTGGCGACAACCGACCGGAAAGGACGAGTACCACTGTTGAAAAACTAAAAACGAGAAATAGACTATAACAAACTGGAAAAGAAAAAATGATTCAGGAGTTTTAGGAATCTGTGGATGTAGCGAAAAAAGGGCTGAGAAATTATTAATATATAATAATTTAAATTATTTATTTATATATAATATTTTTAAAAACTTTGTTTACATACAATATTTTAAATATATAATATATAATTATTTAAATGAATTACACACCTAAAAATAATATAATTATTTTAATTTAAAATATTATTTATGTAAATGAAGTTACATATCATGATAGTGTAGAAATATTAAAAAAAAAAAAAGCGAGGCTTTAGGGAATATTTTGACATGCTTAGCCTCTACAAGCCTAAACTTGTGGGCGCAAAACTTACCCCTTTGCTATCTATTGAAAATTAAATAAGCGTCTTGACATATAAACTCCCTATAGTATCTTAAGCTACTCGAGAAGACTCTTATCTTTGATATACCTCAAGCTACAACCTAAATACCATGATCAATCAATATTGACTTATCTTTCAACCTTGATGTCATAGGTTATATATGTTAGGCAACTAAATGATAAATTAAATTTAATATAAATAAAAGAAATTAAAAACAAAAAATAGTGAGATTCCGAACGTAGAAAATAATTGGAACGCTCTATTTTTTTTTTCTACTTTTATCTTTTAATCCACTTTATAACCTTTTTCTTATTTCCATTTTTCTCTTCACCACTTTCTATTTTTTCTTCCCACAATATATAAACATGATTTTGTTTTTTTATAATAATAGAATAGAAATTAACTTGTAGGAAGGTAATTATAATTATAATTATAATTTATTTATCAAGTCTTATCTTGCAGGGGCACAGTGGTAGGACCCTTTATGCAGTTACAACTTACAAGTAGATTCCAAGAAGTTGAATTTCTATTATTCAGGTTCCAAGGAAGTCAAGTTTACGCGTTGAGCGAGGAGTCACGGTGCCGGTGCCGGAGGCCCATAGAAAGGGAAAGCGGTTTCGTACCTCAGATAACAACTGGGTCTAATAATCCTAGCACCTATTCTATTATTACAACAGCGTGGGATTTCATTGATGGACTGAGCCAAGCAGTCATCGCACTGCGGCCCAGACAAATCGGGCGTGCACTGTGCAAGCCCATATATGACTTGATCATCTGGACCAGTTGCAGTGGACACGGCGTATTTACGACCAGAGACACGTGACGCAGCCGTGCTTCTCAGGCTATCCAAAAGGTTCTTCACCACTTGATTGAACTGTTCCGCCTTGGGTGCATCGTGCAGGTTCCACACGAAATACGCAGGCCCAATTTCGTTGAGGCCCGCTATTGATCGGTCCGAGTAGCCTCCTTTCGGTTTGGACAAACTCGTGTCAGATTCTCTCTGGATTCCTTCAGGCACTTCCTGCATTCTATTGCCGTGACGTCACCTCTACACTGCCCAATGGCGTTCACTTTATCAGGGTCCCTGCCGTTTGAGGCAACGTAGAAACCGTTAATAGAAGTTTGGTAGGTGATGATTATCAACGACATGTTGAGGTTCGTGTTATAGCTGCTATTGGTTGTGTAGTTTCCTCTATCGTTGTTAGAATCACAGAAGTAGTGGAAGTCTTGTGAAGTTACGTCGGCGTTGGCTTGCGATATGACACTGATTATGAAAAGTAGACAACAAAGAAAGGAAGTAAAGAAAAAACAGCTACCCATGGTGGCTGTGTTCTGGGAATAATTATGTAACATTATTATGAAAACACTCTTACATTACAATTCTAGACTTTTTAATACCCCAACACCTCCATATATACCCTGTCATCTCGTTGGCTTCCACTAATTTTCAACTTGCCATTAATGTGCTATCCCCACACTCACTATGATAGTGCATGGTTGCATACTCGCATTACAACTCCTTTTTAGGGGTTTCCTTGGAATTATAAAATTTAATAATTTCAGATAAAAACTTTCTGTTCAAAATGCTACATGTCATCAAAATTAATATACTTAAATAATTACTTCTTTTTTAAATTAATATTTATATTTTTAAATTTGTTAACTAGTTATCTATTAGATTAATGATGAAGAAATTAGTGAGCTCCAAGATTTTTCTTAAAGGACAATTAAACCAATTCACTAAGAATTGTTTATAAGCATATAGTTGGCTTAAGTGCAGCAAATATTAATTAAGGTGCTTTTGATTTGGAAAAGTTTTTTTATTTTATTTTTCAAAAATTTGTATATGAAATAATAAAATAGAATATGACAATAAAAAATAATACATAGTTATTTTCACTGATGTTTATATATAAATCTTTAAAGTAAAAATTAAATAAAAATGAGAGAATATTAAAAAAAAAGTATAAAATTAAAAAAAATTCTCAAATTATGCAAACTCTATACATCCTTGGTTCTTCGTTTCCACCGGCGATTGTAATTATTTCACCTGGGTTAATATAACACAATAATTTAAATGAATATATAATATATTTATAAGTAGATAATATTTTATAATAAAATATTAATGGCATCCTTTTGAATATTATACTCTCTTGATCCTTTATATAGGAATCAAATCAGAAGTTTTGTTTGGTCTTTTATTTACTTTGTTATCACGTTTTTCATCCTTCAAATTTACAGTAAGTTTGTTATTTTTTCTTCAAATTTAAAACAATATTTTTAATTCTTATAATTGAAAAATAATCTATTTTAGTTCTTCGACCAAAACTAACGTTAATGACTTATGCAATTAATAAATTTCTAGTCAACAATATACTAAAATAATATTGTTTGATTCAAGAGACTGAGATAAATTATTTTTTAATTGCATGAACTAAAAATATTATTTTAAATTTAGATGACAAAAAAAAATTCACCCTAAATTTAAAAGAAAAAATATATTTAAATCTAAATTACATTTTCTTAAATTTCCCTTCAATTGGTAAAAAAAACTTTAAAATGAAGTCGTGTCTTGCGGATTCCAAATGCTTCATGCGATGGTTGACGGAGACCGAATTGGGGTGGGGAAGCAAGAGTAAACGCTAAAAACAAACGATCCAATTTTCTTTTCTTAAATTTCCTTGATTTTTTTTTTTTTCATGAAGCCGCGTTTTACAGATTCCAAATGCTTACTGGTAGATACTTGACAGAGTCAGCTAACAAGAAAAAGAGTCTGGAACAAAATAAAGAAGTGAGTTGTTCATAACTGAATGTTTTAGTTTTTATAATCTATTAGTTTTTTTATTCTAAAGATTAATAAAGTTACAGATATTATCATTAAATTTGTAAAAAAGAATCATTTATTAATATTAATATCTTAAAATATAAGGTTAAAATAATTAAATAATAATTAAAATAAACAGTATAAAAGATGAATATCCAAAAGATTAAAATAAAATTAAAAAAAATTATATTTTATTAAGATAAAAATAAGGTTTAGTTATATATATTTTTAATCTCCTTTATCATCAAGTTCTTTAAGAAGGATTGGAAACCGTAACCTTTACACTAAAATGAACTTGGGACTCAAGGATGAACCACTAGTCGAAATATAAAATTAATACTATTTGAAACTTATAATATATTTTCATACTTTGCGGGCTTTGGACTCAAGGATAAACTACTAAACCAAATATAAAATTAATATTATATATAAAACTTATAATATAATATTCATACTTTATACTTATTATTAGATATAGATATAGATATAAATAAAAATAAAAATAAAGTATAATGAATGTAAGATAAAATTCCTGGCAATTTTCAGTACAGTAGTGACCACTTATTCTATTTTCCCTTTTCCTCTATCTGCTGGCTTTATGAGAGTGAAAAGCACCAGCATGTGGGACTTCTTTAAGTAAATGACAAAGTGGGGGACGACTGGACCACAACTGACGAGTGGGATGAGTGGACGACCATTTACCATTGACGATTGTTTGTAAAAAATTTAAATTTAAATTAATAAAAATTTACAGGATTAAAAATAAATTTATTTATATTTACAAAACATATTTCAACTTTAAAAATTTTGTAGTGTGAAACTATCCACCTCTCCTCGTAGTAGTATTTGAGAGATGCTTTAATTGCATACTCATTAGTAGTTGCCGTCTTTGAACGTTCAATGGAAACATTGAAGGGGACATTCCAACTAAAAGAGGAGGAGTTTGTTATTAAAAATCACGCGTCCAAAAGTCTACTCTCATTTATTTGTCTTTCACTTGAGCAGCAGTTATTCATTACTTGAACAAGCTATGTCCATTAGTTTAAGAAGATAACTTCTTGGAATGTTACTTCATGGAGACTAGGACTCTTTGCCGTGCGAGTTTTTTCGATTTTTAGATAAAAAATCATCTAAACTAAATAAAAAAATAACTGCAATTTAGTTTGATTTCAATTTAATATCAAATGCGAATTTAACCAAACCGAACTTTCATGGTTCAGTTTGACAGTTTTGTACTTTTTTAAAACAATGTCTCGTTCAGTTGTTCAGACTTTTGCACTAAAAGATATAAGAAAGTTATAAACGATTTGTGTGGAAGTTTCGATCCTGTGCATATACACAATAAATGCAATAGGAATTCGAGAAATCAAATTTTGAATATCAATATTATAGACATAGTACAGGTTTCAATCACAGTTTAGACAAAGGATTTGTGGTGTATTTATACAAGATATTGCACGAACAAATTACATAATTTTTAAAACGTTGTATTTTGGTTTAAGACCAGAAGCATTGATGATGAATGAATCTCACCCATGACCAAAATCTAGCGAGGGTATAACTCAGTAATTGAAGCTTCATTTTCTGATACTTGAACTGATTTAAGTATCGGACTTGATCCTGTTTCTCTTGAATTATACTCCCATGACTGCATGTCTGGAAGGCTTCTAGTTCTACTGTTCATATAAAATGCAGGTTCAGCAGGAATTGGGAGACTCAGAGAATTGCTATTAAGCATCAATATAATGGTAGCCATGGTTGGCCTGTCAACTAAATTTTCTTGAACACAAAGTAAACCAATATGGATGCATCTCATCATTTCATTTCGTAAATTGTTGTTTAACAAAGGATCTACAATATTTATAGCTGTCCCCTCCTTCCAGTTCTTCCATGCCTGCAAAAATTTGTTATTAGATAATAAATTCCTCTCATACATTGATGTTTTTGATCATGTAATCTTCTAATCCATACTTTTAAATGGCAAAGAAGAAACAATAGGGACAAAAGGTAGACTTACGAAGTTCAGTAGATCCTCTATATTGTCCCCATGACGAATACCACTATTTTTTTCACCACTTACTATCTCAAGAATTAGTACACCAAAACTGAAAACATCTGATTTCACTGAAAATTGTCCATGCATTGCATATTCTGGTGCCATATATCCACTACTTGCCAATATGAATAGAATTATTAGTCATAAATGTTATGCCTCTTCTCACAATCATGAATTTTCATTTTGTTTAAGTTGCTAATGCCAACTATTTCATAACAATGCTTTAATTTTGAATTACTATTACTCTTGAAATTTGAATTTAAGTCTAACTCAATTCCATAAAATCAACTTATAAGATAAGTATTGTTTCCCAATCAAATAATCTATTTAAGACTCTATTTCTAGTCAACATGGTACTTTAGGTTTTTTAAATGCATCTTCTAGTACATAGATAATATGATAGGTGACCTTGTAACGAATTTAGAATAAACTCTTACATTATTTTAGACTATACATTTAGGCTTAACTCAAGTACATAAATTGACTTATAAAATGAGTATCATCTCTCACTTATGTATTCTATTCAGACTTTATCTCTAATTAATGTGAGTTTAGGTTTTTCCTAATACATTCCCTTTAAGCAACAATGTTGAACTTGGTGTGTAGATAAAATATGATAAGTAACTTAATAATGAATATAAAATAAACTTTGAAATTATCTTCAAACGTAACTTTAAACTTAATTCAACCCTACAAAGTTAATTTTTTTAATAACTGATGTAAAAGTATTTTATATTATCACTATATTATGACTTTGAATGATTATAATAATCATTGAAGATTTAAACTCTTTAAATAATTGACTAATACATGATTCGGTAAAAATTAATGTTAAAATTTCTTATGATGGTTGATTGAAATCAAACCCTTTTTAACAATTAATAAGCTATATCATATTTTAATACTTACTAAGTTCCGACAATTCTATTTGTATTTGCTTGAGTTTGATCTACTAAAATCAGTTTTGCCATGCCAAAATCTGCTATCTTAGGATTCATCTCTTCGTCTAAAAGAATGTTGCTTGCTTTGAGATCACGGTGTATAATACGTAGTCGTGAATCTTCGTGAAGGTAGAGAAGGCCTCGGGCAATTCCTCTAACGATTTTGTAGCGCATTTCCCAATCCAATTGTGCTTTCTTGGTTGGATCTGCAAATACATCCATGAGTTTGAACACTATGTGAATAATTAGGCTTTGTCTCGAACCAAACTGAAAAATAGAGTGACAATCTAATTATGCAGCGATTCAGACGTACCAAATATAAAATAATCAAGGCTTTTATTAGGAACAAATTCATAGACAAGTAGTCTTTCTGTTGCTTCAAGGCAGAAACCAAGTAGCCTAACTAAATTTCGGTGCTGAAGCTTGGCCACTAAAAGCACTTCATTCTTAAATTCCGTATCTCCTTGACCAGATTCTCTTGACAATCTTTTGACTGCAATCATCTGTCCGTTGGAGAGCTTACCCTGAAAATATATCTCTGTTAAGTATAGTAAATATTTTTCTAACCGGTGGTTTGCATGTTTTGATGATGTGTATCTGAATTCGACAGTGTTACTACCCAGTAAACAGCTCCAAATCCTCCTTGTCCAAGTTTATTTGAATCAGAGAACTCTTCTGTAGCTACTCGTATTGTGTCGAAGTTGAATTGCAATGACTCGGCAATTTGAATTTCATCCTCATCTTCATCTTCTTCTTTAACTTCACACGGGTAACAAATTTAAACTAGTGAGTTCTTCAAATATGCTACACCGGTACAACCAAAATAGAATATCGGGAGGTATAATTTCTGAAACCAGAACACGAAGTGTATATAACTACTCCCCATTTCTTACCTTCATAGGAGTGGCTTAATTACTCATGTTTTGAATTATTAAAAATATTTCGTACTTTGTCTGTTTAATAAATTGTATATAGTTCAATTATTATTTATAGGAAAGAATTTCTCTAAATTATGACAGATCATATATGCCTTTCTTCAAAGATTTTTCTCTATATCCATTCATATTTCGTTATGGAGGACTAGGTTAAAATAAATACGTCATAGTAAATTGACTTGGACTTGCCTACAAGATTTTTCCTTTTCTTCCACCTCCTTAAATATCTGCAGAGACAAATCAGCGAAACAACAACAACCGTAGGCACAGCTGTGGTAATGACAGTTCGTATTCTGTTGCCTGTTTCTGCAAAAACAAGAATCCTCTGCTCGGTGAGACATTTCAAGGATTAAGGATAATAGAATATTAAGAAGTCTAGTTATTGGCCAACATATATAAGCACTTCTCACACACGGCAATAACTTTAGCTCCGTGGGATCATTAAGGGAAAAAAACTCCACAAAGAAGAAAATGTTTAAAATGAATCACGAAGTTAGGTTCGGGTTTCAGTTTATGCAGTTCAATTGTAATTATTATGCTATAGGCATATTAAGTATAACGACAAGTACCTTTGGAAGTGTTATTGGTGGACGGCGGAGGTGGTGGCGGAGGTGGTGGCGGTACCTTTGGGTCTACGAAAGGGTAGGTTTCAAATCTAATATTACAACTTGGTTCAATGACCCTACCACCTACCTTGTCATTACAACAATCTGGGATTTGTGAAATAGCTCCAACCAAGCAGGAATTGCAGTCATACTCAGACAAATCAGGCGTGCACTGCACCAAACCATATATGGTTTGAAAATTTGTAGCAGCTGCATCATCCGCAGTATACTTACTACGAGAGTCACCTGATACCGCTCTTGCGGTTAGATTCCTCATCAATTTCCCCAGCACTTGATTGAACGGATCCACTTCCGTTGCATTGTTTACATTGTGGAAGTAAAAAAAAGGAAAAGTTTCCATGGTGCCGAATATTGTGCGGTTTGAATAGCGCAACAAGCATTTGTCATGGTACAAAAGTGCCTCTTTCTGGATTGGACAAAGCTGTGTGAGAAGGAATCTGGAATCGTTGAGGCAACTGCGGCACCCATCTGGCTCAACATCTCCCCTGCACAGCCCAATGGCGTTGACTCTGTCTGGGTTTTGACCATATGAGAAATTGTAGAAACCATAATTAATTTCTGTGTGGGAAGACAAACTAGATAAAAGGGTGTTGAGGTTGGTGCTATAGGTGCCATTGGCTGTGTAGTTCCCTTTGCTGTTATCACAGAATATGCCATCTGTCAGGACGCTGGCTTGAGAAATGAGTATTAGAAATAGACAACAAAGAAAGAAAAGAAGCATGCAAGAAACGGCACCCATCCTGATCCTCCTACGATAATCAGAATATTGAAGCTTTAGATATGAATGGCCAAAGGGTGCTGCTGTCACTTCATAACCAAAATTTCCTTCTATCATTTCATACTACTCATCTGAAATTTTGATTTAATATGCTAACGTGTTTAATTTTGATACACACTCCTATATTATTTAACACGGTGAAATTTTTCCTTTAAAAAAATTGGTCTTAGGAGTGTCCTTCCATCATATATATATATATATATATAATAATTATTTTAAAAAAATAATAATTGATTGATTGATTGACATTGAAAATTTATTTTTATTAAACTCTTTTTTTCATTTTTCTGTTTTTTTATGATATACTATTTTTGTAATTAAGTAAAAAAATTATCTGCCAATCCTATCAATATTTTTTTATTTTTAAATTAAATTTTACTAATTTTTCTTTTAAAATTATTAGTAGGTATAATAATCTTTGTTATATTACAATTTAAATCATTCATTATAAATTTAAAACATAATTTATATGATAAACTATTTACTTACTATAAATTTTAATTATATTATAAATTATATATATATATATATAAATATTTATTTATTATAAATTTTAATTATATAAAAATAAATATAATATCAAATGAAATAATAGTTAATATTTTTAAGAGCAAACAAAAATGATATACACATTTACATTACAAATATTTAATATATATTATATATTTAGGAATAGGTCATAAAACATTTAGAGAGAAGAAAAAGAAAAATACATGAAATAATACAATATAATAGAATGAGAGATAAAAAAAAAACAATAAAAGGTGTTAGTAGAGTGTTGAATAAAATTGAGTATCCTAGTATTATTATCCATATTATTATACCAACTAACATCCACTTATTCAAGTAGTCATTTTTAGTTCATTTTAAGTAAAATTTTGAATTTAGAGCTAGTTTCATTGGACGTGAATATTTTCAACTCGGGTTGCTAACGCTGAAAAATATACATAGTGTTGTAGAAAATAAAAGAGAATATTCTACCATTAAAACTTAAAATAAGTCAAGCATAATCACGTGAAACTTCTTGGCAATTTCCAGCAGTCAAAAATAAGAACTTTTGAAAGAAATCGAGACTTGCAGAGCTGATTAGGACAGAAGTGGGTAAAGACGAAGAGGGAAGGAAGACAAACACATAATACACTGAAAATTTGAGAGGAAAAATATTTTTCAATCAACTGACGAGTATTTATCAATAATGTAAATAAGTAGTTATTTTGTATAGAAATTATAAATATACATATATAATATAATTTAATACTCTTATCGCATAAAATATTTTTATATTATTATTTAATCATAAATCATAATCAATATGATTTTTATATTAGTTACGATAAAAAAAAAATCAATCAACTTATATACATATATATATATATATATATATATATATATATATATATATATATATATATATATATATATATATATATATATATATATATTATTAGATAACCGTTTAAAAAAGTTTTAGAGTGTATAATATATTTTCTCTAAATAATAATCATAAAATAATAAATAAACTCAATAATTAATTAATAAGGTAATTTATTTTATTAAATAATATAAATTATTACTTTTTACTGTAGTTTTTTACTTTGACTTTTTAATGCTTTGACTTTTATTTTTATATGTATTATAGTTGAAACAAATTGAACAAGTTTTAGGAGTATCGCTCACTTATTATCCTCCAATATTAGTTTTATTTTATTTCTCATAAATTTTAATTTTTTTTTTAAAAATAATCGGATGTGATATAATCGGATATGTCATTACAAAGGGATAATGATGACTATTTTTATAAATGGATGAAAAATAAAATTAATAAAAAAACAAATTTTATTCTTATGTGTACAAAAATTATAAACATGTTAAAACCTTTACATTTTAACTTATCAATTAACGAATTTTATTTTATTAAATACTTGTTAATAAAATCCTTACTAAATTATGTTACTATCAACTAACTAAAAAAGTTACATAATACTAATCTTTTTTTTTTATAGCCACACATGGAAGAAGATTCAAAGGAGTAGCCGAGAAGGAAAGAAATTCAATTTATCAATTTATAATTTATTTTTATTTTTGATAAATCCACATCTAAAATATTTTTCCAAAAATGATGTTCAAAAAATATTTTAGTCCTTGCTAGCTTTTTTTATATATAAAAAATAAGAAATTATAATAACTGTAATAAGACAGAAATTATACTTTAGTCCCAACTCCTCACGGCCTTAATAATTTTTTATTCAAATCTTCGGCTACTAAACTAACCCGGAATTCATAAAAAAAAAAAAAAATGGTACCATTATACGACTTTTGTTTGTTAAAAGGTACAAGTGTTTCAGAAAATATTTCATTTTGAATAAGTTCTTTAATTATTCATAAAATTATTTTGGCAGTATATCAAATACTACGATAAAAAGTGAGTAGTATAAAGAAAGAAATATATACTTCTTCCATCCCATTATAATTGTAGTTTTATAAGAAATATTATATTCTTATTTATTTGTTGTTTTAAAATTTCAGACGCAATTAACTTGTCGTATATTTAAATTATATCATTATCTCACCATATTATAAATTATTTTACAAACATATCATAAAATCGAGTATCAAATGATTAAAAAGTACAAAATTAAAAGGAAAATAAATATAAATTACTCATTAAAAGTAAAACATTCTAACCCATGCATAATTTTACATGTTTTGGATATTTCAATACATCAATAATGAATGTAGCTAATAAGGGAAATTAAAAAAATTCATTCATTAATTAAAAATGGCATATTAAAAAACTAAAAATTAATTTTAATATGAATAGAAGTATTAATTGTATTTCTTAATTATCTACCATTACTTTAAATAATACCAATAAATGGAACGAGTAATAAACATTAACAATAACTAATTTCATTAATTTTAGTGAAAAAATATTTTCTCGTCTATCATTTGAATATTTATTATATTAAAAACAAGATAACTTATTTTTGTCATCCAGTACCCGTGATACTTAATTTTTGTACACTATGTGAGTTGTTATAAAATATTAAATTAATATTTTATTTAATTAAGGATCTAATTATTTTTTATTTTCTTTATAAATATTCAATTTTTCAATAATTTTTTTTGAGATATTTCTAAATAACTATTAAAATCATGTTTCATGAATTAAATTAATATCATAGATTTGTTTAGAATAAAAATTTTAGGTGCATATACTCTTTGTATTTTTTATCAATATTTTTTTTCAAATTAAAATAATTTTGTAAATTTTTTTTTTATTTTCACATATACTCATATTATAAATTAAAATACACAATTTGGAAGAAAAAATATCATTCTCCCTGCTTACTTAATTAGAAAAAAATATATATTACATGATTTAATATCACTAAAATTCTAACTAATATCTACTTAGCATGTAACTTAATTTTATTAAATTTTTCTTGTAAATTAAAAAACACTCAATTATATTTTAAATCATTCAATAATTTTATTTTCAATATTTTTTTTCTCATTCTTTCCTTTAAATATGCATTGTACGGGTCATTCTAGCATGGGAAAGTTGATTTTACTGTTAATTAAAGGTTACTTCGGGTTCTAAAAAATTATACATTCAACCCCCAGGAGTCCTTTTCTTCATTTTGAATAACAAGGAGGTACTTTGACACTCCTCAATTTTCAATAATAAAATAATACTTTCCATTACCACTTTAACTATAAATCAAAAATTGAATTCCAAATTTTAATTAAAATATAAGCGTCAAACCACTTATCCTTATAACTTCCAGTCGCCTTTGAAGTCTTTCATTCTATGAGTTTAGCATATATGCTCTCCCCTTTTCCCTTTGGCCACTACTCACTTCAACCTCCTTTTCGCGCTGCAATTGATATATATTTTTTAATATTTAATTAATTAATATATTAAAATTAAGAAAAACAGTTTATTTAAATAATAATATTAAATTTATTATAAACTTAAATATTTTCTAGAATTACTCCTATCATTAACCGGCCATACTCCTATTTTTTTTTAAAATAATTTATTAATTTGAATTCTTTTAGTTTTTCTTATTATTAATATATTTACTGTTTTAGTTTATATTAACTATATACATAAAAAATTAAAATTAAAATTTTAAAATATTCTTTATAAAAGATAAAGTTAAATTTTTAAAAAATCTAAAATATTAATATATTTCACTTATAATTTATTAATTTTAAAATATTCATAAATAAAAATATTTTCGTGAAAAAATAACTCAGCACATCGTATATTTAAAATTAGTTGTTGTAATAAAAATCAAAACAAAATTTAAAGTTTTGAATCTTATAAGAAAGAACAAAGAAATAACTCGCGTGGCTGTGATTTAAAGCAACACGAATTCGAAGAGCTTGATGAACACAAATACTTTCTTTTATCAATGAGTGGAATCCGTTATTTTTATTTCAGTTACCAAAAAAAATATTGGTATTCGACCTATACAGGAATGAATATTCTTTTATTAGATTTTTATGATTTTTTTAAAAAAAAAACGTATTTATATTTTTTAATAAATATTATGTAAGTGAGATTTTTGTCAAATAGTGTGAAAATTCACTAAAATAATAAATATAAATTTTAATATAAAAATGTTAGGTAAAAATTTAATATAAACCAAATATGTATTTTTTCTTATTACTCTTTTAACTTTTTATCACAGTATTTATCATATTTGATGATCAGTTCTCTTTCTTTTTTTTTTTATTTTCTCTCTTTCTTTCATTGTACATCCTAAAAATGAAGAATGAATTTAATATTTTTTATTATTAAAAAAATTATATATAAATGAATTTGATCATCAAAATTTAAAAATTATGCAAATTTAATTCTTTCTAATTTAAAAAGAAAATTATAGTTGAGAAACAAAATTTACATATATTTTTTTAATTTAAATGTCAAACTCATAGATATTTAACTACATTTAATAAAAAGTATAGTAATTAAAAAAAAACATTTTTATACATTTTAAACTAATTTTTAACCACCGAGCGCAAGATTGTTCCTCACGCTGTAATCTCGTAACAAAACCACTATTATTATTATTTTTAATGAATCTCGATTTGACATGCAATTAGATGGAATTGAATCGCATGTGTTTTTGGCCTTTGAACGTTGGGTTGAAACCGATGGCGTTGTAAAACGTTAAAACGTTGCGCTCACACCACGCCTTAAAACCTGCACCTTAAAACGTTGAGCTCACACCACGTCTATTCGGTCCACGGGCTCATGTGAATCAACTTGAACCTGCATTACAAGGGGATGCTTTGCTCCAAAGCAACGACAAAAGCATGCACTAGTGAAACGACCCCCTTTCTCTGTCGTTTGCCTTAAATTGCTCGCCTTGCCAATTCCTTCTTGGGCCACAAGCTCAGCCCACTTACCCATCTGACCTTCAATGTTTCTCATAGTCAGCCCACCTATCGTTGTTGTAGACTGTAACCCCCATTAATTTTTTGTACATAATTTACTCTCACACTTAGACGTTATTTTTGTGGACTACTTTTCTAATTTTACTATAATCAAATAAAATTCACGATGACTTCTCAGAATATTACCTTGTGTATTTTAAATCTTTTTTGGGTTATCTCTTATCTTACTTTCAGTCGTGACAATGAAAATGTATTTCTTTTATTTAAATTTAAATTATATCACAGTTTTCAACAATTTAAAATTAAAATATATACTTTTACTTACTCGATTTAATTAGATTTTTTTTGGTGAATTTCGATTAAATTCGATATAATATCATGCACTTGATCTATTATGAAAAGGCATTGCTGAATTAGAACATGTGATTTTTAAATATTAAACCTTAAAATCTCTAAATTTTGTGTGTTTGGTTTAATGTTTTAGAAAAGCAAATATTTCTATATTTTTTTAAGAAAAAGATGTTATCGTTAGTATGTCTTTAAGGTAATTATATTAAAATTTAATAAATTTATTATATATTATATTTGTGATTGAATAATTATGTTAAAATTATTTTATATTATTAGTTTATAATTTTTTTAATACATTATATATCATTTTCAAAGAAAGCATCAAAGTTCGGAAACAAACTATAAAAAAATAAAAAATAAAAAAAAATAAAAAGAAGGTGGGGGCAAAGTGATAGGACAAGCATTTCGTTACAAAATAATCAGGGTGGTAGGGGCTTATCAACTCCAAAGGATGAAGTGTCAAACTCTTTTCCAGAAACATTTTCTTCTAACGAGGATATGGTTCGGTGATTGGAGCCTTATTTGATGTAGATTGACTTCCTGAATCGCTTGACCTTGTTGCTTCTGAATATTGCTCACCAGACAGCATAACCATAGGCAATGAACTTTTACTAGGCATTAAGAATGCAGGTTCTGAAGGTTCAGCAAGTGGGAAAGAGCTGCTGTTAAGCATTAGCAAAACGGAATTCATAGTTGGTCTGTCACCTATATCTTCTTGAACACACAGTAACCCAATGTGAATGCATCTCCTTATTTCATTCCGAGAATATTCCTTTAACGTGGGATCTACAATATTTGAAACTGTCCCTCCCCTCCAACTTTTCCATGCCTGCAATGCAAATAATTGTTCAATTGAAAATAAAACATTTTTCTTAACTGGAAAATTTCATCTCTACAACTATAAGCTTCCCAACTTTATTTAAAAAGGAAAATTAACTTATAGCGAAAAGGTATCACACTTACAAAGCTTAGTAGATCCTGTGCATTTTCCCCATAACTATGAATTACACCGTTTCTTTGGCCGCATACAATTTCTAGAACCACTACCCCAAAACTAAAGACATCAGACTTTACTGAAAACTCTCCATGTTTAATGTACTCAGGAGCCATGTATCCGCTGTATATCATAGTAATCAAGCACAATCAAACAAAAAATGTTACTTCACCTTTCATGTTTCACCCACTGACTTTTGTTCTAAAGAAAATTACTAATTGCAAATATGAAATATCTTTAGCTCAAACATTTTTATACTTACAAGGTACCAACAATAGTATTTGTTCCGGCTTGAATTTGATTGGTTTCAAATAATCTTGCTAATCCAAAATCTGCTATTTTAGGATTTAATTCTTCATCTAATAAAATATTACTTGATTTGAGATCTCGATGAATAACTTGTACTCTAGAATCTTCGTGAAGGTAAAGAAGACCTCGAGCAATACCTTTTATAATTTTATATCGTGTTTCCCAATTCAAATTCACACGATTGACTTTATCTGCATAAATACCAAAACCAACAAGAAATCACGTATAATCTTTCAAGATATCACATATAATCTTTCTTGGTATATCTCATGAGTAAATGTTAATATAATCTTTCACAATTTAATAAACTGTTCAAAATATCTCTTTATTTAGTAAAAGAGATGGTAAAATTCAAGCAAAAATTTGTAACGTACCAAATATGAAATAATCAAGACTTTTATTGGGAACGAACTCATATATCAATATCCTTTCTCTTCTTGCAAAACAAAAGCCAAGTAGTCTAACTAAGTTTCGGTGCTGAAGCTTTCCCGTTAGCAAGATTTCATTCTTAAATTCTGGTTCTCCTTGGTTAGAATTGATACACAATCTTTTAATAGCAATATCTTGTCCATTAGAGAGCGTACCCTAAATACAATATTTCAAAGTTTAGTGCATATATGTAGTTAAAAAAATGATCAATATATATTTGGTTCCATGAAAGAGATAAATCTTCATACCTTATAAACAATTCCAAATCCACCTTGACCAAGCTTATTTGCAACAGAGAAGTTATCTGTAGCAACTTTGATGGTTGCAAAGTCAAATTGCAACAACTCATCTGTTTTAATGTCATTATCAAGTTCAGCTTCATTATCACCTTCATCTTCACCTTCACCTTCACCTGTGGCATCACCTTCACCTTCACCTGTGGCATGAGTTTTCACAATACATTTTAACCTGGTATAATATAATTATATAAGAAGAATTTTTATATACATTTTATTATGATCCTGTATTTAGTAAGTTTTCAAGATATGAAATGATTAGTTATTGAAAATCCTAGTTTTTTTTTAACTTAAAAAAAATTAGATTGTAATTCCTCTGTTTCGTAAAAGTAAAACCAAATCAATAATAATTACTTATTAAGTTACAATTTCACATATTATATATTAGAAGGTGAATTTAAGGGTAAGTTATCTGTTTTAATGTCATTATCAAATTTCAGCTTCATTATCACCTTCACTTAGGACGTGAGTTTTCACAAATATCTATTAATCTCACAATGCATATTAACCTAGTATAATATAATTATATAAGAATAATTTTTATAAACATTTTATTATGTTCCCGTGTTCAGTAAGTTTCCAAGATATGAAATTATTAGTTAATGAAAATTCTATAGTTTATTTTTACTAAAAAAAAAATAAGGCAGTAATTCCTTTGTTTTGTGAAAGTAAAACTAAATTGATAATATTTATTTTATTAGGTTACAATTTCACATATTGTATTTTAGAAAATAAGTTTAAATCTAACTCAATTACAAAAACTAATTCAAGAGGTAAGAATTGTTTCTCTCTTATAATTTTTTTTTTCAAGTTTTATCTCTAGTTAGTATTGGATTTAAGATTTTTTAAATAAATCTCTCATATTCATTATTATTAAGTATGATGTGTCAATCATATAAAAAAGTAAATTTAATACTAACTTAATCTAAAAAATTAGTTCAAAAAATAAATATTATTTTCATTAAGGTATAATTTTAGTTATTAATTTACTCTTTTCATGATGTGTTGTTAATGTGATTTTGTCATTTTTGAAATGATTAAAAGCATAAAAAGAAGGACAAGATAAAATAAGTAAAAAAAAATAAAAATTTTATGTTGTTTGGATCATTAAAAAATAAGAAAAAAATATTTTTTCATCACTTAATTAGTCTGATAAAAAGGTGAAAAAATAATATTATGAGAAAAGACATTTCCACACCTTTTATATATTCTCTCATGACCGACCTCTCTTTCTCTCGTCTTTCAAACTACCATAAAACCATAGCTTTGATGGTTTATACATGATCGTTTTATAATCAACTGTACTTTCGTTTTATAATAAACTGTAAAAGTTAATTATTTAATGGGATATATGATTTTTTACACCATCTTTTCCTTTTTAGTTAGTATTTTTTTTCTTTTCTGTTATGCTTTTCATTTACTACAACTTGTAATCATAATTTTTTTTTGTTATCACCCACTCTTAAAAAAAAGTTCATTAAATGTTAATTAAATATATTATAGATGGGTTTATTCAATTTGTCTATTTATACTCCTTAATTTTTAGAAGCATTATTGTATTGCAACTGGGTATATAAATATTTACGAACTACTTCCACCTCCTCTCCTACATGTAGTTTTCCTTATGTAATATTTAACCCAACTTATTTTTTTCCGTAAAAAGAGAAACCGAGCCAAACATTTTTTATATAAAACTTCTCACAAAAATATAGAAGAAATCATGAGAATAGAGTTTTAGAAAAGCTCATTGAAGAGCTTGTGCAAGGCTTTTTTGTGCTGGAACTTAAGAATTCTTATATACTTATATTTTATGCTATTTTTTTTATTATTTTGTTGTATACTTATATTTTACAATATACCTATATATTTATTATTATTATTATTGAGATATTTGTTTTATTATGTAGTCCTTTGTACCTTCTTGAACATAGTCTCAAAGTTGTTTTGTGTATTACTTTGCTGCTATTTACTTTATTAATGTTGAACTGTAATTAAATTCTTATTTTTTTACTTCTTTAAAATATTATTAAGCAACAATATTTTATTTTATTACCCTGTTATAAGTTTAAAGTAAGGGTAAGTTTTGATACATTAGAAAATTTTACTGATCATTTTTAATGAGTCTTCCTTTTTTGATTATATTTTTTTATTCACAAGTCTTGAATTTGAAACTATGCTTAAAGCTTAGTTTCATTGGTACTAATGTAATGTTGGTAAACATAGAATAAGTTAAACATTATACCATTTGTAATCAATATTTAAAATCTTTTAATTATATAAATGATGAATCAAATTACTCTAAGAGAAATTTAAAGAGAATTACTCCTCATTTCTCTCATTTATTTTCTTATATTTTAATGATTTTAATAATAACATATTTTTATCAATTAGATTGTAAGAATATATGGATAAGGATGATGAAGAATTACTATTTGAAATATATATATATATATATATATATATATATATATATATATATATATATATATATATATATATATAATTTTTAAATCGTTACTAAAATAGATTATTATGAAAATCATTTATGTATTTAAATTAATTTTACTTATTTTTTTTTATATAAATGTACCTTTTATTGGATTTAATAACTATACAAAATAAATTAAATTATTTTTTTTTACCAAACAAAATTTATCTTAAAAGGTATTTTTGAATCTAAAAATGACAAATAATTTTTATTTTTTAAAAATTTTTATTTTTAGCTTTAAGAAAAGAGTATGCTTAAAAGTGTGTTGGTATCCTTTCTCTTCAAATTATAGTAATAAATTCATGTTAATTTTTTTTGTGTTTAGGACCACATGTATCTATCCTTTATAGAAAATAATCATACTTAAGCCAAGAACATTATGAGTGACAAAACTCATCCTAAGTATTTAATATTAGAAAGTGTGCTCAAACGAATGTATTATAATATAAAGTGTTAACATTTCTCTTCATCTTATATGATAAATTTATATGGGTTAAATTGCATGTTAACATTTTTTCTATTTAGGACCACAAATATCTTTTACTATATACAATTATGTTCAAGCATGATAAGACTATTATGAATGATAAAATTTTCTCTCAAATATTTAATGTAATTGCATTTTTCATATTCGAATTCAAGATCATTGATTAAGTCAGAAACCACGTCCAAAGTTTACAATTTTTTTATTATATTCAATATACATTATTATGTTATGTGTATAACTTAAAAAAAAATTAAGTTATGTATTGATAATGTAAAATAAGTTTATACTATCATCCAGTCACAACTTAATATGTATGATAAGTTGGTTGACTTTTATAATAAGTGTTTTAAAAGTTACATTAATAATAATTTGTAATTAGATAATAATGTAAAAATACTTTACCCTATGCATAACCATTAAACTTAAAAAGAAAAATACTAATGTAATAAATTATTTTTATAATTTTAATATAATAACTTCTTTTTTTAATAACAACTTTTTATTTTAAATTCTTATCTTATATATCTAATATATTGTATAAAAAATCAATTTACTTAAATATATAAATTTTTAATTTAAAATATAAGTATAAATTGTATGTGTATTGATAATGTAACGTCTTTTTATATTTTCAACTAATTAAAAATTATTATGTATTATAAATTTTTAATTTTACAATAATTATTTTACTAGTCATATTTCTAAATAATTGAGAAAGTAAAAAATACATAAAAATTAAATAAAAAAGTATATAAACAATTGTATATATAGTACCTCTACTTATAATATATATATATATATATATATATATATATATATATATATATATATATATATATATATATATATAAAATAAGATTCTTTTTTGAATTTTATTTTTCTATTTTTATAAGATTCCTTTCAAATGATCTCTTGCATTAATTATTTTTTACCAAATTATTTATAATTAATTTACATTAAATGCTATAATCTAATAATATAGATTTATTTTCTCTTAAAAAAAAAATTACTAGCACACATTTAATTAATTAGGTAAAAAGAATTAAGATTAAGTAGAGATAGTGAAATGATGAGTAAAGCTAGCAAAATGAATGTCCTGTCTTGGTATGCTAAAACCTAAAAATAGATAAACCTTACTTTATACTTTATATGTATTTCTTCTACTAGGCCATTGTTTTTGAATCTCAATCTAACCTTACATTGATCTATTAATAACATTGATGAAAATAAACAATTTAAAAAAAATTCTAGATCAAAAAAATAAAATTAAAATCATTGCCAACAAGTATAACAGTGCCATGAGCACCAACTAGCAGAGTAGAGTAGTAATGCAAACGTCAACAAGTAGAGGATAATAGCAATTAAGTTTTGCGAATTTTTCATTTTTGAGTTTAGTCTATTTGGAAAAGTAACATTATCTTATTTAGTACTTATTAGACTATTATCTTATTGTTTGTCACTATCTATTAAATTTTTTGTTTTTAATTTTTTTATTGGAACAATCTAGCCTTAACCTAATAGGCAAATCGAGTTTACTATGTCAGACAAAAAGTATTACATTTTATTTAGGCTTATTCTTTAGAAATCAAACTTAGTTTAGGAAGTTGTTTGAACTAACCATTAGAATAGAATAAGTCTTAATAATTTTAGGGATAATTTTGAATTTTTTTTAATAAATTTAATATTAAAAAGTTAGTAGTGAGAAAAAGACAAATGTTGACTTACTTTGTATTGGTTTATGTCTTCGTCTTTTCTCTCCTAAATAATTGTAGATAAGGGCCAGGAATACTACAACGGCAACCACAGACACCACAGACACCACTATAGCAATGATACTTCGTGACCTGTTGCTCTTTCCTGGAAAAGATAAAAGCATAAATCCAAATTGATTTGAGACAACAAGAAATACTTTGACAAGTCAAAACACGCGAGGATGATACAGTGAAAGACTAAAAACACTGTAATTAAATTTGAAAACATAATAAAATAACCAGTAGTGTAATTAATTACTTGTAACTTCCCAACCTAACTTACATTGCAGAGATAAAATGAAATTAATCTAATTTTTTTAACTTAAATAAAGAATAAATTATTATTTTACTCTCTAGAATAATAAGACATTGTCATAATAGTTTATTTAATTAAAAAACTATTAAATAAATTTCTAAAGTTAAAATTTATTAGTCACATGCAATAACTTATGTAGTTAACTCTGTTATGAATTATAATAATAATAAATTATAAAATTTAGGGACTATATTTATGTATAGTAAATTGTACATATTATGAATAAAATAACAAATTTTAATTTCAAAAATTTATTTAATATTTTTCTAATTTCAAAAGTTACTATGACAATTTGTTGGTAAAATGATAGTTTGTTGCTTAAATCTTCTCATATTATATACTTAGTCTCATATATAATATATATTAAAAAGAGAAAATACAAATTTTATTAAAGAAGAAATTATCAATAAAATACAAATTGGAATATTTAATAATTATAATTAATAGAAATTAAATATTATCCTTGTCAACAATGGATAGAAATTTATTCCGAGAATAATAGAAATATTAACGACTCTTTTAAATATATTTTTTTACTACTTATTAAAATATTAAAAATTATAAAATAAATAAGTCTTATTTTTATTTAATAATTTTTTGAGTCACCATAATATTAGTGAAAAATATTTACTAGTTAGCCAATTACTAATTTCTATTAAAAATTCTGTCTACAGTTAGTAAAAATACAAAAGTCAAACAGGATACATGTACCTTTTCCAGTGGTAAGGGTAATAGGAGCAGGAGGAAGAAAAGGAGGTTGTGATGAAGGTTGTGGCGCTGGTGCATCGACTATGGGATCATAAAAGGGATGGGACTCATATCTAACAGAACAGCTTTGTCCTAGATATCGACCACCTGTATTTCCATCACAAAAGGATGAAATACGGGACATAGCATACTGCAAGCATTGAGTACAGTTTTGGTAAGATAAATAAGGAGCGCACTGAAGGAGAGCATATATGGTTTCATTGCTTGATTGAACTGGAGCCTCTCCTTCTCCAAACTTACGACGGGAGTCACCGTCCGCTGCCGTGGTTCTCAGTCTGTCTACCAAGTTGTCAAGTGCTTTATCAAACTGTTCTTTGTTTGTCACGTTATTTGGATTGCATAAAACGACGTCATTAGGATCTGTTACCATTTGTTCAACTATTGAGTAGTTGGAGTAGTGTAGCATGCACAGCTCAAACCATCCAATGGCCTCTTTCTGTACTGGGCACCGATCGCTGAATTGGCTTGCCGACTGTCTGAGGCAACCACGGCATTCTTCTGGATTAACATCTCCTCTGCATAGGCCGATACCGTAGACTTTGTCAGGCTCTTCTCCGTAGGACAAATTGTAGAACCCGTAGTTAATTTCTTTGTCAGAATACATTTTTTCCAAAAGGATATTCCTGTTCTCGGCGTAGGTACCGGTGGTAAAGTTTCCGAGCTGGTTGTTACACCTATGGAACACGAATTGTAGCTGGTTGTCAGATTTGACTATGGCAAGGACAGCAGAAAATGAAAACAACAGCAGCAGCCAAGGAATCATGCCCATTGTAGTGTTCCTCCCAACTTGGTTAATTCACTTAATTGTCCGTTGAAGTGATCGAAAGACAAGGTGTAGCTAGAGAAGAATTGTGGTCATCAATGTGAAAATTACACGAACCAACTTCAATTCAAAGACTTAAAAGCATCCATACATCTACCGACAATTAATATCTAGTAGTTCAAATGTCGTCTTTTGATGAGACCTAGTCAAGTCTGCGCAGTACGCGGTATCCACTTCACTGTAAGTATATGTGAAGTACGAGTGACACCACTATAGTAAATTCTACCAAGGATCTAACTGGTATAGTAGTTGTCCATATCTATCTTTAATTGTTATATTTATAATAAAAAGTTAGGTAACAAATTGAAATTTAATTAAAAGATAGTAAGATTTAATTTAGGATACCAAATATAAAGGTGTGGTAAGATTAAGTTAATATGATTTTCTAAGTTAACTAAAAAGATTTTTATATTTAATTAAATATAAAAACTTAATATTTTGAAATATCAAACAAAACTACAATAAATTCTCACGTATTTCAAAAAGTTAAAGCTTTTAAGAAGAAGAAAACTCCTATGCTCTTATTACATATGATATAATGCGTTGGATCTAGTGTAGTTAATAAGCGTTGGATCTAGTGTAGTTAATCAAACTTATCGCAAAATATATTTGTTAGACTATGGGAGTTGATGTGGCTCCAAAAATTGACATGACTTGTAACACGCTAATTTAGCTTAAATGTTAATTCTATCAATAATCAAAACACTTTTATGTTTATACTATACATATTTTAATAACATTTAATTGTATTTTTTATTCCTTGGATTTTATAGTTGCATAATTTTCGTCTTTCTATTTTTAATTGCATCAATTAAATTTATCAAGTATTATAATTGTGTGATTTTAGTCTCTTAAGTTATAATTGTATAATTTTGATCCATTTATCGGTTTTTATTAAATAGATGTTACATTAATATTAACATGAGAAATGACATATTATATCATATTTAATATTTTTTTAAAATGGCATCATATTACATGCATAAGTCTTTAATATAAATTAAAATGAGTGATATATTATATTAACATGAGAAATGAGTGATGTCACTGAAAAATTAAAGCCATATAATAAATTCTTCAGTGATAAAAATATAGATATATTTATTATTTAAAGTTGTTTGTAAATTTTAAAATATATTTCATAAATTTTTATTGAAAATGATTAAATCAAACTCATTTTCAATATTTTAAATTTCTTGAAAATAGAAAATAGAAAGTAGAATCACACAAATCTTCCAATTTTTAAAATTTTGAAAATAAAAAATAGAAAAAAATTATAATAAAATGAAAGAAAGTTGATAAATAGTTTCAAAAGTCAGAATCATAAAATTACACAACATAAAAAAAATAGAATAATAGAATTATAGAATTAAAATTTAAAAAGTTCTAAAATGATATAAGTTTAAGTTGATTCATATTCAATTTAGCTAGATGCGATACCCGAATCGATATAGTTGAGCTTGCAATTTTAAAATCTAAATCAAATTGATGCTTCACTATTGGGAAGAGGAATTTTTAAATTAGTTAAAAATAATTTTTTATATTGATAGTAAGTTTGTAAGGACCGAAAACTTAAGATGTGAGAATATTTTACGATGATGTTAAACATGTAAAAAAATATTTTCTAGATCGACTATAAATAAGCGAGACAAGATAAAATACGTAAAAAAAAATGTGAAATCGAAAAATGCAATTTGTTTTCAAGTATAAAGACTTTAGATTTATATATAATATAAGAGTTGATTTAAATTAATGAACAATTATTAATGTGAGAATTTTCACAAAATATATAAATAAATACTAAATTGATGAAACTACGTGGCACAGGGATTATCATTTGTAAATTAAAATTGTCAATAAGTTAATTAAAAGCTAAAAGTTTTTTTTTTTAACTAAAAGCTATTTTGAAATTTGTTATTTTATTGAATTAGAAATGTTTGAAAAAATTAAATACAAAATGAAAAAAGAACATGTTTATTTTTTTTTATTTGTAGATAAAATATATATTTTTAAGTAAATAATATATTTTAGTTTTTTAGTTAATTTTAATTCTTACTTTAAAGATAATATATTTTACTAAAAATTAAAAGTAAATTATGTATATAATATATCAATAAAAAATTTATATTTTAGTAAAGGTGAGATTTTATTAAAATAATTAGTATAATATTAAATGAAGCAGTAAAAGAATTTTTTTATTAAAGTATCAATGCGATTTGGAATGACCTTGAGGGTAAGCATATCCTATAATGATAGTTCTTATGTAGTTTAAATAAATAATTTTGACTTTTGATAGGATTTGTGTAAAAAAAAATAACAGTAAAACCAAATAAAGTAGAGAAAAATAAATAAAAAATAGACGAGAAGACTTGAATTTAATCTTTTTAAATCAAGAGTTGCGGTTTCATTTATGTTTTTTTCCTCTCAATCTCAAATTTATGCAACTTTCTGAATCTATTTCCTCTTGTGTTACTATTTTATTTCTTAATTCTATTACAAAATCTTGGTCCAGTACTTCTAATATTTTGTATCTTAAGATGGTCCCTAATTTTAACTATGGTATATATAAAAATGCATATAAATATACATAATTGGTCATATAAAAATGCATACTCATAGTTTAGAGAAAACGTTGATTATGCAACCTCCCAAAACCCAATTATTTTATAAGTTTATCAATTAATTATGACATTTTCATCATTAATTAATTGATTAAAACATGCAAGGAGTGATTATTTTCTTACAAGGATGTTAAAATAATAAAGTATTTTAATAAGCAGGAGAAAGAAAAATAGAAAATTACATTTAAAAGAAAGTTTGAGGGTTCAAAGTACAAATTACAACATAACTATAAAAAGATGATTTAGCTACTTATACAAAGAGAAAGCATAGCAAAACAAACAAAAAGAAACAAACAAAGAAAAAGGTATAATGGATACAAATTTTGGTTTTCCATTCTGTACTAAGTCTTGAGCCTTGTTAAACACTCTATGATGCCTTTTGAGAACTTTAAAATTGAGGAAAGATACCAAAGAGATGGTGAAGTGGGAGAAAATAATCTCTAGAGTGCTAGGATGATGACATCTTCTATACTCTTTGACAGCTCCTTTTTAGTTAAATGAGCCTCTATGGTAAACTTGTTCTTTTTGGACCAAAAATCTTGATTTCATTATATTTTATCTTTTTTTTGTTTGTGAACTTGTATTGTATTAAACTCAATAAAAAAAATTAATTATACATGATATATATTAAAAATAATAAAATTTTTACTAAAAATCATTTAGTATTAATATACAAAATTTTGGTTTCTAAAGTATTAAGCGTGAAATGAAATAAATAAATAAACTATATAAACTTAAATGCTATTTTTATGCAAGATATGAAAAAATATTATAGGATATAAACTCGGTTATTAAATGTATCTATTTTAACTAAACAAATGTATACATAGTTAAATAAATTATAATTCAGTTGAAATGACATTGTTCAGTATATTCAAAGAAAAATAAAAATATCTCCATATTTAACCATTAACACTTCTCTTCAATTTTTATTACAAATATTCAAAAATATAAGGGTTTATAAATTGTATATTAAGCTTTTGGAATATATATATATATATATATATATATATATTTGTGACATGTACAATTGAGAAAAATAAAGACTTAACTATCCTTTTAGTTGTTTTAATTTAGATCAATTTTATTTTTCTTTTATTATATTTGAATTTTTGTTTATCCTTATATTTCAAAAATAATTGTCTCATCTTATGTGACAAATGAAATATAAGTAATTATTTTTCTTATGTATAGTCGAGAATTGAATAACATTGTTAATAATAAAATTTTTCCTCCAATATTTTTTCAATTTTCAATTGTACATGTAACAAATGATAACTTGTATTTTATTTGTCATATAAGATGATAAAACTAGTTATTTATAAAATATATGCACTAAAAAAATAATTTTAAAGTTATAGAAAAAAATAAAATTGACCTTAATTTAAGAGAGAAAAATATATTTAAGCCAAATATAAAATTGTCTAAAAATTATAAGGACTAAGAAAAAAATTTATATTTAAATATTAATTTAATAAAGCTTTTTATTTTTATTTGAGAGAAATAGAGTATAAATAGACGTAATATATATATATATATATATATATATATATATATATATATATATATGAATAATAAGATTATAATTAAATAATTTACAATAACACCTAATAAAAATAATAGTAAATAATACATTATATTATAAAATAATTTTCACCTAATATTTTGTTAAAAATATAATAATTTGAGGCATAAATTATTGAAAACTTAAAGACGAGCCATATTGACCTTTTAGTCTACTCGACTATGGCCAAATATAGACAGCTGTATATATAATATAACAAATAAATGAAAAAAGACAGTGTTAACTTACTTTGGACAGGTCTGGTTTTTGTCTTCTCGCTCCTCATTAATTGTAGATAGAAACAAAGAATACGACAACAGCAACTACCATAGACTATAGCAACGATATTTTGTGTCCAATGTTCTTTCCTATTGGGAATGCAAAACGCATAAATCCAAGTTGATTTGAGACAACGAGATATTTTTGGACGACATTGTGAAAGATTAAACCTTGAAATTAAAATTGAATACCTAATAAAATTACCAGTAGTGTAGTTAATTACTTGTGTAAAAAAAAAAAACTTGTAACTTGTATTTAGATTCTCATTCACACAATTTAGATGTAAATAATAGAAAAAACTAATACAATTAGTTACTTTTAGTACATTTTAATGTGAAAACCACCGAAACGCAACTCATAAACATATTCAAACACGTATTAAACCTTATATTGTACGGATAAAGTGAAATGAATATAATTTTTTTATAATTCATTTTTTAAAACTTATACAAATCTTATCAATAAGATACAATTTGGAAGACTTAATAATTATATTTAACAAAAAATGAAATACTATCTTTGTCAACAATAGATAAAACAAATTATTGAGAAAATAAAAAAAAAGAAAAGAAAAAAGAAAACAAGCAACAAATCATGAAGGATAGGTCTCATATCTAACAGAACAGCTTCGACCTAACAAAAAAATGAAATATGGATATATACTGCAAGCATTCACTACAAGTTACCGGCATTCAAGGCTTGTGGCTCGACATTGTATATAGCCATGCCAATCTTTTAAATACTGTGGACCATCACGTGCATTTCATTTGAACTCTTCTTGTTTTCACCTCACCCAAGTGTCAGAACAGACATTGTTATCTAAATCATAGGGCCTGTCCCGTTCTAGCCTTTTCAATATACACCAATGACGTACACCATCATGGTTGCCCATTCAAGAATTCATGTTTAGTAAGTAATTTCAATCTATAAGTTTATTTTATTAAAATAAAAATATTTGATAATTAAATAAATTTATTTACTAATTTATGATATTTTTTATTCTCAACATTTTAAGAAAATTTCTAACTTATTGTCTACGTTAAAAGCATGCTGTATTTATTTATATTAATTTTTAATGTAAATATTTAATTCAAATAAGAATTTTAAAACTAGTGAGGTCTAAGTAAGTTACTTGAATGTTATAAACTCCCTGTATGTATCGTATTCAATTCATGTGAAAAAAATTAAAATAATTTAAATTATACTTAAAAATATGATTTATATAAAAGAGAAAAGAAAAAAGAAAAAATATATAAATATATCTTTTATGTTACTTTCTATTTATCAATTAATTTAATAACTAATTTTATCAAACATTTCTATTTTAGTAATTATAATTTATTAATTTTCACATGTAAATCTTATTTTTTCTCTTTCCACCTCATTCTTTTCTTATATTTTATCATACCCAATTAATTATTTTACTAATAACATTAAATTTATAATTTTTTCAAAATTATCCCTGACATATATATATATATATATATATATAATTAACGGTAAATAGATCGTCAATTAATTGTTATACCAAAATTGCCTTATTCTAAAATTTAGGAGATTGAAATTGTGTAATTAAATAAATGAAACCAAAATCATAAATTAAATATTATAAGGAAATTAAAAGTATAATTTAATCTAAAATTCAGAAAAAAAATATTTATACAATAATTTATATAATAAATTATATAATAAAAAGAGAAAAATGAAAGAAAAGTGTATCGAAAGCTTCTTAACCCGTATCATATCAGCATCTATAGAACTATTAAAATTACTCTCGTTACTGCATTCTCCATTATTAGATAAAATTTACATTCTAAATAATAGGAAAATTTATTAGAATGCATGGTTTTTTATACGCTATCATTTAATTATGGATGGATCGTTTGATATAGAAAAACATTAATTTTTATAATAATTACTTCACAAGTGATATTTAAAACAATTTCTATGTGACTAGTGGTATAATTTTTTTTACAATAATAATATATGAAAATTAAACTCAAATAATAATAAATAAAACTTATCATAAAAAGTTTAATTTTTATGTGTAAAACAATTATAATCTCGACTAAAAAAACAAATATTTTAGGCTATCAATGCTATTTATTATTTATAAAATATTAACATCAATTTTTTTTTGTTTTTCACAAAATTTTTTCCAATTCACTAAAACAATGACAAATTTTATTTTGTGTGATTGTGGCTTGCTTGAAGGAATTTTCTCACAATTCTTACATAAATTTTACTTAATAATAAAACATATGTTACTAAGAATTTTAGTACAAGGGATCATCTAAAATTTAAGAGGAACACTTCACGTCTACACCATATTTTACGGCAAACGGTCATCTAAAGCAGAGGAGGATCACGACTCCGTCCGCACCATATTCAGACATAAGTCAATGCATAGGAACTATTTACTTTTGGCTGCAAAAGTTTTAGGGGAAAGACTTGATTATTCAATCAAAGGTAAAAACTAGTTTGGTTTGAAATGTATTTAATCAAAGTTACATTCATTTCACCCATGTAAATTACATTTACATTTAGGTTGTAAATGTATTTATTATGAATATAAAAGTTCCTAAAAAAACTACTAAAATATTAAAAGAAATATTCGCAAAATCATAAAAAAGTTTAAAAATATTCTTAGAAATATTTTCTTGATGTTGTTGCGTAATGGCATCGGCAAAAATTGATGAATAGATAAAGTGGTTGTGGAAGAATTAATTGCGTATTTGATCCTAGAGGTGCAGAACAAAGGTGGTTCCTTATGTAAAGCTGCACTCTTGGGTCCGATACTCCCGGATGCCTAATTAGTTGCAATCCTTATCCTATATCCAGATATATAACTATTAGCAACCGTTACGGGGGCAAAAACAGAGTTATATGTAGTTGGAAAGTTAGTGGCTTACATCTTGATGAAATTGGATTGGAGAATTCTATTTCTACATCAAGTTATACTTTCTTAATATTATCACTAAAATAACAAACATTTTTTTGTTAGTCAATAAGTAAAATTAAAATCTAGCGAGGATCTAGCTCACTAATCGAAGCCTCATATTCTGATGCTGGCATAGGGTTATTTCTTGGTTCATCTAACCCTGTATCTGATGGACCTCTGACATTCACAGAATATGCAGGTTGTGAGGGTACTGGAAGAGCCAGAGAGTAGCTGTTGAGCATGATGACAACTGTAGCCATGGTTGGTCTGTTCGCTAAGTTTTCTTCAACACACAGTAATCCAATATGAATGCATCTCATTATTTCGTCTCTTGAATTATTGTGCAATGTACGATCTACAATATTTAAGGCATTCCCTTCCCTCCAGTTCCTCCATGCCTGCAAGAATTTTAGTACAATGTCATGGACTATTTTAAGGCCAACAAGATTGCGACTTAAAGATTGCAGTCTTACAAAGCTTATTAGATGTTCAATATAACCACCGTCGCAAATATCACTGTTTTTGTGTCCGGTCACTATTTCAAGAAGCATAACGCCAAAACTAAATACATCTGATTTTCGTGAGAAATGTCCATACTTTACATATTCGGGTGCCATATATCCCCTGCACGATAACATGTACAAATCCAATAAGATAGAATGTATATAAATTTTTACTTTATTTTTTATGTCAAAAATAACTATTAAATTTTTTTTATTTATTTTTAGTATATTGCGATACTTACTGGGTTCCAACAACTCTATTTGTTTTTTCAAGAGTTTGATCTATTACAAACAATTTTGCCATGCCAAAATCTGATATCTTAGGATTCATTTTTTCATCCAAGAGTACGTTGCTTGCTTTGATATCGCGATGAATAATACATAGTCTTGAATCTTCGTGGAGATAAAGAATTCCTTTAGCAATACCTCCTATAATCTTGTAACGGCTTTCCCAATCTAAATATAAACGCTTGACTGGATCTACATGCCAAAGGAAACATCAATTTGTTCAGAATATTTCTTCAATTTACATTTTCTAGCAATGAAAAAGTAATAGATATGCAAGGGAGTGAAGCATAAATTGTGTTACCAAATATGAAGGAGTCAAGACTTTTATGGGGAAGAAACTCGTACACTATTATCCTTTCTCCTGTTTCCAAACAAAAGCCCAATAGTCTAACTAAATTTCGATGTTGAAGCTTGGCTCCTAATAGCAGTTCATTTTTAAATTCTATATCTCCTTGGCCAGAACCCCTGGACAACCGTTTGATAGCAACTTCTTCGCCATTGGGAAGCGTACCCTGAAAATATATGTACAAGAGTTTTGGTATGTTTAATCATCTGCTAGCTACTTAATGAAGCAAACTACGTTGGTAACAAAGAGGTTATATTTAGCTCAATATATCTTGTAAGTGTTATCCTACCTTGTAGACCGGTCCAAATCCACCTTGTCCAAGCTTATTTGCATCTGCAAAGTTATTTGTTGCGTCTATGATGGTTTGGAAGTCGAATTGTAATGTCTCAGTAGGTTCAATTTCATAGTCAGGTTCAGATTCAGATTCACCTGTGGAATGTGAGTTTAAGTGAGTTCTTCAAATGAAATTCAAGATTGAATACAATAAATTTACAAGGCATGTTTTTCTTCTACTAGAAAAAATTTAAGTCTCCCGACAAGTATAAAAAAATTTAAGTAAGAAAACATCTCATCTATTGAGGTAGATTTAAACTAATTTTTTAAGATATTAAAATTTATTCTAACAATATATTGATTTTATCAAGTTAGATTGTCATTAGAATGTATATAAATATCTAGTTTTCAATGTGAAAAATATGTTGAAAATCTTACCTTATTTAATGTGATAATTTGGATAATAAAAGATAATTTTCATCTTATAAACTAGTTTTATAAAATTAAATTATACTTGAATTCATTTTTTTATATTAGAATAAATCATAAATCCCTTAAAAAGTCACATGAGAGTTGCAAGTGGAGGATAAAATATCCTTCACTCATACTTCTTTAGTTAGTTTTTAGGGATTGAAATAGTTGAATTTTTCGTCATTTGAATTATATTTTTTTATTTTAATTATATAATTTTTATTTACTTAATTGATAATAAAAAGAATTATATGATGGATTTTTTTATTATAAATTGTTATTTCCAACATTATGAGGAAACAATTGTTAGTCTATGTTGTTAATTTGTTTAATGAACATTTCTTGAGCACATTGAGGCGCTGACTTCAAAATAAACAGTTAAGTAGAAAAGTATACTAGACTTACTTTCAAAGCTCTTCCTTGGTTTCCTTCCTCTTAAATAGATGCACGTAAAGGTAACGAGTATCATTATGGAGACAATTGGCACAATTATGGCAATGACAATACTCCGTGAGTTGCTCATACCTGAAAAACTCATTTGCATATTGAGAATCCTTCAGGAAAATGTTTAGTGAAATCGCAAAAAGTAGATATCCCTATATGATTGTGAAAGGAAACAAACTCCAAAATGGAAAATAGGAAGTTCAATAACTAATATCTATAAAAAATTTGTCAGTTAGTGTGTGATGCAGCCAAAATAATTGGAGGAAAATTAATAAAAATCCAATAGCTTCCTTCATTTGGTAGCAGTAGACAGAGGGAAAAATGGGCTCTCTAGATGACTCCATTGCTGTTTTATAATCCGTTCATTTTTGGACGAAAAACGAAAGAAAAATATTTTTAATGCAATTACAAAAATATCTTTATTTATATTATATATATTTATGATATTTTATCTCATTATATATATTTTTTCTCACACTTTTATACACCTAAATAAATGGACAGAAAAAATTATTTTTCTTTCTTTTTGTTTTTTTACTAAATAACTTAAAATTTTTATTTTATTTTTATTTTTTTTTATAAACCAAACGTACCTGTCATGTGATGAGGGGAACCTTTTCTGAACGGAGAAGGAAATGCTAGCGGTGTGGGTGAAGGTGAGACATCCGTGGTAGGATCAAAGTATGGGATGGTGTCAAGTCTAAGATTACAACTTGGTTTAAAAATTCTGACACGTACCTTGCTAGCGCAGCAGGTTGGGATATATGTTATTGCTCTAAATAAGCATTGATTGCATTGTAACTCTGATAAATCAGGTGTGCACTGCACATGAGCAAATATTGTTTGAAAGCTTGGACCTTCTTTTTTTGCTTCAGCATACTTACGTTTGGAATCACCCTTAGCAGCTCTGCTTCCTAGACTTGTAAGCAGGTCGTCAACAACTACATTAAACTCATCCGCAGTTGGTGCATTCCTTTTGTTCCATATATAATACGAAGGTTCAAATTCCATATTTCCAAATATTGAGCGGGTAGAGTAGCGCAACATGCACTGATCGTACCACCCAATTGCCTCCTTTTGGTTTGGACAAAGCCGTGTGAGAAGGACTCTTGAATTATTGAGGCAACTACGGCAAGCTTCTGCCTTCAGATCTCCTCTACACATCCCAATGGCGTTTACTTTGTCCGAGTTTTGGCCTTTGGAGACATTGTAGAAGCCATAGTCAATATTTGTGTTGGAAGAGAGGTTGGACAAAAGGGTCTTGAGGTTGGCCTGGAAGGTGCTATTAGCAGTGTAGTTCCCATTTTTGTCAATACAACGATAATTTACGAACCCTGGTTGGGCTGTGGCTTCAGGCAGGAGAATGACAAGGAGAATAAGAACTAAGAGCAAAGTTTTAGAAACTATGGCCATAGCAGCTATCCTGAAAGTGAATGAATGAGATTTAACAAGAGAAGATTGATGGCAAGTAGGCTCCCATTAATGGATCCTGAGATTTTCTTTTAAACCCATCTGCAACCAGTTATATGTCTTACAGTTTATTTGCAAGTTGAAGCAGTCATTGTGTCTTTAAGCAAGTATTTACAAAATTGATTTTGAACTATTAATTTTGAAGTCAAATGTTTTTTATTTTAAAAACAATTTAATAATAAAACTCATAATATAAAAACTATTTAAAATTACTTCAACTTTAAACTCATTTTTAATATAAATTAAATATATAAAAAATTATTTAAAATCACTTTCAATGATTTAAAATAGATTTATTTTATATAAAAATTATTTTATTTTGTTTTCTTTAATTATATGAGTAACTTGTATATAAAAACTTATTTTTATTAAAATTTTAATTAAGTTATTTATCTACTAAGCTTTTATCCTTATTGGTTTTTTTTTCTTCTAGGCTTCCAGATTAAAAATATGATTATTTTTCTTTTTTCCGGTTGAGCAAGGCAGGGCTGAAAATCCGATGATTATTTTATAGCTTGGGAACTTTGAATTGACGTGGAACTTTGAATTGACGTGGACCATACGCGTCAGAGGATTCTCGAATCCCGAACGCGGAAAGTTTTACATATACCCAACTTAAACTAGTGGCTCTGTTTTACGGTTTTGCAGCTGACGAGGAAATGCATATAATTTGAATTAATCATACATAAATTCATTAAAAGTTATTGTTGTTAATAATAAGAATTCATTTAGTCCGTACATCGTACCAGATTTAGTATTTGCTGAATTATTTAATATTTTCATATTAAGAGAAAATTATTTAATATTTTCATATTAAGAGAGAAACAAAAGATGGACAGGAAACAAAAAAAGTGAAGATAATTAAAAGCAAGTTGGTATAATATTAACACAAATATACATATTAGTTAAGCACTTTAAGTTCTAGTTGCGTTGAGATGGAATAATCATTTTGAGTTGGCATGCTTGCAATATTATTAGTGATAATTATATTTATTTACTCACTTTTTCCTTTATTTTTTTTTATCACATTCTCGTTTTATCTTTTGTTTTCTCTCTCCTTTTTCTTTTTTCTTTTTTTTATTATTTTCCTCTTGCTAGTCGTACTCACTCAGTGTTGATTTGAAAGTTGAAACAGTCAAATTTGTATCATAATTTCATATACCCACCTGAGAAAAGGGACAGAAGTCTGCGGGTAGGGTTAAACTTAATTTATTTATTTATATTAAGAGGGGTAAACTGTTATGATGGAGTAAATATTACTATGCAAACTCGGCGAGATATAATATTGTTTTATGATTTAAAAATTTATCACGGATAATGTGAAATTGAGAATATAATATTTTTATATTTATTATGAGATTTAAAAAATTATTCTTAAGTACCGGTCATGTTTAGGAAAATAGTAATGTCTTATTTAAAAATATGACAAGTTATTTTTTTAACTCAATTATAACTTCTATTTTTATTTCAATCATTTAAAATTTTTTAAAAACTCTAAAAAGATTGAAATATAACTAAACATATTTTTAATTTACTCATAAAGAATTTTTTTTATTCTCATAATCTCATTCTTGATAGTGTAATATTATCCTTTAAAACAAACGTTATCTAAAATCAAATTTATAATTTAGTTTTGAGTTTTTACTTATTAATTTTTGTTTGAACTCCTCTAAACTAGAAGCAAAGTCTATATATATTTTAACCATTTATAACAATAAATAATCTAAGAAGAATGGTTAAATTGGAATTGAAATATTTATAAAAGATAAATATATCATAATAAATTAAAATTAGTTGTAATAATTTGAATTATTCATTGATATAAATGGTTAAGATGTGTACACTTTATTCTAAAGTGTAGGATGCATTTTATAAGAATCCAAAACTATTAATTTAATTTTGGTTCTGCTTATCATGAATATAAAAGTATTTCTATTTATATATATTTTAAATAATATAGTTTTGATTAAGAAATCAGAAGAGAATATTAATTTTAAACTTAAATTTTGCATACAAATATTAGAATAAAAGAAAATTACTTGAATAGGAGTAAAGTAATAATGGATTACAATTAAAAAAAAAAGAAAGATAAATAACTTTGAGGTAAAAATTTGAAAAAATGTCATATCACAATTTTTATAAGAGAACACATGTAATATCATTTACAAGAAATAATTATATTCAAGATAAGATCATTATAACTTATAAATGATAAAAATATCTATCTAAATATTTAATACTATTGTATATTATAAAAATTTTAAATTTAAATATGTAATATTGATATTATAACATGATAAAAAAGCTTAATAAAGATGTTAATATACTAGTTGAATGGTTAAAAAAATTTATTTACGATAAACAATTACAAAAAAGTTTTACAAACTTTTACTACTTTAAAAAAAATTTATTATCCAATTATACTCCATTGTTGGTGATAAGTTAGTTGAATTTCTATAATAAATACCTTAAAAAATATAAAAATAATAATATATAATAAAAGTATATAAAACTATTTTATACAATATAATCGATAGTGTTGAAATAAAATCTAATTCAATTAGAGACTTGGAAGCAGTCGGGTATTTTGTAGCATTTTCCTTAGAAAAGGAAGGATTCTGAGTTGAGATAATTTTACACATGCATCCTTACTGGTTCTCTTCTTGTACGGCTTCCAGATTCAAAATATGATGATTTTATTTTTCTTTTTTTATCATTTTCTTCGTTGTCTCGAAAGACAGGGTGAACCGTGAAGGCCCCAATGATGATTTCGTTAGCAACTTCCGAATTGACGATTTGACGTGTGGACTGACTATACGCGTTATAAAATTCCCCAACGAGGAAGGAAAGTTTTGCAAATGCCCGAATTAAATCCGTCAGGACCAAAAGATAAAACTCAGTCTACATGGAACAATGATTTATGCTATCCTAAAATATTTTAATGGACACTTTCGCGTGCAACTTGATTCGTTTATTGGGCAAAAATACGTGTTAATAAGAGACGGCCTTGACTTGTTTTATTATTTTAAAGCCTCCATTTTCTTCGCGCGCGCACACTTATTTCTAGGTGCAATTTAATGTTATAATAATGACATTTACATAAATTAGGATAAAATTTAAGTGCAATAAGATAATTAAACATGTATACATAGGTTTTATTCCTAATTGTTTTAAAATATACTTACTTGAGAAAAAGTAAATCTACTTTAGCAAACTTTACATCCCAAGAGAACTATTTTGGTGGTTAGCCCAGGAATATCCTTGATATATATACACGTCCCAATTGCGTTAAGCTTGCCTAAGTTTTGGCCATTGGAGAAATTGGAGAAATTTTTGAAGCAATAATCAATGTCATCACAAGGTGATTCATTGATCAATCAAAACCACTTTTAAAATTAAATATTAAAATAGAATTGTTCTAAAATATATTATCAAATTAATCCGATCAATTTGTTAGTTAAATAAATGAGTTTGACTTTGACCATTTATATTACACGAAATTAATTAGTTTTACTACAACATTTCATGTGATATGACAATAAAAAAAAACTAGTCATGATGGTACCATGAGACTAGTTGAATGTATAAGACTTGAACTTTATTAGGTAGTCAAGTTTCAAGCTTAACATGTTTTGAATAATTACACATAGTTAATTATATATAACTATTTAATGAGATAAAAAAATCTTTAAATAATTTTTTATTATATTATTTATTTAAAAAACATGGATTTGCCTCCTATATGATACTTGCAGTAATTTTGAAAAAATAAATACATGTGACATAAAATTAACTAGTAAAACTAGTGAGTTTAGCTTTGACTGCTTACTCATTAATAGATGTGAGATTTTCAATTGATGTGAGTGACTCGATAGACCCAATTACAATTGCTGAAATAGATTATAATATCATCTTATAACCTGAGTTTATGTATAATTCAACCTTACATAACTGTCTTGTAAGGTAAAAATTGTCTCTCATTTATATACATTATTAAAGTCATCACTAAGGAACATAGAATTTTTAACAATATCTAAGTGTCAATTAGGCATGGCAATTAAGTCTGAATTCATAGGTACTCGTCCAACCTCACCTCGACTTTGTCAAGAAAACCCACTTTGACTAGGAATAGGATTGGGTTTGAATTTTCCTCGACTCAAGAAAATAGGGTCAGATACAAGTATAAGGATGTATTTACGTGCTTTGTCTTCATCCCAAAGTTGTCCCACTATATATATATATATATATCATATCATATCATATTTAATTATATAGTTATATATAATTTGGTATATTATAGTTATTAGCTATATAATTATGTTTATATTTTATTGTTTTATAATTATTAAAATATAAATGAATTATTGTAATAGTTAATAATTAAAGTAATAATTATAATTAAATAACAAAGATAAAACTATACATTTAACTAAAAATAAAATTTAATTTTTAAGTAATTTTAAATTTTATTTATTTATTTATTGATTTTTATATATTTTCAAATTAAAATATAATCATTAACTTAATATATTGTTTATTTAGAAATATTAAGAAAAATAAATTAAAAAATAATTGCAGAATGAGTTTCATGAGTTTTTGCAAACCTAATAAAATTGGAGAGGGTTGCAATTGAGTTTCATTTTTCTTCTGTCTTTTATAAAATCTAATTAAATATATGTAATTAACCTATTCTTCTTTATTTCTTCTTTTTTTAGAATTAATTGTAATAAAATTATTTTTATATTATAATAATATTAACTGGAGTAAATTTTTTCGTAATTTTATTTTAAATTATTAATTTTTATTTTTTGTTCTTTTATTTTCTTAAATTCAATTTAAAAAATAGAAGAATAAAGTGAATTAAAAATCCAAAAAAGAATTTCACTTGCCCCTTATGTTTTTAGTGGGATAGGGATGAATAGAGCTAAACCCGGCAAGGCATGTTCCGGTAGGCCAAGGCTAATGCTGATGTGTTTTTACCATTGAAAAGGGAAAAGTCCAAACAAAACTAGAAAGGAATTCTTTGGGGGGCAAAGGAAGACCATTACATCTTTCAAAATGAAATGCATAGCATGTAAACCTATATCTTGTAAATGAGCCATAGACGCTAGATAGTCCTCAACCAAATTAGCTTTGTTGTACACACATAGATCGTCCGATGGTCAACCTCATCTCAGAAGGCAGAGCTCAGACACTCTGAAGGTTGAATATAGGTAACATTTTAGGGGTCGTAGACCATCCAAAGCGGACCTCACCTTGGTAAGTTGACTCCATGCATCATCAACTAACCTCACCTTGGATGTCGACTCCATGCTTTATTGACCCACCTCACCTTAGAAGGTCAACTTTGACAACTGATCCCTAGCTCGAGCATGTTTGTTCAATGATATAAAGGGGTTGCCGACACCCCTGACGACAACTAAAGAAGCCCGACAACCTTGAACTTCCTAGTGATTTCACGGATAAGCCACAAACAAACAAGGTGAGGACCACTTGATGTGAGCTAACCTAGTGATTTCATGAAGAAGACTATCAAAATAGCCTGGATCAAGAGGTTGCATGAAGATTGAGAAGAGATTCAAGATCAATAAAGCTGTTAGAAAATTAGCAACTAAATATCACATCACTAAATTCGTCTGAGCAAGCCTAATCTGCTCAAGGAAAAGGGGTACAGATAGCTGGTTCTGAACTTGTTGGGCCAACTATGTTGTTGAGAGACTCCGTATGTCTTGTTTTGATGTTGAAATTGTATTTTTGTGCATTTTATCTGTATTTGGACTTCCCATTGGCCTAATTTGTGATTAAACTTTAATTAGGACACCTAGATGATTGCCTAGGTATATAAGCTCCTAGAAACACATTTATAGGAACTTTTGAATGTCAATAAGATTGAACTTTTAGCTTAATGAGAGAGTTTTCTTTCTTTTGGTTCTTAGATGAACCTCTTTAATTCTTATCAAGGATTTTATAAATTTTTGTGTGAAGTTCGCTTAATCTATTAGGATTTTGAGGTTCTTCATCTCCAATTCCTTTTTATTTTCTTGTTCTTCTTCCCTTTCTTATTTTTTCCAAATTAAAAAACTTAAACTTCAAGTTGTTATGTTGATTAGAAAAGATCCAATTGAAGGAGCTCATTGGCGCTTTGTTTCAAGCATGAAACTATCCTACTTATTCCAATTTTCAGGAAAATGAGAAAGTTTCTTTCTGCCTTGTGTTGTGCGCAAAGAGTAAGAGGATCAGGAGTGGTGTCAAAGCCTAATGTATGTAATTTGAGCCACTTTTATAATATAAAATTCCCTAATAATTACAACAGAAACAAATATAAGAGTTTGAATAAGGGTAATAAGTAAATTGAATCTTTTCACGGAAATGGTGTTAAACAATTCTTCTATCTTCTTAATTGGTTAATACCAAGCACCAAGCCTCTGTTTCTCTTGGTACATTTAATTGCATGTATGATTGTCACCTTTGACTACAATCATATGGTTCATATCTAACGAGGATGTAGACTACTGATTGAAGCCTCATTTACTGATGCATCAGCAGAGTCACTTTTTTGTTCATTTGATCCTATTTCCACGGAACTGCACCCCGAATACTGGATGTCTGATGAACATCTATTATTCATAAAATAGGCAGGTTGCAATGGAACTGGTAGAGCAGAAGAGTGGCTATCAAGCATAAGCACCACTGAAGCCATTGTTGGCCTATCAGCAACCTTTTCTTGAACGCAAAGTAACCCAATTTGAATGCATCTCATTATTTCATCTCTCAAAGCATTATTTAAGGTGGGATCTATAATATTTGCTGCTGTCCCTTTCCTCCAGTTTTTCCAAGCCTGCAAGAAATGGTTCATAGAAGAACATATTAGTTTTCTCACTTCTACCATTTCAAGTAGATTAGTTAATGCCTAATTTTCTATTATAAACCTTATAGACACAAGGAAGATAAAGAAGTTACACATACAAAGCTCGATAGATGCTCCGCATTCTCTCCATTACGAAATCCACCATTCTTTTGGCCACTTACAATCTCTAGTACTATTACACCAAAACTAAAGACATCTAACTTCATTGAAAGTTTTCCATGCCTTGCATACTCAGGTGCCATGTATCCGCTGCTTGTCAATAAGGACGGGCTCAATTAGATACAAACATTACATGTTTTCTTGATAAAGATACAGATTAGAAACTAAATAGACCTATAATATTTTGATACTTACTAGGTTCCTGCAATTTTACTTGCATTAAACTGAGTTTGATCCACAACAATTAGCCTCGCCAAGCCAAAATCTGAAATCTTAGGATTCATATTGGCATCTAAAAGGATATTACTCAATTTGAGATCACGGTGAACAATCCTCTGCTGAGAATCCTGATGAAGATAAAGAAGGCCACGTGCAATGCCTTCAATTATTTTGTAGCGTTTTTTCCAATCCAAATGTGCACTCTCGACAGGATCTATATGTCAACATGAGTAAAATCATTTAATGTTTTAAACTAGAGTCAAAACCTTTCTTCATTTAGTCATGCAAAAGAAATGATGTAATAGAGTTCCAGTTTAAGAATAAGTTAACTTACCAAATATGAAGTTGTTAAGACTTTTATTGGGAAGAAACTCATAGACAAGGATTCGCTCTTCTCTTTCAGAACAGAAACCAAGGAGCCTAACTAAATTTCGATGCTGAAGTCTGGACATTAATAGCACTTCATTCTTGAATTCAATATCTCCTTGGCCAGAGTTGCTAGATAACCTTTTGACTGCTACTTCTTGTTCATTGAAGAGAGTGCCCTGAAGATGTCAAGACAACAGTGTTTCTATGCATGTAAAATTGGCCAACAATCTGGCGGTACAGCCCTTTGATATACAAATAAATTTAATAGTAAAAATGCAATGTTTACCTTGTAAACAGGTCCAAATCCGCCTTGCCCAAGCTTGTTTGCATCAGAGAAGTTGTTTGTGGCTATTCTGATGGTATCGAAGTCAAATTGTGATGACTGTGCTTGTGTAATTTCATCATCAACCTTAGCTTCACCTAGGTTGGAGAGTTAGTTTTAAGTTTTAACGTTCGAGTATGTCAAATGGAAATTAATAGTGCAGCTTGCAAAAGTAAATGTTTCCAAAACAATTCTTCAATTTGTGATCAAGCAGAATGTAAGCAATTAATTTCTTGAAAATAATTATTTCTCATTTTGGTTTTTGTTCTGAACTCGCACTTAGTAAAATTATTTAAGAAAAAAATTCCATTCTATGTCATATCCCATGTCAATGCCAAGAAAAGGAGCATTTAATTCATTTTGATGTAGGTCTCACACGACCAAATTAAGAAATCACAGGAGAAAATATTAATTGACTCTGAAATGAAACATTAAATAAAAATCTGAACTTACTCCCAAAATGTTTTGTTGGCTTCCTCACTCTTAAATAGATGCCAATAAAGATCATCAACCCAACAAAGACAACAATAGGCACGATGTATTTGGCGATGTCAGCTTGTGATCTGTTGCTATTTCCTGCAAAAACCGAACATCTCTTGTGATTAATACAATCTTCGTCTGGAAGATATCTCAATTTAGTCATGAAACAGAGTAGAGAGACAAGAAACTAAAAAAACCACAAGGGTGCAGGAATTTTTTAGACTAAAATACCTTTAAGTACTTAGTTAAAATATTTTATTTTCTTCCCCCCTACCTTGGAATAATAATAATAATTTAAAAATGGCCAACATATGTGTGTATGAGGTTTAACTCTACTTATGATGTGCCAAATACCATGATAAGTAGTCTGAGAGTAATTTGCAGTGGTTGATGATGCAGGTGTAGGAGGATGAGATGGAGATCCTTGTGGTGGCAATTGTAGTGTTAGTGTATCAGAGGTAGGCTGGTAGAAGCTTAAGTTGTCGTATCTGATGTTACAGCTTAATTTGATAACTGCACCACCTGACCTGTTAGTACAATATTTCGGTATTTCAGAGAAGGCGCCATTTAAGCAGTCGTTGCATTCTGCCAGTGTCAAATCAGGTGAACACTGAACAACAGCATATACAGTTTCAGAACTCGGACCTGTTGCATTTCCAGCAGCATATTTACGATTGAGAGAGGAATCAGTTGTTGCAGCTTTCACTCTTAATGTTGACAGCAACTTGTTCAGCACATAACTGTACTGATCCCAGTCTGTTACATTAGTTTCCCGCCAAAAATAGAAGCGTAAATCAGATTCTTGGTAACCAAATATTGAGTAATCTGCATAGTGTACCATGCATTTATCATATCCTCCGACTCCCACTGCCTCCTTGTGATGTGGACAGTGTTTTAGGAGAAAGAAACTAGAATTGTCGAGGCAAGTACGGCATGTATGTGGGGTAAGATCTCCTCTGCAAAGCCCAGTTGCGTAGACTCTATCAGAGTCTTGTCCGTAAGAGGAATTGTAGAAGCCATAGTCAATATGCGTGTTGGAAGTGAGCCTTGAAAGAGTGGCATTGAGGTTACTCTGGTAGGTGCTATTAGGGGCGTAGTCATTGCCTGTGTAGCAAATTGCGTATTGCTCGTCGTCTCGCTCGGCACTGGCTTGAGATATCAGAATAACAAGTAGACAAAGGGAAAAGTGCATGCTTTGAGAGACCATAGTATACAATCAGTCATCAAAACTACTTATGAATTAGACTTGGTTTAAAGACAGAATGGAAGGGAGGGAAGGAGACGAGACTGCCCAAGGATTTCAACCAAAAATTCATTTTTTAATTGCGAATCATTTATCAACTCTATGACCATTCATTAAAGATAATTTGATTAATTAGAGTAGAACTTTCTTCTTCTCAATTAAGGGATGTTTACCAAATAAAAAATGATAAAAACCATTTCCTTCTCTTCTGATTTTCTTTTTCTAACTAAACATGTACAATATAATGATGTGTTGTTTTGAATACTAAATATTTTACCATCAAAATCATATTTTTTCTTCACGCACAGTATTAGTATAATTCGAATTTTGATTAAAATGTAATTATAAATATATAATATACTGCACTTAAGTTTATTCTTTTGAAAAAGTTGCCTTCCATGCTGCGACAATAGGACAATTTGTCTTTTACCTGAAATTTACGAGAATTTAATAGTAAAGTCTAAATATGTGGCGGTTTCAAGAGCAATGACTTTGGTCTTTCTCTCCGGTCCTCACGCCTTTAGAAGATGTCAAAGTTTTATGCACCGGAGTAGCGTCATGATCACGGGAGAAATCGTTGGACTAGAAATTCAAATACACAAATACTATCATATTTTTGCCATAAAAGAAAATTAATTATCTATGTTAAGATACTCAAATGAAGCATTAATAACATTAACTTCTAATAATATTATCATAATTATATTCTATACTTATTATTTTTTGAAAAATCACTCATATTTTTTTTTCCTTTTCCCTCTTTTTTATACGAATTTAATTACAATATACTCAGTATAAATATTTTTATATTATTATTTAATTTAGATTATCATATAATTAAAATTTATTAGTTTTTTAATAATCATTTTAAAAATCATATTTAAATTATTTTTAACTAATTGATGGTGTAGATTTTTTTATACAGAGTGTATTCAAATTATATATACTGTTTATAAATAATAAATACAATAGCTTTAAAAATTAATAAGGTAATGAATTGAGTTATAACTTCTAGATTACCAAAAAAAAGGTTATAATTTTCTAATATAAAATATTGTAAATGTATTTCATTCTAACTTCAACTAAAATTCATGTGATTACCTCATAAAAAAATATATAATTCATACACTTTTTAATTTATTTATCTGAACAAATATTGTAAAGATGTTGTAACAATTTAACTTGTAATTAAAAATCATTTTATTTTTAGCTTTTTTTTTTCCTTACACAGAAAAAGTTAGGTCAAATACTATATAACACCTCTTAAGAAAATAAGTAACTTATTTTTTTAATTTTTTTTATGAAAATAAAGAGCTTTTTAAAAAGCTAATTGAAGGAGCTTTTGTGAAACTTATGCGAAACAGTTTTATGTTGGAGCTAACTTCGAATAACCTCTACCTATATTTTATGCTACTTTTTATTTTTTATTACTTTGTTACATACTTATATTTTGTTGAATCTTATATTTTTTTATTATTTTTGTTATTTTTTGGGGAAAATTTTATTATTATTTGGTGTTTGTATCTTTGTGAACATGGTCTCAAAGTTGTTTTCTTCGTTGCTTTGCTTGCCTTTTAATGCTTGATTATAATGAAATTATTGTTTTTTTATTTCTTTTAAAAAACATTATTAAACAATAACATAGAATACGTTAAATAAGTTAAACATTCTATAATTTATAATCAATATATAATTTGAAAATTATCACTATATTAAATTATTATTAAAATGAATTTTTTGACATTTTAAAAAATTAAAAGTTTTAAATATTTAATTTTAACATTTGACTTAAATATGTTTTTAGTCCATGTAAAATAAACGAGCTTTGATTTTAGTTTTTGTAAAATATTTTGATCGATTTTCATCATTTGAAAATTTGTAATCACTGATTTTGATTCCTATAAAATGAGTAAATTTTGGTTTTATCCCTGTAAAGCATTTTTATTTGATTTTCATCCCTTTAAAATTTGAAAAATTAAACTTTAGTCCCTAATTTTCATTTTAAGATAGATAAATAACATTTATTTTAGGGATTTAATATTTTTTTAAAGATATCATATGCTAACATGATACCACATACACTAGTTTTGATGGTCACTTGATCTTCTTTTGAAGGTATATGTAACTAACAAATGTTACGTAATAGGAAGGACCAAAAACAAAATTCAAGTTTTAAAGGGATAAAAATTGATAAAAAATTTAGAAGGACTAAAATAAAAAATTATTTAATTTACAGGGACTGAAAATATATATATTTAAGTCTTAATGTTTTTATTCATTTTTATTATTATTAAAATAATTTATGTAAATTATGAATTTTACTAATTTTTTTTTTATAAATATGTCTTTTATTGGACGGGATAACCATTTTTAAAATAAATCAAAGTTTCTAAAAAAAATTACTAAAATTAAAATGTGCTTTTAAGATGAAAAAAAAACTCACAAATAACTTCTACTTTTATTTTAAATTTTAATTTAAGAAAATAAAAAATGTACCAAACATACCGGATTATCCTTAGGAATTTTTTTTATCTATTTAATGAATGAGAATTTACTTTATAAATATATTATAAAATACAAACCTATCAATCTTTTATGTTAGGGATAGTTATTGAATGCTACTATTAGAGATTTCTAATCTCAATACTTATTTCTATTTAATTTCACTTAAATAATTTATAATCTTTATTATGAGTACAAGTTTAATTGTCTAAAGAATTATGATCTAAATAAATTAGAAAATCTGGTAGACAAAATGAGAAATAAAATTGAATTAAAAATCCAAACTAAAATTTTTATAGAATGAACCTAAGCTAGTCCCAACATTTTCTTCAATTGCATAGAAACACCCCCCCCGCGCGCCCCAATTTTTTTTTTGTTTTCTTTAAATTGTAATTATAGTTTTTTTTTTTCAAAATCAATCGATCTTCTTTCTTGATTTCCTATTGAAATCGTGTTTTGTAAATTGCGAATTACCATTTGATCCCTGCGAATGATATTTGGAGTCTTACAGTTTTATTTTTTTTTACAACTACTCAATACATTTGTCAAGTCTCATCATTTATAAACTCACTTTTTGAAATAAAAAAATTTATATACAATTTCTTAAGTATTTTTATATTATTTTTATTAGACTTGAAATTTTGTATTGTAAATTTACATTGACACTAAATTTTTTTATTGCGTGAATTATAGAGGTAAAATTGTAATTTTAATTAAAAAATAACACTAAAAATATATTAATTAAAAATTGCATAAAAATTTGTCCTCTTAAAATTTATGAATTATTGGATTAAAAACTATATCTTGTATATTTCTTGTTGAACTATTGGAGATCACACCCAAAAAACTATTGTTATATTTCTAAAGTGACGATTAGTACTAGCGTGGACCCTGAGCTACTTGTTAATATTATGCAACGTATAAAGATAATTTCGTTAAGCTGTCAAATCTTTTTAGTCTTGACTATAATCTTGCATGTTCAGTGACTAGTTTATTCTTAAAATTTTAAGACAATAAAATTGAATCTTAGTATATTATTAAAAGCTGTAGAATATTGTGCCACTTGGACCCAAAAACAGAAAGTGCCTTCGGCAAATTCAAATCATGGACAAATGAAAAAGGGAAGTGTAAGGATAATGTAACGTTTAAGAGTTTGGCAGATTGGGTCTTCATAGCGTCATACATAATGCATTGATGGTTCACTGTTTCAGTTAAACTCAAGGGGTGTTCTTTGAAGGATTTCAAATGGTTATTTGGCACCAAATCCTTTCCATTTCGAGATCAACATAATGCCTTAGTTGTTGTGTCATCATCAGTTATCATATTAGTGCAACAACCTAGCAAGAACACAAACAATTGTAAGTGACTATCAGCAAACATAATCCAACAGCAAGTTGTTAGAGTTAGGAGATGGAATTCTCATAAATTCAGCTGGGACTCATACTTGGATTCTCAATAATCAGTTCAAGCCAATTGTTTATTGCTTCCAGCTACACTTATCAAAGTTGACTCCTCCTCCTCAAAATATATGCTTCAATGGATTTAAAAGACAACCAGAATAGTATGCCTCTTTTCACAGAAATGGTGTTGAACAATTCTTCTATCTTCTTAGCAATAGCAAGCACCAAGCATCTGTTTCTCTTGATACATTTAATTGTAGTTATGATTGTCACCTTTGACTTCAATCATATGATTCATATCTAACGAGGATGAAGACTACTAATTGAAGCCTCATTTGCTGATGCATCAGCTGAGTCATTTTTCTGTTCATTTGATCCTGTTTCCACAGAACTGCACCCCGACAATTGGATGTCTGATAAACATCTATTATACATAAAATAGGCAGGTTGCAATGGTACTGGTAGAGCGAAAGAGTGGCTATCAAGCATAAGCACCACTGAAGCCATTGTTGGTCTATCAGCAACCTTTTCTTGAACACAGAGTAGCCCAATGTGAATGCATCTCACTATTTCTTCTCTCAGAGCATTATTTAAGGTGGGATCTATAATATTGTATGTTGTTCCTTTCTTCCAGCTTTTCCAAGCCTGCAAGTAGTTCATCCTAGAAAACATTAGTTCCATTTTTTCACTTCTAAATTTCAAATTGATTAATTAATGCCTAATTTTCTATTATAACCTTACAAAGACAAGGAAGATAAAGAAGTAGACATACAAAGCTTAATAGATGCTCCACATTCTCTCCATTACGAAATCCACCATTCTTTTGGCCACTTACAATCTCTAGTACCATTACACCAAAACTAAAGACATCTAACTTCATTGAAAGTTTTCCATGCCTTGCATACTCAGGTGCCATGTATCCGCTGCTTGTCAATAAGGACGGGCTCAATTAGATACAAACATTACATGCTTTCTTGATAAAGATACAGATTAGAAACTAAATAGACCTATAATATTTTGATACTTACTAGGTTCCTGCAATTTTACTTGCATTAAACTGAGTTTGATCCACAAAAAATAGCCTTGCCAAGCCAAAATCTGAAATCTTAGGATTCATATTGGCATCTAAAAGAATATTACTCAATTTGAGATCACGGTGAACAATCCTCTGCTGAGAATCCTGATGAAGATAAAGAAGGCCACGTGCAATGCCTTCAATTATTTTGTAGCGTTTTTTCCAATCCAAATGTGAACGCTGGACAGGATCTATATGTCAACATGAGCAAAATCATTTAATGTTTTAAACTAGAGTAAAAACCTTTCTTCATTTAGTCATGCAAAAGAAATGATGTAATAGAGTTCCACTTTAAGAATAAGTTAACTTACCAAATATGAAGTTGTTAAGACTTTTATTGGGAAGAAACTCATAGACAAGGATTCGCTCTTCTCTTTCAAAACAGAAACCAAGGAGCCTAACTAAATTTCGATGCTGAAGTCTGGACATTAATAGCACTTCATTCTTGAATTCAATATCTCCTTGACCAGAGTTGCTAGATAACCTTTTGACTGCTACTTCTTGTTCATTGAAGAGAGTGCTCTGAAGATGTCAAGGTAACAGTGTTCTATGCATGTAAAATTGGCCAACAATCTGGAGGTACTGCCTTTTGATATACAAATAAATTTAATAGTAAAAATGCAATGTTTACCTTGTAAACAGGTCCAAATCCACCTTGTCCAAGCTTGTTTGCATCAGAAAAGTTGTTTGTGGCTATTCTGATGGTATCGAAGTCAAATTGTGATGACTGTGCTTGTGTAATTTCATCATCAACCTTAGCTTCACCTAGGTTGGAGAGGTAGTTTTAAGTTTAAACGGTCGAGTTTGTCAAATGGAAATTAATAGTGCAGCTTGCAAAAGTAAATGTTTCCAAAACAATTCTTCAATTTGTGATCAAGCAGAATGTAAGCAATTAATTTCTTGAAAATAATTATTTCTCTTTTTGGTTTTTGTTCTGAACTCGCACTTAGTAAAATTATTTAAGAAAAAAATTCCATTCTATGATCTCATATCAATGCTGGAAAAAAAAATTGATTATTCATATTTTTATCTTGCTGCAGGTCCACATGACCAAAGTAAGAGATCACCAGGAGAAAATATTGATTCACTCTCACATGAAACATTAAATAAACATCTGAACTTACTCTCAAGATGTTTTTTTGGCTTCCTCAACCTTAAATAGATGCAAATAAAGATCAGCAACCCAACAAAGACAACCGTAGGAAAAACGTATTTGGCGATGACAGCTCTTGATCTGTTGCTTTTTCCTGCACAAACCGAAGATCTCTTCTGATTAATACAATCCTTGTCTGGAAGATATCTCAATTTAGTTATGAAATTATGTAGAGCCAAGGAATTCAAGATATCCCTACGATGCTGAAATTTTTATCTTTAGGTACTTAGTTAAAATGTTTATATTTTCCTTACATTGAAATAATAATAATTAAAAAAAAAAAAATCCTCCACAACTTGTGCGTGTGTGAGGTTTAACTTTACTTATGATGTGCGAAATAGACGTTGCTTGATGCAGGGTTGAGCTTGAGGATCAATAATGTACATGTAACCATGTTGTAAGAATACCATGATAAGTAGTCTCTGAGAAATTTGCAGTGGTGGATGGTGTAGGTGAAGGAGGAGATGGAGATGGAGATGGAGATGGAGATCCTAGTGATGACAATTGTAGTGTGAGCGTATCAGGCGTAGGCTCATAAAATCTGGAGTTGTCGTATCTGAAGTTACAGCTAAATTTAATAACCATACCACCTGACCTGTTATTGCAACATTTTGGTATTTCTGAAAAGGCACCATCTAAGCAGTCGTTGCATTCTGCCAGTGTCAAATCAGGTGAACACTGAACAACAGCATGTACAGTTTCAGAACTCGGATCTGTTGCATTTCCTGCAGCATATTTACGATTGAGATATGAGTCTGTTGTTGCAGCTTTTACTCTAAGTGTTGACAGCAACTTGTTCAGCATATAACTGTACTGATCCCAATCTATTACACTAGTTTCACTCCGCAAGTAGACCCGGAAATCAGAATCATAGTAACCTAATACCGACCGATATGAATAGTGCAACATGCATTCTTCATATCCTCCTGCTGCCCGCCTCTGATGTGGACACTGCTTTAGGAGAAGGAAACTAGAATTTTTAAGGCAAGTACGGCATTTTTGTGGGGTAACATCTCCTCTGCAAAGCCCAGTTGCATAGACTCTATCAGAGTCTTGGCCGTAGGAGGAATTGTAGAAGCCATAGTCAATTTGCGTGTTTGAAGTGAGCCTTGAAAGAACGGTATTGAGGTTGCTCTCGTAGGTGCTATTAGGGGCATAATCTCCACCTTCTTTTATGCAGACAGCGTATTCATATTCGGGCTTAGAAATTGCTTCAGATGTCAGAGTAACAAGTAGACAAAGAAAAGAAATATTTCTTCGAAGGACCATGGTATATGATGCTGCAATGTTGTATATGTTTTCAACAAAGTATGAGTGAGATTTCCACTCATACTATTAACTATGTGTCGTAATGTAATGTTATAATGTTATAATTTGTCGTTGAGTGTTTCTTGTAATCTGACTAATGGTTTGTGTTTGACCCGTAATTTGCAAATAATCGTTCACTTGACTACGTATGCTGCCAAGGTCTGTACCATTCATCATATTTTCTGTTTTTTAATTATTGTGTAATAACCAATTAACGGCTAATATTTGACTTATTTTCAGCTACAAACAAAGTTGGCTGAAGAGGATTAATTTGCTTTAGTACGGTACACATCATATTTAGACAGCTGGAAGCTTTGGGCATGAAATTCAAACAGTATAGTACCTACCCACTAAAAATCTATTTATTTATATTTTGTGTCCTCCTAAGATAACATAAAATAATATGAATGCGTTTATTCCGACAGAATTTACCTTTTTTAATTTATTTTTCTAAACAAATAAAGGGTAAAGTTGATGTCAGAATTTAGACTTGTATATGACATTTTTAAAAGTAGGGTTTTTCCATAATTAACCTTTTCAAAACATAAACCAACAAAATTGTTAGTCTTACAGATACTTTAGTTGTTTAAATGTGCTAATTAGAATTAATTTTTATGATTAATTAATTGTAGAGATTAATCATTTTCGAAGTACATATAAAAAACATCTTTGTTTGTAGACATAAGTTAGGCGGGTCAAAATAATGAAACAAGATGGAATGACAAGGAATTCGATCCTACCAAAATAATATTATCGTAATTAGCACAATCTATAAAACAAATTTATAAACATGATTAATTTTTATGGAGACGGAGTTCTCTTGAATAATTTTTGGGGAAGACAAGTAACATATTTTTTTAACATAATTTTTTTATTGGTAAAAAATTATTAAAAATTACAAAATTTGGTGGATATCACTTTTTATTTAATGAGTTTATTCTAATTTTATAATTTTTTATAAATTTTAATTAATAATAAAGTGCGTTAGAAAAGTAAATTAAAAAATATATTTTTAGTACTCTTTTCATTTTTATTATACAGAAATGAATATGATCTTTTTATTTGTTGGGACAAATATATTATGTTAGGAGAAGAGACTCCTTGTAAGTTCAGTAAAAACTATCAACTTCAACAAAATTTTATAATACAATTTACAAATTATTTATTAATAACGAAAATGTTAACTTTATTGTTATACAATTCTTACTGTGTATTTATTTTATATTCTTTTCCTTCAATTTTTTTTTATATAAGCTCTCTTATTTAAAAGGTAACAAGAAGCTACTATTATTATAAAGATTGTTCCAATGTGTGCATATCTTAGCTCACCCATTCATAACAATAAATGTTTTATATTTTTTATGATTTATTTAAATTTGTCACCGTAGATTTATTTTAAAAAAATAAAAATATTATTTGTTTTTTTTTCAACACCACACTATTATCATTATTATTGTTTTTGTTACTATAATCACTTCCATAGTCATCACTATTATCATTATCACTGTCATCGTTGTGGGTATTACTTTGTTATATATATCACTACAATAATTGTCACATTATAATATTGTGGGGTGACAACAACTACGAACTACTGCTGCGATAATGATAACAATAATGATAGTGATGATAATAATAATAATAATGATAAAAACAACAACAATAATATGTATTTATTTTAAAAAAATAAATTTATTATAACAAATTTAAATTAGTTATAATTAACTATCAGAATTTTTTTTTTTATTATTATTATTATTACTATTATTACTATTATTACTATTATTATTATTATTATTATTATTATTATTATTATTATTATTATTATTATTATTATTATTATTATTATTATTATTATTATTATTATTATTATTATTAACTATTAGGATGCATGATATTTCATTGTAAATACAATATTTTTTTTTAGTAAATTAGGAAGTATTTTGAACTTATTTTTTATTCAATTAATCTTTCTCCCATTATGTATACCTTCAATTATAACTTTATGTGCAAATGGAAAATCGAATCTCAAATCTTAGTTAATAAATTAAAATTTCAAATCACTTATATGAACAACATTAAGTAGGAATATCTTCTCATAAAATTAACTTGCACTTTCCTTAGACTTTATATTAACTTGCACTTTAATTAGAGGAGGATAGTGATTCAAAATATAATTAAATATATATGTTTTCACTTTAATTAGAGGAAAACAATCCTTCGAAATATAATTAGATATATATAGTAGGAATTGTTTCTAAGAGTATTTTTTAGGAGACATAAATTAATAGGTGTTTGACCATTAAAAAAAATAAACTATTAAAATAAAAAATATTTTTTTATTAAATAATTCCTTTTGACACTGTTATGGTCACGGTTGCGGAGAGTGAAGTGTAGAAAGTAGGAGGCGTCATCAGCAACGGGGCGCCTTGCATATTTTTTTGATGTTTTTTTTTTCGTTTTGATGAAAGGATTTGTTGGAGATGGGGAGGCGCTTGGTGAAATGGAGTTTTTAGTTTTTTTTTTTCATTTTTATTTTGATTTTTTACTATTCCGTTTTGGTAGAGATTTAGTGAAATGGGAGACGCCTAAGCAAATAGTGCCTTTAGCTCTATATTTTTGTGTTTAATTTTGTGTGTTTTTTTTTATTTGAGAAAGTATTATGTATTGGGAAGTAAAAAAAACATTTTCTAACTTTCTTCACCTTAACCTCCTCTACAGTATTAAAAATACACTACTTTAATAAAAAAAATTATTTTAATAGTTTCTTTTTCTAGGACGGTGAAACATCCTAAATCAACATCAAACTCGAAATTATTTTTTTAGGAGGAAGCGAGGTTAACTGCTTTTAAGTTAGTGGTTTGAATTGTCAAATAGAAGAGGTCCATACCACTTTCACTTTCATCAATACATTTAAATTTTGCTTTTTGATCATAATACAAATTTGAAAAAATGTTTTTGAAACTATTAAATTCTAATCAAACATAATTTTAAAATTAATTTAAATAGAATGTATTAATAATATAATTTTTTATATGGTTATCAAATAATATATATAGAGAGAGGGGAAGAGGGTATGTTTGATAAAATTCACTTATATATTAAGTTATTGAAAGTATTTAGGGTATCTTCAAAGAAAATTATTTAACTTAATAAAATAATATTTTAATGTGTTACGTATAATTTTGGATTTTTTAAAATTAAAAAGAATTATTTATATAAATAATTATTTTTTATAGGTTGTTTAATATTTATATATATAAATATAAAATAAAATATAAAATATAAAAGGAGAAAGAGAAGATATTTGTAAGTAAAGCAATTGAAAAAATTTCATTAGAGTAAAAATTAATTAAGTTGTTTAAAATTAATGTAGTGTATATGACTAAAAAAATAAAGTAAATTATTTATATATAATTTTATAAATATAAAGTAATATAAAATAACATATTTGTTTATTTAATTATAACTAATTAAATTTATTTCTAATAACTTATCATCTTAAAAATTAGAAAAATTAGGAAAATAATTTGATGATTTTAAAGGAAGTTGTGGGTTCAATAAAGAATGCAGCCACCGATGTGTGTGATTATGAGAGTGGAAGAATCGAAAATGAAAGTGACAGGATATGCAAAAGATGTGTTAATTTTTTTTAAAAGTAAGAATTCAAGTAAATTAAAGAGAATAAAAATTAAAAAAATTAATAAATTTTTATAAACTATAAACTAGTTGAAATAACTTATAAAAATAATTTAAAATTACTAAAATAAATTGAAACTAATTTATAAGTCAGCAACTTATCAAACAGATTATGATGGTTAATATCTAATAACCTTTTATCTTTCTTCCATTCTTTTTACACAACATTTATTTTTGAACATTTTTAATATCTTGTTATACTTCGAATACATAAAGTGAATTAAATCCTTTACATTGCTTATTCCATCTATTCATAATTACCACTATCCTATCTTTAATTTAAAGATTAAAAATATCCTGATAATGTAAGATGAGATGGATGTCCGATGATATTATAATTTACTGATATAGTATATTATTATTGGAGGAATGTGCGGGGAGGGAGTTCTAGGGGTGTGTGTTTTAAAACAATGTTTTATAAAATAATTTTACAAACTAATTTTTTAGAAAGTATAAATTAGGAAAGAAGATGCGAGAGGGCATGAGTAATTTAAAACTGAAAATAGGAAAGCAGAATAACATAAAGAGGTTTTGTTTTTTATTTTAAAAACTAATAAAAGAGCTATCAATTTTCAAAACAGTTTTCAAAAACTACACTTATCAAATAAGTTTTCTTGTTGTTTTTATTTTTAAAAATTCAAAACCATTTTCAAAAGTAGAAATCAAAATGTACCTAAAAGTTGATGATCCGTGACCAAGGAATAATGAAGTTTAAAGATATTGCAGAAGTAAATGCTATATTATATTGAGAAAAAAAGATAAGACGTTATAAGAAAATGAAAGAAATAAAAATTATTTTTTTTAAGTTTGATTATCTTTGGTAACTCATTTTTTTAGTAACTCATTTTTTTAGTATTTGGTTATAAAGAATTATATGTAAAGTATGTGTTTTATGGAAAAATAAGAATGATAAGAGATGAATTTATTTAAAAAAAAAAAAGAGAACATGTAATTTATTTTTTATTTTATGAAAATAGAAGAGTAAAATAGTAAGTTAAAACTTACGAGTGATAATTAAAGAAAAATACACTTCAACAATTATATCTTATAAATAGAGAGTTTTCTAACTTACTCTAAGTTAAAAATGAGATTAAATAACTCTAAAGATAATTTATACAATTAATTATATATTTTAAGAAGAGTGGTACAATTTTTTTAATTACACCCGATAAATAAAATGTCATAAGACAATAGCTACAGCCTGAATGCGTCTTGTTTCTAACCTTTGGTTCCTCTTTTTGATTTTCTTAACACAACTGGACTAACTAAGCTAGTATTAAAAAAAAGAGAATCTTAAATCAAGTTTATTCTGGGTAGTGGATACAGTAAAAAAAGAGAAATAAGAAATTGGTAACTAAAGTCAACAAGTGTCACGTTTATCAGTAAACTCTAGCGAGGAAATGGCTCAGTAATCGTAGCATCATTTACTGATACTTGGCCAGATTGAATATTTGACTCATCCGATGTTCCTGTTGGATCATGCTCATCTGATTGAATGACTGATAAACTTCTACTGTTCATAGAGAAAGAAGGCTGTGAGGGCAATGGAAGAGTAACAGAGTAGCTGTTAAGCATAAGTACAACAGAAGCCATGGTTGGTCTATCAGCCACATTTTCCTGAACACAAAGCAACGCGATGTGGATACATCTCATTATTTCATTTCTCGAACCATCAATAACTGTGGGATCAACAATGTTTGAGGCTGTCCCTTCCCTCCAGTATTGCCATGTCTGCAAGTAGTTGATCAATAAAAACAAATGTTGGTTCAGTCTTGAGGTCTACAATTCCATAATCAACTAACTGGACCTAACCTTAAGAACAAAGAAAGCAAGTAATGAAAAGAAGGTTTATTACTTACAGAGGTTAGTAAGTCCCCTACATTCTCTCCTCTACGTACCCCTCTATTTTTCTGGCCACTTACAATCTCCAAAACCATTACACCAAAACTAAAAACATCAGACTTCACTGAGAATTGTCCATGCATAGCATATTCTGGTGCCATATATCCACTGCATGTAAACATGGATCAGCTCAATCACATACAAATATTAACAACTTTCTTAAGTTCACCTTGAAGATTTTTTTTGTTTTAATTGAAGACAGTGATTAGTAAAAGCTAATTTGCCATAGAACATTCTAATACTTACTAGGTTCCTACAATTCTACTTGTATTGCCCTGAGTTTGATCCACTTCAAATAATTTTGCCAGGCCAAAGTCTGATATTTTAGGATGCATTTCTGCGTCTAAAAGAACATTGCTTGTTTTGAGATCACGGTGAATAATCCTCAAACGTGAATCTTCGTGAAGGTAAAGAAGGCCTCTAGCGATGCCTCCTATGATTTTGTATCGCATTTCCCAGGACAATTGTGCACGTCTAATTTGATCTGTAAACCGAAGCCAAGATATAATATTCTAAATGAGTTAAGAATGTTTATAAATGAAACTGGGGATGGAAAGTTCCATCAACCAAAAGTTTTAACTCACCAAATATGAAGAAATCAAGGCTTTTATTGGGGACAAATTCATACACCAGTAGCCTTTCTCTTCTTTCCAAACAAAATCCAAGTAGCTTAACTAAATTTCGGTGCTGAAGCTTGGCCACTAACAGCACTTCATTCTTAAACTCTATGTCTCCTTGGAGGGAATTCCCAGACAACCTTTTGACTGCAACTTCCTGACCATTGGAGAGCTTACCCTGAAAAAATAATTTTGATGAATATAGGTCAAGGCAACAAGCCTATATCAGGCATACTACATTTTGTAGATGGGATTACATTTGTATTTGAGTGTTATATTTACCTTGTAAACAGGTCCAAATCCTCCTTGTCCCAGCTTATTTGCATCAGAAAAGTTGTTGGTAGCAGCCGTGACTGTGGCGAAATCCAATTGCAATGTCTCCTCTGATGTAATTTCATCATCATTTTCAGCTTCAACTGGGAATGAGATGCAACCAATCAATTCTCCAAATGGAATTCTAGTTCATTTTTGGATTATCATCTTATGACAATAGCTTATTTGTACTTTTTCATTAACGATAATAATAATTTTTTGGGAACTTGATAGAACATATGATATGAATGCAATTTGTGATATCGTTTATTTGTTATTATTTTAACTATTTATGTTATGGCAATCGGCCGAATAAATTGTACAGTGAATTATATGAAATAAGCTGTTAAACCATTTTAAATTCTTTTCTACTCTCGCAAATTGCATTTTATTATATGAACACTAACTTAAAGCCTAATGCAAGTGATTTTTCTTCCATTTTACTTCTTCTCTATTATGATTTGTGATTGAACCATGCATTTTTTTTTTCAATAATGGAAGAAATATTTCATATTCTATTATTCCGCAAAATCTACAATAACTAGAATACTAAAAATAGCAACTATAGTAGAACATTTTGATTTTTGCACTGAAAATTTCATTGCACACAAGGAGGGCCCAAATTGACAAATAACATATTAAGAGAAAATGCCATGCTAGCTTACCTTCAATGTGTGTCCGTGACCTCATTCTTAAATAGACGCAGATAAGGATGACTAGTATGCCAAAGGCAATAATTGGCACAACTATTGCTATTAAAGTTCGAGATGTGTTGCTCTTTCCTGCCAAAACAGAACAATCTTGTTAACATATTTCTAGGATTGAGGATAATTAGTTTTCAACAAGTCCTATCGCTAGTTCCTTGAAAAGGCTGTCATCAACAAGTGTTTCAATTTTGTAGAACACTCATCCTTTCTAGGTCTTACCTTTAAATATCCATAAAAAGAAACTACTACTACTTTAAAGTTCAATTATTAGTTCACGGGTAGTCATTATTTTACATTTCAAGCAGGATCTAACATTTACCTTCTTCTGTGGACAAGGTATCTGTTGATGAAGGAGGAAGAGTAGACACCTTTGGTGCTGGTGCTGGTGGTATTGCAACATATGTAGGATCATAGAAGGGGTAAATCTCATATCTGAAGTTACAACTAGGTCTTCCAATTCTACCACCTTTTTTGCTATCACAACATCGTGGAATTTCTGAGATAGCCCCATCCAAGCATGCAGTGCAGTCTTGTTCTGACAAATCAGGTGTACACTGCACAAGACCATATATGGTTTGAAAGGCTGGTCCTGATACATTTGCTGTAGCAAACTTAAGCCGGGAGTCCCCTAGTGAAGCCTTGCTTTTAAGGCTATCTAGCAAGTTCCTCAGCACTTGATTGAATTGATCAACATCTGTCGCATTACCAGTGTTCCACATATAGAAACTAGGTGAAGCTTCCATGGTATTGAATATTGAGCGGTTGGAGTAGCGCAACATGCAGTTGTCATACCACCCAATTGCCTCCTTCTGATTTGGACACAGTTGTGTGAGAAGTACTTTAGAATCATTGAAGCAGCTGCGGCAAGCATCTGGCTTAACATCTCCTCTGCACAGCCCAATTGCGTTTACTCTGTCACTATCTTGGCCATAAGTAAAATTGTAGAAGCCATAGTCAATCTGTGTGTTGGAAGAGAGGTTGGACAAAAGGGTGTTGAGGTTGTTCTGATAGGTGCTATTAGCAGTGTAATTACCATTGTCATTGATACAGAAGTGGTATAAGAAACTTGGTTGGGCGTTGGATTGAGATATGGATACGAGTATAACGAGGATACAAAGAAATGAAGGCATTCTTGAAACCATGGCCATAGTTGTTCGGTCGGAGTAAGGAACTACTAGAGATAATTAGGGAAGATTGAAGTTAGGTAAAGACCATGACTTAAAAAACTTATACAATTCAACAAGTGGAAACATGAACATTTAACTATTGACCTGAAGGTCCGTGTGCGTTTTTATTTCTTTATTATTGCTTTATAACAAAGATTGCCACATTGCCAATAAGAGACTTCGTTGAAAAAAGTGTGCAAAAACTAGCCTCATGTTACAGACCAAATGAAGGAACCGGTGATTGAGGTCATGCATTGACCCACATAACATTAATAGAATAGATTTGGCTGAAAAGTGAGATCTCTAAATCCACTTGACTAATTCCTACCACTTTGGGATTTTACCGAATCGGATGGACTTTGAACAAATCTTTTTTTTTTTTCCTTACATTGGAATAATAATAAAAATCCTCCCCAACATTTGTGTGTGTGAGGTTTAACTTTACTTATGATGTGCGAAATAGATGTTGCTTAATGGAGGGTTGAGCTTGAGGATCAATAATGTACTTGTAACCATGTTGTAATAATACCATGATAAGTAGTCTCTGAGGAATTTGCAGTGGTGGATGGAGAAGGTGATGGAGATCCTTGACTCCTTTTGGTGACAAAACAATTGTAGTGTTAGTGTAAAGGCGTAGAAGCTGGAGTTGTCGTATCTGAAGTTACATCTTACTTTAATATAAAACACCACCACCTGACCTGTAATTACAACATTTGGGAGCATTGTGCTACTGCCAAATAAGGTGAGCACTGAACAACAGCATATATTGTTTGTAAATTCGGACCTGTTGCATTTCCCGACAACAACTCCTTCAGAAAATAACTGCACTCATCCCAATCTGTTACATTAGTTTTATTCGACAAATAAGCCCAACGATTGTATCAATAATTATTCTATAAGGTTGTTTAATTCTATTTTTATTTGGAATAAGCTAGATAATTCTATTTAAAATTTTCAAATAAAAATATTAAAGATAATTTAGTTTAATTAAAATAATTTTTTATTTTAACAATTTTACAATTTTTAGATGATTAAAATTAAGTGAAGTCTTTTTTTTTTTTTATCTTTTCAAAACTTGCTACCAAATAAAAGAAACGAGAAAAATCATTTCTTTCTCTTCTGATTTTTTTTTCTAACCAAACACGTAAAATATAGCTATGTACAATTTCTCTTCTAATTTTAATAATATTTTATAAACAAAATCATAGTTTTTTCTTCACGCACAAATTAATAGTCAACTCTAAATATGTGGTAGTCCTCACGCCTTTAGAAGATGTCAAAGTTTGATCACTTTCACGGGCGGAACAGTGGGACGAGAAATTCAAATATAACGATGAGAGGAAACAGTGTACGTATGGTTACAGTAAATAAATTTTATATTATTATTTAATCACAAAATATTATAAATAGTTTATTTTTATAATAATTATTTTTAAATTATATTTATTATAATTTTTATTAGTTGATAAGGTAAAAAAAACTATATTAACGTTGTATTGAAATTAAACTCAAGAAAAAAAATTATCAATTTTGTCATAAAATAAAATTAATTATCCATATTAAGATAATAAAATGAAAAAAAATATATTAACATTAACTTCTCATGGATCATCATAATAATATTTATACATATTATTCTTTTAAAAATTACTCATGGTCCCCTCCTCTTTTAATAAGAATTTGATTGAAACACACGTATATATTTTTATATTATTATTTAATTTTAAATTATCATATGATTAAATAATTATTTTTAAAGTTATATTTAAGATAATTTTAATTAGTTGAGAGTGTAAAAAAATTACATTAATAAAAAAATACTATATGCATTGTATAAAAAAAATTTCTTTTGTAATTTAATTATAAATTATTATTTATAATAAATTTATTAATTTTTATAATAATTATTTTAAAAGTTATATCTATCATAATTTTGTATTTATCGACAATATAAAACCTTTTTACCCATTAGAATATAAATATTATATTCTAACCAAAATATAAGACTTATTTAAAAATAATATTATATATATAATTATTAGAATGACTCATTAATTTAATCTATAAAATTATAATAGAAGTCTTTAAATTGATAAAATGATAAAATAATTTATAAAATTACGCATTATTAATAAATCTAGTTTCTAAAATTATAATGAACCGTCAAATTGGTTAATAAAATAAATAAAATGGTAAAATAATCCTTAAAATTAGTAATTATTAATTAATTTAATTTTTAAAATTGTAATGGTCAACCAAATATCTTAAAAAAATTTTAAAAGTTTAATTACATTTTTTTTTCCTAATTTAATTTTCACAATTTTTTTTCCTAAGGTAGTTGATTATCCATTATGTTTTTTTTTTTAAATTTAATTATACTTTTGTTCCTTAATTTCAAAATTTTATACATTTTATCCTTAAAAGGCAATTAAACCTTTAGAAAATAGTAATAGGTGGGGTTTGAACTCTTCACTTTTTCCTTCTCCTCAACTACTAAAATCATTAAATCACTTAACTTATTTTATTTATATATAAAATTATATTATATATACCTTGTATTTGTTAATTACACTTTTGATTAATAGGATAAGCAGGTTGTAATAACCTACAAACTTACTCAACCTAACCCAACCACAAAGTAGTAAGTAGTGAGTATTAAACCCAATTAACTCAATCTAATGTTTTGTTTTATCACACTTTAGAAAGAGCAACAACAGTCGTATCCATGTCGTTAATTGATTCTTTGATTCTTGTACTTGAAGAAATGCGTACTTACAAGTGACACACAAACAAAATATTAAGTATAACAGTAGAACTCATAATAGTTGATGTTTAATTGTTTATTCATAATCGTTTGACACCACACAAAGCAAGCAAAACAACATTAGTTAGTATATATGAAAGATTAAGAAGTCTTTGACAATAAGATATTAGACACCATTGGAGTCATGTTGTTTTAACCTCTTAAAAATAAATAAGTACCTAATTATGCTTAAAAATAATTAGTTACTTCATTTTTTATATTTTTTAATTACAAAATGATATTATTATTATTATTTAATCAATTGATCTTATTGTCCAACAAAAATCAATTGGATTGTTTAATAAAAAAAAGAAAAACATAACCCAATTATGTTGTATAGGGTTATATCTTAAATTAAACAAAACTTTATTCAATTCAAGTGAGTTACATTCCTATTTTGGTTGTCCAAGTATATGTTTATATTTATTGTATGAAAATTTATTAAAAATAAAGATGATAAATTTATTTATAAAATATTTTTATTTTAATTATATAATTTTATTTATTAAATTATATAAATTATTTATTATTTAAATTATGAGTTTAATGATCTTGTACTAATAATACAAAACAGTTTTAAGAATGTTATTGTATAAATTAACAAAGTTACCATATATAGCCATTTGTGATTAGATGATTTTATAAAATTATTTAACATTATTAATCATAGTTTATCTTCTCTTAAATTATACTATATCTTATAAATTTATTTATTAAATAATTTTATTTTTTAATAACTACCTAACAAATAAAAGAATACAAGGTGTATAAATAATAACTAATTTTATATAATTAAAATTAAAATATTTAATAAGTAAAATTATTATTTTAACTTAATGTTATTTTAAGATAAAAAGTGAAATTAACAATGCTTAATAAAGATAAATGCGTTTGTAACTTTCATAAGTTATTAAGCTGTTATTATTTAAATATCTTGAATTACAAAAACCAATGCGTAATAAAGATCTTATAAATTCAACTAAGGTAGATTGATGATACTTTTAATGTGTTTTTTATTATAATATTTAATATTTCTTTTTTAATTATAAGAAAAAAATTATTTAAACTACATAATTTTGATTATACAAAAAAAGACATAAAAACTTAAATTATATACGTATTAAATAAAAAGAATCTATGCATATAATGGGTATCCTAACTATTTTATTAAACGTAATTGTAAATATATTTAAATGTATGTATTAGACAGGTGCCTTAACTATTACAATGATAGAGATCAAATTTTCACTACTTTATAACATGAATCTTTTGTAGGAAAATTAAAAATTGAATGTCAGTGTAAGATAACAATTTATGTACCATGTCATATAATTATTTGTTAATAAATTTATAACAAACATTATCTACTTAAAAAAAAGGAAAAAACTGGTGAGCGGATCCACTTTTAGATGTAGTAATTTTTAATTTTTTATATATACTTAATTTATTGTAAAAACTTTTAATGAGAAGTTCATTTTTTTAAAGAGTTTATTGTTTAGATATTTTTGAAATAAAATTTAAATTTATAATATTATTAATTAAAGTCAACTATTTTAATATTTTTATTAGTTTCCATGAATTATATATATATATATATATATATATATATATATATATATATATATATATATATATATGAAAGAATGTTTGTAAAAGGGAAGATAAGAGAAAAAAAATCTGAAATATAAAATCATATAGTACCAGAAATAATATTATTAAAGAAATGAAAATCTTTACTCAATGCTTTATGTGGAAAAATATTTGGGTAAAACAATTTTCAAAAGGGATGATAAGTTTTAGGTGTGGCAAAGTTGTCGCCTAAAAGCCAAAGACAATAATGAGGAAAGTAAAAGAAACGAGAATCTTAATCGACTTTAGTATGGGTAGTGGGTACGTTAAAATTAAGAAATTGGTAACTGAAGTCTACAATTGTCACTTTTATATGTAAACTCTAGCGAGGAAATAACTCAGTAATTGAAGCCTCGTTTGTTGATGCTTGGACTGATTGAATATTTGATTCATCTGATGTTCCTGTCACTGGATCATACTCATCTGATTGAATGACTGATAAAGTTCTACTATCCATATAGAAAGCAGGCTGTGAGGGCAATTGAAGAGTAACAGAGTAGCTGTTAAGCATAAGTACAACAGAAGCCATGGTTGGTCTATCAGCCACATTTTCCTGAACACACAGCAACGCTATGTGGATACATCTCATTATTTCATTTCTCGAACCACTGCTAATTGTGGGATCAACAATGTTTAAGGCTGTCCCTTCCCTCCAGTAGTGCCATGTCTGCAAGTAGTTGATCAATAAAAACAAATGTTGATTCAGTCTTAAAGTTTACAATTCCGTAAGTAACTAATAGGACCTAACCTCTGAGGACAAAGAAATCAAGTAATGAAAAGAAGGTCTATTACTTACAGAGGTCAGTAGATCCTCTACGTTCTCCCCTCTACGTGTCCCAATATTTTTCTGGCCACTTACAATTTCCAGAACCAGTACACCAAAACTAAAAACATCAGACTTCACTGAGAATTGTCCATGCATAGCATATTCTGGTGCCATATATCCGCTGCATGTCAACATGAACCAGCTCAATTACATACAAATTTTAGCAACTTTCTTAAGACCACCTTGAAGATTTGTTTGTTATAATTGAAGACAGATTACTGATTAGTATTACTTATTTGTCATAGAATATTTTAATACTTACTAGGTTCCAACAATTCTATTTGTATTGCCCTGAGTTTGATCCACTTCAAATAATCTTGCCATGCCAAAATCTGATATCTTAGGATGCATCTCTGCATCCAAAAGAATGTTACTTGCTTTGAGATCACGGTGAATAATCCTCAAACGTGAATCCTCGTGAAGGTAAAGAAGGCCTCTAGCAATGCCTCCTATGATTTTGTATCGCTTTTCCCAATTCAATTGTGCACGTCTGATTTGATCTGCAAACCGAAGCCAAGATATAATATTCTATACGAGTTAGAATGTTTATAAATGAAAAAACAGACTTACAGTTCCATCAACCAAAAGTTTTGACTTACCAAATATAAAGAAATCAAGGCTTTTATTGGGTACAAATTCATACACCAGCAGCCTCTCTCTTCTTTCCAAACAAAAACCTAGTAGCTTAACTAGATTTCGGTGCTCAAGCTTGGCCACTAACAACACTTCATTCTTAAACTCAATGTCTCCTTGGAGGGAATTCTTTGACAACCTTTTGACTGCTACTTCCTGACCATTGGAGAACATACCCTGAAAATTTAATTTTGATGAGGGTAAGTCAGGGCAAACCAGCCTTTCAGTCTCAGGTATATCACATTTTTTACATTTGATGTACATTTTTATGTGACAGTGTAACACTGTTATATTTACCTTGTAAACAGGCCCAAATCCTCCTTGTCCTAGCTTATTTGCATCAGAAAAGTTGTTGGTAGCAGCCGTGACTGTGGCGAAATCCAATTCCAATGTCTCCGCTGATGTAATTTCATCATCATTTTCAGCTTCAATTGGGAATGATATGCAAGTCAATTCTCCAAATGGAATTCTAGTTCATTTTTGCATTATTATCTTATGACAATAGCTTATTTGTACGTTTTCATTAATGATAATAATAATTTTTGGGGCACTTGATAGAATTAAATTGTACAGTGAATTATTTAGAATAGCCTGTCTTTAAGCCTTTTGTTTTTTGTACTCTTGCGAATTGCATTTTATTACATGAACACTTAAAATCTTGTTGCAAGTGATTTTTCTTTCATTTTACTTTTTTCCTCGATTGTGATCGAACCATGCATTTTTCATTTCCACTAGTGAAAGAAATATTTCATATTCGATTATTCTGCTAAATCTATAGTAACTAGAATTCTATGAAATTAGTCAATTACTCTAAATTCATATTTTATCATTTTGTTGGTAGCAACCATAGAACTTTTTGAGTTTTGCTCTATAAATTTCATTGCGCACAGGGAAGGCCTAAATCGACAAATAACATATTAAAAGAGAATTCCATGCTAGCTTACCTTCAATGTGTTTCCATGACCTCCTCATTCTTAAACAGATGCAGATAAGGATGGCTAGTATGCCAAAGGAAGTAATTGGCACAACTATTTCTATTACAGTTCGAGATGTGTTGCTCTTTCCTGCCAAAACAGAACTTCAATCTATTTAGTAATATATTTATAGGATTAAGGATAATAAGTCCTCATTCTCAACAAGTCTAATCACTAGTTCCTAGAAAAGGCTGTCATAGACAAGTGTTTCACATTTGTTGAATTCTAATCCTTTCTAGGTCTTGCCTTTAAATATCCATAAGAAGAAACTACCTTAAAGTTCAATTATTAGTTCACGTTGTCATTATTTTACATTTCAAGCAGGATCTAGCATTTACCTTTTGTGGACAAGGTATCAGTTGATGGAGGAGACACCTTTGGTGCTGGTGCTGATGCCATTGCAACATTGTTAGCATCATAGAAGGGGTATAACTCATATCTGAAGTTACAACTGGGCCTCAGAATTCTACCACCTTTCTTGCTATCAGAACATAGTGGAATTTCTGAGATAGCCCCAACCAAGCATGCACTGCATTCTAGTTCTGACAAGTCAGGTGTACACTGCACAAGACCATAGATGTTTTGAAAGGCTGGTCCTGATTCATTTGCTGCAGCAAACTTAAGCCGGGAGTCTCCTAGTGAAGCCTTGCTTACAAGGCTATCTAGCAAGTTCCTCAGCACTTGATTGAATTGATCAACATCTGTTGCATTATGAGGGTTTCTCATACAGAAATCAGGAGAGGTTTCCTCGGCGTTGAATATTGAGCGGTTAGAGTAGCGCAACATGCAGTTGTCATACCACCCAATTGCCTCATTCTGATTTGGACACAGTTGTGTGAGAAGGACTTTGGAATCATTGAAGCAGCTGCGGCAAGCATCTGGCTTAACATCTCCTCTGCACAGCCCAATTGCGTTTACTCTATCATTATCTTGGCCATGAGAAAAATTGTAGAAGCCATAGTCAATATTTGTGTTGGAAGAGAGGTTGGACAAAAGGGTGTTGAGGTTGTTCTGGTAGGTACTGTTAGCAGTGTAATTACCATTGTCATTGTTACAGTAGTGGCGTAAGAAACTTGGTTGGGCGTTGGATTGAGATATGGATATGAGTATGACAAGGATACAAAGAAATATAGGCATTCTTGAAACCATGGCTATAGTTCTGTCCGGTTGGAGCAAGGTACTAAGAGATAATAAAGGGGAGATGGAAGGTAGGTATATTCAGATCATCACTAAAACTTATACTATTCAAACAAGTGGGAATATTAACATTTAACTTTTTGGGTTGAAGGTCGTGCATGCGTTATTGCTTTAAAACAATGATTGCGACTGTTTACGTGTTTACAATTATCAATAAGAAACTTTCCACGAAAAGAAGAGATCCAAGAAAAATTATTAGGTGATTTTTATCGCCTATCAATAATTCCAACTTATCTTTGTATAATATTGTATATAAATTTTTTAATTTATGAAAAAATTAATAATACTTAATTATATATATATAAATTAATATGAATTACGTAATCTAGGAATACTAATAATTTCTTGTTACAAACCAAATGGAAAGGAATCGGTGGGCAAGACCATACTGGTGGGCGTTGTTTTCATTCATGAACCCCCCGTAATTTTTAATATTTTTTTAGGATCCCCATAAAATTAATAGAATAGAGACTGAAAAATCCCACTTGGCTGAAAAAGAGAACTCTAAATCCACTTAATTTTCTTACCATTTTTTGGATTTAAAAATTATAGTTTGACGACTTAGTTGACCACCGAAGATTCAGATGGACTTTGAACAAATCTGTTTTGGGCAAGTTGGACTAACGTGATGTGACAGGAGGTCACGAGGATATAGTATTCTACAGCAGACACCAATTATTTCCTTGTCAAATTTGCAGTCATCGTGGAGCAAATATACATTACGAGCTTCCCCGTCAATTCATTTTTGTTTCCAAATGCAATTTGCTATTATTTTAGTCACTAAATTTAACGAAATGATAAAACAGTCCTTTGTAATCAATAACCCTTATCTAAAGTTTTCCAACACTTTACACATTCAAACAAGGCACCCAAGCATTCTAAAGGAAATTTCTTCAGTATTGCCGTAGTACACACTCGTTCCTTTAAAATAACACTCATCATTATTTCATGGATATCTTTTTCCTGATTTAAAAACCTTTTTAATTAAAATAAGAAAAAATTATCGAATGAAGAAATTTAACTGCAATGAAATAGATAGGAGATGCGTGGTAGGAGTATGAAAAATTTACTTCATTCTAAGTTCGATATACACACAACAGCGAATACCCACAAAGTCTAATAGGTTTCCACAATACAGGGTTTCTCTTACTAAAGTTCTATTGGTCCACACACTGCTACTCTCAAACAATAGTTTCAATTGCAGGTTGAACATAAAAGAATATACTAGATGGAAAAATGATCCATTTGTTACTAAGGAACCCAATCACAGGATGCAATTGAATATCACTTGTATGATTGTATCACTAAATTCTATCGAGGGTAAGGCTCATCAGTTGAGACCTCACTTGAGTATGCTTTGACAGATTTGTTTGACTCTATTGCTCCTGAGTTATACTCCACTGACTGAATATCTGACAAACCTCTACTGTGCATATAAAAACAGGCTTTGAAGGCACAGGGAGTGTGTGAGAGTAGCTATTAAGCATGAGTACAATAGAAGCCATGGTTGGTCTGTGACCTAAATTTTCCTGAACACAGAGTAATCCAATGTGGATGCATCTCATTATTTCATTTGTTGAACCTGTATTCAATGTGGGATCTATGAGATTTGATGCTGTTCCCTCCCTCCAGTTTTTCCAGGCCTGCAAGGATTTGCACAATTGCAGAAAATGTTAATACTTAGTTCACATACTTTTAACTTTTGAAAATTCATCCGAACTAGCTATATATAACTTCTACCCTTCTATAAAGAACTAAGAAGACTAAAAGTGAAAACATTGAAAAGAAAAAGAGACTTATAAAGCTTATTAGATCCTCTGCATGCTCTCCATGTCGAAATTCACTATTTTTTGGGCCACTTACTATATCTCTAGAACCAGGACACCAAAACTAAATACATCTTACTTCACAGAGAATTGTCCTTGCATTATATATTCAGGTGCCAATATCTACTGCAGGTAAACATCATCAAGCTCAATTAGGACAAAATTTTCCTCAGTGTTGGTTGTTAAGGTTTGAGAAAAAAATTTAATTAACCCATTTTTTGTATCATGTTACTAAATTCCAACAATTCTACTTGTGTTTCCTTGAGTTTGATCCATGACAAACAATCTTGCCATTTCAAAATCTAATATCTTAGGATTCATTTCTGCATCCAAGAGAATGTTGCTTGCTTTGACATCATGATGAATAATGCGTAGTCTTGAATCCTCGTGGAGATAAAGAAGGTCTCTACAATGCCTCCTATGATTTTATACCGCCTTTCCCAATCTAAATGTGCATGCTTAATTGGATCTGCAAAACCAAGCCAAAGTATAAGCCAATTGCGTTAACTTTGTCAGAGTTTTGGACCTGAGAGATATTGTAGAAGCCAGAATCAATTTGCGTGTTGGAAGACAAAGTGGACAAAAGGGTGTTGAGGTTGGTCTGGTAGGAACTGAAGTTGCCATTATCATTCATGCAGAAACAGTGCAGGAAGCTTGGCTGAGCGTTGGTATAAGATGAGTGTAAGAAAAAAAGAGACAAAGAAGCATTTACTGAGTTGCATTTTCAAGCTGCCAAGAGAGTGTTGAGATACATAAAAGGAGTATTTGGGTTTGGCATATTTTACAAGAAGGGAGGAAATGATGAGTTAATCACTTTGACTGAATTCTACGGTTGTTTCTTGGTCAGTAAAGAAACAACCAATAGTCACTTTGTCTATCAGAGAAGTTAAATTCGTTGTTGCAGCTTCGTGTGCGTGTCAAGTCATTTGGTTAAGAAGAATTTTGTAGAGTTTGAATCATATTCAAAGTTGCAGCACAACTATTTTTTGTGATAACAGTTCAGCTATTGAGCTTTCCAAGAATTTTGTATTACATGATTGAAGCAAGCATATAGAGATTAGATTCCATTTTCTTCATGAACTTATTAAAGATAGAGTTGTGACATTGGTTCATTGTCATGCTCAAGAACAAATTGTAGATATAATTGTCAAGTCATTAAAGCTTGACTTGTTCGTAAAGTTTAAAAGTTTTATGTGAGTATGTGCTGATCCAAATATAAACTGAATTATATGAAGAATTCACTTTAAGGGTAGATGTTAAAGTAGTTGAATTAGTTGTAGATTTGATTTGATTTATTATCTTACTGGTTGAATAATCCCTATTTAATAATAATTTGTTGCTTGTGATTCAGTCAAAATTATCTATTTCTTTAAACTTTAAAAACGTTTTTAGTATTTCTTTTTAATATTTCTTAAAGACTATATAGTCATATCTATTTTTTTTAATAAACAAAATTTTCTTTTTGTCTTTCCTTGACAAAACTTGTGAGACTGATAACAGGGAAATCGCTCTTGAAGGTGCCATAGGCATGGGAGAATGTCCTCAGGAACCAGCAAGGTTCTAACTTCTAAGTTGTAACGTTATAAAGACTAAGAGATGTGCTACCTTCCGTTGACATTATCTTTGAAATAATCAAACAGTAGGAAGCACAAGGTCAATATGTGCTACTTGGTAGGAAAGTTTCAAACTCCAAGGTTATCCGCTGTTGATTATTTGCTATGAGATTTTTAGGAAGGCCAATACAAGTAAAAATCGGACACATGAATGAGTTTGAATAACTACCCACCAAATAAAAGAATAGAAGATGTATAAATAATAAATAGTAAATAATAAATAATTTTATATAATTAAATAAATGATTTTATTATATAATTAAAATTAGAATATTTAATAAGTAAATTTATTATTTTAACTTGTAATGGTTTTTTATACAAATATAAGATCAAAAGTGAAATTAACAATGCGTAATAAAAGATCAAATGCGTTTGTAACTTTCATAAAATATTAAGCTGTTACTATTTAAATATCTTGAATTATAAAAACCAATGCGTAATAAAGATCTTATAAACTTAATTAAGGTAAGTGGTGATACTTTTAATTTGTTTTTTTAATTTTAATATTTAATATTTCTTTTTATTATAAGAAAAAAATTATTTAAACTACATAATTTTGATTATACAAAAAAAAAAAAAAAGTTAAATTATATAAGTATTAAATAAAAAGAATTCATGCATATAACGGGTATCCTAACTATTTTATTAAAAGTAATTGTAAATATATTTAAATCCATGTATTAGGCAGGTACCTCAACTATTACAATGATAGAGATCAATTTTTCACTATTTTATAACAAGAATCTTTTGTATGAAAATTAATAATTTAATTTAGTGTAAGATAACAATTTATGTATCATGTCATATAATTATTTGTTAATGAATTTATAACAAACATTGTCTACTTAAAAAGAAAAAAAGAAAAAACTGGTGAGCAGATCCACTTTTAGATGTATTAATTTTTAATTTTTTATATATACTTAATTTATTGTAAAAACTTTTAATGAGACATTCACTTAATTTTTTTAAAGTACAAGAGTTTATTGACCTATTAATAATAAAAGTCAAAATTATTTCTTAAATTATAAGTAACATTATTAAATATAATTATCACTTAAATCATTTAATTATATATTTATTTTTCAAAAAAAATTAAATTTATAATATTATTAATTAAAATTAATTATTCCAATATTTTTATTAGTTTCCACGAATTAAATATATATATATATATATATATATATATATATATATATATATATATTTGAGTGAAAGAATGTTTGTAAAAGGGAAGATAAGAGAAAAAAATCAGAAATATAAAATCATATAATACCAGAAATAATATTATTAAAGAAATGAAAATCTTTACTCAATGCTTTATGTGGAAAAATATTTGGGTAAAACAATTTTCAGAAGGGATGATAAATTTTAGGTGTGGCAAAGTTGTCGCCTAAAAGCCAAAGACATTAATGAGGATAGTAAAAGAAACGAGAATCTTAATAGACTTTAGTATGGGTAGTGGGTACGGTAAAAATAAGAAATTGGTAACTGAAGTCTACAATTGTCACTTTTATATGTAAACTCTAGCGAGGAAATAACTCAGTAATTGAAGCCTCGTTTACTGATGCTTGGACTGATTGAATATTTGATTCATCTGATGTTCCTGTCACTGGATCATACTCATCTGATTGAATGACTGATAAAGTTCTACTATCCATATAGAAAGCAGGCTGTGAGGGCAATGGAAGAGTAACAGAGTAGCTGTTAAGCATAAGTACAACAGAAGCCATGGTTGGTCTATCAGACACATTTTCCTGAACACACAGCAACGCTATGTGGATACATCTCATCATTTCATTTCTCGAACCATCAATAATTGTGGGATCAACAATGTTTGAGGCTGTCCCTTCCCTTGGCCCACACATTGCTACTCTCAAACAATAGTTTCAATTGCAGGTTGAACATAAAAAATATACTAGATGGAAAAATGATCTATTTGTTAGTTAGGAACCCAATCACAGGATGCAATTGAATATCACTTGTATGATCGTATCACTAAATTCTATCGAGGGTAAGGCTCATCAGTTGAGACCTCACTTGAGTATGACAGATTTGCTTGACTCTATTGCTCCTGAGTTATACTCCACCGACTGAATATCTGACAAACCTCTACTGTGCATATAAAAAGCAGGCTGTGAAGGCACAGGGAGTGTGTGAGAGTAGCTATTAAGCATGAGTACAATAGAAGCCATGGTTGGTCTGTCAGCTAAATTTTCCTGAACACAGAGTAATCCAATGTGGATGCATCTCATTATTTCATTTGTTGAACCTGTATTCAATGTGGGATCTATGAGATTTGATGCTGTTCCCTCCCTCCAGTTTTTCCAGGCCTGCAAGGATTTGCACAATTGCAGAAAATGTTAGTACTTAGTTCACATACTTTTAACTTTCGAAAATTCATCCGAACTAGCTATATATAACTTCTACCCTTCTACTTCAAAGAACTAAGAATAAAAGTGAAAACTTTGAAAAGAAAAAGAGACTTACAAAGCTTATTAGATCCTCTGTATGCTCTCCATGTCGAAAGCCGCTATTTTTTTGGCCACTTACTATCTCTAGAATCAGTACACCAAAACTAAAAACATCTGACTTCACAGAGAATTGTCCTTGCATTATATATTCGGGTGCCATATATCCACTGCAAGGAAATATTATCAAGCTCAATTAGGACAAAATTTTCCTCAATATTGGTTGGTAAGGTTTGAGAAAAACAATTAATTAACCCTTTTTTCATATCATGTTACTTACTAAGTTCCAACAATTCTATTTGTGTTTCCTTGAGTTTGATCCACGACAAACAATCTTGCCATGCCAAAATCTGATATCTTAGGATTCATTTCTGCATCCAAGAGAATGTTGCTTGCTTTGAGATCACGATGAATAATGCGCAGTCTCGAATCCTCATGGAGATAAAGAAGGCCTCTGGCAATTCCTCCTATAATTTTATACCGCCTTTCCCAATCTAAATGTGCACGCTTAATTGGATCTGCAAAACCAAGCCAAAGTATGTCCATTTAAACTATTATGTCTACAATAATTTTGCACTTACCATTAAGTAGAATTGAATGATCAGTTCAAACTTACCAAATATGAAGTAGTCAAGGCTTTTATTGGGAACAAACTCATAGACCAGTAACCTTTCTTTTCTTTCCAAACTAAAACCAAGTAGCCTGACTAAATTTCGGTGTTGTAGTTTGGCCACTAACTGCACTTCGTTCTTAAATTCTACATCTCCTTGTCCTGAATTCATAGACAATCTTTTGACAGCCACTTCTTGTCCATTGGAAAGCTTACCCTGAAAATATATCGAAGTTAGATACATGTGATTCGGGACAAATGGTTAATGAATACCGCATGTCCACAACCTGAGAAATAAAATTTATCTAAAATGTAACTGTCATATTCTTACCTTGTAAACAGGTCCGAATCCTCCTTTTCCTAGCATATTTGTCTCAGAAAAGTTATTTGTAGCCATTCTTATGATGTCAAAGCTGAATTGTAATGTCTCTGTAGGCTCAATTTCATCGTCAATTTCACCTGCACATGGTAAAGGAGTTCAATCGATTTTAGTTTTTGAAAGGTGATTTAAGATCGATTGACAGCACCGAATCAGTTAAAGCGTGATGGCTAAACGAGAAAATTCTCGTTTCTTTGACTGATTCAATACCTTCTGTCAGATACATTACTCCATAATTTATTATTTCTATTTTAATTAATTACTTGTATAGCAAATTTTATCATGACAATGCCAAAAGTTGAATAAACTTTCATCATATCAATAAAACATCACAAGAAAACAATAATTTGTCTTATATGTTATGTCACAAGAAAACAATATATTGTCTTACTTTCATTGTCAACATTTTTCGTTTTTTTCCTTGCTCTAAAGAAGATGCACACAGAGATGACCAGTACAACGATAGCAACAATTGGCACAACTACCGCAACGACAATTCGTGCTGTGTTGCTCTTTCCTGCAAAAACAGAAGTCCATACTGAAACACTCACCAAGAAATTCTATGTGAATGATGTAATGAAAATTTCAAACCCAAAAGACCCTTATGACAGGTTGCACTGTAGCAAAGGAGTTATACATCCCTTAACTAAGAACATAACAGGTACCTTCTGAGGGAGTGGTATTGGTGTCGGAAGGAGGAGGAGGAGGCACTTGCGGCGGCGGCGACGACGACGGAGGAGAGGCATCAGCTGCAGAGTCATAGAAGGGGGATGTATCAAACCTAAGATTGCAGCTTGGTTTTCCAATTCTGCCACTTGTCTTGCCAGCACAACAGCTTGAGATACTTGAGATAGCTCTAACCAAGCAATCATTGCACTGTTGCTCTGATAAATCAGGTGTGCATTGTAGAAGTGCAAATATAGTTTGAAAGCTTGGACCAGCTGCACTTCCTGCAGCATACTTTTTAAGTGAATCACCGGATGCAGCTTTGCTTCTTAGACTGTCCACTAAGCTTCTAAGCGCCTCATTGAATTCATCCATATCAGTTGCATTATTTTGGGTCCATAGAAAGTACGTAGGGTCAGGTTCCATGGTCTCAAATATTGAGCGGTTTGAGTAGCGCAGCATGCAATTGTCGTACCACCCAATGGCCTCTTTCTGGTTTGGACAACGCTGTGTGAGAAGGACTCTTGAATCATTTAAGCAACTACGGCAAGCATCTGGTTTAACATCTCCTCTACACATCCCAATTGCGTTAACTTTGTCAGAGTTTTGGCCCTGAGAGAAATTGTAGAAGCCAGAATCAATTTGCGTGTTGGAAGACAAACTGGACAAAAGGGTATTGAGGTTGGTCTGGTAGGAACTTTTTGCAGTGAAGTTGCCATTATCATTCATGCAGAAATGGTACAGGAAGCTTGGTTGAGCTGTGGTATAAGATACAAGTGTAAGAAGAAAGAGACAAAGAAGGGAAATCACTCTTGAAGGTGCCATTGGCATTTTAGAGAATGTCCTCTTGGAACCAGCAAGGTTCTAACTTCTAAGTTGTTGTAACGTTATAAACAACAAGAGATGTGCTACTTTCTGTAGACATTAATTATCTTTGAAGCAATCAAACTGTGGGAAGCACAAAGTCAATAATATGTGCTGCTTGGTAGGAAAGTTCCAGACTCCCAGGTTATCTGTTGATTATTTGCTATGAGATTTTCAGGAAGGCCAATACAAGTAAAATTCGGGTACATCTCTTGTAATAACAAGAGTTTGAGTTTTATCGTGCCTATCAAAACTTTCTTCTTCATAATAATATGTAATTATCTTTTGTAAATATTCGTTGAATTTGTGGACTTTTCTATCATTTATTGGGACTAATTCACTTCAATTTTTTTATAATAAAAAATATATAATTAAATACTTTAGAAAGAAAGAGCTTATTCAATTCGTTGTCTATTGTTCTTCTAAAATATGTACGTTTACTATCAAATTAAATTGTATATTGGGCAAATTCAAAGCAGCTCGAACTACTTTTGAATTGAATCCCTTTCAACTTGTTTGTTATATATATATGAATTGAATACATTTAAAAAAAAAAAAATATTCTCTTTATTCTTTCTATTAGACCTTCTCAAAAAATTGTTTCATCTCTTCTTTAAAAATATATTTCACACGTTATTTTTGTAATTAGTAAAAAAAAACTTCTCAACCACCTCAAACTATTTTACATTCTTAATTGTATATCTCTTTTAATCTATATTTTCTTTTATTTGTTTTAAAAAATTTTGATATTTAAAAAAATAGTTAAAATAATTTTATATCATAATTTAAATAATTTATTATAAATTTAAAATATAATTTATATACTTAAATATATTTATTTATAATACATTTTAATTATATAAAACAAATATTTATGCTGTGAAGATAATAAAATATTAGTTAAATTATATTTATCAGAAAAAAACTGAAGAGAACGATGTATCTTATTCAAACAGCAATACAATCGCTGGTAGCCGCAAACTAGGATATTTATTTGCTATTGACCACATATACACATTTATTAAGCTTCCCACGTATACCATTTTTAATGCATAGTTTATTTGTGACGATGCCCAACTCCATGAGGATGCTAATGTTTGTTTCAATACTACTCAACTTTTACACTCCAAATTTAAAAATTTTAATTTTTGTATTATTAATATAAAAAATTTTAATTTTTATGTATTATTAATATAAAAAATTTACATAGTTAATCTATCAAAAATTATAATTAATATAATTTTTAAGATATATATTATTAAAGTCAACAAAATTATTATATTTAATAATTTATAATTTAATGTCAACTTTATTACACTGTTGATACATTTACTATTTTCTCAACAAAAATAAAAATACATAACGTGTAGAATCGTGAAATGTTGTGGTTTGGTTCCTGTAAAGTTAAGTAGACTTAAAAGTTAAAAGAGAGTGGATAACTGAAGTTGACTAATTCAAATTTGGAATGGGTCTTGAACGAGTTTAACATTCAACTATTCAAGATGTATACACCATTCATGCATGCATTCAGTGGAATCCTTCTAATATTAACGATGGTCAATTTTAGCGGGCTTGTCAATTGTCATCGACCAACACGCAAAATGTTGTTTCCTTTTAACTATTTACTTTTGTATATAACCAGTAGTTTAAGCTATGTCTCCAGGAGGTTAGATATTTATTAGAAAATTTTAGGTGAATTTTATTTTTTTTCTATAAAATTTAAAATTATTTTTATTTTCATATTTTAAAAATAATTAATTTAAATTTTTTAATATGATAAATATATACAAATTATTATTTATTACGTGTATTAATTATTATAAATATTATATATATCTTAGTTAATTAATGTTATATTAATTCATATAATTTTGAGTTTAATTTAACACAAATAATTAAGATATTATGTAAAATAATTTTTATGGTGAGCCTCGAGTTAAATTAATATGTTTATTATTTGGGAAAAAAACACTTCATGCCTCTATATTTTAAAAATTAAAAATTAAATAAAATAAATAATGAAAGCTAACAAGATGGTTTGCAGAGTAGTTAAAGAAAGTAAAAAAAAAAAAGAATAGCAGATAAGAAAATACTGAGTTAGGAAATATTGGGTATATACATTTTTATACTTATTTTATTCCTATAATTACTTTTATAAATAATTATTTTTATTTATCTTATTTTTTTATCCTTTTAATTATTATTTAACTTTTATTATTTTTTATTTTATTTTTAAATTTTAAAAAATAGAGAAGCACAAAGTGCCTCTTTTTCCCAGTAATATATTAAAGGGATAAAGAAGGTTTAGTGTATACATTTTTAAATAATTACAAGGGTAAAAAAAATAAGATAGTAAATAAAAAATAATTATATATAAAAGTAGTTATAAAAATAAAACAAACATAAAAATATGTACAACAAACACATTCTCTTCCAATTGTTATAGATTATAGACAACTCTCAAATTTAAAAATTGTTATACAAAATGTTAACCTCATACTTAACTAAATGACTGTGTGTGTATATATTCTACATGACGAATATGTATATATAATACAACACGTGTAAGGGTTATTATTGGAAAAAATTAGTATAATCAAAGTGTCCTAAGTGTAAGGTAAACTAATATTATATCTTCTTGAAATAATTTTTTAATTGTTTTGTCAAAAAATTATAAAATAATGTTAAAAATTTTTAATATCTTAAAATTATAAAAAAAATTAATGTTTTCATTATTAAATAAATATTAAAATAAGTAAAAAAATTATAAGAAAATTATTATTCTAATAAAAATATCACTTGCCAATAAGAATAAACCAAAATGTTAATAATGAACTATTGTTAATTAGTGATAAAAAAATTATCACTCGCTAACAGTAACTGATTTGTAAATTAATTTGATTTATACAGAGTTTTTAATCTAATTATAACCGCTATGCAGGATAAAACTGTTAAAATAATTATTTTAAAAATTATACATATAATAATTTTATATTAACGAAACATGTAACTTAAATTCTTTGCTTGGTCGCTAAAAATATTAGCAAATAGTTTTATTGTAGTAAGTCATTTAACGACCAAATTTACATGCGTAGCGATAGAAATTTTTTGTTGTCATATGGTGATTATTTTGTAGTATTAATTTTCTTTTTTAATTTTTCATAATTTGTATAAAAAAAACTTATTGATATTAATATATTATATTAGTAATATTATATTTTATTATTTTATATCTTTTTTAATCCAAAAAATAAGATCCATTTATAGTTTTAAGTTTTTTTAAAATATAAAAACTAAAACTAACAAATAAGAATCAAGTTATTCTAATATAGTTACTGATTCTAAACTTAAGTTTTTCAAATAATAAAAAATAAAACTATCCAGAAGAGATAAAGTTAGTAATTTAAAAGAATTATTTTTTATTTTTACTATTTATTTTTTTTAATATAATTGTCAATATGAATTACTCTTAGGAAAATTTGATCCCTCTAGTTAAAGTTATAAAAAAAGTATTTTTTTTTTAAAGTTACTGACTTGATCCCTACACAAAACTAATTTTAGGTTTATAAATAATTGCACCCTTTGCAAGGATTTTTTAAATTCGCATAGGCTTTAAGACCAATTGAAGATCGACGTTTTAAAAAAAACAATCTAGCTCAATTTATGTGGTATATGATATATCTAAACAAGATTACAAATCAATGAACAAATCACGTTAATTCTAAAAATCGATAGAGGATGTAGAACCTCGTTCTGTCGAGGAATACATTTCATTCACAATTGTAGAACTTGTATTTAACTCTCCTGCCACCATCTTTTTCAATATTTTTTTATGCATAGTGTTCGTTGGTTCTCCTGGATATGGCAACTCAGCTAAAGGGTTATTGAGATAGGAAACAACTTTTGCCATCGTTGGTCTATCATTAGGTTTATCTTGAACACATAATAGACCAATTTGGATACACTTGACTACATCATCATGATAGCAAGATTCTTCTATATTTTGGTCCAATATTTTCAATGGTGTTTCATCTCTCCATTGTCTCCATGCCTATAACAATAGTTAGATATTTGAATAATTTCTCTCTACGCATCTTTTACATAAATGAATCAATAAAAAAAAAACAAATTATTAAAAATATACTTACATTACTCAAGAGGTCATCAATATTGTCCGATAATAAAGAACGAGCATTCCTTTTTGAACTTATTATCTCTAGAACTATAACTCCAAAACTAAAGACATCTGATTTTTCAGAAAATTGTCCATGCATTGCATATTCAGGAGACATGTAACCACTAAAAAAAAGAAATCAATATTAGATTAAGAAATGTAATAAAAAAAATACAATGATATGCATAAGTGTAAATAACTTAAAAAAAAATATCAAATAATTATTATCATCAAATACAAACGCTAACCACGTTTTGTCAATCAAATTTAGATAAGAAAAAATATTAACAAATGATTGAATATTTAAGATTATGAATGGTTTTTATGTTTAGCATCACCTTTCATACAAAAATTTTGAATTTAAAGTAGGAATAAGACACTAGTCTTTCTCTAGGTAATTCTAAACTTCACTTAAAATATAAGAGATTCATGTTAACTTAAAAAGGTATATATATATATATATATATATATATATATATATATATATATATATATATATATATATATATATATATATATATATATATAATTTTATCTCCTAACAAATTAAGTAATAAAGATTTTGATATAAAATACTTACTATGTCCCGACAATTCTTTTTGTACTTCCTCGATCTTGTTCTAAAGCAATCATTCTTGCCAAACCAAAATCAGATATTTTTGGATTCATATTGTTATCTAACAATACATTACTAGGTTTGAGATCACGATGTATAACTTTCAATCTTGAATGGTCATGTAGGTAAAGTATTCCCTGTGCAATTCCTTCAATAATCTTGTATCGTTCGGGCCAGCTTAACAATTTAGTCTTATGACGATCTATAAATATGTAATCAAAGATTCATTTAAGAATAATAATTGAATATTTTCTACCAATATAAATTTTAAACTTAAATAGATAAACAAGAAGTTCATTACCAAATAGAAAATAATCAAGACTTTTATTGGGTACATATTCATAAATGAGCATTTTTTCTTGATCTGTCAAGCAAAATCCTATCAAAGTCACCAAATTTCTGTGTTGAAGTTTAGCTATCAGTAAAATCTCATTCTTAAACTCTACAGCACCTTGTCCTGAACTATGAGAGAGTTTTTTTACGGCTATTTGTCTTCCATCGGTGAGAATACCCTGAAATTATAACCAATTAATTATTGAGGGAGGAAAAAAAAAAGCATACATCACTTTTTTGTTATGTTACCTTATAAACCTCTCCAAATCCTCCCTTGCCTATTTTGTTCTCATATGAAAATTTCTTTGTAGCCACTTCAATTGTTGCCAAATTAAATTGTAATGACTCCAAAGTGGCGCTTTCATCCCCAACTGAAAGAATAAATATATGGGAATAATAGACGTAAGCAAGCTAAATGTCTCCTCTTAAAGCTTTAAGAAATAAGAGTGGATTTGACTTTGTTTTCTAACTTACAATTTTCTCTTAAAAGAGTTCTATAATTCTTCCTTGATCTTCTCAGAAGGAAATAGCAGACCGAACAAAAGAGAATTACCGAAACCACCACAAGAACAACAATCATGACAGTTCTTCGTGACCCGGATTTCTTTTTTCCTGCATAATTGTTTTTTTTTTTTAAAAAATCAATTATCTTTATTACTTAAAAAATGAAAAAATGATATTAATAAAATATATAACTATTTTATTTCTTTTAGAAATAAGTCCTGTCTTTGACAACCTTTTATACAAATAAAATCCAGCAATTTAACAATTGATTGAAAAAAATTATTAAGTAGATGAATTTTGTTGCAAAATTTTATATAATTTGAAAACAAATTGACTTTCCATTACATAACTTTATTTTAGTATACAATATATTTTTAAATTTTAAGTAAATATCAACCACTAAGATCATATGTCTATAAATGTTTGTTTTGTTCAAAATTTAATTACATAAACAGATTAATATTCCATAAAGACACTGTCATAAATTCATATTCAAGGATTAATTTTATCAAATTCATATTATATATATAATGATTCAAATGTCCATCATCGCTTATTCCTAGAATAAATGAATTCCTTTACACGGTTTACATCTTTATCTATATTATTTGCCATATCATGAGCAACAGTAATCATTTGTATAGAAAACCTCTCAATGTTTTCTGATTTACAATACTAAATTATTTTTATATTCACGTTAATTTATATTTGCATTCATAATCAAGGTATCAATTTTGGTCTCCCTGGTTATAACAATATATTTGTATGTCAATATTGTTAGATAATTAAAAAAATATATTTTAGATTTCCTTGATTATAAGTAGAAGGTTTTATTGATGATTTTTTTTTACAAGTTTATTTTAGAGATTAGAAAGCAGTTGTTTTAACCAATCCCAAGTTTCAATGATTTTTCCCCCAAAGTTTATCATGTGATATGGTCAATGCAATATGCAATCGTGGCCTTCGCAACACCAATTATGATTGTATTATGTGACATAATAAAACTTCGATTTTCAGATGAATTTCTTACACATGATTTGATACGAAGCAATTCATATAGTATCATTTGTTGAGTTAATTACCTGGAGGAGGAGAAGGAAGCGGAGAAGATGTACCAGTTGTGTTGTAAAACTGGTACAATTCGTATCTAATGTTACACCACGCAAGCAGAGCTCTAGCACCCTGTTTTCCTTCGCAACACGAGGCGAGAGTTCTTGAGGCATTTACCAAACACGCTTCACACTGAGCATTGGTCATGCCGGGCCCACACTGCGCCAGACCATACACGTGCGAAGAGGCGGAGGCGGTGAAGGTCCCTTCCCCGGTGGCGAATTTGTCCGCAGCCTGGGAACCCGCAGCTTCGGTAGCCAAACGGCTCAACAAGCCGAACAACGTTTGGTTGAAGCTTCTCAAATCCGAGGCGGAGATGTTCTTGTCGCTCCATAGGTTCGCTCTTGGGACGATGCTGGTTGGACCGAAGTAACGGTTTGTGTAACGTACCATGCACTCGTCGTACCATATTATGGACTCTGTCTGGTTGGGGCAGCGCCGCGTTATCTCTACGGCCGCGGTGGCCACGCAGTCGTGACAGGTGGCGGAGGAGAGGTCGGCGCGGCAGAGGAAGAGGCCGTTGACGGCGTTGGTGCTTCCGAAGCCCATGATGGTGGTGTAGGAGTCAACGCCTTGAGTGGCGTTGGAGACGAGAGTAGATAGGAGGACATTGAGATTGGTTTGGAATGTGGTGTTAGAATCGTATGTGGCGTTGTTCGGACAGTAAATGTCGTTGAAATTGGGAGTCGCGGAGGTTGACCATGTAAGCGATCCAAACAGAGAGAGGAGCAGAAGCGGAGTTACGCAATTAATGTTGAAGAGGAACATCCTCGTGATCCTTAATATGATCACCATGGGTTGAAATAGAGATGCTTAACAGGGTGTAGGTAAGAATATAAGGAAACTTATCTAATTTTTATTATTTGATGAACTTTGTGTATTGCTTGTTCTTGTGTATTCCCTGTTGGTGGACGAGAATGAGACTCGAACTAGAAGCAACGCCCAACGACTAGTCAGCACAATAGAAAATTTTGAAATGACAAGGATTTTTTTTTTTTTAAGTAACTGCGAAATATTTCCTCCGAAATAAATAATGAAATTGAAAACAAAGTTTATCCCCGCAACACAAGGAATAAGGGATAACGAAATTTGAAACATTCAGAGGTCAACACAACACCGATGGATGGCACAGTGTCGGCTCGGTTTGAAAGAATGCCGCCAGCACCTTCTTCATCCATTTTTCAAACTTGCTCTGCTCTCTCACCGCCATTTTACACTTTTATCTCTACCAATATTCCCATCTTTTATTTCTTTTTCTTGTTTTATTTTGTTTCCTGTCTTCCAGAATTTACACAAGAATTAGTAAATAACTCTTTATTATTTTCTATTTTTAATTATTTTACTTTCTTTGTATAAACTTTAAAAAAATAAAGTGAAAGTTAAAATAAATAAATAAAACAAAAACACTTTCTTAAATCAAATGACTTTTACCCTTTGATTTGGCTAGAAAAATATAATAAAAAATAATATAGGGGAGCAAAAGCTAATAAAAATAATTTTTATTATTTGATATGAGAAAAAATAAAGAATATAAAAATGACGCAATGTAATGCTTACTTAGTGTAAAAAATATTTTATTTTTATTTCTTAACCCAGAACATCACACAAATTACTCAAATTCCTCGCTACTTGCCTAGTAAATTTATTAAAAGGTAACTGTCAATCGATGTCTTGAGAACATTTTCTTTTTATGACAAAAATAATTCTTCCAACAAGAGTACAAAATCCTTCATATACATATATATAAATATATATATATATATATATATATATATATATATATATATATATATATATATATATATATATTTATATTTATATTTATATATTTTCAAACATGAAATAATTTTATGACTTTAATTATTTTAATATGAGTATTTCAAAATAAATTCTATTAAAATTAAAAAAAAAAACACGTTCAATGTCATACATACTGTTCTAACTAATGTATGAATAACTCTAAATTCTGCAAAAGAAAATTATACTGTTTTTGTTTTGAGCCAATCCAAGAAATTATATTTACTTCCGTTCATAAGAAGTGTGTTTGAAAAAATTGGTTAATAAGTTACTTAAAATTAATTAGAAATTTTGTAAAAGAGTTTATTTGCTAGGAATGTTTGACAAAATTATATTATAATTAATATTCATAATAAATATTATTATTATTATTATTATTATTATTATTATTATTATTATTATTATTATTATTGAAAAATCAATCGGATTTGTCAACGACTAATGTTATATTTCTTACAAAAATATCGGCATATTTGACCAAAATTATCAATTCTGGGTCGTTAGCCTTTCTTTTTGTTCAAGGAACCGTATCACCATTAAAAAATCTACTGTAAATTAACCCAGTAATAAAGCTTTTTTTTTTTTACATGTCGTAATTATTATAAAACACCTTGCCTTGACAAAAAAAAAATAATCATAAAGCTTCGTTTTCTTACTCCACTTCTTTGCACTATAAAAACTCGACTTTTTAACTACCCTCGATATTGGTCGTTATATTTTTTAAATACCTTAGCAATTGACGTATCACGAAGCAATTTCCTAAACAAAATATCACGGTCAATGGGTTGGTTGATCCCCAATTTTCTCCGGTGGGGCCAACGCTGAGTTAGAAATTTCAGTGAAAAAAACAACTTTCAAAAATATTAACATATATAATATAGAGAAAATAAAGTATCTCGCATGTTTGATTTTTTATATGATTTCTTAATTTATTTTTTAGACTTTACAAAGTTATATTAGATTTGAGAAAATTATAAAATTAGTTGACTAGTTGTTAAAATTAGTGTTTTAAAAATTGGATTAAATATGGAGTTGGTTGAGATATTGAATAAATGTTCAAATCGAATGATTATTAGTTAAATGCATGAAATAATTTGTACCGTACGGACCGACAGTAAGAAAACGTAATACTGGTTGGCCAGACGATCGGGATAAGTCTTGAGCAAATCACCGATCGTATTAGAGGAAGAGTATAAAAGAAGCAATAGTTGATGTGACATGACATCACTTCACAAGAAGTTAGAGCAGGAGGAGGCACCACTATTTAGCAGAATTGAAAAGTAACTTACCAAAAAAACTTCTCCTCTAACACCAAAATATTACATTGGGACATGAGTCATCTAAGTACACTAAATTGTGAATCCTTCCTATAAATAGAAGGATGAGGGATTAAAAGAGTGCATAGCAAAAAATATCCTTGGAGAGAACATTCCTTGGAAAGAACATAATTTATATAATTAAATAATTAAATTAATATCTACATGTATATTTATTATGTGTGCAATATATATACTAAAATATTATTTGGTGCAGTAACTTCTCTTGCAGTTTGCCAAATCCAGGTCGGGGGTTATGTTGTTGATTGCACAAGTGTTATATATTTTTTTTCTCTTGGGACGCTTGGGGCAGTGTAAAACGGTTCACTCCGGACTGGTTTTTTTTTTTTTTCGTTAAATCCAATTTTATTCCGGTTTGATGACGTCATACCGGAGCCAGTAACTTATACTATCCAATATTAGACCCGAACTGCTAGTGTGTGGAGTTTGACCCCATTTTAAAAATACTATTTATAATAGACAGTTTTAGTTAAAAAAAAATTGTCAATTATATTGTTTGCAACTAGAGCTAGTAAAACTGATGGTTCGATTGACCCAATGGTCAAGATGTGAAAATTGAGTTGATTTTGCTTTATATGTATTTTTTTTGAGTTTTTTTTTTAGGTTTTATCTAATTTTATATTGAGTCATTGGATTATTGAGGCAACTTAGTTTTAATTAAAAATAAAAAAAATAGATTTAAAAAAAAGGTAATAGATCCAAAAAATAAAAAATAAAATTATTTTTTAAAATTAAGTTACATTAATAAAATTGAAATCTTTAACTATTATTTGAATAATAATTTTTTTATGAAAATATCAATTAAATTTTGTGATTTTATTGTTTTAGTTTGGTTTGTTTGGAAGAACATCCTATCTAAATGTTAATGAGTTACTTAATATTTACTGTAATACCTACCTATTAGGCTATTAGTTTTTTGTCTCGTGTTACTTACTAGGTAATTTTATTTTTAATTTTTTTTATCAAGTCAACCCAACAATTTATAAGTTTACATGACCTTAATTCAATGAGTTAGTTAGGATAAATAGGTGAAGTTCAAAAATTTTATTCTATTTAAGTCATTATTTTAAAGGTTTAACCTAGCCTAATTAGTGAACTGTTTGGGTTAGTTCATCAAGGAAAACCTATTTTGTAAGTTTTATCTATAATAATAACTTTGATCACTTATCTTATTAATTCATTTGTTTACATAATATTTATTGATTAAAATATATATATTATTGGATTATTAATCTTTAATTTATTACACACATATCTCATCTGAAACAACAAAGTGAGTATAGGAATTTTTTTTATATGCAAATCAAAACGTTCAATTCAGGTTACTCTTAGGTAAGTTTTATTTTTTCTTTTCTTGTAATTTTCGAAATTATAATTATAGTTTAAAGTTTAAAGTAGGAATATTTTATTGATTGTTGTCATAAAATATTTCTTTTAAAATCATATAACTTAGATAAGTGACGTATTCAAAAGTCTTAACCTGAAATAAGTCTTTAATAAGCTAATGAATCAAGTAAGATTTATAATAGTCTAGAACTGAAATAGAATCGGCAAGGCTTATGCAAAGTCTAGTTTAACCCATTTTTTTCCATTAGTTTGGTTCTTTTTATAAAATTCAATTAACTAATTTATTAGAATTAAAAAATTTAGTTAATAAAATTAAATTTATAAAATAATAATTAATACATGAGAGATTGATTTTTATAAAAAGGAAGAATGAAAAGTTTCAATTTAAGTCATATAAAAAAAATTGAAAAGAGATAGTGTATAAACTCAATGGTTACTTATTATATTAATTTATAAATTATATATGTTTATTAAATTTATAATTTTATTATGATACAAAATAATTTATATAATATTTTAAAATACATAATACATAAAATTTAATTTAATTTATAATTATATAAACATGCATTTCTTAAAATTGTGAAATTTCATGTAAAATATATTTAAGAATTCTTATAATATATTCCATAAATTCTTTAACTTATAAATAAAGAAAAAATAAAATCCATTTAATATTTCTAAAATATTATATATAATTTATATTTTACATAATAAACTAAACAAGTTTATTGCTTTAATAGTTATAGTCGCACATTATATAAAATGTTAAAGTTCTATCTTCTCTTTATCTAAATTTGTAGATTTTTTAAATAATTTTTTTCAATGTCACATCGCTGTTCACATTATCCCCAATAAATTATTTAAGCAATAAAAAGCAAAAGTATTAGTTATTACATTTAGACTTTTAGAAAAAAAAAAGTAATATGGATGTTTTTTTTCTATATTATATAGGTAATATTTTATTTATAAACACATTCAAATTTTTTTAATAACTGGATTAGTTTATTGATGAAGTTGAATAGTATACACAAAATTTTATATTCAATTTTTTTGTTATAATATATGCTTCCAATCAATTTTTTTGTTATAATATAAGCATCTACAGTAGGAGAACTCACACGAGCTTCTCTATTATTTTTTTAATAATAATTCATACTTTTCTATAATATTGCATCATTTTTTTTTCTCGAAAGCAATTCAAATTTTTATCATAAAAAAATCATGAAACGGCCATTTTTCTGAAATGCAACGTTACAAAAATTCGTGGGGAGGGGACTTTTATCGTGTCTGGTCTTTTTTACTGCAATTCACAATCAATTCGTCGGGAGATAAGTTTTTATCGTACCTGTAGTTTTTTATTGTATGTACACTGCAATTTACAATTAATTTTTTATTATAAATAAATTTAACAACATTATAATATGATTATTTTTATAAATATGACTGACAAAATCAGAAGAGGACGAGTTGCTATGAGAAGTATCTCAAAATATAAGTGGATCCTACTAGATTACTTTCCAATACCAAATTTTAATTTTTGAATTGTTGAATACTAATCATGGATACCCTAATAATAAAGAACCAGAATAAACACTAACTAACAACATTAATCATACATGGAGTGTGGACCATGTTCTTAGGTAAAAACGAAGGGAGCAAATGCAGTCCCAAAGGCAAAGAATGAGCCAAACTTAGTCTATTGTGCAATTCAACATTGAATCTACCAAATATTTCCCCTCACATTTGATTTTATAGAATGTGGATAGCAGAAAAATAAACGCATAACCAAACACACATTTAGTTGCCTATGTTTAAAGCTGCTTTGACAGACAGAAGTAGCGACACTACCAGAATAGAAATGTTGTTAATGTGATTTGCACCTCTTTGAGATTTTGTCAATAAATCTCTCCAAGAGTTGTGATTTAATTTTAAATAATATATCTGTGTTGTTCTATCATTGGTGCACTAGTAGCCAAAAATGTTACACCGCACCTTAAAGTTTTATTTGATTTAGAAAATAAAGATGAAGAGAAGATAAATAAAAGAAAAACAAATAATCTTTTACATTGTTTGGTAAAATAAAATAAAATAAAAATATTATTTTCTCTTATTTAATTATATAAAAATATATATATATATATATATATATATATATATATATATATATATATATATATATATATATATATATATATATATATATATATATATAATGACATAAATAACCTAAAGAAGAAAATAGATGTAACATAATAAAGATATTTTTATTTTTATATTTACACACAACTTCGTGGAACTAATGAGAGCTGCGTTGTTTCCTTCGCTCCTTAATTGTTTCTCCGGTTTTAATCCAAAACAATTAAAGCGTAGTGTTCCCAGCTGGGAAAAGCACATCTAAGATTTGTCATACGAAGAAAAAGCACATTACCTTAGGATTCCTTCAATCTTTGATAAAAAATATGGATCCCTCGCAATGATTTCCATCTACATCAAATGCAGTTATGATCCTGCTCTTTTATATTTGAAGTTATGTTTTATTATTTTTTGAAAAACAAAACAAATTATTTGTATGGATTGATGGTTACGATCACGTTCAGTCATACATAGATGACCGTGATTCCTCTATAGTATATCCACATATAATTGGTAGAGCTCATATCGCTTTTTGACTTTGAGTTAAGGTTAGCTTGAAAACTTATTTTGTTTTTAGTTTCATTTTTAAAAACGATTAAAAAATATTACCTTAATTTTAATTTATTTTTATTGTAAAAATTTGTATAAAAAATAATAAAAATGATTTATTTTTTCTTTTCACCATTTTCTAATAAATATTTGAAAATAAATGGTGTTATTTTTAATCATCTTTAAAAAGTACAATAACATAATATTTTTTTCAAACTAAACATTTCCTTATTTCTTAAGGAGTAAATGCCTATAAGCATAATTTTATCAACGCGTAGTCCTCCATAACCAACATCAATAGTTTTCATAAGTATTTATATTATTATATCAAATGAAATATTATCGGAACATTTTTTCTATTTAAATTATGGCAAGTTATCTATCACATATTGTGAAAAACTAGTTTAACAACAACATAATATCATATTAATGGAGATTTTAACTTTACACATGTGTGCATGGTTTCTTTATATACAAGACTACAAATACTACCGAGGAATAAATATACTCACGGACATTTCATTGATCGATGGTGTTGAACCTAAACTCGATTTCCCTACTACCATCTTTTGAACTATTCCACTCTGTTTAGAATTTATTGGTTTTCCAGGAAATGGCAACTCAGTTATAGAGCTACTGAGATATGAAATAACTTGTGTCATTGTAGGTCTGTCATCTGGCTTCTCTTGTACACATAATAAACCAATTTGGATACATTTAATAACTTCACTCTGATTGCAAGATTCCTTAATATTTTGGTCTAATATGTTTAGTGGTGTTTGATCCCTCCATTGTTCCCAAACCTGCAACAAATTTGTAAATCAAATACTTATTGGATAATTGTTTTCATTATACTTGATTAGCATCATAATATATGTAAAACAATGTGCTAGAAATAAATACTTACATAACTCAAGAGGTCATCGTGATTTGAAAAAACTGAATGAATATTCCTTTTTGCACTAATTATCTCCAAAACTATAATTCCAAAACTATAAATGTCTGACTTTTCTGAAAATTGTCCATACATTGCATATTCTGGAGACATATAACCACTATTTAAAAAACATCAATATTAGAAATATATATACACAGTGAATTAAAAATACACTAAAATATTTTATCATTTTAATAAAAACATAAAATGTTTACTTCTATCTAACAAATAAAGAAATTGGTGAAAAAATGTGTTTCAAAATACTTACTATGTTCCCACAATTCTATTTGTTCTTCCTTGATGTTGATCTATAGCAACAATCCTTGCCATTCCAAAATCTGAAATCTTTGGATTCATGTTGTTATCCAACAATACATTACTAGGTTTAAGATCACGATGTATAACTTTTAAACGTGAATGTTCATGTAAATATGAAATTCCTTGTGTAATTCCTTCAATAATTTTGTAACGTTCCAACCAACTCAATTGTCGGGTCTTGTTGGAATCTATACACATACAAAAGAAAAATCTATTTTAAATAAGATAAAAATACAAGGGAAAAATTTTCTTTCCTTGCATGAATTTTATAGTTCAACAATAATTAGAGATAAGAAAAAAAAAGTAAAGATAAGTAAGAAAATTTACCAAACAAAAAGTAGTCAAGACTTTTATTAGACACAAATTCATAAATAAGCATTTTTTCTTGCTCTTCCAAACAAAATCCTAGCAATGTCACTAAATTTCTATGTTGAAGTTTCGCTATCAATAAAATTTCATTCTTGAATTCTGTTGCACCCTGTCCAGAACTTTGTGAAAGTTTTTTAACCGCAATTTCTTGTCCTCCTGGAAGAATTCCCTAGAAGCACAATCAATTTAGTTAACTACAATAAACAAATATGCACATACTTTTAATTACACTTTATCACCTTATAAACTACTCCAAATCCACCTTCACCTAGTCTGTTTTCATGTGAAAACTTTTTTGTGGCAGCTTCAATTGTCGCCAAACCAAATTGTAACGACTCCAAAGTGGCACTTTCTTCCCCAACTAGAGCAACATCGAAGTACAAAGGCTAAAATTAGTCATTTTAGCCTTTTAAAGAAATGAAAATGGATTTGGATTTGTTTTTGAGATAACTTACAATTTTCCCTTAGAAGAGTATTATATTTCTTTCTTGATCTTTTCAATATGAAATAGCAGACACAACATAAGAGAATTATCGCCACAACAACAGGGACAACAATCAAGACTACTCGTGATACAGATTTCTTATTCCCTGCATAAATAATTGTAGAAAAAAATAGGCTTTAGGAGTTAATATAAAAAAACTTCAAAATAATATATATATATATATATATATATATATATATATATATATATATATATATATATATATATATACTGAAATATATTTTTAGTCTTTATAAAATAAGTAAGTTTTGATTTTAATATTTGTAAAAAATTTTAATCAATTTTTATTTCTCTAAAATTTGAAACCATTTATTTTGGTTCTTATAAAATCAACAAATTCTAATTTTTGTCATTGTATAATATTTGTATTTGATTTTCATCCTCCTAAATTTTGAAATAAATATTTTTAGTCTCTAATATTCGTTTTAAGATAGATAAATAACATTTATTTTTTAAGAATTTATAAATTTCTCTATCACTACCACTATCACGTCACTAGCATTTTTTTTCTTATTTTTTTATCTTATAAAAAAGTATTCAAACATATTTTTATTTTTAGAATAACTTGATTCTTTCTATTATAAATTTATATTATAAGTATAATATATTATACAAGTTGATAATTTATTAGCATGAAAAAGTATGTATAATATATCATAATAATGTTAGTGTAAACTATCTATAAAAAAAATTTTAAGGAAAGCTATATTAATAAAAACAATTCTAATAGTAAACATTATGTTTAAATAAAATTGAGTTTGAATTTTTTAAAGTAAAATTTTGAGTTTAAACAATATTAATGAAAAAAATTGTAGTTAAAAGAGAAATCTTACTATAATGACTAGTTAAACCGATAGATATTTAAGACCAACAATATTAAAAAAAAACAATTCTAATACCACTAATACGCTCTCTTTTTTTTTTCATTAGTAAATGATTTGTTTTTGTAATGTCCGTGGAAGAGAATTTTGTGGATAAGAAAGCTGATTGGTTTAAAGCTACCAATCTGCCTCTTTAACTCCACCCACGCAAAAATCAGGTTCACAATAATCAGAATTTGCTGGGGTGTGGGGCGTGGGGTGAATTCACCAGTGAAAGAACCAGCAGCAAAGAATTTTTACAATATTATTCAAATCAAATAAGCACTATTTGTTAAGAAAATGTTTAATTACTAATTATTTTTTATTTAGATTAATTTTACATTTTCGTCAATATATTTAGAATTGGTAAAACAATCATCAGACACACCAAATAATGCTTTGTCTGATTTTTTTCGTGGAGCGTATTTTGTTTTTGTCTGATTTAGCGTGATTAGCTTGCGAAATTAAATCAAATTGGTATATATTATTTTATATATTTAAAAAAAAATAAAACACTAAACTATATATTTATAAATTCGATCTAATTTATTGAGTTGAATTAGTTTGGTAAACTTTGCATGTAATTTAAAACTAGACATTTTAACTTTTCTGCCTATATTTTTAATTATTGATTCTTGTGGTGTATCTTAACTATGTTAAATAAAATCGTATTTTTTTTTATAATTTTTAAATCATCGTAAGTTATTACTTTACCAACAAATTTATAATAATTTTATGTGATAAATTTTTATTTTGTGATTGTTTTCCGCGGATAACGAATAAAACTTGAGGCAGTAGATATAGGGTGTTTATTTTTGGTACATAGTATAAGTATAGGATGTGGAGCACAGAGATGATGGATGGAGAATAAATAAATAATAAAAGCTTAATAAAATTACCTGAAGAAGGAGAACTAGTATTGTAAAAGCGGTATAATTCATATCTAACATTGCAATTGGCAAGTAGGGCCCTGGCTCCCTGTTTTCCTCGGCAACAGGAGGGAATAGTCGAAACAGCATTTTGCAAACACTCTTCACACTGACTACTGGTTAAGGTCGGTAGGCACTCCGTGAGGCCATACACCGTTCTCTCCGGCGAGGACCCGCCGAATTGGCTTTGGCCGGTGGCGAATTTCTTTGCCGACTGAGAACTCGCAGCTTCTTCCGCCAAATGGTTCAACAAGCTGAACAACGTCCGGTTGAAGCTGTCCAAGTCCGAGGCAGAGATGTCCTTACCATCCGAATACATCGCTCCCAGAACGACGCTTGTGGGGACGAAGTAGCGATTGGTGAAACGGAGCATGCACTCGTCGTACCATATTATGGATTCTGTTTTGTTGGGGCAGAGTCGCGTTATCTCTGCGGCGGCAGCGGCTATGCACTCCTGACACGTGGCGCTGGAGACGTCGCCGCGGCAGAGGAATTGACCGCTGGCGACGCTTGTGGTCCCCATGCCCATGGCGGTGTTATAGGAGCCGTCATATTGGGAAACGTTGGAGACGAGAGATGAGAGGAGTACTTTGAGATTGGTTTGGAATGTTACGTTGGATTGGTACGATGCGTTTTTTGGGCAGAAATTAGCGTTGTAAATTGGAGCTGCTGAGGAGCCAATTGATCCAATTCCAAACAGAGATAGGAACAGAAGAAATGTAACATGGTTCTTCAAGAGGAACGTATTCCGCCAAAACATCGCTGCGCTCACAAGCTTTGGAATACTAAGTGATTAAAGTGTATAAATAATAAAATAAAATGTTCAACTCTAAGAATTTCTCATACTCTTCCTACCTCCTTTTTTCTGCGTGATCTCACTCAGTCAATGCCAAATTGGCAAATGGCGGTGCATGTAGATATAGAAGGAGCCGTTCAAAGAACTACTCCCTCTCCTTGGAAAATTCGGAAGGGAAGTTTGAAAAACTAGTTAAGTACCTTTTGACATTTCATAGCACTTGTTTTTTTTTTTTTTTTTGTCAATTTTATAATACCTCAAATGTTAAATATATTTAAACTCAATGATTTATCGAGTAGATTACATAATGTTTCGGGTATATATGATAGACTGTAAGTTTAAATTTCTATTTGTTTTATTTGACTTCACTTTACTTTGAGAATGATGTAAAAGGGGGTAGAATGGATAGAATGAGAAGAGAGATAATGATAAAATTAGTAACGTGATATTATAATTAAAAAAAATAATAAAGGATGTGAGTTGCATTGTTTGGAGTGTCAACAAATAAACTCTCTTATAACATTTCCTGGTTGTTTTTATGCTCACATTCAACTTTTTTTTATTTGTCAACTTTATACTCCTTCAAATGTTCAATATATTTAAACCCAAATTACGCAATGATTTATTAAGTAGATTAACATAATGTTTCAGGTACGATAGACTATAAGTCTAAATATCTATTGTTTTCTCAGGTAAATATAAATTTTTATAATTTATTTAACTTTTTTATCTGCTAGAATCGATCACAATAATAAAAATTTATGATATTTACTCACCCTATTTCATTAATAAACTTCAGATGATAAAAGTATTATAATGAGTTATATTTGCTAATAATTAAGATATGAATTTTTGTATGTCTTGATTCTCAACATTTCTAATTAATTGATCCTGAATAAATTTTTTTAAACTCTGCATCATTTTCAAAGTCAACTCTTAAACGAAGGTCAGGGGCTAAAGGACTTAAAGAAGCCTTTTGCTGACCGCAACCCCCTGTTAGGCCCCATGCATCCTGTCTGACTTTCACCACTCTATTCCGGGAGTATTATTACAAAATATATATAAACAATTTCAATGTGCAGATTCTTTCTTTCATTCCCATGTGTGAAAAAATGACGTTTCTAGTAACAATTTTTCCTAGCCTACTAGGCACATCTAGTAATAAAAAATTTGAGTAGTTTAAGTGATTAAAATCTTTAACTTGAAACTTTATTATTATCATTTTACACAAAATTTATTTTTCTTAATAATAGAATAAAAATATTTAAGTATTTTTAGCATAATTCTCTAATTAAAATTTTCATTTTGATAATCGATACGAATCTTAATGACGACTTTTATATTGAATACAATTACTAAAATGAAATTCTAATATTAATTAATGAACAATACCACACACCTAAATATTATCTGTAATATCATGACTACTCCATCGCTGTTAAGTGCTTTGTAATTATTTATTTTTAAAATTTTATAATATACAATTATTATTAAATTATCATAATCAATTTCAATACTCTTCTATCACGTGTCTTCTCTCTTTTAAAGTAAGAACTTGACATGTCTGGTAAATGAAGCCTTTTTCTGTCCAAAATAATATTTACTTACTAATAATATTTTAAAAAGATAAACACTTGTGTAGCTACATAATAAATAATATTAATTTATTAAAAAAACTAAATAGTTTTTCTAAAAAAAATTCCTTCATGTAATTATAAATTTTTTCTTCCCATATAAAACGGTCCCATGTGTCCATTCTTTATCTTTTCTGATTAACTTTATTATCTCTTCCCTTCACCCTATTCTCCCTTACCAGAAAATTGTGTTTCTTTTCTTTTCCACCTTTCTTTTACTAAATAAAAAGCTTGCATCTTATTATTTAAAATTAAAAATATTAAATGAAATTTATTATGATAGTTTAATAAATAACTTTATATTATAAAAAATTAAACAAAATCGTAATAATGTTAATATATTATTTTTATTAATTTAAAAGGATTCATTTTAAAGTTTACTTCACATGCACCTAGATCAACGTTGGCCGAGCTTGCATAACATCACTGCAAGTTATGACACGAAAGTCATAACACTTGAAATATAAAGGTCATTGCACCTGCCCTATAATTTTCAACGCCAGATGGCCACACTTCTGCCTAACAAGGGAAATTTTTTCAATACTCTTCAATCACGTGTTTTCTCTCATTTAAAATAAGACACTTGATATACATTGTTATTTTTTCTTACCTTAAATAAGTAGAAACGAATATGTAATATAAAGGTATAGTTTTCAAAAGAGTTTTGATGATTTTACACTCAAACAACGCAAAAACTCTAACTAGCAGGGGAATTTGAGCAGTACATATGTTTTAATTTTATCATCGTTATTTTATTTTTTTATTAAAAAAAGTGTAACACTCTATTAATATTTTATATTTATCTTTTATCTCTCTTCTTTCCATATCATATTATCAATTATATCAATTAATTATATTTCTTTTCTTCAGACATCTTTATGGGTGTCTACACCCAAACTTTTCCTAAATATTATTTTATTTTCAAAATGGGTCACAATTTGTGGCCAACTTAGCTCACAAAGATTAGGCGCGACTTAGGCTAAAATATATTGATTATTGACTCAAGCATTTTTTTTTACCAAGATGAACTAATTTAAAATTAAGTTACATCAATTCATATTAAGTTGAAGTTTTACTTTTTTTTTCTTCTTAAATTATTATTAAATAATATTTAAATTTAAAATAAACAATATTCAAATTTAATTTTATAGTTTTTAACTCAATGAACTGACGTAGTGATTTACCATTACGTCGTTCACATGATTAAAAATAATCTAAAATGAGATTAATAATTTAAAAAAAACTTGTAAGAAAAAAAATCATAGTTTTTAGTTTTCAAAAAAAATTAATTCTTCTTTTTAATTTTTTTTGTTTTTATTTTTTTGGAGTTCTGTTTAGTGAGTTAATTTATTAGAATGGTGGATTGAGACACATAAATGTTAGACAAATAATGAACAATGTAAAAAGGGGGTGAATTAGATTTTGAAAAGCTTTTGAGAAAAGTTAGTTTGTGAAGTACTTAGCTTAGTATTTGATCACATGTAACAAAAGTCGTTTTGAACTTGTGGTTTCCAAATTTTCATTATTTTCCAATGGCAAACAACGTTATCATTTGGTCACCTCATCGTTAATTTTCACAAAACTAGAGGAGTTTATTCATTCCATTACATGAAAGTAGATGCTTATAGCATATATAAAGGGGTTCAATTTTCTGAGATTGATTACAACCTTTACCGGGGATATACTTGAGTTATTAAAGAATCATTTGTAGAAAAAGGGACTGTAGAGCTGGTAGACCGATCAGAATCAAGCTGGTGTTTTAATCTGTCTGGTGTTGCTCTTCCTCTTGGAAGAGATGCTGGCTGTCGAGGTAATGCTAGAGTTGCTGAATAACTGTTCAAAGCAAGTAGTATTGTTGACATTGAAGGCCTATCAACTGGATTTTCTTGAACGCATAATAAAGCAATATGGATGCATCTCCGAACTTCAATTCTAGAATAAGAACCTCTCAGTTTTGGGTCCAATATCAAGAAAGGTGTTTGATTTGTCCAATTCTTCCAAGCCTGTCACAAAACTTAAGTTAGAGTACAAGTCCAATATTTGTGGCATCCCTCGATAAATTTGACATAACTAAAGAAAACATGTTTACTCGTGGTTTATACTTACAAAGCTCAAAAGGTCATGGTCTTGATGTGATTGATAATTAGTGTTCTTCTTGCCACTAAGGATCTCCAAAACCAAGACTCCAAAACTAAACGCATCGGATTTCGCAGAGAACTTTCCATGCATTGCATATTCTGGAGACATGTAACCACTACAAATCGAAAGTGTATTAAATGTGTAGACTCTAATAAATAACATGAAAGATTTTTAAACGAGGATATGAAATAAAGTAATATATATTCCTTTTAGAAACAATTGTTTCAGCTAGTAAGGAATGCCATAAAACAACTTTTACTCAGGAACCAGTGGTAAAATCTCTCATTATCATTAACTTACTAAGTTCCAACTATCCTTCCTGTTCTTGTATTTTCTTGACTTTGATCTCCATAAAATATCTTTGCCATCCCAAAATCTGAAATCTTAGGATTCATATAAGCATCTAATAGAACATTGCTAGCTTTGAGATCACGGTGTATGACTCTTAGCCTAGAATCTTCATGGAGATACTGAATTCCCCGGGCAATCCCAACTATAATACTGTAACGTCTGTCCCAGTCTAGTTCTCCTTGGTTTTCATGACCTACAAATTAGTAAAATTGTAATACTCAAGTTAGTAACAAATTGAGTTCTGTAGAATAATTAGTTAGTTAATGGGCAGAGCAGAAGGTTGAAAATTACAAACCGAATAGAAAGTGATCAAGGCTGGAATTTGGGATAAATTCATAAACTAGTATCCTCTCCGTTCCCTCCAAGCAAAATCCTAACAGTCTAACTAAATTTCTGTGTTGAAGCTGTGCAACTAGTGCAGCCTCGTTCCTGAATTCTACGTCACCTTGGAGGGAGGTTCTTGATAGCCTCTTAACAGCTATCTCTTGTCCATTAGGTAAGGTACCCTGAAAACATGCTTCAAATTAGAAGTTGAGCAAGATAGTATATTGCAATTTAAGAAATTAATTAATTCGATCATACCTTATAAACAACACCAAATCCACCTTCTCCAATCTTCATCTCATTCGAGAATCTGTCTGTGGCAGCTTCAATTGTAGCCAAGTCAAAATGAAAAGACTCTTCATCACTTGTCAAATATTTCCTAACTGCAGTAAGAAGTAAGATAACGTAATATTAGTGGAAAAACTACTTGCACGTTGTTCAAGCTTTAAAATAGATAAATAATTGGGGTGATAAAAACTTTTGTCTTTTAAGGAAAAAAAAAAAATTTACTGCTATCATTCACTTCCAGGACAGCCTCACGGTTTTTGTTTCGACTTCTTCGCAACCAACACCATCCTATAATCAAAAGTGGCAGCAAAATAGCAATTGGGATAACAATTGCCACAACCATCAATGTACTTGTGTTACCTGCCAAAGGTAATCTCTGTTAAAACGTGCAAAAGAGACGACTATTATTCAAACTCAAATGATGAAGAGTAGTGGGCGCAAAGAGGAACCAACTTCCTCCTGAAAAGAAGAAATTATTGTATCATCTCAGACCATCGTGTGTCTACCGTTTCGGTCAATTTTTATGTAAGATATAATTAAATTTTATTAACTCCTTCTTTAAGTAGGTTATGTAGAAGAGATCAGCCAAAACCATTGTTAGACATGGGTCTAGACTATACAATAATTTATCCTCCTCAAATTGAGAATAAATTATAGTAAATTGAAAAAAAAAAAAACTGAATATTGTAACAGTATAATTGAAGACCACAAAAACTGAATGGCATATTAGGCATACCTGAAGAAGGAAAAGGAACAAGTGGTCTCACGGAAGTTGTATTGTACAAAAAGGGATAGAGTTGGTATCTGATATTACAAGCCGGAAGCAGAACCTTTGCTCCTTGACTTCCATCACAACACGTGGGAAGACTTGCAATAGCGCTTCGACAGCACGTGACACATCCATCGCTTGTTAAGTCAGGCAAGCACTGTGCCATTCCGTACAGCGTCTGCGTGCTCGAGAGACTCACCTCACCTGCGGCAAACTTCTTCCCTGGCATGGCACTCGCCGCGGCTTTTGCCTCCAAACTATTTAACAAGCTCGCCAGTAACTGATTGAACTGGTCGCGGTTCGAGTTAACGGGGTTTCCTTCGTCTTTTAAGGAAAACCCGGGAACTATGTTATCATTGTCGAAGGTGCTGTTGGAGTAACTCAGCATACACACGTCGTACCAGATTATGGACTCTGTATCGTTGGGACAGAGGCGGGTTATGTTCGTGGCGGCGGCGGCGACGCAGCCGTGGCAGACGGTGGCGTTGACGTCGCCACGGCATAGGAAAAGGCCATCGATGTCGTTGGGAGTATCTCGTTCCACTGAGGTTCTGTAGAAACCGTTGTTAGACTGAAGGGAAGAGTTGGAGGTGAGAGAAGAGAGGAGGGTATTCAAGTTGGACTCAAATGTGGTGTTGGGTTGGTAAAAGGTTCGGTTGGTGCAGTAGTGGGCACTGTAAATTTGTGCTGATTCGCTTGCATGGAAGACCATACAAAACAGACATTCAAGTGCCAACAGGGTTGTACGAAATTTGGAGGCAAGCATGTTGAATTGAAGTTGATACGAACTGTTTAAAAAATATGATAAATTCTGTAATCTGTACCTTACGTTTTTAAATTCTGATCAAGGAAAACCTTTTTTTGTTCTGTTTTGTATGTTTAGATATTTTTGGCTTCATATTGGAGTTTGTGAACAAAAATGAATGCCAACAACATTCTGGATTAGAGAGTTGACTGACTCAGGTTTTTTAGCGGCCACATTATTGCAGGTAAACGGACTTGCTCGCTCAAAACACGAGCTGAGATAAAAATTGCTACTAGTATGATGCTCAGCATTTAATGCGATGAAGAAATTCAACTAACTGAGTGACTTTCACGTTTATCGTCAATTGAATTAAGATAAAATGTCAACTTAAACAAGAAATATGTATAATTAATTTAAATAAAATTAAAAAATCCAAAGTATATAAAAAAATGCAAGTTTAATACAATTAATTAAAATGATTTGATAATAGTAAAAAATTAACTTATATAAGAATTTACCAATTCAACGTTTTAAGATAATATCAAAATTTATTTTTGTGATTATTATTAAACCTATTACATTATCCTATAACATCATTATCAAATCACTCATGTCGTATGTTATCAAATCATTAACAAATGTTCAATCTAATTCCATAATTGTACATATAAATGGAAGGAAAGTAATATTTACTTTACAAGATATTTACTTTACAAGATATTTCTTTCTAGGCATGATCTACAAACCACAAACCACCTAATAGTAGTACAGGAAAATGACCCAAAACCATTCAAATACAAATTAGACATAAATAAGGCATTTGAAATTCAAACCTCATCTTTTTTTTTAATAAGAAATATTATATTATTTAGACTCTAAAACCAATTTCAATAGAAAAGTGAGTTGGATTAAAAAAATGGTATATAAAATATTTATATTAATTAAATTTAATTTTTTTACTCTTATATATCTATTTATTTATCTTTATTTAACTAATGTGAACTTATTTTTTGGTCACCACTTTAGCTAGTAATTCATGCACCCGACGCAAGATTCCTACCATCTACTCACATTATGCATGTTGGAGATTGCAACAGTTGAAGAAACCTGCATCATGCGACATGACAATATTTGGACGTGAGCATTGACTCACACACATTTAGGCCTTACAAATAAACTACATGCAAAAACACCAAGTAAGCGCACACACATTTCTCATATAGAGTTACTTTGCTAATTTAAATATTTACTTGATTGGTGTTTTTCTTTTTTCTTGCAATTGTATATCCCGCCTTCACCTTCGTGTTTTGAACTAACAAAATTACCTTTGTCTCTAAAGAAGCAAATTCAGTGAGCCTTGAATCATTAAAGGCTTGGCTATATGAATTTCATTGTCTCTAATGTTAATTAAAGAAATTTGAAAATTAATTAAAAAAATAAAATAAAAATTTATCTAAATGAATAACTAATTAAAAAATATTTTTTTATTTAATATAAAAACTTAAAAAGACCTTCTAGTTATTTTTGTTTTTTTAACTTGATTTCATTAGTTCTTTTTTGGTACCCATTATAAGGAGACATGGCCCATTGAACTGTCTTAGGAGAATCTTTTAAAAAGTGGTGCTTCTAAAAAGAACGGAAACAAAAGAAATTAGAATAACATAGTCAACACCATTTTACTCACGATCTCTGGGATAAGAGCACGTAAAATCATCTATTATACTTACATTTCTTTCTTTACTCTCTAAGAGTTCAGTAGTATTTGGATCATACCTTAGAATTCATATCATCTGTCTTAAAAATCATGTTTGTTATAATTTTTTTTATTGATTCACCATTTTTTCCACCGCATAGAAATTAAATTCGTAAAAGAAATTATCATGTACAAATTCATATATTAATCATAGTTTTGATGAGCTTATAGCCTATACAGGGCTCAATTATAGATTGATTGCAACCTTTATCGGGGATATACTTCAGTAATTAAAGAATCATTCATAGACAATGGGATTGTAGAACTGGTGGACCGATCAGATTCAAGCTGGTGTCTTGATCTGTCTGGTGTGGTTCTTCCTCGCAGAAAAGATGCTGGCTGTCGAGGTAACGCTAAAGTTACTGAATAACTATTCAACGCAAGCATTATAGTCGCTATTGAAGGTCTATCACCTGGATTTTCTTGAACGCATAATAAAGCAATGTGGATGCATCTTCGAACTTCGTTTCTAGAATAGGAACCTCTCAGTTTTGGGTCCAATATTACGAAAGGTGTTTGATTTGTCCAATTTTTCCAAGCCTGTGGGAAAATTTAATTTAAGTTAGCGTACAAGTTTGACATTTCTGGCGTCCATCAACAACCAAAATCTTTTTCTCCAGACATTTTCAGCAGAATTTGACACCGCTAAATAAAGATGTTAAGTAGTTGAAACTTACAAAGCTTAAAAGGTCATCGTCTTGATGTGATTGATAATAACTTGTGTTCTTCTTGCCACTAAGGATCTCCAAAACTAAGACTCCAAAGCTGAACACATCGGATTTTACTGAAAATTTTCCATGCATTGCATACTCAGGAGACATGTAACCACTGCATACCAAAACTATCAATGTGAAGATTCCAGTAAAATAAATTGGAAGATTTTCGAAAGTGTAAATAAAGAAATGATAATAAGGTAGATATGATAAAATAATTCCTTTTAGAAAAGATTCTTTCAGCCTGAAGGTATGCTATAAAACTACTTATCAGCAGGTGGTACAATTTGTGTTGGCCTTCAACTTACTAAGTTCCAACTATCCTTTTCGTTGCTGTATTTACTTGACTTTGATCATCGTGAAAAATTTTTGCCATGCCAAAATCTGAAATCTTTGGATTCATATCGAAATCTAATAAAATATTAGATGCCTTGAGATCCCGATGTATTATTCTTAGCCTAGAATCTTCGTGGAGATACTGAATTCCTCGAGCAATCCCAGCTATAATTTTGTAACGTCTTGCCCAGTCTAGCTCTCCTTGATTCTCATGATCTACATTAGTCAAATTGTAAATTGTAATATTGAAGTTGTCAATGAACGAATTGAATTCTGCAGAAGAACTAATTAGTTCACATACAAGTTAATAACATTAAAAACCAAACAAAAGATGAATGGTTAAAAAATTACAAACCAAATAGAAAGTGATCGAGACTGGAATTCGGGACGAACTCATAAACAAGTATCCTCTCCGTTCTCTCCAAGCAAAATCCTATAAGTCTAACCAAATTTCTATGTTGAAGCTGTGCTACAAGTGTAGCCTCGTTCTTGAATTCTATATCACCCTGCAGGGACCTTTTTGATAGCCTCTTCACAGCGATCTCTTGTCCATTAGGAAGGGTTCCCTGATGGAAAGCATGCTTCTGATTATAATAGCTTCAGTCAAAGTAAACTAGAACATCATGACAGCATTTTGCCTTAAGAAATCAATTAATTCATACCTTATAAACCGCACCAAATCCACCTTCACCTATCTTGTTTTCATTCGAGAACCTACATGTGGCAGCTTCAATTGTAGCCAAGTCAAAATGCAAAGACTCTTCTTCACATAGAAAATCACTCCTAGCTGCAGTGAAAAAGAAGATAAGTTGACAACTTAATGTAATTGACTGATCAGCACATTGTTCAAGCTTTGAAAAAGGTTAATAATTGGAGCAATAAATTTTTTTATCTCTTTTGTAAAGAAAAAAGTATTACTGCTATAATTCAGTTCCAGGACTGCATCATGTTTTTTATTTCGCCTTCTTCGCCACCAGCAGCAGCCTAGAACCAAAAGCGCCACCAAAACACCAATTGGAACAACAATTGCTACAATCGGTAATGTACTCTTGCTTCCTGCTTAAGGTTAGCTCTTTTAAAATATGCAAAAGAGACAAAAAGGGACCAAAACTAACTTCCTCCTCAAAGACCACGAAAACTCAAAAACAACATTGACTTGAGAATAAATTGATGAAAAGTGAGTATATTAAAAAGGATATACATGTGCATACCCGAAGAAGGGAAAGGGGCAAGTGGCATCGTTGAAGTTGTATTGTACAAAAAAGGATACAGTTGGTATCTGATATTACACGCCGGAAGCAGAACCCTTGCTCCTTCACTACCATCACAGCACGTGGGAAGACTTGCAATGGCGCTTCGAAAGCACGTGCCACAACCATCGCCTGTTAACTCGGGCACGCACTGAGCCATTCCGTACAGCGTCTGTGAACTCGCGAATCCCACATCGCCTGCAGCGAACTTCTTCCCCAACACAGAACTCGCGGATGCTTTCTCTGCCAAATCGTTCAACAACTCAGCCAGTTTCTTATTGAACGCGTCACGGTTCGAGTTTTGGACACTTCCTTCGTCGTTTAAGGGAATTCCGGGAACTATGTTGTTAAAGGTGCTGCTGGAGTAACGCAACATACACATATCGTACCAGATTATGGCCTCTTTGTCGGTGGGACAGAGGCGGGTTATGTTCGTGGCTGCGGCGGCGACGCAGCCGTGGCAGATGGTGGCATTGACGTCGCCGCGACAGAGGAAAAGGCCGTTCACGACATCGGGGGTGGCTTGACCCACGGCGGTTCGGTAGAAACCGTCGTTGGAGCGAAGAGAGGAGTTGGAGGTGAGAGAAGAGAGGAGGGCATTCAAGTTGGAGCCAAATGTGGTGTTGGGTTGGTAAAAGGTTTGGTTTGTGCAGTAATGGGCAGAGTAAGTAGGAGCTGATTCACTTGCAAGGATGAGCACACAAAACAGAGAGAATAGTGCTAATGGGGCTGTTAGTGAAGTGGAAGATGTGCATATTAGATTGAAGTTCATGAGTGCAGTGCAGTGTCACAATATGAGAAATTCTGTGCCTTCTGTTTTTATTAGTTTTCTGCTTAGGAATACCTTGTATTTCTTGTTTCTTTTTGGATCTTATGTGTTAGTTAGATGTTTTGCATTGATTTCAATCCAATAAAGACAATACAAGGTTGTCCTGGCATGTGGTTTCGATAGCGAAAGGTGTGCGTAGTCGCAAGGGAACAGAACAGAACGAATTTTCTTCCTTTTTTAATTAACTAATTAATGGATGGAATAGTCAAGAGAATGGCTGGCACTTACTTCGTGGAAAATAACGAATTTAATATTACTACACGGAACGGGACGGAACAGAACAGGTGAGCCAACTTCAATGGGCAATTCGGCATTGCTTGCTATAAATTATTATCAAGATTTGTATGAAGATTTAATTATATGGTGGGTTGGATGTTCTCGAATATTTTATAAAGTACTAGAAATATTTGTAGAAATTAAGATATAATATCATTATATTTTATGTTTGTGGTATAATTATTTTAAAAAAATAGATGATACATTAATAAATATAAAATAATTTTATTAATTGTAATTTGTAAGCATATCATCATTTAAAATTATTTTATTTCATAAGTGCAAAAGTATTAAATTCATTATTTTATAGTTTTTTAACACAAAAAGTTTAGTTAATTTTTTAAAATTAATTAGTTTATTTTTTATGCTCAGAAGGGGCTGGGCCAAAAAAAAAATAAAATAAAATTGTACGTAAGGGTATGTTGCAGCAAGACAGAAGATGCCTTTGACTTGAGAGAGGGTGTTAAAACAAGAACAGGTGGAGTTCATAAGGGTATTCCTGCGCCAGATTTTGCAAGCAGTCCGTCACACCATTGCCTTGACGATACACATAACATGACTAAAATGAATAGTCCAATTCCAATAGTTGGAAAACCAGTTATGTTACGAGTCTTTGTCACCAAACTCCAAGCGGGTGAATTTGAGTTGATCAGCTGGATGGCAAGGAAAGGCTGGAGTCACATACCACCAAAAGTTGTCTGCCTGAATTTATGACTCCAAACAGTCTCCAATGCAGCAACAACTCCCCATAGCCCACCCGTAATCACATTGAAGGACCCCAAGATTTCTAGCATATCCTCCAAGCCACAAACCACAGTTTATTTTCGGGTAAATTATATTTTAAGCTTAAAAAATATTAGTTTTAATATTTATAAATATATATTTTGGCATGCCCCAGTCTTAGAATGGGCCACCTGACTTTCCTAGTTTCCTTTCACATAATAATTTTCTCAGACAAACCTCTTTAAAAGGCGATCACGACAAGCATAGATACAGTTTCTTATATTGGACTCTAAGCTGCATAAATTCTCAACCCAGACACATTGACATCATAATATTGGAGAACTAGGTACTTGCATTCACCGGCACTTAATTTAAGCAACATAATGTGGCAGGAAGAAAGACTTCCTCAGGAAATCAATCCTATGTTTGAAAAACAAAATTGGTCAACAACGCTAATTATTCTGGTCACTCCCAAGGCATCATGCTTTATCTACTCTACATGTTCATCCAGCATGAAGTATATCAGACAGAACCCTTTTAGCCATTAATATTTACAATATATATCCGCTAGGTACGTTTAACAGTAACATCATAGTTAGACAAGATTTTAACATATAGTGGATTTATTGAAGAAAACATGAAAAGCAATCCTTTAGCGAGGGTATACTTCAGTAATGGATACTTCATTCACAGACCATGGAATTGAATGGCTGGTAGATCGATCGGTGATAGACTGATCAGAGTCAAGCCCTCGGTTTAGCCTGTTAGGACTCCTTCCACGCAGAAAAGATGGTGGTTGTCGTGGCATTGACAAGGTAACTGAATAACTGTTCAACATAAGTGCAATAGTGGCCATCGAAGGCCTGTCAGATGGATTTTCCTGAACACACAATAAACCAATGTGGATGCATCTTGTGACTTCATTTCTTGAATAGGAACCTCTCAGTGTTGGATCCAGCAACTCCAAAGGTGTTTGCTCTGTCCAATTCTTCCAAGCCTGCGGTAGTATATTGTTAGTATTTAAACTTGGAATATCTCATTCCTCACCCACTGAAATAGTATATAGCTAGGCATTGCACCTAAGCTTGGTATGAAGAAAAGAAATTACTCTTGCTTATACTCACATGGCTTAAGAGATCATCAGCACGATTCGATTGATAAAAGTCAGTGTTCTTCTTGCCACTCACAATCTCCAAAACTAAGACACCAAAACTGAACACATCTGATTTCACAGAGAACTGTCCACGCATTGCATATTCTGGGGACATGTAACCACTGAAAAACAAGAATATAATCCACTTAATTATAAAAGAACAGACATTTTCATAAACAAGAACATACTTCTTTTCCACAAAACTTAACACAAGCTACTCATGTACGTAAGAGGAGATAGCATAAAGGCATCAAACTTACTAAGTCCCAACTATCCTTTACTAAGTCCCAACTATCCTTCCTGTATTTACTTGAGTCTCATCTGCCTGAAAAATTTTTGCCATTCCAAAATCTGAAATCTTTGAGTTCATATTCTCATCTAATAGAACATTGCTAGCTTTGAGATCCCGATGTATAATTCTAAGTTGGGAATCTTGGTGTAAATAAAGAATTCCCCGAGCAATGCCAACTATAATTTTGTAGCGTCTTGACCAATCTAACTCTCTTTGCTTTACAGGGTCTACAAAGTATGCCAAAATAAAAAACCTAGATTAGAAATAGTAAAGTTACAACAGTTTCCGTTTATACAAAGCTATTAACCCCCTCCAATGTGGATGTTTTTTAATAACGGAGAAGGTAACAGCATGTGAATAATGAAGTGATTCTTCTTAAGAGGAGTCTCATATCAGTCTGTTCAGGGCAATTAATCACTACACTAATTGAGATGTCACATATAAGAAGAGTAGAAAAAGTATATACCAAAGAGAAAGTGATCAAGGCTTTTGTTTGGCATGTATTCATAGATAAGGATCTTCTCCTTCCCTTCCAAGCAAAATCCCAATAGCCTCACTAAATTTCTGTGTTGAAGCTTGGCCACAAGGGCAGCTTCATTCCTGAACTCTACTGCACCCTGCAAGGAGGTTACTGACAATCTCTTCACAGCTATCTCCTGTCCGTTAGGGAGGACACCCTAAAACCAAGCACGGGAATAGACCAATTCAACTAATTTAGCATAAACAAGAAATATGTGTCACTCAGCATTTGGCATAAACATGTTTCATACCTTATAAACCACCCCAAATCCACCTTGGCCGATCTTGTTCTCATCCGAGAATCCGTTTGTGGCAGCTTCAACCGTAGCCAAATCAAATTGCAAGAACTCCTCATCAGTGAGATCATTCACAACTACACAGAAAAGAAAGACAGTAATCATCATCAACCAAGCTAAAGTCAAAGGAAAAAAATTACACGAAACAATCACTACGACGGTAAAAGAGAGATTACTTGAATCCTGGACGAAAGTAATATGCTTCTTGCTTGCCTGCTTACGTAGGAAGCAAACACCAACAATGATAAGTACCATTGCAACAACAATTGGGACAACAATCGCCACAATTATAGGGACACTGCTTTTCCCTGCACAGGTTCATCAGTTTGTATGACACAACGTTGACAAGGTTGCGTTATAAAGACAAAACATAGATGCACTTCTTTTTAAATACTTTTGGTGTAGTTCGCCCGTCAGAATCTCATCTTACAAATTATTACCCAAATTACTGGAATAAAACTTCAGTGAAGCAACTGTATCTAAGTTTGATATATATTATAAAGGTTTGATACCTGAAGATGGAGGGAGAAGTTGTGGCTGAGTGGACACGTTGGGAACGTTGTAAAATGGGTACAATTCATATCTGATATTACAAGCCGGAAACAGGACCCGTGCACCTTGTTTGCCGTCACAGAAGTTGGGAAGGGTACTGATGGCTCTTGAGAAGCACGAGTTGCAGTCAGAAGTGGACAAATCGGGCGTGCACTGCGCCAGGGTGTACAGCTTCGTTGAGTTCGTGAAATTCGCTTCTTTTGTAGCAAACTTTTTACCCGAAGGAGAATTCGCGGCTTCCCCTGCCGCTCCATTCAACGTGGACGCCAGAATATCGTTGAACCGCGTGTGGTCCGAGTCAGGGACGCTCTGTACGTTTATCAACAAAAGTCCTGGGTCTGTGTTGCTGAGGGTGGAACTGTTGGAGTAACGCAGCATACACTCGTCGTACCAGATTATGGACTGTGTCTGGTTGGTGCAGCGGTATGTGATGTTTTTGGCGGCGGTGGTGACGCAGTCGTGACAGACGGAGGGGGTGACATCGCCGCGGCAGAGGAAGAGTCCCTTAACCTCATTGGGGCTTCCGAGGGAGATGTTGGTGCGATAGAAGCCGTCGTGGAGGGTGGCGTTGGAGACGAGGGATGAGAGTAGGACGTTCAAGTTGGTTTGGAATGTTGTGTTGGGTCGATAATAGGATCCAGGTGTGCAGTCATGTACGCTGTATATAGGAGCTGCTTCACTTGCAAAGTTTAGCAATGCAAACAGAGACAGAAGTAGCAAGTCAGTTGCAGAGGATTTTAAGATGCACATATCTCTCCCTCGATCGCTTTACTTTCTTAGAGAGGATGACTGCTGTAAAATACCAATTGCTCAGTTTTTGTTATGGCGCTTAATCTTTCATCCACTTTACTAGATTCTGGTCGAGTGGGTGAGGATGTGTTTCATGACGGAAATGCTATGCCCTCAATGATACAACTCAACCACAACTGCTATTTGGGATCCTTATCAAACTTTGTATTTGTATTTTGTTAAAACTGAGTTAAATGAAAATTTGGGAATTTTGACTTATTTGACGGAAATTTAACGGTGCAGCTTTCTTGAAGGGACGCAAGTGACCAATGTGAGAGATGGGTCAAACACTCACTCATATACGTTTGGTTGGAACATGGATTTTTTAAGCTTTTCTTTGTTCTTTTCCCTTCTTTTCGTGGAAACGGTGAATTTGTCTTTATCTTCATTTTTTTTAGAAAAATAAATATTTTTTTCCATTACAAAAGGGGTTTTCTGAGACTTTTTTTTTTTTTTCTCTTGCTAACTTTCGTGGTACCAAAAGGCTAATTTAAATATGTTATTAATTTTAAAAGATAAAATAATGTTTTTAAATTTAGAAGATAAAATAATATATTGAATTTTTTAAAATTATTTGTTTCATCTTTTATATTTTAAGCATCTTTTATATTTTAAGCATACTTATGATTGTCCTTTATATTATTAGGTACTCAAAGTTTACTTTAAGTGGTAAGCTAGTATACCTATAAAGACATTTCATTGTTGGTTTAGAAAAAAAAAATTTAAATAGCAATTTTTTAAATAAATGCATACATGACAATATTGATGATAATTTGTATTTATAGACAACTTGAAATGGGTTGAAGTGGATGACACAAGTCCTGAAATCTCTTAATTTGTGGAGATTTTTCACTTATTCTACAGTAAAACATTAAAAGTTTGTTCTCCTATTCGAGGTATATTTACTTTATTTCAAGGTATGTTCTCCCGCTCGACATAACATTCAAGTTAACTTGGAATTAAATTACTTGCAGGAAATTTTGATCCAAATATCTTTGGACCATTTAGACTAATTGTTAGCATTCATGAGTCCATGACCTGATTTGATGAACTAGATTAAGAATCAAGTTCAAAATAATTACAAAGAAAATTAAAATTCAATTCTAAGTAGTATGTTAAATCAATTAAAGCAATCAAGTTTAATGGAAGAAACTCATCTTTTGTAAGAAAATTCACACTTTGTATTAGTGTTGGATGTTGGAACATACTTTGTAACATTTCTTTATATATATATATATATTAATTATGTACTTTAAACAATAAATAAAAAATAGAGAAAGTGAACATGTATTATACTTTAATTTCTTCCCCTCCCAAACATACATAAATACATTGTTCAACTTAAACTTGTTTTTTAAATTTGCTATTATATTATTTACCTTTGTCTCTTTTATAATTATTACTATAATTAATGAATTTTTCTTTCATTTGTTTCTATAACATTCTCTGCAGCATTATAATTAGTGTTAATGGGGAGTTGAGAAAAATATAAGAATAAATGAATGAGAAAAAAAATTATAATTAGTGTTTATCTTGAATTTTAAAAATATGAATGATTGAAAAAAAAAACATATAAAAAATAATAGAAGAAATGTCGATCATTTTAGAAAAAAGCGTAACGTTTAAATTAAATTACATTTGTCTCTCATTTGGGATCTTTATTCCAACACTGACATCTCATATTTGTGATCTTCATATTCAACAAGTAAAAATCATGTGATTCCTAGAAGATAAGTGCACAGTTTGCGGACACACTATCTAATCCCCTCTTCATAACACGCGTCACTTCACTTCACCGACTGAAAAAAAAAAATTTAGTAACTAATTTAAGAAGTTGCTAAACAACCATAGAGTTAACGACCGAAAAAATTAGCGACCGAAATTATAAACGTAAAAAATAATAAAATAAGATGAATTAAGGAAAAAATAAAATTTTATGATGATATTAGTGACCGAAATTCATAAAATAAAAAAAATAATTTAACGAAGAAAAATAAAAATGTCAAAAAATTAAAAAATATAAAAAAATTATATTTTACAACCAAATTAGTAATCAAAATTCAGAAAAAAAATAATTTAACGACTAAAAATAAAAACGTCAAAAAAGAATAAAAAATATATATATTAACAACTAAAATTCAAAAAATAAAAAAATAAAATAATTTAACAACTAAAAATAAAAAAGTAAAAGAATTAAAAAAAAAATCATTAACAACAAATTTTTTAATATATAAATAACTAAAAATAACAAACTAAATTTTTTAAATAAAAATAAAATAACGATCAATTTAACAACTGAATTTTCTATGTTAGTAAAAACAATTTAATCACTAAATTGTTTAGCAATTAGACTTTTTGAGATAAAATATTATCAATTGTTAATTCTATCATTAAGTCATTTAACGATTAAAATTCAACATTATAAAACAACGTCTTGATATAAAAAAAATAGAAACAATTTACATCTTACTTTTTTATTCTCTTTCACGATCTAAAAATCATTAAAGGATATTTTAGTTTATATAGAAGGTAGATACAACGTAGAGATTTTACATAATTGAATAAAATTTTAAATGTTTTAATAACTTAACAAATTTTGATTTTTCATAACATATATTATACTATATTTTTAAAATTTAAAGTAGATCTAGTTATTTTGTTATATATTTTATCAACATGTCTTGAGAACCTTCACTCTACTTAGTTAATAGTCTTTGCAAAAACCCTTCTTTGAGCTACCATCAGCAACCTTTTTCGTCAAGGACCACCTTCAAGTTAGCTAGGAGAGGACTAAGGACCTAATTCGAACATTCAGACATAATAGAGATATTTAAATTATACGGTCTTTCATCTTATCTTAAAGAATTACACTTTACACTTTTAAAAAATCAATTTATTTTGTACTTTAGATCATTTTAAATATGAACAAGATTGTTAGTGACATCGAGTAATAATGAATATATTTTTTTTTTTCTTCAGCATCTAAAGTCGTTAGATAACTCATTATAAACCGTATATCACCATTTTTTTAATAGATGTAATAATGGTTTGAAAATTCCTGACCTCAAATATCTATTTCGCATTTTGAAGTTTAAAAATCGATAATAAGAATTCAAAACTAATTACTAATAATGTAAAGCGTTGCAAAAGAAGGATATTGCACTATAAGTACTTTTCAAAAAGAAAAAAGAAAATAATTTATTATATGTAAAAAATAAAAACATGATATATTAAAATTTTAATAAGTTAAATTTTAATAATTCCATACTTTATGTTGTATATATAATCATAATTTTAATCTTTGAATTTCTAAAATTAATAATTACAAAGTTACTCTTTTCTCTTCCTAAAATATACCCGTGTTTTAGAAGAATGATTAGGTGGTAGTTTATTAGGTTAAATTATAATTTTAATTTTTTATCTCATGGTAAAAATTTATTTTAATTTTATTATTTTAAAAAATTATTTTTATCATTTAATTATTAAATTTGAATTAACGTTATTTTTAAAAAATATTTTTTCTTAATGTTGAGACATAATTTTAAATTATTTTTTACATTTATTTAAGAAATGAAACTTCTCTCATTAAATTTACTTATATAAAAATTATAGTAACTAACTAATGTTTAAACAATTTATTTTTTATTTGAGATTAATTGAGTTTTATATTTTCATGTAGATAATTCAATAAGACAAATTTTACATCTTAAATTAGTGAAAAAAATTTAAAATTATGTCATAAAATAAATAAAAAATAATTTTTTAAAGACAACATAAAATAAAATAATTTTTTTTGAAAAAAAAATTTAGACCAAAGTTATAACTTAAAATTACAAACTAACTTCACACAATTTTCAATCCATGAAACCAGGTTAATAGGATGATTTCTAAAACAAAACAAAAAAAATCAATGTGGATTAGCGAAGTTTCTAATGTGAAACCAATCGGGCCAATGTCTTCCACTGCCTTTTTCATGGCGACAAAGCCTTTTTTAAGTTTTTATGGAGAAAGAAGTATACTGGTCAAAGGAACGGACTAAAGAATCCAAAGTAAATATCAATGGACTGGGATCACTTGAACTTCAGAATAATAACTGCACTGTTCTCCTGTCGTATCCAACGCTCATGTTATAATTATATAAAAAGGAAAAAAAAATTGTGTTATATTTAGGTTACTTTAACAAAACTACCTAAAAATTTGGTGGAAAGTTAAAAGTTAAATAAAAGTAAAAAAAATTAGCTTATAATTAAAAGTTAGTTAAATAAACTTATTTATATTATCAACATTTAGTAAAATTATATGTTAAAACAGATGATAAATATAAAATAATATAAAGAAATATTTTTATATAATATTTGTTTATAAATATTAATGTATTTTATTATAAAAATATATTTTAGGTATTTATAATTTTAGATTTTTAATTTTTGTAATCTATATTTTAGGTATTTTAGTTTTGATTTTTTTTATATTGTATATTATATTATTCTACTATTCTATTATTCTATTATTAATCTTATGATATATTTTAAAATATTTTAATCAAATTTAAAATAAAATAAAAACAATACATATTTAAGTAAATGACATGTTTTTATTATATTAATTAGTGTAATAATTAAAAATCTTCAAGTATAATAATAAAATAATAAAATAAATAGACATAATATAAATAGTATAATAATTAAAATAAATAATATAATATAAAAAAATTATTTAAAAGACAATAAAAAATAAAATAAATAATCATTTATTATTATTAATATTTTAAAATATAATATTGAATTAATAAAATAAATATTATAAATAATATAAAAATTAAAGTAAATAATATATTATAAAAATTTATAAAATATAATAAAAATAAATATATTTATTATCTATCGGGCCATTGATCCACTTAATACGGGCAGGCGGGCCAACTCCCTAGCAGAAAACGGGCCATAAAAACGCAACCCTGGCCGTCTAGTTGCGGGTTGACGGGCTGGCTCCCAAACACAAGGTGGGACGGATCTGCAACACTGCATGACCCACCCCCAAGGCAGAATGAGGCGGATACACAAGTATGAGGCTTTATTTCTTAATTCTCCGTGCATAAAATAATATTTTGAATTTTTTAAATATTTGTTTCATCTTTTAGATTTAAAATGAGTTGTTAAAGATGTTAAGCATATTATCTTCAATGAGATATTCGACATTAACTTTGACCGATATGTAAGGAAATGTAAAATAATTATTATCTCATTAAAGTTAAATATTTTGATTCAAAATAAGTGGTTAGTAATAATTAATCTTCTTAGATTTATTTTTTATTTAGTTGTGAGTAAAAAAAATAATCATCAAGTTAAAAAAATTAATTCTTTTATTTTAAAATATTAAATTTATTTTAAATAATAAAATTCTTATTAAAAAATTTAAGTAATAAAGTTCTATATAAAGGAGTTTTCTGGGGCTTTTTAATTTTTATTCTCTTTCTAACTTTCGCGGTACTAAAAAGTTAATTTTAAATATGATATTATTAATTTTAAAAGATAAAATAATGTTTTAAAATTTAGAAATAAAATAATATTTCAAAAAATTTTAAATATTTGTTTCATCTTTTATATTTATAAAAATTAATTGTTAAGAGATAATAAAATGGATATTCAACATTAACTTTGACTAATATCAAAGATTAGCCTATTGTAGTTTTTTGTTTTTTCAACACAATTGAGTTTCGGTAGAGATGAATTGGAATATCTACAAATACATTTTAATGTTCAAGTTAGATTTTTTTTTTCAAAATAATAATTTGTATAATAAATGCATACATGACGATACGAATGATACTTGAAATGAGTTGGAGTGGATGACAAGGCCTAAAACTTCCTTTGGAGATTTTTTCACTTGTTCTAAAGTAAAACACTGAAGGTATTCTCTTATTTGAGGTATATTTATTTTAGGTCAAGGTATATTTTTCTATTCGAGATAATATTAAAGTTACCTTAGAACTAAGTTATTTGCAGTAGATTTTGATCCAAATTTGTGCCATTTAGAAATCAATCTCAAGTAGTATGTTAAACATAAATAAATTAAAGCAATGAAGTCAAGTTTAATGAAAGAAACTAGTATGGTTAGAATATAAAAAAATTAAGTAAAAAATCTCTTTTTAATATATATATATATATATATATATATATATATATATATATATATATATATATATTATACATAATAAATAAAAAATCGAGAAAGTGAGCATGTATTATTCTTTAATTTCTTCCCCCTCCAAACATATGCAAATACATTGCTTTTTAATTTGCTATTATATTCTTTACCTTTGCCTCTTTATAATTAATTAATTTTTCTTTCATTTGTTTCTATAACACTCTCTGCAGGATTATAATTAGTGTTATTTGTGGAATTGAGAAAGTTATAAAGAAGAAATAAATGTATGATAAAAGATTACAACTAATGTTTATCTTGAATTTTGAAAATTTATCAATAATTGAAAAAATGGCATATAAAAAATAATGGAAGGAGTGTCGATCTTTTAAGAAAAAAATGTAACATTAAAAAAATTAATTTGTCTCTCATTAAATATATTTAAATTATATTATCTTTTCTTTTATTTTAAAAATTCCACTTGACATTTTTTTTAAATCAATTTATTTTGCACTTCAATTCATTTTGAATAGTTATGGGCATTGTATAATTATAAATAATTTTGAGTAAATTACGCTCTATTCTTCCAGATATATATAAATATTATTATACTATCATTTTCTCTTATTTTTTCTTAGATTAAAAAATAAAATTTTCTTCATTAATAAATTCGAATATATAATATTTTATTCTTTTTAATTTTTTGTTTGAGTTTCATTAGCTTTTGTAAAAAAATTATTATTAAAATATTTTTTATATTTTTACTTATCAAATATGCAAATATTATACCACTATCTTTCTTTGCGTCAATATATTTTTTTTTTCTTTTAACAATGGTAAATATATTTATTTTATTATTATATATATTTAATTTTTTATTTTTTTATTATAAAAAATTAGTTAATAAAATTTATTAAATATTTTATTCAATTCACATACTTTATTATATATATAACAATTTATTTTATTTTATTTCTTTAATTATTATTTTTAAAAAATATTATGCATTGTGCTAAATTAATTATATATTTCAAAAGATTTATTTTTAATTATTATTATTATTATTTTCACAAAACATATTTTAAAATAATTAAATTAAAAATATTATACATAAGTAAAATAAAATTAATCGTAAATGTTAAGGTAGTATTTAAGTGATGTTATTAATGTAGTATTTTTATACATATTTAAACAAAATTAGTATTTTTATATAGTATTATTTATTAAATTTAATATATAGTTAATTTTAAGAATATTATTAAGTATTATATTTACTAAAAATATATTATATTTATAAAATATAATAAATGCAATGCTAATAAGAAACAAGCAAATTTTCAGTTCATTATCTAGATTTCTCCAGGCATTTTGCTCCTTGGAGCACCTTCCGTTGCAGCAAACTTAGAGCTCATCTGAACTAAGCATATCAAATTAAGCAATTTGCTGCAAAAGACTGGAAAATAATCCACAGGACGATTAATAAAAATATCATATTCAATGAAAATTTATTAGTACTGAAAAGGTCCATGACTCTATGGAAGTACAACATGGAGAAACAATAAGTGAAATCAAGACACGGTTGAGTCAACTGGTACCACTGGAAAGTATCCACAAAAATACACAGTAAGTCCTCACTATTCAAACCCCAGCTTTACAATGAGCAACCTCACTTTCCTTGCACATAATAATTTTCTCAGATAAGCCTCTTTGAAAGACGATCACAACAGGCATAGATATGTATAGTTTCTTATACTGGGACGCTAGGCTGCATAAATTCTCAACCCAGATATCATAATCATAATTTAAAGTGATCTGAATTGGAGAAATAGGTACTTGCATTCAGCCGCATTTAATTTAACCAACATAATGTGGCAGGAAGAAAGACTTCCTCAGGAAATCAACCCTATGTTTCAAAAACAAAATGGTCAATATTGCAAATTATTCTAGTCTCTCCCAAGGCATCATGCTTTATCTATTCTACATATTCATCCAGTATGAAGTATATCAGACAGAACCCTTTTAGCCATTAATATTTACAACTTGAACATATACTGGATTGATTGAAGAAAACATGAAAAGCAATCCTTTAGCGAGGGTATACTTCAGTCATGGATACTTCATTCACAGACCATGGAATTGAATGGCTGGTAGACCGATCGGTGGTAGACTGATCAGAATCAATCCCTCGAATTAGCCTGTTAGGACTTCTTCCATGTAGAAAAGATGGTGGTTGTCGTGGCATTGACAAGGTAACTGAATAACTGTTCAACATAAGTGCAATAGTGGCCATCGAAGGCCTGTCAGATGGATTTTCCTGAACACACAATAAACCAATGTGGATGCATCTCATGACTTCATTTCTTGAATAAGATCCACTCAGCGTTGGATCCAGCAATTCCAAAGGTGTTTGCTCTGTCCAATTCTTCCAAGCCTGTGGTAGTATAACGTTAGTAGTTAGTAGTTGAACTTGGAATATCTCATTCCTCACCCACTGAAATTACTCTTGTTTATACTCACATGACTTAAGAGGTCATTGGTACGATTCGATTGATAAAAGTTAGTGTTCTTCTTGCCACTCACAATCTCCAAAACTAAGACACCAAAGCTGAATACATCTGATTTTACGGAGAACTGTCCACGCATTGCATATTCAGGGGACATGTAACCACTAAAAAAAATAACAATATTATCCACTTATTTGTAAAAGAATAGTATCATTTGTTTGAAAGAAGTTCCACAAAACATAAGTTACTCATATATGTAAGAGGAGATAGCCTAGAGGCATAAACTTACTAAGTCCCAACTATTCTTCCTGTATTTACTTGAGTCTGATCTGCCTGGAAAATTTTTGCCATACCAAAATCTGAAATCTTTGAGTTCATATTTTCATCTAACAGAACATTGCTAGCTTTGAGATCACGATGTATAATTCTAAGTTGAGAATCTTCGTGTAAATAAAGAATTCCTCGAGTAATGCCAACTATAATGTTGTATCTTCTTGACCAATCTAACTCCATTTTCTTTACTGGATCTACAAAGTTTGCCAAAATGAAATACCCATATTAGCAATAGCAAAGTTACTTAATTTCCTATTATACAAAGCTTTAATAAGGGAAAAGGTAACGCCATGTAAATACAATGAAGTGAGTCTGCTTATGAGGTGTCATATCAGTCTGTTCAGGGCAATTAATCACTACACTAATTGAGATGTCACATATAAGAAGAGTAGAAAAGTATATACCAAAGAGAAAGTAATCAAGGCTTTTGTTTGGTATGTATTCATAGATAAGGATCTTCTCCTGGCCCTCCAAGCAAAATCCCAATAGTCTCACTAAATTTCTATGTTGAAGCTTGGCCACAAGAGCAGCTTCATTCCTGAACTCTACTGCACCTTGCAAGGAGGTCACTGACAACCTTTTCACAGCTATCTCCTGTCCGTTAGGGAGGACACCCTAAAAACAGTCACGAGAATTGATCAATTAAATTAATTTAACATGAAAAGAAATATGTGTCACTCAGCTTTTGGCATAAACATGTTCCGTACCTTATAAACCACCCCAAATCCACCTTGGCCGATCTTGTTCTGATCCGAGAATCCGTTAGTGGCAGCTTCAACCATAGCCAAGTCAAATTGCAAGGACTCCACATCGGTAAGATCATCAACAACTACACAGCAAAGGAAGACAGTAATTATCAGCAATCAAAATAAAGTAAAGGGAAACATATTACCCAGAACAATCACTGTGACGTAAAAAGAGAGATTACTTGAATCCTGGACGAAAGTATTATACTTCTTGCTAGCCCTCTTACGTAGGAAGCAGACACCAGCAATGAAAAGTACCATCACAACAACAATTGGGACAACAATCGCCAAAATTATAGAGATACTGCTTTTCCCTGCACAGGTTCATCACTTTCTAAGCCACCCGAGAAACAAGTTTATAGAGATTTAGACGCTGACATGGTTATATTAGATAGACAAAACTTAGATCGACTTGTTTTAAACACTTATGGTGTAGTTCTTGAATAAGAGTTTCATCTTAGTAACTGCATCAAAATTGGGTATATGTTATGAAGGTTAGATACCTGAAGATGGAGAGGGAAGGTCTGGCTGGGTGGACACGGAGGAAACTGTATAAAATGGGTACAATTCATATCTGACATTACAACCCGGAAGCAGGGAGCGTGCACCTCGTTTTCCGCCACCGAGGGTACTGATGGCGCTTGAGAAGCACGTGTTACAGTCAAAAGTGGACAAATCGGGCGTGCACTGCGCCAGGGTGTACAGCTTCGTTGAGTTCGTGAAATTCGCTTCTTTTGTAGCAAACTTTTTACCCGAAGGAGAATTCTCAGCTTCCCCTGCCACTCCTTTCAACGTGGACGCCACAATATCGTTGAACCGTGTGGTGTCCGAGTCAGGGACGCTCTGTGAGTTTAACAAGTTAATTCCTGGGACTATGTTGTTGAGGGTGGCACTGTTGGAATAACGCAGCATACACTCGTCGTACCAGATTATGGACTCTGTCTCGTTGGTGCAGCGCTCTGTGATGTTTTTTGCTGCGGCGGTGACGCAGTCCTCACAGACGGAGGGGGTGACGTCGCCGCGGCAGAGGAAGAGTCCCTTCACCTCGTTGGTGGTTCCGAGGGAGATGTTGGTGCGGTAGAATCCGTCGTGGAGGGTAGCGTTGGAGACTAGGGATGAGAGGAGGATGTTCAAGTTAGTTTCGAATGTTGTGTTGGGTTGGTAATAAGATCCATTTGTGCAGAAATGTGCGCTGTATGTAGGAGCTGCTTCACTTGCCAAGTTTAGCAAGGCAAACACAGACAGAAGTAGCAAGTGAGTTGCACAGGATTTGAAGATGCACATCTCTCTCCCGAGGTTTACTTTCTCAAAAGAGGATGGGATTCGGTGCTGCAAAATGAGGTTTACTTTCTCAAAGAGGATGGGATTCGGTGCTGCAAAATAACAATTTTTTTTTTATTTTTTATCTTCCAAAGCAGTTTTTGTTCTGCCGCTTAATATTACTTATTGTTCGTTAGATTCTGGTTGGGTGTGGGTGAGGATGAGTTTTACGAGAAAAATGAAATGCTATCTATGCCTATGCCTTGACTGATACAACTCGATCAAAAAAATTGTTAAAAACCAAATTTGATGAAAATCAAACACTGTCGCGGTAAAAAAAAAAAAAAAAGAATAGTTTGACCGAAATCACTTGATGTCAATATGTTAGGTGTTACATGTCAATATGTTAGGTGTTACATGAATTCGTAAAATAAAATATTTTCTCAAGTCAATAATACAGCAACAGTTCTTGAGAGGACGCAACTGACCGATATGTGAGATGGGTCAAACACTCACTTAGATATGATTGGTTGGAACCTGGATTTTTTAAGCTTTCCTGTATTTTTTTTTTTCCTTCTTTATGTGAGAACGGATGAATTTGTCTTTATCTTCATTTATTTTTCCGTTAAAATTTTGATTTTTTCTATAATTTCTTACTTCTTATTCTCTTTTTACCTTTCGTTGTACTTAAAAGCTAATTTTAAAAGATAAAATGATGTTTTAAAATTTAGAAGATAAAATAATATATTAAATTTTTAAAAAATATCTGTTTCATCTTTTATATTTTAAGCATACATGAGTTGATAGTGGTTCTCCTTTTGACTGATATTCAAGATGAACGGGTGGTGATTCTTCTTTCCCAGATACCCAGAGTATAAAATAAAATTAAGTCAAATATATATATATATATATATATATATATCACGTACTATAAACAATTAATAAAAAATGGAGAAAGTGAGCGTGTATTATTCTACCTCAATTGCTTCCCTTCCAAACATACATAAATACATAACTCAACTTAAATTTATTTTATAATTTGCTATGATATTCTTTACCTTTGTTTCGATAACATTCTTTGCAGCATTATAATTAGTAGTATTGTGGAATTGAGAAAATTATAAAGAAGAAATAAATGTATGATAAAAATTACAATTAATGTTTATCTTGAATTTTTAAAATGATGAATAATTGAAAAAAAAAATGGAACAAGGGTCAATCCTTTAAGAAAAAAGTGTAACATTTAAAATAAATTATATTCGTCTTTCATTAGAGATATTTAAATTATATTGCCTTTCTTTTTATTTTAAAAATTAAACTTCACAAAAAAAATCAATTTATTTTGTACTGTAATCCTTTTTTTTTTTATAGGTAAGAATAGAAGATATTAGGGAAGAGTTTACATTATTGGAGAATTTACCATATTTATGCATTATTATTTAATTAATTGAGTTAGATTTTGTATATAATTAAGAGATTTTTTCATATTAAAAATATTAAATTATATGCCTAATAATCTGTTAAAAGAGCGAGGTGTATTTTTTTAAAATAAAAAATAATACACTTTAAGTACTTTTCAAAGAAAAAAAAATAATTTATTTTAATTTTTTAAAATAAATATATAATTTAAATATACGTAAAATATATAATATATTAAATTAATAAGTTAAAATTTAATAATTTAATAATTTACGTGGTATATATAATCATAATTTTAAACTTTAACTTTTAAATTAATAATTACTAAGTCACTGTTGTTCTCTCCGTGGAATATACCCGTGTTCTAGAAAAAATGATCAGGTGGCTGTTTGTTTAAAATTACAAACTAACTTTACACAATTTTGAATACATGAAACCAGGCCCACGTTCCACTGCCTTTTAAAGAAGTTTTGATGGAGAAAGAGGTGAGACTAGTCAAAGGAACGGACTAAAGAACTTAAGGTCAATTTCGGCGTCTGAGGAATGGACTAGGATCACTTGCACTTCAGAAAAATTACTGTACAGTTATGCAGAAAAATTAGTGTATAAAACGTAATGATATTGTATAATATTGACATAATATGATGTTAATTACCTTTTTATAAATATCTAAATATATCTATAAATACTCACTAATATATATAAAGAAAAAACACCATCCAGACACCTACTTCGGTGATACAGATACTAATATATCTAAACAATTATATTATGACATCTAAACAATGACTGAACCTGCCAAAGTAATTACAGCAAATATAGACATCGACTGATGCTGATGCTGATGCTGATGCAGCTACTGCCCCAATCTCAACCACAATAAAAACTTAGTGACAAATAGCGCTGAGGTTATAGTTCACTAATCAACACGTGCCAATTGCCCGTTGAATGATGAGATGCAGCCGCACACATCCTTTGCAATTGCAGTGGCGTCTTTGACAGATTCCGATGACAAAACAGTTGGCAACAAAACTGCCTAACCACTGCACCATCTTTCTAACCACTTCATCGCTACGACATTACACATAACAATCCAACGTTTTAAAGTTTGTCTTATATTACGCCCTTCCAAATTAAGCATACAAAATGAAAATAATCAGTCTTACAATCTAGATTTTCAGTCCTCATAAATTTCTCTTGTCCCGAATGTTTGCAGCATCGGTCTCACTGCACCTCAGAATAATTCTGTTTTTCAACCCCAAAATGAAACGGTCAGCACCTAGCATAACATAAAGCTAGTAAATAACTACTTAAATGAAATCAAATAATTCGATTTTTGTTACCGTTTTCCTCCATAATTGTATCACACTACTCGCTTGCTTTCTCATGACAGAACATATCCCAAAAGTGAAAAGCACCATTGCAGCAACAATCGGTATAACAAATGTAAGAATCACTTCAACACGACTCCGTCCTGAGAAAACATAACTAGAATTCAACCACTCACAAGTCAAAATCAAATAAGCAGCTAAGCAAAATTGACTACTAGCACTGTACCTGAAGGGCGAGACTTCACAACCGGTGGGGCCAATATTTTAGTGCTATTGTAAAACGGATATACTTCGTATCTGATATTGCAACTGGGAAGCAACATCCTTGCACCTCGTTTCCCACCACAGCAATTTGGAACATACGCAATGGCGCTTCTGAAACACATGTTGCAATCGAACGAGGACAACTCTGGAGTGCACTGCACCAACCCATAAAGGGTCACTGAACTTGTGAAGTTCACTTCCCCTGTCGCAAACTTGTTGTCCGCAGAATTCGCGGCTTCTGCGAGAGCATTCAGCAATCCAGCGAGCAACTCGTTGAACCGGTCAAGGTCAGCGCGAGCCACTTCTTTGGAATCAGACATGTCCACTCCGGGTACTATGTTGTTGAGGTATTGGTTGGAGTAGCGTACCATGCACACGTCGTACCAGATTATGGCCTCTTTCTCAACTGGGCACCGGTGCTTTAGGTCGTTGGCTGCGGTGGTGACGCAGTCGTGGCAGGCGGCAGGGAGGGTGTCGCCGCGGCAGAGGAAGAGGCCCTTGACGGCGTTGGGGGCTTCGCTGCCGATTGTTGTTTTGTAGAAGTGGGTGCCCTCGGTGGCGTTGGAAGAAAGGGAAGAGAGGAGGAGGTTGAGGTTGGTTTGGAATGTGATGTTTGGTTGGGATTTGGAAGAGTCTGTGCAGACATGGGAACTGTAAACTGGAGCTGCTTTGGTTGGAAAGAATAAGAAGCTAAGAAGGAAGAAGAAAACCGAGGGAATTACAAAGCAGTTGGAAAGAGGCATCTTGGTGCTCTTCGTTTGAAGAAAGATTTGCAGGGGATTGTACGTTTCTGTAATTTGCCAAGCGTTTTTTTTATATTTAATGTTTCTTATTGTTTGTCTCAGAACCTAGTGTTTTTGGATCAGATGTAAACAGTGACAGCCACTAGATATCTGGAAGAAGGGGGTTGAATAGATAAATACAAAGAGTCACATTTAGTTGGGCATGAGATGGAATTTTAAAATAAACACATTAACAAATGCAAATTCTAAGTCCAATTATTTCAAGTATAGTGGTGGAAATAATTGAGGCGTCGGTAAATCTCCTTTTGGTTTTGCGGGCAATGACGAAAAATAGAAAGGTTACTGGTGACCTGCCTCACAAGTCCAGTCTAAGGAAAAGAAATATCTTAATTACCTAGAGATTGGTTGGTTATTTGGTGTCTACTGTGAAGGTTGATAGGTTATATCGGTATACTACTACTGATTTTACTTATAATAGTCAATCTTTTTTTTAATTTTTTTAACAGTAACATATATATGCTAGCTTTTAAATTTTGCAAAGTAGTTCTATAAGTATATTGTTCTTGAATGGACAAGAATCTAAGGTTTTATTTAAAAACAAAAACCCTATTCTATGGTCAGGCTAATGAACAAATGACAAAAATACTTCATAAATATTGGTCGTCACTATTCTTGAGTTGCAGAAACCTTGTCTATATTACCATAATAGTATATCGGCTACATTCAGAAGTTGATATGTTTCCAACTTATACCGCCAATATTTATTAAATAGGTAAAGTTTACATTTCGCAGAGAGAAAACAATTAAGTGAAGTCTTCTCCCGTGCCACACGCAATAAATACAAAATGACCTAAACGACACGCAGATATTTTTTCCACGTTGAAAAGTAAACGATCACATAATGTTACAAGGCGACTCACAAGGTAGACGGATACACTTCTTTAAAACCTGTTCTCATTTTCATACTTGTCGACTTCACTAACCGACATCTCATTGACAGAGTTTATTGTTGAATTGGTAGTAGACTGATCAATTTTAAGCCCCTTTAGCATGTTTGGTTCAGTTCTACTATTTATAAAGAATGCAGGCTGATTAGGTACCGGTAGAGTAACAGAGTAACTATCAAGCATAAGAACTATTGATGCCATTGAAGGTCTATCTGCTGGATCTTCTTGGACACAGAGTAAACCAATATGAATACATCTGATAGCTTCATTTGGAGTATATGATTCTCTTAATGAGTGGTCCATCAACTGCAAGGGTGCTTCATCCTTCCAAAGTTTCCAGGCCTGTATCGAAATTTCAACAAACATTTGTTATAATGTGATCACTATACAATACGAATGAATTAAGACAAGGAAAAAAATTTATAATATTCACTCTACTCACATAGCTCAGTAGATCCTCAGCGACGTCTGTTTCATAGAAAGAGCTGTTCTTCTTGCCACTTAAAATCTCCAAAACGAGTACTCCAAAACTGTATACATCAGACTTAGCAGAGTATTCTCCATGCATTGCATACTCCGGAGACATGTAACCACTGAAACACATTGAACCATCAGTACAGCAATATCAGCACTGGGAACAAACGCAGGAGTCCAAAAGAATGACAAAATGAATGCTCTTTTTATTTTTGTTTGAAACTGCTATGATGTTTCAATAATTATGATATGTAGATTGTTTGAATTGGAAACCAGTGCTTTCACAAATAAATGCTGCAGTACTTACTATGTCCCTACGATCCTGTTGGTATTTGCTTGAGTTTGATCCACTTCAACTATTCTTGCCATGCCAAAATCTGAGATTTTTGGATTCATATCTTCATCCAACAATACGTTGCTGGCTTTAAGATCGCGATGTATAATTTTAAGCCTAGAATCTTCGTGAAGATATTGAATGCCTCGAGCGATCCCTAGGACAATTTTGTAACGCCTTGTCCAATCCAATGATCTTTGCTTTTCAGGATCTGCACATTGAACAATATAAACATAAAAACAGTTCATAAAAAAAATCTCAAATAAAGGTGCATCAGTTTAATGGAACGCAAAAACATGTCAAAGAATAAACTTCCACAAAATTTTCTTACAGTTAATGTTCAGTTAATGCAATACTGAATTGTATTAATGGTAGTTATGCATAGCTTCCTTAATTTTTGTGTCATGTAAATAATGATTCAGACAAATTCTGAAAACTAAAAATTAAAGCAAGTAAAATGTATACTATAAGGAATTCGGATAAGACAGCCTACCAAAAAGAATATAGTCAAGGCTTTTGTTGGCTACAAACTCGTAAACAAGTATCTTTTCTTCTCCTTCCAAGCAAAATCCTAGAAGCCTAACCAAATTTCTGTGTTGAAGCTTTGCAACCACCTCTACTTCATTCTTAAATTCTTCTCCACCTTGTCCAGAGCTATTAGAGAGTCTCTTGACAGCCACTACTTGTCCGCTTGGAAGCAAGCCCTGAATTATTCACAAAAATTGAATGTCATATGCAGAATTTGGCTTGGTTTCCTTGTTAAAAGTAAAGAAACAAAGCGCACTAGTTTCATACCTTGAAAACCTCGCCAAATCCACCTTCACCTAGCTTGTTAGCATCAGAGAATTTCTTTGTGGCTGCTTCAATTGTACTGAAATCAAATCTCAAGGATTCCACTGTGCTGATCTCAGTTCCAGTTCCCGCTAAGCGAAATGGCATGTCTATCAGATAAAATTACAATAGCAAAGTGTGCACAACTAAGAACAAGCAAAGTCAATATCTTTTCAATATAGTCCTTACTTTTTGGGTCTCGTGCAGAGTTACGCTTCTTTGCTGCTCTTTTACTCAAGAGCCAAATGCACACAATAAATAGCAGCACAGCCACTACAATTGGAACCACAATTGCAACAATTGTCCCCGATGAAATCCCACTACTTCCTGTATTTCCATAATAAAGCAACATTATTACAATTGGGTCGAGTAATGCTTCCATCGTATTCAACAGTGGGTCATGTTTCTCAGGATATTTGCAACTAGTAAAACAACATTTGATGATGGAATTTTTTTTTTTTTTTATTCATGACAAAATGGAAGGTAATGAAATATAATGGGACTATTTTCTATTGTTTCAATTGGTAAATTATATATGCAGGTTACGTAGTTAGTATGGTTGTAATCAGAATTAAAATTCAATCTCAATAATATGTTTTGTCTTTTAATGGAAAACTTCAATTCTAATAGAAAAAAAAACATAAAAAAACACATATAAAACTAAATCTAAATTTTACCCAGCTAAAATAACAATGAAATATAATGAAAACTAAAAGAAGTTATTCCATTGTGTTCAATTATTTTCCCGTGTAATTTAGAAAAAATGAAATTAAATGTTGATTATTATATATCTCGTAGAATAAAAAATTTAATTCATTTCTTCATAAAGTAAATATAACTGAAAGCATGAAATTGTGAAGCATATATATAAAATTACCTGGCGAGTTAGAAGAATTGGTTGGGGTTGGAGGAGCAGAGGCTGATGGTGTAGGCGTTGGGGTTGGGGGGGAAGAGGTGGTGTTGGTGCTATTGGTGAGATAGAAAGGGTATAATTCGTACCTAACATTACAACTGGGATATAGAATTCTCCCTCCCTGTTTTCCTTCACAGCACCATGGAAGGAGCCCTATGGCGGAACTGAGACAAGTTCTGCAACCTTGGGGTGACAAGTCCTGTGTGCACTGAACAAGACAATAGAGGGACTGAAATCCAGATATGTTTGCTTGATTCGTGGCATATTTCTCGGCACCAGTAGAGGAATTAGCTGCTTCATCTGCTGTTTCATTCATGGTGTCGAACATCAAACTCATGAAGCTTGCCTGGTTTGAGATATTGGCGCTGTTCCACAGGCCAACAGCAGGCCTTGTGTCTACAGTGGAGAAAAAGGAGCGGTTGGAATAGCGAACCATGCACTCGTCGTACCAGATCACGGCCTGTTTGGATAAGGAACACTCCGAGTTTGATGATAGTCTCTGTGTTGCGTTTACCACGCACTGTCCACACACCTCAAATGAGACGTCACCCCTGCACATGAAAAGTCCATACACCGTGTCAGAGGAGTTTCTTCCCGCGACTGTGGTGTTGTAGAATTCATTGTTGGCGGTGGCGTTCGAAGATAGTGAAGACAACAGAGTCTGGACGTTTAATTGGAAGGTGCTGTTGGCTGTGGTTTCGTTGCTTCTGCAATTCTGGGAAAGAAAAGTAGGGCCCTGTTGCTGTGCCTCAGTTCTTGCAAAACTCAGGAAGCTAACCAGGACAAACAAAAACATAAGCTTCAAGGAATTACAAGCCATGCTCTTGTTAAGCGAAAGTCTTTCTCAGTGCTAAGATACCTACTGTTGCAGTTTATAGCTTTCTCCTCATTACTTCTTTTACGATGACACATAGTTTGCCATGGAAGGGACACCCTAGAAAGTTAGTCAACCAAGCAAGCGAGTCAAGTCGGTCTTCTCTTTCTGCACTTCAATCCCTTTCATTTTCTTCCAGTTCCACCAGATAAAAAATATTCTCAACTTTTTACACTGGTTACAAAAATTAGTTAATTATTTAGGAAGTTAGTTAAAGATTTCAAAATAATTTTTTATATAATATAAAAAAGTAAATTATTCACGTAAAATTAAATTATTTATATAATAAATTTGTTGATTTTTATAATAATTATTTAAAAATTAAAAAATAAATTATGTACCGAAAAAAGTCAACCGTAATCACAACTATTAACGGCAACACTCTGTATGACAAAACTTCGAGGAAGTAACGTTTGATTTTAAATAATAAAAAATCATTTTTACCTTTGAAAAGGCCATGGTGATTTGAAACATTCAGAAATGCATCTAATACTAATTTTTGCATTCAATTCTACCTATTGAACGATTCTGAAGCTAAACCACACATGCACTCTGTTGTTCGCTTCATTGACGTGGAAGTCGTTCCTAGTCTCAGTGCACAATAACTACGGGTGTTATAAGATAAATTCTACATGCTGTTATAATGTGAGAAATTTTGTTACCTCGTTAAATAAATAATAATATATTATTATGTATATATAATATCTTTTATTTATTTTAATATTTTATTTAAATTTAAATATAACCAAATGACATCAAAATCTGTCAATTTAAAAGATACCGTAACAACTAGCAACCATCGTGTTATAATTGACTGTTTGACTGGTTAGCCCTATCCACATAAAGTTAATTAGTTTATAAAAATTTAAGTTTGAATTATTTTTGGTTTGGCCTAGTTCAGTCTAAATTTTTATTGATCCGAATCAGATGGGCTTTTGATGGACTGTGTCTTGGTTTGGTCCAATTTTATTTTTAATATTTATATTTTTATAATTCATAAAATCACAAATAATAAATCTAATTGTTATTAACATTTATTTTAAAGTTAATATTTCACGTACATTAAGTTTTATTTTTCAATTTATAACATTTATTTATTATTTTAGTTGATACAGTTTATTTTTCTATATTATATATATCTTTTGTTATTTCATAATATAAATGAAAATATATTATATTTAACATTATTAGAACAATAAGATGACATAAAACAATATATTTATATTATAGCAAATATTTATTTTAATAACTTTATTTTTTTAGTACAAACTATATGCATTAAGCACAATGATATAGTCAAAACTCAATCTTGAAATCACTTATTTTGAACAATCTAATACCAACTAATCTATTTGATACGCAAGTCTCCAAGAATTAAGATGAACTAAAAAATTTTTATCTCACCATTAAAAAGAGGAAATACAATCCAATCTAAAAATGTATTACTAATTTTGTCCCATACTATTTGATGTTTAAAATTTTGGTACCAAAATTAAGAAATGTGATAAATATTTTAGATTTTATAAAAAATTTTATTCAATTTCTTAATATCTTTTGTATTAATTAGATTTTGTATTTATATTTTTCCATTTCACAGTAAATAGTTAAAAATATGATAAAAAAATATTTAATAATTTATTAATATTATAAAACAACATTTGAAATAAAATAAAATTTTTTTAAAACCCACATTCATACCAAAAGTAAACTCAAACAGACAAAACTGATCCAGTGATTCAAATTGACTGTTCTTTATTTCCATTTGAGGACCTTATTGGGAACAATCTATAAATACGTTTGTAATCGTTATAAAATCTAGTGGTCCGCCCTACCCCAATAAACCTCGTACTCAACGCACCTATTCTCTACTTATAAAAAAAAAAAAAAAAAAAAAGACCATTATGTACCCAACCATTCTCACGAAACTTTGTCAGGAATCCTTTATTTTATTTCTACTTTCTTGTATTCTCACGGATTTCCATCTCTCTTTTGACCTTTTCTTTTTATTTTTTGTTTTAATCTAGACAATTTCAACATAAAGATAAGATTAGTGTTATATCTTTATATTTTTTTACGTTTTTTAAATATTTTATAAAAATATTAATGCAAAAATAAATATATTGAATATCTTAAAATTTAAAAAATATTTAACATTTTATCTAATAAATTAGAAGATTGATAGAAACATTTGTATGAGAATTTATTTAAATTAGAAAGAAATTTTTGAGATAATTAAAGAAAATGAAAAGGACTTGAGATCACAATAATAGAGAAAGATCTCAGTGATATACTATTAGTAGAGTGTGACGATTCATTATATTACTGTGGTGTTCTCTTTTTTTAGATTTATTTGTATTTTTCATTTAAAATATTTTTAAGTCAATAGATAAAGATTAACTCCTGTTTAACGTAAAGATTGTTATTGAAACAGCATGAACCACTTAATGTTGGAAGTTTGGGTCACCGTTATATATTTTTATTTAAAAAAACGTAAAGATTATCAAATAATATTTTATTTCTTTTAGTGAAAAATTTAGTTTTTAACAATATTTCATATTATGGAAGCCCAGACTCAACCCAACTCATCAATCCGATGCCACTCGAAGTTTAGATGGATATACGATTTGGAATTAAACATCATTTATTTATTTTGAGATCAGATTCGAGTTATATTTTTAATTGACGAACCCGGCTCGATATTTTATATTTTTTTAAAAGTATAATTTTTTAATAATTATATATTAATAATAAATTTTTTTATTTAATAGATAGTATTTGTATAATATATTATTATACTTATAAACCAATATTTTATATAATAATATTATATATTTTTTAGTCAAATTCTGAATATTATTTATAAATATAATACATAATTCACCTTTTTTTTTAGATTAATGCAACATTAATTCAAAAAAAAAAGAAAAAATACAACAAAAATCATGATTTTTTTGTCAAAAAAATATTTATCATGTAGTTTTATCTTTATTTTTAATTTTTCTTTATCTTTATCTTATTTTATTTTATTTTTATCTTTTATTTTATCTAGGTTGTACAACTCATTCCCGACACTCTCACATGTGTTATTACACTCCATCCTTCCAAGTGCTTCCCTTGCCCTCGAGGCTTCCTAGAAAGAACATGAAGATAAGGCAAAAAGCGTGTCATATAGCAAAGGAGGAAAATTCCAAACTTCTATAAGTTCTAGTTTTCTTTCTTTGATTATATTTGTTTATCTTTTCATCATGTGCATGGATAGCTAAGTTTACTCTCAAGGGTTATGGTATAGTTGTACTTAGAACGCTTGATTACTCTTTTCGAATGCAATTTTCTATTTATTTTTTCTAGTTGAATTGCTATATTACTTAAACATGTTTACATGTTAATTAACTGGTTAGAGACTATCACACATTAATTAGTTGGTGGAACAATAGGATAATTGAGTTTAAAGGAATTATATGACCAACTTTTTTCATAGGCTTTTGATTCAACTAGCAATAGTGATTTCTATGGACCTCAAACTCACTGAAGTATGTGTTTCTAAATGACCAAATAGGAATCATCCTAAGATAAAGAATAATCAATAATGCATAAAGGTAAGGTAAGAGAATTGCATAAATTTAAGTTAAGAGGGAAAAACATAAAAAACACAGAGCTCTTAATTCTAAAAGAAGTAAAAACAACTCTTCTCTATTATTTCCTTGTTTTTACTTGTTTCGACTAATCAAATCTTTTCTACTTTTTGTCTAATTTACGCTAAAACATTTTGGAAATTGACATTCTAAACCCTTGAGTATGATATCTAGACTTACTTCCTTATTACTATCATGACACTTTTTGCAGTTTTAAACCATGTATAGACGGGTTTGCATATTACAAATCCATGATCCAAGTCAATTAAACTTGGTTGTACGGTAAGTATAAAGGAGACTCTTTTGTTGGCAGTGGCCTACATAGGAACAATTACATTTTTTTATTGCCTTTGCAATGGTGAAGGGTGAGACAACAAACGCCTAGTTTTTCTTTTTAAGGAACTTAAGAAGACATATCATATCACAAAGCAAAGATTTGCTTGATTTCTTATAGACACGAATCAATAAAAAATGTTTACGGACAACAAGATAATGAGTAGAGGTAGAGTGGATCAGTGCATGTGTTATACATTTGGCACATTACACAAAATTTCAATGAGGCGTTCAAGAATGTGGAGGAAAGAAAACTAGTTGTAAATATGGATAAGTATAATGTAAAGTATTTGTCATTTTTTTAATATTTATAAGTTAGAATGTTAACAACTTTTATTCCAAATACAGCTTATGTTATGCTATGATGCAAGCAAGGCTTTCTCATTACAATCACCGCCTATGCAAGGAGAATCTAGAGGCTACAAATTGGGTTGATCAAATTACAAAAGAATGGACTCAAGTGTGGGATACAAAACAACATTAGGGACACATGACCACAAATCTAGTAGAGTCAATCAATTTAGTAGTAAAGGGAACAAGGAGTTTGCTAATAACTTCGTTGGTATAAGCAACCTACTATAGGTTGGCAAACTTGTTCACAAAGAAGCGACAACTATTGCACACTCAACTTTTATCAATTTATGTTTTTTTAGAAATTCTAATTAAGGTCATGGTTAAAGAATATATAAAGGCTACTGTATCACTCTATTTGTGCTTTCAAGTAAGAGAATACTTAATTCTAGGTGGAGGAATTGAGAAATTCCTTAGCAGGGTGACCAATGTTGATATTTAGTATCAATTTGATTGGATGAATTTGTGAATGTGAAAATTTTCAAGCAGTACATATGTCTTATTCAAATGTCATTGTGACTTGTGACCATATGCATGTTAATCACCATTCATAAGTGGATTAGGTGTACAATTTGGACAATATTATTAGCATGTATAAAAAATCATTTAACATAATACACCACAAAAAAAAATGGCCGCAACTTAATGGATATGAGTTGTGCCTTAATCCATTAATATGAAGAGATCCTTATACTCACTTTTGATTAACATAAATTTATATTGAAATGGACCTTAGAGAAAAAGAACAGTAAAAAGGATGTGATATGTATTGACAAGAAGGTCATTCTAAGAACAAGTGTTCTCAGCGACCAACAAATAAAAGAAAAATCGAATAATCTTTTTTATTGTACTATAATAATCATCTAATTATCAAATTTATTCAATTATATTTATTATTTATTATTTTATTATTTATTTTTTCAAGTATAAAAAATTTAAATTATTTAGTTTACTATATTTTTATTTATTTATTTGCATGCTTTTAATAAATAATAACATTTTGTTATTCGAATTATTCATAGTTAAAGAGAAACTTAATGATAAATAATTATATTAAATAATTTAATTTTATAAATATGCACTCATTAAACAATTAAAATATAAAATTTTAATATTAATAATTATTTAATAATATAATTAATTAATATATATTTAAATTTTTTAATAAAACCAATTAATAAAAGGCAAAAAATAAAAAAAAATACAGTTAAGAAGTCGATCTCCCAATCTCAACTTTCTAACTTGATTTAAGAGAAAAAATAAAAATAAAAATAAAAAGGCCATATAAGTCGGGTATCCAAACTTTACTTTTTAACATACAGTAAATGGGTGCATTGGTGGTGCATAATCTAGGAGATGAAGTATTTGCGAAAATAAAATAAAATAAAATAAAATAAAATTGATTTAAAAACTCTGCTTTTAATGAAAAATAAAATAACAAAAAAGCAGGTCGTCTACGTGATACATGAATCGTTCCTTTTTTAAGTTTTTATTATTATTTTAATTAAAATACGACTACTTGCAAAGACTTACCCCAACTTCGAAATTCTTTTCAAGTTACGGCAAAATGCGAAATTAAGTAGGTTAAGATCACTCTATAATTCGAAGCATGTAGCCCTGTACTATGTACACTACAGAGCTTATCGAAATCACTTTGACATCCATTTCTTCCGTGAAGTTTGTTCATACAAGAACAAATGTCTGCAGTGGAACACTTTTTACGTTATCCACACACAAAATACAATAGATACAAATTACATCTCTAAAACTTAATCTTTGCGTATCTGTAGAAACTAAAAAGCGATTCTTCTTCCCAGCTCTTTTACTTAACAACTAAATACCCACGACAGCCCAGCGACAGTAATTGAAACAAAAGTTGCAGTTGCTATCTCTGATGAGATGCCTTTTTTTCTTGCTTCACCTAAAGACACAACAAAGTTTTGGTAAGTTCGTGAAATACTTGAGACCGTAACAAAATCATTATCACAGCGATTCCGAAACCAGTAAACTATTTTTTTTTTCAGTAAAAATGCTTTTTCTAGGGTCCAAACTAAATAATTGTGAAATTGCCCCCCACACTCGCCAAAGTGAATCCGACGCTGATTCACATGCTGTCCTAAATTAAATTCATAACACTAAAACACTTGAAAGAACCATAATCTTTAGCATTACCTTTTTCCATGGTAGAATTTGTAGGATTAACAATTCCTTGAGGTGGCGGGGAATTCATTCTATAAAAAGGGTACAACTCGTACCTAAAGTTACAACTTGGATACAAAACTCTTCCTCCTTGGCTTCCAGGACAACACCACGAAAGATCTCCTATCACATCACTGAGACACCTTCTGCAATCTCGGGGTGACAAATCCGGTGTACACTGAGTCAAACAATAGAGGGTCTGAAACCCAGAGATCCTAGCTTGCTTTGTGGCGTATAACTTAGCACCGTTGTCAGAAGAATTCGCTGCCTCATCAGCAGTTTCATTCAAGGTGGTGTACAACAAAAGCAAGAAGCTTTTTGTGTCGGAAACGTTGGCAGTGTTCCGCAGGCGCATTCTAGGCCTTGTGTCCACCGTGGAGAAGAAGTTTTTGTTTGAATAACGAATCAAGCACTCGTCGTACCAAATTATAGCGCTTTTGGCAAACGTGCATGTATCAGAGGCTTGACTAAGTTTTTGGGTTGCGTTGGCCACGCACTGTTGGCAGAGTTGAGGGGGCACGTCACCGCGGCAGAGGAAGAGACCGTAGACTGTGTCGTCGGAGGGGCTAATTCCGCCGGATACGGTGATGTTGTAGAATTCGATGTTTCCGGTAGCGTTGGAAGACAGGGAAGACAAGAGGATTCTGAGGTTGGACTGGAAAGGGGTGTTGGCTGTGAAGGTCTCGTTGGTTGTGCAGTTTTCGCGAAGGTAAATAGGGACATCTGATGCTTCAGTAAGAGTAAAGATAAGGAACGTGAAGAGGAGATTATGTTTCAAGGAAAATAGGGCCATACTGTTAAGCTGTTACTGTTGCACACTTGCACTGCACTTGCCTTATTTTATTTACTCTTTTAATATAAAAACTCTCATGTTCTGATAATGTCACTCTTAAAAAAAATTATATACAACCAATATTCCCTTTCTAACTGTATACCTAAATGTCACTATTTTTGTCTAACGTCTCATTGTTTTTTTAATTTTTTTTAACGTTAAGAAGTTGGATTTGATATCGTCAACTTCTCAACGTGATTTTTTTTTATTTTCTGTTTATTTTTATGTTATAAATTTAATTAAGAATTTAGTTTAATTATTCTCATTTAAAAAAAATTAACGTTAAGAAGTTGGATTTGATATTCTCAACTCCTTAATGTGATTTTTAAATTTTCTATTTATTTTTATAGGTTATAAAATTTAAACTTAATTTTAAAAATACTCAAAAATATAATTAAATATGTTTATTGTAATTAATTTAAATAAAAGTTACATAAATTATAGCAACAAGAAAATAATTAAATTAATTATTTTTATTATTTGTGTTAGTTAAGCTTAATTAAACAAAAATAGTAATTATAATTGTAATTAAAAATTAATTAAATAAAAAATTTAACAAAATAATAACTTAATTAATCTAGTAAGTGGCGTCTAGTTTCACACGGTAAAAATTGCTTGTTACATGTGGAATTTTGACAAAATTGTATACATGGTTGTGTTTGATATTCTTCATCGTCAATAGATTGACTGATGTTGCTACATAACTTCATTTAAAATTAAATTGGTAAGAAACAGTACTAGTTATTTTAAAAATCGTTAACGTACTAATTATTTGAAACATGTGTCACGGTAGAAAAAATTTAATTTTTAAGGTTAGCCAAACAAGTAAAAAGAATAGGAAAGTAACTTTATAATGAATGGGTAATTTTATCCAAGTGTGCCTGGCCTGAATTAAAAGTTAAGAAAAAGAAGGCTATATTAGTATAATTCTCACAGATTGGTCCAAAAGTGTTCAGAAGTTATGGCTGCCATCGTCATCACGGTTGAAATCATCCGAACTTGGAGACGTTGACTCTGGCTGCTCAGATTCACCCATGCTTGTATAGTGGCAAACACTGTTGGCTCATTTCTTTCCCCTTGTTACTTCATGTTATGGATTGGGCATGCTTTGCCTCGCTCTGTCACTCACTAGATTTTTGCTTCTTTGGGCCTTGGGCCATCCCTTTAATAATAACAAAAAGTATTTATCATAACTTTTCACGATTCCTCTTCACTTTAAAACAACCAAATAAAATTAATATAATTAGACTTTGATTTAGAAATTTAAACATGTTATAATATTCTGTTCTGTTCACTTTGCTTCTTCAAAAGCAGTTCATTTATGCCACCCATAACCACGTTCTTTAACGTCATATTTAATGATACTCATGGACCCCCTGTTTTTTACTTCACTCTTTCCTACACTTTCCTTTCAAATAAAAACAAAATACATATTTTAATATATTATTTTCTTTTTAAAATTAAAAATGAGAAAAAAGGTTTAAATACTGTTATGTGCGAGAATAATAATTAATTTTAACATCTATTGATCTGAGCGATAAAGTATGGTTCTCCTTAATAAAAATGTAAAAAGTATTTTAAATTGAGAAAACACGCATTAAAATTTATTTTGATAAGTGAGTTAATTCACTCAAGTTAATCAATGTATAAAATAATTTTTAAATATATTAAATTATGTAAGTACGTACAAGTAAAATACATGTTAAAAAAAAGTCAAAGAATGTACAGCTAGCTAACCTCCCAATCTCGTATGGGTCAACGTGACCCAACCACCAAGGAATTGTCAAATCTAGGTGGCTTCTTTAAAACCGCCTTAGGTTGGAATTTCTTCATGTTAATTCAACCTACTATGCCCGCAAGCCACATTTGACTGTTTGTGATTCCAGCCCACCAATTCTTTCCAATATTTTTTTAGGGTAAATTCTGTAATTATCGTAAATAATCCATCATTAATTCCCCCTTTAAAATGATCAATGTTGTCTCAAATTAATATAATTAGTTCCTTCTATTATGAAGTGATTAAGCTTACTCCTTATAAATTAAAATCAATTTATCATGTATATAAAACATAACATTTAATATTTTCTTCAAATTCCATTGGAGGAGAACTTAAGTTGAAATGTGTAATCACTTTAATTTAATATACCATATAACAAGACTATCGAGGGAAGAAAATAGTCGTAGACATCTTATTTACAGAGGACGTAAAAGAATGATTGGTGGAGTAACCTGAAGATGATTCATGTTCAGCTGAATGTCTTCTCATTCTGCCATGCATGAAAAATGCTGGTTCTAGAGGGAATGGCATTTCAACTGAAGGGTTGCTAAGATTTGAAACAATGGTTCCCATTGCAGGCCTGTCATCTGGATTTTCTTGCACACACAATAATCCAATCTGCATACACTTCTCAACTTCGTTTGGACTATAAGATTCTAGCAGAATTGGATCCAGCAATTCAAATGGTGATTCATCCCTCCATTTATTCCATGCCTGAAACCATAAATTAAATAATTTTCCCTATTATTGCCTTCTTAATTTGTATTTCGTCTCTTTGAACTATGGTCAGTACTAGAGGCAGTGACATGAAAAAAATAATGAGAACAAACAGAACTTTGTTACTCACATAACTTAGAAGGTCATCAACACGACATGATTCAAAAGAACAAGAATTCTTCTTTCCACTAATAATCTCAAGAACCATGACTCCAAAACTGAATACATCAGATTTTTCTGAAAATTGTCCATGCATTGCATATTCAGGAGACATATAGCCACTGAAAAAGGAAAATGAAAAAAAAAATATTAGCATAAAAAACATGTATAACTAAACTAGCCATGCAACGGAGAATAAGTAATTGACAGGTTAATGCAAATCGTAGATATAGAAACACCATTGCATCACATTATACGAAATATTAATTTATTCACAAATAATTAATGAAGTGGCACTAGAAAAAATAAGTAACAAGCCATGCGTATTTGAAACTCAATAGTTTCTTATCCACAATATTAATCAAGCATTTTGGACAGACCCATAGGCAGCATGGTTGTCATACCAATTGCAAAGTCAAAATAATATATTTGAATGCCATAAAAGAGATACATTTTTAATAATTTAACCTGATCCAAAGTCATAGATGGGATAATATATTCAGAAGATATCATGTTTTTTTTTATGATAATAAATAAATGAAACACATAAAAAAGAATTTATTTTTAAAAAAGATAAAGATAAAAGATAAAGTTTATAACTCACTATGTGCCCACAACTCTATTGGTACATCCTTGAATTTGGTCTGAAGCTACCATTCTCGCCATTCCAAAATCAGAAATTTTTGGATTGATGTCATTATCCAATAGAACATTACTTGGTTTGATATCTCGGTGTATAATCTTTAGACGAGAATCTTCGTGAAGATAAAGAATTCCTCTTGCAATTCCTTTTATAATTTTATACCGTTCTGACCATGTTAATTGTCTTCGTGTATGAGGATCTATAAAATGCCATCAGCCAACCATATGAGAAAATATAAATGGCTACCTATTTTAACACAGATACATGAAGTTTTCCATATCTCATTAAATCCATTAAATAACATCATATCATCGTGTGATATTACATTCAAAATAAATACAAATTAACTTATTTCAAATTCAATCACGATGACAAAAAAAAATTGTAACTTCAATTATATATTGAAGTGGCTTACCAAACAAGAAGTGATGAAGGCTATTGTTTGGAACATATTCATAAATAAGTATTTTCTCTTGTTCTTCTTGACAAAATCCTATTAATCTCACCAAATTTTTGTGCTGAAGTTTAGCTATTAACAGAACTTCATTTTTGAATTCCTCTACTCCTTGCTTAGAATTTGTTGACAATCTCTTCACAGCTATTTCTTCTTTGTTAGGAAGGATTCCCTAAAATTAGATGCCATAAGAAAAGAACAAGAAAACAATATGGATCATGCATTAATCATCACATTTATGTTACCTTGTAGACTTCTCCGTAACCCCCTTTGCCGATCCTGCGTTCTTCAGAAAACTTATTTGTTGCTACTTCAATTGTAGCCAAATCAAACTCCAGGGACTGCAAGACAGTGATTTCTGGTCCAACTACAAAATTTACCGAACAGTTATTTGAAATACTCATAGCAAGTACAAGTTAAAAAAAAAAAACCTCAAAGCTTTTCTATTAAGCTCAAGTTTTGAAGATAATAATAGGTTCGTTGACATTACAGTTTTCTCCGTCACTGGCCTTGCGTTTCTTTCTCGCTCTTATCCGGATGAAACCGTAGCCAAAGCAAAAAATCATGACCAAAACGATAACCAGGACAATAATGGTAGCAATCACTCCAGTTCCAATATTTCCTTCACCTGTCAAAACATGTCATATTGACAAAACACACGCCATCAACTCATTTTAATGTCTTCGTAAGTGGTGAATTAATGAACAAATGATCAAACTCGATATGGCACATATTAGACAAGAATGCTGATTATTTCAAGTTACTTTTTTCATAGTCATGTCTACTGTCTTTAGAAAAGATCTTATCTCTTTTGTATTACGCAATTTACCTAGTGTTTGATATGAAGAGTTGTCTGATTGAGTTCAAGTAAAAATGAGTTCAATTAATTTGTTCTTTTATTGGCAATCAAATAAGGTGTTCTTTCTTTTCATTGGAGAAAGAAAAGAAAAGAAAATAAATAAACTTACCCTTGATCAGTGTTGGCGCGGAGGATCCAGAATGCTGATAAAAAGGATACGTTTCATACCGAACAATGCAACTGGGAAACAGAACACTCGCCCCTATGCTCCCTCCGCAACAGGACTTGGTGAGTTCCGCCGCCGCATCGGCGACACACCGTTTGCAGTCGCCAGCGGACAAGTCCGGCGTACACTGAGCGAAACCATACAGGGTCACACTGGCAGAGGCGTTTTCTTGCTTAACTGCAAATAGATTAGACTCGCTGAGAGCCAGTGCTGCTCCATTTGGTAGTTCATCGAAAATGGATCCTAACGCAGTGTAAAATCCACTACTGTGTAAAACCACTGGATCCCCCAACGGGATCTTTATCTGGTACCTTGGCCACTCTTCCATTTTAGAAAAGAATAACCTATAAGAGTAGCGCAATAAACACTCGTTGTACCAAATCACAGCTTCTTTCGATGTGGGACACGACGAGGCTATTGTTTGCGTCGCGAAGCCCACACACTCTCTGCACAGAGCAAACGGCACGTCTCCGCGGCACATGTAGAGGCCGTATACGGTGTCCAAATGTTCCCCTGAGGTTGCGTTGAAGAACCTAACGTTGTTGGTTACGTTGGCGGAAAGGGAAGAGAGGAGAGCGTTGAGGTTGGTGTTGAAGGTGCTGTTTGGAGTGAAAGTCTTGTTGCTTGTGCAGCTAACGTTATTGAACACCGATGCCGAGGTTTCTGTAACGGTGATCACAAGGGTGCAGAGTAGGAGAGGTACTAGGCTCTGTTTGAACTTGGCAATCATGATTCTGTTATGCTGCAAAATTTCTGCACCGCGACGAAGAAATGAGCGATGCTAGTTGTTAGCATGCATATACGCGCAAATGTGAATGAGGTTTGTGAGTGATGTTAGTTAACAAGGCAAAACTTGATTAGTTTACTAAAAGAAATGGAAAAGATAAAAAATCTAATTGCCATAATCTGACTAGATTAGAAACGTAGGGGATTCATTCTCTTTCATTCTATGAATTATTTATCCGCACAGTTTGGCATTTCAGTGTGCGTTCAATCGCATTGTCAATTCTTGTTGCTGGTGAAGTCCACTTTGGCATGTGATTGTAGAAGCCCAACTTGGCTATTTCCACTTTTGCCTGCACTCATTGTGGGCCCAAGCATTAATATCCTTCGTCATTTAATTAAAATCATTGAATCACAGAGCATGTCACATGAGTTAAAAATTTAAAAAGATCGTTCAATCAGTTTCACGTGCTAAAACCCTCTACGTTAAATTCATCTTATCATTCACTGTCACAGTATAGACTTTATTATAAAGTGGACAAGGCATTGCCCCGTCTATGGGGTGTGTTTGTCGGATGAATAATTTCATACGATCTGCTTTATGTAGATTTTTTTCATTTCGCTCAACTTTCAATTCATGACTTGATTGAGACTGAGTTAATTCGATATTTAAATAAAATTTACAACTTATGAATTCAGACATTATTTAAAAAATAAAGGATTTTATTAATATATATTTAAAATAAGTTATGTTATGATAAAATATTATCATGTTATATAAAAGATGTTAATTTAAATATAATTTTAAACATATTTAAAAAATTAAAATTAAAATAAAATATATTTTAAATCTCTCAAAATAATTTAAAATTTAGTTTTAATTCTTACAAAAATTTAAATAATTTTTAGCTCTTATATTTTAACGTAAACATGTTATTTTAGTTCTTAATAAGAAACTATTAAAATCAAATAACCTTTTATAAATATAAATATTTTTTTATAAAAATTAAAAAATATTTTAAAAATAAAAATATACTTCACCAAAAAAAAATTATATGACATTATTAAAAAATATTTTAAAAAATAAAAATATACTATAATTAAAAAAAATATATGACACTAAAATAAATAAGAAAAGTAAAAAATAATCCAGAATAAATGTTAATACTGACCTTGTCTAATTTATAATGGACCAGGAATAGGTTTGAATTGACAAAAAGGCCATTCGTATCAAAAATAAAAATAGGATTTGGTTTCGACGAAACATCAAATTTAAATCAAACCAAATCAATCTTGGTTTGAATTTACTATAAGAAAAATGCAAATAAGCATCCGAATGTTAGTGCTGACCATGACTTTTACACTACATCAACATTATATTTTTGTTATTTTTTATTTTATTTTATTTTTCAACTTGCATCGGGTACAATTGATGCTACTAATTTTTTTAAAATTATATTTATTAATATTTTTCAAAAAGAAAAATTGTGTTTTATTAGCAATGGCCATGAAATTGAAAGTCTCTCCCACCTCTTTCTTCTCCTTAAATTCAAAACTATCCTTTCCCTTTCACTTTTTTCCTCACCCAATCCTCTTCACTCTAATGCTTTATTGGTTTTAGGTTCGACGATGATGGCAATTTAGGTAAAATGATCCAGCGGTTAGAGTACTGGTGCCTTGGCTTGAGCATGATGACCCTGCCAGGAATCACCTCTGATAATGAAGACGACGAAAGAAAAAACATGGCTGGTAAGGATAATTTTTTTTGTTTTGTCCTTTTTACTTAATGTCAATTTGGCTGACATTAATAAATGTCAGCCTCTTTCGGCAGTAACCATCTTGTGCTAAATAAATTGATACAATATAAGATTTAATTTAATAAAGTAATCACATGTTTAATAAATTTATTAATTTTTTTAATAATTATTTAAAACTTATACTTATTATAATATTTTATTGGGTGAAAGTATATAAAAATTAAACTCAACTGAATAATTAATTGAGTTATTATCAATCTCTTAAAAATATCATTTAATTAAATAATTATAAAGAAAACATATTCAAAATTAGTCATTTATGTGATGGTCAAAGAGGAGAGGACAACCATATGCCGCAATTGGGAAATTTCTTTGGGATTTTTTTTCCCTTTTAAGTATGGCGCTTTGTCCTGTAATGCATTGCCCAGGTTCACCTGGGGCATAGTTCTAATATTAAGAAGAAAAATATTTTTTAGCAATTGAAATTAGCGATCAATTTTTACAATTTTTACAGTTACTAAATAGTGACAGAATTAACGATGAAATAGAATTTTTGTTTTTAAAAAATTTAACAACGGATTTAATGAATATATATATATATATATATATATATATATATATATATATATATATATATATATATATATATATATATATATGACCAAACCTCAGAAAAAATAATAATAATAAAACTTAAAGAATCGATTTAATGACCAAAATTTAAAAATAAAAAAATAAAAAATATTTATTAATGATAAAATCAATGACCAAACTTCTAAAAATAAAAAATAAAAATAAAAAAATAAATTAATGATCAATTTAACAGTCGATTTTAAATATATATATATATATATATATATATATATATATATAAAAGATAAAATAAAAAATAACAACCGAATTAGTAACTTATTTTCAAATTTTCAAAAAAAATTTCCCTCTAATTTTTTCCTCTCTTTTTCCTTCTTTCTCCCTTATTTAAACACTCCTCCTCTCCTTTCCTCTATTTCCTTCCTCGTCTCCTCCGCCGTCGCCACCGTCGCAGCTTCCTATTCCTTCCTTTCTCTTCTCCTCTATATTCTCCACTCTCTTCTCTTCCTCCACAACCACCACCACCACCTTTCTTCCAGTCCTTGCTCTCCTCCCTTTCCTCTCCTTTCTCCCACTCTTTTTCCTTCTTCCTCACTCCCTCCTCCCTCTCCCCTCCCCTAACCACCAACAATCTACCACCACCACCATCTTCTTTCCACTTCTTTCTCTCCTCCTTCTCTCCCTCTCCCTCTCCCCTCCCTTAACCACCAACAATCTACTACCACCACCTTTTTTCCACTCCTTTCTCTCCTCCTTTCCGCCCTCCCACTTCTCCCTTTCCTTTCATTTCTCCCTCTCTTTTTTCCCCTCTCCTAACCACCAACAATCTACCACCACCATCCAACTATTTAATAAAAAAAATAGCGACCGATTTAGTGATTTATTTAAAATAAAAAAAATAAAATAACGATCGATTTAGTGACCGAATTATTTAAAAAAATTAAAAATAGCAACCGAATTAATCACAGATTTTTTAATATAAAATAATTTAAAAAAAATAGTCACAGATTATTTTAATAAAATAAAATAGCGTCCAATTTAACGATCGAATTTTGACTATAATTAGCCACTGAATGTATTTGGGTCGTAAAATATTTAGCGACTTGACCGCAACAGAAAGTAATTGGTCGCTAATTTCGTTGCTAAGTCATTTAGCTACCGAAATTTATTTTTAGTGACCGATTTTAAATCTTTAGCGACCATTTTTCGGTCGCTAAACATGAAGTTTTTTGTAGTGTAAAACGGTGATTGCAAATTGGAATAACACCTCTATAACGATAGATATGCCCTAAGAGAGAGAAGAATGAGAAAAAAGGAAAATAGGAAGGAAAGGTACTAAAAAAACATTAAGGACAATGTGAGAAAGATAGAAAATACAGGTGGATATATTCAGATGACATGCAATTTTGTTTATTAGTGAAACAGAAAATAATATACACTTAGAAATTAGGTGATTTGGATCATTTCACTCAATGGTGATTTTTAATATATTTTTTTTGTTATTAAGAGGATAAAAGAAGAATTTGATTAAAATAACAAGGATAAAACATGTATGAGAGAAAAATAATAAGCTAAAATGCAATAAACTCAATATTTTTTCAACTAACATCTAAAAAAAATATAAGTTAGTGAAAAATGGTCATTATAAAATACCACTACTTTGGTAAATTAAAAAACTTATCCACTATATGCTACTAATTTATTTTTTTAAGAAATGAGTATACATGATAGATGAAAGTTATTAAACATGAGAAACATAAATAAAAAATACTATCAATGATGGAATTAACTTATTATCGACCATAACAAGTACTTATGGACATCTCATTAATAGAAAAATGTTGTATAGCTATTTCTTGATCTATCTTTTCTCGTAAGAAAAATGCTGGCCGTTGTGGAGATGGCAATTCAAGTGTGTCACCATCAAGATATGAAACAACTTTTGCCATAGTAGGTCTAATATTTTTATTTTCTTGAACACATAGTAAGCCAATTTGAATATACTTAATGACTTCAATTTGAGAGTAGTTTTCCTTCAAAATTGGGTCCAATATACTCAATGGTGTTTGGTTCTTCCATTGTCTCCAAACCTGAAATAGTTTAATAAATATTCAAAATTTTATGCTTCTTAACATTTAAATAAAATTAATTTGATTTACATTTAAAGTATAAGCATTTAATTAAAAAATAGTTAGTTATTAAACTCACATAACTCATGAGACCATATGTCGTATAATGCGATTCATGAAAATCTATATTCCTTTTTCCTGTAATAATCTCTAAAATCATAACTCCAAAACTAAAGGCATCTGACTTTTCAGAAAATTGTCCAAACATTGCATATTCCGGAGGCATATAACCACTGTAAAAAAAAAAAATATAAATTAGCTATAATATATATCATGTGAAAAGTGATAAGAAAGGATATTGAAGAAAATTTAAAACTTACTATGTTCCAACAATTCGTTTGGTTTTTCCACGATCTTGATCTATTTCAACAATTCTAGCCATACCAAAATCTGATATCTTAGGATTCATATTTTCATCCAGTAAAATATTACTTGGTTTCAGATCACGGTGTATAACTTTGAGTCGTGAATATTCATGTAAATAAAGAACTCCACGAGCAATTCCTTCTATAATTTTGTAACGCTCAAACCAACTTAACTTTTTTTGTTGAGTATCTACAATTTTTATTAATAAATAATAAATATAAGTGAAACATATTTGTAAAACAGATATAATGTATTGATAAGTACGTAAAATTTTAAGAGTTTAAGGTGATGAATCAAACCAAATAAAAGGTTATCAAGACTCCCATTCGGCACATATTGGTATATAAGAATCTTCTCGTGCACTTCTAGGCAAAAACCTATTAACTCCACAAGATTTCTATGTTGTAGTTTGGCTATCAATAAAATTTCATTTTTAAATTCAACCGAACCTTGTCTAGAATTTGTTGATAGTCTTTTGACAGCTATATGTCGTCCACAAGGAAGAATGCCCTAAGAATATAAATCATTATTACAACAAATATAATTATAAATTAAATAAATTAACTCATTTAATTTCTTACCTTGTAAACTTCTCCAAACCCTCCTTTTCCAATCTTGTTTTCATGTGAAAAGTTATTTGTTGCTGCTTCAATTATAGCCAAATCAAATTGCAGCCCCTCCAGGGTGACACTTTCATGACCAACTAAACAAATATGTTTGAATTGTTAAATTAGGCTTTCAAACTTTTTTAGATCTTAAAATGCATAAATATAAATTGAAGTGTCTTTTTGTTACAATCACAATACGTACAGTTTTCTCTTAGAAGAATCTTATAATTCCTCTTTCTTGCTTTTCTCCATAAGAAATGACACAGAAAAAAGCTTAGGATCACCGAAACAAGAAGGATGACGATAATAATAATTGCTCGTGGCGAACCCTTTTTATTTTCTACATAAGAAATTAACGTATTATTCAGATGCAAATAACAAGGTTGCTGTACCAAAAAAATAACAATGTGTAGGTCATGAAATAAATATATTAAAGAAGAGGGATTACCTTACTTCGTCAAAGAAAAGGTTCAGTACAAGCATTTATTAACAAATAAAAATTAAATCATTAGAAAAACTTTAATGGTGCATTTAGTAATCAAAATAAAATAGGATGAGAGTAGAATATCAAACCCCAAAACAAGATATAATAAGAGGATGATAAATTATAAATTATGTTTAAATGATAAAATTACTATTTTATTAAAATCAGATATAATTTTTTAAATGATAACTTTTAATTAATTACTTAATTTTTTAAATTATAAAAATTATATAAGATTGTAAAGTTATAATTATTATTCAAATATTTTTTTGAAAAATACTTATATAATAAATATTTAATTTAATATTTCAATTAATAATATACTTTAAAATTACATGTAAAAATTGTTATTAATATATTTAAGATAATATTATAAATATAAAGTTTATTATTATTATTACTATATATATATATATATATATATATATATATATATATATATATATATATATATATATATATATATATATATATATATATATATATATATATATATATATATATAATACTTTGAAGTGAACTTATTCTTAATTGGAGAATTTGTTTTTGTATTTGTTTTGAAAATTTTAAAAATATAAATTAATATGAATCATTAAGTAATTAAACAATAAATATAATCTGATTTTACTCTCTGACAAGTTTTTTTTAGAATTCTAATCATATATATATATATATATATATATATATATATATATATATATATATATATATATATATATATATATATATATATATATATATATATATTATATATAATATAATAATATTATATCTATGTATACATACAGATAAAAAAAATTATCTTTTCTTAACATTTCATAACCCAATTTCAATTTAAAATAAGAAATATATTTGACCAATAGAATATAATACGACTATTATCTGATTGTTATAACAAATAACATATTACAACATAAAAGAATAATTATTTTATCTTATTCTATCATATTTTGACCACCAAACAAAGTATAAACATCTATACTAATAAATAATGTATTATATTAATAATATTTAATAATTTTTTATTTATCATAAATGTTCTTTAAAAGCAATGAGATACTAAATATAACACATGGTATACTAACATTTGATTTGATGTAATTATGGCATACATCAACATCAACGTTAATTTATATCTAAAAAATTGAATTTTAGTATATATAGTATATATATATTATACTAATAGTATAAACTCCATGTGTATACGAACAGTGTAATTTTGGTTGGGAAAAACTATAAATAGTAAATCGTTAGTGAAGAATGGTAAATTTTTCCTAGTGTATGAAGTGAACATTCTTTAACATGTTAATTATAGCAAGAGATGAATTAAATGTATCACCCTTAGTTTTACACACGACTGGTTATATTACAAGGTCAATCTCAAGGGGCAAAGATTCTTTTTGTTCCAAAGCTAAATCAACTTTGATTACCACACAAGTACCAAAATCTATTTCTTGTTTTGGATAACATGAAATTAAATTGATATAACTACAAGAAAATTTAATATTACTTTATATATAATTTTTAAAACGTTCATCTTAAAATTTTTGTGGCGGAAGTATTAGTGACAAAAAAATCTTTCTCACTAAATTTGATAACAATTATATATATGATATCTAACCAAAAAAAAAATTTGACTGTAGCCCTATTAATTAATCAGTGTGAACAAGAACTACGTACATTCATAAGCATAGTGTTTACAATAGTCAACAGGTTGTTGGCGAAAAATGTAAAAATGAAACTTAATTTTCTCTTTAATTTATTATTTAAATAAAAATAAGAGAAAGAAAATAATAAACACTTTTTAATGTAGGAATGGGTAGCTAATAAATGAATAGATTTATAATTTCATTCAAAAGTATTTTATCTCCTATTTTCTATCCATTGAGGAGGAGGAAGAATAATTATATGTAAATCTCACCTCTCTTTTTTACCGAACAAATAAATATATTCATTTCCTCTCATTTTCTCGGCTAGTGAAAAATCATTACGTCCTCCATAATTATATGTATTATAATTATTACCTTGTAACAAAAAATGTACGTATTATTACCTTAGTTCTTAAAACTTTTAAACAACAAATTAGTCTCTTAATTATTGTCCTTTACCCATCAGCTTATTTCTTGAGATACGTTGTTGCTAAATCAATCATTCAAAGATTTATTCAGTCCTGGAATAATTTATTTAAAGACTTCATGTCACTATTTTAATTTTTCGTAAAGACAAAGAAAATAATATGTTAAATATTTAAAGTACTAATTAAATTATAAAACTTAAAAAATAATATAATAATAATATAAATATTTACAAAGTAATTTAATAAATAAAAAATATTTCAAAGTGTAAGCTGCCAAGCACTTACTTGAATTGAAAAGACGAAATTGAGTGTTGTTTTTATCTTATCCTAATAAATAACTATGCTGACCGCTGACACCACATACCAAAGCATGATAAAGAATATTAATTAATAAAGCTTGGCAGGAGAACTTTACCTTGTGGTTCTTTTGTAGCATGTGAAGTTGGTGGAGATTGTCTGCGTCCAACAAGAGCAACTTGTCTGTAGAACTGTTCTAACCCAAACATCAAAGTGCAACTGGGATATAGAACCATTCCACCTATCCTTCCGAGACAACACAAAGGAATATCTCTCATAATATCACCCAAACAATTACTGCAATCTTCGCTTGATAGATCCGGCGTGCACTGAACCAGAGAATACACATTCTTAGACCCAGACAAGCTTGCATTTTTTGTTGCAAATCTCATGGTACTGGTCGCAGCCTCACCCACCGCATCGTTCAACGTTTTGGCTAACAACCACCCATAGCTTTCTTCCTTTGTTGAATTCATACTCGCGTTATAGTAATCCATGAAGTTGAACCTAGGCCATTCCTCCACGGTGGAGAAATAACTGCGATTGGAATAACGAACCGAACATCCGTGGTACCAAATTAAGGCCTCCTTGGAGTGGGGACACACTCTGGATATTTGTCGGGTTGCAGTTTTAGTACATTTTTGGCACGTCTGGTTGGTGACATCACCACGGCACATGAAGGAGCCGTAAATGGTTTCGCCGTCGTCTCCGCCACCCGATGTGGTGTTGTAGAATTGTGTAACGGTGGCATGGGAAGATAACGAGGTGAGGAGGGTTTGGAGGTTGAATTGGTAGGCGCTGTTTGGAGGGAAGGTTTTGTTGCTTGAACAGCTGTGATTCAGATACTCAACCTCACTGGCTTTGGTTGTTATGCAAAAATTGAAGACGCCGAAAAAGAAAAGAATGGATACGAGTGGGAGCAACGACATGACCGAATCAGACACTCATATTGTGTTTGCAGAGAGGAAGATGAATGCTTGATTGAATGTACACTCAAGAAGATAATATAAATCAGGCCATTCCAGTGTGGACGAATTATCAAAGCCTGCTTGCTATATATAATATATGATTTACCTCTCCCATAAGAAATTTAAAACTATTAAACTAGGGAAAATATTCCATTTTGAACGCATACAGTTGACCAGTCAACGTTGCGCGTGCGTATATCTTATATTTTATATAAAAATTAAGAAAAAAAAATATGTTATTCATCTGCATGAAATTATAACTTAATGTATATATATATATATAGTAATAATAATAATAATTTTGAGACTTTTGTGTAAATATTTTAAAATTTATTTTAATGATAATTTATGATTAAATAATAATATAAAATTATTTTTAAATTCGAAAATATTAAATATTTTTATTTAAAAATACATTTATATTTAACTAAGTTAAACTTTGGTGACATTAATTTTTTTTTTGAGTAAATACAAAATTAAAAAAATAATCCATATTCTAAGGTAATTACTATTTTTCGTTGAATATAATGAGTGTGGCTTTCCCCAAAAGTGTTATTACTTATTAGGGTTTTATCTAAAGCTTTCGTGCAACGTTGTCATGATATTTACATGAATTTTTGTTTTTCATTTGGATCTTGTCATAACTGAATTATATATATCGGGTTAATCCAAAGATCTGATAAATGTTTATATCTTATCATGCATAGTTAAATAATAATATTTTAGAAATAAAATATAAAACAAAGATGTTTTATAATATACAGTTTTTTAAAAATTATATAATATATCTTTAATAACTTATATAAATTGAGAATATTTATTATATTTTGCTTAACATATTGATTTATGTTAAGATTTTTGTGGTCTATTCTTTCTATACATAATAAAATAACTATTTTGAAGAGAAACATTTTTAATTATGTTAAAAATATTTATTTGTTACAATATTTCATTAATTACAGAAGAAGAAGATTTTTAAATATGTTAAAAATAAAATGACGATGATAATAATAATATAAAATGTCATATTCATTAACTACATGAGAAGAAGAATCACAATAATTATAATAAATATAAAATATCATATTCATTAACTACATGTACCTCATGTCATATTCGTCATATTCATTAAGCATAAAATGTATTGATATGAATATAATTAGGTAATAAAATATTTGTGCTTACACTCTTACCTTTAAATTTTATAAGCAATTACGTGTCATACTCATTAAGTAGGTATGTATCTTACCCATCACAAGTAATTTTTCCAATATCCTTTGGATGCATTATTTATTGTTATTTCCATAAATTACTAAATAGAGACAAATATATTTCAAAATATAAAATTATCAAATAATTTTTACCAATATATATGAATTGTGTTAATTCAAAAATTTTCGAAAAAAATAGAAAAAAAGTAAAGTAACCAATAAATAATATTTTATAATAACTACTTAACTCTAGTTATACAAAAGAGTAAAAGAATACCTTCCATTGAGCACAAAAAATATTTTCTCTAATGTTGTCCTTATATTCAAAAAATCTAAAAAAGTAATAAATATAAAAAAATAGGTAAATAAAGAAATAAAATATTATAGATCTTATTTCTTGTAATTAATTCTCAATTATTTTAGTGTGACACTTATTTTGAAATTATTGATAATTTACTTAATAAATATGAGTTAATCATTTTTAGCAAACATTATATACTATTAATACTTTTCTGAGTGTAATCGACTATTGAATCTAAACATTAATTTTAATATTATTTTTTAAATGATTTTTTAATATTTTTTCTATAAATAAAACTTTTTTTAGTGATTCTATGTATTTTTATTTTTATTTTTTGTCACTCTCTTATATATCACAATTATTACTATTATCTAATATGATAAGATGTAATTTTTTTGTTTTTATTATAAGAAAAAAATTGAAGAATTTAATTAAAATAGTAAGAATAAACATGAGAAAAATAATAAGTTATACATGACAAGTTCAAACACTATTTACTTACTGTCTAGAAATACCTACAAATCATAAGTTAGTAAGATAAAAGACATTATCAAACTCCTCAACCTTACTCAAAGAATCTTATTCGTCATAAGCTAACGATTTAGTAATGTAATGTCAAATAGTTAGTTATTTTAGAAATGACCATGCTAAATGAAAAGTTTATTAAATATTAAAAATTAGAAACACAAGAAAAAAATGCTACTGAACATGGAATTAACTTATTATCGAGCACAAAATGTACTTATGGACATCTCATTAATAGATAAATGTTGTGTACCTATTTTTTTATTCACTCTATCTTGTAAGAAAAAGGCTGGTTCTTGAGGAGATGGCAATTCAAGTATGTGACCATCAAGATATGAAATAACTTTTGCCATGGAAGGTCTAACAATTTTATTTTCTTGAACACATAGTAAACCAATATGAATACACTTAATGACTTCAACTTCTGAACAAATTTCTTCCAAGTTTGGGTCCAATATGCTCAATGGTGTTTGGTCCTTCCATTGTCTCCAAACCTTGCAATAGTTTATGAAATTACATATTCAATTTTTCTTTCTTTCTTAGCATTTAAATCAAATTAATTTAACTTACATTATAAGAATGATCATTATTTAAAAAAAGTTAATAATTATACTCACATAGCTCAGGAGACCATCTGCCATATGGTACAATTCATGAGAATTTATGTTCCTTTTTCCTGTAATAATCTCTAAAATTATAACTCCAAAACTAAAAACATCTGACTTTTCAGAAAATTGGCCCAACATTGCATATTCTGGAGACATATAACCACTGTACAAAAAAGAGTTACAAATTAGTTAAAATATTTCATGTAAAGAGGGAACATATAAAAAAGAAGAATGAAAACTTACTATGTTCCAACTATTCGTTTGGTTTTTCCACGATCTTGATTTATTTCAACAATTTTAGCCATACCAAAATCTGATATCTTCGGATTCATATTTTCATCTAAAAGTATATTACTAGGCTTGAGATCACGGTGTATAACTTTAAGTCGAGAATATTCATGTAAATAAAGAATTCCTCGAGCAATTCCTTCTATAATTTTGTAACGCTGATACCAACTTAACTTATTTTGTTGAGTATCTACAATATTTATTAAATGAAAGCAAAAGTAAGTAAAATATGTATGTAAAATTAAATATATTAATTTAAAAGCATGCTAAATTTGAAGAGTTTAAGGTCAAGCATCAAACCAAATAAAAAGTTATCAAGACTTCCATTCGGCATGTATTCGTAGATTAGAATCTTTTCTTCCACTTCTAGGCAAAAACCTATTAACTCCACGAGATTTCTATGTTGTAGTCTGGCTATTAGTAAAATTTCATTTTTGAATTCAGCTGAACCTTGTCTTGAACTTGTTGATAATCTTTTGATAGCTACATGTCGTCCACAAGGAAAAATGCCCTAAAAATATAATTAATTATTTAAGTAAAAAAATATCTAAAAATAAATAAATTATCACATTTTCTCACCTTGTAAACTTCTCCAAATCCACCTTTGCCAATCTTGTTTTCATCCGAGAAATTGTTTGTTGATGCTTTAATTATAGCCAAATCAAATTGCAACCCCTCCAGCGTGACACTTTCATTACCAACTAGGCAAATATATTTGAATTGTTAAATTAAGTTCACAAACTTTTTTAGAGATTACAAATGCATAATTATAAAATTAAAGTTGGTTCAATTGCAATACGTACAATTTTCTTTTAGAAGAATCTTATAATTTCTCCTTCTTGTTTTTCTCCGTAATAAATAACAGTGAAGAAAGCTTAGCATTGCCGGAACAAGGATGACAACTATAATAATTACTCGTACTGAATCATTTTTAAATTCTGCACAAGAAATTAACATATTATTCAGATTCCAATAACAATTTTTAACAAGTCACGATATCAGTATAGGAGAAATCAGAAATGTCTTTGTAAAGAGTGTTCGTAAATATTGGGATAGATGCTACAAGCTTATTGTAATAATGTAGTTCATGAAATAAACATATTCAAAACAAGAGGGAATACCTGCCTCGTCCACGTAAAAGTTTCACTACATTTATAAAGAAACAAAAAATTATCAACCATTAAAATTACCTTTAGTATAGTCTTGACTTAATTAAGTTAATTATAATTTCGGTTTTTTTATTATCGTGATTTTACAAATTTAGTTTCTCCATTTTTAATTTAATTTTTATTATTTTAATTATGTTATTTTGATCCATGCATTAACTTGATATTCAAATTAAAAAAAAAAAAAGAAAACTAACTAGACATTCTCTTTCATGAACACATTAACATATCACTATTTTTATTAAATATTAAACGTCAAATTAACATATGAATTAAAATTGTATCATTAAAATAGTAAAATTCAAATTCGCAAAAATAAAATAGAAGAAACAAATGAAATAATGATGGAAACAGAATCCAAAGTAAAATAAATTCTATATAGTATTTAATTTGTTTCACAAACAATAGAATGTATTTTGAAGGTCTACGTTAATAGTGTGATATATATCAATATTATATATTAACAGAATTATTTGTTATAATAATATAGAGTTAACTATAAAATGAGTGAATTTTTGAAATTATTATTTTTATTTTTGTAAAATGAGTGAATTTTAATTTTGATCATTGTAAAAAAATTATTTAATTTTTATTTCTCTAAAATCTTAATTCATTATTTTTAATCTAATATTTATTTTAAGACAAAAAAATAATATTTATTTAATAAATCTACAAATATTTTTAGAAGTGTCACTTGTTATCATGGTGTCATTACTATATGATTTTTTTACAACATTTAAAAATGTTATATAAATATTAAAAAATGTCAGTTATTAGTTTTAGTGTCATTTTAATAAATATTATATTTCAATTGTATTGCAAAATATCATTACTATTATTTTATATTTACTAAATGTTACTACACTACAAGATTTTTTTTTATTTTGTTACTAATTTTAGCTACCATTTAAATTAGTAGCTAAATTCTAACTAATTAACTAGAATATTATTTTTTTTCTAGTTAAATTTAAGTTATATTCATTTAACTTTTTAAATCCTAGCTAGAAAATAACTATAACTTTTAAAAATTTACTACAAATTAACTAAGATTATTTTCTTAGTTAATTTGCTACTTATTTCATGCTACCATTAATATTAATTATAGTATATAATTTTATAGTTAATTATTTTCACTAGAAATTAGTTACAAAATAACTATTAATTTTAAAATTAACCACAAAATTAATTGGTAGCAAATTTTAAATTTTCTAGTAGTGAATTAGAGATAAAAAAATGTTACTAATAATAATATTGATAACAATTTTACAAATGTATGTAACAAAATAATATATTTTAAAGTAATAAATGTAGTAATGAATTGCAAACACTAGTTATCATTTGAAATTATCAATTGACTTTTTATTAAATACATAAATTATTAACGAGTGATACACAATAATATAGATAAAAAATATAATTTTATTTTTTTAATAATGAAAATCAAGTTTTTTTTTACAAAAACTAAAATAAAAACTGAAAAATATAGTAAGCGCACAATGTATTCTAACATATCAATTTTCGTTAAAAAAAACTATATTAACATAGGCTAATTCAATACTAAATCATTAATTAACGGTAATTTTTTTATAGTCATGAAGTACACATTTCCATCATGTTAATCAATTATATATAATGAGAAAAGAATTAAATGTATACCTTATTCTTACACACGACTGATTATATTACAAGGTCAAACTGGGGACAAATGTTTTTTTTCTTCAAAAGATAAATTAAATTTCATTGCCACACAAAATAAATTACTAGATAATTTAAAATTTTCTATCAAATAATTTTGTGACTAATTTTAAAATTAATAGTTATTTTTTAGTTAATTTTTAGTAAAAATAACACTACAAAATTTTTTTGATTTTGCTACTAATTTTAGCTACCATTTAAATTAGTAGCTAAATCCTAGCTAATTAACTATTAATTAACTAGAATATTATTTTTTCTAGCTAAATTGAAGTTATATTCATTTATACTTCTTATTACTACAAATTAGCTAGGAAATAACTACAAATTTTAAAAAATTTACTACAAATTAACTAAGATTATTTTCTTAGCTAATTTGCTACTTATTTCATGCTACCATTCAATATTATAGTAATTTTGTAACTAATTATTTTTACTAGAAATTAGCTACAAAATAACTATTAATTTTAAAATTAGCCACAAAATTATTTTGTAGCAAGTTCTAAGTTTTCTAGTAGTATATTAGCTACAAATTACTATAATATTAATGGTACTATGAAATAAGTAGTAAATTAGTTAAAAAAATAATCTTAGTTAATTTATCGTAAATTTTTAAAATTTGTAGTTATTTTCTAACTAATTTGTAGTAATAAGAAGTATAAATGAATTTAACTTAAATTTAACTAGAAAAAATAATATTCTAGTTAATTAATAATTAATTAACTAAAATTTAACTACTAATTTAAATAGTAACTAAAATTAATAACAAAATCAAAATATATTGTAGGGAAATCAAAATCTAATTATTATTTTGGATAACATGAATATAAGTAAAATAGATTTTTTTTAATCAAAATTAACTGTATATTAGATTGACGACCTCTAAAAAAAATTGATCGTAGAAGTATTAATTAATCAGAGTGTGAACAAGAGCCACGCTCATAAGAATAGTGTTTGCAATAGTCAATGGTGGTTGGAGAAGGAAAAATGAAAATTAATTTTCTGTTAATTTATCATTTAAATAAAAATATAAGAGAAATAAAATAATAAATATTTTTTAAATATAGGAATTGAGAGCAAATAAATTATTAGATTTATAATTTCATTCAAAATTATTTTCTCTCCCATATTTTATCCATTGATGAGGAAGAATAATTATATGTAAATCACCTCTCTCTTTTACCAAATAAATAAAAATATCCATTTCATCTCTTTTCTCAGCCAATGAAAAATCAGTTATACCTTATTTCTTAAAACTTTTAAGCAAAAAATTAATCTATTAAATTTTTATTTATTTTATCAATCGATCAGTTTATTTCTAGATATGTTGCTACTAAATCAATCATTCAAAGATTTATTCAGTCATCAAATCATTTATTTAAATATTTCTTCTCCCTATTTTAATTCTTTGTAAAGACGAATATGATAAAATTTTAAATCTTGAAGTACTTATTGAATTCTAAAACTTCAAAAAAAATATAATATAATAATAATTTAAAAATCTACACAACTAATTTAAGAAAGAAAACGTTAAAAGACCAAGCTGTCAAACACTTAAATTGAATGGACGAAAATGAATGTTTTTTCTTTCTTATCCTAACTATGCAGATTGTTGACAACTAGCAAAGCGTGATAAAGAATAGTAGTAGTAATTAATTAAGTTGGGACCATGACAGGAGGAAGACTTTACCTGAAAGTTGTGATTGATCTTTTGTACCATTTGAAGTAGGCTGGGATTGTCTGCGTCCAACACCAGCAACGTCTCTGTAGAACTGTCCTATTCCAAACATCAAAGTGCAGCTGGGATATAGAACCATTCCACCTCTCCTTCCCAAACAACAGAAAGTAATCTCTCTCATAATATCACCCAAACAATTACTGCAATCTTCGCTTGATAGATCCGGCGTGCACTGAACCAGAGTATGCACTCTCTGAGACCCAAACAAAGTAGCATTTTTTGTTGCGAATTTCATGGTGCCCGCAGGACCAGCGTTCGCAGCCTCGCCCACTGCATCGCTCAACGTTTTCGACAACAACCAGAACCCATACATTCCTTCTGTTGAATTCGTAGTTACGTTATAATCCATGTAGTCGAACCTAGGCCATTCGTCCACGGTGGAGAAATAACTGCGGTTGGAATAACGAACCAAACATTCGTGGAACCAAACTAAGGCCTCCTTGGAGTGGGGACACGCTGTGGCTATTTGTCGGGTTGCAGTTTTAATGCATTTTTGGCACGTCTGGTTGGTGACATCGCCACGACACATGAAAGAGCCGTAAATGGTTTCGCCGTCGTCTCCGCCACCCGATGTGGTGTTGTAGAATTGTGTAACAGTGGCATGGGAAGATAACGAGGTGAGGAGGGTTTGGAGGTTGGATTGGTAAGCGCTGTTTGGAATGAAGGTTTTGTTGCTTGAACAGCTGTGATTCAGATACTCAACCTCACTGGCTTTGGTTGTTATGCAAAAATTGAACAAGCCCAAAAATAGAAGGTAAATGAGTAACAACATGCCGACACGGTCATTTGGTTTTCGTTGAATAAAGGAAAATGTAAGGAGATGTATACTTATGTACACAAGAAGATAACTCTTCAAGCCATTCAGTTATCAACCAAGGAAGAAGACTTGTTGCTTACCGTGATGATTTGCGTGTCCCATAAGAAATTTATAAGTATTAAAGTAGGGAAAGAACTTTAGTTTGAAGAGAGAACCTATAAGTTGACTGGTCAACCGTACATATATGTCATTTACCATGTGTTACACTCAGTTCGGTAACTTCAACAAGAGAGATGCTAGAGAGCGATGTAACGGCGAAAAAACGAGGAAGGATGGTAGCTTGTTCGATAGCACAAAAATTTACGAATGAGAAATTAAAGTCAAGTCGGTAGAAAATTTAAAATTTGCTTCTAAATAATTTTGTGGTTAATTTTAAAATTAATAGTTATTTTATAATTAATTTCTAGTAAAAATAATTAATTATAAAATTACTATAATATTAATAATAACATGAAATAAGTAGTAAATTAGTTAAAAAAATAATTTTAATTAATTTGTAGTAAATTCTAAAATTTGTAATTATTTTCTACTTAATTTGTAGTAATAAAAAATATAAATGAAAATATAACTTAAGTTTAGTTAAAAAAATAATATTTTAGTTAATTAATAACTAATTAATTAAAATTTAGTTACTAATTTAAATGATAACTAAAATTAATAACAAAATCAAAAAAATCTTGTAATCTTCCATTTGAATGAAAATAGTTAAGAAACATGATTTTAATGCATGATAATCGATTATCATGTTAGATTTTGATAATAGATTATCATGTTAGATTTTGATAATAGATTATTATGATTTATTTAAAAAATTAATTAATCAATTAACTAATAAATTGTATAAATATATATATATATATTATTTTTAAATCAAAATGCTTTTATTTTTAACCTATTGATTAATTAAAAAATATATTTTTTATTTCTCTTGAATCAGACAGTTTTAAATTTATTTTTCTCTTCTCTATTTTCACCTATCTTATTTCTCACTTTTTTTCCCTATCAAACATATACTTAAACTAATTTTTAATATTTTATAAAAATTAAGAAGATAATTATTTTTTTTTGCATACAAAATATATTTATATATTTAACTAATTATACTACCATGACATTAATATTATTTTCATTAATAAATATAAAATTAAAAAACCAATCAATATCCTAAGATAATTATTATTTTTTGATGAATATAAAACACTGTTCATGCCCCTTGCCCTAAATATCATTCAGGGTCTTATCTCTTAAGAAAATGCTTTAGTGCAATGTTGGCATGATATTTTACATGGATTTTTTTACGTACATTTGGATCTTGTCGTAACTGAAAGAATTAATATGGTACTCCTTTTTAATATATGAAATTCTCCTTTTAATATTCTATTTATTATTCATTAAACATTATTAATTTTGATGAGATCTATCAATAGAGTAAAAAAAACATTAAATAAAAATAAATTTTAACAAAATTTATGATTTTTAATAAATTATATATATATATATATATATATATATATATATATATATATAAAAAGTCAGAAAAAATGTTGCTGCCATTTTTCAATATTGAATTAATTCACAGATATGATAAACGAACAAATTTTATCATGCATAATATAAATGTAGAAATACTTACATGGATATGGTTGGAATTGACGATTCCAATAAAAAAATAGTCAAATTTTGTTAACAGAAATCAATCATCATTAGAATTTTTTTTAAGAATGTAAGAGGATATCAGTGAATCTGTGCACACGTTTTGGTTTGGACACATACCAGGCTTTCGGGTTCTCTAATTTTAGAATTGAGCCATCTTTACTAAGCACGAACACAAAGCGTCAAAGTTTCTCTCAATCATCTCGTCGTACACCACCGTTCGCAACCACCATCTCAAGCACAGGGACATAAAATTGAGCCCGGGAGACATTTCAACAGTTTGGGAAAGATCTTAACGGGTAAGAGAAGATTGGAAACGAAGAGCAAAGCCTTCAAAAACCCAATCAAAACATTGTCGTTGGTAACAGACAATCTTCCGTCAAAGGCAAGCGAAGCTTTCGGTTTCATTATTTTAAATATATTATTTTTTGTTATTTATGTTTAGGATTATGTTGATATAGGTAGTTATCTATTTTCTAGTTCAACAATTGTAGAATTAAACTTATAAATTTAACTCATTTATATTTGATTGATATACAAAAAGTCAGTTATTTGTGCAATAACAACTAGTATTAGAATCAGTTGGACATCAATGAAAAGAAGTAGCATACTTCAATCATGATAAATACAGATAACAATTTCGTACAACCTGCGATTCCAAAATTGAATGAGCATTATGACCATTGGACAATGTTAATGGAGAATTCCTAAGGTTGAAAGAGTTTTGGAATCTTATAGATTCAGGGATTCTCCAACATGCTGATGGGGCAGTCATACTAGATAATGAGAAGAAAAATCTTCAGGAGTTGAAACAAAAAAATTTAAAGGTGAAGAATTATTTGTCTCAAACTATTGATCAAATTGTGCTTGAAACAATTTTGAAAAAAGGGGATGTCGAAGGAGATTTGGGACTCGTTGAAACAAAAATACCAAGGCACTACTAGAGTGAAGTGAGCTTAACTAAGACTCTACGACGTGAATTATAGATTTTGCAAATGAAGAACGGAGAAACAATTAATGATTATTTTGTTCAAACTCTCACAATTGCAAATAAGATGAGAATGTATGGTGAAAAAGGCGTTTGACCTTAGCGTTATTGAAAAGATTCTTCGTTCAATAACCTTAAGATACGATTATGTAGTGTGTACCATTGAAGAGTCTCATAACTTGGATTTCATGATTGTAGATGAGGTCCAAAGTAGTCTTTTAGTGCACGAGCAACAAATGAATGATCACAATTCACATGAAAAGTAAGCATTGAAGGTTGCACAAGATAAGGCAAGCATTGGTCGTGGTCGGGGAAGAAATGTTTTTCAAGGTGGAGCTACACGAGGAAGAGGTAGAGGTAAAGGAGGTAGACAACCTATAAATAGGGCAACAATACAGTGCTATATTACTGTCATGAGTTTGGACATTTTCAAAGTGAATGCCCAAAGAAGTCACAAGACAGTAGAACAAATTATGTTGAAGGTGGTGAAGAAGCAGTGTTACTCATGGCACAACTTTTAACAAATGTTAAGTAAAATGCTCAAAACACGTGGTTCATTGATTCAAGTTGCGGCAATTACATGATAGGTAGAAAGGACTAGTTCTCCTCCATCGATTCTTCCTTTTCTGATGAAGTAAAATTGAGGAATAATTATGTACTAAAGGTAGTTGGGAAGGGTATTGTTAAACTTCTAATTAATGAAGTAATGCATTTGGTTAATGACGTCTTTTATGTACACTGTAAAAAAGGAGCTACTGTCATGTTTTGTGATAATGCTTCTATAATTAAATTATCTAAAAATCCAATCTTGCAAGAAAGAAGTAAATATATTGATGTGAGATTTTATTTCTTGAGAGATTTATGCATGATGTTATTCAGTTGAATTATTGCAGCATAAGAGAGCAGCTAGTAGACATAATGATAAAGCCACTTAAAGTTGAAAGTTTCCAACATTTACGAAATGCTTTGGACATGCTTAAAAAACCTAAGATAAATTGTTGTAAGGAGCATATAATTTAAGGAAAGATTGTTGATTGAATCAAAATATTTTAAATTAAAATTTTAATCCATCAATTTCATTATATTGTTTTCTATTACTTATATTTAATAAAGTGAGAAAAAGGAGCGATGATTATGGTTTGGGGTTTCCTTTTACACTCTTATTTCCTTTAGAACCTTGTTACTGGTGTCCATCACAACGTCTTGTCTCTGATATTTTTAGATTTTTTTTTAAATTTATCATTTTTCGAAAATATTTAATAATTACATGGGCATGATTGATCTAGTTGATTTGGATCGTGGCCATTTGATTGGTTTGAATTCGTAAACACTCCAACTGGACATAATCTGACCCCAATTGCACCCCTAATTTTTTTTTCTTGTATATAGCTTTCTTTGTTTAGTTAATACACCTATAAAATTTGGGCTTTTATCGGGCGTGGGAGTTGGGTTTGTATGAGAGAGGCCGGGTGGGGTTTACTTTGACAAAATAAATGAATAAGAAAAACTTTTGGTTTAAATATGTTTTTGTAATTTTGGTGAATTTTATTTTTTAAATTTTAAAATTATTTTTTAATTTTATATTTTTTTAAATTGCTTATTTTAATTTTTTGTTTTATATAATGAATAAAATATAAATAATTATTTAATATGTGTATAATTAAAAATAAAAGATTAAAATTAACACTATTTTTTATAAAATGATAACATATTTTATTTTTAAAAATATAGAAATTAAAGTAAATCATTTCAAATTTGAGTGATGAAAGTTTAAATTTAATGAACCAAAAATATATTTAAGCTAATTTTTATTTATTTTAAAGTTATAAAATTAATTTAACAATGGTTAAACATATCTTTACTTACTAAAGTACTCATTATTTTTTTGTATTTTTATTATTTAAAATATTTTTTGTATAAAAATCTTAAAACGGAACAAACACACTTGAAATGTACAGAGTACACCAAAGAGAAAAGAACAAAACTTGATATCTGCACGAATTTTTTTTATCAGAAAAAAAGCTGCGCAAATAAACTTCGAAGGAAAAAACATGAAACGCAGCGACAAAGTCCGCGTGACCATTACATAAAAAAAAATTAAAAAAATGTCCGCGTGACCACAAAGCGAGACATGACGAAAACACACAAATATCTGACCAGAAAATTAACGTACAAAACAATTTTTAGAAGTGAGAAACAAATAAGAGAAAAGAAGTTGAAATTGTTGTTGGAAAAATGGAACAAAAGCAATGACACAACCCGAACCAAAGTCAAATGAAAGAAAGAAGAAGGCCTTGGAAGCTGAATTAAGAAAAGTCAAAAGGAGTGATAAGATTTGCTTGTATTCGTCACCGAATTCAATTTGGAAGGCGTGTCCGCCACAAATATTACTCACGGGAATCAACATAGTTTATATTCAGGAAATTAAGAACATATTTGTCACAATTTTTTATTGTTTAAAAATGATTTTTAAATTAAAATTAAAAAGTAAAAACTGTTTACCAATTTATATTTGTATTATTTTTTAAAAATTGAATTAATTTTTTTATAAAAAACCTGAGACTTAAAATATATTTTTAATATCTTAAATTTGGATAAATTTTTTTTCTCAAATTTTTTTTTTTTTTATTTTTTATATTTAAAAAATAATTAATTTGGTCTTTCACTTCGCTTTATATAACAAACTACATTGTTATTTTTCACATGTATAAATTAAAGAACATTAGGTAATACATTTTATGATTAATATATTCTTTTTCACCATTTACATTGTTGTTGTCACGTGTATAAATTGAACAATATTAGATAACAAATTTTATAATTAATAATATTCTTTTTTAATTATATACATGATAAATGATGATTTATATTTTATTTTTTCATATATGATAAAAAATTAAAATCAATTATTTTTAAAATATAATTACTAAAAAATAATTTTAAATTTAGAAGACGAAAATTAAATTGATTCAAATTAAAAAAATTAAAAACATATATATAAGTCAAATTTTGAAAACTATAAATTTATTTAAAATTAATTATCTCTTCTAATGAAAATATATTTATAAAATAAAGAATACCATATAAAATTAATTTAATATAAATAAAATTACTTGAATATTAATAAATAATTTAATTCACATAAAATTATTTTTAAAATATTATAAATAATAGAAATATAAAAATATTATTTTGATTTAAAAAACTCAAGATCAAGACAAACCTGATGAGAAGTGAACAACATTTACGATAAAAATGTAATAATTATTATTTCTGTGTTATTTCTTTGTTTTTTTATTGAATAACTAAACTCATGTGTTAAATATATAATTCAATTATTTAAAACTAGTAAGTAGCATAAATAGTAACACTAAATCAGTGGATAAAATTATTATTTTGCATTTTTTTATTGAACAACTAAATTCATGTAGCAAATATATAATTTAATTGTTTATAACTAATAAATAGTAACATTAAATCGGTGGATAAAATTGTTATTTTATTATTTGATACATGATTGGTAGGATTGGAGCACTGTCCTTTTATTAATAAGCTGTCGAGATGTTGCAGAAAAGTAAGTGAAATGAGTTTTTCTTTTAAGATTTTTTTTATTCGTAAGAATAAAAATAAATAATAAAGTGTAACATCTTAAAATTTATTTAATTATTTTTAAAATAAATTTTATTATTATTATTAATTTTATTTTAATTATTAATTGGGACAGAAAATTGTTTTATTGAATAATTGTATTTTGAAACTGAAATGTTATTATTATTATTATTATTCTTGATGATAGCAGAAAATTAATTTAGTACTTAAATATTTATATTTAATTTTATTTTAATAGAGGAGTTAATGATTTTATAAACTGATAAGACATTAATCTGAATTATTTTCTTTTATTAATTTAATTAACTGAATTAATGGGTTCGACCATATGTGAATGCGGGAGTATACGGGTAGTGAGGGCAATCCCTAAGTCCCTCTAGGATCTAAATTCTCATATTTGTTTAGTTATTAGGTTCAAAAAAAAAGAATAATACTTTAATCGGTAGAAAAGATTCGTCAATGTGTTCTGTGGTTTTTGTTGATTTAATTGATAATTCAATCGGTTGCATTTTGTGAAAGGTGTTAGTCTATAATCATATATGGAGTAGATATAATTATTGAAGTAAAAAAATATGTGATTATTCTGTATGTATCGTTGTCTATCATATGACTATGAAATGTAAATGTATATGATGTTGCCATGATTGATTCAAGAATATTAGCTATGTGTTCTTATAAATGATTTATGATAATAATGACTAAATTGATATGATTTTGTTATGATTATGGACTGTGTGAATAATGTATGAATCATGAGAATGAGAATGTGGATGAGAATGCATTGAACATAGACATGAGATACATGAGATGCATGAGAAGTCAGACGTGACTATAATACCCTGGTCATATGTGGTGTTTAATAGGGACCCTGGCCAAAAGTAGTGTTTAACAGGGACCCTGGTTAAAAGTGGTGTTTAACAGGATGGACTAATGGTGGGGGACATTCATATGCATGAGTCATAAATAGTGTTTAACCATGCTACAAGCGGGCATAGGTGGTGTTTAACGGTTGTGTAGAATGTCTTCGCACTGGCCATAGGTGGTGTTTAACAGTGCGACACATCGGCCATAAGTGATGTTTAACAGTATGACCATCATTAGTGATAACTAAGGGAATTAAGGAGGTTCGCCCATGGTGTGGAGTTTCGAATCGAGACTCGTAGGTATGGTGATTGGCATATGCGTTGTGTTGTGTGAGCATGTGCATGTTGTAAACATGAATGAAATGTGATTGATTGTGAATGTGGTGGAACTTGTGATTGATATATGAGTATTTGTGAGCTGTTAGTAATTGAGTACGGTAATGTGTGAGATTTGAGATACTATCTGCATTTGTATATGATTGAATGTTATTTCTCATCGTACTCTCTTGTGGTTTTCTTTCAGGTAATGTTGAGGACACTCATGGTGCTGAGTTTTATGTCTTTTGTTGTTTGAAGGCTTATTTTGAAGATGATAATGACTTTATTTTTCAATTATAATATTTAGATTTAAAATCTTCTCGAAAACTTTGTACCTACTTGTTTAATGACTATATCAACCTTTTATCCTTAATACGAATTTTAATTTTGATATTTTTTTAATTTTGATATAAGTCCTTATTAAGGAGATAATTTTGCTCCACCAAATAAAATTACTATGAATAATATAATTATTTATCTAAATATTTAACTTTTTTTAATATTCAAATATTTAACACAACTATACAGGCTTAAATATAAGATTTAAACAATGTCAAACTAATTGATTCATACACTCATTGATACACACTTTAATACAAAATATATGGTTCAGAATAATATGGGAAGTTTAACACATATTTCAATCATATTTAATAGTTTGTAATCAATTTCATTAAAAACAATCTTACAAAAATTTAAATCAAACAAATACTAAATATTCTTAAAAATATAATGAAATCAATTAAATATTTTTAAAAAAGCACAACTAATAATAAAATATAGTAAAATTATTTTAATATTTTAAAAAAAAGTTAATAATTAATTTTATTAAATAAAATTATCATGTCCCATAAAAAATTGAAAATTTATTTTTAAATATCTATCTAAAATGTAAATGAAAAGTCTATTTATGTATTTTAAGGAATAACTTAAAAATGCTAAGTCTATTTTGTTAACTTTTCATATAATTAAATTTTATATTTTTAATATTATTATAAGAATTTCATATTTAGACATTGTTCGTATAAAATTTTTTACATGGTTAATCAATTAAAAACTATTGTTAATATAATTTTAAAATAATTAATATAAAAATTAATTAATTTATGGTATATAATAATATATAAATAAATGAGAATATAAAGTTATTTTACATTTATATTCTATAATCTGTTTTCACTTATTTTAATTGTACGATATAAATGCGTATATATGCATTGATTTGATAATATCGTCACGGATACTATAAAACTTTCGAATGTACGCGAAATACTATTTATCGTAATTGATTCTTCAGTGTACCTTTTTATGTTATACACAACTAATATTTGGAGTTTTTGGATTTGAAAAATATATAATAATTCACAATTATATTTTTTCTCTCATTGAATTCATTAAGCAAAACAATTTTTATTTTAGAAAACTATTATATATATATATATGTTAACAATCTAATCACATATATCATCGAGAATTATTACATGACTATTCATTCTATAAACTCTAAAATATATTTTAGTGTATTTATTGCATATAGATGTTATCGCAACGACAAATCAATTTTAGTGTTTGAATTTCTTTCGAAAAAAAAATTTCGAGTTGGGAGTCCTCACCAACGTTGTCAGAAAATTTGGGATTAGATAAGATTGATATAAAAAATAGATTTCAAGCTCGGGAGTCCATTACGCTTAGGGGAGGTTTTAGTACCCTACAACATCTGTCATCAAACGATTACCTTAATTAGACATGTGACATTTATTATGACATCCAAATTATTATTTTAACCGTTCAACCATAAACAACAATGAAATTTATTATTGGGAGAGAGATATATTTTTTGGGGAGTTTTGAACTTAACAAGAATTGCCTCTTACTACTATGTATATGCTAGTGCAATGGAAAATTTAAAGTTTACATAATTCTAGATGAGTGATATTTAAAGATGAGTTGATTTACCTATTCTAAAGGTAGCTAAGGCTGACTAGGTGTCGATGGATATAAGAAAGGAAGCAAGGTTGACTATAAGTTGACCAGTCGAGTGAAAGTGTACGCCGATTTAAAGTCAGCTTAGCCTCTGATGGAACTTATTATTAATTAGGTATTGATGTACAATTAGAGGAAGACTTGTTAGACTGATTAAGATTATTTAAAAAACTAAATTTTACAACTCGGGTTAAGATAAAAGTTTACGTGTTTAATTGCTCTATTGTTGCCATGAAGATTCCTCTTCTTTGGACAATATTTCTTCTTCCTTTTGGGTTATCTAGAAGCTTTATGCTAAACCCCTTTCTTTCTTCTTTCTTACAAAGGTTCCTTAAGGAATCTTTCAATATCTCTCCCTCTATTTCTCAGGATCTTCTCCTCTTCTCCTTTTTCTGATCCCCTTCCATTGAACTCCCATTCTCCTTTTATAGAGGAAATTTCCTAGTTCTAGATCTTGGAGAAAATTTTCATCATTAATGAAGATGACCATTCTTTTGATCCCTAACCTTGTGTTAGGATGAAGCCACGTTGTAGTAGGGTGTTGGTGGCTACTTAAAAAAAAAAAAAAAGTAACGACTTTCAAAGATCGATAGCAGAGTGAAGCTTCCTCCCAATATCAATCCTCTATTTTTTTTTTCTTTTTAAGAAAGGAACAAAATAGGATGGCCACATATGTTATTATCAGTTTTTTTTTTCTACACAACTCTCCTTATTATCAAGGCTGTTCATTTATTCTAAGGTTGAAAAAGACGTTCATGGACTATTATAGTGTGTTACGTTTTGAAGGAAGATATATTTTTAAGTATCTGAAAAAAAAAAAAGATATTTTTACACTCCTTAGAAATGTATACATTTTCGAATAAAAAAAAAAACAAATGTATACATTTTAAAAAAATAAGTTCTAAAGTAATATTTTTACACTCCTTGTAAATGTATACATTTTCGAATAATTTTTTAAAAGTGAATATAATTATTAACAAACATTATTTATGATCAGCTTGTATATAAAAAACAAATACATCATTAAGATAATAAAAATAATTTAATTAATTTTAATTAATAATATCATAAATTTTAATTTTATTTAAAAAATACTTATCAAATTAAATAGTTATAGTAGTGATTATATTTAATAGTACTATACAATTATAAATTTAAATTTTATTTTAAAAGTATTCACAAAACTAAATAGTTTTAGTGAGAATTATAATTAATGACACTACACATAATTTAATAGATAACTTTTTCAATAAGGGTAACTTATAGGTTAATAACCTAATCAATGCATTCATTAAAATTTTCATTGAAAACGAGTATCTTATAAATAGAATTCACAATAAATAGAGCATAAAAAATGAGTAATTAATATATAATTATAATAAAATAAATATTCTTATTTATTTTTTATATATAGAATTGGAAATAGTAAATTTCATAACTCAATATGCATGCATTTTGCTGCCTAAATTTCTTTTTGAGAAATGAAAATGTCAAGTGAAAGTTTAGTAAACATCATAAACATACAGACATAATGACATTAAAAATGGAATTAACTTATTAACGAGGACAAAATGTACTTACAGACATCTTATTAATAGAAATGTATTGTGCATCTGTTTTTTGGTCCATCTTGTCCCGCAATAAAAATGTTGGTTCTTGTGGAGATGGTAACTCAAAAGTATGACCATCAAGATATGAAACAACTCTTGTCATGGTAGGTCTAATATCTTGATTTTCTTGAACACACAGTAAACCAATTTGAATACACTTAATGACTTCATCGTGAGAATAACTTCCTTTCAAATTTGGGTCCAATATACTCATTAGTTTCTCGTCTTTCCATTGTCTCCAAACCTACCATAGATAAGGAATTCAATATTTTAATTTGTATGTTTCTCAACATTTAAAATGATTTAATTTTATTTAATTGAATGCATGAGCATTAACTAAAAAAATTTAAAGTATTATACTCACACCATTCATGAGTCCATAAGTAATATAGTGCGATTCATGATGATTTATATTTCTTTTTCCGGTAATAATCTCTAAAACCATAACTCCAAAACTAAATACATCTGACTTTTCAGAAAATTGTCCAAACATTGCATATTCTGGAGACATATAACCACTATAGGATAAAAAAATAAATTAGCTAAAACGTGTCATTTGAAGAATTGACAAGAAAGTATACAAATTAAGGAGAATTTGAAACTTACTATGTTCCAACAATTCTTTTGGTTTTTCCACGATCTTGATCTATTTCAACAATTCTCGCCATACCAAAATCTGATATCTTAGGATTCATATTTTCATCTAATAAAATATTACTAGGTTTGAGATCACGATGTATAACTTTAAGTCGAGAATATTCATGTAAATAAAGAACTCCTCGAGCTGTTCCTTCTATAATTTTGTAACGCTCAGACCAATTTAACATCCTTGGTTGATTACCTGCCATATATATTAAATGAATGAGAAAAGTAACTAAAACATTGTAAAGTTAAGCTATAATGTATTGAAAAACATGTAAAATGCATTAATAACTTTAATATTAATAGAGTTTAAGGTCAAGCATCAAACCAAATAAAAAGTTGTCAAGACTTCCATTGGACATATACTCGTAAATAAGAATCTTCTCTTGCACTTCTAGGCAAAAACCTATTAATGTCACAAGGTTTCTATGTTGTAGTTTGGCTATCAATAAAATCTCATTTTTGAATTCAATCGAACCTTGTTGAGAAGTTATTGATAATCTTTTGACAGCTATATGTCGTCCACAAAGGAAGAATACCCTAAAATATATAAATCATTGTTAATGTAAAAAATATAAACATAAAATAAATAAACTATCACATTTTCTCACCTTGAAAACTTCTCCAAATCCACCCTTACCAATCTTATTTTCAGGTGAGAAGTTATTTGTTGCTTCTTCAATTATAACTAAGTCAAATTGCAACCCTTCCAAAGTGACACTTTCATCGCCAACTATTCAAAGATGATTGAATCTATAGTTAAATTAAGTTTGCAATCTTTTTAAAGCTTATAAATGCATTATTATAGATTGAATTTTCTTTTCGTTACCATCTCAATACGTACAGTTTTTTCTTAGAAGAATCTTTTGATTACTCTTTCTTCCTTTTCTCCGTAACGAATAATAACAAACGGAACTTAGCATTGCCGAAACAACAACAGCAAGGACCACAATGATAATCGTTCGTCGTGAACCCTTTTTATTTTCTACATAAGAAATTAATATATTATCAATTAGATGCCATAGCCAATAACAATTTAATTAGTATAGGAGGATGTCTTTGTAAAGAGTATTCATAAGTCAAAATTATAATCGTATAGATGCTACGACTTACAGTAATTATGTAGGTCATGAAATAAATATAAATATAAATATAAATATAAATATAAATATATATATATATATATATATATATATATTTAAGAAGAGGGTTTACCTTGCCTGTCGACATAAAACTATCTCTACAAAAAAATTGTCATTTACTAATAGAAAAAAATTATCAAGCATTAGGATTGTCTTCAGTAGTTCAATTTTTGTCTAACGAAAATTAATCTGTTAGTATAAATTTTAAAGGTCTACGCTACTAGTATAATCTATCATATTAACATTTATTAGATGTATTGATGGCCTATATCAATACTTATAGAATTGTTTATTAATATAATATTTTATACCGTTAGTATAATTGAACTCGTTATGTTTTTTTTCTTTAGAGCATAATGTCTATACTAACAGATTAATTTTCATAATTGAACTCGCTATTATTAATTTTCAAAGATTAGTTCAAATGAATGATAATTTTTTAGTGTATGAAATGCATCAGCGTCTTTTAACATTGGTTTTTAAAATTCACGGTAATTAAATTCGTTAAGTCACCGGTTCAAAGTTTAATGATCTAACCTAAATAATAGTAATTGAATAATATTAAATAAATATAATTTTATAATTTAAAATTAAAAATTAAAAATTAAAAATAATTTTTTTAAGTTACTCATTCAAGCCAGATTTCTGTTCAAGTTCTTGACCAGCTTTTACTGATTCTAAACTGGCTTTACCAATTTTTGACTAATTTTGAAATGTTCTAATTTTTTTGAGTAAACATCCAGTCACGACGTGTTTAACAGTCTAGTTTTCAAAATAATGCTTTTACATTAATTAGAATAAGAGATGAATTAAATGTATCTGCATTAGTCTCACAATTAATGGTTATGTTACAAGGTCAAATTCACAGGGCAAAAGAGTTAATAAATGTATTATTAATAATTTATAGCTATTAACATCGGTCATTACTGATAACTATAAAACATTTAATTTTTTTGAAGTGAAAAATTGTATAAATAAAAAATTAACCATGCATGTATATAATATTTGTTGACACAAAGAAAATAATGATGTATTTAATGAGAATGTCTTTTTTTATATTTGAGTAACTTATATAATATTGACTATTAGATAGTATGAATAGTCATAACTAAAATGCACAAGGCGATTTCTTAAAAATGTTACGTAACTTTTAAAAATGATTTAATGTAACTTGAATTCTCGATTATCTATGATTTAGACGTACTTATTTCACTTTCTATAAAAATGAATTTCTCAATAGATATATTCTTATTATATATAGAGGGAACATCTCAAGTGCGATATCTTAATTATTGTGAAATTTTATAATATTTAAGTATAATAATTAAATTGAAATCAATAATTTAAATTGCCTATTTAATTACAAAACATAATGAAAAGAAGAAGAAAATCACGTGTGAATGCGTGATTTATAGTTAAATATGCAATTAAAACTGTCAATTTTAATTTTAATTTTAATTATATAATTATAACTCACAACAACAAGAATTCTTGCCTAACACACACTGTAAATTTGAATTTGAATTTAATGATTTATCTCACGACAGATAATTCCAATACAATACACATAAAATTTGAATTGTAAATTTTAATTTTAATTTAATGGTTGTAACTTAAAATATCGGAGAATTCAAACTTTATATAGATCCTTTCAAAATTTTATATAATTTTATCACGTAGAAAAATTATATTTATTTTCTTATAAGCATTCATAAATTTTGATAGAGTTTTATTTATTTAAAATATCTACGAAGATAAATATAAAATTTTAACATAGAAATTTCACTCCTTTATAAAAACTATTTATCTTACGCATTTCTTTAGCTTTTATGACAGCACAGAATATATGAAAAAGACTCTTCAACGATCATCTAATTCAGTCACAGATCAATTTATATTTATACAACATTCATAACAAAATAGTTATTGATCCCTTATTAGTTTATGAACAATAAACAAAATAAAGTATCCTTTTCTCTTTGTTATCTCTCCGTGCAAATAGGTCAGGTCCCTCGCAGGGAATTATGGCCTAATTTATATAAGATATAATTATTATATTAAATTTGTTATAATATATTAAAAAATATATTTTAATATATTAAGTATATTGAGTTACATTAAAAAATTAATCATATAAATCTATTGTAGAATAAATTCATGTTATATTTAAAAATTGTCATAAAATCCATTGAAAATCATATTAAACCTTAAAAATAAACTTATATAATTTAAATAAGTTAAATATTTATTTTTATTTGTCTCATTAGCAATAGTTTTAACTTTTATATTTTATATAAAACTTTACCTCAGTAGTCTAGAGTTTATTATTCTATTTTAGAGATAGGTCATATTTATATAAAAATAATATAAAATAAGTTTTTAAATAAATTAATATTCCAAGTCAAACTATTAAAAAAGTAAAATCAAACTTAAAAACAACTTGAACTTTTTTAAACATATAAGACATATATATATATAAGTCATGTTACTCACTTTTCGGAAACATATATCATATAATTAATAACCATATCTTTTGTCTATTTATTATTTTCCTTAATTGCACTTTTAAATGTCATATTCAATTTATGTGCAATTTTTTCCTTTATTATTGTTAATTGTTTGCATTTAGTCACTTATTTTCTTTCGGTTTTAATTTTAATTTTGAGGTTAATAGTCATGCTGTAAAATAATTTTAAGTTTAATAATTACCTTTACACGGTTTTACACCAAGTTTTATAATTAAATAATAATATAAAATTATTTTATAATACATACATAGTTTATATTTTTTGTTTTTTTTATAAAAAAATAAAAAATAAAGAATCCAAAACCATAGATATGTTAAAGTATGGTGTATCCTGAGTGAAAAGGGTACCTTGATGTTGAAGAGGCGGTTTTGCATCAGCAATGTCCCAGTAAAAGGGGTACAATTCAAACCTTAATGTGCAGCAAGGATACACAACTCTCCCCCCTGCCCTTTCCAAACAACACCAGGGCACATCACCCATTGCATCACGCAGACACCTGTGGCAATCTTGGCCCGACAAATCCTGCCTGCAATTAGCCGCAGCATACAGCCATCTTGACTCCCTAATATTCCTAAGCTCAACCCTTTTCGCTGCAAATAATTTCTCATCACCAGAATTAGTTGCTTCTTCCACCACTTCCTCCAACGTCTTCGCCAGCGTCGAAGTGAAGCTCGTGTCGTTTGATACATTATTTCTGCTGAAGATCCCAAGTTTAGGCTCTTCCTCCAGTAAAGAAAAGAAACGGCGATTGGAATAGCGAATGAAGCACCAGTCCTGCCATATCATACCCTCTTTCTTCAGCTCGCACTCTGAGGCGAGTTTTTTGGTTCCCTCCACTACGCATTTTCGGCACAGATGACGTGGCACGTCTGCACGGCAATTAAAGAGGCCGTACACAGTGTCGCCGCTGTTTCTGCCACCCGCTGTGGTGTTGTAGAACCCTGTGCTGCCTGTGACCTCGTTGGAGGACAGGGAAGCTAGAAGTGTGTCTAAATTGAACTGGTAAGCGCTGTTGTCTGTGAAGGTGTTGCTCGTTGAGCACCAGTGAAGATAAATGAGAGAGGAGCATTTCTGAAGGAAAATTTCCAAGACCAGATAAAGGAACACATGGTATTTGGTGGCTAAGTAGTGTACCATGTTTAGAGCGCAAGATATTTTTCGTGCAAATGTGGAGATCGCACAACATCTATATATAATGTTTGTCTTCTGGGACTCATAAGTATAAAGTATTTTTATTGGAAAGTATTACAACGTATTTTCTCCTAATTTATGATTTAATTTCAACATAATTTTTATTTATTTATTGATTCTTTAGTTATTGTACTAAAAATAGTAAGACTTATAAATATATATGGGTAATGATGGGTCAACTCTTTTTTCTTTTTCAATAGGTGTCAAATAGGTTTTAGATGTGGACAAATTATTTTTGTATACCTGCTACATACGAATAATAATGATACATGAATATTTTATCACTCTAATCAATTTATTTAATTAATTATGTTTTTTTTATTACATTCTATCATTTATCATACATATTTTCTTTCTCCAGTTGTCTACTAAATGATGGGTGTTTGCCCGTCATACATATAAACTCACAAGCTATAGTATATACTTAGAAAAAAAAAAAGAAATAGAAAAACTAATATAATAAATAGTATGACACGATAAAAGTAATAATAAATATGTATTAAAGTATCCACATATAACTTCTTATATATTTGTGCTAGAAATGAACATCCACACAAGTTCTTAGTTTTCTATCTTTTTTATCATATCACTTGTGATTTTTATGTTTTTTTATCTATTTTTTTTTTCTTTTCAATCTCTTTTCTCTCTCCACTCTAATTTATCCTATTTTAAGAGTTTTTTTTATATAATTCAAAATCATCATGCATCCATGATCTAAGTACGACAGACATAATTAAAGATTTTAATTTGTAAAAAGAAATTAATAAAATTTTGCTTCAGAGATTAAACGAAACAATAGATACATAATGTTACAATCATACATTAACTTCTCGTATTTTCGGGTGGATGTTTATAGTGGCTCTACGTGCTTAATTAAGTAATAAGGACTGGGTAGTTGCGATCCGTTTATTGTCAACCACGTGGACATTAAATGTGGTCAACTCGTCAACCATGTCCCTGCTCATACTGTTATGCAGGACAAAAGATTCTGACCATAGTTAACTATTGTCACTCACTAGAGAAGAAATTGGCGCAATATTGTACGAGTCTGTTTGCATTTTATATTTGTAAACTAGTTTTTTATAAGATTATATTTTAAACAAAATATGTTGAAATTATCTATATTATAAGATAAATCAATCGATAAAAAATATTATAAGATAAATCCGACTTTTGTCACGATGGCTAGTTTTCACAGTGATTAAGATCTATTGTCACTAGTTATGATTTTTTAATAGAATTTTTTTTAATTCACATTTTTTTTTATGAAAACATCATTATTATGAATCTATTTAAGTATATTTAGGTGAGATATAAAAAAATTAAAATATATTTTAAACAAATAATTAATATTTTTAATTTTATAGAGTAACAAATATTTTAAAGGTAAACTAAAAAAAATGTTAAAGAAACATATAATGTGAGATGGACAAAATATGTGATGTAAATTTTTATAATTTTTTTAATAATTATATAAATACTTATCCGATCAATTAAAATAAATAAATTATAGACTGTACGAAAACAGTGATAAATAAGGGAGATTCTATAACTTTTTAAGTAGTATATGATCCGTGTATGGCTTTTTAACCCGGTTAGGGTGATTATTATCCCTAAATTACGTAAAATAGTGTAACTTGAAAAGTATTTATTTAAAAGTAATTTGTCGATGAGAATGTTTATTTTGAAGGCAAAGTCGATAATCGTATCGACAACTAATTTTGTTTCTTACTCGCAAAGTCAATAATGACACTATCAAATTTTTTATTTATATTTTGAAAGTCGATAATGTTACTGTCGATTTTATATTTTTTAATTTAAAGTCGATTATAGCAGTAATTGTTGACTTCAATTTTGTTTTTTTTATTTTGTAATGCCCTATTACCACCAGATGAACCAGCCCGTTTTCTTTCTTAATTTATCTCAATTGTATATGCTCTAGTTCTTGAAATTTTATGAATTAACATGATATAATTATTAGATTAAATATAGATTAATTATAAAAATAAAATTTATATATGACATTTTAATTGATAAATCTTAATTGTTTATACTTATAATATAATTAATTGCACCCTTACTACAAAAAAAATTGTGTTAGTGTTATTCAAAAGTCTATACTGAATCACGAAAGCAAATGTTAAAACGACTTCAGCATCGACTTTGATTCACATTTGATGCTAACATAGTGAAAGTAAAGTATTTACATTCAATCTTCGTAGTCAATGTTCTTTAGCATTGGGCGTAAATGGATGCTAATTTTGAAGGAAAAAAAAAAAAAAACAGACGTCATGTTTAAGAATAAGCAACAGACACTAAACTGATGTTATTAGTGTCAATTACGCAGTGGACGTTATTAGCATCTACCCTACTAACATCGATTAGTTAATTGATATTAATATTTTTTAGCTTTGGGATATTTAAATTATTACAAAAAATTTTGTGTTTAGCAATGCAAAATTTGTTCACTAAATGCATTAGTTACCAAATTTGAATAGTCACAAAATCTCTAAGTTGCTAAGCCGTCTAGCAACTGATATGTTTGGTCTTTGATTTATAATTGAAAATTTTGATTGCTAAAGACATGAGTAGCTTGATGTTGTTTGTGGTTGTTGAACCAAAATTTAGCTTTTGGTCTTTATTTTGGTTGCTAAAAAAATAATGTAAAGAATAAAATTTTAATTAGTATTTTTTTCATTAAATCGATTGTTGTATAAAAAAAATCCAGTTCAATCGCTGTATAAAAACCCAACATGGTCTAAATCAGTCGTTATATAGAAAAAATAAAAAAATCCAAAAGTTTAATAGCTAAAAAAAGGTTTCAGTCACTTAAAATAAAATAACAGTAAAAGGAAAATGAAAGTAGTTAAGACTCTTGCATTCAAAGGCATGGACCAATAGAAAAAACATAATAGTAGTAATGGAAAACAAAAAACAGGAGAAGGAGCTAGTCTTTCCAAAGTCTATGAACAAACAATGTAGGTGAAATGAAAAAAGTATATAGTAGTAAACAAAAAAAAAAAAAAAAAAAGAGCTACGTGAAGGGAGTCTAAAAGTTATGGAATGAAGCTACATAGCGATGGAGTCAAAGAGTTTATATGCACAAGTAAAGAAAACAATGAGAATAGTAGAACTAGTTTAGGCAAACTAAGTTCCTTCTTTTCCCAACTCTGCAAACTCGTGTTTTGTCTCTTTCTCTTAAAATCTTCTCTCTTAATTTATGTTTTTAGATTTTGTTTCCGTTCTTTCGTTCACCTTTTATTCATCTCTTTTTCGTTTTTCTCTATTTTTTCTCTCCTTCCTTTTTCCGTCCCCTTCCTCCTCTTGAATTTGGCTCTCTCCCCATATTTTATAGACTTTCATGAATTATTTGTTTAAGTATAATTAGATTTACCAACAATTTAGTTGAGATGTAACGTTGAGCAAGAATGTTCAAAGTTGAGCAAGAGTTGTCAATCAAGAAGGCTGAATAGGAGCTGTCAATTAGGAAAGTTAAGCGAAATCGTTAATCAAGAAAAGCTGAGTAAGAGTTGTCAACAGAAAAGTTGAACACACAAGAGTTGAAGTTGTCAACAAGAAAACATCGAAGTCGTAGAGTAGAGCAAGACATGTGCATCGAATAATTTTTTTGCCCTTAACCCCATAGTCATACGTATAGAACAAGCCCTTTTGGACGCTTGACCAAAAGGACTTAAGAAGAGCAAGACAGTAGAATTGAGCTTCCATGCTGACTCTACTGACTCTTTAGACATTCATTCAAATTGTCCAAAGGAAACTTGAGAGGAATAGAGGAGTAGTGTAGGCTCTATCATCTCTTTGGAAATTCGTCCAAAGAACTTCTTTGGATATTCGTTAAAACAATTTCTTTAGATGTTCGTCCAAAGGAATGGAGGGAGTAATTGAGTTGTATCCTCATGCTGGCTCTATTAGTTATTTGAATGCTCGTCTAAAAAACTTAAAAAAAAAACTTTTTCATTTTTATATATTTATATTCTTTTTACTAATTATTTTTATTTTTTTCATTTCATCATTTATTTATTTATTATTTTATTATTATCATTTTTATTTATTTAGGTCACTTTGAACATTATTTTGGGAAAAAAGACGAAACAAAATCAAGTATTTACATAATATCTTATAAATACTTATATAATAATTCATTTAAACAATTTAAAATTATATAAACTCTTATCAATATGTATCAAAATGTAAATAATTTATTAAATTTTAAATAATTAGAATCTAAGATTTTATAAAATAAAAATTATTGAATAAAATGTTAATTAAAATATTTTCTTAAACGTGTCATAAATGTCATGCCACCAATTATTTGTAAGCAATTTTTTTGTTGAGGGAATATTTTTAAGCAATTATTGACATAGTATAGTATATATATATATTGTTATTATTTAAAAAATAAATTTATTATAAATAAGTTTAAAAATTAAATTTCTGATATTTATATAAATTAAAAACATATTTAAAACCTGTAATTTTCTTAAGACAAACAGGTCTCGGCTTTTGACAGAGAAAGGAGTAGATTTCGTAAGAACGAGGGAAAATTTCCAAACTCGTCTTTGAAGGCTATTAAATAGTTGCTGGTGGAATCTTCTCACTCTTATGTCGTTCTTTTGCCGCAGTTGAACAAGAATCTTGTTAAAGTTATACGGTTTTAATTTTATAAACTTAATTTAAAATTGTTTAAAATATATACAGTAAACTATATTATATTTTTTTTCTTAAAAGTTTGTTTATAAAAAAATTTAATGTAAAAATTTCATCTTAATGAAAAGAGTACGTTTTTTAGTTTAAAAAAAATTACATTTTCTGATTATAATTAACGTGATATTAAAATTAGAATTTATTTACTATTCATTCAGTGTTTTATCTTTTTTTAAGATCTATTCAATCAGTGTTATGACTGGAATTGTCTATAAATTTTGGTCCATGTTTATTATTATATTATTATTTAGATATTTTTGTTATGAAATAAAAGAAAAAAATTGTTTTATCCTACATGTTATAATAAAATTTATAATAAACAGTTAAACAATAACGATCTATATTTATATAATATATATGAGCCTTACTTCTTAAAAAAAATGTTTCAAAATATGAAAATTAAAAAGATTACAGAAAAAAAAGAGAGAGACAGATTCAGATTGATTTTTTATACCAATTCTTATTTGATTTTAGCTGCTTCTTTTTTGGTCTATTCTTGACCAGTTTTTTATTCTACTAAATTTTGAGTTATCTATACTCATATCCTAATCATCAATTCCAGTTTAACATTAATTGAACCAGCTACTCTGAATTGATTTTAATAATATGTAAACGACTGTTTACAATTCCTTACCACCCATATTTATTATATATTTGTACAATTCCTAAGCACCATATGGTATTATTCTCTTAAGGATGTATGGTGTACGAATAATTTTTTTGGGAATTATGTTTTTTGAAAATTATATATTTTTAAAAATTATTTGTTTTAAAAATATAAATATTCAATTAAATTCATTTGTTCAATTAAGTAAACAAACTAGAGTTGAAACTGATTTTAATTATTTGAATAAATCAAACTCAAGCATTACAAATTTTAACATATATATCACTAACTCATTTATTTAAATTGATTATGGTGATTTTCTTAACCTATATTTTTATATATCCATTATAAAAATATGAAAAACGTTGCAGAAAACATTATTTATATATTCCTTTTGTTTCTAAAAAAATTATTTACCGAATTATGAAAATAAAATCATTTAAAATGTATAAATTTCACGTACCACATAGCATATATTCCTATTTGTAAATCATCATCTAATACTAATACTAAAATTTTTACAAAAAGCTAAATTGAAAAGGTTAAAAAACAATTTAATTTTTTTTATAAAAATAAAATAATGTTATAAAAAATTAGAAAAACTAAACTCAACTTAATTTTTTTTTAAAAAAAATTATCAAGTTCAAACTTTTAGTTAAACTCATATAATTAAAGGTAAACTTAAAATTTATTTTTTTACAAAACAAATTTAAACTTTAGAAACGACTCATTTATGTAAAAAAAAGGTCCCTACTTCCTGTACTTTCTTGCATTGCACTTGATCATCATGAAATAGTCATTGTTGCATTATGTCATAGTTTATGTAATCCTCGATCGCCCACCATGTCTTCCTTTGCCACCAAACAAAAAGCGTTAGCCACCGTCTGGAGGAAGACAGAGATGCACCATGAATGTCGTTGACCAAACAACAGGGACCGGCGCATACACTGACGTGGTTGGAAAATTTTTATTTTCTATATTTATTGTGAACATCGTATTTAATATTTTAGCTGACTAAATTTAAAGCGGTCTAATTTTAGTGAGTCAATATATTTTTAAAACTGATGTTAATTTAATGAGTAAATACATTTATGAAAATACTAATAGATAATATATATAAAAAGCTTATTATTAGTGGACCAGTAATTCTCATATACAAAAACCGTACACTTTTTTTTTTTTCATCAGAAAGTGAAAGGAGTGTCCCATTGTGAAATAAGCATTAACCGTGTAACAGTGACATATAAATTAAAGACAACGCTACTGTGCGCAATTACATAGGGATGGACGAAGGAAAAAATATAGGTAGAAGTAGCTTTCAGTATTTATTCTGCCGGACGTGGGTGGCTATGAGCTACCTTTAGTGTTGCTCAGGGAAAAAAGGAGGTTGCATGTCTTATCGAATGTAAGAAAATAAAGTACACCATTAAGTCATACAGAAGTTTAGCACAATAATAATAATAATAATAATAATAATAATAATAATAATAATAATAATAATAATAATAATAATAATAATAATAATAATAATAATAATAATAATAATAATAATAATAATAATAATAATAATAATAATAATAATAATAATAATAATAATAATAATAATAATAATAATAATAATAATAATAATAATAATAATAATAATAATAATAATAATAATAATAATAATAATAATAATAATAATAATAATAATAATAATAATAATAATAATAATAATAATAATAATAATAATAATAATAATAATAATAATAATAATAATAATAATAATAATAATAATAATAATAATAATAATAATAATAATAATAATAATAATAATAATAATAATAATAATAATAATAATAATAATAATAATAATAATAATAATAATAATAATAATAATAATAATAATAATAATAATAATAATAATAATAATAATAATAATAATAATAATAATAATAATAATAATAATAATAATAATAATAATAATAATAATAATAATAATAATAATAATAATAATAATAATAATAATAATAATAATAATAATAATAATAATAATAATAATAATAATAATAATAATAATAATAATAATAATAATAATAATAATAATAATAATAATAATAATAATAATAATAATAATAATAATAATAATAATAATAATAATAATAATAATAATAATAATAATAATAATAATAATAATAATAATAATAATAATAATAATAATAATAATAATAATAATAATAATAATAATAATAATAATAATAATAATAATAATAATAATAATAATAATAATAATAATAATAATAATAATAATAATAATAATAATAATAATAATAATAATAATAATAATAATAATAATAATAATAATAATAATAATAATAATAATAATAATAATAATAATAATAATAATAATAATAATAATAATAATAATAATAATAATAATAATAATAATAATAATAATAATAATAATAATAATAATAATAATAATAATAATAATAATAATAATAATAATAATAATAATAATAATAATAATAATAATAATAATAATAATAATAATAATAATAATAATAATAATAATAATAATAATAATAATAATAATAATAATAATAATAATAATAATAATAATAATAATAATAATAATAATAATAATAATAATAATAATAATAATAATAATAATAATAATAATAATAATAATAATAATAATAATAATAATAATAATAATAATAATAATAATAATAATAATAATAATAATAATAATAATAATAATAATAATAATAATAATAATAATAATAATAATAATAATAATAATAATAATAATAATAATAATAATAATAATAATAATAATAATAATAATAATAATAATAATAATAATAATAATAATAATAATAATAATAATAATAATAATAATAATAATAATAATAATAATAATAATAATAATAATAATAATAATAATAATAATAATAATAATAATAATAATAATAATAATAATAATAATAATAATAATAATAATAATAATAATAATAATAATAATAATAATAATAATAATAATAATAATAATAATAATAATAATAATAATAATAATAATAATAATAATAATAATAATAATAATAATAATAATAATAATAATAATAATAATAATAATAATAATAATAATAATAATAATAATAATAATAATAATAATAATAATAATAATAATAATAATAATAATAATAATAATAATAATAATAATAATAATAATAATAATAATAATAATAATAATAATAATAATAATAATAATAATAATAATAATAATAATAATAATAATAATAATAATAATAATAATAATAATAATAATAATAATAATAATAATAATATACAAATCAACCTTAATAATTTCATTAGTTTGACCAATAAATTTAAAGAAAGGTCAATAATGACCAACAAATCAAGTCGCATGAAAGTTGTGGAGTATCAAGAGCCACAATTAACAAGCGAAAGGACGTATCAAGTGTGAGTGGGAGTGGGAGTGAAAACAACTAAAAGAGCCACGAAAAACGATTGAGCCAAATCATCAATCCACATTTGATGCATACCTACTTCTCTCTCTTTTTTTTTCTATCTAAATTATAAAATTGTTCTCTACTTTTATCGTAAAAATTTATTTAAATTATTTATTTTTTAAAAAGTTTTTTATTTTTAACTTTTAAATTTAAGTTAATATTTTTTTTTATGAAATAATGATTTTTTTTTATTTTTAATAAATTTTGAACTTTTCAGCCTATTCAAAATATAAAACTTATTTTATTATATTTATTTATATAAAAATTATGAAATTCAATTATTATTTAATAAAAATTATATATATGGTGAGACCTATGTAAAAAAAGTGAGTCTGACAAATATTTAAGAAAAATCTGATATTAGATTTTCAATCGCTTATAAAATTTATTTTTCAAATGACTTTATTTTATTTATAATATTTTTTAGTTGGGACGTTAATTAGATTTTATAGTTTTTATGTAAATAAATTTAATAAAATAAATTTTATGTATTAAATTAATTAAAAAAATTCAAAATTGTATTATAAAATAATAAAATATCATTATTTCATAAGGAAAATATTAATTCAAATCAAAATAAATCTTTTAAAAAATAAGGATCAAAATAATTTTTAAAAAAAATAAAAGATCATAAATATAATTTAACCCTTTTTTTAGTGTACAATATCTTTAACTAAAAGTCAAAAATTAATTCTTTTTGAAATACAAAGATTTATTTTAAAAAACTGACCTCGCCTAACAAATGTCCTTCCGAATATGGTGACATGATAATTGATTTTCTAACCATACATATTGAATGAAAATAATTTGAGTTTAAGTTGTATGCATTATCAATGTAAAAAATAACCAATAAAAAATAAATATAGATATAATTTTTAAAATAATTATTATAAAAGTTAACAAATTTATCATATATAAATACGTAATTAACAGTATAAAAATTCCTTACATTATTATATGTGAGTAGATATCATAATTTGAATGAAAAATTTAATAATAAAAATTGAATTTTTTTTTTATTTCCATCTCATCTCATGAACTTTCAGTATACTTTTTATAATTAATTAGAAATGATCTTACTTATAATTTTTTAAGTAATTATTAAAAAACTAATAATCTTACACTATATATATGACTAGATTATACTGTACCCAAAAAAAATATTGTGGGTATATTCTAATGAAATTCTAATTTAAATTATTGTCTTAGTTTCAATTCGATAAATGACAAGTCACAAAACTTCTCTATATTCGATGGTGGTTAATAAACCCTAATTATTGAAAAATAGAGTCCCAGGCAACAATCATGTTCAACAAGATGTTCATGTCGATAATACAAAAGAAAAAAAAAGCAAAATTAAACAGAACATGTGGAAAATGGAGATTATGGCAACTCTTCAACAACATTAATATTTCGGTATATATTTTTGGTAGCCTTCTGGTGGGTTCAGCGACTTAATTACTTTATGATATGTGCCGAAAAGAAAGGCTTACTTTATGATTACATAATAATTAAACATAAACTTGGAATAAAGAATCAGCCTTACAATTGGAACGCAGGAGGAGATCCAAATTAAATTAAAAAAATATATTGGATAACAGGTTACAATAAAAGACAAGGCACAGACTAATTTATGGCTAAAAACTTGTTTCACGACTAAAATTCATTAAATGCAATCAATTCTCCCAAGAAAATATCTCATTATGGGCCCTTATAAAATATTAAAAGTTCTCCCGTGGACTAGCTTTTTTTTTTTTGAAAAAACAAATAAAAAGCAGTTCTCTCATAACTATATTTTCCTCTGACAAAAATAATATACATATCAAACGGCTCCCATGAGTACTGTTATTGATGGCATATCTCCACAAAATATAAGTCAGCATGCAATAAACGTTTTGTATAATTTCCTTTGCTATTAATCAACGCAACTGATATATATTATTCAGGGATCGTTCAAAAAATTGTAGCGAGCAAAAGATTGAATAATGAAAAAAAAAACTCATAATTCAATCTATATAATATGAATGATAAATACAAATTTATCATACATTACAAATATATAAGTAGATATAGATACTATATCAAGGGGGGAATAAACTTTTATTGAGGATAAAACTTGCTTATACATCTCATCAATAGAAAATTGTGTGAAATTGTTGGGAGATACACTAGAACTTGATTCTTGTTGCATAGCTAATTTTTGGTTTGTTTTACCGTGCAAGAAAATGCTGATTATGCTGATTTGTGTGGATATGATAGAATTTAAGTGAGTCATTAATAAGATATGAAACAACTTAATCATCGTAGGTCTTTGGATTTACTTAGCTTGCACACAAAATAAATCAATTTAAATGTATTTAATAATTTTAATTAGAGAATAATTTTCTTTGATATTTGCATCCAATATGCTTAATTTTCTTTGTTGTTTCCGTTGTCTCCTAACCCATAAAAATTTGCCCCAATCAAATCCTTGACCGAGCCCTCAAGGATATTCTTGCAGATGTTTCTTTGAAAACTGATTCAGTGATAATCTCTTATTTGTAGGTAGTTTGCAATGAAAAGGATTTTGATATATCTTTCTAATTTAGTTACAATGTCTATATATAATGTATGATGTTTTGAAATTTCATTGTTGAGCTTTTATATGGAGACTTTACAAGAACTGCTTGGCCCTGCCAATGATAACATAACCATCGTAGAAGATCCCAAAACTGGTGATGTTGCATTAGGAGAGGCTCACCGCTTTGCTGCGAATACAAAACTGAATACAGAATCTTCTCAAAATCATGCTATTCTGTTGGTAAATCAGTTTTATGCTTATCTGCATTAAAGGATTCCAGCCTCCCCGGTTCGTTGTGATCACGACTGGATTGAGATTGAGGTGAGTCGGTACTGACTAACTTTTGGGTTGATTGTCTAATAGAGTACTTCAAAAAAAAACAAAAAATCTAATTACTGTTTTAAAAATATTTTAATCTTTTTTGTCATTGGCAATAATTAATTTTTTAATTAAAAAATTATAATTTTGAAAATTAAAAATATTTTGACTAATTAAAGACTAAATTAAAATATATATTAATTTTATTATTAAATAATAAATTATAATATGACACGAACTTAAATACCATTGGTTTAATAATTAACTATTTCAAAATTCTTCAAATTTATAGAAATACGGTAAAATTTCTCTAATATTTTATTTATTGAAATGTACTACATAATTTGTTTCATGATAATTATCCTCCTCCTCGTTTTGGAGTGATAATTCTTTTGTTGTTCTCTTTCTAAGTGGCGATTGATCGTGTGGGATCACTTATGTTGTGAATCTTACTCTGTACACGCTCACTTCATCTACTTCTCTCGCCACATACACGTTCTCTTAATTTTATTGTTTTAGTGTCATATTCTAATTTATTTAGTATTATTTTGTTTCAGGTTTGCACGTTAATTATAGTTTTTGCATAATGATTGTTGCTTCAAGAAAAATGATTTTATCCTACCAGAAAATTTGAAGTCTCTTCAAAGTGTTGAACTATTCATCGACAAGATATAGGAAATTATTTGTTAGTATTTTGTTCTATATGCAACAGAGATGGAACATCCTAACACACTAAAAAAAAATGTTTTTTAGCCACCAAAATTAGCGATCGGTTTACCACGGTTGTTAAATAGAGATGAAATTAGTGATTAAAAAGATTTAAAAAAAAAAATAAAAATTAGTGATCGATTTAGTGACCGAAAAATATTAAAAAAATAAAAATATATATATTAGCGACGGAAATAGCAATCGAATTTCAAAAAATTAAAAAAAAATAAAAAATACATTAGCTATCGAAATTAAAAATTATAAAAAAAAAATTTTATTAGTGACGGAATTAGCGACCGAACATTTTAAAAACTAAAAAAATAAAAAACATTAACGACCGATTTAGCGAAGGATAATAAAAAATAAAAATATATTTATTAGCGACGGAATTAGCGACTGAATGTTAAAAAATTAAAATTAAAAAAATACATTAACGACCGAGCGACCAAAATTAAAAATAAAAAAATACTTATTAGCGACAGAATTGGTGACCGAATTTCTAAAATAAAAAAATAAATTAGAGACCGATTTAACAACCGAAGTTTAAAAATAAAAATAAATAAAAAATATTTATTAGTGACGGAATTTGTAAAATTAAAAAAACAAAAAATAATAAATTTAGCAACCGATTTAGCGACCGATTTAAAAAATAAAAATAAAAATATGTATTAGCGACCGAAAATAAAACAAAAAAAAAATTAGCGACCGATTTTCAAAATTTCAAAATTTTTTTTCCTTCCTATTTTTCCCTCTCTTTTTCCTTCTCCTTCCCTTATTTAAACACTCCTCCTGTCCTTCCCATTACTCCCTCCTCTCACTCCCTTCTCTCCTTCTTCGTCGCCACCATCGCCGTCACCACTGCCTCCACCACCGTCGCTTCCTATTCTTTCCTTTCACTATTCCTCTCTATTCTCTACCCACCTCTCTTCTTCCACAACCACCACCACACCTTCTTTCTACTACTCTCTTCCCTCCCTTTCTCCCACTCTTATTCCTCCTCCCTCCCCCCTTCTCTAACCACCAACAATCAACCACCACCACCACCACCTTCCTTCCATTCGTTTCTCCCCTCATTTTCCTCCCTTTCGTCTTCCTTCTCCCTCTCTTTTTCCCTCCTTTCCTAACCACCAACAATCTACTACCACCATCTAACTATTTTTAGTGACCAAATTATTTAAAATAAAAAATCAAATAGTCACAGAATTATTTTTTAAAAAAATAAAAATAATGACTGAATTAGCGACGAATTTTTTAATATCTAAATAATTAAAATTAAACAAGTAATGAGATTATTTTAATAATATAAAATAACCACTGATTTAGCGACCAAATTTTAAATATAGTGAGCCACCGATTCTGTTTTGATTGTAAAATGTTTAGCGACTTGGCTTTTTGTAATGGAATAAAATCGATTGCTAATTCCGTTGCTAAACCATTTTGTGACAAAAATATTACATTAGTGACTATTTTTCAACTTTAGCAATCGAATTTTCGGTCGTTAAAAATGAAATTTTTTATACTGACAGTTAAATCACTCGATGGTATAAAATAATCATCAAATATTAAGCTATAACAATTTCATATAATGCTTGCGATTTTCAATCGCTCTAGTAAGTGTTCATTATGTTTTTTAGTTTAAATAATTTAATAATGGTATAAATTTTTGTAGTTTTTAACTGCCGATAACTGTTAATTGTTTTTTTTGAGAATGATATTAATGAAAATTGCTTCTCGCCCATGTGGATCTGTCAATTATTTTAACTATTGGAACCGATAATTTTTGCGTTTTTTTCTACCAGAAATTATATTTTTAACTGATATAAATTATAATTTTTTTAGTGAAAGTTATATATTTTTTATGGGATAAGAATACAAATAAATTCATTTAAATATTTTCATGAACACTTTTGGTAATAATTTTTAGGGTGCGTTAGATAAATAATTTAATTATGTATTCATTTAATAAGTTTTGATTACATGAAAATTTATGTTTTAAATTTGATTGTGAAATTTATTAGAATAAGTTAAAAAAATCAGATTTAAATATTTTTTCACCTCTATAAATATATTAGTTTTCCCTTTAGTTAATATATATATATTTAATGTTCAAAATTTCTGATTTTTATCCTTTCCATCGGTGTTCATTACAAAAAAAAATTCCGTGACTTCATCAAGTGTTGATACATAACTATGTTTTTAATGTAGCATTGCCATGTGATAACACAGGATAGAACTATGTAAATGTTTTTATAAAGGATAAAATATAAATTTTTTAAACATTAAAAGAATCATAAACAATTTTTTTCTACAAAGATTAAAGGCGAAAGTTAATATATTCGTAGAACAAAATACATATTTACACTAAAAAATTATTTTAGTAAATTACAAATAATTATTAAAATTAAAATTATTTTTTAACTCAAATGAACCATTAGAGTTGTCCAATGACAGGAAATTTAGATAGTATGAATAAAGTTTTAAATTTTAATTTTGTTGTTGTCATTATATCTTCTTATTTTATTAAAAAATTCAAATAATCTCATAAAATTATGATTATATGTGAGTCTAGTTTAACTCGAGTTAGATATGAATATTTTTTAATTTAAACATGATTTGATTCAAACTTGTTAATAATTTATTGGTTTGATTTGTCTAAAAATTATAATTATTTAATATATTTTGGTGAGATATTTTTATTTATTTATTTTATATAAAAATAAAATTAATTATATAAATATAATAAGATCATATATATATATATATATATATATATATATATATATATATATATATATATATATATATATTTCATAAATTAATTGAGTCAAACTATATATAATTATATATGTTTATTTAATGAGTTGAAATTTTAATTAAGTTATTTGTTGAATAGAATCTCCAACTATATTTGAGTGGTTTGGTTCTTTACCACCTCTACCTTGACTCTCTCAAATACTTTCATTATTTGTTAATTCCAGCTTTTATACAGCCGAAGTTCATCACCCCACGGTGTCAAGCTTTTGTTCTAGATATTGCAAACAATCTTATCAACGAGTATAACAGGTCCTTAGAACACCTCTAATGTAACTTCTTGAGGTTCTTAAATTTAATAACTGATCCTTACTCAAGCTCATCATTGGAAGAGAATTCTGTGACATCCAGATATAATAATGCATTTTTTAATAAATAATCCATTTTAACTGTTAGAAAAATGTTTTTGGTGACAAATTTTGTTACTAAATTACATAATACTTGTTGTTACTCGACGACCGAATTGCATGGCAGATAAAAATATTGGTAGCCAATTCCATCACAAAAGTGAAAAAAAATTATATGTGCGCACGATCAGTTAATGACTGATTATGTCAATGAATTTTATTTAAATTTAGGGACCGAAAATATCTGAATTTGTCAAAAACAGCGACAGAACCTCTTTTCGTTGTTAAATATTTGGAGTGTGCATGCTTTAGCGACCGAGCAATCTTAATTTGTTACTGTTCGTTTATGTCAGACAGCAAACTACTGTCACACAAAAGTAAATAAGTATATTATGTAGCGACCAATTTGGACATCCGTCGCTGGAGGTGTATAATTAATATTATAATATAAATTAGCGACCAAGTTTTCGGTCGCTAAATGATAGAACAATAAAAACAAATTAATATAATTATCATGTATAAATTATTAAATGAAAAGAATATAATTTACAAATGTGATTTAATTTAATAATTTGTTTTAAAAATTTTAAAATAAAAGTTAATTTACATAAATATAAAATTATTTTTTATATTTAATAAATTTTGAAGAATAATTAATATGACCCTTTAAGTTAATATATATATAATATGTAAATAGGCATGAAAAAATATTTTAGTGTATTTTAAAGAAATTATTTTTAAAATAAAAATATTAAATATTTAATTTTTATTATGTCAACTAAGAATAAAAAATATTAGTAAATTTTAAAATTCATATAATTAAATAAATTGATAAGTTAAGTTCAAAATATTAAATACTTTTATTAGCTAAAGTATAAATTTTTAATAGAAAATTCTTAAAATTTTCATTTGTTTTTTGATTCTTAAATAAGTTTGATTGCATTTTTAATTTTTAATTTTTAAAAAATAATTTAATAAATAATCTTAGAAAATAGGAGTAGAAGAAAAAATGAGATAATTTTAAAATGAACATATATAATAAAAAATTAAAAACCAAACATTAAAATAACTTAAAGATGTTTGATTAATTTATAAATTTTCTCAACCAAAATAATTATATGTATTAGAGAGTTTATCGCATTAATTTATAGTATTTTCTTTATGATATTTGATAATCAACTTTATTTTATTTATTTATAATTTTTTTAGACATTATTTGAAGTATCATATAATTTTATAATTTTTTTTCATTTTATAGTCAATATTTTAATAAAATTTCTTCTTGAATTGTTAGATGATATACATATATATATATATATATATATATATATATATATATATATATATATATATATATATATTTATTTATTTATTTATTTATTTATTTTCTATTATATTGGAAATAACTTAATACATATAATTAAAACTATTTATTTGATAATTTAAAAAACATTTCAAGTGATAATACCCGGAGATCGATTTTAAGTTCTAAGATGATTACATCGTTTGATTAAAGAGAAAGGTTAATAGTGTGTTTTTATTTTTTTATATATTTTTTAAAATATATTAAAAATATAAATTTTAATATTTTTATTTCTTATTTAATAAATTTCACTTATAGTTTTATATGTAATTCTAATAAATTATACATAATAAGAAACAATATGTTAGAAAATTTTCATTGACTTCGTATGATAAAAAATTAAATCTTGTGCCGCCGCGTGCCTAAAAAAATATGAGCATGCCCCCAAATCTTAATTCAATGCTACAAGCATATAATATTGAACTTAATTTACCTCCCAATTTTTCCCTTATTTTTTCACCCATCTAAAAGTGGAGAAATATGTTTTTTTTCACTTATTTCATTCTTATTGCTATTCGTCCAAACAATAAATCTATTTTATTACATATTTCTTTTACTTCTATTTTTTTTATCTCTTATTTCCCAAATTAATATACGTACCATGCATAAACCTAAACATACATTCTTGAGGATAATTTTCTAGTAAAAAGAACAAGGGGAAGAAAATTGTAGGTGATGTGACTTCAACTTTACCCGTCGTCAACTCTGAGTGAAAAGGGGTACCCTGAAGATGCGATTTTGTGTCCCAGTAAAACTGGTACAATTCAAACCTTAACTAATCCGCAGCTAGGATAATCAACTGTCCCCTCTGCCTTCCCCAAACAACACCACATTACGTCTCCGCGGCAATTCAAGAGGCCGTACACAGTGTCGGAGGTGTTTCTGCCACCCGCTGTAGTGTTGTAGAAATCTGTGATGCCTGTGGTGACGGCGGAGGAGGAGAAGGATGCTAGAAGCCTAGAACTGTGTCTGGTAAGTGCTGTTGGTTGTGAAGGGTATGTTGGTTGAGCACCGGTGAAGGTAAAAGAGAGAGGAAGATTTGTCAAAAAGGTAATAATATCATTAAAAGTAGTAACATATAGTGCATTCATGATCCTATATACTCTTGTTTTGAAGTCTAAATTTCTTTGCGTCGTTAGATTATTTAAAGATTATTCTAAGATTCTAACTAGAAAATATCGAATAAATACATTATAGAAAAGCTCATAATTTAATCTACCAACATAAGTGCCAAATGAAAGCTTATTATTATTCGATAGAAACGTATGTAAATAATGCTATCAAATAAGCAATTAACGAATTATCGAGGACAAAAACCACTGGTAGACATCTCATTGATTGAGAATAGTATAGAATTATTGGCAACTTGACCGGAACTTGTTTCTTGTAGTGTAACTATATCTGGACCCATTCTATGTCTGTGAAAAAAGAAAGCTGGTTCCTGTGGAGCTGGTAAATCAAGAGAGTGACCGTTAAGATATGACACAATTGTTGCTATTGTAGGTCTAACATTTGGATTTTCTTGAACACATAACAAGCCAATATGGATGCATTTAAGAACTTCTATTTGTGAGTAACTTTCCTTTATGTTTGAATCCAAAATGCTTATTAATGATTCTTGATTCTTCCATTGTCTCCAAACCTGTAATAAATTGTCAAAATAAATATTCATTATAACATTTCTCTATTCTAAAGTCAATCAATTTTAATTTGTGTTATATATATGATTATTGTTTTAAAGAAAAAATAGATTAAAACACTTACATAACCCATGAGTCCTTCTGCAACATTGTGTGATTCATGAATATTTACATTCCTTTTTCCTAAAATAATCTCAAGAATCATGACTCCAAAACTAAAAATATCCGACTTTTCAGAAAATTGTCCAAACATTACATATTCTGGTGACATATAACTACTGTAGAAAAAAATACAAGTTAGCTAAAATATAACATATACAAATGTGAGATGAAGAAAAAAATAAACATGTGAGAAAAACTTACTATGTACCAGCAATTCTATTAGTATTTCCACGATCTTGATCCATTTCAACAATTTTAGCCATGCCAAAATCTGAAATTTTAGCGTTCATATTTTCATCTAATAAACGTTACTTGGGTTTAAGATCACGATGTATAACTTTAACCAAGTGAAACATGTTTTCTAGTTAACCAATTGAATTAATTCTAAAAATAAAATATATTAAAAAATATATTAACTAATTAAAATTTTTAATGGGAAAATATATCTAACCAAATAAACGGTAATCAAGGCTTCCGTTTGGCATGTATTCGTAAATAAGAATTTTCTCTTGCTCTTCCATACAAAAACCTATAAAAGTCACAAGATTTCTATGTTACAGTTTGGCTATTAATAAAACTTCATTCTTGAATTCGATATAACCTTGCTTAGAATTTGTTGAAAGTCTCTTGATAGCTATGCATCGTCCATCAGAAAGAATACCCTAAAAATATAAATAATTATTTATTTCTACTGAAAACATAATTAAAAAAAAAAATTATCACATTTTCTCACCTTGTAAACTTCACCAAATCCACCTTTTCCAATCTTGTTTTCGTGCGAGAAGTTATTTGTTGCTGCTTTAATTATAGTCAAATCGAATTGTAATCCCTCTAAAGTGATACTTTCTTGTCCAACTAAACCAAAATATTTTAAATAATGTAATTAGATTTGCATAAAATTTACAAATTAATAAATGAATTGAAATTTTATTTAGTTATAGTAACAATACATACAGTTTTTACGGAGAAGAGACTTATATCTACTTTTTCTTGCTTTTCTCCTTTGCAAATAGCAGCAAAAGGAAAGGAGTACCACCGAGACAACGATGAGGACAACAATTAAGATAATAATTGTTCGTGACATACCTTTATTATTTTCTACATAAGAAGTTAACACGTATCATTCGAGCATCAATAATAATTGTTAATGAGTCATGATGAAAATTGTAGAAATGCCTTGCTATAAAGAACCAAAAATACAAAGATTGTAAAGTACAGGTGTTTTTTTTTACCTTGTTCTCTGTTGCGGTGTTTATGATAAGATCAAATATCAAATAATTATAACAATTAATTGTATAAACAAATAAACCATCATAATTAATTATATTAAAAAGAAAATAATCGTGACTATTCGGTTAAATAAAAAGAATCAGAAATATATATTTGAATTTAATAAAAAAATTTATTATATTTTTATTTAATCATTCATGCAGAGAGAGTTGAGTTTAGTACGTAGGTATGTTGTATGTAAACAGCTATGACAAGTAAAGAGAGTGTTACGCGAGAAGGAACTCCCAATGACATATTGGAACTAATTGATATATTATTATGGTTGTTTAATGGTTGAGAATATTAATAAATATTTTAAGGAATTTGGTTAAAAAATTTAAAATAGAATATTTATATAAAAAAAATTATTACTTACACATTTTATTATATTTTTATGTAATTATATCATGTTTTTTTTAAGTAAGAAATTATTTTTTCATTACTTAACTAATATTCTTAAAGTGTAACATACTAGCACGTGACTTTGTAACTATTAAAACATTATTTTATAGTGTCCATGACAAGATGAGTATAAAAGCAATTAAAATTTGAGAAGATAAATTATTTTAAAGAAAGCAACTTTGTGTTATTTTTTTTATTTTTTGAAAATGCACTTACTCAATAAACTGAACCAGATTTTACTAATAAATTATGTGTTTTGATATGCAAATACTATTATAAATTATATCTGAAAACTTTGTAATATGAGTTGATGTATAGAAAATTTTAAAATATTCATTTAACTTTTTACACTTTTAATTTTAAGCTATATATTATTTGTGTATATATAAAAGGTGCATAATTTCGTACTCACACGATATATTCCAAATACTTTTCTATTATTTTACTCAGCGGAAACCTCGTGGTAATGGGTATGGGCGTAAAAGTATGTTATTTCATCGTTTCATACTAACACGTTATATATATTCCAAAGGTTTTTCTATTATTTTATTCAACGGAAACCTCGTGGCAACGTACGGGTATAGGGGTAAAGGTTGTTTTTTTGTAATTTATAATTATAATTTCATACTAACACGTTATATTCCAAACATTTTTCTATTATTTTACTCAATGGAAACCTTGTGGTCAACGTTCTATTCTTTTCATTATGTTTGCTAAAACAGGGGTACCCAAAACTTATTTACATTTTATTTCATGCATACCAAGATGATTGGCACATATATAAAAAAGTGTAAAATGATAATTATAGTTTTATTTAAATATATTAATAATTTTACTTTTTAAATAATTATCATAAAAATTAATCAGATTATTGAATATAACGGTAATACGTAATCGAAAAAAAATTACTAGAATAAACATTTAACTAAAATAGAATTATAAATTTTGTTATTGTATTATATGTTAACTTAAAATTAATCGATAATATGGTGTAATAAATATATAAGTTACACTCGATTGAGACAGATGTCGGAATTTTTAATCATTTAATTAAATTATTAATGAAAATTTTTATATGTAAAGAATTACTAATTTGAGATATGTGGATGTAAAATACTTTGTAAAATGATAATTACCTTTTGAAGTCCCTGGTTTGTTTCTTTCATTAATCGGAATATTACGTGTAGTTGTTGGAGGAGGACTAGCTGGCCTGGGCGCCTCAATTTCGGCAGCATCTCTGTAAAATTGGGACAATCCGAACATGAAATAGCAGCTTGGATATAGTACTTTTCCCTCTGGACTCGCCATACAACACCATGGAATTTCTTCATTGAATATGTTTCGTAGACAGGTGCTGCAATCGCCAGAAGATAGATCTGGAGTACACTGAGCAAGAGTATAGAGGGTTTGATGATCATTCAGTTTTACTGCTTTTGTTCCATAATTCTTAATAGTACTGTCATCTGTCTCGCTCTCCAGTTCAGATAAAGTATTCGCCAAAGTCCAAGTGAAAAACTGCTGGTTGAGATTGGAAGTATTGTCGGTATTGAAGTCAAGAAACTTAGGAGTTGTGTCGAGTGTGGAGAGATGTGTGTGCTCGGAATAACGAAGCAAGCATTGATTGTACCAAATGATAGCATCTTTGGAGGAGGGGCACTCCGAGGATATTCTTTGGATTGCGTTTAGGACACATAGCTGACAGAGGGTAGAGGAAAGGTCACCGCGGCACATGAGGAGGCCACTGACCGTGTCAACGGTGGTTTTGAAGAAACCGGTTTTGGTGGTGGAGTTGGAAGACAAGAAAGAGAGGAGGGTCCTGAGATTTGATAGAAAATCGCTGTCAGAGGTGTTTATAGTTTTGCTACAATTGTGCGAAAGATAAGCAGGATTGGTTGAGTCTGTATGGGAAAAATTTGTGACCGGAACGAGTTCTGTTGGTGGCGGAGTGGTACTGGGGCGATAGAAAGGGTACAAATCGGATCTCATGTTACAGCTTGGATTATTGAACTGCGGTAAGCTTCCTTGACAGTTCTGTTGAGCATAATCTAAGCTAACATTTAGACATTTTCTACAATCCTTGGGTGACAGGTCAGGTGTACACTGAACTTGGCAGTAAAGGGTCTGAAGTCCAGATATCCTTGCTTGCTTTGTGGCATACTTCTTTGCACCAATAGGAAAACTCGCTGCCTCATCTGCCGCTTCGTTAATCGTTTTGGAAAACAAACTCATTAACTTTGTCTTCTTGTTGGTCACATTGAAAGGGACGCATGAGGAGGAGGGTGAACTTAAGTCAGCGGTGGAGAAGAAAGAACGGTTGGAATACCGAACCATGCAATCGTCGAACCAAATCACTGCCTCTTTGGATAAGAAACAAATGCCTGAAACTATTTCTTCGGTTGCGTTTGCGACGCACTGGGTACAAAGCTGAGGGGGGACGTCACCCCAGCAGACGAACATTCCATAGACAGTACTGTCGGGGTGGTTTCTAGTGGCGACTGTCGTGTTGTAGAATTGCTTGTTAGCGGTGGCGTTGGAAGATAAATAAGACACAAGGCTCCTCAGGTTTAATTCGAACGCGCTCTTTGGAGTGGTTTTATTGCCTGAACAAATGGAGCCCAGAAATCCAGGGTACTGTGCTCTATTGGTTACGAAATTGATGAAGCTGAGAAAGATAAAGAGGTAGACAAGGTTGAAGGAAGCCATGGACTTGTTTCTTAATCTACGATAGCAGTAGCACTACCGTGCCAATGGGTGGATGTAGTACTGCTGTTGTTTCCGCAGTTCCATCTATTGTAATGGCTATATATGTACTGAACTTGAACTTTAAAACCCCTTATGGGTGACAGAGGAAAGTAGCTAGAGGTCACAAGTCAATGAAGCATCAAATCAAAATCACTTCTCTTCATTTTCTTATAGGCAATTTCTCAATGACTTTCCCGCAAGGGCGTTAGATGTACTCCCAGCATTTAATTTTTCGTTGAATTTGCGGGTGTAGCACAATGGGAATGAAATTTCACTTGAAGTTGAATTTGCCTATTTTTATAAGAGAATTCTGATTTTTCTATATTTATGTCTTAAATTTTCCTTATACATAGAGAAAGATATGCGCGTGGGGTGTTAGAGATTTTTTATATGAATTCAAGAAAAATAAATGATGACTACCGTCTCTTGACTATGAATAGTGAATAGTAAGACATTACTTATTTTATTTTGTGCATTTTACGTTTTTATTTTATTTGTGTGAATTTTGTGATAGTTAGGAATCGATCGAATCGACCAATCTGGTATAACCTAAATTTATTTATTTTATTTTAATGTAAAAATGATACTTTCTAGATATTCTCTCTATATGATCCAATGTTAAGTTCTTTCTTACAGGAATTATGATAGATCTATTTTAAGTAAACTAGTTATGTCGAAATCGATTTTTATGTTCCATCTAAATCTATACCGTCTGTGTTTCTTTCTATAAATGGTCTCTAAATAGAAAGGTGAAAGAAAAAGATTTGTGGATACCAAATGTTGTTCAACATTTAGAGAGAGAAATATAATTATGATATATTATCTTATGTAATAAATAAAATGATATGTGTTGATAAAAATATTGGATACACTCAAAATTGAAACCCCAAATGGTCTCTAAATAGATATTCTCTCTATATAATCTAATTTTAAGTTCTTTCTTACAGGAATTATGATAGATCTATTTTAAATCTATTTTAGTAAACTAGTTATGTCGAAACTGATTTTTATGTTCCAACTAAATCTATACGTCTATTTTTCTTTCTATAAATTTCTCTAAATAGAAAGGTGAAAGAAAAAGATTCGTGGATACCAAATGTTGTTCAACATCTAGAGAGAGAAATATAATTATGATATATTACCTTATGTAATAAATAAAATGATATGTGTTGATAAAAATATTGGATACACTCAAAATTGAAACCCCAAATGGTCTCTAAATAGATATTCTCTCTATATAATCCAATTTTAAGTTCTTTCTTACAGGAATTATGATAGATCTATTTTAGTAAACTAGTTATGTTGAAATTGATTTTTATGTTCCAACTAAATCTATACAGTCTATTTTTCTTTCTATAAATTTCTCTAAATAGAAAGGTGAAAGAAAAAGATTCGTGGATACCAAATGTTGTTCAACATCTAGAGAGAGAAATATAATTATGATATATTACCTTATGTAATAAATAAAATGATATGTGTTGATAAAAATATTGGATACACTCAAAATTGAAACCCCAAATGGTCTCTAAATAGATATTCTCTCTATATAATCTAATTTTAAGTTCTTTCTTACAGGAATTATGATAGATCTATTTTAAATCTATTTTAGTAAACTAGTTATGTCGAAACTGATTTTTATGTTCCAACTAAATCTATACGTCTATTTTTCTTTCTATAAATTTCTCTAAATAGAAAGGTGAAAGAAAAAGATTCGTGGATACCAAATGTTGTTCAACATCTAGAGAGAGAAATATAATTATGATATATTACCTTATGTAATAAATAAAATGATATGTGTTGATAAAAATATTGGATACACTCAAAATTGAAACCCCAAATGGTCTCTAAATAGATATTCTCTCTATATAATCCAATTTTAAGTTCTTTCTTACAGGAATTATGATATATCTATTTTAGTAAACTAGTTATGTTGAAATTGATTTTTATGTTCCAACTAAATCTATACAGTCTATTTTTCTTTCTATAAATTTCTCTAAATAGAAAGGTGAAAGAAAAAGATTAAGTGATACCAAATGTTGTTCAACATCTAGAGAGAGAAATATAATTATGATATATTACCTTATGTAATAAATAAAATGATATGTGTTGATAAAAATATTGGATACACTCAAAATTGAAACCCCAAATGGTCTCTAAATAGATATTCTCTCTATATAATCTAATTTTAAGTTCTTTCTTACAGGAATTATGATAGATCTATTTTAAATCTATTTTAGTAAACTAGTTATGTCGAAACTGATTTTTATGTTCCAACTAAATCTATACAATCTATTTTTCTTTCTATAAATTTCTCTAAATAGAAAGGTGAAAGAAAAAAGATTAATGATATCTCAAATGTTGTTCAACATCTAGAGAGAGAAATATAATTATGATATATTACCTTATGTAATAAATAAAATGATATGTGTTGATAAAAATATTGGATACACTCAAAATTGAAACCCCAAATGGTCTCTAAATAGATATTCTCTATATAATCTAATTTTAAGTTCTTTTCTTTACAGGAATTATGATAGATCTATTTTAAATCTATTTTAGTAAACTAGTTATGTCGAAACTGATTTTTATGTTCCAACTAAATCTATACAATCTATTTTTCTTTCTATAAATTTCTCTAAATAGAAAGGTGAAAGAAAAAGATTCGTGGATACCAAATGTTGTTCAACATCTAGAGAGAGAAATATAATTATGATATATTACCTTATGTAATAAATAAAATGATATGTGTTGATAAAAATATTGGATACACTCAAAATTGAAACCCCACGTCACTTCTTTTCTCATCTCTCTCGCACAAACAAATCCTAATTTTGTTTCCAAATCTCTTGCAAATATCACGCACAAATCAGTAAAAAATCTCATGCACAAATCAGTAAAAAATCTCATGCACAAATTACACACATTAATATTGTACAAATCTCAGGTTATGGTTAATTGTTGATTAGAGTTCTTCTGCTAGGTTCGTAAGATTTGTTTTCTAATTTCCTTTTTATTTTTATCAATCTGAATCTATTAGGGTTTTCATTCCTCATAATTTTTTTTTCTACAAGAACATCAATATATTTATTAATTACTGTTTTTTGAAGAAAGGAAAGCAATAACCACTTAAATTCAATTCCCAATCACTAAGGTATCAATGTTTTACACTTATATTTTAACTATTATTATTTTATTATTAATCGTATTATTGTGTTCTTGTGTTGTAATGTCATTTATATCTCTGTATATATCTCTTTTTTGAAGAGAGTATGGTTTATTGATTATGCAGAGAAAAAAGAATAAAGAAACTCGGTAACAAATTAAAGGGCCTTCTTTTAGCCATTGGCCCATTGGTTATCCCAATGCAACAAAAAGTCGTAGTAAGAGAAAATCAAACTTGAGGCCTCCACCAGACCCATCACTGGAAATCTTCTTGGGCCAAGAAACAAGCCTCACAATCCTTGGCCGAGCTTACTGACATTCACGGCCCAATGATAGCCTTAAAATTGGGCCAAACTTACTGACATCACAGCCTTAAAACGGTGTTGCTTCTCAGCCAAATGGATCTCGTTTTTTTGTTCCTTCCACCCACCCTTAAAAATGTGAATTTGTCTATATTGAATTCGTTCAGTTCCCTACGTAAGTGGCTAGGGAACAGCTCGCTCTCACAGCTCTATTGGAGAACATAACTTTAGAAGGTGAAAAATATACCTTGTCGAGAAATCTATGTCACTTAATTGAACTCGCATGCATGTTGCTAGGGTAATACTGTAGAAGTTAAGGAAAAGAAACTGCAAGAGAAATTTATAATTTAAAATAAAGATCTTCAATTAGTAATGAAGCAGCACCGCTTCCAAGAAAAGAAAGTATATAGCTTATCTTGGTGGTTATAGAATAAACACTCAAATTCAGGAAATTATGACCAAGTCCACGCTCACTTAATTTAAAAACTAGTTTAAATAAATAGTTACAAGTTACAAGTTATAAACAAGTAATTCAGCTCGATTAATACAATTTTTTTTTAGCAAAATAAAAAAAAAAGTGAATACAAATGGTCAATTTGTAGTTGCAGGCTAAATGGAGATTATGGAAACTCTTCAACATTATTTAGGTATATTTTTTGGTAGCCTCCTGGTGGGTTCAACGACTTACCTTACGATACGAACCGAAAATATAGTTAAATACACAAGCTTGGCAGAAAGAATCAGCCTTTCAATTGGAATGAAGGAGGATCCAAATTAAATTGAAAAAAATATATACTTTTTGGTAGTAATTGAAAATATATATTTAATAACAGGTTACCGTATATAAGCCAGGGCGCAGACTAATTTATGGCTAAAAATTTGTTTCATGACTAAAATTCATTAAATACAATCAGTTCTCTCAAGAAAATATCTCATTATGGCCCTTATAAAATAATAAAAATTCTCCCATGACTACCGTTTTTTCTTAAAAAAAAGAAGAAGCAGTTCTCCCATAATTATTTTCCTCTGACAAAAAAATATACATATCAAACGGCTCCCCATGAGTATTGTAGATATTGATGTCATCTCCACAAAATACATGTCAGCATACGATAAACGTTTTATATTTTTTCCTTTGCTATTAATCAACGAACTAGTATAATGACAGAATGAATTTCTCCTACTCTTACTTGTGTGCCATTAGTTTTCACCCAAATATATATATAAAATAAAAAATATTATAGCGATAATAAAGTTAGAATATAAAATTTTATGTATATTATTACCTAGATTCTTTACCACTAAACCCACCCCAGTATTCCGGCTACGGAGATTAAACGAAACCATAGAAGCATAACTTTACAAATCATATTCAGTATTAATTTCTCCTATTTTTTGGGAGAAGTTTATAGTGGCTTTAATTACATGTTTAATTTAGTAAGGACTTGGGTGGTTGCGACACGTTAGTTGTCAACCACGTGAACATTAAGTGTGGAGGTTAATATGTGGTAACTGGTCAACTCGTCAACCATCTCCTGCTCATGCTGTCACGCAGGACAAAATATACTGACCGTAGTTGACTTTGTTATTTAGTCACTCGAGATAAATTTGCTGCATTGTCCGGGTTTACATTTTTTTATTAGTAATGCTAGTATTTTATAAGATTCTTTTAAACAAAATGTGTGGAATTTAGCTATATTATAAGATAAATCTGATCTTTGTCGTGACAGCTACCTTCAACAGTGTTTAAGATATAATAAAAAATAATTAATATTACTCCTGATCTTTTTATAGCAGTTTTTAAAAAATAATTATTTTTAATAAAAATATCATTATTATGAATTTATTTAAGTATTTAGGTTTAAAAATGAGATATATTACTGAAAAAAAATAATATTTTTAATTTTATAAAATAAAAAATATTTGAAGGTTAAATATAAAATTATTAAAGGAACATATACCATGAGTTGGACAAAATATGTGATGATGTAAAATTTTATGAATTTTAAAAAATATAGGAATAATTTTTTGACCAATTAAAATAAATAAATTATAGATTTAATTACTCATTCAGTCTTTGTAACAACATAATCTTTATATTTTAATCCTTCTATTTAAAAATTACTTATTTTAAATTTTATATAAGTAAAATATTTATATTTTAGTCTTTATTAATAAATATAATTTAATGTTATTAATAGGATAATGATGTGAGGTTGACATGACACTAACCTAATATTAACGAATTTGTATTCATATTAGTTTCTACATTTATATACTATTTTTATGTTTTCATCTTTATATTTATATAATTATTATGTTTTAATTTTTATAAGAGTAATTTTTTTGTGTCTTATACCCTAACGATAATATCCCAATTTCTTTAACAATTAACCTCTCAATTTCCTTATTCATTTCCTAAAGAGATTGTGGGAAGTTGGGACGAAACAACAAAAAAAAAAGGTTTAGACCTCCGCATAGATAATTTTCCTTATAGGATGAGAAGATAGGACTAGAGAAAAGCCGGTAAGGAGAATTTGGCAATAGAAGGAAGCTTTTGTAAGTGATATTTTGATTCGAGCACCAGATGATGATGCTACAATCTATGATATTAGTATAACATTGTTACATATTTTTTATGAAAAATTACAATATTGAAATTGAATCAGGTCTGGGTGGTAAACTAGATTATTACACTGATAAATGTGTTAAGAGAAGTTAGTTTTATCAATTTTGGTTGGTTTCTAAGTTAGTTGAGATAGTTGAAAAGACCAAATCTTAGTGATCTTAAACTAATCAAAACTAATAATCACTTTTGTTAGTGCAGTTATGAGTATAATATAGATGATGGATATATTGTTGAAATTGTAAAAGATCCAAATTTACCTTTGTTAGATTTGTTAATCTTGCTGAGTTAGTGTCTAGCATCTAGCATCGAACGAGAGAATTGCAAGGACGTTGCTAAACAACGAGAGAATTAAAGACTGCAATTAGTGATTGAAATTAAAAAATTAAAAAATAACAAAATCAAAACAGAAAATAAAAACATAAAAAAATAAGGATTTATTAACGGCGGAATTACCGATGGAACCGAAAAGGAAAAAAATAGCGATAGAAATTTAGAAAACTAAAAAAATAAAAAAGCAAATTAGCGATCGAAAAAAAAAGTCAAAAAATAAACAGGATTTTATTAGCGACTGGATTAGCAACAAAATGGAAAAGGAAAAAAGTTAAATTTTATCAAATTAGCTACCAAAATTAAAATTTCAAAAAAAATAATAAAAAATAATTATTAGCAACCGATTTTCAAAAATTCAAAAAAAAATTTCCTCTCTTTTTTTTCCCACTCTCTTTTATTCAAGTACTCCTCCCCTCCCTCCCTATGTCTTTCACTCACTCCTTCCTCTCCCTCCTTCATTACCGCCATCGCCACCTCCGCTACCACATTCATCGCCTCTCCTCCCTTCCTTCCTCTTCTCCTCCCTATTCTTCACACTCCTCTCCTCCTTTCTCTCCTTCTCTCCTTTCTTTCCTCCATCACCTCCACCACCACCTCTTCTCCATCTTATCCCTTCCCTCCCTCCACTTCTTTCTCTCCTCCTTCCATTTCTTCTCCTCCCTCCTCTCTCCCTTCCTCTCTTCTCTCTTCTCCCTCTCTTTTCCCTTCTCCTTCACTCCCTCCGATAGGCTTTCCCCCTCCCCCAACTACCAAGGACCACCACCCGACCTAATTTGAAAAAAAAAAATTTTAGCGACCAATTAAGTGACCAAGTTTTAAAAAATTCAAACATTAGTCACCAAAATAGCGACTAATTTTTATATAAATAATTAAAATAAAAACTTAGCCACGATCAATGTGATTTTTTTTAAAAATAAAGTAACGATCGATTTTTTGACCTCCAGTTAGCCACCAAAATCCAACATTAGCGATCGAGTTTTTATGTTTAGCAATTGATTTTAGTCGTCACTAAACTTAAATTTTTTTGTAATGATACTTGAAAAGAGAATTCTTTGATCATTTATATTTCATTTTAGATTCAATATAAAATGTGCTTACATTCTAACATTTCAATATAGTAAAACTATTTGCTCAATACACGGTAATATTTTAGTTTCACCACTAGCATTTGTTGTCTAATAGTGACACACTTCTATTTTTTTTTAATCTATATAGTGATCCCTTCTAGAAAGTTGTATGTAGAGGTAACTAATTCATTCCTTATATTTTACCTAGCTTCAAAACTCTATTGTACACATTTTTAAACTAATTTTAATAAGATAAAATTTTTTTAAAATGAATTTATTCTAAAATTAAAAATTAATTTTTAAAAAAAAATTAAAACTAAAATTTAAATATTTTAAAACTAAGACTTAATTTTTAAAACAGAAATATTAAATTTAAAATTTAAAAATTAGTTTTGATTTTAAAAATTTTAGTTTATAACTAAAAACCACTATAAGTAAATCCTTATTAGTTTTAGTAATATTTTAATAAACATTGCACAAGAATTATGTTGCAAAATATTTTTATAGTAACCTTTTATATTTAATAAATATGATTAAAAATATAAAAAATATTGTCAATATTTTTATAATAAATATTACTAAAAATGATGAATATAATAGTAACTTACCTCCACAATTTTGTTTAATGTTGGATTTAAGTTCCCTTATACTGGACATTGGGTTTAGCCCAATGTAAATTATCAAAGTTTTGTCGATAATTTTAATGGATTTAACCCACTATATTCACCGAGGGTTAAGCTCTCACTATAAAAAGCAACACAAAATATTAAAGTCATGACGATCCCAACATAATTAAGATGTCATATAAATATAGTCAAACAACACGTATACAAATGCAGCAATACAACGTATAGAAGTTTTAAAAGCAACACACATACCAGATGGTAAATCCTAGTATGTCATAATATAAATTTATACAAATAAGACATAACAAAATAAATAAGGAAGTTTCTATTTAGTAGAATTCTAACAAGCAAAAAATTGAATATATAATTTGATCGATATTAATATAATGTTAATTAGAGGTTTATTATACATTAAAAGTATAAGTATATATATATATATACAATATCCAAGGGGATAACCATTTATCGAGGATAAAAGTCACTTACAGACATATCATTGATAGAGAATGGATTTGAACTATTGGCAGATATACCTGAACTTGATTCCTGTTGGGTAACTAATTTTTGGTTTGATATCCTGTGCAAGGAAAATGCTGGTTCTTGTGGAGGTGGCAATTCAGGTGAGTCGTTGTTTAGATATGAAATAATGTTTGTCATTGTAGGTCTAGCATTTGGATTTTCTTGGACACATAATAAACCAATTTGAATACACTTAATAACTTCCATTTGAGAATAATTTTCTTTTATATTTGCATCCAGTATGCTTAATGGTGTTTGATTCTTCCATTGTCTCCAAACCTACAACATTTTATCAAATTAAACATTAACATTATTATATTTTTTTACATTTACATCATTTTCACTTTTATATATATATATATATATATATAATGCCATGATCTATTGACATTAGGTATCAAAATTAATCACATTACATATTCAATAAATTTTTATAGAATGTAAATTTTGATCGATCTAACAATTAAATTTGATAATCTTATTAATTAAATTAAGTACACAAAATTTCATATTGTTACAAAATTATTGGATTGTTCTTCAGGCCTCTGTATAATATGATGCTCAAAATATATGTAAACATACATTCCTAGATAACATATCTTGAAAAGTGTAAATTATACAAAAATTAATATATATGATCATAAAGATAATATAATCAAATTCAACGATTGAATCAATTAAATTCATATTCTACAAAAATTTATTGAATGTGTAATTTAACTAACTTTGACACTTGATGTCAATTGATCCTAACCCATGTATTCTTTTAAAATTATTCTTGGAGTAACTTGATTCTTACTAATATATATAGAGAGAGAGAGAAAGAAGGGATCCATTTACTTCAAGTCTTCACCATTCATTTTCTTGCAATCTAACAACTTTAACTGGTAACACATCTTATTCGTTAAGTTGCAATAAAATGAAGGATAAAGATAAGGAATAACTCTCTCAGAGTTATTCATATGAGTAAGGATTAAGTTACTCCAATAGTAACTCTATTCATCCTTACCTGGGTGAGAATGAGGAGTCTTAGAGTTACTCCTTGAGTAACTTAATCCTTCCTCTCTCTCTTGATATCGATATATATATATATATATATATATATATGTGTGTATCAAGCGTAAGAAGTTTTATAATGAGAGAGTGAAAGAAGTAAATCTTGACCATATAACAATAAATGAAAGATTATTATTGAAAATTATTAAGTGTTCATACGACCACCTAAAAAATCATATGATTATTCTGATTTAAAAATATAAACCATACATGTATGATTGTATGATCTAGATTTTCTTCTCTCACCCTCTTATAACATTTTTCTCACTTAATAAGCTATATATATATAATATAAACATTAATTTAAAATTTGCTAAATTATCATACTTACATAGTTCATGAGGCCTTTAGAAGCTTGGTCTGATCCATAGGAATTTGCATTCTTTTTTCCACTAATAATCTCTAGAATCATAACTCCATAACTAAAAACATCTGACTTCTCAGAAAATTGTCCGAGCATTGCATATTCTGGAGACATATAACCACTATAAAAAAAAATAAAAAATTAGCTGTGAAACATAATATGATAAAATGTAAGAGAAGAATGGATATGAAAGAGAATCCTAAACTTACTATGTTCCAACAATTCTTTTGGTTTTTCCACGATCTTGATCAATTTCAACCATTCTAGCCATGCCAAAATCTGATATTTTAGGGTTCATGTTTTCGTCCAATAAAACATTACTAGGTTTGAGGTCACGATGGATAACTTTAAGTCGAGAATATTCATGTAAATAAAGAATTCCTAAAGCAATCCCTCCAATAATTTTGTAACGTTCAGGCCAGTTTAATTTTTGTTGTTGAGTATCTACAAAATATTTTAAATAAATTAGAGAATGTCATACATGTATGATTAACAACCACTTTAACTAATTGAAGAGTTTAAGGTTGAAAATTCAAACCAAATAGAAAGTAGTCAAGGCTCCCATTTGGCACATATTCGTAAATAAGAATCTTCTCTTGTTCTTCTAGGCAAAAACCTATAAATGCCACAAGGTTTCTATGTTGTAGTTTAGCTATCAATAAAATCTCATTTTTAAATTCAGTTGAACCTTGTGTAGAACTTGTTGAAAGCCTCTTGACCGCTATAAGTCGTTCATCGGGAAGAATACCCTAAGAATATAAATAATAATTTATATGACAAACAAAATCAACATAAAAAAAATATTTTTTTGAAACATTTTTTCACCTTATAAACTTCTCCAAATCCACCTTTGCCAATCTTGTTTTGGAGTGAAAAGTTATTTGTTGCTGCTTGAATTGTAGCCAAATTGAATTGCAGCCCCTCTAAAGTGGCACTTTCAAGACCAACTAGATCATTACGTTTGAATTGTTAAACTAAGTTTTCGAACTTCTTGAAGCTTACAAAATAATTATTATTAATTAAAGATTCTTTTAATCACAATCTTAATACATACAGTTTTCTCTAAGAAGAGTCTTATATTTTCTCTGTCTTGCTCTCCTCTTTAGCATATAGCCGATAAAAGAAAAGACCGTCACCAAGACAGCAATGGGAACGACAACCACTATGATAATTGTCCGTGATTTACCTATATTGTGTAAATAAAGAATGTGTCATGCATATCAGATACAGATATGAATAATTAATAATTAATGTGTCAGGATGACAATGACAGAAATACATACCTTGTGCAAAAAGAGAACACAAAAGACAAGTAACCATGACTCACATTACCTATTTTTTTTATTCTTTTGTGGAGCTGACTCATTAGTTATGATATTACGATAAACATAAAGAAACTGAAGTTAAGTTCCTACGCCACAGTATATTAAGTTTTCATTTTAGATAATTGTAAACGAGTCCATCTTAATTAGTTTTGTTACTATTAACATTTGAATTCCCTCTACTTATATTCATCATTATAGATTTGAAATTTTTAACAAACTTTCTTTCTTTACATCCATAAAATTTACAAAATTAATAATTTATAAATTAATTAGATAATACTCCAAGAATAAGTAATTTAGTAGTCCAACAATTATAATTGGACTACATTTTGATATTATATTAAAATTTAGGTTTTAAGCAACAGTATACTTACCTCCTGAATTTGGCGGAGGAACGAGTGGTGCAGGCGTGGGCGTTGGTGCAGAAGAAAGTGATCGATAAAAAGGGTAAATCTCAAACCTGATGAGGCAGTTGGGATACAGAACTCTTCCTCCCTGCGTTCCTGCACAGCACCGTGGCAGATCAGAGTTTATCAAACTATTCAGACAGCTTCTGCAGTCTCGGGGTGACAAGTCTGGTGTGCACTGAGCAAGGCAATAAAGGTTCTGAAATATAGATATATTGGCTTCCCTCGTCGCGAACTTTTTAGCACCGGTTGGCCAATTGGCTGCTTCATCTGCAGTTTCGTTCAGCGTGTCATACAATAAACGGTTGAAGCTTTCTTGGTCGGTCATATTGGTGGGGCTCGGCAGGACATAGCCGGAAACCATGGCTACGGTGGAGAAGAAAGAACGGTTGGAATATCGAACCATGCACTCGTCGTAATACACCACTGCTTCTATTGATAAGGAGCACTCTGCCTGCGTCGATAGTCGCTGTGTCGCGTTTCCCACGCATCGGTGGCATAGTTCCGAGGGGATGTCACCCCTACACATGAATAATCCGTACACTGTGTCCGAGGGGTTTGTCCCCGTTATGCTGTTGTTAAAGAATTGGGTATTGCCGCTCGCTTTCGAAGATAAGGAAGAGAAGAGGGTTCTCAGGTCCACTTGGTAGCTGCTGTTGGAAGTGAAATTGTTCTTTGAGCAAACTTGATACAGGAAATTTGGATCTTGTGCTTTAGTAATTAAAATTTTGAAAAATATAAGAACGATAAAGAGGATGGCATGGGTAATGTAGGAAGCCATGGAACGGTTGATACTTGATGGGTTTGTTATTCTTTTGAGAGAATTCTGTGGGTGGAAGCAGAGTTGCAGTTTGTGTTTGGTGTAATTTGTCTATTGTATATTATGTGTTTATTTGACATTTGGAAGGTATATAGTCGAATTATTTGTTGATTCACTTAGTTTGACATGGACTGAGCGAGGGACATGTGGATGCAAGCCCATGAAGCAGGAAATTCAACATTTTTATTTGGTCTTTTTCATTTTCGTCATTGGGGTTTATTCTTTTTTAATAATCTTTTCAATTTGTAGTTATTACCGTCATATGTTGAACGTGTATTAAAAAAGTAACACGAAGAGGTGAAATTGTGAGGTGTAAAACCGAGTTTGGGATGCAGAAGAAAATAAAAGATGACGACAAAACGCCTCGTCAGAATGAGTTGAGTATGAAAAGAACAATAAATTAAGTGACGATAGAAATGGCCTTTACATTTTATATATTCAAAAAAGACAAAAATAGATAAATGATCATTGAATTGGAGATGAATGGAAGTGTGGTGGTTTATAAATACTGAAATTTTCTTTGTTGAATGTAAATTAGGCCCGTGCAAAAAAACTGGCTGGATCAAACCTATCCATAACCAGAGTGACCCAAACCATTTCAAATTTGTTATAATGGATAAGGTAATATAACCAATCCACATTTAATGTCTAATTAAGATCCAAAGTCCATATATGTAGCCAATTTACTATCTTCGCCTTCATGGAAAAAAAACACTTGCTTATAATATATTTGGATTGATTTCTTGAAATTTTAATTTTCATACATTATATAAAAATGAAAATGAAAATAAAAATTATTATTTACATAAACATACAACTAAATATAATTTTTTTAAAAATACAATTATAAAATATATATTATCATACCCTCCTCAAACTTTACCAATTATCCTTCATGCTCATGACGACATTAGTGTACGCCCCAAGAGTCGTAGTTTACTTTCCAAGTCTTCTCCAAGCTTACGAGGCATTGCTTTGGATGTATGTGTCCATTCCTTAACTTTTGGACAGCTAGCATATCCTTTGATTACTAGGTGGACCTTTTTGTGATATTTTGTCCCTATTATTTGATTGACAAATGAATTCTGTTTCTTGATTACTATGCATTGTTGTCTAGACGTGAAATAAAATAAAATAAAATAAAAAAATAATAATAACAAAATAGAGAAATTGTTATGTTGATTGTTTGCGTTACCACCTACAAATAAATACTCTATAATATGAATATTTTTTTATTAAATCGTATTTTTAATTTTTTTTTCTTTCTTTTTATTATTTTCTCTTGTTCTTCCTTCTAAACTAAATTCATTCTCTTAAAATAAATAAATATAAAAATAAAATTTTAAATCTCACACAACGAACTATGACATTGATTTTTTTTTTTTTACAAATCTATCACAATTCTCTTGCAAACATTACAGTTTTGTTTGGTATAAAGAAAATAGAGTGGAGAAAAAAAAAAGGTGAGAAACAAAAAATAAAATGTGTTTAGTAGAGAGAAAATTGTGGGAAAAAAATAAATAAATATGTGTAGGTATTATACTTAATTTTGTACGGAACACCCCAAAAATGTGATTTTAACATTTTTGGGGGCAGTTACAAGCAATAAGAAATTGACATTTTTTTAGCAATTTTTAACATTTGTGGTGATTTAAATCTACCAGAAAAAAGACAATCAATTGAAATGCAAAAATGATCAATTGAATTCAAATGCAAAATAACCGATTGAAACATTTTTTTCTGTTTTTTTTTCACTTTCTCTCTGTTTCTCTTCAACTGAATGTTCATAAATTTACTTTATCTCTCATTCTTTTTTATCAAACACACTCTACATTAGTAAGAGATTTGTGAAAATTGTCTCTAATGTGTGATTTTCTTAATATGTTTGATTATTTAAGGATCATTAAAAAAACTCTAACGGTAAATTTAACATTGTAATAATAAAATAAGGGGCCTCATGATTTGATCTATGTCGGCATAAATGAAAAATTGATCGAAGTTTACTGTACAATTCAAAATTAACAAGCAGATATAAATTAAAGTTATTAAAAGAGGAACTTGCTATGAAATAATACAAATAGAAAGCAAAGCAAAAATGAAAGAAGAGAGAGAGTTTACAGAAAACATTAATAAAAGAGACAATGTAGAAAAGAGAGAGGTCTAATGTTTCATTTACCTAACGAGTATTTCTACATATCCATGAAGCGAGTAATACAAATTATCTAAAATATCCTTTCAAAATTATCATATCCTTATTAAAATTAACAGATGATGGACATCTACAGCATAAGGATATTTATAATGAAAGTATAAAACTAACCTATCGAGGATAAAAGTTACTGGTAGACATTTCATTCACAGAGAACGGTACAGAACTGTTCACTGATGAGTTGGAACTGGATCCTTGTTGCATAATTACTTTTTGATTTATTCCATGCGAGAAAAATGCTGGTTCTCGTGGAGATGGTAGTTCAAGTGAGTGGTTATTAAGATATGAAACAACTTCTGTCATTGTAGGTCTAATATTTGGATTTTCTTGAACACATAATAAACCAATTTCAATGCATCGAATAACTTCTATGTGAAAATAATTTTCTTTCATATTAGGATCCAATATACTCAATGGTGTTTGATTCTTCTAATGTCTCCAAACCTGTAACAAATATCAAATTAATTAAATATTGAAGTTATTACATTTTTTTTGCACTTAAATAATTTTTTTTTACTTCATATATAATAAATTATCACACTCACATAAGTCATTAGGTCCTCGTCAAGATGGTGTGATTCATAAGAATTTGCATTCTTTTTACCGGTAATAATCTCAAGAACCATGATTCCAAAACTAAAAACATCTGACTTCTCATAAAATTGACCAAGCATTGCATATTCTGGAGACATATAACCGCTATTGAAAAAAATTTACAAATTAGGTAAATCATAATATGTAAAAAAAAGAATGATAGAAATAGTGGATATGAATGAACTAGAATTCAAACTTACTATGTTCCAACAATTCGGTCTGTTTCTGCACGATTTTGATCTATATCAACAATTCTAGCCAAGTCAAAATCTGATATTTTAGGGTTCATATTTTCATCTAATAAAATATTGCTAGGTTTAAGATCACGATGTATAACTTTAAGTCGAGAATATTCATGTAAATAAAGAATTCCTAGAGCAGTCCCTCCTATAATTTTATAACGCTCGTACCAGCTTAATTTCTGTTGTTGTTGAGTATCTACAATATCATATAAATGAGAAAAAATAAGAGATATTTTATAACTAGTCACTTGAATTAAATTAATATACCTCGAATTGAAATGCATGCATGATGCATGAATCAGTTTAGCTAATTAAAAAGTTTAAGGTAAAAGAAGTCATACCAAATAGAAAGTAATCAAGACTACGATTTGGCACGTATTCGTAAATAAGAATCTTTTCTTGTTCTTCTAGGCAAAATCCTATGAATGTGACAAGATTTCTATGTTGTAACTTGGCTATCAATAAAATCTCATTTTTAAACTCATTTGAATCTTGTCTTGAATTTGTTGAAAGTCTCTTAACAGCTATTTGTCGTCCATCAGAAAAAATACCCTGCAAATATAAATTATTATTTATGAAAACATGATCATTAAAAACATAAATTTTATTACATTTTCTTACCTTGTAAACTTCTCCAAATCCACCTTTTCCAATCTTGTTCTCTTGTGAAAAATTATTTGTTGCTACTTTAATAGTAGCCAAATCAAATTGCAATCCTTCCAAAATGGAACTTTCTTCACCAACTGGAGCAATATGTTTGAATTATTAAATATGTTTATGAAATTCTTAAACTTACAAATCAATAATTAAAATTGAAGTTTCTTTTTATTACAATCACAGTACATACAATTTTCTCTGAGAAGGCTCTTACGACTCTTTCTGGCTCTTCTCCTTAGCAAATAGTAGCAGAGAGTAAAGAGAATCGCCAAAATAACAATGGGGACAACAATTAAGATAATTGTTCGTGATCTACCCTTTTTATTTTCTGCACAAGAAATTTATATATGTATCATTCATATACAAATAATAATTGTTATTGAATGAGAATAATATACTAAATAGAAATGTCTAGCTACAAGGCAAGAAAAAACTTGTTATTTAGTGAGATATATAATACTACATTTGATTTTATATATAGAAGATATATATAATTTATCAAGATCGATCAAAATAGCTAAATTAATTAATTTTAATTAATATTATTATAAATTTAAATTTTATTTTAAAAATATTCATAAAATTAAATAGTTTAAGAAATTATTATATTTAATAACACTAGTAATCTAAGAAATAATTTCTTTTAACGTACTCAATGAGCATAAGAAATGAGTAGATGTCTTGTGAAAAGGGGTTGACAAAAGAAAGTAATATCTTTTTTATAGTGTAATAAAAATAAATTCAGTTTAATGTTTCATGAACACTTCTAGTATTAATTATTTAACGTGCATTTGGGTATATAATTTAATTATTTATTCGTTTAATAAATTTTTATTACATGAAAATTTATGTTTTATATTCCATCATGAAAGTTATTACAATCAATTAATAAAAAAAAAAGATTTTCCGATAGATGTAATTCAATATAATTGGTAATACATAATAAATTCTTTGGGAAGGACCTCATTTGATTTTCAAAGAATACATTCTTAGACAGGAATGATGAGATTCAAGTGCATGTGATTAAATTTCTAAAAGGTAACTAGTTTCTAGTCTGTCTAAAAAATTAAAGCCGTGAAGACTGGAAAATTTTACCAAAGAGTTAATGATTTTAAATAAAGTGATTACTCAAAAAATAGATTTAAATATATACTTTTTTCCATAAATATATTAGTTTTCACTTTTTTCTTGTATTTTCTTTTATAACTATTTTAAAAAAATTATAAATCCTAAATGATGTTGTTCAACTAAGATAAGCTTCCCAGGTTAATTTTGTTGTAGACATTGCAAACACGTTATTGTTTCTAGAGATATTGTGGAGGAGAGTAACAGGGCACAATCATAGAAGAATATAATATTAAACTTAATTTACCTTCTGATTTTGCTGCAGGAACGAGTCCTGCTGCCGGCGTTGGCGTTGGCGTTGGCGTTGACGCCGAGGCAATTCGATAAAAAGGGTAAATTTCAAACCTGATGAGGCAGTTGGGATATAAAACTCGTCCTCCCTGCCTTCCCGCACAGCACTGTGGCAGATCCCCGTTTATCAAACTATCCAGACAACTTCTGCAATCTTGAGGTGATAGGTCTGGCGTGCACTGAGCCAGACAATAAAGCTTCTGAAACACATCTATGTCCGTTTCCCTTGCGGCGAACTTTTTGGCACCGCTAGGCGAATTGGCTGCCTCATCTGCAGTTTTATTCAGAGCCACATACACCAAACGCTCGAAGGTTTCTTGGTTTGTCATATTGATGGGGCTCGCCAGGACATAGCCGGCTACCATGGCTACGGTGGAGAAGAAAGAACGGTTGGAATACCGAACTATGCACTGGTCGTAATACACCACTGCTGCTTTGGATAGGGAGCAGTCTGCGTTTGTGGATAGTAGCAGTGTCGCGTTTCCGACACATTGATTGCATAGGTCGGAGGGGATGTCACCTCTACACATGAATAGTCCGTACACTGTGTCGGAGGGATTTGTCCCCGTGACTGTGTTGTTGAAGAATTGGACATTGCTGGAGGCTTTAGAAGATAAGGAAGAGAAGAGGCTTTTGAGGTCCTTTTGGTAGGTGCTGTTGGCAGTGAATCTGTTTGTTGAGCAAACTTTGTACTGATAAGTAAGGCCCTGTGCTTTAGTTGCTGTAAAATTGAGGGAGATAAAAAAGATTAAGGGTAACAAATACTTGAGATACCAAGCCATGGATGGGATGATGAGGTGTTGTTCTTTCAGGGAAATGCAGAGTTAGAGTGGAGTGCATAGGATGAGGTCAAGATTTTTTTTAACTTCTTTTTTCCAATCACTCAAGACTTTATGTCAAGTACCAAACTTCTTGCCACTATCTTGGTCTTCATGAGTTAGCAGAGATATTATTTAATAAAAGTTAATGAATTTTTTTAAAATCATTTATTTAGGAGGCTCACAGCGGAACGAATCCCTTGACTTCTCATGAGATTAATAAAATAAATATATTTTAAGTCGAATAAATATGTTTAGGTTTAGTTTTAATAAAAAATTTGTTATTTGTAAATTTTTAATAATTTTTAGTGTTTTTTAAATCTTAACTATTAATTTTAATTAGTTTAATCTAACCTTACATGATTAATAAAATAAGAATATTAATTAAAATATTTAAGATAATAAAAAATTTAAACTAACTCCATTTAGTTTAAGTAAATACGTTTCATTTTTTTATTTCTTACATTGTAAATGGACAAAGAGTATATATTTCTATATGCAAATTTTATTATTCCATTGTCCAACAGAAAATAAAAAATAATTTACATATAGTTATAATTATAAAATTTAAAAAATGTAAAATATACTTACTGTATGTCATTCTAAAATTAAGGAAAATAATATTATGTAAGGCTAATTATAACTTTTGTAATTTATATTACGGTAGAAATTTGTATTCTTAAATTTGAGTCAATGTTATCTTAAAAAAAATAATTATTTTTAATTTTAAATTTAAATTTTGAATATTTTTTAATTGATTGATAATATAAAGCTTATATAATTAAATTCATTTACATCAAAATTATAGAATTTAATTAGTGTTAGAAAAAAAACTATAAATAAAATAAAAATAGTGTAAAAAATATTCTCATAATCAATAAAAAATTAAAAATTTTGTATCAATTTTTTTAAAATATTCATAAAACTCACTTTTTATATGATTTTTATTATATTTATAATTTTTTCAATTTAAATTTTAATTAAATTTCATAATTTTCAAATAAATAAATCTAATAAATAAATCTAATAAGATAAATTTTAGTTCCTAAATCAATAAAAAAATTAAAATCATGTCTTAAAATAAAAAAATAATTATTTTTTTAAAATATAATATTAATTTAAAAATTAAAATATTAAAATAAAATTTTAAAATAAAAAATCAAAACAAATTTTTAACATTAAAAAAACTAAAATTATAATTTAACCTATAACTCGTACCAAAAAAAAATGACCAAAAAAAACTTACAAGCAAAATATCTACTCTAAATTTCAAGTGTACCCCCACATCCCATTAGAGTACAGTACAGATAGAAAATTGTGCACATAAAGCATCCGAGGCATTCCGAGGAGACTTTTAGTCTGTCTTTCGTCATTTATTGTCTTGCACGTCCCAAACGTTTTCCATCGCAATTTGACGTTCGACAAACATCAGAACAGTCGTTGTCGACTAACTTTTTCTTAATGGTGTAATTACATTTTTCTAGTTCTCAATTATAATTTTGATTCTTTGATGTTCTTTAAATTTTTTCATCATTAATTTTTTGTCATTTTTTATATCAAACTTTCAAAATTTTATTTTTATTTAAATAATTAAAATTTTAAGATGAATTAATAAAAGGCCAAAATTGTGATTAAATTTAAAAGACTTTGTAAAGTGTAATATTAAAGTTTTAAAAATATATATTTAAAATTTTGATTAAAATATGAAATTTTAATTTGTGAGTTTTAGATAAAATACAATTTAAAATGATTTAATAAGTTTACTTCATAAAAGTTTTAGAAAAAAAATGAGAATATATATATAATTTGAATATAAGAAAATTAAATAAAATATGTATAACAATTAAAATTAGTTATAAGAATTATAAAATTAAGAAATAAATTCAAGTAAATAATTATTAAGCACCAACCATATTAGTGATAATAGAGAAATTAAAAGACAACAACTTTTTTCACTATATATATACTCTTTATTATTTTTATAATTTGATCTTGTTGATATTTATATCTAAATAATGGTGATCGTTATCCTTTTTTGAATGTAACAAAGGTCTTAAGCTCAACTGAATTTTGTGAACAAGGTAATATTCATTAAAAGTAAAAATAAAATTACTAGCATTTTCTTTTATCAACTAAAGAAAATTTTATATTAATTAGGAGTATCCAAATCCTTCTACGTACATTAATTTTATCCGGCCTCGTGCATTTGTTGAATAGAAAGCTAATGTTTGTCTCTGCTAAATTTTATACAAGCTTTAACCTTCTTGTTTCTACAAGCATTTCAAGCAGATCAAAGGATTGATTAACCACTAAAAAAAGGAGAATGAAAAGTTTTTCACCTTAATATATAACTCATGAGACCAAGATTTCTATTTAATCAAATCAAACACATTCACCGTTAGCTACATCATTTCTAAAGTTAATACCATTCCTATGCAACTATAGAAACCAAGTAACAACAAACCATCGGGCTTTACAAAATCTATTTCCTCAAATTAAATTAAACACATATTCACTATTAGCTATTTCATTTATAAAAATAAAACCATTCCTTTGCAACTATAACCAAGTAGCAACAAACCACTAGGCCTTACAAAATCTATTTCCACAAAATCCAACACTGTTGCAAGAAGTGTTCCACTTGAATCCTTAGCTACCTATAACATTTCATCCAAACCAAGGAGGAAAACCTGCAAAAAAAAATTTTTTTAACAAAATATGGGATATTGATTATTCCTTCTTGTGACAGAATGGGTAACATATACAATGCCTGATCGTGGAGATGGATTCACAAGCGTGTTCATGATTCGATACAGTCCTAATTTGTAACCTAAAGTTCTTTGTGTTTCTTAGGATATTTAAGGATCATTTTAAGATTCTAATTAGAAAATATTGAATAGTAATCCTATAAAAAAAATTCATAGTTAAATCTCCATTAACATATATAAGTTATAAGTACCAATGAAAATTTATTATACATTGGAAACCAGCATAAATAAAAAATTAATGAAATATCAAGGATAAACCTTACTCATAGACATTTCATTGATAGAGAATAATGTGAAATCATTGGTGACTTGATTGGAACTTGATTCTTGTTGTATAACTTTTTCTTGATCCTTTCTACATTTGTGCCATAAAAGAAAAGTTGATTCTTGTGTAGATGGTAATTTAAGTGACTAATTATTAAGATATTAAATAATAGCTCTCGTTGCATGCCTAACATTTCGATTATTAAGATATGAATGCACTTTAACACTTTTGTGGTAATCGTAATCACAATGGAATGACGAAAAATAAAAAAAAGAAATTTATATTCTTTTCGAGGAAAGAAAAATAAATTTACAATAGAGTAATTATCGATGCTTTTAAGAAAAATATCAAAAAACTTTAAAAAAGATAAGACTAATCTATAAAAATAAATTTAAGGTTCACGAGTTGATTACATGTAGGAAAGGTGTTAGTAGCTATGACGTTCGTCCTATGACAATTACCTTAATTAGATGCGTGAAATTTATTATGACTTCTAAATTATTATTATTATTGGAAGATGAAAAAAAAATAAAATATATATATATATATATATATATATATATATATATATATATATTATTTTGAACTTGACAAAAGTTGTCTCTTACTCTTACATATCTCCTAATACAATGGAGAATTCAAAGTTTACGTAGTTCTGGCGAGATTAGAAAAGATGGACTATCCATTGGTGTCTACAGAGTTGGAAGGGATGAACTATTCGTTGGCGTTCAAAGAACTAGGATAGAGTGATTGTCCATTGGCATCCAAAAAGTTGAAAAAAATGAACTATCCATGACGTTTAAAGAACATTAAAAAAGAGATAAGTATTTCTTATTGTGAAGCTTGATAGGAGTTGTCTCTTGTTCCTAGGTATCTCATTTTATAATGAAAAATTCAAAGTTTACGTAGTTTTGAGTTCTCTTCCTAAAATATATACCCCATAACTTATACTTTGATTAAACACACGTGGAATACTTCGAAAGAAGTTAAAACCGCTAGAACCTGTCAAACCAAAGCTTTTAGCGTAAGACCAAGATGGAAGACAATATTTAAAAAATGAATTAGGGGTCTTATTAATTGCTCACGGTCCAAAAAGGTTCCTTAATCAATTGGAATTCCTCCGAAGCTACATGAGATTGGCTAGGACCTAGTCCATTTGTCCAAGAATCCAAAGATAATTAATTAGCTTACAAATAATTAAATTAAGCACTCGGCAACTTTCTAATTATTCTTGGCATCTGATTTTTCATAAAGCCAGCAGCCTTGACACCACTTCCTAATGTCGTACCGATACGTACAAAAGCCAGCACAACATCATTACTAATTCTATCACATTTTGATCTTTCTGCAGGACATTTATGGCTTATTTTCCTCACTCAGTTTTGCTCTGGATGTCACCTTCTCTTTTTGGGAATTTCAATAAGGGAAGTCGCATGCTCAACCACGTCCTTCTTGTCTCCGTCTAGTCCACTAGCTGACAGGCTATCCTCCACGTTCTTCACTATTGTGTCTATTTCCTTTTAGAATTGCACTTTCTTGTATACCATATTGTCCCTTCAAACATTTTAGGACAATGAAGGCAAGTGCGGATGGACAAGTGTTGCTCCTTGAGAAACTTGAGTGGTCTTGTTTATAACAACACTTAGTATATCACGATCTATGCCAAATATGTGAGCTGAACTTTTGTCAAATTTCTCCTCAATACTGAGTTGTTACTTCGAGTAAGATGCATCATCCAAGCTGATAGGAGCAACGATAGACTCCCTTTTATTCCAAAATGGATCCATCCAAGTTGAAGGGAATTTGCTGGAAGTAGCACTAACGCATGGTAAAGCAAAACTTGCTTGTCAAATCCTAGTATGGGAACGTGTGCAGCTAAAGCATGGCCTAAAAAATGTTAACCAAAATATTAAAATAGCTTGGTAACAACGCTGGAAGGATCTTGATGGAAAGTAGAGACCTGTATTTCCCCTTTATTTTTCTATCTTCCAGAAACTAAAACTTTCTAAGGATTACAGTCCTGAGAGTTGTTGCTCTAACAACAAATGAAACCAAAAGGCATAATCCTACTATATTTTTAGCATGAAAATGAGTTCGTAGTTCCTTCCTAGATAGACGCAAGGTTAACCATTATGATGATTCAAACCTCTATGCTTGAAGATAGGTCATATGGGAGAGTTCCAAAGTTGGAACAGGAATATCTACATCCAGATACATCTCTAACTAGAGGAATTTATATCTAGTCTAGGTCATAGGACCGGGAGAGGGAGCCATTTTTCGAGTAACTCCCAGCTCTAGAGTTGTCTCCAGTTAACTGAATAATCACAAAAAACGAGATATACATGCAAAAAGGATTAGCAAAAAGGGTTATTAGAGTAGAGCACTCTTCGTTGTTGCTATTGTGGAATGTTCAACTCCCTCTTCTGTAACATCCTAAAAAATTATTCAATTATATTTTTTTGAAAATAAATTACATCATTATTATTATTATCAATTTTATTTTAATTATTAATTACTGCAGGAAATTATTTTATTAAATAATTGCATTTTGAAACTGAAATGTTATTATTATTGTTATTATTCTTAATGATGGTAGAAAATTAATTTAGTATTTAAATATTTATATTTAATTTTATTTTAATGGAGGAGCTGATGGTTTTATAAACTGATGAGACATTGATCTGAATTATTTTCATTTATTAATTTAATTAATCGAACTAACGGGGGAGGCTGACGGGCGAGTCGAGGTTGACCCGACCCAGCTAGAATATTAGACAGGGGTTAATCAGTTTACCCTAATTGGTGTTTTGCGCGTCAGACAGCTAGATCTACAGGAGAGAGAACGCAGACTTGCAAGGAGGAGGAACTAGGATGGTTAGATAGTCCTAGAGCCGCATTAGATCCTCGTTGTTCTTCACACCTAAGGTACGAGAGAGATGAGTTCAGTTATATGTGAATGCAGGGGTGTACGGGTAGTGAGGACAATCCCTAAGTCCCTCTAGCATCTAAATTCTCAAATTTGTTTGATTATTATGTTCTAAAAATGTTTTAATCGATAGAAAAGATTCATCAATGTGTATTGTAATTTTGGTTGACTTAATTGATGATGTAATCGGTTGGCTTTAGTGTGAAGGAAAACCTCTAGAGAGAATCCCAAAGGAACAAGAAGAATGACTTTGATGGACATGTTTTCTTCATAATGCTTCCAAGTATGCAGAGATGTCAATTCTATCTCACTATTTGGATTTCATTTACATAAGAAAGAGCAGTAGGGTCTTCCCTAGGGCCCTTATTAATAATTGTTATTGTATGGTGTCTTGTGACAATTGAAGGGGAATTAAATTCTTGGATTAAAGTTTTGCCTTAATGTGATTTTCGTTTGAAATTGTATGGTTAATCGTCTTAATTACTTGATTCTCGTGGTTGTTTATGGTTGTTCATGGTTGAGGTTCAATTTTGGACTCTTGTGTGTAATGGTGAAATTGGGTGGAATTCAATGGTGTTTTGTGTGCGTTTCTATGCATTCTTATAAATGATTTATGGTAATGATGACTAAATTGATATGATTTTGGCATGATTATGGACTATGTGAATGATGTATGAATCATGAGAATGAGAATGTGGATGAGAATGCATTGAGCATGGACATGAGATGCATGAGAAGCCAGACGTGGTTATAATACCCTAGTCATATGTGGTGTTTAACAGGGGACCCTAGCCAAAAGTGGTGTTTAATAGGGTGGACTAATGATGGGAACATTCATATGCATGGGCCATAGGTGGTGTTTAACCATGCTACACGGCGACCATAGGTGGTGTTTAACGGTTGCGTAGAATGTCTTCACACAAGCCATAGGTTGTGTTTAACTGTGCGACACACCGACCATTCGCCCATGGTGTGTAGTTTCGAATCGAGACTCTTAGGTGTGGTGATGAGCATATGCATTGTGCGACATGTACATTTTGTAAACATGAATGGAATGTGATTGATTTTGAATGCGATGAAATGTGTGATTGATACATGAGTATTTGTTAACTACTAGTAATTGGGTACGATAATAGGTGGAATTTGGGGTACTATTTGCATATATATATATATATGATTGAATGTTATTTCTCACCGTACTCTCTTGTGGTTTTCTTTTAGGTAACGTTGAGGGCACTCGTGGTGCCGAGTTTTGAAGAGGCGAGGTCTTACTCTGATTTGTGTGACATCGGGGCTTGGGATTTAGAATAGTGGTTTTGTATCTTTTCTTACATACTTTTCATCTTAAATATTTGAAAATGATGGACATATCAACAACTTACTAAATGTATATTTATATATTTGAAATATGTGTCAAACACATGAATGACGTGTTTAGATCAACATCAATAATTTATGTGATAATTTTATATGTGTACTTAATTTTTGAACATGATAATGACCATGTCAACCTTTTATCCTTAATATGAATTGAGTTTTCTTGGTTTTATCTATTACTCTGTCTTCCTTTTTATTTACTTTATTATTTTAATTTAAGTATTTGGGATAGAAGGGTGTCACATCTTCTCCTCCTGCATTCTTTGTTTGTTGGTCAGTATCAGAGCCCCAACTTCCTTATTCTTTCCTCTCCAATTTCTGGTAGGTTTCCTAGTATTTCATGGCTCCTTCTTGCAAGCCCAAAATATTTTTTCCCTCCTCCTTGTTCTCTTCTCCTTTATATAGGTGACCCAGAAGTGCTCTTTTTGGCCTTTTCACAGAGCTTTTGCAATGGTGACACTAGGGTTGTTGGTGGGGCTTTGGAGGGGAAGAGTTGTTGATAGGGTAGAGTTAGTGGTGAGGAGAGTTGTTGATGGTGGAGAGAGTTGGCTTGCATAGCTGGTTTTGTAGAGCTCCTCTGCTTTCTGCATTTTTGTTCTTGCTTTCTTTATTTATTTTTTTATTTTTTTAAAAGCTGGTGTTTACAACTTTCATTTGTGAATGTGACAGAGACCCAACCAACAAAGCTAAAGACTCTTTGCGTGACACTGGAGGAGGTTTCTTGACTAGGTCCAAAATCAATATGATGAAACAATCTTTGTAAGACCTCGGAAAAAAAACAAAAACTTTAATAGCTGGTGAAAAAATGGAAAGTTTGATAGCTGGTAGAAAAATGGAAAGGTCATTTATGGTGGAAAATAAAAGGTTAGTGAGAAGTTATAACAGATAGAATTTTATACCAATTAAAATATTAGTAGACATTAACTTCAGCCTATAAATAAGTTCTTGTAAGCAATCAGAAAGACGAAATTTATAATTTGAATAAAATTGAGTTTTCTTTATGAGATCTTTTCCTTTGTTCTTGGGTTAAGAACTTTTATAGTGTTATTTCTACCGGCAGGTTGCGATTAGAGTCACGCTCTTTGATAACTTTGGTTCTATCGACAGGTCGCAGTTAGGGTTAAGTTCCTCCTTTACCTAATTTCAAGATGGTCCTGTTATAATTTATCAAAATAAGTATTAATATGATAATATTTTCTAAAAGAATTAATTTAAATTTACATTATATATATATATATATATATATATAATTATTTAAAAAATTATGTATCATCATACTCACTTAACCTATGAGCTCTTCCACAACATTGTCTGTTTTAATAAAATATACATTCTCTTTTCAGTAATAATTTCAAAAATCATGACACCAAAATTAAAAATATTTGTCTTCTCAAAAAATTGTCTTTTCAAAAAATTATCCTATTTTGATAACATATAACCACAAAAAAAAATATACATATATTTAGCTAAAACATATATAACATATGCAAAATTGAGATAATAAAGAAAATATATAGGTAGGAAAAACTTACTATGTTACAGCAATTCTATTGGTATTTTCACAATCTTATTCATTTCAATAATTCTAGTCATGCCAAAATATAATATATTTAGATTTATATTTTTATTTAATAAAACAATACTAAGTTTAAGATCACGATGTATAACTTAAGTTGGAAATACTCATATAAATAAAAAAATTCCTAATACATAACCTCCTATAATTTTGTAGCGTGTGGTTGAATACCTGCAAAAAGTTTTTGAATAAATGAAAAAAGTAATTAAAATATATTTTGTAAATAATTAGTTGAATTATTATATTTTCTTGTACACTTCTCCAAATCCACCTTTACCGATCTTATTTTCTTGCGAAAATTTATTTGTTGCTGCTTTAATTATCCAACTGCAACCCTTCTAACGTAATACTTTCCTGACCAACTATAAACAAAATGTTAAGTTTGTTGAGTTAAGTTAGCAAATTTTTTAAGTTTACAAATTAACAAAACTTTATTTAACTACAATCAATATAAGTTCAGTTTTTTTTTTCTTTCTGAAAGACAAACCATCATAACTCTATTAAAAAGCAAATAATTAGTATTCGGATAGAAAGAATCAGAAATATATATTTGAGTTTAATATATTTTATTAACGTGTCTAAAACTTTCATAATTTCACACTAGTACGTTATAATATTTTTAGGATAAATTACTGCATATGAAATTTTATAATTTTAAAATTTTAAGTAAATAGAATATTACATTTAAAAGTATTTATTAATTACTAGAGATAACTCAGTGGTAGGTTTGAATAGTATGTATAAAATTTTAAGTTTGAATTTTGTTGTCAAAATTGTATTTCTTTGTTTTACTAAAAATAGTGTTATTAAAATACATTTTTTTAAGTATTTTTTTTTGTAGTTCTTAATGTTAACTCTAATTAGTTTAATGCTAACATAACTAACAAAATGAATAATATTAATTAAGATATAATAAAAATATTTTAAATTAAAATAATTAGATTGTTTTAGGTGCACAATTCAATTAACTAATACATTTATTGTATTATATAAATAAGATAATTACATATAATTTTCTTTTATAATTTATTTTTTCAAAATATTATGAACAATTATTTTATTACTTTTAATACTATTTTTATTTTTTATTCACTAATATTTAACATTTTATTTTTAAAAATTATAATTTATTTAGATGTTTATATTAATTTTAATAATTATTTTTATGTTATTTTTATATTTCAATTAATTAATTTTTAATGATTGTAATATAATTAATTAATTTTTAATGATTGTAATATAATTAATTAATTTTATATGTTAGCTTATGATTAGATGACGGTGTAAAATTATTATGTACTATCTCAAAATGAATAAAACATAATAAGGAGTAAAATAAAATAAAAAAATAGATATATCACAAGAACTAAAAAATAATATCAAGAACTAAAAAATAATATCAAGGACTAAAATAAATTTTTTACAAGGACCAGTTAAAGAATAGTCTTACAAAGGATAAAATCATAAAAACAATATATTATAGGGACCAAAAAATATATTTAAAATTTTTTAAAAAGTAAAAATTAAAAAATAAATTAGTTAATTGGAAAGTAAAAATAATATTAAAAATAATAATAATTTCTGCTCATAATATATTAAATAAATTATAAAAATAAATTATATGGAATTAATTTATTATATAAAATAATAAATACATTACTTAATTAAGATATACCACTACAAATAATCTAATTATTTAAATATCTAAATTTAGATATTCTTTATTATCTAATTTATCTTAATTAATATTCTTTATTTTATTATGTAGTACAACACTAAACTAGCAAAAATTAATGATAAAGACGAAAAATACTAAGAAAATGTTTAAGATCTACTAATAACAAAAATTTTTGTAAAAACTAAAATTAAACAGAATTATATTTATAGGAACTTAAAATATTTTTTTAATATATTAATATGTGAAGTTTACCGGAAAACATCTATAATATAAAATATTTTTATATTATTATTTAATTATATGATAAAATTAATAACTTTTATAATACTTATTTTTAAAAATTAAATCTACAATAATTTTTAATTAATGGATGATATTAATATTGCAATAAATTGAAACTCTTACCCTACGTACCAAAATAACTTAACTCTTAAAATGATTTGTTAAGTAAGTTTAAAAGTTGATTAAATAGGTGATGTATGTATGATTGCAAATAATGCTTGAAGTGGAACATCCCCCGTAGTTGTAGATGTTGGAGGAGCTTGGATCAATAAATAGTACTTGTCCCCCTCTGGACTCGCCATACAACACCATGGAATATCGTTTTTGAAAATCTTTTCTAGACAGTCGCGGCAAGCGACATTCTCTACATCTGGCATACATTGAGCATGGCGATCATTCAGTTTCACTTATTTTGTTCCATAATTCTTAATGTTTTTGCCAAAGTCCAAGTGAAGAAGCTTTGCAGCTGGTTGGGTTTGGTAGTATAGACGATATTGAAGTGGTGATATGTAGGAATTGTTTGAGTGTGGAGAGAGAAAGAATGGTTGGAAAAGCGAACCATGCAGTCTTGGTACAGAAACTCTGCATCTGTGGTTAAGGAACTCCACGTATGCATGACAGAACAAGCAAGATGCCTGATAGGATAGACATCAACAAAGGTGGACTATAAACTCTGATCTCAGATTTCAACTTAAAAATAATTGACAAATATATAAATTACGTTCAAAAAATTGAGTAAGACAATATAAAACTTTTCAATAAGTTCTCATATTGAAATGGAAGGCGCTGTTTGGAGTGGTTAGACTGCCAACAAATGTAGATCGAAAGACCTTGGTCGTCCTGTGTCTTAGTGATTAAGAAATTGACGAAGCAGACGAGGGCAAAGAGGTAGACAAGCTTGAAGGAAGCCATTTTCTCAATCTTGGATATATATCAGCGACACTACTATGCCACGTGTACTTTTTATCTTTAATGACTATGGTATGGACCCAGCAAATGAAAGCAGTTAGAGACAAGTCAACAAAGCAGTGAGTCAATTTTTTTTGTCTTCATTTTCTTGGTACGTGTATTCCAATGACTTCTCCGTCGTGGATGTTCAGGTGTATTCCCAGCATATAAGATGTGATGTTTAGCGGTGTAGCCCAATGGAAATAAGATTTCATGCGATTTTAATATATTATCGGGATGAAAAAAAAGAAGAAGCCAGTAACAAGTAAATTTTTATAATAATTATTTTTAAAATTATATATAAAAATATTTTTAATTAATTTCAAATAAGTTCCTCTTCATTAATTACATGCTGCATGTTGCCACCATTAGTTTTTCCACATTATTCTTTTTTTTAAAAGGGAAACTTTTGTTGGACATGCAAGTAACATTGACGTGATGTCAGAATTGGCTCAAGTAATTTATATGATTATTTAAGTAGATTTTGGCTCAAGTAATACTTACATGAAAGTATCACTTTTTCACATTTTTAACTTGAGAATATAAAGTAATTAAAGAGAAATCCTAGCAACAATATTTAATTTCTTTTAGTTGAAATTTATTCAAAATTACTACAACATTTTTTTTTAATTTTACTACTAAATTTAACTACCATTTAAATTAATTAGTAACTAAATTCTAACTAATTCACTATTCATTATTATTTTTCTTAAATAAATTTAAATTATATTTATTTATATTTCTTATTATTATAAATTAGCTAGAAAATAGCTACACATTTTAAAAATTTACTACAAATTAACTAAGATTATTTTGTTAGCTAATTTGCTATTTATTTCATGCTACCACCAACATTTTAGTAATTTGTAACTAATTATTTTTACTAGAAATTAGCTATGAAACAATTATTGATTTTAAAATTTTGTAACCAATTATTCTGTAGCAAGTTTTAAAATTTCTTGTAGTAAATAATAAATTTTGTTGAGTTACACTCTTAAATGAGAAGAGAGATCTACTAAATGAAAATAGAATCTACAAAATTTGTAATTTCTAATTAATTTTAATCAATAAAAGAGAGTAACAAAAATAGTTTTTCTTAAACTAAATTGATTTTTTTTACCTCAACTTGAGCTAAGTTACATCTAGTTGATATATATATATATATATATATATATATATTCCTCAAGTGAACACTAATTTCATCTTTGAAATTATAATGATCGGTTAAATTGAAATTTAATAAAATGACATAACAGTTATTAAAATTATAAATTATCAATCAATTTAATCATTAAAATTATAATGATATATAGTCAAATTAATCTCTTAAATTAAAAATAATGACAAAATGATATATAAAATAATTATTGTTAGAGTTGATAAAATAGACTTGATTCAATGAGTTTGGCCAAATAATTTGTTAATTAAGCTAAGTCGAATTTTTAAAATAGTGACCTAAATAGAATTAGACATTTTTTGCTTTTTGGTCTTACCTGCTTAGCTTGACTAGTCCATTGGACTAAGGTCAAATTGACTCAGGTTGGGCCCGATAAAAAATAAAAAATAAAAATGCCTAAAAGACAGAAGTAGACAGTAAGTCAATATATAGCCCACACGTTTATTAGTGATGGAATTTGAAAATTAAAAAAACAAAAAAAAAAATTAGCGACCGATTTAAAAAAATGTATTAGCCACTGAATTAGCGACCGAAAATTAAACGAAAAAATAAAAAAAATTAGCCACAGAATTAGCGACCGATTTTCAAATTTTCGAAAATTTTTTTTCCTCCCATTTTTCCCTCTTTTTCCTTCTCCCTCCCTTATTTAAACACTCCTCCTCTCCTTCCCAATACTCCCTCCTCTCCTTCTCCGTCACCGTCACCGTCACCGCCACCGTCACCGCCACCGCCGCCACCGCCACCACCACCACCACCGCCACCACCGTCGCGCCACATGCTTCCTATCCCTTCCTTTTTCTACTCTTCTCTATTCTCCACCCATCTCTCTTCTTCCACAACCACCACCACCACCTTCTTTCCATTACTCTCTTTCCTCTCCTTTCTCCCACACTTATTCCTCCTCCCTCCCCCTTCCCTAACCACCAACAATCAATCACCACCACCTTCCTTCCATTCCCTTCTCTCATCCCTTCCCTCCCTTTCATCTCCCTCTCTTTTTCCCCCCTTCCCTAACCACCAACAATCTACCACTACTATCTAACTATTTAAAAAAAAAAATTAGCGACTGATTTAGCGACGGAATTATTTAAAATAAAAAATCAAATAACCACCGAATTATTTAAAAAAAAATTAAAATAGCGACGGAATTTTTAAGATATAAATAATTAAAATTAAAAAAAAGTCACCGGATTTTTTTAATAATATAACATAGCCACCGATTTAGCGACCGAATTTTTAATATAGTGAGCGACCGAATTTTTAATATAGTTAACCACCGATTTTGCTTCGGTCGCAAAATGTTTAGCGATTCGGTTTTTCGCAATGGAATAAAATCGGTCGCTAATTCCGTCGCTAAATCATTTTGCAACCAAAATATTACATTTGCGACGGAATTTCTAGCTTTAGCGACCGATTTTTTCGGTCGCTAAAAATGAATTTTTTTGTAATAGAGACAGCCCGATAGATACTACGTAACTCAATATATAACATAGTAAGTCAATATATAGTCCACTAAGTAAGTAATTCATTAAGGATGTAGTATGGTAGATACTAAGTAACTCAATATATAGCATACACCACTACACACTAGGACAAGCAAGGAAGGGTTGGATCGAGTTTGTTTTTGTTGTTACCCAACTCATGTGGCTTAATTTTTTAAAAATATGTATTTTTTATTTTTTGGATTTAAATTTTTTACTTTTTTTAATAAAAGACCAATTGTCTTAATAGTTTCACATAAGATCAAGTTCAGTCTCAAAAATATTAGCCTAAAGAAAATACAAGCTAAACTTGACTAATTCAATTATGTTTTGACCTACAGATCAAATTAGGCTATCTAGTTACATTCAATCAAATTGCTCTCTAAAATCATTTTATTACCTTTGGTATTAGTTAGTGTCATATAACTTATTTTAAAAAGGTTTAGTGCTCATTAAATTTTGCATGTTTCTTGATTTTAAGAGTTACGAGCGACATTTTCTTAATGAGTAATTAAATAAACTAATGCATAACTAATGGGTGAAGAAAAAGATATGGAGGAAACAAAATAATTATTATTCTATCAGTATTTTGGTATTTTTACCTTTGGGACATAACTATATACATGTGCTTAGTTGGCTGTCCCTGAGACACGTACCAATTCTCAGTCTGTTTAACCACATTAGATAATAACATCAACCTATTTGAAAGCGTCAAAGATCTCAAGCATAACTGAATTTCATCAACTATGTAATATTTATTAAAAGTAAATATAAAACCACTAGGATATGTGCATTCATGATCCTATACAGTCTTTTGCTTTGTAGCCTAATTTTCTTTGCTTTCTCTTAGATTCTTTTAAGGATCATTCTATGATTCACGTTAGAAAATATTGAATAATAACATTATTAAAAAGACACATAATTCAATATCTACCGATGTATATATAAGTGCCTATGAAAGTTGATTATACATTAGAAACATGAGAGATAATTCTATCAATATGGAATTAACGAACTACCGAGGATAAAAATTACTCATGGACATTTCATTGATAGAGAATAGTGTAAACTCATTAGCACCTTGGTTGGAACTTGATTCTTGTTGTATAACTATTTCTTGATTTATTCTACTTCTGCCGAAGAAAAATGCTGGTTCTTGCGGAAATGGCAATTCAAGCGAGTGATTGTTAAGATATGAAATAATTGTTGTCATTGCAGGTCTAACATTTGGATTTTCTTGAACACATAATAAACCAATATGAATGCATTTAAGAACTTCTATTTGAGAATAATTTTCTTTTATGTGTGAGTCAATGATACTTAATGGTTCTTGATTCTTCCATTGTCTCCAAACCTGCCATAGTTTATAAAAAATAAATATTAATATTATAAAATTTCTCTAAACAAAAATTAATTTAAATTTACATTATATATATATATATATATATATATATATATATATTTTAAAAATTTTAAATCGTCATACTCACATAACCTATAAGTCCTTCCACAAAATCATGTGATTCAGAAAATTTTACATTTCTTTTTCCGGTAATAATCTCAAGAACCATTACACCAAAACTAAAAACATCTGATTTCTCAGAAAATTGTCCAAGCATAGCATATTCTGGTGACATATAACCACTACAGAAAAAAAAAATGTATTAGCTAAGACAACTTATATAATATATACAAAAGTGAGATCAAAGAAAAAATATATAAGTAAGAAAAACTTACTATGTTCCTGCAATTCTATTAGTATTTCCAAGATCTTGATCCATTTCAACAATTCTAGCCATGCCGAAATCTGATATTTTTGGATTCATATTTTCATCTAATAAAACATTACTAGGTTTAAGGTCACGATGTATAACTTTAAGTCGAGAATATTCGTGTAAATAAAGAATTCCTAAAGCAGTTCCTCCTAAAATTTTATAACGTTGATACCAACTTAACTTCTGTTGTTGAGTACCTGCAAAAATTTTTGAATGAATAAGAAAAATAAATGAAGATATTTAACTAATTAAAAAGTTGAAGGTGAAACATATCTAACCAAATAAAAGGAAATCAAGGCTTCCATTTGGCATGTATTCATAAATAAGAATTTGTTCTTGCTCTTCTAGGCAAAAGCCTATCAATGTTACAAGATTTCTATGTTGTAATTTGGCTATCAACAAAATCTCATTCTCAAACTCAATTGAACCTTGTTTAGAATTTGTTGATAATCTTTTTACCGCTATATGACGGCCATCATCAAGAATACCCTAAAAATATATAAATAATTATTTGTTGTTTTGAAAATATGATTAAAAGAAAAAAAATTATCACATTTTCTTACCTTGTAAACTACTCCAAATCCACCTTTACCGATTTTATTCTCTTGTGAAAAATTATTTGTTGCTGCTTTAATTATAGTCAAATCAAATTGCAACCCCTCCAAGGTGATACTTTCCTGACCAACTAGATAAAAAAATGTTTAACTTATTGAATTAAGTTTGCAAATTTCTTAAAATTTACAAATAAAATTATAGACCGAAAATTTATTTAACTAAAATCACAATACGTACAGTTTTTTTTTATAAGAGTCTTGTAATTATTGTTTGCTGTTTTTCTCCTTTGCAAATAGCAGCAAAAGGATAGGAGTATCGCGGAGACAACGAAGGGAACAGCAATTAAGATAATTGTTCGTGTCCTGACTTTATTCTTTTGATCTGCATATGAATTTTTTGTTTTTTTAGCTTGATCTGCATAAGAAATTAAACGTCATCAGACGCCGATAATAATTGTTAATGGGTCATGGTAACAATAGTAGTTGTCTGTTCAGAACTCCATAAAACCTCAGCCTCATAACATTTATTTAGAAACAATTTATATATTAAAATGTGAAACTAATTAAAATGTACTAACAATAATGTTATTTATATTGTCAAATTAAATTATGATATATGATATAAGATTATTGATTTTAATAATAATTTATTTAATTATTTATAATTAATTGACCGAGTAATATTAAACTCTTAAAATTATTAGTTAGTAAATTTGAAAGTTGATTGAACAGGGGTAAATGTTTGTGAGTAGAATGCTAACAATATTTTTTTTTATTAATTAAAATTTATTAAAAATAATAAATTTAGTGAATCTTGTTTTTATTTAATATTTTTTTCTTAATTTAAGTAAAAATTATAAAAATTTATTATTTTCAATAAATTTCAAAAAATATATATATTTTTATTTTCATAAAATCTAATTTTGAACTTTCCCTCAATATTTTTTATAAGTACTAGTCTAGAATGTTTTATATATTAATTATTATTTTTTTACAAAAATTACACTTAATTGTGAGTTTCTTTTTAAAGTTAATAAATAATAAGTAAAATATATGAATATTTTATACTTTTTGAGAATATAATTTTTTTACATGAAAAGTATTTTACGAAAGATTAAATAAATATAAAAATTAAAAAAATATATGATTATGATTAAAAAAATTAAAACAATAAATATATGATTATGAAAGATTAAAAAATTAAAATTAATACAAAATAAGAGTAGATCTTATTAATGATAAGGATAATTTTGAAAAATAGATGAATTTAGGACCTACTTAACATCTTTATGATTAAAAAAATTAAAACAATAAATATATGATTATGAAAGATTAAAAAATTAAAATTAATACAAAATAAGAGTAGATCTTATTAATGATAAGGATAATTTTGAAAAATAGATGAATTTAGGACCTACTTAACATCTTTTTAAAATAAATTAATTAATTTTCTTAATTTTCATAAATTAATTAATTGGATTTATAAAAAAGAGCGAAGAAAGAGTGTGGTTTCCTGGTGTCGGCAAATATTACACAAAAAAAAAAATGTATGTATGCAAACATTGCTTGAATCGGAACATCACCTGTAGATGTTGGAAGGGCACTAACTGGCCTGTTCGACTCAACCTGGTGACCATCTATGTAAAATTTGGACAATCCAAACATGATATAGCAGCTAGGATATAGTACTTTTCCCTCTGTACTTGCCAAACAACACCATGGAATTTCTTTGAAAATGTTTGCTAGACAGGTGTAGCAATCATCATCAATGAGATCTGGCGTGCATTGAGCAAGAGTATAGAGGGTTTGCTGATCATTCAGTTTTACAGCTTTTGTTGCATACTTCTTAGTGGAGCTGTCCATTGTGTCGCTCTCCAGTTCAGAAAAAGTTCTACTCAAAGTATAACTGAAGAACTGCTGGTTGGGGTCGGAATTATCGTCGGTACTGAACTTGTGATACGTAGGAGTTACATCGAGTGTGGAGAGAGATAGGCGATCGGAATAGCGAAGCAAGCATTGATTATACCAAATGATAGCCTCTTTGGAGGAAGGGCACTTCGAGGATATTCTTTGGATTGCATTTAGGACACATACCCGACAGAGGGCAGGGGAAACATCCCCGCGGCACATGAAGAGACCGCTGACCGTGTCAGAGCGGTTTTTGCCGTGGACAGTGGTGTTGAAGAAACCGTTTTTAGTGGCGCTGTTGGAAGACAAGGAAGAGAGGAGGCTCCGAAGATTCGATGCAAAAGCTCTGTCGGAGGTTTTTATGGTTTTGTTGCTGGCCATGGAACAATTGTGCGAAAGATAAGCAGGATCTTGTGATGTTGTATTGGAAGGCGGAAGGGAACCGGGGCGAAAGAAAGGGTACCCGTCGCACCTCATGTTACAGCTGAGATTATCAAACCAAGGGAAGCTATTTGGACAGACCTGTGGACCTAATTTTATCATAAGATTTAGACATTTTCTGCAATTTTGGGGTGAGAGGTCAGGTGTGCACTGAGCTTGACAGTAAAGGGTCTGAAATCCAGCTATCCTTTCTTGCTTTGTGGCATACTTCTTTGCACCAATAGGATTATTAGCTGCCTCTTCTGCCGCTTCGTTTATCGTTTTCGAAAACAAACTCGTCAAGTTTGTCTGATCGGACACGTCGGCGAAGGCGCATGAACCGCTGACTAAACTGAATTCAGCGGGGGAGAAGAAAGAACGGTTGGAAAAGCGAACCATGCAGTCTACGTACTGAAACCATGAATCTGTGGACAAGGAACAATTTCGAAATGAATCTGAGAGTATTTCTTTCGTTGCGTCGGAGACGCATTGGGTACAAAGCTGAGGTGGGACATCACCCGAGCAGAAGAACATTCCATAGACGGTGTCCGACTGGTTTCTACTGCCCACGGTGGTGTTGTAGAATTGCTTGGCCTTGGCATTGGAAGATAAATCAGAGAGAAGGCTCCTCACGTTCGATTGGAAGGTGCTGTTTGGAGTGGTTAGGTTCTCTGAACAAAAGTAGCTCGAAAGAACATTGTCGTCCTGTGCTTTAGTGGTTACGAAATTGATGAAGCTGAGAAGGGTAAAGAGGTAGACAAGGTTGAAGGAAGCCATGGACTTGTTTCTTAATCTTTGACAACAGTAGCAATACTGTGTCATGTTCACTTTTATCTATTGCAATGGCTATGGACTGTACTTATAATTAGAAGCCCCTCATTGCCTAGCAGAGGAAAGCTGTTAGATGGACAACACAAGTCAATTAGCAGTGAGTCAAAAAAAAAATTGTTCATTTTCTTGGAAGGTGTAATCGAAGTGACTTTCCAGTCAATAAGCATGGTTGTTTTGGTGTGTATTCCCACCCAGCATTTTAATTTTTCGTTCACATGCTTGGTGAGGATGCCCATTTTATGGGGAATAGAAAAAGTTACGGACAAGTTAATATTAACCACGTGTGCGCGCAATATACTTTATTAATCTGTAGACGCTGAATAACTTAGACCGATCAATCTTTCAGCCAATTTCCGCCCAATATACATATTGCATTACTTCTTTTTCAGAATTTCATAGAACTGATTTTATTTTTTATAACCAGCTAATTTCAGATGTTTCTTATACTTACCTTATATTCTTTTATCACGTTATTTATTATAAAATAAGTACAGAAAATTCATATAGTATTTATATATATATAACTCGTGAGTGCAACATTTTCCAGTTTCATAAAAAATATTTATAATTAAAATCTTTATAAAAGAATTTTTGCTCAAAATATTTTAATGCAAAAATTGATTTAATCATATTTATAATATTAATTGAAAGACTCTTTCAAATTTTATGATTGAATAACAATTTTTACAATGCATGATTCATCTTTAAAGCTTTAATTGTTGTCTTTTATATTTTTGTTTTATATTATCAAAACCTAATTTAAATATTTTCTTTGCATCATTAAGTATATTAAACATATAAAAATATAAATTTAAAAACATATTGATTTATTTGGAGGAAAAAAAGAACAATTAAGTAGGTACATAATAGATTATATGAGATTCATTTGAAAAAAAATTATTCAGAATTACTATATTACTAATTTTATGTTATATATATAAGGTGTACATAAATAACTTATAAACATGTAATTTATATATTTTAATTGTCTTAATTCTTAGTATTATGATTTTTTATTTTTAAATGTATTTCTTACGTTAATATATTTTTAAGTTTTAACATTTAACATGACGACATGATTAGCTAAGACATACATATAAACTTATAAATAAAAAATTATGTTAATTGTTGTAAAGTCGCAGTTGCTTTTAGAAAGTCTCAATTGCTTTAATGTTATAAATTAAAATCTTAAAGTATAAATATCTTTTGACTTTTGAAGGAAAATTAATGATCGAAAGGTAACACGTAGCATGTGGCTTTTTTTTAGACACCACGTTTATTTTTAATAATTTTGTTTAAGTTTTGCAAAATATTATGGGTGGAGAAACATTTTCTCCAAATGTAATTCCATCCTTAATATTTGAATTCTAAACTATTTTTTAAACTAAAATAGTTTCATATTAATTAATTCACATACTTAATGATTAGTTTGTAAGAATCTTATTTTATATAATAGTATTTAATGACTAAATTATTGGTATATAATGTGTTCATATATAAGAATTTAATTATAATGCAATGGTAGTATATATTTTTTATATTTTTATTCAATAACAAATTGTTGATGTATGTTAAATTTATTATTTTTTATAATATTTACTTTTAAAGTTATATTTAAAATCATTTCTAATTTATTGATAGAAAATGATAAAAGTAAAATAAGATAAAAATAAGATAAATTTTAATTATATTAATATATGATGTACCAAATAATAAATAAGATAATATTATTGTGTTATGAAAAATTATTTTTTGTTTGTGTAGTCATTTTTAAATTTTATAATATTTTTAAAAATATATGAATAATAATAAAATAGTTTTTAATATTTTTATTAATAATAACTTTAAAATTACATGTTATTATTATTATAAATATATAAGATAATATGTTGAATATAAATTATATGGAATGTATCAAGTTGTTTGAGTGTAATATGAGATGATGAGAGAAATAAATTTAAATCATGTAATCATACATTGAAAGTTTAGATTGAATAAAAAAAATTATATGACATTTTTAAATGGTCATGTAAATATTAAATAAATTTCAATCATAATCTTCTATATATGCTTATATGATTTATATTTACTCATCTCATTATCTCATATAACACTCATATAACTTAATACACTCTCGTAACATACATAATATAATGTAATAATTATCTTATCTTATCATAATCATTAAACGAGTCTTAATAATATATGAAAATTAAACTTGATATACATGTGTAAATTTATAATCTACCCTTCTTAATATATAGCTTTATTTTTCTTAACAGCTTAATTCTCATAGTATTATTAATTTTATTCTTAATTAATTACCTTTTTCACGTTAATATTTAGATTTTTAATATTTAAAATAATAACATGATTAGATAGAATTTAAATATATAAATAAAAATAATTTTAATAATGTATCGTCAATGTAATAGTTATTTTGCATTTTCATCCAACTATATATTCACAATATATCAAAATTGATGTTATGATTAATTTAAAAAAAAAACATATAACCTTAAGATAGATTTAATACTACTATCTACGAAAAGTAATTTTCTTAGTATGATGAATTAGTTACGTAGGTTTTATAAAAATAACCAGAGAATATATTAATTGTTTAAGTGTCAATGATTGATTTATATATAAATTGGAGCATCATAATAATAAACACTTTGTTCAATTGAGCTATATTCTCTTTTGTATTTATACTCTTTGTATTATTATTTTTTATTTTTGTTTTAGTATTCGACTAAGAGTCCACGTGACATGTGAGGCTAGTTAAACGGGTAGTTGTTATCATTTAATGAGAGTGTTTTTTTTTAATATTTAACTTCTTATTTATTTAAAAAATAAATTATATATTAATAATATAAAATAATTTTACACTATATTTTAATCATGTATACTATCATGTTTGTTATATAAAAAAATTATATATATTAATACAAAATATATTTTTTATATGTATTTATTTATTTATTTATTTTTATCCATACAAACAAAACATCTCGTTGACATTGTTTCTATTCTTCTCAATTATTTTCTTTGTATTTCACCCTTAATCCAAATAAAACAAGGATAGGAAGAAGATAATTATTTTGTTTATAATCTTTCACTTACGTGGACAAAATTATCTTAAAATCTTGTATTATTTCTATTTTCTTTGAATCATTAGTTATCCAAGGGAAGAAACTCTTTTAAGGGAAGAAACGTTTTCTCTCGACCAATTATATTACACAAGGAAAGTTTTTTTCTCTTTTTCTCTTTTTTTCTCTCTTCGTCCGTCTTCACGGTTAAAATTTCTACCATCCCTCTAACCAGTCAAGAAAATTACACAATGCATAGTGATTTCCCCATCCCTCATACATTCTTACTAATTCACCACTCACATGCCCAAGTGATTTCCCCATCAATTCTTATACCATTATAATCGCTATATAACAATAACAAACTTGTTTCATTTTGTCGACCGTACCTTTTACTGTGCAATTGTTTGATAAAATGTATAACACTTAATTTCTATTTACGAAATTCTAAATTTTGTGGTGGATTTCCAAAACGTTATTGTCCCAAATAAGACAGCAAAGACTATCACCATTGTATTAACGAGGAAAGAGTTTAGTTAGCGTAATTGTGTTGATGGAATCACTTATATTAGATAACAATTACGCGTTTAAACTATATATTACTCTTAACTGGTGAGAGTTTTATCTTTTGAGCTATTGGTCTTGAATGATGGAAGGAAAGAATGTTAATGGTAATTCTAACAAAATAAAGGTTGGGAATGACAAAAATATATGTAAGCCTCTAAAAATATAAAGGAAACGTGTATAAATAGAAAGAGTAAAATATGTTTTTATTCTCTCACATTTAAATAAATTTTATTTTTTTCTTTAAATTAATTTTTTTTTTTAGTTTTACGTTTTTAAATCATTATGTAACAAAGTAAGAACAAAAACCTTGATGAATAATAATGTTTTTTTTATTTTTTTATTATACATATAATAAATAATAATTTATATTTTATTTATCATCTATGACAAAAAAAACTAAAATTAGTTATTTTCAAAATGTGAAATTAAAAAAAATAATTTTAAATTTAAAAGAAAAAAAAAACAAAATCCACTCAAATTTAAAATCTTAAAACATATTTAAGCTTAGCAATCACTGGTTAATAAAAACATTAAGTATACTGCACTGTGGTCTCTCGTAGCGCGGTCACAGATGATCGATAACATTTCCACAAATTAAATATATCAGCGCATGTTATGTGTTCATAATTTCATTTGCCATTAACCCAACATATAAAAAGATTATATGAATTTTTCAAGCTCTTGCATGCTGCCATTAGTGTTTCTAAATTACATATTATTTTCTTTCCAAACGTGAGAGTTTGTTGGAGATGCAAGTGACGCTGATGTGGGGTCAGACCTGGCTCCAAGTAATTTACATGATTTGATTTAAGTAGATTTTTGGAAAAGAATTTGGAAAGATCTTTTCTCAGTCAAATTTACGTAGGTTTAGTTGGGTTTCTGAATTTTTCATATATTTATATTTTGAAATTAACAGAAAATATTAAACAATCAGAAAAAATAAGAAAAAAGGGGGGAGGGAAGAGAGAATTTGAGTTAGTTAACTAGGGACACATTAAGAAGGATCATATTTCACTTTTCACTTGATTTAACTTGAGCATTTAGACTAAATTGATTCTGTTTTACTTAAACTTGAATTGAGTTGGTCTAGTAAATATGTATATCTAAACCATGGTGATTATCCTCATTCGAAAGCGTCAAAGATCTTAAAGCTTAACTGAATTTTGTCAACGAGCTATAAGTAAATATAAAATCAGTAGCATATAGTGCATTCATGATTCTATACAGTCCTGTTGGCTGTTTTGTACCCTAAATTTCATCGTTAAAGAGAAGAGAAATGACGTAGAAACTAGGAGAGGCGAGAAGAGAGAGCAACTTGAATTATTAATTTCCAATAGTATTCTTCCAATAATCGATTATATCCATTGATAATTGATTAGCCCTTTAATGATAATCAAATTTTGTACATCGACAATCGATTATGTGATGTGCATTGATATAATCGGTTGGTTTCTCACAGTTAGTTGTTTTCGGTGGGTTCAAAATGCTTTGTGCTGGAGTACATATATACATAGAGAGAGTGGATCCTCTTATTCTAATATGTATCACTTGTTAGATATGTCGGATGATAAAAAAAATAAATGATAAGTATAAAAATTAATTTTTGAATTATATATATATATATATATATATATATATATATATATATATATATATATATAAAATGTATGTATGTGTGTGAGGATTTATACACTTATTTCAAGAATTAATTTTTATATTATATATATATTAAAAATACTTACTTATATAAGAATAAATAATAACAATCTTAAGATTAAGATAAAAAATAATAAACTATTAAGATTAAAACATAATTATAAAAATTACCAAAATTGTCATTGTACTCTTATCTCTACCGCTATATTCATCACCACCTTCACAATTACAATCATCGCTACTTCATATTCATTACAGTTACTATCGACGTCACTACCAACACTTCATCCATCATCACCACTATCATTGTTGTCGCTTCCATTATTATCACAATCATCATTGTTAGCTCCACCACCACCATCACTATTATCATTGTTGTCTCCACCACCATCATCATTACTATTATCATTGTTGTTTCACCACGGTTATTATCATTATTATCATTGTTACTCTCACATCATCATTGCTATAGTCACAACCACCACCACTTAATCTTCATTCAATAATTATTATTATTTATTCTCATGTTCTCTTGAAAAGAAAGAGTTGATATATATATATATATATATATATATATATATATATATATATATATATATATATTTTTAATCAATTATGTAATCCATTAATCAATTATATAAAAGGATAAAATAATATATTTACATAATATCTAATTTCTCTTCTCTCCCTTCTCCAAATCAAACAACCTAACAATATTATTTTTCTTTTATTTCTTATTTATTTGTTTCCTATCAAATAACTTAAAATTCCATTTTATTTTCTACCTTTTTTCTTTTCACTATTTCTTTTCATTTCACTTTATTTCTATCATCTCTATCAAACACAACATTAAGTTCTAATTGAAAAATATTGAATAATAATTCTATAAAAAAAACTCATAATTCTATAAAAAAAAACTCATAATTCTATAAAAAAACTCATAATTAAATCTATACCAACATATATAAATACCAATAAAAGTTTATATTACATTAGAAACCAACTTAATTAAGAAATCAATGAACTATCGAGGATAAAAATCACTCATGGACATTTCATTAACAGAGAGTAGTGGAAAATCATTGCCGACTTGATTGGAACTTGATTCTTGTTGTGTAATTATTTCTTGACTCATTCTACATCTGTGCCTGAAAAAAGCCGGTTCTTGTGGAGATGGCAATTCAAGTGTATGATTATTAAGATATGAAATAACAATTGCCATTGTAGGTCTAACATTTGGATTTTCTTGAACACATAATAAACTAATATGAATGCACTTTAGAACTTCTATTTGTGAATAACTTTCTTTTATGTGTGAGTCCATGATGCTTAATGGTTCTTGATTCTTCCATTGTCTCCAAACCTGTGATAATTTATCAAAATAAATATAAATGTTATAATATTTCTCTAAACAATTCAATTTCAATTTACATTATAAAAAATGCTAGATCATGACACTCACATAACCTATGACGCCTTCCACTTTGCTGTGTGATTCATAAAAATTTACATTCTTTTTTCCGGTAATAATCTCAAGAACCATGACACCAAAACTAAAAATATCCGATTTCTCAGAAAATTCTCCAAGCATTGCATATTCTGGTGACATATAACCACTACAAAAAAAATTATACATTAGCTAAAACATAACATATACAAAAGTGTATCAAGAAGAAAATATATAGGTGAGAAAAACTTACTATGTTCCAGCAATTCTATTGGTATTTCCACGATCTTGATCCATTTCAACTATTCTAGCCATACCAAAATCTGATATTTTCGGGTTCATATTTTCATCTAATAGAACATTACTGGGTTTAAGATCACGATGTATAACTTTAAGTCTAGAATATTCATGTAAGTAAAGAATTCCTAAAGCAGACCCTTCTATTATTTTGTAACGCTCAGACCAACTTAACTTTCGTTGTTGAGTACCTGCATAAGTTGTTGAATAAATAAGAAAAGTCATTGAGACAGATTTTATAGTAAAACAGTTGAATTAATTCCAAGATATATATATATATATATATATATATATATATATATATATATATATATATATATATATATATATAAAAATGCATAAATGATGTATAAATCACTTTAACTAAATAAAAAGTTTGAGGTGGAAAGTATCTAACCAAATAAAAGGTAATCAAGGCTCCCATTCATCATGTATTCATAAATAAGAATTTTTTCTTGTTCTTCTATGCAAAAGCCTATCAATGCCACAAGATTTTTATGTTGTAATTTAGCGATTAATAAAATCTCATTCTCAAACTCAATTGAGCCTTGTTTAGATTTTGTTGAAAGTCTCTTTACAGCTATTTGTCGTCCATCATAAAGAATACCCTAAAAAAATAAAAATAATTATTAATTTGCATTCAAAACATGATTATGAAGAAAAAATATATATTATATTTTCTCACCTTATAAACTTCTCCAAACCCACCTTTACCAATCTTATTCTGATGCGAAAAATTATTTGTTGCTGCTTTAATTATAGTCAAATCAAATTGCAGCCCCTCTAAAGTAATACTTTCCTGACCAACTAGACAAGAAAAATTGTTTAATTTGTTGAATCAAGTTTGCAAATTTATTAAAATTTATAAATTAATAATTATGGATTGAAGTTTCATTTAACTTCAATTACAATACGTACAGTTTTTTCTGAGAAGAGTCTTGTACTTATTCTTTCTTGTTTTTCTCCTTCGCAAGTAGCAGCACAAGGAAAGGAGTATCGCCGAGACAACGATGGGGACAACAATTAAGATAATTGTTTGTTTGCTATCTTTCTTATTTCCTGCACAAGAAATTAAGACGGGTCATCGACACACCGATAATAATTGTTAATGGGTCATGATAACAATAGTAGAAATACCCTGATATAGAAAGAGAACAAATTAAAAAGGTAGTGAAACAAATATTGTAATGTAAAAGTAGACGTATTTTACCTTGTTCTATGTTGCGGTGTTTTTATTAAGATAAAATATTTATATTAAATACTTAAAACAATTAAATGTATTAAAACACAAAACCTCATAATTATATTCTTCTAAAAAGCAAAATAATTAGTACTGCTCGGTTAGAAAGAACCATACATATGTACATTTGAGTTTAATAAATTTTATTAATGGTTTAATCAATCTATCGAGAGAGAGTTGAGTTGAATTCATAAAAATGGATGGAAATTCCACGTCTAAGTTAAACAACATAAATAATGGATATAAATGGTGGTAATCATCATTTTATTAACAATAATTTTCACCTGCTAATTTTATATTATTAAATTAAATTTAAATTTATTTTTTTAATATAATATCAAAATTTATCTTAATTGATGTTAATCCTATTCGATCACTCATTATCAAATTTTATTTATAAGATGGTATGAATAATACGTATAAATGAGTATAATCTCTATTTATAAACTTATTTTGTAAAGAAAAGTTAGTTCTATACTCGTTGTTTTAAGAAAGCGATTCTTGTATATTATGTAAAATTAAATAGGAATTTCAATTAACATATATACAAAAACTATGCATGTATAACTGGGCAGATAAACAGTATAATTATGCATATATAATACTAAAGAGTTTCCTAAGCTTACTGGTTAAATTTTTTTTTAAAAAAGGATAAAAATTAATATAAATTGATTAATTATTATTAAAATTAATAAAATTATCTATGACATTTTGTAATTGATTGATATGGTGTACATACTATTTTCTAAAAAAATATTACTACATTTCTCATTATGTGATCTTATAATGATTTTTAATTAATATTTTTTTACTTATTGATTACTTAACTAATATTATAAAGGTGAATACTTTTATAATCATTAAAACATTTTATAGTGTCCACGACTAGATGAGTGAGGTGACATAAATTATTTTAGAGAATGAGAACTATACGCGTTTTGATGTTTTCCTTCACCCAAAAGTAAAATAAAAAAAAAATGTATTTCGATGTGTTGGCACCATTATAAGTTATCTCTTAAAAGTGAAAACTTATGATACCTCTTGATATTAAATGTGAAAAACTTTTCTATTTCAGCGAAAATTTATTTACATTATTAATTAATTAAAAATAAATTTTAAAAAATTATTATAAAATTAATAATATTATTTTACATTACAATTTCTTATATGACGGTATAAAATATCCTTTTTTTTTTTTGCTATCTATACATTCCAATTTAATTAAAATTTTCTTACCAAAAGCACAAGTGTTTTGATGTAGTGTATAATTAAAGTATACCACACCTGGATAATATATGACTTATTATTTCTTTATACGATTATAGTAATTTTCAGAAAAATTAATTCAGATATACACTCACCTTGTAAAAGTTCTTTATACGAAATTATTCAAACATCAATTTACACAATAAGTATTTATAATTTTTGAATTTCAAAAAGATTTATATGCGGTTTAAAACTGCATAAAACGTTGGTGTAATAACATAAATAGGTGTATGTATGGAATATTGGTTGAATCAGAAAATAACCTGGAGTTGTTGGAGGGGCACTAGCTGGCGTGCGAGGTTCAATTTGAGCATCATCTCCATAAAATTTGGACAATCCAAACATGATATAGCAGCTTGGATATAATACTTTTCCTTCTGGACTCGCCATACAACACCATGGAATTTCGCTTCCGAAAATATTATCTAGACAGCTGCGGCAATCGCTATTGGAAAGATCTGGCGTACATTGAGCAAGAGTATAGAGGGTTTGGTTATGATTCAGCGGTACTTCTTTTGTTCCATAGTTCTTATTGGGACTGCCCTCGGTGACGGTATCCAATTCAGGTAAAGTATTCACCAAAGTCCAAGTGAAGAAGCTTTGCAGCAGGCTGGGATTGGTAGTATTGTTGATATTGAAGTGATCATAGGTAGGAGTTGTGTCGAGCGTGGAGAGAGATGAGAGATCGGAATAGGAATAGCGAAGCAAACAGTGATTGTACCAAATGATAGCCTCTGTGGAGGAGGGGCATCCTGAGGATATTCTTTGGGTTGCGTTTACCACACATTGGTGACAGAGGGTAAGGGAAATGTCCCCCCGGCACATGAAGAGGCCACTGACCTTGTCCACGCTCGTCTTGTTGAAATTCGTTTTCATGGAGTTGGATGACAAGAAAGAGAGGAGCGACCTGCGATTCCAGAGATATGTGCTATCAATCATGCTTTTGTTGCTCGAACAATTCTGGAAAAGATGAGTAAGATCTTGTGAGTCTGTATTGAAAACCGGAATTGGTTCTGTTGGTGGCGGAGAGATATTATTGGGGCGATAGAAAGGGTAAAAATCGCACTTCATTCTACATCTGATGTTATCAAACCTAGGTAGACAGTTCTGTGCAGTCGCTTTTATAAAATTTAGACATTTTCTGCAATTTTGGGGTGAGAGGTCAGGTGTGCACTGAGCTTGACAGTAAAGGGTCTGAAGTCCAGATATCCTTTCTTGCTTTGTGGCATACTTCTTTGCACCAATAGGATTATTCGCTGCCTCTTCTGCCACTTGTTTCATCGTTTTCGAAGCCAAATTCATTATCAAGTTTGAGTCACTGGACTCCCCCAAAAGGCTGCACGAACCGGCAAGTGAACTGAAGTCAGGGGTGGAGAAGAAAGAACTGTTGGAAAAGCGAACCACGCACTCTTCGTACTGAAACTCTGCAACTGTGGTTATGGAACAATTTGAAAATGAACCTGAGGATATTGCTTTTGTTGCGTTTGCAATGCACTGGGTACAGATCTCAGGGGGGACGTCACCCGAGCAGTAGAACATTCCATAGACAGTGTCAGACTGGTTTGTACTGCCCACGGTGGTCTTGTAGAATTGGTTGGCCTTGGCATTGGAAGATAAATCAGAGAGAAGGGTTCTCACGTTCGATTGGAAGGCGCTGTTTGGAGTGGTTAGGTTCTCTGAACAAAAGTAGCTCCAAAGATAATTGTCTTCCTGTGATTTAGTCATTATGAAATTGATGAAGCTGAGAAGGGTAAAGAGGTAGACAAGGTTGAAGGAAGCCATGGACTTGTTTCTTAATCTTTGACAGCAGTATCACTACTGTGCCATGTGCACTTTTATCTATTGCAATGGCTATGGACTGTACTTATATAATTAGAAGCTCCTCATTGGCTAGTGGAGGAAACTAGAAAAGCAGCTAGACGACACAAGTCAACTATGCATTGAGTAAAATAATTTGTCTTGGTTTTATTGGAAGGTGTAATCCAAATGACTTTCCAGTCAATAAGTAATTAAGTATGGTTGTTAACATGTATTCCCACCATTTAATTTTTCCGTTCACATGCTTCGTGGGTTCAATTTGCCAGTGTGGCACAATTAGAATAAGATTTCGTGCCATTTTATGGCGAATAAAAATATTATGGACAAGATAACGTCAATCACATGCGCACGCAATATATTAAATTATTAATCTGTATAGGCTGCTGTATAACTTAGACCAGTCAATCTTTCAAGACAATTTCAGTCCACTATACAGTTTTTTTATTAACCCAATACACACGATTAGCTTAATATACATCTAACAGCATTACTTCTTTTTTAGAATTTCATAGAATTCTGATTTTTTATTTTTATAACCAGTCAATTTCATATATTTTTTATACTTACCTTATTTATTATAAAAATAAGTAAAATAAATCATTATATATATATATATATATATATATATATATATATATATATATATATGTATAGAATGAACTTGCAATGAAACATTTTTCAATTTTATAAGTATTTATAATTAATATATTTATAAAATAATATTTGTTCAAAAAGTTTTGATGCAAAAAGTTGATTCAATCATATTTATAATCTTAACAGAAGAACTATTTTTCAAATTTAATGATTGTATAACAATTCTTACAATGTGCGTTTCATCTTAAATCATTAAAGCTTTAATTATTGTGCTTTATATTTTTGTTTTGTATTATCAAAACTTAATTTAAATATTTTCTTTGCATCCTTAAGTGGGATATTTAACATATAAATATACAAATTTAAAAACATAACATAATTTGATTTATTTAGAGGGAAAAAAATAGCAATGAAGTAGGTAATTGATTATATATTATCGATCAGGAACTACCGTATGATTCTTCCAGTTTAACAAGTGTTCATAATTAGAGAGAAAACTATATCATAAAACTTAACTGTCATGATAGTTTTACCTGATTCGAACATCATTAACTTAGGTGGATGATATACATAAAAAAAAAGTACAGATCATGAGATATTTCATTTGCAAAAAAATTGTTTTATTTAGTATTATTACATTACTAATTTTATGTTATATATAAGGTGTACATATATAACTTATAAATATGTATTTATATATTTTATTTGTCTTTATTACGTTAATATTTTAAGTTTTAGCATGATAACATGATTAGATAAAACATATGTGTAAACTTCTAAATAAAATATTATGTTAATTGCTGTAAAGTCGTTTTTGCTTTTACAAAGTCTCAATTGATTAATGTTATAAATTAAAATCCTAAAAAATATGAATATAGACTTTTGAATGATTAAGAGGTAACACGTAGCATGATAACATGTCGCTTTTTTTTTTCTTTACCACGTCTTTTTTTTATAGGAGATAATACTATTTAGTTAGGCGAAACTATTATGAAAAATATTTTTGTTTAAAAATATTCAAACTCAAAATCAATTGTTAAATTGAAACATACGATACTTGTAAAAATCTTATTTTATAGATTAAATTATAATTTTTTTTCTTAACTTATTATAAAAAATTATTTTATATTTTTTAATAGCTCTTTAATTATTAAACTTAAATTAATGTTATTCTTCTTAAACAAGCATGAAGTCATTTTTGTGTAATTTTTAGTTAAATTTCTTAATTTTTATAAAGATGAATTTAATGAAATATATTTCATGTTTTAAATCAATAAAAAAATTTAAAATTGTGTTCTAAAATTGAAAAATTACCAAGAATATTAATAACGTTAATTTAAATTTAAGAATTAAAAAAATAAAATAAATGTTTTTAAAAAAATAAAAGACCAAATGAATTTTTACATAAGCACAATCAATTATCAAATTATTTGTATATATTATGTTCATATATAAGAATTTAATTATAATACTTTGATAGTATTTTTTATACTTTTATTCAATCATAGATTATTATATATAATCAATTTATTAAATTTTATAATAATTAATTCAAAAATTATATTTAAAATAGTTTATGATATATTAACAGAGTATAATATGATAAAAATAGAATAAATTTTAATTATATTTAATATTTAATGTACACTAAATAACAAACTAGACATTATTATCTTAAACAATTTTTTATTTATGTAGTTATTTTTTTAAAAATTTTATAATATTTTTAAATTATAATTATTATTAAAATACGTTAAAAAATATTTGAATAATAACTTTTTCAAATAACTATCATAACCTCTCAAAATTGACGTTCCAAGTTTCTAAAGATCTGTTAATCAAACATTTACTTATAAATTATTGATTCTAATGACAGATATTGTCAGATACTAAAAATGAATTTTTTTTTTATAGGGAATGAAAATAATAAAATAATGATTTTGATTTTGTAATATGGGGTGTTGTATAGGTTTTAAAAATAAATATTTTTTTAGTAAGAGGTAATATATAAAAATGAGTTTGAAGTAATTTATTCCTATGTGTGTGTATCCTTTTTGTACAGAGAGGGAATACGTATTTTTATAAAAGACTTTTAAAAAATAAAAAATATTAAAAAAATATATATTATCATCGTTTTAGTGTCTGTGACGTGACAATTATTACTGATTTGTAAAATTTTTGTGGTACTTCACCGTTAAAATTTTCTCCCATCCCTTTAACCAAACATATTGTTAGTCAAGAGAATTACATTTTTTTTTTTTGGTGAATAAAGAAATCATCGGTCACAACATTTTTTGGACAAATTACATAGTGCATGCCTAGTTGCAATTTCCACGTACATTCTTACTAATTCATCGCTCACGGCATTCACAGGCTCCAGTGATTTCCTCATCAATTTGTATACCATTATAATGCCTATTATTTTTATTCGAAGATGTAAATGTGCTTGTCGATATGTTACAATTTAATGTCTATGGTTAAATTCTATGTTCCATAAACAACAGATAAGACAGCAATGGCAGTTCACCATTGTATTAACGAGGAAAGAATTTAGTTACAGTAATTTTGTTGATGGAATCACTGATATTATACAATTCTTTGCTGGTCAGCTTGTTGTCCTTTATTCTATTACGTTCAAGAGGGGGAGGCAAGTTGATTCAAGGGTTGTTGAGGTAAAACACAACTGTTGCTATTGTAGGTCTATCATTTAGATCTTCCTCAACGCATAACAAATCAATGTGATTTGCATTTGATGACTTCTCGAGAATAAGGTCCTCCTTTGTTAGGATCCAATAGTTCCAATGGCTTTTGCTCTGTCCATTTCGTCCAAGCTTATAATCTCCATGTGTACGTCGATGAATCAAATCATACTCTCTCACTGCATTTTTTTTTTTTCCATTAACAGAATAGAAATATAATAAATTTTGTACGTACTCTCACATGTCTCCGGATATCACCAATACCCTCTGATTCAGATTGGGGGAAAAAAGAATCTTTACATATAGCTAGAAATCACGAGGAAATAGTGCACAAGTCATATCCTAATTAGAAGGGCCACGTATATGAAATCCTGAGGAAAATCAATGTTTTTATGGGAAAGATCAGAAGTTTAACAGTGCTTCGCATTTGTCAAGCAAATTTGCAACTTGACTTTTTTCTTCTTTCTCGTAATTTCATAGAATCCTAATTGTTTTATATTTATTTTGTATACTTCCATTGTATTTTATTTTTGATTAAATATGTAACTTAGTCTAATGTGATTCTCAATTTGATTTTCATACAAAAAAAAATTATTAAATTGATTCATATACATCTATACTTATAGGAACCAAATTAATAATGCATTACATGTATGTGAACCAAATTAAAAATGTATTAAAAATTTAACAATTAACATATGATAGTATGCATAGATATTGATTTAATAAATATTTAGGTATATGAATCAAATTGAGAATCTAAAACATAGGTAAAGACTAAATTATATATTTAATATATATATTTTTACATTATATTTATTAAAAAGATATAAAAATCAAATTCAATATAATATATAACAACTCTCGTAAACTCACTTGATTATATAATAACATGAGAATAAACAATAACAACTCTTAGATTAAGAGTCGCACTAATAGATTATTAAGATTAAAATTCAATTATAAATATCTTTTATGACATCATTGTTGTTACCACCACTACTATTGTTATTATCACACCTATGTTGTCCCACTACCATTATCATTATCCCAATAGAAGATAAGTAGTAATAACGACAATAACAACAATAACATTGATTTTTTATTTTAATCTTAATCGTCTATTATTTTGAATTTTAATCCAATAGTGATTATTATTTCTAATCATATTCATCATAACTAATTGATCTTATAGAAGATATTATAAAAAAAAAAAGTTATTTTTGTAATCTTTCAAAAACTACTTCCAACAAATTGACATGAAATGGAGTTATTTTCATAGAGTTATTGTTTCTCTTTTTTATTTTTTTTAATTTCTTAAAAACTTAAATAATTTTTTATAACATAAATAAATAACAGAGTAAAACAATAAAGGTGGTTAAGAAATAAATAATAAATAATAAATAATAATAAAATAAAACATAAATTATATAATAAAAATAAAAACGTGTTTGAGAAGAAAAACCTCATTAAAGATGGTTAAGTAGGTAGAGGTAGCATATGAGTCGTTTGGTCCTGCCTAGGCTACATTTTTATTGTCCTCAATCGGCCAGGCCAAATTAACCTATTTTTTTTAAGTATTTTGTAAAAAAAAATTCAAATATCAGATCAAAAATAGATGAGGTAACTTTGGAGTTTTTTTATCAACTCAACTAAGCCTATCAAACTGAGCAAAATTAATTCAATTCTTTTTCGTATTTCATATTTAACGATTTAATATAATCTAGGTTATTGGACTATTAAGGCAAATTAGTTTTGTCAATTCTACAACAAAACAACTTATAAATACTTTCCATTTATAATATAGTTATTTCAAAAATATCTTATTTTTAATTTCTATTCTTACAACATGTCTCATTTAACTCTATTTCTATTTGTAAACAAAATTATCTTAAAATCTTGTATTGTTTCTATTTTTCTCTCCATCATTAATTATTGAAGGGAAGAAACTTTTTCTCTCGGCCAATTATACTACACAAAGAATCTTTCTTCTCTTTTTTGCTCTCCATCAACTAATGACAACAAGGGAACCTTCCATTTCTTTCTTCTCCCCGTCCTTCTTCACGGTTAAAATTTCTTCCATCCCTTCATAGTTTTAGTGAAGAGAATTACATAGTGCATAGTTGCAATTTGCAGAGACATTTTTACTGATTCACCACTCACAGGTCCAAGTAATTTCCTCGTCAATTCTTATACCGTTATAATCCCTATATAACATTAACAAACTTGTTTCATTTTGTCGACCATACCTTTTTCTGCGCAATTGTTTGATAAAATGTAACACTTAATATCTACTTACGAAATTCTGAATTATATGGTGGATTTCCAAAACGTTATCGTCCCAAATAAGACAACAAAGACTGTCACCATTGTATTAACGAGGAAAGAATTTAGTTACAGTAATTTCGTTGATGGAGTCACTGGTATTATCCAATTCTGTGTTGATCGTCTTGCTGTCTTCTATTCTATTACTCTTAAAATATCCTGGTTCACGAGGGGGAGGCAAGTTGATTGAAGGGCTGTTGAGGTAAAACACAACTGTTGCCATTGTAGGTCTATCATTTGAATCTTCCTGAACGCATAACAAACCAATGTGAATGCATTTGATTACTTCTTCTCGGGAATAAGGTCCTCCTATGTTAGGATCCAATAGTTCTAGTGGCGTTTGCTCTGTCCATTTCGTCCAAGCCTACAATCTCCATGTGTCAATGACTCAACTCCATACTTTTTCTTTTCCATTTACAGAATAGAAATAGAATAAATTTTGTACTCACATGTCTCCGGATGTCATCAATACCCTCTGGTTCAGAAGAACAGCCTTTCCTCTTTCCATTAATTATCTCTAGAACCATAACTCCAAAACTAAACACATCAGATTTTATAGAAAATTTTCCATGCATGGCATATTCTGGAGACATATAGCCACTGGATATAAAAAGATAACAAAGTTTGTTTAGTGAGCATCAATGACAATGATTGATATTGATAGATAAAATAGGATATAAGAAAGTGAATGACACATGAATGAAAAACTTACTATGTCCCTACAATTCTACCCGTACTTTCTTCAATTTGATCCAAAGCAACAATTCTAGCCATGCCAAAATCTGAAATTTTTGGATTCATATTATTATCTAACAAAACATTACTAGGTTTTAGATCACGGTGAATTATTTTGAGACAAGAATCTTCGTGTAGATATAAAATTCCTCGAGCAATTCCTATGATGATCTTTTGACGTTGAGACCAAAATAATAATCTTCGCTTCTTGATATCTAAAAATATGTCAAATTATTTTGAATAGTCATTTTCCGTTCAAATCAGAATGAATTTTTATAAAAATCATTCCTTTTGCAAGACACATCTCTTGCTTGATGTCTAATTTAGTTTAGAAGTACCGTACCTGATAAAAAATAATCAAGACTCTTATTTGGCACATACTCGTAAATGAGTATCTTTTCATCATCTTCTAAGCAAAATCCTAGTAATCTCACTAAATTTCTATGTTGAAGTTTAGCTATTACTTGAACCTCATTTTTAAACTCTACTGCACCTTGCCGGGAGCTTCCAGTAAGCCTCTTCACAGCTATTTCTTGTCCATCTGAAAGAATACCCTGAAAAGTATAGAAATAGTTAATGGTAAATAAGTACACTATGCCGTTGATATTATCTTTTGATATGGTACTAGGTAATGTACTTACCCTATAGACCTCTCCAAATCCGCCTTTGCCTATCATGTTTTCTTTAGCAAATCTGTTTGTTGCAGCTTCAATTTTGGCTAATTTAAATCGCAAGGACTCCAAACTGGTACTGTCATTCCCAACTACAGCAAACAAATTTGAATTCTCTAAGTTCACTAAAGAAAATGCTTCTTCAAGTTTTGAAAAACACAGGTGTATTTTTTTTTCTTCCACATTACAGCTTTCTTTGAGAATATCATGTTGATTCTTTGTTTCTTTTCTATGTAAAAAGAAGCAGCAGCCCAAAGCTAGAAGCACCAGTGAAACAACAATTGGAACTACGATCACAATTATTGTTAGTGTCTTCTTTTTTCTTTTCCCTGCATGAATATCAATACCTTGCATCATTTCTATTTTGCAGCAAGAATTATTAGATAACAATCACGCAGTAGCTAAATAATATATTGCTCATAACTGGTGGGAGTATTATCTTTTGAGCTATTCCTCTTGAATGATGAAGGGAAAGAAAATAGAGCTCGGTTGACATTAACATGCATAATGAATGGCTGATAGAAAAAGTGTTCAGAATGAATGTGTTGTTGTTGTCAAAGCCCAATAGTTCCTAGACAACTGATGCTGTTTCAACTCGACCAGTTAGGATATGTTCTAAATGATATATAAAAAGCCGCTACATTCTAAACACGACACCCTTCACGTCATATTACTATTCTATCAACGATTATCATTTTTTTTTTTGCTAAATTACTTTTTTATTTATTTTATTCAATCTAATCCTTTTATTATTAAAAATTTTAATTTCATATTTCAATTTTTAAAATCGACCCAACATTACTTTTTCCGTCTAATTAAGGCAGTCAGAATACTCATGAAATAAATTTCGAGTACGACTGGTGACTATTTTTACCTCCACTATCATAATTGTATTTTAAATTTTAAAATATTAATAAAATATTATAATTAAATAAAAAATATATAATTTTGAAATTATGACAATTAACCGTCATTATAATAAATTTACAGTACAAATTTGAACTGAAATATAAATTGCTTTCTCAAAACAACTCCATCAAAATCAATTCTCAAGAACCTGGTTGTACTTCTTCTATTATTATTGAACAGCAAAGATGAAAAATTACGGCTTCTAGTGAAATCCCCAATTCTCCCAAAGAAATTGTGAAAATTCTAATCACGACGGCAAATCTGGCTGCCAAGCTCCATATGGTCAGCCCCACTGCCTCCTCCTCGATCTAGCTCGCCACTCTGCTTTTTTACGAGGCTTGCTCCAATTGCAATACTAAAACCTCATTTTTATTTTATTAATTATTAATAAATGGTTTAATTATTTTATAATTAAATAAATAATATTTTGAAAAAAATATAGATTGAATTTTAAATTAAATTTTAATTAATTAAAATAGATTAATTAAACATGGTAAAAGTTTTAGTTCTATATCAAATAACATTTTTTTTTTATATAAAGGAGTGAGATAGCTTTAATTTCACTTTCATATAAATCTTCTCTTTCTCTTATATAATGAGTTGGACAGCAAATAAAGAAAGATAAGAAAGTTTTCAAAAAAAAATATAAAAATTTATGCAAGGTTGTGAAACCGTTTGTTTAGATCTTACATGAGATGTCAATTATAATTATAAAATTCATTTTGCAAGTATACAAAGGAGTGACTAAAAAAACTAAAAATTGATCTTTGGAGTAATAATAATATTTTCAATTATAATAAATGATGAGGTTTGTGAATCTTTTACCTGTGGACACATGTTTTCAAATTTAAATATATTTTAAATTTATTTTATTAGTATTATTAAGTATAGCAGTAGAAAATGTCACAGCAACTCGTGACAGCACACCGAGCATGAGTTACGCATCTAGAGTCATGGGAGAATGCAATCAGAGTGGTAATCGAAGACTGCTTTGCACATGGCGTAGTTTGGGCAAACATCAACGTGGTGCTCCAAGATGTGAATGAAGCAATTGTAGCTGTAGCACCAATATGACGTCATGTGAATTCATTTTTCTTCTCCGCAAGAATTGAGTTTGAGCAAGAGAGAAAATGAAATTTTAATTTTTTTGGTACATGATGAAGAAAAAAAAAGCAAGGAAGAAAGATACTAAGGGGCAAAACTAAATCATAGCTTAAAGCAGCCAAAAATGTCGTTGGAGGCGAAGACCATTGGTGATTCTAGGAGTGTTGTGAGATCTCCATCATGCTAAAGTGTCTACAACTATATTTTATTGTTATTTTTAATTCTTAAAATAAAATTATAATGATAGCGGTTAAAAGTTAGTTTAATTTAATGGAAATTGTAAGATTGGAACTATATTGAAAGAAGTAATTTAGGTATATTTTTTCTTTTTAATCTCTCTTCCTGTTTGGATCTAACCTGGTGAAGCATATGGGGAAGGACTGTTGGGAAGTGGCGGCGGCACCCCAGGAGGCGTGATGATGTGTGCCTTGTGGAATGGATATAATTCGTATCTAATAGAACAACTTGGATATAATATTATTCCCCCAGATTTTCCTCTGCAACAACTGGTTGGAATTTCTGCTATGGCATCGCTAAGACACCAGCTGCAATTCTCTTTGGACAGGTATGGGAGGCACCAAGCGGAGCCATACAGCTTTTGGTTGTCTGTGATGTTCACAGACTTATCAACCGATTTATTTGAAGCACTTGCTGCCTCACTTCTCAAATCGTTCATCATATCCCACAATATATTGTTGAAGTGCCCAACCTGACCCACATAATCCTCATCATTCATGAACGATATTTGAGGACTTTCCTCCACGGTGGAGAAGAAACGACGATCAGAGTAGCGTACGTAGCATACTTGGTACCACACTATGGCTTCTTTTGCCACTGTGCACAGAGATGATATGAGTTTGGCAGCTTGTATCACGCATTCTTCACATATTTTTGGAATTATGTCTCTTGTACAAAGGAAGCTACCATACACTGTGTATGCAGAGTCTTGGCTAGCTACTGTAGTGTTGTAGAATCTAGCATTGTTGGTGCCATTGGAGGATAGCCAAGCTAGGAGTGTTTTGACGTTAGAACGGTAAGCGCTATAGGCAGCAAAAGTGCTGTTCCTTGTGCAGTTATAGTAAGCTTTGGGACCTTCATGGATAGCTGCTTGGATGATAGGAGAGGGAGAGCAACCAACAAAGAGGGAAAACAAAGTTGGGAGCACAATCAACAAATCAAAAGAACCCATGGTGAACAAGGACCTCATGTGCAAACAAACCATGGCTATACAGGGGTGGCACATGCATCTGCTTCTTTATAATCTTTTCAAGTTAGATTTGAAGCCTGATTATAATATAATCATCGTGCTACTATTTTCATATATTTAGTTACCAAACGCACTTGTCAAAAGTAACAAACCACTTTCTTCGCGCACTGCAATTATGGAGACCATCTTGGTTGATTTTGTTTAAGATTCCCACGTACAACACTGAACCGAGCTAACATTTTTGAAACCCGTTAATATCACATCTAATAGGATATAATAACTAAAATTAATTTCAAGTAATGCTACCAAGTAATATCTAATTTTAGGAACATGAAAATGTTAAAATATTAAAAAAATAACAAAACATTACCTTAGAGAAAGCACTCGAATGAATGAGTTGTGAGAATTTAAATAATATATATAATCGAAGTGTTACGTTTTAACATTAAAAACATATTACTTCAGACGTTGATGAAAATACTTGGAAGGATCGTTGCTGTTTTGGATTTTATGTTGGCTAATATTTGTGTGTGACATTTTAAATTGTTAAAGAAGCTATATTTGGATATTACAATTGGCATTTCGTAGAATTCTCAAAAAATGAGTGGTGTCTAGTCTGTGACCTTGCTCAGTTACTCTTACAATAGTGGAGGTACATTGGTACATGCACGTGCCTGAATTTGGTTGATCATCCCATTCTCTAAAAAAGCAATGTATATTTTCATTCCGCCTCAACTTCAACATGCAAATATATTCAATTCATTTTTCAGTGGTGCTTGTGACATTAAGGTGGTTTTGAGGTTTGTCGTGACGTTAAGGAATCTCTTTCCGGATGGACCCAACACTTCATTTGTGTAATTCTAATTCCATGGTCCTTCCCTTTGTCATAATTGTGTTCATTTTGCCGACCATGTTTTCTGACCCTACCATTATATATTGCTTCACAGTACTGACTGAATGCAAAACAAATCTGCTCCCTTAATCCCTTTTTCATTTATGAAATTGAATATTTAATTAAAACGTTGCTGTGTCAATGTCAATATTCAGAATGTCCTTACTATTCCTATTCTAGGTTGTGCATCTAATTGAGGATCGATTATAATTGAAATCTTGGATTTCCAAATCTTGACGATTTGTTCCCATTACGTTTATCAGAAGGTTAATTAAGTTGTATGTTCCGTCAGAATCCTTGATGGTCATGTTGTCCACTATTCGGCTTCGCATAAAATAAGTTAGTTAATTTGTTGAGGTGATAAACCAATGTGGGTCCATTTGATGACATCCTCTTGGTGATAAGATCCTTCCATTTCTAACGGAGTTTGGTTTATCCATTAAGTTATGTATGGATTCAAGTTTTTAAATAATTAAATTTTATTTTGCAAACTGAGATTATAAAAATAATTCTCTCGTTTCTTTTATTTCAAATTGAGACAAAACATAATATTTAATAGACCCAACTGAAAATATATATGGAGTAGCATATCAATCTGCTTTTCATAATCTTATTGAACTTACAATTGCCTAGTGATTAAAATATAACTTTAGTTTGCCTTAAATACGTTACTTTCTCAAATTTGAATTAATTTTATTGTTTGTTCTTTAAATTTAGAATTATGTTTTTTAATTTTTATATTTTTAAAATAATCAGATTTAATTTTTTGTCTTACATAATTGACTACAAATCATCATCTATTATATATTAAATCGAAAATTGAATAATATTATTAATCTTAAAATTTTTCTTTTAATAGTTTTCAATTTTTTAGTATACATGTGATAAATTATCACTTATAATTCATTTGTTATGTAAAAAAAATTAAAATTAATTATTTTTAAGATGTAAGAACTAAAAAAATAATTTTTAATTTGAGAAACTAAAAATAAAATTAGTCTAAATCTAAAAGATTAAAAACATATTCCACCAATTTTAATTACATAAAATAATAAAATTAATAAAAAAATTTACACATGCATAAAATATTTTTTTTATTTTTTATATTTTTTGTTTTTTACTATCATAACATATACATATATATATATATATACCTGAGCACGCGCACATATGTCACATTCATATATATGTAGTCATACTCACACACACATTCATATGCACTCCCACTCACCCACCTACCCAATAATGTTATTGAAAAATAAAATGATATCTTATTGAACCCTAGTGTAGTAGTCCTTTGTACCATAGTCATATTTCAAATTATACCTAGCTATATCTATTCTAGTTACATATCATACACATGTGTAGTCATGGCTTGATGGATGTTATTAATTCAGAATTTGGTTTGGGGATTTCGGAGACTGAGACGATTATTCTTGTAATGTGTATCTTGTAATGTCTTCCTTTTTCTTCCTTTTTCTATGTTCTTTACTTGTAAAAATAAATTATTACTTTATTTTAATTTAGCTTGCGACTATTTTAATTAATATTTTTTACTGTGTTGCGATTATAATTTAACTAAAACCAAAATAATTAAAAGAAATTATATTAATTATTTTGAAAAAAAAAACAGATTTAGGTAAAGTAAAGTATGTGTATAGGAATTTAAAGCAAAATTAGTAAAAATAATAAAAATGCTATTTAGTAAATATGTATGAACTATTGTTTACGTATGAACTATTGTTTATGTATGAAAATAATTAGGTGAATGTAAGATTAAATTAATTAACTAAAGATTATTAGGTGTTGGAGTATTTAAGTTATTTACACTATTTAGTTGAACTAATTGGTAGGTAAATAATTAGAATGAACAGAGTTGTGTCTCTCTCTTTTTTTCTTGATTTTTTATTGGGCTATCAGTAATTCCTGAAGTCCAAACCATTATGTAGGTGTTACTTTTTTCTTCCTGCTGGGCTGGTTGGTTTGAGCCCAGATCCATGTGCTACGTTAGGTGCCATTAAAGACCACCTTTGCATCTAAAACTTTAACCATTGGATTTAATTAGTAGAAGAAAACCACTTCTTCTCTCCAACTTAGGTGGATGTCTTTGTGAAGTGCCTAGCTAACAAGTTGGAGAACACAAGTGCAGTATCCAATTTCCTGCGCAGGTTGGTGAAAACCTGATTTGGAACAAATTTGGATATGTGTTAGAGCTGAAGATTGAGCCCAAAAAAATAAAAACAACCTAATTGGGCTAACATATAATGACAATGAAGAATGGAGTGGAAACGGCCCACACTTGCTTTGTTCATCAGGGACAACTTACTAAAAGGTTAAGTACATCGTCCTTTTTACGGAATTTCGAGTCAGGGAATTTTGAAATTCAGCAACGCCATATTTTACCAAGTTTCTTTTAAACGAATTGCTCGTTGTGCCTCTTCTCATAAATAAGTATTACTTAATTATTATTTTTTCTTATTTTCTTTATTTTATTTTCTTCTCATCTTTATTATCACAGCAATAATATTATATTGTTGATTTTAATATATAAAAGTGACTAATAGTAAAAGAATAGAAAGATAAAACGAGAATAGAGGCAGTACATTTATATTTATTTTTATTAAAAAATATTAAATTAAGATGATAAATTTATTTATTAATATTTTTATTATAAATATATTTTAAAATTATTACGTGAATTATTTATACTTTTAGTTTTCATCATTGTGTTAATTTAATTTTTTATTGAATATTCATTATTAATTATTTTTATTTTAATATAAATATTATAATATTAAAATAATATAATATTAGTGATGTTGTGAAAAAATAGAAGAAAATAAGATAAAAAATAAAAGGCAAAAACAATTGTATTTTGTACTTATTGAATAAAAGAATATATTAAATAATAAATTATATAATTTATTTATAATTTTTATTATATACATTTATTATTTATTATTTTTAAACTAAATTTAACACTAAATAAGTAAAAATACAAGTAATTCATTGACTAATATTATATATAATATAATGTTTGTATTATGACTAAATTAAACCAAATGATTCAATGATAAAAGAAAAAAGAAAAAAAAAAAGTCATGAATTTTAATATCACCTGCGACAAACGAAGAAATATGGCTTCACGCGCAACAACCATAGGATGTGTGGGGAAGCTCGCAACGCAGCAGAAGTAGAATCTCAGGAAGCAAGTAAGTTGCGATACCAGTCTTGAACAAGTATTTTGTGATGATTCTGCTGTTTCATCTATCTTTTTTAAGCTTCTCCAATGCTAAACACTCAGCAGTTACTCAGTTTTTCTCTGAAAACTTGTCCAACCCCTCTTTCTTTATTATGTCGTCATATTTATAGGCTAAAGTGGCAAAAGTGGAGAAGATAGGGAGCCGGAAGAAAATTTTTGAAGATTTCTTTTTTGTTTTCCTTTTTTATTTTTTACTTTTTATGTCAAATTGTATTGTACTGTAATCATCCTAATGTGTGCTTTTTTTTTTCATGTGATTTGATTTATTTTGTGTAAATGCACAGCCCATTATTTGAAATGTGTTGAAGGAGCCCAATTTATTTATTTTTCATAATTCTGAGTTTGTCTAATAGGTTTAGAATCTTAACTGCTTTTTTTTTTATCATTTAAGTTTGCGATTTAGATTGCTCAGTTTAATTTTTGGTGTAAGAAAACATAAGCTTAAAGCTTCCAAACCCGAACTAAATTTAATTAGTCTAGTTGAAAGTTGATATTCTGTCTCGGAAGTTAAAATTACTCTTTGAAACACATCTACTAAATTACATTATTTTTTTATACTAGATAGTACATTAATATTTTATTTTTTATATGTGATCTGGTCAATTGGAGGATGTCATTACATATTGCATGATGGAAACAGAGGATGTGCTTCCTACACAATTCATTTTATACACACAAAACTGCACTCGGTGATACGTTCAAATTCTCTTCATTGCGTCTACAAGGTGCCAAATTGAGATTTTAAAAACCTTATTTCAACTACTCTGCTCAGCTATGCGAACCTTGCTTTCTCCTATTTAATTCCTTTCAAAATATGTAGCAGGTCTCCATGCTCATTGTGGATATGTAGTATAAATAATTTAGAACTTTTATAATTAGGAATTTACTTGAGATACTGATTGAACATATGCGTATTTATTTCCTTCTTGGTATTAATCTTCTTGACGGTAATTTGTAAAATATGAACTTTAGATTATATTGGTATTTTGTCAATTTTGTAAATTTGAGGTATGATGTGTCTGTGATTGCAAGAGCGTGGTTGATATCAAATTTTTTCAGCAGTGACAATGGTCGGTGACTGTTAATGTGAATGCTACATTTTAAACAGTATAATGATTGAGATAAGCGAGGAATCCCAATTATGTAAAATTTGACAACATTTGGAAAGATAAGGTTAAGGATTCATCAAACAAGTATGTTCCTTTTCTTTTTCCCCTAAAAAGGCAACCCCTATAGTACTATCGAGGGTAAAATTGACTCACTGTCATTAAATTGATAGATTCATAGTTTGAATCGCTTGAAGATTCCAATCCAATTTTGCCCACAATGTCCTCCATTTTTCTATGTTGTTCAGTAGGCATTGGTAAATCGACTGAAGGATTATTGAGGAAAGAAACAACTTCTGCCATTGTGGGTCTGTCACTGGGGTCTTCCTGTACACACAATAAACCGATATGAATGCATCTAATTACTTCATTCTGAGAATATGACCCTTCCAGTTTAGGATCCAATAGTTCCAATGGCATTCGGTCTCTCCATTTTGTCAAAGCCTGCAATTAATAAATGTCCCGTAATCAAACCAATGTCGTTATCATCTCCACTCATATAGCATCTATGTATATGAGATAAGATTTTCGGCAATGAATTAGAATACTCACATATTTCCGTATGTCATCAACACCATCTGATTCAGAAGGAGAACCTTTTCTTTTTCCACTGATTATCTCCAGGAGCATTACTCCAAAACTATACACATCAGATTTTACAGAAAATTGACCATGCATAGCATACTCTGGAGACATGTATCCACTGTACATACAACTTTTATTAGTGATAAAATTTATAAAAAAAAGGAAGAAAGTATTACATAGATAAGATCTTTTTAAATTGATCAATAATTAGGTACCAACAAACTCTATTCACAGGGTAACTAAGAAATTGCAAGTAGAAATTGAGAAAGATAAAACTTACTAAGTTCCAACAATTCGGTGTGTATTTTCTTCCATATTATCAGTAGCAACAATTCTTGCTATACCAAAATCTGAAATTTTTGGATTCATGTTACTGTCTAACAAAACATTACTAGGTTTGAGATCACGGTGTATAATTTTAAGGCGAGAATCTTCATAAAGATAAAGAATTCCTCGTGCAATTCCTTTGATAATCTCATATCTTACAAACCAATTTAATTGTCTTCTCTTTTGGGGATCTGCAGGGTAAAAGAGTTTTGTAAGATTTGAACGTTGTATTTAGTTATTCATTTTAGAAGAACATGTATCTATTTAACTTAAAACAGAATGTAATCATAGAAGTACTCACCAAATAGAAAGTAATCAAGACTCTTGTTATGGACATATTCATAAATGAGTATCTTTTCTTGTCCAGCCAAACAAAATCCTTGTAATTTCACTAAATTTCTGTGTTGAAGTTGAGCTATAACAAGAACCTCATTCTTAAATTCTACTTCCCCTTGCCCGGAGCTTCCCAAAAGCCTCTTCACAGCTATCTCTTGTCCATTTGAAAGTACACCCTGTGTAACATAATGAACCAGCTATTAACTACAATCCAATCTACAGTAAGCGTACAAAATTTACTGCAACATCCTCTTCTGTTTTATGGTACTAATGTCACCTTATAAACTTCTCCAAATCCACCTTTTCCAATCATATTTTCTTTAGCAAACTTGTTTGTTGCAGACTCAATTTCGGCAAAGTCAAACCACAAGGATTCCAAAATAGCAACTTCATCCCCAACTGCACCAAACAGATATGATTTTATAAGCAACTTGGGAAATAAAATAGTGCCTCTTTTAATCATTTTGTATTATTAAATTAACACATTACAGCTTTCTTTGAGAATAGTCTCGTGATTCGTCCTCCGCCTCCTGCTTAGGAAACAACTGCAACTCAGGGACAAGAGCACCAGAAATGCAACAACTGGGACAACCACAAATAATACTGATACTGAATGTTTTCGTTTTCCTGCATTAACATGAATACCTTGTTATGTATCATTGACATGGATATGGATTCGTGTAAAATTGATGCTTAAAAGGAGAAAAACAGTAGTTAATGATTATTCCAAACCTGATGGTGGTGTGTCCGAAGTGAGTAGATGGTAAAATGGATATAATTCATATCTAACAGAACAACTGGGGTAAATAACTCTCCCTCCAGTTTTTCCTCTACAACAGGTGGTTGGAATTTCTGCTATGGCATCGCCGAGACACCACCTGCAGTTGTCCGAGGAAAGGTAAGGTATGCACCATTCCATTACATATAGCGTTTCGTTAGCTGTGGTGTTCACCGACTTGTAGTCATACCTGGCAGACCCAATGGGGGCATTTGCTGTTCGATTTCTTACATCGTTCATGGTATCCCAGAGTATGCTGTTGAAGTGGCCAACCTGTCCCACATAGTCCTGCTCGTTCACGAACACAAGTTTTGGACTCTCTTCCACTGTGCTCAAGAAATAACGATTCGAGTAATGCACGAAGCAATTGTCAGCCCAGAGTATGGCTTCTTTTGCCACGGGACACAGTTTTGGAACTGCCGTGGTTAAGTTTGTCACGCACTCCTTGCAGCTTTGTTTCCCGTCTTCAACTCTGATCATGAATAGGCCGCACGTGAAGAAGCCATAGACAGTGTTGGAGGAATCGTTGTTGTCTGTAACGGAGGTGTTGTAGATTTGAGCAGTGGTTGTGGCGTTGGAGGAAAGCCATGACAAAACAGTTTCCAGGTTGGTTTGGAAGGTGCTATTGGGTGCGTATGTGCTTCTGCTTGAACAGTTATAATAAGGTGGTGGCGGCGGGTAAGATATATATGTAGCAGTGGCATCTTTGACGAGTGTGATGATGGATAAGATAATTGGAATTAGCAGTGCTGAAAATCTGCAGGAATGCATGCTTTGCTTTCTATTGTGAAACGGAATAGAATTAGGAGGAACTTCAACTCAGCTCCTTCCTATATTCAAAAACAATGATGGACAGCAATATAGTCAAAACTTTCATCATTAAAATATGAAAACTATTTCAACTTATGATTCACATGCGAAGCTAGTCTTTCAAAGTACCGAGTAAAATTGAGACCGCAAGAGGAATTCTATTTGTATATAACAATAATGTTAACTCTACTTAAAACTGTCAATCATTATTATATCCTCAATGCTTAGTATGAATTCGACTTTCCTTTCATACAAAATGGTCATAATGTTCTCGATCCGCGCGTTGTAACAACCCTCTTTCAAAACCAAAACAGGGGCCTACTAGAGCAGTGATAAAATATTGATTACTATAATTAATGATATGAAAGACAAATAGAGCAATATTTTATGGAGTCCTATGACTGGTATCTTGATATTACTCATACATTATTGTTAACTTCTTGACTAGTGTAACAAGTCATATAAATAATATCTCCGCGTCATGAACCGTCGGTCTCCTATTTTCTCAAACTTTCTTTCTACTGATTGTTTTGAATTAATTTACGTTCATATTTGGGTTTCATTTTATGTATTGTCTAAGTATGGATCATGCTATTTTTGAATTATTATTAATGATTATTTAAGATATATTTTAATCTATTTAATTAAGTATAAATCTAAATTCTCCAACATAATAATTTTTTTTTAATCAAATTAGTCGTGAATTTAATATAAAAATTATTCAGATTAATTCTTGTGATGGAGACAATTTTTCTCCCATAATTTCGAACCATTTGTTTGAATAATTAATGGTTTTGAATTTCTCATCAAACAATAAAGATGGTTTCGTGATCATAGAATTATTTATCAACGTAATTGCATTGCCACCCTCCAACAAAATGGAGTTGTAGAATGCAAACCCGTGGATTTTCTTGGCGTTGGAAGAGCTCTTCAATTTCAAACAAATTTGCCTCTTTTCCTTTTGGAGTACATGTATTCTTACCTCTGCATATCTTAAACACGAATTCCCTACTCACATTCTACATGTGTTAATTGGATCATATTGACCTCATAAACCAAACTAATTAAATTGGTTCATTTTAATTTAAATTCAAACCTAATTTATATTCAAAAATTAATAGTAAATGGTTTGGTTCTTAAATTTATCTTTTTCAACTCAAATCAACCTAATCATTTTTTTTACATTTTAGATAAATATGTTTTAAACTTTTGTACTTATTTTTTATTTTTTATTTTTCTTATTCATTCATTTTAATTTCTTATGATCTTGTCTAGTGTAATCAATTATCTTAATTTAGTCATATTTAATATGTAATTTTTTATCAAATTTTTAAGTTAAAAAACTTAATGAGATATATAAAAATTTAAATATTAAATAAAATTACTATTTAGTTATTAAGAACAAAAAAAAATAATTTTATACTACAATAACATAAAAAAAATTAAAATTTTATATAGAATAGACAATAATTAAAGATAAAAAATTTAAAATATTTATTTTATCATAACTCATTTATCTGAATCAAACTAATCAAATCTTAATCAAATTGATAAAAAAAATTAAAACCCGAATAAATTCAATCTAATTAAATATAATCAATTTAAATTGAACTTTACCTTAAACTCAAACCAATCCCACATGTAAACTTTCTTAACTCTTCAATATAAATTACCTTATCAAATTTTATTTAGAACTCTTCTACCATATTTATTGTTTCGCATTTTTTTTAAAGTAATTGTGTCGCATTTTCAAATATTTATATTTTATTAAAAATATGAATATTTACAATAAATTTGACGAACAATCAAAACTCCGGTATATTCATCGGTTATCCGAGAAGAAGGATATGACATATATGATTTCCAAACTGCATGAGGAAATGTAAGTACTATTTAGGCTGTTCTATTATTCATGTGATTCCTTTGAGTTAGCACCGTATCAAAATTTACTAAACGTTCTTTTTCTTTTTTGGTATCTATAAATAAAATATGGTGTTTAAAAAAGAGTCGTATAAAGGATAAATTACTTTTGTTCACCTTGAGCTTTCTACAAGTCCTAGTCTTTTTTGTCTCTGCCCGAGGGCAACAGATACTTGCACGGGGAGATAATTTAAACTAATTGTAAACAAAAAATAAATAAATAAATAACGAGTAGGGATGAAAACGAGGTTAAAGTGTTCGTTGGGTGTTTAGAACCAAATTTATATTAACTTTAGGTTAATGCAAATCTGTTTAAAAATCTACTTAATTAACTATTTTATTTTTCTCTCACTATCCACGTCAATTAAACCAAAAATAAAAATGTTTTACGCTTACTTTTTCTTTTTTTTCTAGAAGCACCATTGACCATTGTTTCTACAAGTAGTAACATATACACGCGAGATTATCTTTTAATAAAATTGAGGTAAACAATCATGTAAGCACACGTCGTTAATATTATCTAGTCAAAAAAATAAGGCTTTAAATATCTTAAATCTTAAAAGTCTTTTAAATTTAATAGGTTAATTTAGTTAAATAATAATATTTTTATCTAATTATTAATTTACTTTTATATTATAAATTAAAATAATTATTTAGAAAACAAAACTTTTACTCCAGTCACTCTCTGAACATTTTTATATTCACCCTCTTAATTCTCTCACTTGAATGTATATTTTACACATTATTTTTTAAATAATTTTTTCAACTATTTCAAACTATCTTATTTTTATTTTTATTTATATATTTTACTTTTTAACTACCTATTCTTTTCGATCCACCATTTTTATCTTTATTTTTAAATTTAATTTTAATATTTTTAAAATGTCAATAATTAAAAATAATATTATATTATAATTTAAATTGTTCATTATAAATTTAAAATATAACTTATATATTTAAAATTATTTTTTATTATGAACTTTATTGATAACATATTTTATGTATTAGTATTTTAGCACGTGAAATATAAAATAAATTTTAAATTTATATTACTGAAATTATATTTAAAAAATTATTAGTCATACATTAATCATGTAAAATAATTTTATATTATCATTCAATCATAAATTATTGTTAATGAAATTTTTAATATAATTAATATAAAAATCAATAAATTATTTTATATGGATGATTCATAGCCTATTTTATATATTTATTATTATTATTATTAATGATTTAAACGACAATTGGAAATATTTTATGAAGACCTATTACCAACTTCTTGACTAGTATAACAAGTCATATATAACAGAGTCATATAAATAATAGTATAAGATATCACATTAAATAATAGTATAAGATATCACATTAGAATTCAAGCATTATGTCATTATGAGTTATTGTAGAAGTAAGAGAGAAGAAATTGATGTGATGAAAAGAGATAAAGGTAACATATATTTTATATAAATTATTGTATGAATAACAATTTTTTTAAATAATAATTGAATTGTTGATTTAGATTAAAGAATTAAGGATAATAAAATGATTAACTCAAACAAAAATTACAGTTAAAAAAATGTCGTAGAGGATTCGGTTTCACTTACCCTGGGTTTTTTTTTTTTTTTTTGGTTGTCAATTACCCTTCTTTGAAAATGGTTGGTTTAGATTAAAGAATTTAAAATAAAAAATAATTAGATCAAACAAAACTATAATTAAAAAAAGTCATAGAGGATCCGGTTTCACTTGCCCTTCTTTTTGGGTACATTTTTCTTACTCATTTACCCTTTTATTCATTACCTTAAATCTAAAATATACGATTAAAATTCATCTACCGACATTAGTTTGTTTCCAATAATGCTAGACTTTAATCTTTTAAGTAAAGTTTTATATTTGAGTCTCGTGGATAAAAAAAATTATACTAAATATAATTAGTCAAATTTTCTAAAAAAAGATAAGTAATCCATAAAATCCACCCATACTTTTTTTTATGTGACATGATTATCTAAAATATTAATGCTCATTTATTACCTAGAACTCACCTGCTCTTGTTTAAATTATTGATAGCTAAATTAAGAAAAAGTTAATATAGTAAAATTAACTTGGGGAATGTTAATAATATCATTAAATGTATTTTTATTTCTAAATGAAAATAGTAAAACTAAAAAAAATGTGAATGTTAAGAAAAAAAAATCAATCATAAAATAATGATGTAATAGTGATAACAGGGCATAATCAACCTCGGTGCAAATTTAGAAATAACTTAATTTTTTAAAGATTTTTCTTAAAACTTTTTTATCTAAAACTTTTTCTCCATAATAAAATATTTTTAATATCAAATAATTTTATTTTGAAAATTTTAATTTCTAATTTTATTGTTATATTTTTTTTAAGGGACGGAGATTATTAAAAATGAGTTTTTTCTTTTCTAACAATTTTTTCCATTCAAATAATATTTAAAAATCAAGCTCCTAACAATATACTTAAATAATTTAGCATCTACCAACTATGTTAGACTTAGTTGGTAGTCTTAGAATATCTATTGCATGCTTTTTGGTGCCCTGTACGTAGAGGTGTGCGCTTTAAAACTTCAATTAGACATTATGTGTGCTTGGAGAGTTTTTGTTTGATGTATCGTGTAATAACACATTATTGTATTCAGTTAACTATTTGCCATTGAGCAATATAACTATGTAGACTCTTTGCTCTGGTTACATGGACCATTTGCTATTGTTAACTATGTAAACTCTTTTATGCTTCTAGCTTTTTAATTTGAAACATATACATACATGCATGCTTTATAGCTTTAACTTGAAGGCTCGTGTTCAAGTAGAAAGTAGAAATTGACAGTAAAAATTACCGATATTGTGCTTTTTCTTTTTTTTCGCTGCATAATATTGTGCGATTGTTGGTATAAACTACCATTATTTTATTGGTTTCCATGTTATAGTTTAGAATTAATAGGTGGTATTTATTTATTTAAAATGCAAGATGTTCTTTGTGTCATGCCACGGAATGGGACTAAATTCAAAATCAAACTCTTGTGTACTGGGAATGTTACTTAGTGGGACAATTTTTCATCATACAGAAATCCTTTCTAAGCTTATACAACTACTAGGTACTATCATATATTTTAATAATATATTTTCTTTGTAACACTATTTAAGCTTCAAAACCAAACAAATACTATCCTACTGATTTTATGTTAAATCACGAATAAATAAACTCAAACTATAGCTATATAATCGAGCATAAATATTGTTTCTTTTTTTTATGAAAATAATTCTAAAAAGAGATGGTGTCTCAGTTTATAAAAAGATTCTCTAATTTCAAAAATATTTAGAAAAGATTTATATTTATCCAACTTAAAAGAATAAATAAGTGTAAAATTATTTCTAACTATATGTGAATTTTGTTTCCAATACCATTGATAGTTACTTAATAATAGAAGATAAATACATCCATGCCATGTAATGAACTCAACAATATTTTTTTTCTCTTTTCATCATCTTAATAAATCCCAATACAAATGTAAAAGAATATTTAGATTACACGACCTGAACAGAGAGTAATCACAAATCAAATACAGCAATGGATTTTTCTAAAAAAGAAAAATTGAGATCATAAAAAGTGGATGACATAAATAAAGTTTGTGTAGGGGGGTGGGTATGACAAAGAAAGACAAAGTTAATCAATTAATTACAGAACAAATGAGTGAAAATATGTATATAGTAATAGCATCCTTAACCTCAAGAGAAATAAACGGGGCATCTCTTGTCCTTGTAAGTGGTCAAGAGGGAACCATCGGGTCCCACACCCACATCACAGTTGGCATGCATCGTGTGGCGCTTGCTGTCCCACGTGGATATCTTGAATCTGATCACAGACGTCAATTCCAAGCGGAACACCACGCTACCGTCAGCCCTATCGCTCTGGAACTCCGACCAGCGCTGACTGCTAACAGTCAACGTGGCTCCGCTAAGTTCACCGTCCACCACCGTCGTGTTCTTGGGTTGTTGATAAAACGGAAAAAGTAACGGCGTGGACCCGATTTTCTGGTCCCGGTAATAAACCGCCCCGTCCAATGACTCGTAGTAAACCCCGATGTTCTGGTTGGAGTTTCGCGCGGTTACGTTGAAGGTTATCACGGCATTTTCGAACCCGGATTGTTGGGTCAGGCCCGGCATGTTGAACTCATGGATGTGAAACCTGGGCCTGTGGGGACGGAGGCTCAGCCACAGGATGAAGCTTATCAGGCCCACAATAGCGAGGAGGCCCAAAAAGGTGGCGCAGATGATCTTGGAGACCCGGGTTGTGAGGCTTTCGTGAACCCGATGGACGTAGTACCGGATGGTGTGGTGCCGTTTCAGTTTCATGGGTTTCGGGTCCGGACCACGAGCGTGGTGAATGGGTATGTGGTCGTTGTTGTGCATTTTGGTTAGTGCGATGAATGTTGGAGATGATGGATGATGCGTTTGAGAAACGAACTACGCTTGTGTTTGTGGTTTTGTAGTGAAGTTGCAGAGAGGGGAGAAAAAGGAATCAACGGATTTTGGGTTTGTTACATGGACGAAGAAAAGAATAAGAGCTTTGTCTCTTGCTCTGTATGTCCTCGTAAGTAAGAAAAGAAAACGATTTTTTTTTGTGCCTTTGTTATAGCTTTTGCCTTTTGCATCACGTTATACTTGGTTGCTTTTAAAGCAGCTACCCAAAAAATGTAAAACTCACAGCTACTTTTAAAAGACTGAGAACATGTAACAGCTAACAGAGCTAAGGTTGATTTTCTTATGAACTCAGTTTCTTTTACTTTTTATGTATGATTATTTATTTCAGAAGTTATCACTTTCTTATGAACTTACTTCCACTTAATCAAGGTTCAAAGGTTTTATCCTTTAGATGTTTTGTAGTTAGTAAAAGGTTTGGAATGGAATATTAAGACCCACATTCAGATGGAGATAGTTTTTGTTTAACTATAGGCAAGTTCTAATCTTCTTGTCCAAAGGACGATTATGCAGTGATAGAGACAGCAGCCTTATTTATACATAGCCAAGGGTTAAAGTAGAATTTGTAAGGTTCTTTATCATAGTCATGCAAGATATAATAATATAATACATATAGAAAAGGATTTAATTTTTTTTTGACAGATAGAAAAGAATATAATTAAGAATTATGGGCAATTATTAAGATTGGAATGAGGTATAAATGTTTCGTATAACGATGCATAAGGTATATATACGAATTCTAGGTAAAGCGATCAAGACATGTTTTGGGGGATATGCATGTATTGATATACATATTATATGTTAGGCTCCCATATGCATATATTTCGGTCAATTTTATATTTGTAGCATTGCCTAATTCCCAAGTCACTAATTAGGCACGAATTAAGCATTAGATAATTTTGAAATCTAGAACTACATATTTTCCTTACAATTCTATAATAGCTCATTTCAATACTCTGATGAAGATAAAAATATATGACATGATACGATATAGCTAAAAAACATCTGATGTGAGGCTCAACTATTTCTTTGTACCGGTTAAAATCAAAAGGACGTGATTGCAGTAGTCATGAGAAGAACAAAGACAATGACGCGGTGGTAAATAGGAAAGGCAATGTGGAATCTGAAGATTTTGGCAGAACACAAAGTGATATCCAGGGAAAACGATTAACTCGACAACAATGCTTTGGCAATTATACAAGTTACGGAGAATGAGGCGACATTTATAAAGATGCATGAGAGTTCAAAGTATAAAATAATTTATTTAATTATAAACTACTCTATGATAAATTTATTAATTTTTATAATAATTATTTTAAAAATTATATTAATAATTATTTATACTTAACGGTGCAAGACTGATTTTTTTTAGTATTGTTCAAAACAATCTATGGCCCAGTTGATGATAAAAGCCTGATGCTTACACCTTGCTATACAGATTTGGTTAGGTCCAATCCCATTGTTCTGCTACTAATTCCATGTCAGTAAAAGGGGCCTGCCCTCCTTTTACATTTTCGGCCTACCAGCGTTGGCCCAATAACATCACATATGCTTGTTTTTAAATTAAATTTAAAACTGGTACGTCCATGTGATTTTCTACCCTGGAGAATTTAGTTATGTTTTGCAAAAGTAGCTAAAAAATAAGTTGAAAGCCAAAAAGTTAGTTAAAAATTGAAAAATTTGTTGGTTGAAAGTTAATAATAAATAGTTAAAATATATTAAGTTAACTTATTGATTTAGTAAAATTATATGTTAAAAAAATTGAGAAATGTAGAATGATAAAAATGAATATTTTATGTAATATTTTTATATAAAATTTAATTTAATTTTATGTTAATTTGTATAATAATTAAAATATTTTAAAATATAATATTCAAAATAATATAATAAATAATATAAAAATAAAATATATATAATCTATTAACATCCCTATCTTAAAGCATAATGTTAAGATAAAATTATAAATAGTATAGTAGTTAAAATAAATAGTGTAATATAAAATGTTTAAATAATAATAATAATAAAATAAAATAATTATATTATTTATTATTATTAATATATTATATAATAAAAAATAATAATAAAAATCTTCTTTATATAAAAAATATATAAAAATAATAAAATTATACCTTATGAGCAGAAGAAACACAACAAAATATAAGAAAATTTAAGGTTACGTGGAAAAGAGTGTCATGTTAAATATATAAAAATTACATTTTTCTTATTTTCTCACTTCTATTTTTGAGAAAAAATATTTATGTTATCTGATTTTTTTAAAACTTTTTATATAAGAGGAAAGAAAATATTCAATTTTCTTTTCTTTTATTCTTTTTCTTACTAAACATCCTAACAATTCTCTTTAAATCAAACACGGATTTTTTTTTTGGCCCGATAAATTCTAAGGCGCTATTTGAAATATGAAAAGGTTTTATTTTGTATAGTTCAACATATATCACATTACGATATTAAAATGTAGTTAGAAGAAAAATGTGGCTCATATTATTGAGAGGGCACGCGTTGAATGGAACAGAGAAATAATTTCATTTTGCTCTCAATTAATAATTTTTCTTTTCTGTCGTAGCTTGTTTTCTAGAATGACTTATATTCCAGCAGTCCTTTCGCTTTCAACTTTCCCACAATCATAAGAGAACGATTATTAATAATTTGCATCGTATGTATGGTCTGTAACATGAAAACCTCTCGAGTCTTGTCCATTTTCATTAATTATGGTGCAATGTAGACCATTGCTTATAAGAGATGGACGTCTCAAATGTTGAACGAATTAACCAGTGTTATTTGCATATGCAGAAATCACGGAAATCACGGAAATCACGAACCACTGCAACTTGAGTGATGATCGATAACATGAGATTTGTGATCAAAAGAGGAAGTATGAAAAAATAGTGTTAATGTATTTTTGTTGTCTTTAATAATTATTTTTGGATAAACAACAGTCAATTTATGCTAGTAATAAAAAATCCAAGTGGTTGATTATTGAACACGAAGAAAATAAAAAAATTACATTACATCAAGTCCACTTGACCAGATCTTGAGCACACATACCCATGTCCCTACTAATTTGTTTGAAAACTTAAAACAAAGATTATATAAATACTTGAAAGCATGCAAAACTAAGTAACGTGAGACTTAAATCTTTTAAAATATTTTCATATACAAAAGAAGGAGATAATAACATAACCAAGATGAGAGATATGATTTTGGTTGGAAAGTTTAATTGCTTCAAATCGACTACAAATCATATACAGAATCCAAAACTTTTTATCAATTGTCATATGTTTTGAGTTTATAACCAACCCAAAACTTAATTATGCAAGTTGGACAACAATTGGTACCTTTTTTCATTTTAACAAATAAGCTCGTCATCGTCCCATCCCATATGATCTAATAATATATATTAGACATTTGTTGGTGGATGATGAATATGTCATTATATAAATTGTGGAGATTAAAAGAAGGGACGCTATCGTTACCCGTGCCCACCTTGTTCTGTTTCTGGTTATGGTCTTTCTGTTTATATAATCACAAACCATAGGAAATTGTATATATGGTTTTCCCTGATCGGGACAAAGGTATAGGAAAATTAATAAAAAAAAAAAAAAAAGTGTGGCAAGGCAAACACGGTGATAAGAAAGTGACCATAATAACTTTTTAAGGTGGGATTTGAACCGACCAAATCGCAGAGCATGATAATATATATATGTTATTACTGTTCATGAAATAACAAAAGAAAAGTGGTACCGTTGTATGTGTAGTTCACATGGCTTCAGGCAAATTTTTCATACTATGAATTTGAAAACATACACTAAGGCAAGTGGATTATTAATGTGTAAACCATTTTCATGGGCAAGTATTTGTGTGTGTGAAGAAAAGTTTAAACCAGGGAAGACGTTTTTTTTGTGTGTGTAAAGTAAGAAAAAACTATCAAGCTTAACAAAAATTTATAGTAAAATTTATATATTGCCTATCAATAAGAAATATTTAAAAATTAAACTTAAAAGGCACAACTTGTAAGATTCAACTAGATATACTAATGTTATTTTCATGCGCAAGAATATATTCTTACTATACTTTTCATTAAACTTAAACAATTTCTCATTTTATTGGGAATAAGGTTGAGATATAGATATTATAATTAATAAAAGTGAGTCAATAATATTTTTAATATTTTTTTACTTTTAAATTCTTAATTAGATTACTAATTAACATTTGTTATAATGATATTAGGTGTTGGCGGCCATTTCAAAAAAGGCTTACTAAATAAAGATAAAAATCAAGCTAAAGAAGGAGAATAAAAATAGGTTTAAATATAGTTTTTTTTAATTTTGGTTCTTGTAAATTTATTTATTTTTAAATAGTTTTTTTAAAATTATTTTTTTATTTTAGTCTTTGTAATTTTTTTTAGACCATATAATATTTTGTTTATTTAAAAATAGTTTCTTAAAAAAACAAATAGTAAGAGCAAAACATTCACATATTATAAGAATTAAATATAAAAAAATAAATATATTATAAGGACTAAAAATAATAACAAGAACTAAAATAAAAAAATTAATTTTATAAGTATTATTTTTAAAAAATTAATTTTACAGGAATCAAAATAAAAATATATATATTATAAATACCTTTTAATTTTAAAAATATTGATATTTCTCTACATAGTTATATATATATATAAATATAAATAAAAGTTTGCATTGGGTGGTTCTTATCCTCTAAAAGGGTGAGAAGTTGCAACCCAAGCCAACGGTGGTGGAAGATAGAAGTGGGCATTCTAAAAAGTGGTTCGTACTGGTATGACAGAGAACTGAATTTAACAACAGTTGGGTTCCAATATTCAAATATATATATATTACTATGTTTTCAATTCTATACTTTTAAGTATTTAACGTAGCGGTATACCTTGCTGTTACTCGTCACAAGGCGTGAGTTTTATCTCAGCTCACATAACTTTTGCATTTTCCTCCATCATAAGCAGAGCAGCCTGTAGTTGCGTGAAGAATTAATTGATTTGTTCAGGATGCAATTTATACCGGTTTTGAATATTGTAACCCAACTGTTGTTAAATTCAGTTCTCAATCATACTACTTCCAACCACTTTTTAGAATGCTACTTCTATCTTCCACCACCGTTTGCGTCGGTTCCAACTTCTCCGCCTTCTAGCTGATAAGAATCAGCCCATTCAAACTTGTGTATAACTCTCCGTTTGACCATTACTTCGGTATTCACTTATCTAAATTTTAAAACACTAGTTTTATTACTTTTCCAATTTTCCAATAAATACACAGCTAGGTAACAACATAGTTCTTTAAATGCTAAGTATGTTTACAAAATTAGTTTCACTTGATTGGTTAAACTAACTAAATTGTTCATTTAAGACTTAAAAAATTATGTCAAATTGATGCAATTCGATAAAAGAATTAGGTTAGGCCATAAAATACATTTGAATAGAGTTTACAAAATTAGTTTGGTTTGATTGGTTAAAGTAACTAAATTGTTAATTTAAGACTTAAAAAATTATGTCAACTTATGCAATTCGATAAAAGAATTAGGTTAGGCCATAAAATACAAGCATCAAAATTACCTCCATTTATTTTGATTTCATACTTATCACAATTTTTTACTTTTTTTTTTTTCTATTTCATTGTTTTTCTACACCTATCTACTCTAAATTTATACATAACATTTTCCAAAAATCTTTTATTAGTAGTTCATTCTTCAATTTTCTATTATCTTTTTATTTAACTCGATTCTTGTATTTTTCTTCATTTATGAATCTCACTCGTGTAATGAATATCTCGATAAAAACATTTCCCAGCTCGAAGCCTCAAACCATTATTAAGAGAAAAAAAAGTAAAAAAATATTGAATTAATTTAACTTAACTTTTAAAAATTTTAAACTTTTTTACGAATTACATACTTGAGCCAAATAAAATATTAAGAAATAAATTTAAAAAAAATGTTTTAATACAAAATATAATTACATACTTAAAATTTAAAATTAAAATTACTAGTTAAATTGAAATATCTAATTTAGTAATTTAGTAATTTAAAAAAAAAGTTATTTACTCTAAAAAAGTAATTTTGAAGTCAAAGAGAAAGTCTAGACATACAACCCCAATTAAGTAATAATCTTACGCTAAGAATCGCGATTTGCTAAAGGATAAAACAGAAGAATAGGAAAATAGAACCATCATATCATTTATCATTACGTGTCCCGTGATTAATTATCCTCTTCTTTAGTTTTCGATGTTGTGCCTTGTCTTTGTCAATCGATCATCGCAAGTTGCAATATAAATAAAACAATTTCGTGATTAAGGGACAAAATTATGAAAGTGCCATCGCTTCATAGCCGGGACCAATCCAATCCATTCACTATTTCTACCGCACTATTTCTGGCATACCAACGTTTTCGTAAGTCGTCTCAACAGTCAAAATATGCTGTATCAAAATTTTTGTCTAATGCTTTATTTTATTGCCTTTTCAGTTTCATATCTCACATTTTTTTCTTGAAACTTTATCTTGCAAATTTAACTTATAATATCATATCTACAACTGAAAAGATCTTACTAATTATTGCAATCTACATTTTGATTAAAATTACATCGTGCACAATTATATGGAATTCGAGTTGGGTAATTATAGTCTTTTTTTATTGTCTTTTTCCCTTAGAATGTAAAGTAAAATACATTTATTGAGATATGTTTAAATTATATATACTTTCCTCCTTTGAGATATAATTTGTGTTATATCAATCCATTTTAATGTAAACTAGTTTGTTAACACAGTGAACAATTGTTACTTTTTTATGATTGAACATTCCAAGAGTATTTTCTCTTTCTTTTTCTTCAACTTCTAAGATTACTAACTAATTTTGAATATCACATTATTAATTTTCAAGCTTTATTAAATGAAATGATGGAATCACTCCTAATCTTCATTTTATCTTTGAAGTCTCACATTTGTTAAAATTACAATTGTAAGCTAGTATTGATTAATTATTTAGAATAAACATTTTGAATTATTAAATATACTAATTATAGATATTATTAATTTAAGCATAGCACTTGACTAGTTAATTGTAATTTTATCAAATGTGTCATGTACTAACAAAAATAAGTTATAATATTTTTATTCATCAAGTAGTTGTTGTTATGATTTTTTTTTTCATCCCACTTTTCTTTCCTTTAATGTAAGAAACTACACAGCGATTAATTTTGAGCTATGTTGGAGTTATCTAAACTCATTCTTGTCTCTATTGTTCGTAATGTACCCATAAAAAAGAAAAACCACTGCAACAAACACCTTAACTAGACAATATAAATATTTAATTGAGATCCAATAATAATTGAGAAAATAAATTATGCATATAATAATTCTAATCATATATTTATGTATAATAAATTTATTAATTGTATAATAATTATTTTAAAATTTATAATAATAATAATTTATTATTTAATGAATAAATAATATTATTTTACTCGCTGTATAATAATTTATATCTATGACAAAACTGAAAAACATTGCTTAACTTGGAACACAAGTTTCACTGAAAATAGAAAAACGAATGGATGTGAATGTGGGCTTATTATGATATTGTTGAAAGGGGTGGCCTCCACTGCAGCACATCGCACGGTTAATATTGTTTGCGTATTGCTATTATTCTGCACGTGGATTAGTATCAACACATAAACAGTAAACCAACAAAATTCCATACACTTTTTTATATAACTCGATCACTTAAAGTTTTAAAATTTAGTAGAAATTAATTTTTAATTGTATATTAAAATATACACAATTTACTTCTATAATATTTACATTAAAAAAATAATCTTACCATTGAATACGTGAATCAATTGAATCAAATAACTTCAAATCCTAAAATCAATCCAAAAAATCCCCAATATCAATCCAATTGATTAGTGAGAAATCAATTTGATTTTATCGACAAAATAGGGATCGATAAAATCAATAAATATTTTATACCAATGTATTTTGAATTTTTTTAATAACAATAGTATGTGTGTAAAACATTAGTTATGATTAATTCTGAATTTATAATATTAATAATAGTAGTACGTGATTTCATGTGTTAAACATTTTAGTTATGATTAATTACGAATTTATAACATTAACAATATATAATGAATGATTGATCATGTTCTTTTAAGAAAATTGTAATACAGTTATTATCAGCTGTGATTTTTTATTGTTATATTATTTATGGTCATTTGTATGCCATTTTTTAAGAATTGATTATGTTTTAATTAATCAATAAATATTACTTGATTTTATTAAATGTCATATAAAAAATATTTTTTAAGAAAATATAAAATCAAATCAAACTATAAAATGAACCGTATATTAGTTATAAAAAATCTATTTGGTTTAGTTTAAATTTAAATATAATTTTGAACGAACCACATATTATTTTTATATTTAATTTGATTTTTTTTACCCAAAGAGAGAATAAAATCCAACCGCGACTAGTAAGTAGCAGACTAGATGCTTGTTTTTTGTAACAAGTATTTTGCGGGTTTCGCATCTGAAACGATCAACTTCCAATGTGTAATAATTCTTTGCTTTAAAAAATATAAAAAGCATGAAAACAAGAGAGAAAGCCGAATAGATGATACAGATAAAATTGGGAATAGCAAGTTCATAGATACTGGAATTTTCGGACTCTTAAAAAGTTAATCATTTACTTGGTTGGGAATACTTCTACGTCTAATCCTCAGGATATTTGCTTCTCACCTTCACTAATGCTATTTTACGGTGTCTACCAAATCTCCCTAAAATGAATAAAAAAACAAACGAGCATTTGTTATTTTCTATGTCACTAGGCTTAAGTTAACTTTAAACACATTCAAATCTTTTAAGCATCTTGTTTGTGCTTCAATTTTTTATTTCGTATATAGAAAATATTTTATAAAAAAAGATAAATTTTCTTTTATTGTTCTCTGGATCTCAAAAAAAATTAATTTCTAACTGAAAAATATATTGGTGCAAACAATAAAAACCTAAAATTCTTCTTGTTGACACTTCTTTTTATCCGTTTCCTAATAATCAAAAAGAGAAAAAGAAAAATAAATAAATAATGGTAAAGAGACAGGTTGGGAGGCTTGTTTCAGCAGACTCATACCCCCGATCTGCCTCAAGCAGACGATAGCAACTGACAATTATCTACTATGTTCTTACTTTTCAGAAAAAGTCGTCCTAGTAGGATTTTGGTTATTCCACTATTTTACATAAAATATAGCTCACTGATATCCTACTAATTATCATATGAATTCTCTAATTGTTACTGGGGTGGGCTAGTATATGGTTCTTCCCTTTTACTATAAATCTTTGTTATGGACAGCCAACCAAATGACCTTTTCGGGTGGCTGGCTTCTAACAATTTTCCTTATAACGACTCCGTGTTATTAAGCGACTTCGTTTTATTAAGCCACCCAATTTGACAATTGATCCTTGTCGGCCAATTCTGTTAAGTTATCGACTTGGTCAGATGACTACGATTCGAACTTCTTAGCCTCTCAGTCAAACCTCTCGACCTCTCAACTATAAACCTTTTGGTCTCTCAACCTCTTGGCTTCTCGGTCAAATGACCCCTAATCAACCAAGTCGACCAACTTAGTTAAGTTACACCTAGCCGATAGACCGGCCCACAACAATACACCCTTCTAACTTTTGGACGCCTATGGATGATCTACTTCTCCTCCAGCCATCTTTGGACGTCAATTGATAGTCCACATTCATTCTAACTTATTGATAGTCCACCATTTTCTAATCACATTCCAAGTCTATCTAAAATCACGTAAACTTTGAATTTTATATTGCATTAGGAAATACGTAGGAGTAAGAGACAATTATTGTCAAACTCAAAAAAATACATCTTTCCTCTCACAATAATAAATTCCATTTTTATTTGCATTTGAAAGATAAAAATCATAATTTAAAATTATAATAATTTCACGCGTCTAATTAAGATAATTGTTTTAGAACAGACGTCATAAGGTCCTAACATCTTTTTTACGTATAACCAACTCCGAATCTTAAGTCTGATTCCGAAAAACTAACCTTATCCCTTTAAAAGATTTTTTCATTTTTCTTAAAAACGTCAATAACAACTCCATTAATTCAATTTTCTGTACTGAAAAGAAACTTGAATTATTTTCTCGACGTCCTCCTCATAATTATAGTTGCAATATTTCTAAATTTGACTTAATCACGAATTGTCCACTATAACAATAATACTTTCGCATAAAACAATTTATTTAGGAATTTGAAGGAAAAATAATATATCAGTATTGTTGCCCTTATAAACCTATAAAAAATTATTGAAATTTTATGTTTTTTTTATAATCAATCATTAACGTATGATTTAGATTTTATTGATATTTTTCTTAGAATTTCATTTCATTAATTTTTAATTGATAAAATCAAGTTATTTCATTTTTTAACTAAAAACTATCATTTTTTTTTATTTTGAAATCGTTATAAATTATTTTAACTAAGTTGTATTAAAGTTTATTTCATTCAAAATTCATCGATTAAAACATATTATTTCACGTTATTGCAATGAAAAAAGTATTTGGCCTAACGAAATCAGAATTTGGCAGCTAACGAATTTTTAGTTGAACAAATTCGGATAATTGACTGACAGCTGAACTATTAGTCGGTAAAGTCAAAGTTCAAGATGAATGTGAAAAATAGATTTGTTAGTTTTAAAAAGGAACAATTTATCTTATATTGCTGCAATAAGTGGTTACCTACGTGGTTCTTTAATCAAGGTTACGATGCGAAGTTTCAACTGAAAAAATTATTTTATTTTTAAAAGAATGAATTTGGTGAAAAGAAAATTCGACTAATTTATTTTTAAAAGAATGAATTTGGTGAAAAAAAAATTAGTTGAATGAAAAAATAAGTTATATATAACTCTTGTTGAAAAAATATATAAAAAAAGAGATTTGTTAAGGTGGTTCCATGACGGGCATGCAAATTTATTTGAGAAATATTGATCTCTGCTTGTGATTTGCAAAGATTATTTATTTTTATATTTATTTTTATTATTTTTAAATTTATTTTTGTATTATTTATTTTTTAATGTTTATTTTTATATCTCATACTCGTCGTTCTTTAAATTTTCTTTCTGCAAATATTTTGTTTTTATTTTTATTTAAAATTTCACCTCTTTCTTTTTTTTGGATAAAAAATAATAAAATTTTCTACTATTTCATTGACTACACTGAATACCATGCTTTTCAAGTGAATATTGTATGTAATATGTATGTGATACTCTTTTCATTGACTTCATAACCCTAAACATAATTAGTGAGTTTTCACTTAAAGTGAATGTTGTGCGTTTTCCTTTACGTGTCACTCTGTGTATCAAGCACGTTTCAATTTGTTTTTTTAATGCCACTATGGATTATTTTCTGAAAAATATATAAATATTCTGATTTTTCTTTTCGTTGTTACAACTTTTTGTCCCCGCCAGGACAGAGAAATTATATTTTTTAGAAAAATATATACATATTATGAATAACTGATTTTATCTGATTTTTTTTTTTACATTTTGACTTCTAAAATTATAATTTAATAAAATTTATATAAAAAAAATCAATGATTAGTTTGACTTATTTAAGACAAAATATATAAATAATATTTTTTAATTTTATTGATGAATTTGACTAATAATTATAATTTTAATGATTAAATTGATAGATAATTATAATTTTATAATTTTATAATATTATATATCAATTTAACCATTCATTACAATACTAAAAATTAAATTCAACCGTAATATATTATTTGAGAGATTATTTTATTGTTTTATAAATTAATTTAATAAATTATAATAATTTTAAGAATTAAATTAATTATTTACTTAAATGAAAATGAACAATTATCAAATCATCTCAAATCTGAACTAAATAATAATCAAATATAAGTCTTGCAATTAATTTATTATATATGTATATAATGTGGGATAAATAAGTTGTTCTAAGAAGCTGCACATAAATCTGTTCAACCCATAGGATAAATGAGCCAATTTATATAAAGTCACATTTATATAGGGTATCTCCCATAAGCTGGGGCCATGGATTAAATAAGTTAAGCCGCATATTACAGACTATATATCCAGCTCTACTGATAGTATGGGAGATACTTATTCATTCTACCACTTTGGAAACAAAAAATAAAGAGCAATTAATAGTAAAAAAAGTTTATTATAACAATTAAAAATAGAAATAAAAAAGAAATAAACTAAGATTGCATATTTATTATAATTTGAAAATAAAAAACAAAATAAAAATATACTATTATTAATTATAAATTATTATATGTAATAATTTTATTTACTTTAATTGCTTTAAAATAATATTTGATGTAATTTTTAATTAGTTAATGGTATAAAAATATTTAGTCTATACGAAAATAAAATATAAAGTTACGTTAAATAAAATTTATAATCATTACATATTTGTGGTTGCACCTCATTTTTTTTTAGAAAACATGCATCTCTCTTCATATAAAGGCGAAGTGTTTTTTTTTTTCATATCACAAAGTACAAAAGTTTTTGGTGCTAATTGTTATTAGATTAGAAAAAAATATATAAATATAAAATAATGTACATGTAAGTACGCATAAGTGACATTATATGAAGCAATCGTACATTATAAAAATATAAAATAATAATTACTAAAATAAAATAATATATAGTAATTAACTAGTTAAAATAATAAAAAATATCAATTTATTAAAAAAATTAATAATCACTTAAAATCATTTTAACTAAAATGTATAATTTATTTATGATAAAATATTTATAGATGATGTCCTAACAGTGTAAAAATCATTAAGTACATGATTAATGAATTATCATTAAATTTTTTATAAAAGAAAATGATGCATTAATGGTGACTAATTTTATACCCTCATTAAATCATAAGTAATTATAATAAATACTTTAAAACTTATACCATTGATAATATAAGATTTATACGGTCAAGTGTATCATAGTAATTTTTTATAAAAAAAATATATTATAAATTATCAGTGTAAAATAGTTTTAGATGAGTAGTAAATTACAAACTACCATAACTAGTAATTTATTGATTTTTACATTAAATTTTTAAAAATCTATTTGTGAGTGGATGAAAATACATTTATTTTCGGTGCAACACACCCCTAATCATCTCTTTATTTATTTCGTAATTTTTATTCATGAATTTAAGTTTGTGGCAACAATGACGTAGAGCCACTTTTAAAGCACAAATATTTTAAATGCTTGTTTACGAAAAAAAAAGTAGCCGACAACACAATCTCAAGTTAGATGAGAAATAATTTGTTTGTGTGTGTTTTTTTATAGATAAAATAATATATACAGGTATAAATATAAAAAATTTAAGTAAATCATATTTAATGAAAATTTGCAAAAATTTAATATTTCTATTTATTTATCAGTTCCTATATTATTTATCACTTACTATACTGTTTTTAGTTGTTATTTAAATTCGCTTTTATATTTTTTTAACTCAAATTGTTAAGGTTTTTATTTTTTTTCATCACCTTAAAAATTTTTAATTATTTTTTATGTTAATCATTTTTAATATTTATATTAAATATTTACCTCAAATGTTACCTATTTATGTACTCAAATTATTTTTTAAAATTTATCTTTTTGTTAAATCTAAATTACTTATAGTTTTTTTATCATTAAATTAAAAAAATCCTACATATATCTATAAGATCATCAGAGGTCTCTCCATTTGATATTCATGCCTTTATAATATACAATACAGCTAATAGTCTCCCCATGTGACACTCACGCCTTATATAAAATTTTAAAATTTGATACATTGTTGTATAAAATTTTTATATTTTGAAGTAATTATAAACTACTCTATATATGATTTTTAAAATAATTATTATGAAATTAAATAATTTTTAATTCAGAAACAGTTCATAAACGACTTCTACATTATTACTATGTTTCAATTAAATTTATAAAAAAATCCATTCATAATGTAATGTAAAATTAATTTCACTGTCAAAGTTGACTTTGTTGCATTAATTTTCAAAGCTCGTGACCTTAATTACATGAAATTGAATTTGTCAAACTTTACTGCTTTGACTATATATTAATTGTGAATATTAACAGTTCTTCTAAGGTTTTTTGGTGAACAGTTATTATAAGTTTGAGGTCTCACTGAGTTACGGTAGGTAATTCCTCGTTACATGATCTTGAATTCAGATTCTAAAGAACTTTATGATTATTAGCAAAAGTGGTATTATGATTATTTTTTGAACGAATAAAAATTATCCTATAAGAAACGATGGTAGGATTTTAATTTTTTAAAACTAACGCATTTCTGTTTACTACAAGTACTTTTAAATTCAAGTAACTTTAGAAAATATAAATTAAAATAAAAATAGTAAAAGTTGTTTAAAATATGTATGATTAATTTTAAAAGTTTTGAATTTCAAGATAAGAGCAAATAGTATATCTATTCGTTTTCAAGGAAGGATAGACAAAGATTAGGTTTCCTTAAAAAAAAATTCTTTACTATATAGAGGTGAATTATTTTTCAAATTCATAATAATGATAGTAAGTAATAACAACAACAAAGAGTAAAAGAGGATATAAGAGTAAATGCAAAGCGGATCCGATATGCTTGTTATGGCTAAATTTTTAAATAGATTAATCTAAAACCGTGGGTTGAAATTAATTTCCTTAATCTTATGAAAGCATACGTTTAAGATATTCTTTTACTCAAAAATAACAAAAAGATCATCCTTATCCAATAATATTAAGATTCAAGTCAATTGGGCAAAATTTACCGTAGGAAATATAAATTAATGGTTAGATTCACTCAAAGATTATTATTTTTTTTTTTACATAAATTACAAATATAGTTATATTTAAGTTGAATAAAATTATTATGAATAATAAATTATTTTAAAAATATTTAATATAATTATATATTTAAAACTAATTGAATATCAAAATCATTAATTAAATTATTGAAATAATTTAATGTATATTAATTTACACATTTAATGTTAAATTAATTACAATGATTAATGATAAAGAAGATTCACTTAATTATAGTTCTAAAAATTTGTGAATTCACCAATCTTGACTGCGAAGATGTACTTATCTGCTACACGTCACAGATTCACAGTAAAGTACATAGGATATAAAGAAAACACAAAAGCAAACATGGGAAGAGAGAAAGGAAGTTTAAGGTCGTATCCATTTTGCAATCAAACCCCTTCTTACTTCTCCCCGTTCATATATGTATGTATGTATGTTTTGTTCATAGCGCAAACCCCACATGATGATGATGATGGCGATGTCCTTCTCTCTCTCTTTCTTCCCCTTACACTCTTCCCATCCATCATTGATCATTCCCTCGTCGTTTCCTCTTTCTTCCTTCCAATAAAAATCCCCCACTTCTAATCGGACAAAAAAACCAGAGTGCTTATAATCTTCCATTTCTAAACAATTTTTCTGTCTCCTTTTGCTGATTCTCTCTCACACAATCACTTTTCCCAACTAACCCGGCAATTGATAAGAAAAAAGGAAGAATTTTCTGGGTTATGGTTCACGGGTATGTTCCGTTTATTAATTTGTTTTTTTTTTATGCTTTATATATATATATATAAATTTGAGCGTTTTGACTTATGGGGTTCATGTTCATGTTCATGTTCATCTTCAATAGGTGCTCTGCAGTTATAGCCTGAGCTGTGCCCCTTTCGGCACGCAACTTTTCCTCCTTCATTATCTTTTTTTTTTTTTTTTTTTCCTCTTGGAAAGCGATGAAAATGGAAAAAACTCCAGAGTTGGTAAGAATTTATTTTCTTTTACGGTTTTTCTCTCTTACAACTGTTCCATTGGAAATCAGGGTCTCTATTGGGGTACTTCAATTTTCGTATTTTCGGTTGTGAGTTGTTGGGTTTGGTTTTTGTAGAATTTGGGTGGGTCTTCTTCTTGCGAGGCTTTGGAGTCAGAACAGAAGAACATGGGTACCCAGAGAATCTCGGTTTCAGATCACATAAACGCGTATCAGTATTCAGCTGAGGAAGCTGATAGCTTTGTGATTGATATGGATTCCTTCTCTTCCGGCATCAACAAAGATAGCACCAACGCTAATTCCAGAATCACAGTAAGATCCTTTTTTTTTTATTCTATTTTAAATTATATTTTACCATGCGATGATTATTTTATTTTGAATTTTTTGGCCCATCTTACAAGCAAAACAGGGTCAGTGGTGTTTTGTTTTTCTTCAATTTATAATGTATACTTAAATTAAATATCATAAATTTTTATTATCATTATTTGGGTGATGATTCCCTGATAAAGTAACCTGAATATTAGACCTTAGCCATGAACAGAGAATGGGGGCATTAATAAAAACGAGAGGGAAAACACGCACGATATCAACTTTTGTCAAACCTTTGTGGCCATTGAAATCGAATGTCTTTCTCAAGCATTATTATTATTATTATCCCACCCCCTTATTTCCTTCACCCTTAACTATAATTTTAAATTAATGAAACGTTGAAAATTAGATGAAGCTATTTAATATAATCATTTAAGTTTCAACTTTGTGTATCCCTTACTTAACTCCCACCAATTTGACTTGTTAAGTTGTTCTTTTGGTACTAATTATACTTAATAATTTTTTTATAAGTTATTGATTGATTGATTGATTCTAACGATATAGTTGCAGCGGAGCCTTTCCAGGAAAGGATATCAGCGTGGGGGCGACAGGAAGGTGGATGGCAATGTCACACTTCATGATAGGGATACTGTCCCAACTACATGTTCACCAAAAGGTACCATTGCCTTTGCAAAAAATTGCGAACTCATTCATTGGATTATTCTAATCTAAAATAGTAAATATAAATATAGTCTGTTTTTGTTTTATTAGTATTTGGATCTTCATTTGAGGTTTTTCATGTGACATTTCTTTTGGTGAAATATGTGAGATGGGAATTTACAGATTAATTTATAAGAAATTGTGTACGACATAAAGAACACATGAGAGGATCCAAATATCTTTTTTGTATTTTTCTTACGATCATAGACCGAATGATTCGCCTACTTGAAATTTGTTTTCCCGTATCTCTTATGTTGAACAGAAGTTTAATATAGTTACCAACATGTGTGTTTGTTTCTATTGTTTGACCACTATGGAACTTGGGTTCATCGATATGTATATGTGGACACTGGTGACAAAATCAAAATGGTATCATAAAATATTCCAACACCAACCTGTACCTATGTGAGGCCAAGGTGGGTATCACCTGATTCTTTGGTCTCTGCTGTATAACGATGCATGTTATTAATATAGTATAGTTGTCAGTATCACAATCTCAGATCCAATGCATTTAGGTTTTGGAATGACATCAACAATTCAACATGATTGTAGTCACACTTGGATTACGTAAGTTAAGGTAAAATTGGTTTGGCCTAGTCCCCGGTGGTTGAAGATTAGTTAGGGTGGAATAAAAGGAAACCTACTATGTGAACATGTCAATTAATTATAGCTCTCTGAAATAGAGTTCTGGGTCAACCATGTACAATTCTACAGACATTACAGATAATGATATAGGTATTAATATTAATATCTTGTTGGTAACCCATTATTGGGGGCCACACTGTGGCATCATCAGAAAAATAGATAATATTGTGATATGGGTTTTATGGAACTGCAGCTGCCCTAGCGGGGTCTTGCACCGCTGAAAAGTCAGCGGTGGTGGCAGTAGGGTCCACACATCATTCCACAAACACACAGATTCATCATCAGATTACTATCACTGCCAGTAACATGTGCACCACCGAAAGCAAATCTGTAACTCGAAGAAATAGTTTTAAACGATCTTCTTCATGGCTCCTTGACCCTAAAAGAGTTCTTATTTTCTTTGCCACCTTGTAAGATTCATCTCTCATATAGATCCAATACTTGGCTTCTGTTCTGCCCTTCACCCTAAGTATGTGTTTTAATTTCCCTGTACTGAAACAGGTCAAGCATGGGAACAATGTTGCTGATATACTTCACTCTTACTATCAGCAAGCAAAATGCAGATGAATATGCGGGTGACTGGCAGCAGTGACTGATGTCACCGATTTATATGGGACATATGAGATAATGGGGTTGTGTAAAATCTAAATCCTAGAATTGCAGCAAAGCTCAGATACAAGAAGTTTGAAGTCAAATTTGCAGAACTTGCAATAGCTAACTAAAATTTCAACCACCTTGACGTCAGAATCAGTTACCTATTTGGGAGCTACAAAAGGCAAATACAATGACATAGTGCACTATGATAGAGGGGGAAGGAATATTTCTTTTATATGAATGGAAGACAGAAACAGAAAAAGATTACGTGTAAGAGAGTGCTCTATAGTTTATTTGGAGTGTAATCTAAGGGCATAGCAGAGTTGGAGGATGAGAAAGTCGCTTTTTGCTCTTTCTACTTAGTCCTTATTTTATCCCCTGTATCTTTTGTTTTGCTCACACATGTAATGGCAAGTGAACCCTTTTTTAATTTGTGAAACTTTAATGTTAACAGTGGGAAAAGGGGAGGGGTAAGTAAATGAGAGCTACCTACCTACCTACAAGCTACAAAAGTAGGCACAAACGGCATGCGTGCTCAAAGACACTTTCCTTTCTGGAAGAAACTGTAATCACTAGTGTTTTTTCCAGGGACAGAGAATGTTTATAGATTGGGAAACCTTTCGGAGTACACTATGTGTATGAAAGATAAGATTAATTTGGTAAATTTTGTATGTTGTGTACTTTGGTCTAAACAATAAGCCGCACGTGAACGTTAGATCGGTTTCCTTAATATTAAGAGATGTTTGCCATTCGCAAGAGATATAAAATTATAAACAGACATGCAAGTTTCTGATTGCGGACTTCAGGACAACCCCCAATTAATGTAAGTGTTAATTTTGTCTTCAACCACATTAAGAGATCAGGTACAATCCTTAGGTAATGAGCCAACAAGGTTGCAGCAAAACTGTTAATCCACAAGTCCCAGTTAGGTGAACAACATTATCGGCATTTCAACCTACAAAGAAACCCCTCACTGTCCACCTGCTCATGCTTCTGTGCCTGTAGGCAAGTTTGGTACACCAGCAAGTTTACATAAATAAGTTAATGACAATATAGGTTGCTTGGAATCTACGATTTCAACATGTTTAGTATGTCATGTATTTTTTAAACAAGTGTCCACAACCACACTAGCATAAAATATTAAATCCCACCAGATATTTTGGTAAGAAAATCGATAACGTACGTACCAATAATATAGCCAGCATAACAATAAGTGTAACTAAGATTCAACAAAATAATAAAGCCAATAGCCATCGAGGAATACTTCACTATTTTAGCGGAAACAGAACTTCCTTTCCCTTGAAGGAAAAGTGCATTTCTACTTATTCATTATGCTCTATTAGAATTTTCACAAAAAGAGAAGTCACCGGCACTCACCAAATTTTTTGAAAGCAGTTTTGCAATTGATTAGTAGGTTCACCAGAGCAAAACACCTTTTCGGCAGCTGGGCCAAGATACTGTTCAACTTTGTTGTTGTAGAATAACTAGCAATCCTTTTTCTCAGAATCTAATTACTTATGATACAAGTTTTGAAGTTGATAGTAGTATTTCACCATATATATATAATGATATATAACACCTAAGAAAGACATACCTGTTAGTTAGCTAAAGTATATCCCCACAAGTAAATGGTATATGAAATTTATGAGTACTCAGCGAACTCTGCATTTTAATACTATAATTTTGGTACTCTACAATCTGCAGTTCAACAAGAGGAAAAGTTGTCATCTCTAATAGCGTTTTGAGATCCTTGGCATGGTGCACTTGTGCTTCCTGTCATGGAACAGCCGCAATACAACTGCTGCAGTCTCTTCTATGGCTTTTCCAGTCACATCTGTTATTAGATAACAAATTAAGACATCATAAGCATTAGTTTGAAGCTAATATTTTCCAAACCCCGTTGATGAATTAATGTAATCATGGCTTGCATTGTTTAATACATTGCAGTAACATCAAAGGTGACAGAAATGGGAACTTGGGGTAGAATAAATATGTTACCAATGACTGGCCAAAGAGGGTTCTGAGCAAAGAGCCTTCCAGCATATTCAAGTTCCTCCCTAACATAATCCATCTCCGAGTAATTATTCCTACCATCTGAACTTAATCCCATAGTTTTAGCCCTTGCTTTTCTAATATTCAGCAAGGCAAGAGGATTTATAGTCAAGCCAAAAACCTTGTTTGCATCGACCTCAAACAGAGTCTTTGGCATTCCCACACCCAAGACAATGGGCACATTGGCCACCCTGTAGCCCTTCTGAGCCAGATAAATCGATAAGGGAGTCTTGCCGGTGCGCGAAACACCGGTGAGAACAATGTCAGCCTTGGCCAGATTCTGGGGAGACGCCCCATCATCTTGCTTGATAGTAAACTCAACAGCTTCAATCCTACGAAAGTAATCATCAGAGAGGGGAAGGCCAGAAGCCCCACGAGGAAGACCAGAGGGAGAAACACCCAAATGAGAAGCAATGGCCTCTGTAATGGGCCCCAATACATCAGTGGAAGGCACACCCCATAACTTACACGCCTGCTTTGCAGCTGAAGCCAATGATGGATCAGCCAAAGTATACACAAGCAAAGCACCTTCCTTCGCTGCTTGCTTTGTGATCATCACCAACTTCTCCGCATCATCAATCTCATTATCAACAACAACAAAATTTAAACATTATAAAAAAAACACAAATTCAAACCATATGTAATATATACTTTGACAATTTTAATTTAAATATAATCATTCAATCATAAATTAGTCCGACTCACAAAATTCTTCTTCTAGTATTTATTGTAATTACATGCTTAAAATTTAAAATCGAAACAGTTGATTATGCTAAAACAATTTTGTACGAGTAAATTCACGTGTCTTTTCGTACTAATTATCATGTATGGTATAAATGTATAATAATTTCTTAAAAATTATATAAAAAATAATTTTTAATTAGTGGATAATGTAAATGAAAAAATTAAACTCACAATTTGAGATGATTAAAATTAGTTTTAATTTGATAAAGAAAAATAAAACACATATTTATATAATATTTGTATTTGCTTACCCCAGAAAACAAATGGGTACTGACGGGGCAGCCGCTGTCGATCAAGCAGTAATCGAACTGACCCAAAGCGGCGTTAACGCAGTGTTCGGCGGTCCAGCCGGTTCCGTCGGAGACCATATAGATGGACTTGACAGTCCTGACATCTACGCCGTCGAAATTGACGGCGTCGTCTGGGTCCACCGGGAGAGAAAGTGGACCTTGAGGAGGCTTGGGTTCCGGGGGCTGGCTACGGAGACTGGACCGGTCCAATTTCTGACCTGACCGTACGGCTCGGGCTCTGGACCACCGGTTCAGCTGAGGGCTCACCTTCGGTCTCCCTGAAACGGATTTCGATCCGGTTCTGTCATTGCGGGTGCACGCTACGATGTGAGGGACGGAATACATGTTTGGACATAACTGTGAAATTGGCATAGCTACCTAGTGCTTCAGTTTTCTTCTTTTTCCTTGACCACCGAAAGATTGGGAAAATGAAAACGTTACCAACAATTTTTTTTAGACAGAGACGCTTGATTATTGGCTTATACTTATATTTGTCACCTAGTATTTTACTTTGATTAATTTAACTCACCATATTTTAATTTTTTTATATGATTCTTAACCACAACCTTATTGCAGTGTTTCTACTTCTTGACATTAATCGTCTAAGTTTGATATTCGGTGCATTCCAGTTGATTCGCTTCAAGAAAACTTGCAGCTTCACTTTTTTTTCTGGTGAAGAGTGATTTCATAAGCCAGGAACCGACACGTGCACAGCCACAACTTTTTTTTTCTCGACTGCAACAAACTCTTCTTTTATGGGCTTGTTTTGGCCCAAAGAGCATTCTAAAATTAAGTTCGTAACTCAAATGGGCACTTGAAACTACAAGTTGTGAAGCATTCAGCCCACTAATTGGTGCTTTTGTAATGTCATCTATCCTAGAATACTAGAACTATTTCAAACTCTCGTCTTTATGGGCCGAAAGCTGAAAACACTTCTTTCCCTCTCTGAGTCTATAGCATGATGGGGAAAAAACCTTCCGTTAGCAAGACCACAAAGGGGGCCTAAATAAAAAAACCTAAATAAAACCTTTTTTTTTGTTAAATTTACAACAACAAAATTGATTACATTTTTTTTTTGTTATATTTGAAAATGATTAGAATTAAGAAATATAACACAAATAATGTGACATTTTATGTTTATTACAGGAAAAATATGAACCGATGTTGCACAACAAAATTTAAAAATAAATAGAGAACAAATTCAACGCTCTTTGCTTCACATAAATATCCTGTATTTTCATTCAGATTTATCTTTTAAAAAATGAATCATGATTTCAGATTTTTCAATTGTTAAAAATGTATTCGGTTTGCATTCATCATTTTTCGTTTATAAAAAATTACAAAGACAAAAAAATGTATGTAGTTTTCTTAGAGCCCACACTGGGTTAATAAAATTTCGGTTCCATCTTAATATTTGCACAAAAAACGAAAAAAATTGTCAGAGAAATGAATTTCATAACCAATTAGAAAAGAGTCCCGTATTATATTTTATTTTTTAGTTAGTCATTATACTTACTTTTTATACAATTTTTATGTAAATAAATATAAAGAAATAAAATTTACATATTAAATCAATAATTTTTTTAAAAATTATGTCTTAAAATTAAAAAATAATCATTATTTTAAAATAATAATATCAATTTAAATTTAAAAGTTAAATATCAAAATTAATTAATTAAAAATAAATAAATAAATAAATTATCACACTAAGATGAATGAATAAAATTATAATTTAGTAATTTTTAAAATAAATGTGTAAATAAAAAAAATATACGAAGATATTGAAGAGGAGAAAAAAAATCCAAGCTTTCAAAAATTGGATGAAATTTTCATCTGTCAAATCAATTTAAAGTACAAAACTGTACCATCTGTAAAATAAAATAAATAGTATGGTAATATATTGAATATTTAAAGTAATATTAGCATGATATCATTATAAAAATAATATTATAATAAATATTTAACTATTATATAAAATATTTAAAATGCTAATAAAAATGTTACTATAATAATAATATAATACCCTAAAATCTAAAACAATTATAAAATAATATTATAAAAAGGAAAAAACAAAAAAAAAAACACTTAAAGATATAAGCATATTATAAAAATTTAAATCTTTAAAATATTACCTAAATATATAAAGCTTTTAAAATTAATGAGAAGAATATAAAAAATTATTTAAAGAAAAATACATCAACTTTATTGTGCAATATGTAAAAACTAAATTTTCATAAATTAAATTCAAAATAAGATTAATTAAGACTAAAATAATCTTAAAATTCAAATTATTTAAAAAAGAAACATAATTATATCTTAATAATAGTAAAATAATAATAGAATAAATATTTAAAATATAATAAAAATATTGATGAATATTTATAATATAAAGAGTTATATATATATATATATATATAATCTTCAAACAAATGTAAAGTAAATTAATACTATAATGACAAAATATTACTATATTAATAAATCAATAGTTTAAAATCTAAAATAATAAAAAATAATATTATCAAAATGAAAATAAAGATAATAAAATTCACACCTAATAATTTGTTATTATTATAATAAAAATTATTAATATTATAGAATAAATTTATTTATAGCCGGATGCACGGGTTGTCGAGTTTAGTTGGAATAAAAACATTTTTCAAATCCTTAGCTAATCGTGATGTATATATTTATTAATAATAATAATAATAATAATAATAATAATAATAATAATAATAATAATAATAATAATAATAATAAAAGAAAGCAGAGTAGTACGATAAATATAGATTGGAAGTATCAAGCTTGAAAAATTTTGAATAGTATGGAGAAGTTTCAAAATCGAGTTTGGTTGTAATATTTGTATTTTTATTTTTTCAAAAAAAATTGAAGTATAAAAAAAGTATATATTATCGGAGCATGGAAGACCTGAATTACATGGGATTGGTGGCAAGTGGGGGCAATTTGTGTCTGGAGTTTGGGTCAACAGAGAGAAAATAGAAAAAAAATAACCTCACCGACTCTCGGCTAAATGGATCTGCCGCCGGCAGCAATCCGGTGGCACACCACCGCAGTCCCATTTTTTGTGGCGGTCCTCATTCTAACCACCGTCTCCCCTTCGCGCGCAATCTACTGCGATGAAGATGATTGCTACGATCTACTTGGGTCAGCTAATCTTCCTTTTCTTCCCCCAATTCTTCTTCGTATCTGCTTAATTTGTTCTCGTAACCCTCTTTCCTCTTCTTATTTGTAGGGTTTCTCAAACTGCCAATGCTTCCGAAATCAAGAAATCTTACTACAAACTCTCCTTGAAGTAGTACGTGTTTCTTTCACTACAACTCCTTAACTCGCTTTCTTTTACTCTTCCCCCCCCCTAAAATAATTATTTTCTGTCTGGTTTATTGTTTAATTCAGTCACCCAGATAAAAACCCTGATCCAGAATCGCGAAAGTTGTTTGTCAAAATCGCCAATGCTTATGAGGTACTTTGATTTTATAGCTTTTTTGTTTTTGTTCAATGATTCGGATGTAGGAGTGCGTCTTTGATAAAATTGAGCGTTTTGCAATGTGAGGTAAATTGAAAATTGATCGCATTGTTCTGTTTTGGGTGAGAAATTGGTTCTGATGCCAATGACACTAATATTATATAACTTCTTTACAGATTTTGAAGGACGAGGCCACGCGAGAACAATATGATTACGCAATTGCACATCCAGAGGAGGTGTTTAGATTTGTTATACAAAGTTTGGTTTCTCTTTAAAATTGGGGTCAATATCCCTGAATTGTTCATCTCTATCCTTTTAATTTTTGTTGAAGTAGTACTGTGTTTTCATCTCTTGATTACAGGTGTTTTATAATACTGCACGCTACTACCAGGCATACTATGGTCACAAGACGGTGAGATTTGTTGCATTTGCAATTGCAAGCTGTAATAAATTTTGGATAGAATTGATTCAAAATGATTGATTTTTGCACGTGAGTCTCATTTTGTAGTGCTTCTGTACTTCTTTACCTGCCAGGATCCTCGGGCTGTGTTGGTTGGCCTTCTTATTATTCTTTCAGGTTTCCAATATCTAAATCAATCAACAGGGTATAATCAGGTATTGTGATATATTGAGTATCATATGATTTAGTATAAAACTTCCCCGATGTTAAAAATGGGCCATGGACATGTTAACTGTTGGTACAAGGGTGTATTGTCAAAAACTCAAAACTTAAAAAAAGTAGAATTTTGTCACGTGAAATGTGCATTTATAGTTATACTACTCTTCTCTAATCGACTTGCTAAGGTTGAAGAGCTGTACCAGTGGTGTTAAAGATTGTAAAGGAAATTGGATTTGTATGAACCATGCCATCTGGATTCGTGGGTCTAGAACTAGTTTGTTTGTGGAACATCTCTCTTAGCAAGACAAATAGGTCTTGAAGTCGAGGGTTGCCACTGCCCAAGTTTTGTGATGAAAATTTTCTGTTCCATAGCCAATGAATCCAAGCATCATTACCAGTAAAATGATTTACAGTCTTAGATGCATGCATAAGATTTGAAATAGGTCAGGGCTGTTCAAATTTCCTTTGGAGGATATATATAACAATCCTTTTTGTGCAAATTGCTTAATTTGTTATTTGTACAAAATGTTTTGAAAGACTAAGGCATCCATGTTTGTTGTGCTGACTTTTTGTGTTTAGGCCGTAGCCATGGTCAAGAAGACACCTGCATATAAAAATAAACTTAGGGCATTGGAACTTGAACGCAGTGGAGGGATTACAAACAAGAAGAAGAGTCAAAAGAATATGCACAAGTATGGTATCATCATCATTCTGTATGAGTGTGTATTTGTTTCAAGTTTTGCAAAATTATTTCCTGGAATATGAACTTGGGAGTATAATATTCCCATGATATATGATTTTAAAAAAATTCCCAGAAATAGTTGATTCCTAGGAATGAATTGTCTTCATAGTTTGCTTAGCTTTCGTTCCCATGGAGAGGGGTGGGAATATAACATCCCCCTGGGATTGTTTGGAAGTTATCATATATTCCAACTAATAACTTCCGTTCCCACTTTTATTTTTCTTTTATATTTGAATTTTGAAAAAATTCATGGAAATATTAAATCTTAACCAAACATGCCGTTTAGTTAGCCCAGGAATAGTATTCTTTGGAAAGTTATTCCTGGGAATTTAATTACATGCCTTGAAACAATTGCTACCTATAGTTCTTGTATGTAATTTCCTATATTAGTAGTTTTTCAGTTGCACCTCCCAAAAAGAAATTTCCAGTATCCAGTAACCTGTTCAAATTGGTTCTCCTCCTTGCAAACTCTTATTTCCTTTGTTAAATCAGTTTGTCTCTCATCTGTAAGATTGGGCTTTTCAAAATGCAATTTCTTTATTCTTGACACACAATGTAAGGAATCTGTATATGCAGGAAAGTGGAGGAAGACCTTAGCAAAGAACTCGAGCTGCAGATAACTGGAGCTGAAATGCCCTCTGTTTGGAAACTTGTTGGTGTCCGCTTTGTTCTATTACCTTATACCTTAGGCAAGGTTAGAGTTCAAATCTTTTATCTGGAAACTGCAATTACTCACCATGAATCTTTCATTGCTCTATTTTAATTCAAGGCGTATATATATGAAGTTATTTCCCACAAATAGTGCTGAACCTTGAAAATTAATATTTTTTTATGTGCAATTTACTAGTAAGTTCTGTTTTCCCTTCAGCTGCTGTTGTGGTCTGCCTGTTGGTTTTGGAGATACAACGTGAAAAAGTACCCTTATTCTTGGGAAGACGCTTCTTATCTGACAAAAAGATCCCTTGGTATTCCTCACAATAGATGGAGAAATATAGGTGATTGTAATTTATCTACGATGAACTTTCTTCTTTTAGACACTATGGACGTAGGGGAATTTACTCTGTTGCAGAAGTAGAATCATCCTCTTTTTATGTTTTGGTGACTTGTTCTAGATTCTACAAGCATAGCCTAACCTACTAGCGTGTCTCTTAATGGTTCTGAACTTAATTAATTTTACTGATTTGGTGCCTTTTATTAATAGATGAAGCAACAAAGGAAGATCTTGTGCTCAGACGCTTATGGGAGAAATCGAATATGGAAAGCTATGTAGCAGAGATGCGGAAAGAATCAAAGCGTAGAAGATAGCTGCATTAGTCGCCTCATCTGCTACTTTTAAATTACTAAATTTTGTTTTACTTCTGACGTTGAACTGAACCACGACGTGACAGTTAAAATTGAAAAGTTGCTAATTGATTTTTTTTTTTTTTTTGGGGGGGGGGGGGTTTGATAGAAGCAGAAATTTTCAGTCAACCACGAAATCGTGGAACCATATACAAAATTTTCTAAGTTCACACATGCTATTGTTGCTCTCTGACAGCCTGTAAACAGTGAACACCCAAGAATACCGCTTTAGCTATTGCTTTATTCTTTCAGTGAACCAGGTACTTAAGCCTCAATCTTGCTACATTGGTAGTGATTTTGTGCGCTTCTAGTTAAATAATTTTAACGAGATTATATGAAATCAGTATCTCACAGTACAGTTATGGCTTGAATGTAAATGTATCTGAAATATTCTTCCTGCCATTCTTCCTGTAGTGTCATGATTTGCGCCGCATTCTTAGGCTCAAGATTCCGAGTGTTGCTTATTGCTGAACCAGTACGTGGGTGGTAGATGATTTGTTGTTAGATTCTTAGAACTCTTTTCTCATTTTTAAAATTGTTTTCAAATTAGTATTACCAAAAGACTTTTTCTTTTGTTTTGAAAAAAAATTGTTTTACAATACACACACAAGGACATATACATATACATAAATATAATATAAAAGAACAAATCAAACAGACCTAGATTGTAAGTTTTCTTTTCTTTGTTTTGATGTTTGAAAATTTTCAAACTGGAAGTTTAAACTTGTCATATAAAAAGGGCCAACAGATTTGGAGCATGAGATGATAATATTTATTTATTCTGTTTTCATAATTTTATAGAACAAAACGTCGTAATGATAATTTTTTGTCGATTATAAGACCGTAGATATCAGAGAGTAGTTTTTAGTTTCTCTGGTCGTGATTCATTCCAACCCAAGCATAAGATAAATAAAATTAATTACCAGTAATAATCTCTTAATTTGATAGATAAATAATGTACTAATCACTTGCGATTTAAAAGATTTGTTGAGGTCACACGTTATTTGTTAACATAGAGTTTATTACTAGTAATTAATAAAGCATCTACTCGAGGCTCCCAAACATAATTTTGAAAAGAATTTCTAAAGTTTATTAATTACTAGTAGTAAACTCCTAATTTGATAAATAATGTGTTAACATGTAATTTAAAAATTTGTTGACATGAGGTGAAATTTTATTTGTCTAACATGTAATACTATGAAACTAGAGAAATAAATTAATAGTTTAAAAGTAATATTTTATTTAAACGAGAGTAAATTCTCAATTTGGTAAGTAAATATGTCAAGTATTTACAATTTAGTTTTTTAAAAAAATATTTTTGAAAGTATAAATTGTCCATTTGTTGGTCCTTTTATCAAATGGTTTATATTAACAAACTAGTAAATCTCTCAATTATGTTTTTGATATCTTTTTTGTTTCTCTATTTTATTTTTATTTTTTGTTTTTCTCTCTGATTTGCTATGAATTTTTTTTAAAAAAATATTTTACTTCTTATAATGTCTCAATTTTGGAGATTTTTATTTTGGTTTGCTTCTAATATGTTTCCTTGTTGGGTGTGGTTTTGTTTTTTTTAAGTTTGTTTTACTTTTAATATGTTTCAATATTGTGGGTATTTCTACTTTTGTATGGTTTGTTTTGATAAGAAGTCGTTTGAAATTACCCTTATTTACAATAGAGGAAAATTTAAAAGGAATGAGAACAGTCTCTAAAATACAAAAGATGATGAAATATGTGTTTTGGAGAAAATGCAAATTACATAAACGTCTTTGTTCTTGTTTATTTATGCAAAAGATACTAAAGATATCATAAAATAGAACATATGTATTGACTTGTACATAAGGAATTAATGGATAAAGCTTTGTATCAAGTGAAAAATGATACAAACATATAAAACATGTGTATCATACTCTGTCACATTGGTAATCAAGAGCATTTGTATTATGAGTACAAATCCAAATATCCAATTAGGCATTTACTCATTTGATAACATATATTATTTGATAGAGGAACCAAAAACATTTTTTTAATTTCGTAACCTTCAATGACTAAGTTGTAAGTATTTGACACATCGTGACTTTTACATTTTAAATTATCAATTGAATTGAAGTTTATTCTCATTTAAATAAAACATATAACACTTAGATTTTGAACAATTAGTATTAAAATAGTTCCTAACTGCATAATACTTTAGGTTGACACATAATGTGTCACGTTAGTAATTTCATTGCATTTGACAGAAGGATTAACGTGCCAAATAATTTATATACCTAGATATACTAGTATTTTTATTCAAAAGTTATTAATTAACATATAAGTTCATTTATAATACATTTGACCCTTAGTTAATAATTGATTTATTTATCTCATTTAACTTTTTATTATTATTATTTTTATTCATAGAAATCAAAGATAGTATCAGAGAATTTACAACACTCACAAATCTACTAAAAACCAAGTTAGACTTCATTAATAACTTTTTATTATTTTATTCACTCTAATTAAGATATATATTTTTTGTATTAATTAATATTGTAAACATGAGAATTAATCAAAGTCATAAAAAAACATTGGTTATCATAAATTCCAATTTTCTATTATGTATATATTACTTGTAACTTATGAAATATTGTCAACAATACTCGAAACTTAATTTTTTTTTTTGTTGCAAGGCATGATTTTCGTAATCCTGGTTGTGTATGGAGAATATGGAAATCTCGGAGAATAATTTTGACGCATAATTTTTCGACCTTGAAAATATTTTGAATACCGATGTTTAAAATAAGACAAAATTGATCTTTTTTACACTGTGATTTGAGCTAATTTCTCATACTTTGTTCGGTAAAGTAGAAATTGGAAAAAAAAATAGAGAAAAAAGAAAAAAGTAAAAAATAAAAGTGTTGTTGTTTGGGAAAATAGAAATGGTGGAGAAAAGAAATAAAAGTATGGAGCTCGCACCTTTTTATTCCATACTAAATTGAGCAAAAATAGAACAAGGGGAGGACACTGGAGCGCATGGTAAAAAAGATTGGGACAATTTTTTTTTCCTGGGAGTTTATGATTGTCAAAATAAAATGTACAATTTTTGACAATTTTATTTCAAAACTGCCATGGAGTATTTAGTGACAATTTTAATGAATATGTAGGTTTTAAAAAAATGTTACAATCTATAAAAATTGATTTAGAAAATCATAATCCATTATAACAAATCACAATCATAATCTATTATAACAAATCCCACTTGGAAAAAATCGATTGTAAAAGAAATATTTATTTATTTCTCTTAAATCAAATATATGTAAATTCATTTTTTCTATCTATTTCTTTTTTTTTATTATCTATCTTATTTTTTATCTATTTTTTTCTCTTCTGTCCAATTGACGCTAAATAGGTTAAATCCAAATAAATGTAGATTAAAGTTGAGATAAATTTTATATGTCTATTATTTGGTGTATATATACTACTTAAATAATTAATTTTTTTTTTCAGAAAACAAGAAAAGAAATAGAAACTGGGTAATAATTAAAATATATAACATCATGAAAAAAATATTAAAAAAATGTGTCGAATGAGTGGGCATCTTATTTTCAGAAATCACAACTCTTCGAAAGATGATGTGAGATTTTGTATTGAAGTGGGTATTTTGACTCATTTCAAGAAATCAAAGAAAAAAATAAAAAAGTACAAGAACATTTTGGTTGATGGACAAAACGCTTTAGAAGTAATTGTCTTTTATCTGACCCTGAACCCTCTCCCATTTAACTCCTCGTTCCCTCTGATTACTGCAACTAGGTGACACACAATGTTGGATGCTAATGCCGTTGTCACTCATGATGTTGTCGTTGGAACTTCCTGCTCCAGTCGTAATAAACTCTGCCAGCCCTTTGAAAATAAAGGATACTGTTGCATGGACATGCCAATGGCCAAGTAGACACGAGTAAGAGGGATTGCATTTATAGATCTACAATCTATACACATGTCAAATGCCATCCTTTTTTTGGGTACAAGGATAATCGAGAAAACACAATAACTCATACTCTCCCTTACCAATTCTTTGTCCAAGAATTGAGTGACTTGCTTTTGGATCTCTTTTGATTCTTCTGAGTTTAGCTTATAAGTTGGACGGTTTGGTAACGAAGCATCAGATATAAAGTCTATTTATTTAGGGCTTAATCCCTTTATGAGAGGAATCCATGTAGAATCTTCTTAGAGAAAATTTCTTTCAATTCTTCAAGCATCTTCTACAAAATACATGCTACTAGGCAAAATAAATAGAGATTCTTTTTTATTTAGAAAAACTTTTGATTAAACTTTTGTACTAAAGATTTTCAGCTAACAAGGAAACTCTTGTTTTTCTTCTCTTTGTTTCTTTGTTTTTTTTTTTTCTTAATTTTCTCTTATTTTTTTCTTTTCTTTCTTCATCTCTTTTTTGTTTATTTTTATTTGATCCTCCAAAACTTCTTTAGGATACAAAGGTTTGAGAGTTACCTTATGGTCCATGTGCACAAAGAAAAAATTGTTAGTAATTCCATCAAAAGTCACTATTCTATTATATTGCCAAAACCTTCCCAAGAGTATGAGTTGTTTCCATTGGGACCAGATCACATAAAATTTCATTTTTGTACATATCCAATGTTATGGCCAATAACACTTGTTTATTAACCATCATTTCCCCTTGTTCACTTAATCATTGAAGTTTATGAGGCTTATGATGGGTTAAAGTAGGAATTTACATTTTTTTTTCATCAGCCTAAGGGCTAGCATCAAAGACTATAACTAGTATTTTAGCATTGTATTACACAATATACAAATTTTTTATATAATTGCAATTATTTCATAATAAATAAATATTTTATATAAAATATATTTTAATTTATAACATGATTTAATTATGATATAAATTATATTAAAATTAAAATTAATATATAGTCAACAAAATTTATATATATAATATAAACAGATAATAATTTGAGATGACTAAGAGAAATATTTTTAGCCTCATTGTGAAAGTGTTTGAAATGCATTTTCTAAAGAGAAGAAAAAAATGTTAAGAATTTCTGAGAGATTCATTGTCCAAGTTAGGAATTACCTAGTTGGAAAACAAAAACTTTAAGTACGAGCATTATCATATATTCGTTTCATGTTTTGATATGTCACATTGCATTAAAATTTTACTTAACATGAATTTACAAATAAAATAGTATATTATATAATCACATGTCACATTTTAATTTAGAAATAGAAAAGAAAATATGATATAAGAAATAATAATTTCAACTAATTATAAAAAATATAAAATAATATAAAGAATTTATCACACAATTATATAATCATTTATTTTTTTTTTCGATCCCTCCTAGTCATGACCCCATTAACCTAACCTTAGGATGATCTTGACGAGGATAACTTATACACTAACTTCCTTGATATAAAGACATTAAAGAGTTTGAAAAACATCTTTCATGATATTTGAAATAGGTTTAATTTGACGTCTTTGTATACTTTGATAACTACCTATGTGCCAAATACACATGTCAAGTAACTACTCGTGTTGAACCCACCTTCATGCTAAATATATGACAATAACTACCCATGTAAGAATCAAAATTACACATGATCTACCAACTAATAGTTCTTCCTTCTTTCACACTATGTACGAATTACTAAGGCATGTCTCAATGACGCTGGTCAAGGAGGACCTTCAAGAGAAGAAGGAATAACTAACAGGAATAAGAGTCTAATTGGACTAGTAAGAGTTAGGAAAGTAAAAGAACTTTTGCCATTTACACCTCTCGTTTTACTAAGTTCACCTCACTTTCTTTTTTTATTTGTTATTATCAAAAATATCTTTTGTATAAAATAATAAAAAGCTTATTTTTACATCCATATTTATTATTTTTTAAACCTTATTTTTCATCTCCATCTCTATTATTCTTTAAATCTTAATTTTACTTTTTATTTTTGTTGCTATTTAAATCCTAATTTTATATTTTATCTTTATTATTAATTAACTTGTGTTCATTTTTTAACAACATGGTGTGTTTATTGCATCAAATCTTTCATTTTCATCTTCACCATATACAACTCTACTTGTATTTTATTGAAATTGTCTTTCTAGAAATTTATACATGTTTCGAAAAGTGAGTTCTGGTATTTTATTTTTCACTAGAATTCACTTTCCAGAATAAGTATAAATTTCTGAAAAGACAATTGTGATATTTTTTTCATTATACCTTTATTTTTCTTTTTTTTATTAATTAATATCTAATATAATGTGTATAAACAAGGGGGAAAAGACTTTAAAATCTTCAATAACATTTTAGTGCTTTAATTTAGTGTATGTTTGCTAGCCAATATATAGGGAACATCAAAGAAGAAAAATGGTAGTGGGGAATTGAGAAACAACATCAACAAAAAATTATGGAAGGTCAAGGAAAAGAACAATGTCATCTTTAAAAGAGAAAGTCTAGAGGAAAAATGAGCTTCTACAAAAGAGAATTTTTGAACAACAAGATAAAAGGGTAAACGAAATGTACAATTATTTAAAACAAAATCAATAAAAATATAAGGATATTTAAGTAAAATTATATACCAAAAAAAGAGAAATGAGGTATACTTAGTAAATTAGGAGGTGTAAATATCAAAAGCTGAGCAAGAGATCTTACTTGAAAAAGAGATCAACATTTATAACTCAAGCCTAAAGTGAAAAAAGAAGAACCCAAAATAATGCACTTGATTCAAATGGAAGAAGACCTAACTTAGGAATTTATTAGGCACTAACTTGTGAGTCTCTAATATGATTTTATTTAAATTTTAATTAAATATTTGGATTCATTTAATTTGTAATAAATAGGTTGATTCATAACTAATGCTAGACATGAATTTCAGCTTTATTTTAGGTCTTTCTTTATACCTATGAATTATGAGGAGATTTGGTTGTGTTTTAAATGTTACTTTGAATTTTAGGAGATTTCATTGGATCTTTATTGCCTATAATGATTAGGCAAATTTTAGAAGATCTATGAAAGCATCTTTTTGGCCAATTGTCACTTGGTTTATCACTTTTCCATTTCTCATCTATTTCATCTTTTCTATTTTATTTTCTTTTTCATTTATAATTTGTGTCATTGATATAATTGTTTTAATATGTGGTATTTTCATTTTCTTCTCTATTTATTTTTAATTTTTCTAAATAAGGTAATAAATTCAACGACAATCCCTAAAAATATTACTCATAAGTAGGATCAGATAACTTGGGAATTAAAAAATCTCACTAGAGAGAGGATAATAGATTCTATCATTATTTTACTTCCCTCTCATGAGTAGAACTTCATTGATTCAATTATCTTTAGTGTAGGCAAGTGTTAACCTTTTTTATGCTTTATAATTAAGCTAAAGTAATGGAATAAGAGTCATTATATATGAGCTAAATATCTTAACACATCACAAATTACCTCTTCACATGTAATTTATCTTGTAGTTGTATTTATTGCATCATTCATGAAATTATTTATTTTTTTAATCCCTAAAAAAAACTTAAATATCACTTATTTTGAAATAAAAGGAAGTATAAAATAGTCGATGATTATGAATTTTTTATTAGTTATGTTATAATCTTTATACTTTCAAATTAAAGTAGCCAAATTAAATAAGCCTGTATTTTTAAATGATCCTACAATGAGAATAATCTTAACCAGTATAGCCAGGGCCAGGTTAAGACTTCGTGAGCATGTTGTTTTGAGCTTCTATAAATCCAAAAAAGTTATGATTTTTAAATTAATTTGTTCTTTAACGATAGTATTTTTGTGATTTATTTTTACAAAGTGTGTTTAGAAAATTTTAAATCTTTTACATTAAATAATTATTATTTTTATCTTTATTTTTAAATTTTTTAAAAGAAATTATCTATTATTAAAAAAATATTGTATCATAATATAAATTATTTATTATAAATATAAAATATAATTTATATATTAAAAATGTTTTTTTACTATAAATTTTAATTAGATAAAATAAATATTTATCTTATGCATTATTACACGTGCTAGAATATTAGTTAACTACAACAAGATAAAAGACGAAAATCACATGTGCTTAAACTGAAGAGAAAAAGTATAATCAACCCAATTTAATGCTAAAATGTTTTAATTTTGATACAATATCAATATTATTAAAATCTATATTATTAGTGAATTTTAATTAAATTCATATATTATTACGATACAGAATTAGAAAGTTATAAAAACAAAATTTAAATTAATTGTTATAAAAATTTACAATTTTACTTATATAACCATTAATATCTTGATGACTTGATAAAAAAAAAATCATATTATCAGTACGTTTTATTAAATTAAAAAAAATTAGATAAATAATTAAAAAAAACGTAAAGTATACTAATAGTAAGTAATATAATATAAAATTCATGCTTTTCTACTTTTTATATCTTAATTATATACATATAGACATGTAAGAAAATAAAATAAAAGGATTAGTTGATACGAGATGGTAAGTCAATTTCTCTCGACGATAATTTACATGAAAGTATAACAGAAAAGGTGGTGAAAGATAAGAGAGAATGACATTTGCAGAAACTATATAAAGGGGGATGAATGAATATTCACTGACTCAGTCATGGATGTTATTCTTGAGGTTCAGGGAGGGAACTCTTTGTCTATTGCAGTTGATCCCCTCGACACAGTCCGCGATGTGAAAGAGAAGGTGCAAAACTTAAACCACATTCCCATTTCCCACCAAACCTTCATCTTCAATGGCCAACTTCTCCAAGACGATCTCCACCTTTGGGAATCACAAATCGATCGCGGCTCCCGCATTCACCTCCTAGTTGCTAATGATGATGCAGAAAACCCTGCGAGTCTTGACATGCCGCCGTCAAATATAACGGAGTTGGACTTGTTTCTGGCGAGTATTGACATGCCGGCGTCAAATATAAAGGGGTTGGAAAAGTGGCTGCCGAGTCTTGACATGCTGCCGTCAAATAGAGAGGAGTTGGAAGAAATGCTGCCGAGTCTTGAGATGCCACCACCAAGGATGACGCTGAGAGAGAAGCTTTTTGGGCAGCAAGGCGTGCCTGCAGAGAGAACTAGGGTCACGTTCAGGGTGAAAATGATTGAAACCAAACGGGTCAGGTCTTTCCCCATGGAAATGTATCTCTACGACACGGTTCTGTGTCTAAAGGAGAAGATTTATAATTTAAAGAAACCTGAAAATATAAAAGCGAAAGACATGGAGGTGCTGTTAAAATCGGGTTACGAATTGAAAGACCAGTGGTCGCTGCAAGATTGTGGAATGTTAAATATTTCACATGTTTACGTGCGTAAAAGATTAGCACAACCACGGGAGCCTGGTACTGATGCCCATTTCGGGACAAAGATGTTGAATCTGATGCTTGTTCCCAAGGGAGGGACTCAGAAGATACCCATCCAAGTCAATATTTTGAATAGTGTGGGAGATATGAGGTTTGAGTTGGAGAAATTTCACAGGCATGTTCTTCCCCAAGATCTTTCTTACTTTTTCACTAACAAGAAAGGCCATGTGATGAGTGAAACACTTGCATTTAACTGGTTCCGATTGGAAGACGGTGACACAATTGAAATCACTCCCGCATCCATTTAAAAATAGATCTCTCCTTTTCTTCCCCACGGCCCATGCATGCACGCCTATCACTTCTTATCCAACAACAAATTAACTACCATTTTGTTACTTAGCATCATATATGTTAACTAGTTAGACGAACAAGTTAGTTAATTAGTTGTTTTAAAAGAATTTTACTCTGTACTCATGAATCACTCAGCTTAGTAATCATTGAAATATAAATTTGTAAGCTACATTGTCATTCCTTTATATTTGAAATAAGAAGAATTTACGGTTCACCTATAAATATAGGAATTTTAGAATAATTGAATTTTAGATCATATAGTTATTAAATTACTGTGATGTCAATTTTTTTTTATTTAGTAATGAAATTATTATATATTTTAATTAAGGAGTCCCTAATTGGTTAAAATATTTTTTAAAATTATAATTATTTTAATTAAATATATCTGATTTTTCTTTTAAAAACATAGTGCACTGCATTTTCAATTAGTTATTATTATTATTATTATTATTATTATTATTATTATTATTATTATTATTATTATTGAGATTAAAAAATATTTTTAAAGTTTAAAATAAATTTTTTAAAATTATAATTATTTTAGTTAAATATATCTGATTATTCTTTTAAAAACATAGTGCAGTGCATTTTGAATTATAGTTATTATTATTATTATTATTATTGAGATTAAAAAATATTTTAAAGTTTAAAATAAAAAATTTTAATACGAATTATATTACGTATCATATATATCTAATAACAATCTTGTAAAGAAAATTACAAATTAAGACATGCGTCTATTTTATCGTTTAAAATAAAAATTAATATTAATTTTTTGTGAAAAATCAGGAAATATTATCGTGAAAGTTATTATTCATTAGAAGTTAAATATTTAATTCTCACATAAAAAGTTAAATATTTAAAAAAAAACAAACAAAAACAAAAGAATAGTCACTTTTATTAAATTTATGGATCGATCCGTCCATGCATGCCGCGGTGACCATTACCTTGTAATGGTAAAAATCGGAATATCACGTGTCATTAGATTTGTCTTTCTTTTAAGTTGTATTTCAATATTTTTTTAAAGAAATATCTTTTATATATATATATATCGAAGGAAATACTTTTTAATTATTTTTCTTCAATGAAAATGATAAGAATTTTTCTTAGCATTTTATCTCTTTTAAATTATCAATTTTAATATCTTTAATTTTAAATTAAAATTTAATATTTTAAGAATATCAATAAATAAAAATAAATTATATCACAATATAAATTATTTATTTTTAATTTAAAATAATATATATATATATATATATATATATATATATATATATATATATATATATATATATATATAACACATATTTATTTATTATAAATTTATATATAACAGTTTATATATTCAAAAATATTTATTTTGTCCATGCACAAATTTAAATATTGGTATTACATTATTCTTTTATTGATGGTTGAAAATAAAAACAATACTTCGTACTATTTGGTTATTGCTAAATGTATATCTTGATTAAAAACTTAATTTGATAATTTACTACTTGGTTTAACATTGACCAGGTCACACAATTTTATTAAAAATTATTTAATTTAATAATTTAAATTATTAAATTTAATTTAAATCATACAAAAATATTTTATTTCAAACATTATCACTACAAAAAAAAATTCAATATTAGCGACCGCAAAAATCGGTGGCTAAATCTCAGAAATCAGTCGCAAAATATGATATTTTGTAGCTAAACCCTTTAGCGACGAAAATAGAGACTGAATTGGGTCGGTGGGTAAAACCCTAGTCGCTAAACAATTAGCCACCGAATTTTATTCGGTGGCAAATTTAGCGACGGCATTTTCGGTAGCTATATGATTCGGTTGGTAAATGTAATTGGAAATTTAGCGACCGAAAATATTGCGGCCGCTAATTTAATTATATTTAAATGATCAGTGGCTAATATATTCGAAATATAATATAATAAAGTTTTGGTTGCTGAAATTCGTTGCTATTTCGGTGGCTAAAATTAAAGCTTTCATATTAGGTTAGCGACGGAAATTTTCGGTGGCTATATGAGTCGATAGGTAAATGTAATTGGAAATTTAGAGATCGAAAATGAAAAGCTATTTCGGCCGCTAAAATCGGTGGCTAATATATTTCGAAATTAATATAATAAAGTTTCAGTTGCTGAAAACTAAAGCTTTATATTAGGTTAGTGACGAATTTAGAGACGGAAATAATCGGTCGCTAAAACTTTTTGTTTTTCCTTTCTTTTTTTTAAATTAGTAATATATATTATGAACCTGCCAAATATTTATCAATAATTACAAATTTAATCACACTATAAATAACATACAATAACAAATTTGAAATAAACAATTATGTATGAAAACATTAACAATTAAAAGTATCAACATGATTACTAAATATTCAAAATCATAATAACTATGAACATAATTATCCTAAACATTGTGAAAATAATTGTCTATTACATCATCTTAAAGATATCATCCTAAGCATTATCACCATTCTTTTTTAGTAAAAATAATAATAAATAATATAAATATAAATATTCACGCGTTGAATATTTGTTAAAGTGGTGGAAGCCAAATATTTGTGTTGGTAGGCTAGGTTTTACTATTGAAAGGTGCAATTTTTTTTTTGGAAAAAGGAGCAACCCCCAGTCAATAATCTCTAAAAAAAAACTACCCTAACTTCATCAGCCAAAAAATAAAAGTAATAAAAACTCATGTAAAAAATAAAAGAAAATTATCTATTACATTGTTTAAAAATACATGTTTTACTAGGACATTTGTCATGAATTACCTATTTCACACGTAATTTATCCGTTAGTTGTGTTTGCAACTTCATCGAAGTTAATCTTGACGAAAGATGTGGAGTTATCTAATATTTATGTTAATAGAATGAGACATAAAATATTTCATTAAGGATTCGTCAAAAGATTTACATGTGATTACGTAATGCTTTCTTGTTTGTGCTCTTATTGCAATAGTCACATCATTCTTCTAATTACTCTTGTTTTGCCAAATTATTCCTTAATTGTACAATATGCTTATCAAGTTTTTATTTGTTTTGACAAGTATATCCCAAGTTACTTTCCAAACATGAAACCGCATTTGCTCTAATATTTGAGTTTCCATATGTAAAGGTGGACGAGTTCATTAGAAGTGGAGGAGATTAGGAAACAAACTATAAGCTGCTTTGAACTAGAATTCTCCATCTTGGGACTTTGAAGAAAGGAACAAGATTTTGATTTACTCAAAATGATTTTAAAATTTATTTGAAATAGTAACAAAAAAACAAATTGATTCATTCTTATTAGATAAAATTAAAAATTATTTTTTTTACGAGCTATAAAATATTACCTTAATACAATGGTAAGATAATATTTTGATACAATAAAAATACACACTTTTGCTATAAGATAATCTATTGATACAGTAAAAATATACACATTTTCTTCCTTCTCTTCTCCGTAATTTTTGGACCATTAAAGAAAATTTTAATTCTTTTATGAACTACCGTCTAAGTAAAGAAATTGTAATTTTTTCTAATTTTATTGTTATAGTATACTTTAAACTCAATAAATTTTTCATTCTGCTTTATCTTGTAACTGAGCAACAATTTTAGTATTCAAGGGACAACACATGGATATGAGTTGTACTTGCTTTGTTGAAGACATTTCGACCCAATACGAATCACCCCGATCAAACTCCAATGTGCGTAGGTGGGAGTTCTAACACACCTCACAACGCCAACATGCACTAATCATCATGATCCCTTTCGGGTTCTTGAGACTCGAAAGGCAAGTATACTCCTAGTGTCGAAGACATTTTAGCTGTCTTTGGCACAACTCGCTTTTGCCCCCTCTCAATGTGATATGCGTCTTGGGCTATGATACGCCTTAGAATCAAGTCATCTTGGTTGCTACTACAGACAAGCCTGAGTCAGGTACGCTTAACTCACCTCATGCTTGTACATTTCTCGATCCATATTGTGTCTTTGGAGATATTCCCATCACAACACCTCGACCCACATCTAGAGTGACAAGGAAAGGTCGGAGCTTAGATATAAGTGTTTGACCAAAAAGAAAAGAAAGATTGTCCCTAATTTGAGAAGTTTCCATTAAGAGTTTCAAGTAAGAATTCTTAGTGAGATATCACTTTTATATTGAAAGATGAAAGAATATTTTATATTAAAGTAGGTTTCTCAGACTCATTTCAAGACATCAACGAAAAAATAAAAAAAATACAAGCACATTTCCATTTCTGGGCAAACACTATTGTTAAATGGTCAAGTTGTTCTTCAAAACGATGTTGTCATCTCCGCAACCGACATTTGTCAAGACTCTCGGCTCTTGATCGCTTCAGATCCTGGCAACCTTTTGAGACATCGTGAGTTGCAACTACTCACACTCCCAAGTTACGAATACTATCTGTTTGCGATGCTGGAGCCACAGTCACTCACCCCGTTGCTCACGGAGTTTCCACCATCCATGCCATTGATCAATTTTAAATGGATAGATGAGTCGCATAATTATTTTTCGCCTTTAACAGCTCTTCTTTCAATGAAGGCTTCCTTGAAACCCTAGCATAGTTCTTCATCTAATTTTTATTCATATAGATATGAATCTTTTTTATATTTAGTATAAATTTAAATGTATGGTCATTCGTTCGTATTTGAAATAAAGGCATTGAAGAGATTAAAAATTAACTTTCATTATTTTTTTAAAATTTGATATTTAAAATGTTTTTTTATCCATAGCACCGAAACAGAAACCCAGTTGAACCAATTGAGTTGGACTTTATTAATTATTTAAAATGGATTTAATTCACATCTTTATATATACAGTAAATTGTTTCATTTTTTTTTCAAAATTAACCTTTTTCACACTTAAAATGGTGAAAAAGAAAAGTAATTTTTTTTCAAATTATTTTTTTTTCTTGAAGACAACTTTTTGTATGTGAAACTAATCTCACTCGATACACTGATAAAGGTTAGTCTCCCCAAAGTCGAAAGTCGGCTCACGAACGAAGGTTAGTTATCCATCCCGCAAGGTGACTCAAAACACTTGTATGTCAAACTGTTTGAAGTCATACTTTTATTATGTGTCACGAGAATTAAGATCTTTCTAAAAATTTTTAGAGGGATAAAAAAAAATAAGTAAAATAAAATATGATTAGTTATATGATATACAATAAAGAAATAATTTAAAAAATGAAAAAAAAATATTTTTCAAAGTCAAACTCATTACCCATTTTTTTTATTTGGAATAACCCATATGGACAGCAATTCTAGTACTAGTTGAGCCCGAGAGAAGTTCGGCAATAAGAGGCTTATAGCACGTCAATATATATTCAATGATAATTTAATATTTGTCAGTGGCATTGTGACCTAAAATTGGGTTATGCATGACATAATGATCATATTAATAGCAATCTATAATTAAGGATTGTAAATACTATATAAAGGAATACCGTATACAACTCATTTTAAATCTAATCATACTATGAAACGTTTTAACTTAACCCCACCAGGAAGGAAAATAGAATGTGAAACTGTAAGTTTTCAAGTAGTGAGGAGCTTAGCCGAAGCATCTAACTACGTGTCTGTTGAAGAATGAGTCAACAACTCATAGGCAGTGTCTTGGTTAAGGAAAACTACTGGAACCATAGTAAAAGTGAGTCTTCATAAGATAAGACAATTATCACTACTTATGGATCCGAACTTGGGTAATCTATCCATAACCAAGATGAAGTTTGTGTGAAACTAAGTGGAGGTCCAAACCAACTGATGTTAAAGAATCAATGGATGAATTGTTGTTGACCGTCAAAGTATTTTACAAATATCATTCCCTTTTTGAGTTTGATCGAGGAGGAGGACAATCATGCTAAGATTGAAATGTTAGGAGGAAGTCAAAATCAAACTTAAAGAATCAACTTATTGAGAAATTTATACATAAGCTAATTTTAACTTATTGAGAAAGTTATTTCATTGTTTCTTCTTATTTTCTCTCCTATAAATGTTTGTGGAGAAGTTTATTCAAATAGGAGGTTTTGAATTTTTTTAAATAATTTATTTATAACAAAAATGAGTAGAAAGTAAAAAAGAAAATTTAAGGGTTTTAGGTAAATGAAATCAAAAAAAGAAAATCCTTAATTCTTAAAAATAATAAACTTAATTTTATACACTCTATATATTAATTAGAATAGGCAGTGTATTTTTGGAAGTTTAACTTTAGATTTTTTAATTTTTATTATAATTAAAAATAATGTTGTATTACCATAGAAATTATTTTAAATATAATTTATATGTTTAAAAATATTTATTTGTATTAACCACATGCGTTCTATAAGACAAAGTAATACAACTATATTTATTATGAATTTTAATTATAATAAAATTTATATATTATAAATTTTAATTATACAAAATAAATATTTTAAATTATCGTATACACTACTCAATTATAAATAATCATTAATATAACTTTAAAGTAGTTATTTCAAAATTCAATAAATTTATATGTAATTAAATGATTATATAAAACTATTTTATATTGTGTATAGAATATTTTTTTCATTATTAAAATATTTATATTATTAGTGTATTTTAATTAAATTTATATATATTATTATGATACATAAAGTTATAAAAAATACTTTTATATCCAAGTAAATTTCTTTTTAAAAAAGTATTAGTATTCATCCAATGTCTTGAAATATTTGAAAAACTAAATATAATTAAAAAAATGTAAGTTTAATATTAAATATTATTAATGGTGAGATTTTTATGTTATTAGAATCTATTATAAACAAAATTTAAAGTAATTATATAAAAGTTAACAATTTTACTTATATAATGTAACAATTAATATCTGGATGACTGTATCCAAAAAATTAAATTATCAGTATATTTTAATTAAATTAAAAAAATGTTTATATAATAAATTTCAATATACTAATAGTAAGTAATCTGATATAAAATTCATACTTCTCTGCCTTTTACTCCGGGTCCAAAGATTAGCCGGAACATTCCAGAAACTATATATATAGAGGGAGCATGAATAAATATTCAGTCACTCACTGTGATTGTGATCAACATGGATGTGGTTCTTGAAGTCCCGGAAGGGTACTCGTTCTGTATTGAAATTCATCCCTTTGACACAATCCGCGATGTGAAACAGAAGGTGCAAAACTTACACAACATTCCCATTTCCCACCAAATCTTTATCTTCAATGGCCAACTTCTCCAAGATGATTTCCGCGTTTGGAGATCTCAAATCGATCACGGCTCCCGCATTCACCTCATAGTCGCCGCCGATGATGCGGCAAACCTTACGCCGGCGTCCATGTTTGAGTTGCCGCCACAACCGCAGCCAATGCTGGAGCCGCAACTGGCCCCATTTTCGAGCTGCAGCGACCTGTTGGGGATGCCGCCGGGAACTACGTCGTCGGAACTGACTCCGATGTCGTACGATTACGATCCGTTAGGGATAGCGGAGTTTCCATCCTCAACGCAGGTTATGCCGATGCCATACGATTGCAATGGGTTTGGAATGGCGGAGTTTCCATCGTCAACGCAGGTTATGCCGATGGCTTACGACTCTAATGCGTTTGGGATGGCAGAATTTCCATCATCAACGCAGCTTATGCCGATGCCACACGATTACAATGCGTTTGGGATGGCGGAGTTTTCATCGTCAACGCAACTTATGCCGATGGCTTTGGAAGAGTGGCTGCCAAGTATTGTCATGCAGCCGAGGGTGACGCTGAACGTGAAAGTGCCTTTGTGCAAAGATCGCATCCCTATCGAAATGGACTTAGATGAGGAGGACACCGTTCTGAAGCTGAAAAGGAAGATAGTTGCGCGCCAAGACATGCAAGGCCTGCCTGTGGAGAGGATCGTGTTGCTATTGCATTCAACGCGTGTGGAATTGTTTGACCATCAGGCTCTGAAGGATTGTGCGATTTCAGATCATTCCGAGATCGACGTGTTCATCAGACCTATGCCTGGAAAGCTGAAAGTGAAGGTGTTGCCTATGCGTAGCAAAGAGAAGATAGAGATAGAAGTGAATCCTAAGGATAAAGTATCGGTGCTGAAGGAGGAGCTGGAGAAGTGGCACTACATTCTACAGTTTGATCTTCCCAAAGATGGTCTTTATTTTTTCATTCACGGCCAGAGTGTGATGTACGAAGAAAAGTCCTTTCAGTGGCACGGAGTTAGGCAGGGTGACACCATTGATATCTTTGATGGATTTATTTCTGCTGCACCTGCAAGATCAACACTCCATGGATGCGCCCCCAGCCCAGACAGTATCTGTTTCTAACTAATAACAAAGTAGCCGTTAGTTAGTTGGTTTAGTTGTTGCATAACTACCAGAGCTTATCCACATGTAAATAACAATTTCATTGCCATTCACTCACCTCTGACGTGTTTAGTGTTTTTAATAATATCCGGCTAGTCCATCCCTTTTGTTTTGTATATCGCTACAACATATGCTCTTTCTATAAACATTATATTTTATCTATTTAAGTCAGTCATGCGTATTATTTTAATTTTAATTAACTTTTATACCAATAATTTTTTTTATAAATAAGTCATTAATTTACAAATATTTTTCTATTCATATTCTCTTTTTTATAAACAAATGTTAAGTAATTTATAGAAAATAATTGTTTATATAAATAATAGTTCTTCATTTTAAACTATCTAAAGTCACACATTATATATTAAAATAATAATATTTTATTATTAAACAACTCAGGTTAAGAAACTATGGTTGAAAATGCTCTTTAAAAATTTAGTGGGAGTGAAATAATATAATAATGATATATTTTAATAAAAATTTTAATTTATGAAGCTATGTATTATTTTTCCTTACTTTTTGTTGAAAAAAGAGTCAAAGTTCCAAGATAAATAATTTCTATAAAAAATTACATCAAATAATGCAATTTGGAATATACTAAAGGACAAACATATCTTATCACATTAATAATAATGTATACTTTAAACAATTAATTTTGAAAAAAGTGTGTATAGTAAAAAAAACAAAAAAAAAACAAGTAAAACAGAGAAGTAAATAAAGTAGAGGATAAGAATTCAACCAATTTAATCTTTTTGAATTAGAAGTCTTGACCCTAATTTCATGCAACTTTCTTATTCTATTTCTTTGTGGTATTGGTTTTATTTATTAATTATACTACTATGGGACCTTGGTCGATGACTCCTAATATTTTTTACCTTTATTTAATCATTTAGAAATACATACTTAAGCATGTTTTAGGTTGATAGAAACTTATTACTACTAATTGAATCAAAAGTTTAGAAAAAGATGTTAGTCATGCAATTTTTTTATACTCAATTATTTTAAAATTTCACCAACTAACTAAGGTATGACGACCACTTAATTAACTAAACAGAAGAGGTGATCAATTTCTCACAAGGATATTGAAGCAATAAGATAATTTAAGGATATTAAAGGAAACAAAAAATTGCATTCCAAAAAATAGTTGACGGATCTAAACACAAACTATACCATAACCATTAAAAATAATTTACCTATTGATACATATGATAAAAGAAAGACAAACTAAAATAGACATAAAGAAACAAAGAAGGAACAAATGTTGTTAGCATAAAAGGTTCGACAATTGTGTTCCTTAACCAAAGTCTAGGGTTTGATCTTGTCTTGGGCATGGAGTCGCAACTAAAGGTATCATTTTACCTTCAAAGGGGTAGATCAAATAGAAGGGAAATTAGTTGGGTGAAAAATAAGTCTTTAATATCTTCTAGTTTACCAAAAAGAAACAAAGAATAGTATCTCCACTACACTTTTAGCCTTACCAAATGCCTTAAGGTACCTTTAAAAAGCCTCAAAATCGAGAGAGAAACATCAGAAAGATGGAGAAGTAAGAGAGAATGAGTTGTGGAGTTTGGGAAGTGTTGGGATGTGTCCTATACTATGTGAAGTATGCCTTCCTGGTGACTTGCACACGATTATGTTGTATGCTACCTTTCATGATGGTGCACAGACAAACATACAGAGTTGAGCGCGTGATTATGGGAAGAGCACAGTGTGCTTGGAGTTGTAGGGTTAGTCTTCTATTCCTTCCTCTTTCAGGGGCAAAAAAAACTTGATTTTTATTGTATCTTTTTCATTTATTTTTTTCTTGTAAACATGTATTGCATTAATCTCAAGAAAATGGTGAATTATGAGTAATATATGAAAAAAAAAATACTACGAATCTTACCAAAAAAAACATAGTATTAATACACAAAATATTGATTTATCACAAAGTGAATTAACCAATAACAAAAGTAATAAAAATTAGGCAAAAAATAAAAAATATCATCTACTACACTACTTGATAATACATATTTAGCTAGAGTATTTGTCACTTGGTTCGCTTGACAATAAATATGAGAGAAAAACTTAGATCTCTTGAGCGAGCAAGTTTTTTAATCTCTAATATTAAGCTATAACAAAAGGATAATTTAAAGTATATCTACATGTAATCAAATCGAATAAGAATTGTTTGAAAATTTGATTTAATAATAAATATTGACAAAACTTCTAGCATAAGAAAGTGTTAACATGATTATGTTATGGTGTATATGTTGTTGTCAACGCCATTCGAATTTCATACTCTTCACAAAAAAAAACAAAGACATGAGAAATATTCTCCAATATGATTTTTTCGAAGGGTTTTAATGGCCTTTCCTAATTCAATTCAACTCTAGCCTTGAATTTTTTTACAGCAAAAGAAAAAAACTTATAACACACCCAAGTTTTTCTAGAGTAGACATCAATGAAAGTAATTAAATACTTTTTACCTCCATTGGATATAGGTTTTATTGGACTACATAAGTTTGAATGCACCAATTCAAAACATTTTTTGCTCTCTATAATTTGTCAACAAAATATTAAGAAAAATGTTGTTTGCTAACAACACATTCTTTACAAACTTGAGAAGAAGTAGTAATTTGTGGAAGCTTGCCACCATTTTCTTTTTTGTTGGAGGGCTTTCAATCCACCAAAGTTCAAGTGGCCATAACAATTGCACCATAACCATAAAGAGTTATCTAATTTAGCAATCAAGCTAAATTAGATGCATTCAATCTTTAATGAGAATAACTTGTTTGAGCTCATTTTACAATACTACTAACAAGGTCATAAATTTCACAAACATCATTCATTGCTAATAGTGATAACATAGTCCTTTTCTTGTAACTATTCAGCATTTGAAAAATTACTTTTTTAAATCACCAAAGCTCATAATAAAATGAAAATTTTCATTTAGATATGAAAAAGAAAATTTACTTCGATAGATGACCAAGTTTATGACATTTAAAACATTCTACTTTATATGTTGTACTCACTTCTACCTTTGTCTTAAAATTGATTATTATTGCCTTCAAAATTCTTGTGAGAATCTCTGCCTCCTTGACCCTCTCATCCTCTGTCTTTACCTCTGTCCCTACCTCTTGAGTAGTTGGAATAAGTATTGGTAGAAACTTTCAAGGCTTGTTTGTCAACAATTGAACTTTTCTTCATTTTTTTGTTCATGAACCAATCAAGAACTCTACATTTCATCAAGAAAGAAGATATGTTTGTCTTTTTAACTATTCAATTGAGCAAACAATATAATTAAATTCTTGTGTCATACAATGCAAAAAAATTTCTACTATGGTAACATCTTTGAGTTGTTCTCCATGATGTTGCTTTTCGATTGCAATTTCTATAGTCCTTCAAAAAAAACTTGGACAAACTCGCCATCCTTCATTTGCAAAATTTCAAAATTCCTCCTCGAGGTTTGGAGTTGTGCACGTTTTACTTTAGCATAGCCGTGATATTTTTTCTTTATTGAATCTCATATATCTTTGGAAGTATCTTTGTAAAGGATAGTTTCCAAAATGGGAGAATTAATAGCTTGAAAGAGAGAATTTTTCGCATTCAAATATGAGTTTTCTCACTTCAAAATCTACTTTCCTGTCCATTAGTTGCACCTATAGGTGGCTCTGGAATTCCAAAGTTAACAATTGGCCAATATTTTTTTACCATAAAAAATTCTCCTTGAGCATACTCTGGTGATCACAATGACCATAGAAACAAGAAATGGCAGCTTGCACAAAATTGAAATCTCATGCCCACAAGACCCTTAAGCGAGAATGACATATCCGTTAGAAACGTTCCAGAAATTATATAGAGGGAGGATGAATGAATATTCAATCGGTCACTGTAATTGACGTCATGGATCTTATTCTTGAGATTCTGGGAGGACATTCGTTCTTTATTGCAATTGATCCCTTAGACACAGTCCTTGATGTGAAAGAGAAGGTGCAAAACTTTCAGCACATTCCCATTTCCCACCAAACCTTCTTCTTCGATGGCCAACTTCTCCAAGACGATCTCCACCTTTGGGGATCTCAAATCGATCGCATTCACGTCCTAGTCGCTGCCGATGATGCCGCAAAACTTGAGCCGCAGCCAACACCACAGCTGCAACTGCCACAACTTTCGAGTTACCAATACAACCTGCTTGAGATGCCGCCGTCGAATCCGTCGCCGCAGCTTTTTCCGACGCCATATGATTACGATCGGTTTGGGATGCCGGAGTTTTCATCGTCAACGCAGCTTATGCCGATGCCGTTCTCAAATAGAAAGGAGTTGGAAGAGTTGCCGCCGATTATCGACTTGCCGCCGTCAAATATAAAGAAGTTGGAAGAGTCGCTGTTGAGTCTTGATATGCTGCCGTCAAATACAAAGGAGTTGGATGAGTCGGTGCCGAGCATTGACATGATGCCGTCAAATACAAAGGAGTGGGATGAGATGCTGCTGAGTCTTGACACGGTGCCGTCACCGCCCCAACCGCCGTCAAGGCCAAAGGTGACGGGGAAAGTGAAAGTGCCTCCGTCCAAAGACCCCATCCTTATAGAAACGGACTCGGACTCGGACTCGGACTCGGACAAGACCGTTCTGAATCTGAAAGAGAAGATTGTTGCGCGCCAAGACATGCAAGGCGTACCTGTGGAGAGGATCGCGTTGGAGACGCATTCGACGCCTGTGGAATTGCTTGACCATCAGACTCCGAAGGGTTGTGCGGTTTCAGATAATCCCAAGATCGACGTGTTCAAGATACCTTCTCTGCCGGTGTCTGGGAAGCTGAAGGTGACGGTGCTCCCGATGCGTACCACAGACAAGATAGATATAGAGGTGAATGCTGAGGATAAAGTATCGGTGCTGAGGGAGGAGCTGGAGAAGTTGCACCGGACGCTACGCTTCCGTCTTCCCCAAGATGGTCTTTATTTTTTCATTCACAGGCAGAGTGTGATGTTCGAAGAACAGTCGTTTCATTGGCACCAAGTTAGGCACGGTGACACCATTGATACTTTTGATGGATTCGTTTCTACTCAACTTTCACCTCTACTATCAAAACTCCATGACAAACGAATTATAAAGTAGCTGTTAGTTCCTTGGTTTAATTGTTGTATAACTACCTGTAAGTACAACTTTCAAAATACAAGCACCGTAACAATTTCATTGCCATTCATTCATCTCTGATGAACATAACAAAATATATAATCTTTCATCTTAGAAATAAAGCATCGAAAAAGTGTTTTGCTTCATACTTTTCTTTCTTTTTCACTTTATTTTTTTGTTAAGTGAGTGGTCGATCCTTTTTGTTTAGTATAACTAAAACTAAAAGGAATATGTGAGATCGAATATCATAATTGAAGGTAATAAAAATTGAGAAACTATATTCTTATATGTTTTTATAACCTTTCCTACAGGAAAGAGATAGAAAGAAAGAGAAACTAATGTGAAATAAAATGAATAAGCAATAGAAAGATAAAAAATGAAATAACTCACAGATTTATACACCATTGACACTTGTGAGTGAGGGAACGGCAATGGTAAGCAACCAGTATTTGGATAAAGAATTGCATTAGTTATTTAATAATTTATATAATATTATTTTTTTATCACATCATTATTTATATTATAATTATATCTATTTTTTTATATGATTTATTCTATACAAATAACATTTTTTTTAAAATAAATATATTCGGTCAATTACGTGTGCAACTAAAATTCAGTCAAATCACGGATTAGCCATTGTACAGTAATTAATAGAGGGTATACGATAAATCAGATTTTCACTGCGAAACATATGCTACTGCAAAGACAGGAGAGATCGTGAGGAGGTAATGCACAGTAGGGCGAGGTTTGTATACCTATTGAATGCTAAGATATTAAATTGATCTTATTTTATTTTATTATTTGATAGTATATAATTTGAGATAACTTTATTGGAGTCGGTAGGATTCCTATTAAATTATCTTATATATTAATGTCTAGTGATTTTTTATTTAAAGATTTTTTTATGAAATTTATTTAAAGATACTTGTTTCCATAAGGTAATTGAATTTTATTGACTAATGCTACTTTTAAGTAGAAATTGTATTATTCTATTTTAATACATTAATTTTAGTATTTATTTTACATTTGATTTTTTTTTATATACATGGCTTATTAGTTTTCTTATTCATCTCTCTTTTTTTCAAGGTGTACATAGGGAGAGAGATTTTTGGAAAAAAAAATTGTAATATTGTTATGTAGATTAATTAATGGGATCCTCTTCCAAATGGGAGAGATCATATAAGAGAAAAAAGTTATTCAACTTAGAAAAATGATGTGATAGATCAGGCAGGGAGGATCCATCATCCATGTTAATTATTAGATGCCCCTTTCGACTTCGTCCATTACGGAAGCACGAAGGCTAGAAGTTTCCAGAAACAAAAGCGCAAGAACGTTGGTCCTCAAATGAAATTAAAATTTATGGGAAATGAAATAAAGATCATCAAGCTAATGCCACATTTTGGGTAACATTAGTTAGACACGGTTACAAATTAAACGTCTCACTTTCCCACGTTAATAAATGGATTAGACCATTTCCCGTGTGTTGTATAGTAAGTGGAGTTTCTCAGTTAGCCGTCATTCACTCACAAGTGAATAATAGTTATTATCATGGATGATTTGCCGCCGTCGCCGCCGAGGAGTAGACAATGGATAGAGGAGGAGACGGAATCACCGACAGAGTGGCAGACAATCGTGCTGGAAGTGAAGGTGCCAGCGTGCGAGGACCGTATCCCTATAGAAATGGACGTGAACGAAACCGTTCTGAAGCTGAAGGAGAAGGTTCTTCAAGAAGAAAAGATGTACGATGTGCCAGTGGAGAGAGTTGTGTTGCAATCGCATACAAAGCATGCCGAATTGCTCGACAGTCAGATGCTGAAGGATTGTGCAGTTTTTCATTCTCCTGATGACAATGAGATTGACGTCTACTTAAAACCTCCGCCGCCGCAGAAGGTGGCTGCATTTAGCGGTGGCGAATCTGGAAAGTTGAAAGTGATGGTGTTGCCAATGAACTCGAAACAGAGGATAGAGATAGAGGTCAACGCTGAGGACACCGTGGCAGTTTTGAAGGAGAAGCTGGAGCAAATACACCGGAGGATTAGGTTTCGTCTTCCCACTGGCGGTCGTTATTTTTTCATTCACAAGAACCTTCCGATGGACGAAGGAATGTCGTTTCGATGGCACCAAGTTCAGCAGGGTGACACCATTGACATCTTCGATGGATTCCTGATAGAAGATGATTCCAACGCTGAATAAAATGAGGACAAGAATTATCTACGACTCCAAGTAGTGCTGCCCTATCTGCTGCTAAATTGTAACAGATTTAGTTTGTTAGTTAAGCTGTTGGATAGTTGGTTAGTTAAGCTGTTGGATAGTTGGCGGGAAAGTTAGTTGTTGTATAAGAAATAAGATTGGGTAACATAATATACACAACACAGCTGCAAGCGTGTGAATGATACAGAAACAAAATATTATTCCTATTGCTAGAGATTTTTTTTAAATTTAATATTTTATTAACATTATTTTGTCCTACTTACACTCCTAACTAATATTTATTACAATAATTTATCATAAATAATAAAGTATTAAAAAATATTTTAGTTTAGATGTAATAATATTTTTTATTTATTAAATCATCTTTAATCTGTATTTGTAAGATTTGTTGTAAAACTATGGCGTAAAAGATTTTTTTTTTCCATTGGAAAACTAATCAACATTCCTACATTCTCACATCTTGTGACTCCAGCACTGTCAGTTGTTTATATGCATATGGGCTAACATGGTTAAGGGCTTAGGCTGCCTCATTATAACAGTAAGTTGGGCCTTAGTTTTCCAGTAAGTTTTTAAATTGGGCTTCAAAGTTTGGGATTTAAATAAGGACCCAGTAAAAAATTGATATATTGGGCTTGAATTTTTTAATTTTAAAAATTAAAAAAAGCATTCAGACAAACTGTACTTTTTTAATAAGTTGACATTCCAAAATTCCAGTTCGTCTTGTTTAATTTTAAATTATAAATATTAATATAATGTAATTGTGGTTAAACATAAACAAAAATAATTTTAACCCTTGATTTAAATTTGATCTTTACTGTTTATTTATTCTTTATATTTTAAATCATTTTATGTTTACTCCTTACCCTATAAGAAATCGTGTACTCCTTCCCCTGTAAGCAATTGTATCCTCCTTGCACCACTGTCACCCTGCCTAGAACCAACACCTTCTGTCCTTCACGGCCCATAATCAAACCACCACGAACACCAAAGTAACAAAACTTTAGTCATCAAACAATTTGCCAATGTGCCGGACCGAAAACACACCGCCCACATTTTTAACATGAAACAACCGATTTAAATATTTTTTAGTCATGAAGTATTTGTTTTCTTCCAATTTTAAAAGTGATTTTTTTTTATTTGACTTCATTTAAAAAACAATTTCATTTGGATTTATTTTAAATATATAACTAAATATTTTTAAATGATTAAAAAATATTTTTATAAATACACAGTAAATAAAATATACAAGTATCTTAGAGAAAATACTTCAAAAATCTGCTGAAAATACAAGTTACAAAGTAAAATAAAAATAAGGAAAAATTTAGTGGGACAATTATGATTTTATTTGAAAACTGAAAAAGTAATTATTAGAGATTTTTTCCGACACGTAATAAGAAAGCTTTTCACTATTCTTTTTTGGTCGATACAAAAATCCAACATGACAGCTTTTAAATAGAATTTAATAATGTTAATTAGCAGCCGGCCGTTCAGGTAATGGACGGTGGGGCCCATACTGTAAAACGAAGAAACGCTCCACTTGTATTGGCGTGGGCCCAATTTGTGACTGGGGCCCAATATATAACGCCGTCTTAACAATAAAGACAAGAGTAAAGGTGCATCTGACTCGGTCAAGATTAGGAAGCCGCGGACTACCTCGCAAATTTGCAATTCTCAATTACTCAATTTCCTCCGAAAGGCCATCCGATACCAACCATGGCCCGTGTCACAAGCACCAAATGACGCAATATATGGACACGCGTCACAATATGAATGGGCAAGGTTCCACCGCTTCTGCTATAAAAATGCCCAAACCCCCATTCTTTCTTCGCATCCATTCCAATCAAATTAGTTCAAACTCTTTGAGCAGTTCCCTATCTCTCCATTCAAGGTGCGTTCGATTTCTTCTCTCTTTCCGCTTCATTCGTTCTACGAATTATTTGTTCTCATTAATTCAACCATAAGTTCAGCATGATTAATTCAACCATAAGTTCAGCATGATTAATTCAACCATAAGTTCAGCATGATTTGGTCTCATAGGGTTTGGATAGTTTCACGATCCTAAATCCACCGTCAGATCTGGTCTTTATCTTTGCAACAACGTTGTTAATTCTTGATTCTATAACTGTAGACTGGGTCTAATTTGGATTTGTTCATGAAAATCATTAGGTCAGCCAACAAAAAACCGTAGTTGTTGATCTATAATCATAGACTAGGGATTTTTCATGAAATTCTTCAGATCCGTCGACATAGGCCTTACTTGTTGATTCTATAATCATTTTTTCAAGAAATTGTTTGGATCCGTTAAGAACCGCCTTATTTGCTGATTCTGTAATCGTATTTAGGGTTTTTCAAGAAACTCTTAAGATCCGTTCTTGAAATGTGCTTGATTTGATTTTGATCCTATCTATGGGTGTTGACTCTGCAGATGCAAATCTTCGTGAAGACCCTCACCGGGAAGACCATCACTCTCGAGGTCGAGAGTTCCGACACCATCGACAACGTAAAGGCCAAGATCCAGGATAAGGAAGGAATTCCCCCGGACCAGCAGCGTCTGATCTTCGCCGGAAAGCAGCTGGAGGATGGGCGCACCCTCGCCGACTACAACATCCAGAAGGAGTCAACCCTCCACCTGGTCCTCCGTCTACGCGGTGGCATGCAGATCTTCGTGAAGACCCTCACCGGCAAGACCATCACCCTGGAGGTGGAAAGCTCCGACACCATAGACAACGTTAAGGCCAAGATCCAGGACAAGGAGGGAATCCCCCCGGACCAGCAGAGGCTGATCTTTGCCGGTAAGCAGCTCGAAGATGGGAGGACCCTTGCCGACTATAACATCCAGAAGGAGTCAACTCTCCACTTGGTGTTGCGTCTTCGCGGGGGTATGCAGATTTTCGTCAAGACCCTCACGGGTAAGACTATTACCCTTGAGGTCGAGAGTTCGGACACCATTGACAATGTGAAGGCCAAGATCCAGGATAAGGAGGGTATTCCCCCTGACCAGCAGAGGTTGATTTTCGCTGGGAAGCAGCTCGAGGATGGGAGGACCCTTGCTGACTACAACATTCAGAAGGAGTCTACCCTTCACCTTGTCCTCCGTCTCAGGGGTGGCATGCAAATTTTCGTTAAGACCCTTACGGGTAAGACTATTACCCTTGAGGTCGAGAGCTCTGACACCATTGATAATGTTAAGGCCAAAATTCAGGACAAGGAAGGAATCCCACCGGACCAGCAGAGGTTGATCTTTGCTGGGAAGCAGCTCGAGGATGGCAGGACTCTTGCTGACTACAATATTCAGAAGGAGTCCACCCTTCACCTTGTTCTCCGTCTTCGTGGGGATTTTAAGCTCCGGGGTCATCTTCTGTGTCATGTTCCCAAACATTTTAACAATTCTCATGTCTAATAATAAGTTTGGTTTGTATTGGACTATGTTGTCTCTATAATAAGATAGTACTCTTTTTATATTCTCCTTTGTGATTAATGTGTGATATATATCATTGATAATTATATGTTAATATGGTGTGGTGTTGTTTGATGAATTGGTGCAATTGTGTTGCTTGTCTAGGAGGGGTGACCACCCTTTGTAGGTGAAAGTCATAGCGATGTTTAAGGGGTTTAGGGTTTAGGTATCGGTTTTTATACATAAAACGTAAGCATATTGAGATGAGATGATGATCCACACATCTATTTCAGCTTCACAAAACTCTCTGGAAAACAATAGGTGGGCTTTAGTTTCAGATTGTGTGCAACGGACCCACAAAAATATTAAAGAAACAAAAATTCAAGGTTTATTCAGAATGCCAAAATCGGCTCCAGTTACAGATAAAAACAAAACGACCGGCATAATATCATTTTCACAACTACAACGCGTGGTTACAGATAAAAATAAGTTTTGGTAGCTATATGAAATTTCTGCTTTTAACTACCGGGAAAAAATTGGTTTAGTTACACTTTTTTCTCTAGTTTGGATTATCTACACTTTTGATATCCCATTTAATGAATTTATAAATATTTAGTTTAAAAGAAATGAAGAAATAAGAAAAAAAGAAAGAAAGAAATAGGAAAAACAATTATTATTTTTCGTAAATATTTTTCCAGTCATAATCGATTGTACTGTGCTATAATCAACTATGATATTTTAGAATTAATTTTTATACGTTGTAAGGATTTTTAAATAGTCAATATTTATTAAATAGTCACTAAATGTTGAATTTGTGGAAGCTTTAAACTGTCACAAATTATCAATTAATGCACCATTAAAATAAAATAAAAAAATCGCTATGCATCTCTTTATATTCATTTTAGTGTAGTTTCTGTGTGAAAATATAAAAATATAGAACTTATATTTTAAATTTTTTTTATATGTATTTTTACCTTTTTATTTCTCATCTATTTCTTCTCTTTTTCTCCTATTTATAGCCGACACGGTCAACCTCGCAAGTCATACCTGCTAGGTAGAATATTGGCTAAAGTTTGTTTGGACCCAAAACCTGGAAGTATACTCAACAAACGTGCCTTTTCTCTTTGCATTTCCCTCTTTTCTCTTTACACCTCTCATTTCTCTTTACACCTCTCTTCTTTTTTTATAAATTTTAAAATACTCAAAATACTCCTTCCCTTGCTTCTTCCTTCTCCTCCTTTTTGTCAACATCTCTCTCTTTTCTTCTCACATCCCCTCTTTCTTGTTTCTCCCTTTTCTTTTTCATCATTTTCTCTCGTCTCTTTCCATTTACACAAATCCTCAGTCTTGTTTAAACTAGTTACAACACAAAATTTATTAAAATAAATTATATAATAAATTTTAAGGTGAGAAACCAAAGAAGTCTCTTTCGCGGAGGATAAAATAATCACTTAATATTATATTATTAAAATAAATAGATGATTAAAATTAAATTATTTTTCATATATAATCTATTTATTTTAATAATATATTCAATAATTATTTTTAATCTTATATGAGTGAGATTTTTTTATTTCTCATCTTAAAATTCACCTCTTTATTTAATAATTTTTACAAAAATTTATATAAACTAAGTCATTTTTATATACTCGAATAAGTTTGTAATGTTTTCTATACACTCTTTATGTCAATCACACTATTCAAAATAACATGTATTTTACTAATATAAAGAAAATTTGTTCAAAATAATTACTCCTCCCTCGATATTAGCCGGAAAAATATAAATTTGAACTCTTATTTTTGGAGCAAACTCTACATTTGAGTCGTTAGATTATTATAATGTTTTAGATGGTACATTATGACAATTATCGCGCTCGATAAAAATGATTAAAAATAGTACATGTGTTAAAATTTTAATATTTAATTAGACGAATCAAAATATTTGAACAGCACTTAACATTTCCGTGAAAATGTTAGAGTATCCAAATTTAGGTAATATAGGTAGAGAAGTTTCTTGCAACTCACTCTTATTTTCTTTTATAGAGCAATTCTCCACACTAGGAATAGATACATCTACCTTTGCAAAATTGAAATCACACCCGTGCCTAATAACCAATCCACTAACATCCTTACTTCTTATGGGTATGTCTTTGATGAGGATTTTGGAGGAAAAAATGAAGTGAGGGCTTTCCATTTTCGAATTAAATTGTACAATGTTTTAAGAAAAAATTAGGAATTTTTAAGCGAGTACTCCTATAATTTTTTTATACAAAGTTCCAGCAGCTAGTGCTAATTCAATTTTAGGCAAATCCATATATCCTTCCAGCAAAAAGTCGCCTCTGATACATAAACTTCCAAGTAATACTTGATTTTTTCTAATACATGAAAACATGCCTTTTTATGAACAAACTTTGAGGGACAATCAGTAGCGCAAATCAAGCTTCCCAATTATCGAACCATGCTGGAATGAGGATTTTAGCATGTTATCATAAAATCTCAATAAAGTAGGAATTTAACGCCATTGGTATATGTTTTGGATCTAGAATAACCATTCTCTTAAGTACATTACAGAAGACAGATATAACAGAAAAAAACCCCACTGTATTTGTTCTTTACAACTTAAGTTACATTTAGATGCAGCACGCAGTACAGTACCAGCATCCACTACACATTGCTTTGTTTGTAAAACTTGGTGTCAAGAACTTGCTTGCCACACATTGCACAAACTCCTGCCACACAGAACACATCAGAATTAAGTCATGTACTTTCATGATAAAACTCATTTAGCTGGCGTACCAAAATGAAAAAAAAAAAAATGTATGATACACATTTCAACACGGAAGTGGCACCTTTAGTGTAAGCACAAGTGTGACAGTACTTAGCATCCTGGTGCACTTGCTGCTTGCAAATGATGCACTTGGTATTTCCATAAGGGGTCCATCTGCAAGCCACCAATTTAAAAATAAGTACACTCTTCAGACTGTTAATGACTGAAACATGCATGGTGGAACAAATTACGAAGTTACAGAAGGAGAAAAAGGAACATGTGTGACACAAGCAGCGAAGGTATAACAAATATTGGATAAAAATTTTGCTGATGGTCTCAAAGACTCATCTGTAAGTGCAAGACTAAACGCATACACATTTACAAAAAGGAACATGTCCCTCATTCAAGTCTACTTGCTCGTATACTTAAAATGGTACTTCCTTTAATTCCAGAATGTCACTCATTCTAAACCCAAAGCATTGAAAGTTTTTGGACAGCTATTAAGCCATGCAAAAACAAGAACCATACTTATTATCATTATGAATGGATATAAAATGCAAGTCTAGGAAATAGTTCTTATAGTATTGAGCATCATTTATAAGTCCAATATGTAGCTCACACACATTATAAGTTATAAGAAGATATGGAATAGATGAGAGACCAGTCCCCATGTCCTAGCAGTTTTGAAGTTTGAGCCACTTAGCTATATTAAAAAAAAAAATCCAGAGCCACATCAATCAAAATACAGATATATAGTTTTAAATGTATAAATAGAAGATGACTAAAATCATGAAGTTTGAAACAAAACTAAATTGTAGGAGGTAATTATGAAGAGGGAAAGTGACCAGGTGAAGCTAAGGGAGGGGTGCCAATATTGAATATTCATACCGCACACAAAGAAAGCCATGAAATAGCATTATAATAACACATGCAATTGTGTTCAAAATTCAAAGCTGTATCAGCGTAAAGCAAATTTACTTACCGAAGTCCTAGGAATCATTGGAAATCTATTCACTTTGCTATTAAGAATACTTAATCACAATAGCCAACTAGTTCCCTATCACTAACTACTACTGGTTAACATTAGGCTTCTTTCTCAACTAATACCATACAGCCGCTAGTACAAACCTATATGTAATGTGTTGCCTCAAAAGCAAATGAAAAAATATTATATTCTAACCATCAAACCAAGTATGTAGTGACATAATTGTGCAGGGGATCTTGGGACCAACATCTCCAAATCAGAGAGCAAACATGCACACAAACATAAAAAATTAAAAAATCTATGGGTCCAAGGGTGAGTCTCATCCTAATTCCTAACAAGTTCAACCCTGCACATTCCTTAGAAGATTGCTCACCCCATTAAGGGTGCACTATTTCAACATAAATGAAACATAGTAACATAAACAGCACTGACATTCAAAGGTGAAAATAGAAGATAGCATCAAAATAATTTTCGACAGTGCAAAGAGATTTTTATTCCAAAATCTCCATCAGCTACGAAACTAGAAATGCTCGCTTTATCATGTTATCGGCTAATTATAAAATATAAGAGTGACAGAGCCCAGTTATGCTTCTTATACCCAGTTATGAAATTAAGAAGAAAAAGAAAGAAAGAATAAATCATTAAAACGTGTATAATTAAAGGTTAAAGAGAACCTGTTTTTCTTGGAGAGAAGCTTGTTCTCGTTGATCTTGCGGCCACCACCCTCAGTAGTATTGCTGGCCCCTTCTTTCCACTTGTCTGGTACTATCACCTTCGCTAATTTCTTTTCACCTGCAACTCAAATTCAAATTCAAATTCAAATTCAAATTCAAATAAATTAAATTCTTGACGGGGAGTACATGCAGAACGAGAAGTATTGGGTTGAGGAGAAGGAGAAGAAACTAACACTTCTCGCAGACCATTGCAGTCGTCAATGCCTCTGATTACTAACTTAGATTGCTTCAAAATTTTCCGATTTGATAAGCAAAATCGGATCCCTAGCCACAACAGAACCCTATGCCCCTTTCCGCTCAGTCCATCTATCTATATCAGTCTCTTCGTTATTTGCCCTGCCGAAACGACACGCTCCGAGTCGTATCGAATGATTAGAACCTTTCAACCTCGAATTGACTAAACTACCCTTTCCACGTACACTCATAACTGATTATTTTTAAGAATTTAATTTTTATATATTATTAATAAAAAATTACACAATATCCCATAGGAATTTATTCTATTGTCATAATAAATAATAGAGAAAAAAAATATATGTAATCACGAAGAAAGTTTTTAATCATAAATTGTTAATTTTAGTATTATTTATTATAAATCTAACATTGATTAACGCCACTTATATTTCTTTGGCCTTAATTAAAATATCAGAATTTAATTTTAATTTTGAATATAAAAACACTTTTAGTGAAAAATATTTTGTATCTACCGCTCTAGATAAATTATTTATTTAAATTCAAACTTAATCTCCCAAAATTTAATAACATATAAAATAAATTTGCATCAACATTTTTATGTAATATACAAATTTAATAATAGCTATAATTAAATAATAAAATAAAAATATCTAAAATTAAAATAAAATTATATTTTAGAACATATTTTGAAACAAATAATATTGACATAAATATATTATTGTCTTATAAAAAAATATTATATAATTGAGAAATTTTATTATTAATAACATTTTTAAAACAAAATTTAAAATACATGAAATATTTAGTCAAATTACGACGGTGTCGAGTATAACAAATTTATTAAAAATTTGTGCATGAACTCTTGTATAAAAATGAGATAGTGTGATAGTAAGTAGGCTTAGCTTGAGGGACTTGATTATCCAAAAATATTTTAGAATTTATTCTCTAATACTCGTTCTCAACTTCAACTTATTTAGTCTAATTATGCCTTATTTTCGTCTTTATGTTTGGACTTATATTTCAAATTTGGATATCAGAAATCACAAGCCTTGTTTTAGTTTATTCTTTGGGCATGTATTTTTTTTTTCTTGAATTTTAGAAATCATAAGTTTGTTTTAGTTTACCAAGTAATTTCCTCTTTGTTATCACTTATGACAATTTCTTTAGATCTTTCATGGTATGAGTTTTGATATTATATTAGAATGGGAGTCATACTCAAGAGTGACAGCATGTGTTAGTAGGCACAATTTAAGTAATCTATTTGTACAAAAATACATTCACACTATAAACTATTTTGCCTTCTTACTTAATATTTCTTAACTCGTATCTAACTTATTGCGTATCAATAAACAAAACTAATACCAGTAACACATCAAATTTAATTCGCAATTTTTTATCTAATCAAAATTAACTCTAACTAACTAAAATTAGAAGGATTGGATGTAACAGATCTTGAAAGCCTTTACATGTATCCACACAAGCAATGGGTTGAACATTTTAACTATTTTCAAATTATTTTCCTTTTTACAAAATTAAGAAAATATTTATTATTCTTTAACTTTATTTTTTTCTCTCTACAATTTCTTCTAAGCATTTGCCTTTGGTAATTGTAAAGTTAGGTTTTTAAAAAAATAAAGTATGATGAATATTAGAGAATGTTAAACAAGAGAATGGTTAAAAAATAAAAATAAAAAGCTTTTATAAAAAAAATTAACTTTAAAGTTACTAATGTGTTTTTACGGTGGTTTTTAATAATTTTTTATTTATTAATTCAATCTATATATTCAAAACACTTATTAGTACGAACCAAGAATACTAAGTGTTAACATAAGATAATTTAATTCAATGTTTATTATTATATTGTCCTTGTACAACAATGTAAAGTGTGCTATAGTTTTATTCGTTTCTCACTTTTCAACGTACTTCTAACGCTAATCCATATTTCCATGATTATTGGTGTTCAATTGAGCTGATATGAAAACACACCCAACATATAGTTACTTTAAAATGGAGGAAGTAACAAGGTAACGAACTTTCAAACCACAGTGCGTGATTTCTTCTCCTCGATACTTCACAAAGCATTAACTTTTAAGAATCCTTCAATCAGTGAAAACAGGTTGAGAGTGTATAAAAAACACTCATCTGTGCATAATAACATTTATCACTGATTGTTCATGGGTAGAGATTTTGCGAGGTTATAATACTAGTTGATGTATTTCTCTAATAATGTACTTATAGTTTCTTAAATAGTGGTCAAGAGGAGGGACAATTGAGATTTGGAATGGTAACGAATCAAAAAAATTGTTTCAATATATAATAATTGCCAAACTTTAAAAGCTTACAAAATACAAAACTGCACATTATTCTGGAGATGACTAAAAAATTGAGGCAGAAAAGTGAGGTTTAAAAGAATAAGGATTATTTCCCCTTGATATATCAATCCCATGGACTCAATGAACACTCCCCTGGCGCAGTTGGATAACGTTCAGAATCCTTGCAATAGTCATAGATGACAAGGTTCCTCTGAACCCAAGCATAATCCATTTTCTGATCATCTGAGAGGTGCCAAGCATCATACTGATCCCACCAATTTTTGGTTGTGGTTGAGACACAAGCAGGATATGGATCTTCCCATTGGCAACCATCCACACTGAAGTCCTTGTAGGATGACACAAATGGGGCTAATTTCCAATTGGTCTTCTCAAGCCCACCTCTTGTTGCCCAGTCATCTGCATTCCATATGCTAGAGAACAAGTACATGGGCTTCTCATTGGGGAAGAAATTGTTTGGTTCCCCATTGTTCTTGAACACCCTTACAGGAACTCTATCCACAAAAAACCTGTTTGCAATTAATAGTCAGCAAAATTCGAAGAAGACGAATTAGAGCAATAAGTGGAAGGATAAGATAGAACTTAACACTATCTGGTGGTTGTTCCAGAGGATGGAATAGGTGTGGTAATCCTCAGTGGGATCAAACCATAGCATGTGCCTCATCTCACGCCCACCAGTTCCATTCTTGTACACGTTTGTCTGAATCAAATAAGGCTCCCCACTTCTGTTTCCCAAAAACTCAAAATCAAGCTCATCCCTCTCTGGCCCTGCACCATTTTCTGAGCACATCTGCAATAATTCCCCACTCATCTCAATGGAATCATAGAAACATAGATGAAAAACACAAACAAACACAATTTATAATTACTATATTTGAATGGTTTGTACACTTACATAATAAGCTGTCACAACACCAGCAGAGTCACCTGCTACCAATTTCAGCTTCATACTGAACCACCCAAATCTGTAGCGTTGTTTTGTCTGAAACCCACAACCTATTAAACAGTGAATGCTTCAGAAACAGCCTCAAATCTCAAATTTGATCCAAACATTTCAAATCCTCCCTATCAAATCATAACACACAATGCACATGTTCAACAAAGTGTATGTATATTTTAATGTCATGTATTTAGTACCTGTGTCTTTGTCTAGGGAGAGATACCAGATCTGTCCATCTTTAGAGGTAGTAAAATGATTCTCAGACCACATTATGCTGAAGTTGTCCTCAAAAGATCCCTTGGACACAGCAGCTTCTGATGAGTGAAAATGAGCAAGCACAATAGCTGCAAGGAAAAGAATCGTGGACACTGAAGAATACGTCCTTGCATCCATTCTGGGTAGAGGAGAATTTGGATTTTGGACTCCAGAGTGGAGGGTTTCTCTGCTGGATCTCAGAAACCGAGAAGGGGCACTTCATTAAATACCAATGACTTTGAAAATGATTTCAGCACATCCAGTTGTAACATCATATGCTATTGTTCTGCTCTGCTTAAATTCATGCTAATATTTATTTGTTTATTTAATTATTTTTCATGTGCCAATTGTACAAATGTGCCCCTTACTCAATAACAAGACCCCGAAAACAAATATATTTATCCTACACAGTTACACGTAATGGTTTTGTGTATAGATTTTGAGGGTTAAATTATTGATAAACAGACAAGTTTTATAAGAAATTGTGTTCGAGTGTATTCAAAATTATAGTAAAAATGTATTAATAACATATTGTATTAAAAATTTTCACTTTATATTCTTTATCCTCTTAATATTAAATAAAAAATATTAATTTTTATATTTTTAAGAAATTAATTGTATTTTCATTTTTTTTACATAAAATATCACCTTATTCTTTCAATAAATGTCATTTATCTGAAAAGTACTTTTCACACCAATGAAGTATATATTTAAATAATCGTTCAAAAAATACCCTTTTGTATTTTTTATTTTGAACATATTTTTTGTATTTTTTATTCTAAACGTAATTTTAAAAAGGCGTCCAACAATAATCTAAACATACCTAAAATGGTTAAAATCACACATACTGGGAGAGCATATCGATAAGAATGAAAGCAAAACGAGAACTATTTTTTATCATTTATATATGATTGGTGGGATAAAGATTAACTTTTTTTTATCTACTAGATTATTGTTTGATAGAGAGAGCACGCGAGAAGGAAGTATTATAAATGCATCAGTAAACTGTTAAACGAACTTATATTATGAAATTTAATAATAAAATTAAATTTTGAAAAAAAAATTGAGGATCGCTCAAAATGACAAGCAACAGGAGATGCATAGAAGGCAAGGGTATATTGGTAAAGAAAGAAATACAATAATGCAATATAAAAAAAAATGAAGCAATAGAATGTCCAAAAACAAATATGGGAGTGGGACCTTAGCCAGCCAGGCTGCATCTGCAAATTGCATTGGTTGTCTAGGCTAGCTGTACAAGAATGAAAATCGGGGTGGGGTCCACGCATTACATGTAAGAACGTGACCTTTCTGACTTGCTATTTCAATAATGTAAACTGGGAAAGCACCGCCACTAGCGACTACCATCTGCATTCCCTGTGTGCTCAACATAGTTAACTCAAAACAAATTAAAAAATTTTGCTTGGGATGATTTTGGTAAGAAGATAATTAAAATTTGTATTGGGTGTTAGATTAAGCTTTAATCCAACTTAATTCAGCCATATATACTCCAATTTTTTTTATTAGTTTGGTTTCCAACCAAATAAACCATGATTCACCATTGTTTTATATTCGGGTAAACAGTTTATGCGTTTTAAAAGTATTTTCCAATCGCATATTCATGAATATCTTCAAAGTTTAATTTCCTATATATTTCAATCTCAACCCCGTGTTCCTCATCTCCAATGTTGTTGAATATTAATTTAAATTAGATTTAATGAAATCAAATATATTGTATAATAGTATAAAAAAAAAAACTCAACAATTTCAATATTATATGTATAAAATGGCGCATTTTTATTGGATTTATGTATTTTGTTTCAACTTTTAAATGTGTTTGAATTAGAGTTTATCAATTCAATTTTAAATAAGTTATGCTTTTCGTTTTAAAGTATGTATAAATTTATATCGAGAATGCATAAAAGTAAAATATATATTTGTGTGAGTCCACCTAAGATGATATTAATATGAATATATATATTTTTTGTAATGTAAAGAAATACATCCAATATTTTAATCAGAGATTAAATATTAATAACAATATTTGTTACTTATTAAATTACTTGATTTACTTTGACAAAGTAATTTTTTAAATTAAAAAGTTTAAAGAATATATTCATGATTTTCATTTAGTCGTTTAAAAAAAATTCTTAATATGTACGCAAGTTTTATTTTCCAAAAAGAACAATATTTCAGAAACTAAGCAGTTAGCGAACGACTTTAGTACTTAATGGAATCAATAAGAAAACATAAGTGAAGACTACCATATAGGACAGTTTGGCCGAGTGGTCTAAGGCGCCAGATTTAGGCTCTGGTCCGAAAGGGCGTGGGTTCAAATCCCACAGCTGTCAAATTATTTTTTCCAACTCATTATTGTGCACAAAATAATGCTATGTTTTCGCATTTTCTCTCAGCTGAAGTTTTTATTTGTTATATTACTATAAACTAGCTATTCGATAACTTTAATATATTTGAATCAATTCAAAAATTGATTTATCGTGTGTTTGAAAGTTGAACATATTTTAAATAAATTTAACATTTTTTTTAATGTTCAACTTAAGCTTAGTTTTTGTCTCAAATGGAAGAATGGTTAAGTTTTAAAATTGAGTAACTCTTTAGAAATCATAAGTGATGTAGGCAACAAACTCGATGAAATTATCCAAGAACCCGCATTTGAGGTTCCTAGTACCACCAGAAAAAGTACATAAACCAAATAGAAAGTATAAAAAAAGTAAAAAAAATCCTCCCTAACTCGCTTCGCACTCATTATGCTATAGTTTTACCAGCCTCTTGCAACTCTAGAAGACCAAAATTTTGAGCCCAATATCGAGCAAAATAGAGAGTAACGTGGTTAGGATTTTTTTTTTAGATGGTAATTGTGTTCACCATTCAGTGTGAGGAGTTTGGGGGTAGAGGGAGACTGTAGTGATAATTTTGGGAGGCAAGGATGGTAATGAAGAGAAGGAGGAGGAGGAAGTGCATGAATGGAGGCAAAGATGGTTAAGGTTTTGAAATTGGGGATGCGTCATGGGTGGGACAAGCAGTTAACAAAATGAGAGATTAGGTTTAAAAGAAAAGTTATTTTATGATAAGAACTAAAAATTAAAATTGATTTTTTAAGGATAAAATATATCTGCTTATAATTAAATTTTGTCACATCTAAATAATGACATGATTTGTTATTAATTACGTCATCACTCAACATAATCTTCATGATAATGGTAACTAAAAGTAACCATTTTAATAATAAGAGTTAAATGCAGTTTTATTTTTCAAGGACCGAACAAAGTTAATTAACTTTTTAAGAACAAAATATATATTTGAGTTTTTTCTTAAAAAAATAAGTAAATGGGATTAGAAGTCAGAATTTGAATGAGAAAAGAGATAGAAGAATTGAGAATTAAATTGAAATTGGAGTTTTAAGAAATTTGGTCACCGATCAAAACATTCTTTTTACACATATACGATAAAAAAAAAAAAAAAAAACTAGAATGAGATCTGCTTGTAATAAGTGCACGAGCGAGCTTTCGTAGAAAATAACAAATCCGTATGCGTCAGGGAAATCCACAGGTGGGAGGAGGGGGAAACACTCCTGGAAAGATCAGGCAACATAGAGTAATACCATATAAGTTTAATTTTGAGACGAAGTGTTATTATACTATTTAACGAGCTTAATATTTTTTATATTTTAGTAAAATTATTAAATTGCATTATAATTATATAATAAGATAATTTTTTATGGGCGCAGAACATAACTAGATACAAATTAAATTTTTAGAGTAAATCCATTTACTTTCTTCATAGGAAAACTATAGAATATCTGTCGATTATTTTATGACATTTAAGAGTACTATCACAATTTAGCTAGTGTGAAATTAATTTATCTAGTAAAGGGCTATATTTTTTTCCCGCATATTATTATTGCAAAAGAATATCCTGTGATTAAGATTTTTAATCATCTCTCGATCTATTGATAGTCGTAAAATGTCTCTTTCCATTCTCCAATAAGATTTTTAAGGACCTGTTTGTCTTGACACTCCACTCCAACCAACCTATGGCTTTGTTGATGGTAAAGAGCGATACCTATGTAAATAAATTTATGATTCAACTAGATACAGAGAGCGTTGATACTGTCTTTTGATGAAGCAGTGGCAAAGTGATGCAATTGCTTGGTTATCACAAACCATGAATTTTGATTTGGAAAACATATCAGTCGTCACTTCACATTAAAATATCCAAAATAGAAAGCCCTCCTGAGCCGTTCAAATTCTATCTTAACCCCGCAAAAAGCATACAGTTTGTAGATTTTTCAGTGAGATATTTCAGTGATGACTCCTGGTGGTGTTTATAAAACCAGTCCACTACACTGACAAATATCAAGTCCCAACTATTTCCCTCCCATAACCCAATCCAAATATCCAAAACCCATCTAAACCCCTCGCTCAGATGGCAGCCATGGCAACCACAACCCTCTCTTCAAACCCCAAACTCTCATTCTTCGATCACAAGCTCACCTCCTTCCACGGAAAGCCCGTTAGTTATTCCCGCGTGACACCCAGCAAATCCAGTTCTCAAAGCAAAATCTCCATGTCCCTAAACCCACCCCCATATGACTTGAGCTCCTTCAAGTTCCAACCCATCAAAGAGTCCATCGTCTCACGCGAGATGACGCGCCGCTACATGACCGACATGATAACCTACGCCGACACCGACGTGGTGGTGGTCGGTGCGGGCTCCGCAGGTCTGTCGTGCGCCTACGAGCTGAGCAAGAACCCGTCCATCCGCGTGGCCATCATCGAGCAGTCCGTGAGCCCGGGAGGTGGCGCGTGGCTGGGCGGGCAACTGTTCTCCGCCATGGTAGTGCGCAAGCCGGCGCACCTCTTCCTGGACGAGCTGGAAGTGGCGTACGACGAGCTAGAGGACTACGTGGTGATAAAGCACGCGGCGCTGTTCACGTCGACCATCATGAGTAAGCTTCTGGCGAGGCCGAACGTGAAGCTCTTCAACGCGGTGGCCGCGGAGGACTTGATCGTGAAGGAAGGGCGGGTGGCCGGGGTGGTCACCAACTGGGCGCTGGTTTCGATGAACCACGACACGCAGTCGTGCATGGACCCCAACGTCATGGAGGCTAAGGTTGTCGTGAGCTCTTGCGGGCACGATGGGCCTTTTGGCGCCACTGGGGTTAAGAGGTTGAAGACTATTGGCATGATCGATAGCGTTCCCGGAATGAAGGCCCTTGATATGAATACCGCCGAGGACGCTATTGTTAGGCTCACTAGGGAGGTTGTGCCTGGCATGATTGTCACTGGCATGGAGGTTGCAGAAATTGATGGCGCCCCAAGGATGGTATGCATTTTTCATCTTTTTTATAATTGTCAATTTCGGATATTATATATTAAAATGCAAAAATAAAAGTGGACACCTAGTCCCTTATAATTATTTGCAACGATTTGTATTGGGGTTATTTTGTAGGCTTGTTTGTCCAATTCTAATTTAGGGAATGACGATTTTGTTGGCAGGGTCCCACGTTTGGGGCGATGATGATATCAGGGCAGAAGGCGGCTCATTTGGCGTTGAAGGCGTTGGGGAGGAACAACGCAATTGATGGAACGTGTGGAATCGGAAGGGAAGAACCGGAGCTTGTTTTCGCTTCTGTGGACACTGAGGAAATTGTTGATGCTTGAACTTTAAAATTATATCATTTTTTCTTTTCTGTTTTACCCTGGTTATGATTTTAATATTGGAATAAATAAAGAAAATGTGAATCATCAAGACTAAAGGGACAAGTACCTCTTGTTACATCTTTCTATTTAGACTCACAATTTGTCAGCAGACTAGCAGAGGAGAATAGGAGAGATAGAGATAGATGACACTTATTAGTTAAATTCAACCACAACATATAAATTAGAGTGGAAAATATAGATTTTAAAATAAATTTGGTTTGATAATTTTATTTCTTAACTAAGATTTGTGGTTTAATTCTTAACTTGAATCTTGAATATAAAATCATAATTATAAATATCATTTTATTTTCAAAAGAAGTTAATTTGGTAAGAGACGGTTAAACTTCTTATATATAAAAAAAATTCTTAAAATATTTTAAAAATACTTTTAAATTTTAGTTGTTGTTCATAATTTTAAAAAAATTAAAATTATTCAAACATTTTATATAATTACTCTTTTAAAAACAATGAAATTTTTCAATCTTATAAGTTTAAACAAAAGTTAATAAACTAAAATAATTTAATTTCACAAGTCTAAACAAAAAATAATAAAATATAATAATTCATCTCATAAGTATTTTTCTAAGAACTAAAGGAGAAAATTAATATATATATATATATATATATCTCGATAATTTAAGATTTAGAATTTAGAATCTATAAATAATTTGATAAAAAAATATTCATATTCATTTCATACCTACTAGTATATGTTAAAACTATCCATTTTTTATCTATAATGAAATTTATTGTACTGATTATTTTGTCATCTCCGATAATTATACTTTTTGAGTTTTGAATATCGATGAAAAATGACCAGTATATTTTCTTGTATAAGCTATTAGTTAGTTTGAGATATTTACTCAATGCTATGTCCATTATAAGAAAGTGATGTTAATAAAGTTATGTGAACATATTTTGGAACTAAAATTAATTTTTCCTAATAATGATCGATAATATAACTATTTTTCTAGTAAAAGAACAAAAATATAACTATGTTGGGATAAATGTTAAAAAAATATATTTTGTGAATTCTAATGTATATTTTAAATTTAAATGTATAAAATGAAGAGTGAATAAATTATTAAAAATTAAACATGTTATATATATATATATATATATATTAATAGAAATTTCGAATTTTAAACTTAAGTGTGAAAAATATAATGTTAAAAAATAAAAATCAACTATTTAGTGAGCATATAATGGTCTTCTATATAAATTAATCATTACTCTCCAAAATGTATATTTCACTTACATCTCACCAATACTTAAAAAAAAAATGATGAAAACAGGTCAAAACCATCTTACGAGAATTTGTGAACTAGTCTATGTTGCTCTTGACTTTTCTATAAAATAAAACATATTAAGCTTATAAAAGCCTATACGATAAGTTGCAAATTATATTTATATGAAAATAAAAAGAAGGTAAGAAATACTGAAAATAAAGAGATCATAAATAAATTTACACATGATAGTTTCACACAAGTAGTTAATAGTTCACAATTAATCTTTTCTTTTTATGAATATGTGTTTGATTATTCTATAAACACAGAAATCTTAATAGCCAAACTTTTTCAATGAGATCTCCCCATACTTAGTGGTTAGTTGAGTAATTATGATTAGATAAATATTTGAGTGAAAATTTATTTGCAATTCCATCATATTATTAATGTTTTGTTCGTAATGTCAAGAGTTTTTTTTTTTCATTTTATCACTTTTTACATAAAAATAGCAAACTAACAAAATATTTTATATATTGTGCACCTATATTTTAATTTTATATTAAAATTTTAATATTGTAAATTAAAAATAACTTGAAAAACCTCTAACATTATAAAGAATCCATGCTAAATTAACCGGTATAAAATTATAAAATACACGGCATAATTTATTTATTTTTTTACAATAAGTTAAAATTAATGTGTGACACATTTAAAACAGTGTATTTTAATTTTTTTTTACAAAGGAGTGGAATAAATATGCTTTGAAATAAAACAAAGAATAATTTATTTAATATAAAAAATTATAATAGTTTTAAAATATAAGTATCTAAGATCTAAGAAAGTAATCTAACAAAATTGAAAGTGTCAATTTTCAAATTAATTCATAGCAGGGGAGGGAAACATTAGATTAAGAAACTAAATATAATTAACAATTTATGTTTTTTTTTATAAAAAATGCATCAATTATGAAAATAAAATTTGAAATAATAAAAAATGTACCAAATAAATTATTTAATGATGTATGCAAATTGTTAAAAAAAGAAAATTCCTCAACAATATTATTTTATGTCATATATTTAAGTTTAAATTAACACGTATTTCTATAATTTTTTATGCTCATTTTTAATTTGGTTTTTAATGTAAAAATATTATAAAAATATTTTTATAATTTGAAAATTTTGTAATTAAATATTTATAAAATAACATTGTTATAATTTTATTAATTTATACTGATTAGATATTATAACATATTAATTTATTTTTTATAAATTAAATTAATTTATAAATTATTATAATTAAAAAAATTTATAATTAAATCCTCACAAAATAACACCATCATAATTTTATCATAATTCTATTAGTTTATGCTAATTAAATAGTGTAACATATCAATTTAATTTTTTTATGTTAAATTAATCTCCAGATTTTTATAGTTTTTTTTTCAAGTTTTTAATTAGATGCCTATAATTAAGAATGTTAAAAAAATTCTTATATTTTATAATTTTTATAATTAAATCATTTACTCATTGATTTTGTAACTCTGTTAATTTACTTTGAACAAATATTATCACATGATAATTAATTTTTTTATTATGTTGACATGATATCATAAAATAATATCAAATTGAAAAAAATATTTTTTTTAATTACATATAATAAATACATGAATTAGTTTATATTTTTTATTGTTTACAAAGTAATGAATAATACAAAGTATCAATATAATTTTTAATTAATAATTAATTTTATTGATTTTTTTCTTCTATTTTTTTTAATTATTTAGAAATAAAATAATAAATAAAACTTATCTTTCTTCTTTAATTTCTCTGCCTCTAATTTTCTTATTTTTTCTATATGCAAAAAAGTCTTTATAATTTCTTATCAAGTTACTATCTCAACATAATAAAAAAAAAAAATTAACATGTCATAATATATATATAGTTAGCTTTGAACTAACAAACTTATATCAAAATAAAAGATTTAATTATGAAAATTTTAAACTACAAGAACGTAGCTATGCATATTAATTTAACATATATTTAGTATATAAATTATATTTAAATTTAATCAATGAGTAGAGTCACCCAAACTCATTTAAAGGACATAATCTTTCTTAATAGTTTTATTTATTTATAAAATTCAAATCCAAAACATTACTAGCCAAAACTCAAGCTCTTCCCTATTTCAATTATTTTATAAGGATTGATTATATTTTTTACTTTTACAAATGAATTCCAAATTATTTTACCGTAAAAAATAAGAATCAAATAATTGACATCACACAAACAAATATCAATATAAGGAAACATTTGGAAGTGTGGAAATTGGGGTTATTAGGGGGAGTGATATTGGGAAAGACTGAAAGTCTTCTTCTTTTGTATTGCTCGCGATCGGAGACTTTGAAACCCTTCCTTCCCATCCCAAGCATTCAACAATGTCTCCCTTCTCGAAGCTCTCATTGCTGATAATGATGGTGGCAGTCTCGTCGGTAATTGCCTCCGACGACGAAAGAGTGAGCGAATTGTTGTCCCTGCAATCGAGATCCAAATCGGGGGTAATCCGCCTGAACGACCAATCCCTAGCGCGTTTTCTCAGCAGCGTGAAAACCCCGAGGCCCTACTCCATCCTCCTCTTCTTCGACGCCGCGCAACTCCACGATAAGACGGAGCTACGCCTGACGGAACTCCGCAACGAATTCTCCATCGTGGCGTCGTCCTTCCTCGCCAACAACCCTTCCTCTAACTCCAAACTCTTCTTCTGCGACATCGAGTTCAAGGAGTCCCAGCTCAGCTTCTCCCAATTCGGCGTCAACGCCCTCCCTCATATCCGCCTCATCGGGCCCAACATGGGCCTCAAGGACTCCGAGCCCATGGACCAGGGCGACTTCTCCCGACTCGCCGAGTCCATGGCCGAGTTCGTCGAATCCAAGACCAAACTCTCCGTGGGCCCCATCCACCGCCCCCCGGTCTTCTCGCGGAACCAGCTCATCCTCATTGCGGTCGTCATCCTCATTTGGGCCCCCTTTTTCCTCAAGAAGCTTCTCGCGGGCCAGACCCTGCTCCACGAGCCCAAGGTCTGGCTGGCCGGCTCCATCTTCGTTTACTTCTTCAGCGTTTCCGGGGCCATGCACAACATCATTCGCAAGATGCCCATGTTCCTCGTGGACCGCAACGACCCTTCTAAGCTCGTCTTTTTCTACCAGGGTTCCGGGATGCAGCTTGGGGCCGAGGGTTTCACTGTGGGCTTCTTGTACACCGTTGTTGGCTTGCTCTTGGCGTTTATGACCCACGGGCTCGTCAGGTTTAGCAGCGTGAGCGTGCAGAGGGTGGTTATGATTTTCGCTCTCCTGGTTTCGTTTTTAGCTGTGAAGCAGGTTGTTTACTTGGATAACTGGAAGACGGGTTACGGGATCCATGGGTTTTGGCCCTCTAGCTGGAACTGAGGTTTGGTGACACTTTCAGTTGATACTTTTGGGTCTCATTCCCATTTTTAATTCTAAAGATTACCAAAATGTTTTCTTATATTAGAACTTTGCCGGATATTATATATAACCCGTCTTTGAGTATTAGAAAATTTCTCTTTTCTGGGGATTACATTTTGTTTGGACATGTTGTGACTTATGATTATTAGTGGTGATTGCATAATGTTGAGTTGCAATTTTCTAAATCGGTGCTGCTAAATCGATTGTTTTATTAGTCTTAAGTTGTCCCATTTTTAATGATGATCTTATAGAGTTGTGCTGTTATGCAAGTGCATGACAGATATAGAGGTTTGTCTCTGGGATTTGGCTGGTCTGAAGTGTGTTATCCATGGATGAGAGAATTAAAGGAGTGGTCTCGTGAATCCGTAGAGTCCTATCAAGTTGCTTAACTTTACCAAAATTTGATCCACTTAGCACTTCAGTTCAAAATTTACAACTTGCACTTTAGAGATCATAATTCTGTTTTCTCTGATACAGATTTGACAGAACCAGTAAGTTAAAGTATGGTCCTGCCTTGGCTTACAACATTTGTCTGTCAGTATCATCATGCATTATAATTGGTCAAATAGTTACTTGATAAGGTCTTTTATTGATTATCAAATCAAAGCCCCTATGCTTTATTGGGAAATTTATAGTTTTTTTTTTAATTGAGATACTCCTAAAGCATGAGTTAAACACATTCATGTTAAAAAAGTCTTTGTAATATATTTGGTTCTATAGTCAAATTTTTTGTGCACCTTGGCCTAGTACAGTGGATAGTGATAATTTCCATAGTCATGCTTGTGTCCTTGGTGAATTGTGATAACACATTGTATTGAGCAAGCAGCAAATTTTTTACCTTCCGTTTGATCTGAAAATTCAATTACTATTTAATTTGTTCATTGCATAGCATTATGTTGTGAAGTTTCTTGACAGGGTGGTTGTGTTTGGTGTCAGAATGGAATTTTATCATTATTCCTCTTCTACACTGCATTTTAAACTTTAATGTTTGCTACTCAGACTTTAGCCAATGGGTTTAATAATCTAATTTCTCCTTTTTTCAGAGTTTGTCTGTCTTAGTAGGTAGAAAATGGGAAGGTGAAAATAGTTATATTTCTTTTTTCCTGCCATTTTAGATTTTCATTATACTATGCAAGTATAAAGTGATTTTCATTCCAAGATTTTCCCTCCCCACTTTCAACCTCTCAACCGATCAAACCCTTAATAACTAGGTAGATGGATACATCTTTTGTTCAATTTCAATAAAGGGTAAAGTATCTGCACATGCAACTTGGCTATGAGGGAAAGACAGAGTGGTTAGAACCATTTTGGTGTTTAGATACTTAGATCTATTGGGATATTCATGAGCACTACTTTGATCTCTCAATCAAGAATTAAAAGCCACAGGTATAGTCATTAGATATTGAATTCGAATTTGTTGCAGTCACAGATCAGTACATTAACTGCAGTCAGCAAAACAGAGTTGTTAGCTGAAGATAAGGTCAAACAGAGTTGTTATGAGCTTGTCTTTTAAATCTGATTTGCTGAAATTGGCATCTAAGCCATTTGATCTTAATCCAAAGCTCTGATTTGCTTACTACAGTGACTGCAGCAAATCTGAATTCATTAGATATCCATTTCCAGCACACAGTGACATACTTGATTCTTGGGTTTGAAAATATATTCTGCTTTAAATCTTCTGATATAAACCTTCCAAGCTTTGTGTTGAATGGTCAACCTGATGTTAGTGCAACGAGTAATGTTCTACAACAATGGAATGTTTTAGTTTTGGACTTGTCATGTATATAAAAAATTTTGAGCATTTTTATGTCATCCTGATTTCCTGTTGCTGATTGAACTTTCATTTCAACATGCATATATGTTATATTTACACCGCATTTGACTATGATATCTTAATTAATGTGTTAACACTAGTTAAAAACTGAAAATGGAAGATACATATTCAAGTCAGCCAGTTTATAAAGTGGTTTGATTTTTTATATGTTATGGAAAGGTAAATTACCTGACTTCCTGGTCCTAATTGATTCTATATCAGATTTTACTAGTTTGTAAAAGATTCATAATAGTCAATGGAAGATAAACTATAGGATACCTGTTCTTTAACCAAATTAGAGTTTCACCTTGCACTGAACTTTTGATGCTGATCTTTAAAGCGTAGATTACTAAGATAAAACTATAATTTTGATTGGAAATAATACCAAAAGCATCTAAAGTACTGTATCTAAATTTTGTCTTAAACTATATATGTATCTTGTCTCTTAATAATAGTGTATTTCAGAGTGTAATAGGATCCCCTGTGCTGGAAGACCCACCTATTTCTAAACGCAGCAGATCATGCGATTCATTGTTGATTCAATTAAATCCCAAGTGTCTTAGTTTTTAAGGGTTTGTTTCTGTACACTTAGAGCTCCTTCGTCTTTTACCCTGATCTCTCTAGCTATCATTTGTTATTCATTTCATTGCTTTCTCGTCTTGCATTTTACCCATGAAGTGTAATATTATTATGTTGTCGAATTGTGCCTTTAGTGAGTAACATTACTTTAACCTCGAACAATACCCTACCAAGCAGTCGATTAGCACGTAAAATGCATGACATTGTCAATCCATCACTCTTGCTTTCTGCTTTTAAGGTGGTGCTCGCAGTTCCTCTTGGAAAGAATGTGAGAAAGGAGACAATCAATAATAGGATTTGTTAAAAGTAGAATGACAGGATTAAATTAAGTATCTAGTAGAATGACGTCATCTCAGAAATCATCTTCAGAAACGCAGCAATTATGCTACAAATATTGCAAGATCATTGCCCGAAAGTCCCTACTGGACGGGTTAACATGGTCATTACACAAGGACAATCATACTCAAACCAAAACAGGCTCCTCAGTTCAGCCATGTCACATATTAACAAGCCCTGACTATATGCCTTTCTTTGTCTCAGCCATAGCTTTCTGGGTCGTCCATGGTTTGATACTTTGGTAGGATCCCATGTTGAAGAAGGAAAACCTTAAATACTTTTGAGACAAGAACAAGAACAGAGGACATGGTTTTGAAATCACCAACGCAGAAAATAGTTTCATTTTTGTTTGCGTTGTTGATTTTTTGGGGAATTAGGATGCATTCGGAGATACATTAAGGCTTTGTTCTAACTATAAGCTATACGCGAGTTTTGACTAACACAATGCTACCGCTAGATGCCTCAATGTCCTTTTACTGTTTGTTTGGTAAACACAAGAAATTATTTTCTCTTATCGTGATACGTTTTAATATAAAATTTGTTGTTTAACTTTAGATTAATTTAAATGTGTTTTAATTGCACTCAACAATTTAAAATATTTTTTCCAAAATTAATTCTATCCAATTGAATAAAAGCTAAATATCAACTTGTGATGTTATCTAAGAAATCGTGTTCGGTTCTCCCAACTTAATCATCAACTTATGGCATGGTTTGTCTGTGCCCCATGGACTAATGTCACATTTCATTTAGAAAATTTATATATTACAAACAGTTTTGTCAACTTATGAAATTAATTTTTTGTTTAAAAATATATTATTTAATGTTATAAATATATATTTATTATGATAATAAAATATAAATCAAATATAAAAATATAAATGTTTTAAATCTTTAATTTTGAAATTTTTTTAAAATAAACTTAACTGATAAAATTGAATTTTAATAATGATTTGTAAAAATATTGATGGTAGAAATTTAAGCACTGATTAAAATAATTAAGAAAATTTTAAAAATTATTTGTTGCATAACTAATTAAGTAGAAGATATACTTATTGGATTTAATATAAAAACTTAGAAAACATATATCATAAATTAAGAAGGACATGGTTGCTCAATGAGAGCTCATTTTTATAATATAGAGATCGATAGATATAACTATTTGATTACATATGCATTATATTTGTTAACTAGGACTGAAAGATGTTTGAATAATTTTTTAAATGTTCAACTTTTAATCAATATTTTTTATTTTATTATTTTTAGCTAATTTTAGTATTATAATAATATTTTAGGTCAACAGTTTATTAAAAAAAAGTCACCTTAAAATACATGCAATTGCAAAATGTATTTCTCTCATCGCTGAATGTACTCCTTTTTTTAATAACTTTATTTAAATACAATTTTTTTTTACCCGTTCAAATATTTTTCTCTTCTCCCTTCCTTTCATTTCTCTTCACTGTTATCTTTTTTTTTATTATTATTATAATTCGATGACAATCGTTGTTTACTTTCCTCTTTGACAATTTGACTATTCCTTCTCCAACGATCCTCTTCCTCCGTGACATCATCTTTCGATGAGATAACAAGTATGCCTCTTTTTCTGTTATCCAATTTTGTTTTATTTTGATCATATGTTAGACTTGTCTTATTTTAACCATCTTTATAATTATTACATGCACGTTAAAGTTCTAACTTTGTTATTTATAAAAAAAAATAAAAAATAAAAGTCCACTACAAGAAGAGTGACCCATTTTTTATACCTTGTGACTAAGGCTCAGGAGAATGACCTAATGTTAGAGAACAAATTCCCTATTGTATAAAATGGTTGTGCAGCAATTTGTCACGATGGTCCTAATATCTCAATTGATGGAGTTTTAAAGTTCATAAATAAGCAGAAGGAGCAGGTAGGGATGCATAATATGCTTAGTAAGTTTACTTGAAATGGAAGAACAGAAAAGTTTTAATCTAATTTATTAGTGTGGTAAATTATAACATCAATGAACGTTTAAAAGAATGAAAATATAACAATAATAAAGAAAAGTCTTAATTTAGTTTGTTAAATGTTTTTCATTCACACATGGTTTTGAGGTAGTCAATTATATTTATTTTAGCTTAAATTATAACTTGACTATACTTATTATGCATCATATATTTACTTTTTTTTTAATGTGTAGATTGAAATAAATAGATAAACCGCATATTAATTGTTGAAAATTCTACTGTGAATTAGAGAATCAAGACACAAACGTAACAAACAAATAAGAATGAAAATATGCTCATCGATTTTGTCTGTCTTTGCATGTAGAGATCACACCAAAGTATCCCATTCATTGTAAGCTATCAAATGGGCTTTGGCATATTTTTAACATGTTGACTAGATTTATAATGGAGAGTTCCGCACTCGTTTTGTTAAAAATAAAAATTAAATTATACATTTTTCTAGACCTTTAAGGGTCTTCAAATAATATTATAAAGTATTAATTTGTTTTCAAAATTGATATAAAAAGTTTAAGATAATTATTAATTAAATATAATGTTCATATAAACGTGAAATACAAGATAACAACAACAATAAAACCCTAAGCTATCGCTTTCTCTGCTTTCGGGGTCTTGTATAGCCCAAGACAGTTCTAAGAATAAAGAGGCCCAGAGAAGCACCGAACAATGGTTCTTAGTGTGGGCTCTGAGCTAGGCCTTTTGGACTTGCATTCAAAACATAGCTTTACAGAGGGCACAAGAATAATATACCTACAAGTACAACAAACAAGAACAACATGGCATCTAGATCTGTGGTAGAGAATGTAACTTTTTCTTTTAAATATACATAAATACATAAATCCGAAATATCAAAATAATATTACAACTCTAAAATTTTGACCACATAATTCTCTCGAATTATTTATGCATTTTATTTTTTTTATTTGTGTGTGTAGTTTAAAGATTTATTATATAAAACTCATAAACAGTTATGGAACCAGGTATTAGATGTTAGGAATAACATTAATAATTATAAAAAAAAAAGTGATATAATTCATATGAAGAATATTATGACAGATGTAAAGATTAACAACAAACCATAGTTAGTAGAATTAAAAATTATATATAATTGTCCTTCCTAAGATTTCAAGTTTTTAAAATCTTTGAACTACAAACTTTTTGTCAACGCTAATAAATACATTTTCCTCAATATAAATGATGAAGCAATAATTAAAAAAATATAAGGGAGACTGTGCTGGCTGTGCACCTCTGAAACGAACCTGGGTCCACTGCTTAGGAAATCAGCGTATCCATACCCAATGTGCTACAAAGTGCAATGGATATAAGAAAAATAATTAATTAATATGATAAGAAAACCTTGTACAAATCTGTGTTGCTTACATGCAAGAATAATACAAATTGCGTTATAGAGGAAATTCGATTGTTGAAATTTCTACTACAATTTGAGTGCATATATAACCATTTAAGGGAAAATACCTGGCAGTGTGAGATCCAGAAGAATATTTTGTTTGGGTATGAAGAAAGATAGATAGAAGGGCTTTGCCTCCTAACAACGTGCCTCCAACCATTCTGAGATATGCCAACTAAGCTACGAAATTTGTGTACAAGAGGTCGCTAGCTAGTAGCTACGTAGACGCATTGAGAGGGTTTTTTGTTCTTACTTTCCCTCATTTTAAATGAAAACTGTACCAACAATGACATATGGACCAAAAATGTCAACATACATAGAGCATAATTAGTGTGACCTTCACAAAAAGGCATAGATGATTTTGGAAGTATTTTCTTTTCTTTGGCACCTTTCTCTTTTTTCTTTTTCAATTTTGGAAATTTGAAATGCTTTTCTGGACTTGTTGCTGGCATGGCATGGTAATGGTACCCCATTAATCATATTACTAACATATGGACGGCCTCTTCCATGAACCAACATTGCAAGTTTAGGACCCTTGATGAATCATCATCCTTCAAAATTTTATATTTACAAAATTCCTACGGTTAAATGGTGAAAATTAGAGGTAATTAACATTTCACGGGAATTTGTAAACGGGCATAGTTAATATATATATATATAAATAGAAAAAGTTTAAATTTTTTTTTTTTACTGATAATGAGAAAACATAAATTAAAACAGCATTTTAAAATTATTTTAAAATTAGTTTCATTAATGAAATATTATTTTAATCATTTGTAAATATTTTTAAAAAGCAAGTATTAATTGAAAACAGTTCAAGAAATTAAAATCTCTTACAATTAGATAATTAATTAGAGAGAAAGAAAATTAATTTGATTTGATATAAAAGTTTATATGACATATATCACAAGAGGAGCGATAATAACGTATGTATACTCTTTTTAATACATTATTTATTATTGTTTAAAATTTGTTAAAAATTATAAAATTATAAGCATGTCTCGTTAAATAAAAAAATAAAACTAGCCAGATTTTGTATTTTTTAATAAATATCAACTAATATTTGAGAGTGCAAAAAATTATGTTGCAAGCCTTTCACGTATTACAAAACAATAAAAACACGTGGTTATACGAGCGAAAAGTATATATAAAATTTAAATTTAATCATAATACACTAACAAAAAGTAAAAAAAATTATAATACTGTACAATCCTAAATTATTATCCATAACACAAGTCATTAATTATTGTAATAATTTTTTTAAAATTATATATAAACTAATTAATTGACCATGTAAATGTCTTTACATTAACTATACATAATGCGTGGCAGATACAATTACATATAACCTTTATTTATTTCTATAACAATTACCTTTTAAAGTTCATATAATCATATTTATTTGATTCTTCTCATACTTCATTTTACAGTACGTGCCTGCCACCCAAACAAAGCAAATTCATGTCCCTTTTGAGATCGCCCTTCACTACTTTCACTAACCTTGCTAAATTTTAATATTGTAAAAATATTTTATACTATTTATATGTATGTTATTTATTCTAAAAAATTAAGTATAATATTATAAGTATATTTTATATTATTTTTATTTAAAATTAGATATTTATTTTAATAATTTATGCATTAAAGTTTAACATTAAAAGTTAACATAAATTACTAAAATAATACTAAAAAGACTTACGTTATTGCACTTTTTTATTTTAATTTTTATAATTAATTAAAAATTTTGTATGTTTCATTAAATTAAATTAAACGAGTCTTATTTTTCATTTGATAAATTTTACATAAATCTCAAATACCAATAGAAAACATATTAAAATATATATTACTAGCATAAATCTATACATGTTCATCCGTAAATATAAAGTCTGAAAGATTAAGTATATTGGTTATTAAAATAAATAAAAATAATAAAATAATTTCTAAAATTATAAATTATTAATTATTTTATTAATTTTATATTTTTTTATCTCTTAATTTTTAAATTTCGCAAATTGTGTCTCATGAGTGAGAAGTTTTTTTAATTTTAAAAAGTAATTTAATTTATTATTACAATTTCGATGATTAAATTAATTTATAATTTATAATTTCATAAATTACTTGTAATTTATTTTATTTTTACCAATTTAATTATCTAATTTAATTTTAAGGACTAAATTAATTAACAATTTACTATTTCAAAAATTACATTTTCATTTTAGAGACAAATTTAAATTACTATTATAATTTTAAAAATTAAATTAGTAATTTTCTCATTAATTATAAACAAGTGTCATTAAATTTCTCGCATCAATTTTTAAAAATTGTAAATTGATAAATATGACGCCTGAAAAGATTACGCGGTAAGTATTGCCAATTCAATAAAAGAAACAGCAAAATTTATTATTTTTTAAAACTAATTTGTTTAAAAGACAACTATACAAATTAATGTATAGTTATAAATAAGCCTATTGTACCGATCTTTAAATAGTGTAGTTATACATATTTTAATAAATATAATTAATGCATAAAGATTACGTGATAGTTATCACCTATCTAAAAATTCCTCCAATAAAAGAAACAACATAATTTATTATTTTTTAAAATTTATTTATTTAAAAGATATCTATACCAAAAAGTTTAATTTTAATGCATTGCTATAAATAAGCGTATCTGTACCAATCTTTAAATTGTGTAGTTATACATATTTTAATAAATATAATTAATGCCGAGAAGAATACGTGATAGTTATTACTTATTACCAATCAATAAATTCCTCCATAAAAGAAACAACATATTTTAAGATATTAAAAAAACATTAATTTTTAACAAGGAAACTACGTCAAAAGGTTTAATTTTTATTTATTAATATGTTGTTATTTAAAATAATTATTTTAATATAATTTTTTTTAAGTCCATAATAATAATATATAACTAGTATTTTAATATGAGTATTATACAAAATAAATAAATGTTTTATATAATTAAAATTTACAATAAATAAATATTTTAAATATATAAATTATAATAAATAAGTATTTTTAACTATAGATTATATTTTAAATTTATAGTAAACAACTTATTTTAATATTATTTATAATTATTAATAATTATTCTCATGAATAGTAGTCGTCAGTAAATTGATAATATTTCGTACCTATAACATATTTATAATTTTAGTATTAATGAGAGAAATTATATTTATATAACTTTTTATTCAATGAAAAGAGAAGTAAAAAAGAAAAAAAATGTAAAATATGATTACAACACAACAGAAGGAAATAAAAAATAATATTGTATAAATCAATATTATTTTAATAATATAACTTCATTAATTAATCTTCGTCGTCTGTGGTGGACCCATAAAGGTATTACTGGCAAGTGAGGTGTTTCAGGACTAAAATAAGTTTAATTTTGTTTTTATATATTGTCTCCAATTTTTAATAAAATTATTTATTTGAATATAAATTTTACTTAATTACGTCTGGATAATATTTGCAATAAAATTAAGTTAAGATGATTTGTATATATATAATTAAATTATAAAATCACTAATATTAAAGAACTAATATAAAATTATAATTAAAGTATATTATATATATATATATATATATATATATATATATATATATATATATATATATATATATATATATATATATATATATATATATATATATATATATAATATCGTATACCACAAAATATTATGCATTAAGTCGAAAAGCTTTTATTAATAAATAACTATTTTGAAAAATTAGATTCTTTTGAAAGATGAGAGAACACTAAATTAATTTTGGAAATATATTTTTGAATAATTATGTTATATATACAGAATATCTATTAATTATTATATAAACAATTAAGTTTTATAAAAAAAACTTAATTAATCATATTTAGTTGGGTTTCTATTTTTAATTACGTTTTTTTTTCATTCATAAAGTTTGAATCCAAGAGTTTGTTTGTGTAATTTCTTTTATTGTCAAAAAATAGAATTATAAATTTAAACTATACAACAATATATAAATAATAAAAATATAAAGTTTGTTACTAATTACATAACTACTAAAATAATTATTTATATTTTATTTTAATCTTCACCATTTTAATAACATCTAATTATTTATATTATAGTTCTTATTTTTTAAAAATAAATAATATTCTTATTTGACTATATATATAAGAATCAACTATGGTAAAAAAACACTTGATTAATATGATAAATAAAAATATATTTAAATATGGATCATTGTTTTACATTTGAATAATAAATATTATAAAAATGCATATGATATTTTGATGTGGTCACATAACCATTGTTATGTAATTTAAATTTGTAATTTCATTAATCATAGCAACTAAGAATTATTACAAGATTCGATCCTTACATGACACTAAATTGTATTTACAATATATTTTATTGTATATATTTTTTAATTATTTTAATTTATATTCAATATATTTTGTATTTATAATAAATATAAATATTGTGTTACGTAAGAATATGAAAAGAGTTAATATTAATCATTTAACTTTATATACATGGTTAAAATGATTATAATAATTTTTATTCTTTATATATATTTATATGAATTTAATTTTCATATATTATTAGTGTATATATTTTTATATTTCAACTAATTAGAATTATAAATCATTTTAAATGATTTAAAAGTAATTAATTATTACAACGAGAATAATTTTTCATACATAATAATATATGATTGAATGAGTATATATATATATTTATTTATTTATTTATTGTATTATTCGCACATTTATTTAAATTATAATTACGTAATATTTTTTCTTCTTGTATTTTAAGCTCTTACACAATTAGGCTATGTTTGACTTTTATTTTATTTTAAAGGTAACGTTTAAAATAAGAACTTTAAAAATAAGTTAAAAGTCATTGCTTCTAAACCAGAAGTTGTATTCCATGTCGATTAGTTTAAAAGAAGAGAGATACTAAGACTATGGTCAGCAAAAGTAGTTAAAAAAATTAATTAGATACGAAAAATAGCTGGTAACGAAAATTTGTTAAGTTAACTGATTGAATGTTTAATAAAACTATTTGTTAAAATAGCTTATAGATGTCAAATAAAAAAATAAGTTTATATGGTATTTTTCTACAAATTTTAATTTAATTTTATTAATAAAACATATTTTATGTATTTTATTATTAATTTTATATGAAATCATTAAATATTTCTCATAAAATTTAAAATAAAATAAAAATAACAAAAATTTAAATAGATGTTAATTAATGTAATAGTTAAAATATTTTGAAATATAATATTAAAAATAACATAAAAAAATATAAATAGTATAATAATTAAAATAATAGTGTAGTATAGAAATATTCAGAAAGTGATAAAATATAAAATAAGTTTCTTATCTATCAATGTAATATTTTGAAATATAATATTAAAATAATAAAATAAATATTTAAAATAATATAATAAAAAAAATAAACAGTATAAGATAAAAAATCTAGATAATAATTATAAATTAAAATAATTCCATTATTTAACCTTATCAATATATCATGTAATAAAGAGATAAAAATAAGTAAATTTCACCTGTATATATAAAAAAGAATCTTACCTGAAAGAAAAGAAACAATACAATATATAATAAAATCTCATCTTACGAAAAAAAATAAGAATAAAATTTAATAAATATTTTTAAGAACAAAAGAAAAATAAATACAAGTTAGAAAACGTACTTTAAGTAACAAATATAAATACTAAAATAAGTTTGTTTATAAAAAAATTAATAATAACGACAAATAAACTTGTTAACTAATAGAAAAAAATTAAAAATTAAATAAGATGACTTGCAAACATAGTTTTAGTTTAAAAAAAAAACAAAGAGTTTAAAAAATACATCTCGTTTTCAAGAGTAATAATATTTAAATACCCTATTTTTTTAACATTTTCGTAAACCCTCTCATTTTTCTATTTTTCACTTCTCATCAAAGTCTATTACTTATTATTTTTGTTATTTTTCTTCTCTTTTTATTCTCTCCGTGTAGGGTTTATATTTTTTTTATTTCTAAAATTTACTTTAATTAATTTTGAAGAAAATGTTTTTCTTATTTTTATGAGAATTAAGTTGTTTTTTCTTAAGAGTTGTTTCTCAAATATGTTGCCCCAATTTTTTTAAAAAAGAAAAAAAAGTTAAAAAACGTTGGACCAAACACTACTTTAATTTATATTTTAAATAAAAAAATTAATCTTAATTACTGGTATAAAATGAAATATTTGAGATTAATATTTCTCAAAATATAGTTTTTTAATATTACAGTTTATTTATTTAGTGACTAGGCTATTACTGGAGTTGGCTTAATGGTAAAAATTTAGATCCTATATATAAAGTCATAAATTCTAACAATTTTTTTTGTCATTATATTTTTTTAAACAAAAAAATTAATGACTAAGTACTTGATGGGATTGAGTGTATAATTTTCCCCCCTTTTGAGCAAGGATATTCATGAGACATGTTTATATATGTTTCTATCTTACTTGAAATTTTGATTAAATTATTTTTAAACTTGAACTCAATCTAAAAATAAAAAGAATACGATTAAATAAATTCAACTTAATAACATAATATATTATTATTAACCTTATATATAATTAAATAATAAATTTAAAGAAATACAATTAAAGTATATTTTTCTATACATATTTTAATATAAATGATATAATTATAAATTTATATCTGACAAAATATTATTAAGTTAATAAATTGTATTACTAATAAATAATTATTTTAAAAATATTTTTTTTAAATGAATATATGAAATTAGATGAAATGATTCAGTATAACCTGAATCAATTATAAAAATATATTAGGTGCAATTTTTAAATTTGCACCTCTTAAAAGTTTTTTCGGGACAGACTAGATTGGTAAAATAAGTTAGGTCAAGAATACCTCTACTTTTATGTATCAAGATTTTAATAAATTCGTTTTTTATTTAGAATTTAATAGTTTTTCAAATTTTATTAATTATAGTTAAATTGAATTAATTTACCTACGGTTCATATAAAACACCAATGTACTTATACAGTAATAAATCAAATAGTTAAATATATTTTATTTTTTAAAATATCACGTATCATTACAAATTTATTCACTTTTTTTCCCTTATATTTATTAAAAGTGACGTAATTCTAGTCTCTCGTTAGTTATTAAGGATTAAAAACATATACTTTTATTAAAATATAGAGAATAAAATGAACACTTTTTATTTATAAAAAACTAAAACTAAAATTCATAATATTTGAAAGGAAAAAAAAAACGCATTTAATTTTAAATTAAATGAGCAATTTATCCAATTAAATCAATCACTATCTATACTGATCGAAATGATTACTTTATAACTGGATTAACAATTCATCGTGACATTGTTTCTCCTGAGTTAGATAGAATTTCACAAATAATAAATATTTTACAGCTAAGCAACTTACTGTAGTTAGAACTCATAACGCAGGATGATTAAAAAAAAAAAAAACAAACACACACTGATATGGAATTGATCTTCAATGTTCATGAATTTAAATAGAAAGGACCATGCTTTACTGTATGGACGCTCACCAACCATCAACCAAGCATGGCAACAATAACCAGACATACCATAATGGTCACTCTAAATAAACAATCCCATTAAACCATATTATAAAATTGCCTTCCATTTTCGAATCTTTGTCCTAATTTTTTTTTTCACCTTAAACCAAGCCTTCTCTTTCTCTCTCTCTCTCTCTCTTTCTCCCCATTCTAGTTTTCAAATTTTCATTCATGGATGCCCACCTTCTATTCTTCTCCTCCTAGAGCCACTCTTTCTCCCCATTCTCTTCCTTCCCATCAATCAAAATCTCAACTTTTTTAGACCCATTTGATCTTTTCTTCGTTCTATTTGAGATATTCTGAGCTCTTCTGAAAATAATACAAAGAGTGAGGCTTTGCATGTATCAGCACTCAGCCCATGAGTTTCAGAATGATGGCGAATGGAGCACAGAAAACATAGTTGGATTTCTACCGGCATCTGCATCATAATCATCTTGGGGGTACTCTATTTTTTTTTTTAATTTTCTCTTTACTTGGAAATTTTCTACTAAAAACATTTGGAAGTGGTGTCTTCAGTTTTGACATTAACAAGCAATAGCATCTTCTGTGCACTCAATATTCAGATGCCAATCTTCATTCCTAGGAAAACAAAAACAAAAAAGGTTCTAAATCACATGCAATGAAGCCTTAGCTGATACTCCACACTGTTTTTGGAATTGAGCATTGTATATAACAACACTCCATTTTGTGACAGGCAAAAGCATTTCCAGCTCAGAAATTTTCGGTCTCTACTTCCCCTTTTGTCATATTGTTGTTGGGGGTTGTGATCTCAACCATGGCAACCACATTAAAAGGAATCTACAAGAGTTTCAAATACATCACTCAAATATTTGGTAATCTTTTTTTTATGCACCCTCCAATGAATGTATTTTTACTTTTCTGGGTTTTGTTATTGTTGGGGCTAAGTTGGGAAATGGGTACTGTTCCAGTTGTGAAGGAGCGGGAGATGGAAATTGGGTACCCGACAGATGTTAAGCATGTGGCTCACATTGGATGGGATGGCCCCTCAGGAACTGGACCCAGTTGGGTACGGCTCTGGTGTCCCCTTTACCTCTCCATTTATGTTACAACTATCTAAGATCCAATTTTGTCTATTCTTTTGTAATTATTATTATGAGTTTAAGTTTTATGTATTATAAAAAAATTTACATCTCACTCAATCAAAAATGGTAGATAATGATTATAAAAAATAATAAATTTATCTTATATAGTATTTATAATTAGATGGCCGTGTAAAAGTTTTATATAATATTAGGATATACATTATTCACTCTATTATTATTATTTTGGTTGTTTTATGCAGATGAGTGATTTTAAAACAGCGCCTGATTTTTCAACGTCACTAGGTAACTTGGGTGAACTAAGTGACCCCAATGCTAGGGCTGTCACTACATCATGGTCCTCCCAAGGTATGGTTTGCATCTCACTTCTCGTACAGCCAAATTTTATCTGAGTGTAGTGTTGATTTTTGCTTCCAAATTTGGTGCCATTAAATATTGAGATTGAGATCCTGTATTCATGTGGAACCGTGCAGCCTCCTTAATTTAAATAATACAAATGGATGGCCCTTCACGGGTTAACTAGTAAAAAGGGGAACGTGGATTTGATTATTATTGTGTCTCTTGATTATCTTCTAGATAAAATTGTGAGGCTTGCAAAAGCTATCTAGATTCTTTGCCTCCATAGAGAGAGTTTGGCTGTTCTGTCACGAGCAAACTCAGCTCCAACGTGGGGAATCTAATGACTCTCTGCTTTACAATTAACACTGTTTCAAGTGGTCCACACCAGAATTTCTTAAATGGAGTGGTTTGATTGTATTGAATTTAGTATTTAATATTATACCACTGTGCTTGATAAGAACATGTTTTGTTGGTGTTTAGGTTTTCCATGTGGTAAGTTTCCTCAATGCGATCAAGTTAAATCCTTTAAAGAACTGAACGACCTAATTGAATGAATCTGCAAACTGTATGAATAGTTATTTTAATGGAGACCATAAGATTTGTTCTTATTGGTGTGTGATTAAAATGGAACCACCATTATACGACATTACTAATTGCTATGACCTTCTAGTATGATCTCCAGAAATTTGTTGCTATCATTCATACCAAATATATATTAATAGCTAATTATAACCTAAGCAGCACATACACTTGTAAATAGTGTTTGTGTCGTCCAGTAATTGTGTTAGATACGTATCCAACTCAGATGCTGCATGAATATTTTAAATACTTTTAATTGCATTTTTATAATTTGTATACTTCTAAATTTTAAATTTATATACCAATATTGGTTAGAATAACACAATAACTAGATAGATTTTTTGTATTTTATTATATTTATAATGACTTATGTTCACTTTTACAACATGAATTATCTCTTGTGATTAAATTTTTTTATTTTGTTAACTTTACCATATTCTTAGTTTATATATATATATTATAGTTGTGTCGAGTCCTATAATTTTTAAAATTTACCATATTCTTGTATCTGTATTGTATTGTATCTATATCCCATTATCCCGTATTGTATTTGTTCTTCCTAGACTGTAACAGCAGCCAACTTAAACTATCTTAGTTTTGATGCCTAGGTATACACCTGACCTTACCCTTTAAAAAGCTTTATGACTGTATTACTTAAATGATGGGTAGTTCTTGGAACTGTATATTTTGGGAATCATGGTTTGTTTGAAGGTGGTTGTTGGTCTAGCTAAGAAGAATTTAGCTGTGCACTTTTGGGGTTCCAACCTACTGTTACATATTAGCTGTGACTGTGACTCTCTGAGCTACTATGCCTTTCCTGAAGGGGAGAGTTTCACCCCCTTGAAATCCCAAGGGTGAATACAATGTACTCTGTTATTGTATAAGCAATATGTTCAAGGGTGGTCTAGTGCATTTGGAGTATCTGACTACTGACAATTAAGAAGTTAATTGAAAACAAGGTAGTGATATTCTCTGTTTGAAAGCCGGCACTCTATGCTCAGAACTCAGAAAAGTACTAGTTTCATATGCTGAGGAATTAGTTTAACCACACAATTGTGTGCTTAAAATAGGCAGTCTAGACGGTGATTTTCTTTTTCTCAAGTTGTAATTTTCTTCTCACGTTACCTTTGACTGTAGTCACTGTACATTACTGATTCCACTCTCATGATCATCATAAATGCAGTTATATACTAGAATTATTCTATTTTCATTGTTTGCTAATTGTGATTATATTTCCTCCTAGTTCTAGGTGAGAATAATAGCAATAAACACATAATTTTTTTATATTCTTGAAGTTGGCTAGGTGTAGGAACTGTGAATGTAAATCAGATATTGCCAGGTTACCTGGTGCCATGGATTTATTTATTGTTTGGATGCATGTTACTTGTTATTTGTCTCAATGATAAATCATTCCTTACTTGAACCCTTTGACCAGATTTTGAAGAGCCCACAGGAAGCCAATCCACATCAAACATTTACAAAGGCATCCCATCTGCAGGGGTTTCTCATGTTCCTAAGAAATCCAAGCAGAAAAAGAACAAGTCAGCTTCCTCTTCTGAGTCGTTATCCGCATCATCAAGACGGTCAAGAGCAACAAAGTCAAAGGCTACATACAGTGAGAGAGAAGCAACACCGATTTCTCAAAACTAGAAGGTTCAAGACTATGGAATTAGTGAGAGAAAAAGATTGTCATTGTGAATAGCAAGACCATGCTCTCATATGGTAATCCATTAGTGGAAGAAAGAAAATAAAGGTGGCTGTAAAAGTTTTCCAGCTGTTTAGTAAATCCAAATACACAGAGAAAAACCAAATTGCTCGTCTTTTTGTCTAAAGGCTGAGAATACAAGTGAAAATCCAAAAGAAGGTTTTTGTTGGATGATGGAATATGTGATGAGTGTTTGGTTTTCTCTGAATCATATGCATTCCTTAAATTCGTTAGTTGTATCCGTTTTGCAGATTAAAAAAATGAATGGACATGGAAGAAGGATATACCAATAGATGCCTATTTAGCAAGATTACTATGTTAGTAATTGATGATTCTTGAAGTTGAATGTAACAACGCACTTATATATACCTGCAGATTGAAATGCTAGTGGCTAGAGAGTGGGATTGTAAGTTGTTGGTTTTACTTTCACATGTTAGCATAAAAATTGCAATGATCCTCGGTATCCCTTTTGCTGAATGATATTCACAAATCATCATTCTATTAGTCGTGATTAGTCCTTGAATCATCATTCTGTTGTACATTTTGTCTTGTTTGTAGCCCATTCATAGAACTTCTATGAATCTTTGAGCATGCATGGGGTTCATCTAGATATAGAAATGCCGTGGTTTTTGCCACATACATATATTATAACCCAACGGAGTCCAGTCACAGAAATTGGGCTAGCATCACGATTTGAATATTTGCCACATACCGAAACAAGTAATTATATTTAATGCTTAACCATATTTGAACTAGGATTATTTTCTGCAAGGATACGTCATAAATAAACAAAAAATTATAAACCAGATACTCGAAGGGGGAAGGATTGATAGATTTCATTTGTGCATTATGGCGTTTTGTGACGCAAAATGATGACTCACTGATTTGTCCTCTCAAATCTTTGAAAGATGCTGATAAATGAGCCTGCTGATTTATCTATTGCGTTGATATTATATGATTTTTTTTTTCAACGAGGATAATGTTAAAAATCTTACGTTGAATAGAAAATAAAATTTGATGTATTACTTAATTTTAAAAATTCTTACCTATGCTTTTGTGGACTTAATTTTAATAATTAGTATTTTCATTGAAAGTTAAACTATAAAAATGTTACTTATAATTAAGTTGAATTAAATTGTAATATGGAGTACTAAACAAATGAAATCATTAAAAACAAAAGGATTACTATAAGAGTAAAAGTGACTATGGAATCTGTTTTTAAAGGAGTGACAATTTAAAAATCCCATGTTAAATAAAAAATTAAGGTTGATTTGATACTGAGAGGATATATTTTAAGTCCTAACTTATAACAATATATCCACGTGATTCTCAACGGGGATTTCTTTCGTTAATTCATTTTGAAACTTGGTGTTTATTAATAGTTAAACGCTTGTTTTCTTTTTCCTTTTGCCATTGCAAAAGTTTCTTTCAATAAAAATTGAGAGTAGGATGAGTTTTCTTTCTTTTTTGTCCTTGCAACAAGGTAAAACGGTAATTTTCTTTTATACAAGATGATGTGTTAAACACAGTTGCAGCAAACGTGAAGCATGAAATCGCGCAGAACCTTGAAAATTTCTGGGGTAAAGTTTTTTTCCCCTTCCTCCTCTTTGCGGATATAATGTTAGAATGAGAACCAGAACCAGAAAGCTGTTCGGTAAAAACTCAACGCTACAAAAAGTTAGAATATTATATTACAATAGATAAGTAGACAAATAAGACAAGATCGAATTACAACGATTATTGCATTAGAGGAAACAAATAGTAGTAAAATTGGTCAATAATAAAACAAAGTATAGAATGAAACATTATTACATGATTATATTTGATTCATGTAGCATATCCAATTATTAATGATCGATGTACGCTCTTGTTGTACTAGATGTTAACTCAAAAACAAAAAGTACGTGGAAATAGAGGTCCACAGAAGGGTGTAACAGGGAAAAGTATACAGCTATAGAGAATTTAAATGTTGGTGAGTAGTAGACCCGCCAAATCCATGCCCAACTTTCCTATTTCAATACTACGCCTATTCTGACTTTCATTTACTCTTGGTGAAACCAAGTTTAGGGCTAGTCCATTAAAAGGCCTACATTGTGGGCCAACTTTTGGGCGTGGAACCTTTCACAATCTATAGACAATTTCTAAAGAAGAAGGACACTAGTTGAAGTGTCACTTTCTATGCATATATTATAATGAATCTATTTTACCTGCTTGTGGTTGTGATATAAAACAAACAACAGTAATCATCATGGGGTGCTACAGCAATGCTTCTCCCTCTAGAATATCTTTTTGTTGCCTGTTGCTTGGCACAAATTAAAGCACTTTCGTGTCCCCACAACACTACCTGCATTGCCGGCAACCTAGCTAATAGTTAATATTTAAGAAAAATCAGATATAATTTTATAGGTATTTTTAGTATTATTATCTTATCAAAGTTGAAATTTTATTTTTGTAATCTGCGTAATTATCAAAGAAAAATTTTAATTATAATTGGAATAAAGGAATTAGGAGTAAGTGGTCTGAGTTAAGTTTAATTTAATTTAGTATTCAATCATTGTTGGGTTAGGTATTCACAATTTTTTACTTAGGTTGAATTGGATAATTGAGTCAACTAGATAAAGTAATAATATATTCTAAAAATTCAAAAAATCAAAACAAATACAAAAATTAAAAAAATAACATATCTAATTAATTCAATTCATTTAAAATCAAAATATTTAAATATGTAAAATCTAACTAAATAATACAATCATATCATGATAATATATATTATATAAGAAATTTATAATAGCTCATAAATATACAACTTAAATTTAAATATAATAAAAAGTTAGTGATGTTATAAAAAATTTAAATACATGTTTATTATAATAATAATAATAATAATAATAATAATAATAATAATAATAATAATAATAATAATAATAATAATAATAATAATAATAATTATTATTATTATTATTATTATTATTATTATTATTATATAAAGAAAAAATTGAGTTAGATTTAGTTAATTGAGTTTAGAACTATTAACACAATTTCTAACTCAATTATGCTTGAATAAATTAAAATAAACTTTAATCAACTTGATGACTTATCCTGAATTAAGTTGAGTTAATTGTAGATGAATTATTATCCGGTTGCATTTTACTGGAAATTGCATCTAAGTGAAGTTGCTCCGGACTACAAAGGTGGTTAGGTGGCTAGAACCACTTTGTTTAATTCGAAGCAAAATAATTTGAGAATTGGTTTGATAATTTGTCGCACTGCAATTCATGAATATGAACCACTGTCATGCAAGCATTTCTTCCTAGGAATGAACTTTTTGATTGGTGAAGATAAAGTAACAAACCTGAAGGTGCACGGAAATCAACATTAAGGTTGTTTCCTTGACAAAGAAACAACACGAAATATATAGAAATACTAGTAACTGTTTTAGCTTTTACAATTAATCAAATGCTCTATTAGGGTGCCATTGTCTAGAAACAATTCAATTAGACATTTCTTTTGGTATCTATCTACAAATCAAAAAGCAAATTATGAGTTTGTTTTATATGTTCTCATTTTTGTGGCAACTAGTATTTATTCTGCACGTGAAATTTCTGACTTTATGATATGATTGCTCTTATACTATTTAACTGAAAAAAGAAAATGTGAAGCTCGTTTTGGTTACTTTTACTTTCTGCTGAATCTGCAACAAATTAATGATAAAAATTGATAGGTTTAGAATTTATGCTGAAGCACCTACTCAATTTACAAGGTGGACCCTTTGATTTTCATATTTAAGAGCTATCCTCTGCAATTACAAAGCATTGAAGTTTAGTACCAGTAGATGGTTCGTTGAAATATAAATGCATAACTACACAATTGAAGTCAGAAACAAAAATAGTAGTATATCCCATCCCTAGAGATTCTTCTCTCAAAGGTGCATCCAATAAATTGAAGCATGTGTTGATTAATGCATGGAATTGCGGAGACAATGTTTGTAAAGCTAAAACAAAGCTAGCGTGTGGAGCAGCCATGTATTAAGAAGAAATTGGGGAACAAATTTTGGAGCGACAATTTGCGTTCTCATTAATGGTTGTTCCAATGCTGGCTCATCAGGCTACAATATTCGACTTCAGGGCCAATCCACATTAAACATATCAGAAACTATTTACTGTAGATGTATGGTGAACCTTACTGATTCAGTTTCAGAAATAAATAATTCAAAGGGCATTGGACACTAGCATTAGTTGGGGGGCATGTTTAAAGAATATGCCCCAACTTCTACCATTGAATTCACAAAGGATAGATAACCATGATTTGGTAAGTGCATGCCCTCCAATATGGACTAGATGCTATTCATGTCTCTATTGCATGATCATGTCAACGAAAGGAACACATATTCCTAAAACCAAGCACACAATTGGAGAACATACATTAATTAAGTTTCTCATCCAAATAATTTTTTTTGGATGCTTTTGCAGTACAACATTAACCAGTTCCCTCAAGCCCCATGCATCTTATTCTCATAGAGAGATTTAGTGGTCCAGCAAGACATGCAATAAATGATTATTAGGTAATTTCTACATCCTATTACACCAGCCAGCAACTCAGAGTAGCTGAGTTGGGACAAAATTAACATGAATCTGATTCTGATCTTAATGCATGAATGTTTTCCACAAACAACCAGAAGGCAGCGCTACTAACATATAGGAATCTGTACTTAAGGAGATATTATAGAAGAATATAATATTAATCCCTTTTTGTTTTTATACAGGAGAATATAACATATATAGTTTTTCTACTAAGGCTACATTTTGATATTTAATAGGAAACAAATTAAAATAAAATGAAACAGAATAAAATAGAACATGATAGAATGAAATAGAATAAAATTATCACTCTATTGTTTGGGTACCATATTTTCATTCTCTTGTTTGAGAAGTAATTAAAAACAATAAGAGTTATAATTTTATTATTTTTATGTTACCTATATTATAAAATATATATTTCCAATAACTTTTAATCAATACAATAATTACAATAGCCCCTTGAATCAATTCATTTAGTTTACGAAATATCACTTATGAATATGTGAGTTTCATCTCTTACAAGGGTGTTGTGTGTCTTTTATCTTTTATCTCTTTCTTTAATACATATATCATTTTTAAGTAATATTTTATTAATTATATTTATATAAATATGATCAATATTTTATATTTATTAAATATTATTAAAGATATAAAAAATATTATTAATAATATTTTTCGATATGATTCAAATACAAAATTTACTATTAAAATTAATAGGTGATATTTTTTATAATATTTATAATAGTGGTCTCTCTTAAACAAATAATAATAATATTTTATATAATTATTAAATAACAGTCCATCAACTATCCAATGTAATTATAAAGAAGACGAGAAATAGAATGACTCATCATACACGAAGATGAAACGAATAAATAGGCAAGAATATTAAATGAGTTTTATTGATAGTACAATAATTTTTATATATAACATTATTTTATTTTTAATTTTTCTCATCATATTAATCATCTTATCTTAAAAATTTTTCATCATATTAATCATTTTATCATAATTTTTTCATTATATTAATAATTTTACCTTATATTTTCCTTATCTTTCTTTTATCTACTTAAGGTATATAATCTCAACATATCAGTCCCAATTACAAGCCTGTGGCTTAAACAGATAGTTGAGTTTGTTAAATTGACAGCCTGCTCACAAAATCGAGAGATATGAAATATGCTCTTTAATTGAAACAAATATATTGATTGAACAAGTAATAATCTGATGAGTATAGATATTGATTTCACAAGAATTATGGTCAACTACCAACTACTACAAATAACAATATTATTTGAACAAACAAAATGAGTTGAGATGTAAAAATATCGTATAGTAAATGAAAAGACAATAAATATAGTTATGAAAAAAATTGAATAACAGATGCAAATCACTATATGAATTTTCAATTTTTAATGTGAAAAATGGAGAATAGGAGTAGTGTGTTTGAATACCTTTATGTTATCACTATAAGAATTTTTTTATTTTGCTACTAATTTTAGCTACCATTTAAATTGGTAGCTAAATCCTAGCTAATTAATTATTAATTAACTAGAATATTATTTTTTTCTAGCTAAATTGAAGTTATACTTCTTATTACTACAAATTAGCTAGGAAATAACTACAAATTTTAAAAAATTTACTACAAATTAACTAAGATTATTTTCTTAACTAATTTGCTACTTATTTCATGCTACCATTCAATATTATAGTAATTTTGTAGCTAATTATTTTTACTAGAAATTAGCTACAAAATAACTATTGATTTTAAAATTAGCCACAAAATTATTTTGTAACAAATTTTAAATTTTCTAGTAGTGTATCTTTTAATAATACAAGTTTATCCATAAGGATTGAAGTTCAAATATATATATATATCACTACTAGAAAATTTAAAATTTGCTACAAAAAAATTTTGTGCCTAATTTTAAAATTAATAGTTATTTTGTAGCTAATTTCTAGTAAAAATAATTAGCTACAAAATTACTACAATATTGAATGGTAGCATGAAATAAGTAGCAAATTAGCTAGGAAAATAATCTTAGTTAATTTGTAGTAAATTTTTTAAAATTTATAGTTATTTCCTAGCTAATTTGTAGTAATAAGAAGTATAAATGAATATAACTTCAATTTAGCTAGAAAAAATAATTTTCTAGTTAATTACTAGTTAATTAGTTAGAATTTAACTACTAATTTAAATGGTAGCTAAAATTAGTAACAAAATAAAAAAATTCTTGTTGTGTATACTACGTTCAATCTATTGACATTAAATTTCTTTAAAATCAATGCTAATGCTCCAATTTCTTAGACCTAATAGGATTCATCCAAACATTATGTATAGAATTCCACAAAAACACAAGCATCAAGAAATTTTATATCTAAACTCATATAAGATACAAGGTATTCAAATCCAAATTTAGAAGGGTCCGCCTTCTAACTCCAAACTGTAGGCAAAAGGGTTAAAGAAAAGACATAGATTCCTGTCCCAAATTTAAGAGAGTCCACAACCTTCTTGGTCCCAAACTATAAGCAAAAGAGCTACGTAAAACACTCGTATTTAGTCTAATATTTTATTTCAATCACTAAAATAATGTTTTAATATTATATAACTTTTTAGTATTAAATTAAAAAGATTATTGAAAAAATTGATTGCTGAAATATAATTATATTTACCATTTTTTTTAGTGAAATAGAAAAAAATGACCTATTATATACTTATTAAAGTATAAAGAAAAGAACGATCACCAAAACCAACTAAATGTCTTGAATAATAAATTCAAATCTCATTTTAAATAGTTTGTTCAATTTTTAAATTCTATTTTTCACATTACGACTTTATGTTAGTATTAGTAATCTTTATCAAGTCACATATGTAAAATATGCTATCAAAACAATTTTTAGGACATTTCCTTCTTTCAACAATCCAATTAATTTTTTCCCTAGCTCAAACTAAAAAAACTCACTTGTTAATACACCTCACTATATACCTTACTCTTTTATAATTTATCTATATTATATTATTATTTTACTAACCTTTATACCTGTATGATTTTTGTGTGCTAGTAGATTATATAATTAATTAATTATAGTTTATATCTATTTTATATTTTCTGTAGATATTTTAAAAATAACTTTTGTAATTAAATATCATTGATGAAAGTTAAATAAATTTATTTCTTTAATTTCTTTATATCCTATAAATATTTAATTGTTTAAAATAACTGTGAGTACAATATATATATATATATATATATATATATATATATATATATATATATATATATATATATATATATATATATATATATATATATATATATCATTTTTAGTTAAAATTATAATTCTTTAATTAAATTATTTTTATGATATATATAATACAACTTTTATTTTCTTTTGAAAATATTAAGCCGTAACAATTTCAAGGATTGCATAAAAAAATATTATATTTTATATAATTAACAATTTCAACTTATTATAGTATATATATATATATAATATTAAAGATAATTACATATTAACAATTTTCAAAATATTATCAAACTTGTTCCCCATAGATAATTAGAAATGATATATCACTACAAAAAATTTTAAAATCTATTATAAAATAATTAGTTAAAAATTTTTAAAATAATAGTTATTTCGTAGTTAATTTCTAGCGAAAATAATTAGTTATAAAATTATTATAATATTAATGATAGCATAAAATAAACATTAAATTAATTAAAAAAATAATCTTAGTTAATCTGTAGTAAAGTTTTAAAATTTATAATTATTTTCTAGCTAATTTGTAGTAATAAGAAATATAAATAAATATAATTTAAATTTAGCTAGGAAAAATAATATGCTAGTTAATTAGTTAAAATTTAGCTACTAATTTAAATGGTAGCTAAAATTAGTACCAAAATTAAAAAATCTTGTAGTGGATGGAACAATAATCATAGATTAATATATTTATTACTATTTGGAAAAATAACTTAATTAAAATCTCTTTTAATAAATTTTTATTATATAAAAGTTTATGTTATAAATACTTAAAATTTAATGCATTATTTGTGTTTTGATATACATACTGATAAACGCTTACGCAATTTTAAAATGTTTGGATGTGTTGCTTCATAGGTACTTACAAGACAATGTCTCATTTTTAAAAATTAAAATTAAATTAAAAATTAAAGATTAACTAAATAACTAATATACTAATATTATTTACATATAAAAATATTAAAAATAAATATCACTAGTCACCATTAACTTATTTTTAGTTTTTTTTTAATTTAAGTATCATAATTTTTAAAGGATTATATGATATTCATAACAAAAAAATTATGATATACCTATCAATAATTTAAAATAAATTAATAATTAAATATAATTTAAAGGGTTAAAAATTAAAATATATATCATAAAATCATAAAAATTTACTATTCACATATATAAATAAATATACATATATAAAAATAAAAAATAACTTTTAAAATTAACCACTATAAACTATTATAGAAGAAAAAATAAAAGAATATTTACTAACCGTGTATAAAAAAATTAGTAATATATAAAAATATAAATTTATTTAATTAAATTATATTTTTTTAATGAAAAAGAAAACCTATACATTTTTTTTTGGTTTACTAACAACAAATCGTAGTAACATGTTTTGTATAAAAGTTAATTTTTATATTAATTTGAGTGAAGAGAGGAAAATATAAATATTCAATTTGGAGAAAGAAATGAAAAAAAATACATATGATATATTTAATTGTAACAGAATTTAATGTCTTTTCATAAATTTTGCACAAACTATTCTTATAAACAACCTTGAAGAGTTTATAAAAATAAACTAAAAATATCTTATATAACAAACATAAAATATTTTTATAAATCCTGTCAATCACTAAAAAAAATTATAACTTAAAGTAAGTCTAAATAAATTATTTTAAAGTTCTTTTAAATGGGACTTTACTTTTAGTTATTTTTTATTTTTGATATTATTATTTTTAAAAATTAAAATTTACAAATATAATAAATGAATGCACGTACTCAAATATTCAATAATGATACCAATAAAATCTATTATCCTTCTTCTAATACTTAATAATAAAAAACTTAAAAATTAAATATTTTATGAAGTGTACATGAAAAATTCACTCTCTAATACATGCCCCATTAATTAATACAATTTATTAGCTAAATGAAAAATAAAATAAACAAAAAAATATTAAAAATATCCCTAATTTAAATGGAAAAAGTGTGACAAAATTTTTTATTATTAGATTTTGTTAACCAGTGCCGTAAAAGTATTGGTTAAAAATTAATAATTTTATTAAAAATCACATTAAGATTATATTAAAAATTATGATGAATTACACTTTTGAATAATTTTGTTATCTTTGATTATTTAACCGGTATGTGAAAGCACTTGTTAATATTTTTCTTCTTTATTATATAAAACGAAAGTTAAGAAACTGTTGTATAATTTTAATATTGAAATAACACTCAGGTTTGATTGAAGTTGTTTTAAGAAACTGTTGCAGTTGTCTTTTAATTAAATTAAATATGTAATTTGTTTTTGGTCAAAACCATCTCATATAGTGGAGGAGTCCGTTGAAGGGTCTTCTAGATGACCTCCTAAATCCTAATTAATAAGGTATAGGAAAAAGATGAGATAGAAGAAAGGAAAATTCAAATGAAGGGCATTAATAAGGAATAAATATTTTTAGTGAACTTTTGAGGATTTTCGGCATGTGAAGTTGGTATAAATGCACTATTAATTGAGGACTTTCGGCATGAGAGGCTCGTATTTCTACTTTTGAGGATTTTCGGCATGACCAGCTGATACAGTATTTCTACTTTTGAGGATTTTCGGCATGACCAGCTTATACATCGTCGTTATACGTTATATTAATATTGATTGACTGAGAGGATAGTTATTTGAATTTTTTAATAATTAATTTATAATTTTGTTTAAAAATTTATTTTAATATTTTATCTTTTAAAAAATTAATTTTGGTTCTTTTAACTCTCATGTTTGAATGAATAAATGTTGTTTTCTTGGAAAAAATATTTGTCTTTTATTTTAGGCTTGAAATTTGTCTTGTTAAATTAATTTACATAAAAATTATGAGACACAATTAAAGTTTGAATAAAAAAAGTCATAATTAAAAATTGTGTAAAGTGAGTTTCATGAGTATTTAGAAAATAATTTGATATGAAATTTTTAAGTATTTTGATTGACAGTGAAACTTACTTTTTATATGATTTTTACTTTATTTATGTTATTTGATGATACTTACTTTTCATGTAACTTTTATCTTGTTTATGTTTTTTTGTTTGAACATTAATTGATTTATATAATTTTTTAGGTAAATAAACCTAATGAAACAAGTTTTACATTTTAAATTAGCGAAAAAATAATTCAATATCATATCTTAAAATAAAAAATTATTTTTTTAAAATGATAACATTAACTCAAATTTTAATTAGAGGACCAAAATATTTTTTTAGCATAAAATAAAAGACGAAAATTATAATTTAACATTTTTAATTAAAATGTTAAAACAAAATTTTTGATAGATATTAGTCATTACTTTTAATTAAATATGATTCATAGGTATGCTATAAATAAATGAAAGACTTAAATATGTTTTTAGTCTTGGTAAAATAAGTGAGTTTTGATTTTAGTCTCTGTAAATTTTTTTAATCGATTTTCATTCCTTTAAAATTTGTAATAACTGATTTTTGTCCCTATAAAATGAATAAATTTTGGTTTTCGTCCTTGTAAATATTTTTATTTGATTTTCATCATTCTAAAATTTGAAATAACTATTTTTAGTTTCAAATTTTCATTTTAGGATAGATAAATATCATTTATTTTAAGGATCTAATTTTTTTTTTTTAAAATATCATAGCTTAATATGATACCACATACACTAGATTGTGTAACATCTAAAAGTCACTTGACCTTTCATTAGACAAATATGTAACTAATAAGTGTCACATAATAATTAGGACAAAAAATAATTATTCAAATTTTAGAATGATAAAATTGATAATTTTTTTTTATAAAAATTAAAATTAAAATTAAAACTATTTATTTTATATAAACTAAAAATATATTTAAGTATAAATAAAAAAATTCATCATATATATACAATATTTGGAAGGTTTCTGTTTTAATTATGCACTATTGTTTATCCGTTTTCATTGACCGGAAGAATTTATTTGATTTAATGAAATTGGTTTATAATCTCTTTTGAAGATTTTTAACAAGTTTAACGGTAAATTTTATTAAATATTTTTTTTAACTTACTTCAACCAACTTTTAAGTAAACTTCATAAATAAACTCTCAAAATAAGGTATACTTTTAGTCTTCACATATTTAAATTATATTAATATAAATTTTATATAATTTTGGACTTCAATTATAAATGTTTGGCCTAAATGTCTTTATCTTAATTAAAGTATCTTCAACATGGCCTCAACAATAGTATATTCATTTTGATTTTGGCTAGAATAATTTTAACTTAGTCTTAACTGAAGTATCTTTAATTTTGTCTAAACTAGCTAGGACATCTTTGGCTCAGCCTCAATCAACACATCTCAGGTTCGATCTCATCTAAGACATCTTCAATTTGTTTCGTTTAGGGCATCTTAAGCTTAGTCTTATTCAAGGTATCTTTAACTCGCCTCAGTTAGGGTATTTTTAGCTTAGTCTCAACCTCAGCCAAGATATCTTCAACTTGGCCTCAACTATGACATCTTCAACTCGGCCTTAGCTAGAGCATTTTTAACTTGGCTTCAACTAGAGTATTTTCAATCCAATTTTAGCCATAGTATTTTCAACTAAGTTTTAGCCACAAAGTATTTTCAACTTAACTTCATCTAAAGTTATTACAACTCGACTTTGGTCAGAGTATCTTTGACTCCTTTTGGCCAAAGTATTTTCTACTTGGTTTTAGTTAGAATATCTTTAACTCAGCTTCAATTATGGTATCTTCAATTAGGTTTTATCCAAAGTATTTTCAACTCAACCTCGGTTAAATTATTTTCAACACAGTCTCAGCTAAAGTATATCTTCAACTTAGTTTCAACTAGAGTATCTTCAACTCAATTTTGGTCAAAATCTTTTAAATTTGACATCGGTCTAAGTATCTTCAACTTGACATTAGTTAGAATATCTTTAACTTGACTTTAACCAAAAATATCTTCAACTCAATCTTGACTATAATATCTTGAGTTTGATCTTGTATAAAGTATCTTCAATTCAACCTCGACCAAAGTATTTTAAACTTAACCTTAGTCTGAATATTAAAAAAAATAGGTCAAACTTTTCAAATTTAAGACTAATACATTAACCGATCTTGTGACCTTTTTTATGTAAGGCTTTTTGACACTACGGACTTTTGTTGGACCTATTCCACATATTAAAACTAAGTGAGTCAAGGTTAAATGAGTTAAGCCATTTTATATACCATAATTTAATTAACTAAATTGACTAGAGATTACATATAACTTTTGTTATTAATCTCCATATATATATATATATATATATATATATATATATATATATATATATATATATATATATATATATATATATATATTTCTACTTTCTCAAAATTAACAAAGTAATAACCTTGAGATTAAGAAAATGACATATTTAATATGAACAACTTGTCTTGTCAAGACTATTAGATTTGTGCTAACACTTCACATATTACTTTTTAGTTTAAGGGATAACATTAGTATTTCATGATGATTAACAATTATATTTGGATCTAAGCCTTTCACGTTAGTGAAATTTTTTAGTGAGTCTCGATCCCATCCAAACTTTAGTATGCATGCATTACTATTTCCTTGAGATTTTGCATGCAAAGAGTCCATCCTTATCTTTAATTCTAAAAATTTAAATAAAGCTGGTAGGGAGACATTAAATGCAGAGGATGTGAATCCATATGCAACCACTAATTCCATACTTGTTGATCACATTACCCACAATAATATGAATATTGGTTAGTAGGTATAAAAGGAAAATGTTAAAATCTTGTCAATGTTATATTAGGGAAAATAAAGAATAAAATATGAGTAAGATTCAACGAGGTCAAAATCAAACACAAATAAGTTGCATGCATTAATAAGTCATGGCAAGGAAAATATTGGAGGAAACTTTATATTTGAAGGCAAAGGAAGATATTTAGGTCTCGAAAAATTTAAATTAAGGCGATAAAGAAATATATAAGGGATGCGAGTCAACATGTAAACCCTAATTTCACACTTGTTGATCACGCAACCCATAACAACAACTATTTGTATAGGGATTGGTAAGTAATTACAAAAGAAAAATGTTAAAATGTTGTCAACGTTAGATTTAGGGTAATAAAGGAGGAAATGATGGAGAGAAATATTCAAGGAGTTAAGAATAAAAAACAAATAAGTTTCTGTGCTTTAGGATATTATTCACCACATGCACAAGTCCAAAAGGAAAAAAGGATATTATCTTCAAATTCGACTTAGATATTGTCTTCGAATTGCTTGTAATACATTAGAGAAATTGATACTACACTCTTTGATCCTTTGCCCAAGAGTGATCCAACTTTGGCACATGTTTGACTTTTCATAATTACAGCCCCTAGATGACACTTATTGTACTGAATTTTTTTTACCATAACACACCATAAAATTAATATAACTATTATCTTTTAGGTTACATGGTGATCATGGAATAAAAGTAATCTTTGATAAATCCATTGACATACTAAATTTGATAGTCTCTCATGTTGTCTCCTTATTTCACATCTTTGACGCCTATAAGTGGTGAAGCTAGTGCCCCCATCTTGGTTTCTCTAGGGTAAATTTCTTGACAAAGTTTGGGTAAGAACTTTATTATGTTAAATGTGGATGGTAGTGCACTCACCAATCCAAAGAAGGCAGGGTTTGGAGGTCTAGTGCATGTATTTCAAACATTCTACATGTTGAAATCACGACCTTGTTCTATGGCTTGAAAATATGTTGGAAATTATCAAGCTCCATACAAGTAGTCTGGTACTCCCACTCCATGCACCCCATTAAGATAGTACATGATGGCATACCTATTTATCACAACTATGGAAAGAAAATAGTTATTTTCAAGCGATACATGTTGAAGGACTGATTCTAAGTTGACCCACTTATTGAGGGAAGATAATCATTGATCAAACTACCTATCAAAGATTGACGCTAAGACCGATTAGTTATTGGTTGAGCTTTAGAAGACTCCAATGAGGATGGATTCTTCTTTGTTAGCAAATGTTATAGTGGGTGTTGTTCTTGCATTCTTATCCCTTTTTTTTTTCTTTCTTTCATATTTTTCTTTCTTGTATAAAAAAAATAATCTTATTATTTTATGTAGAAAATAATAAAATTTTTAATTACAATAAATAATAAAAATTTTAATTACAATAAATAATAAAATGGAAATGACTAATTTATATCAATGTTGTAGCACCCCAAAACTGTCCGGGCCAGATGCTATATCTTGGCTCCGCAGATACCTAAATGCTCAACTCGGCCCAGCATTCTTAGAACCAGACCGAAACCCCTCAAGTTCGAATGGGGCCGAAGCCAAGTCCAACTTGGTCGGCCTGACGGAAGGAGACTTAGTCTCTCCACTATCTATCCAAGACCAGGTCAACCCATGTGTGAGAGATCATGGGAGAGAAGGAACCGCCCCCCACTCACCTGGTAACCTCTACAGCCATGTGGGGTCATGGCAACGTGGGGGTGGCACGAAGCCAATCATGAGGCCTATATAAGACCTCCAAACGAAGAGAGAGAGGACTGATTTTTGGTTTTCAAATAGGAAAGGTGGGAAAAGCAAAGGCAAGGAAGAGAGAAACTATAGTGAAACTAGGAGAGGAAAAGGAGTGAGAAAACTGGCCGCGGTGCGGAGAGGACCAGACAGACCACCTAAGACCAGTAGGATTAAAGGAAGTAAAAACGGAGCCCCTAGAAGAAAGAATTGGACACCTCTGAAAAGCAGGTAAGTAAAACACATCACTTTATTATTTTTTATAGACTCTTAGCTTCAACCTTGGGACCAACCCACCCCCACCCTTAGTAACATACGTGCATAGGCCGAAATCGTCTAGGCTCGACCTGCCGAGATGAGATAACTTCCTAGACACCCCCTTTTTTGCCTAGAGTCGAGTCCATGTCAGCCAACCACTCCTTGACACCTCGTCCCGGCCGAGTTCACTTCAACTCAATGTCAGCCAACCACTCCCTAACACCCCGCCACTTAGGGTCGAATCTATGTCGGCCTGAATACCATTAAACTGGCACTGACTAGTGTCATCCCTTCCTAACCTGTAACCAGGTCAAAACTACGTGGACTTTGATTCCTCTAAAGCCGAGGTACGTAGGCACAGGAGGCATACTCCTATCAAGTCATAAATCAAAAAAATCAAAAAAACATTTACTCCTACCCTTGACTCTCTGTAATCTCTACAGGACCCAAACCTAAGCATCATCCCCACAACCTTACAACTAGCCTAGGGTAACTATCAGGTGATAAACATGTTGGGTCACCCTGTGTTTACAATGTGTAACCAACTCCCGAACCCGCAACTTTGATTCTCAGACCAGCCTTTCCTCCAAGTTTCCTGGCATTCCTTGAAAAAAAACGTCGGTGACAACTCCCTGTGACCGAATCGGTTTTGGCTATCCTGTGATCGGGACCATTTCAATCCACCTTAATCCATCCTACGCCTCGTTACAAACTCGGTTGTGACAAATATAAATTACATTAATTATTGTACAACAAATAACTTGATATAAAATATGATTTTTGTTAACTAATTGTCGAATAATAATTATATATTTTTCAAATTATTCATAGCAAATCTTGTAAGATTTGAATAATAATAAAAAGATAATCAAATAGTTTTTATTTTCATATTTTTAAAAAATATTAGTTTTAATACACATCAAATAGTTTTGGATTAATTTAAGTTTTGCAAATAAAATATATATGTAAATTTTGAATGATACATGATTAAGTGTAACTCAAATCTTGGACTAAAAGTAATTTTTACCAAATCAGGCTTTACAAAATTCGAGTATTACTTACTTTTAAAATTTGACTCAAATGTATGATATGATTATTTGATATATAAGTCATTTTTCAAGGTATAATTTAACCTCTTTTAAAAGTCAAATTGATCTTAAAAATCTATTAAAAGTTTAATTAAGCCTCTTTTAAAAGAACTTATTTTCAATTTATTTAAACTTATCTTATAATGAACGTTTTTAAGTATACGAGAACTTTTAATAATAATTTATAATATGTCTATGAATTAATATGCTCTTTAGAATAACTCATGAAAAGAACTTACAACTTATATATAAAAATGATTCAACCATATTTTTTTTTGGTTATATATAAAAACAACTTATACGTAAAAACCTAACTAGTTGTTATTCAATAACCAGTATTATTATTTACTTAAATAGATTGATATCTTAAGTTTAAAAAAAAAAATGAAATGACTTAAGATCTGGTCTTTTAATTAAATAAGTTTTTATATAAAAAAAACAAACAAACATTGACTTGACTCATTTCTTGATTGTTATATATGGATATGATTAAGGCTAGAATTTGGTCTTGGTTTGTTACCAATTAATATTGGTTCTTTTGGTTTTATTTTCTCATATTAGTGTATATGTATCTCTTTGAATATGTATTAGATTCTTACATTAATTGTATAAAGGATATGTAATTGTATTCGGATTGGTATATCTTTGTACTCCCATTATATATATATATATAACCTTAGCGTAATTTCGGTTTGATATATATGGGTTAAGCAGTAAGTCTTTCATGAATGGTCTGAGTCATATATATAAATAATTTTCTTTCATTTTCAATTTATTTTCATTTATATATTTCATAATTTCTGATAAACATAATAAATACAGGGTTGTGGACTTGTGGTGTGACCCCCACCATCTTAATGAAAGAAAAGGCTAAGCAAGTTAATTCAACATAAGGAATATATGGGATGCTGCTACTTAGTTTGAGTTTCAAAATAAATAAACATTTTTTTAGATAATGCCTTTTCCAAACAAATGAAGATAGAAATATATTTCTTTGGGTAATATCTTGACTAATTAATTGATCGATGCAATTATTTTCTTAGGGTAATGTTTTAATAACAATGATTGCACATGTAATTTTGTCATTTTTTTAAAAGTAAGGAATATATGGGATGCTATTACATAGTTTGAGTTTCAAAATAAATAATCATATTTTAGGTAATACTTTTTCAAAACAAATCAAGATAGAAATATATTTCTTTGGATAATATCTGGACTAATTAATTGAATGCAATTATTTTCTTTGGGTTATGTTTTAATAACAAAACATTTAATTTTCTCGTTTTGGAATCTGTTTACATATTTTCTTGTAAAGAATTACTTTTACTTTTTTTTTTCTAAAAGTACTAATGTGCCTATTTATGTGTTTTAAAATTACTTTTAAATTTATTTTTATATTTTTAATTGAATATAAATAATTCTATTTTATGTAAATTTTTTTAAAAATAAATAATTTTTTTTGTATATTTTAAATTATTATTTTAGCTGTCAGATAGGAGTAATTCTAGATGAAAAGAAAAACACTTTTTAAAAAAAAAAATTAAACAACCCTGAAGCAAAATAGTACGAGGAAGCAACCATACCAATTAAAGTGAGTATGTAATAAAATGAGTTTGCATGTCCATAAAATTTATAAATAAGGATGTATATATACATTAAATTTTTGAAAGGGAAATGCTTATCATTACCAATTAGTACGCATGAACATCTTTTAACCATCTTTGATTTCCCTCAAAGGTTTTAATATTTATTGTTTTTTATTTAATATTCAACCAATAACATATAATTTCATATTATGTTATTTGTGAAAAGTTTTAGTAATATATATAGCATTCCTTAAATTATTATTTCCTCCTACCCATTTTACAATACTTAAATTTAAACACTTTATTTACTAATGGTAGGAGAATTTGGTAATATATACAAGGTCTTAAAGATCGAAATCTTGATATAATCTAATTCTTATTTTATAAAAAATTTTAAATTTTGTTTTATTTTTTATATATAATAAACCATCTAAAATTTCTTATGCATTAATTATTTTTTCATAAAAATATCTTTATTTATGAATTTTTTTAAATTTAATAAATAATAAGTAAAATACATTAATATTTTAAGTTTAATATCTAACTCTATCTTCTATAAAGTGCTTTTTAAATTACTATGACTATAATAAATATTAAAGTTAATATATTAATGATGGGAGAAATTAAAAATTAAAAATTAAAATTAATAAAAAATATTTTATGAAAGAAATAAAAGCACGACTCGTTAATGTTATAAGTAATTATAAAAATATATATAAATTTAAGATAAATTTAATATTATTATTTAAATAAATTAATTTATTTAATTTCAATGAATTAATTAATTAAATTTTTTAGATGAATTAGTTAATTGAGTCTTAAAAAATTTAAAAAAAAAACAAAAAAATTACATTAAATAATAATTTTTATTATCAAATTTGCTACTTTTTAAAATTTTCCATTAAAAAACTATTATTGAATAAAAATATTTCACAGTCTAACTTAAAGAAATAAAAATATTCGCAGTCCAACTAAAAATAATAGAAATATTCACAGTCCAACTAAAACAAATAAAAATAATCACACATCATTAATTATTTAATTTGACCAGTTATTGACTTTTTCATGTTTTGAAAATAGTAATCGGACTAAAGAAAAAACGTTTCAGAAACAAAATCAGTAAATGCAGAGCAAACCCCACCCTGCAATGCAAATGCAGACTAGTGATGAAGGTTAAGAGAGATGAATTAATAAACGAAAGTAAAATTTAAAAAATAAGATAAGCATTCTCTCTCTACATTAAGCATTTACTATGTTCAATAAAAAAAGCATTTACTATCATTCGTCACTCCATTAATGCAGTTACACCCGCTCAATACGCATAGCAATAACTTCACACCCTCTTCTTCTCTCTCCTCCTTCATCTGATCATCATCATCACCCCCCCCTTCATCTGATCATCATCATAACCCTACCCTTATATATATTACGTGATTCAGGTCTTGTTTATCACTGACCCACACACACAAACGCTTCCTAGCTTAGCTAGTTCGTTCCTTCTTCGACCCTCAAGTAACCTTTTCTTTTCTCTTTTGTTTTCCTAATGTATATCTCATTTTCCGCTTTTGACTTGAACACATTAATCCATGTTTCGGTTACTTGAGTCAGAGAGTAGACGTAGGTTCGATGCACACACCTCATCTCACTGACTCAGTTTGCGTTTCGGTCCTTATTTTCCTCCTTTTCTTGTAACCATTGTCAACCCTTTTTTTACTTTGTCTTGTCTGAATTCTCCTTTACTTTTGTCTTAAAAAATAATTTAATTTTCTTTTTTGCATGTAGAGCAAGAGAGCGAGTTTTCGGGTTAAGAACAAGCAAAAGTCATCAATGCCCTCTAGGCCTTAAAGAACCTTATTAACTGTGCTCATAGTTCTGGGGCTGATAAAAGAGAGTTTTGAAACCAACTCTTTCTTTCTCTCTCTTCCAAGCCACACTTTCAGCAGAATTTCAGGGCCAAAATAAAACCACACCTAAAACTCAAGTTATATAAAGAGGGGGAAGGGGCACAGAACTTTGCCACAGAGAGAGTGAGAGAAGCTTTCAATAGTTTAGGGATTTGTATATTGGTGTGGTCGGAAAAGAAAAGCCTTTTCCCCTCACCCAAGGTTGATCAAAATCTGGTGAGCTCTCCCTCTCTTTAATTTCGTAGGTTTTTTTTTCCTTAATAAAACACATAAAGTACATTATTGTAGGGAAAGTAAACTAGCATTCTCATACCATATATAAAAGATTTGGGGTAAAGCTCTTTAATTTCTTCCTTGTTATACGTCAATATGTATATGCAACTTTTTTCTTCTTAGAGAACTCCCATCAGTTGTAGCTCTTGCTACTCCAATCAATGGTTGGCTCTCAAGGATTTAGTTGACAATTATAAAAGGGTTTTTTCACATCAATTGGAGTCTTGTTGGTTTTTTTGCGAGAAAGGCTTTTGCCAACCACTTTTTATTTTATTTTTGGTCTTCCCTAAGGTTGCATGTGTTTTTTATTGTTAAGATAAAAACAATTTATTTTTCTCGGCACTACTCTTCTGTGTAAATATATATATAATTGTGTCACGCAGTGTTTTTCACTTTCTACATGTTGACATGCAGATTGAAGAATAAGACCGTGGCTAGCATTTGCGACAATGTATCACAGTCACACAAACGTGTTCGATTCTCGGCAGCACTTGCTGGACATGTCATCGCAGAGGACAAACTCGGAGAGTGAATTGGGAAGGAACAGAGAGGAAGAATCCGGCAACGAGATAACGGAACCTCCTCCTTCCGGTGACGAACTAGACCCCAACCAACCGGGGAAGAAGAAGCGGTACCACCGGCACTCCCAACTCCAAATTCATGAGATGGAATCGTAAGGCTCAAGTTCTATCATTTTCCTTCCTTTTTGTCTAATAAATAAAACGAGAAAAAAGGTTTAATGCTTGCATGTTTAGTTTGCTTAATTAATTATTCGGGGATTAATGTTTTTGTTACTATATATGCTCTTGTCAGGTTCTTCAAGGAGTGTCCTCACCCTGACGACAAGCAAAGGAAAGAGCTCAGCCGCGAGCTCGGGCTGGAGCCTTTGCAAATCAAGTTTTGGTTCCAAAACAAGCGCACTCAAGTCAAGGTAAAGGACAAACCCTCTATAACGCTCCACAAATAACACCTTATGTTTGTATTCTTAAGGATAATTACCTTTATCTCTCTCTTTGTCTTTTTCTTTTTCTTTTTCAAATTAGAAAAGTTTTAAATTGGTATACTTTCTTTCTCTTTCATATCATTTTTACTTTCTTATCTTTTTAGATTTTATTTTTAGATATAATATATATACAATAATTTGTAATATAATTTTTTATATCTATTTCTTTTTCTGTCCTTATTAATTATATAACACATTTATTTCTTATCTCTTATTGTTAATTATATCACATTTATGAATTATCTATCTTTTTCTCTTTTTTTTACAAATTACTCTATATAACTTTTCTCTTTATTTTTTTATTATATTACTTTCTCTCTCTTCCTTCTATTTTAAAAATATATATATATATAGTACGAGACGCATAATCATAATCCATTCACATCACACATAATAATCACATTGTGTCACATGAAGATTAATTAGGATATGTAACCTCGTATCATATAATATTTTTTTCTTTTTTGTGTTCTTTCTAAAATTATGCATTTCTCATTATTTAATTTAAAAATCACTTTAATAAAATAAAATATTTTATTTTCAATGAAGTATTTTTTATTTTTTTATCTCTCCCGCATCTACTCTAAAATTGGATAGACGTTACTTATTGTTCAATTAAAAAATAATACTTTAACAAAAAACAATTTAATAGTATTTTATTTTAATTAATAAAACACAAAGCGAAGGATCTAGGTTTTCTACTGTCAATTTTTTTAAGCATTCATCCGGTCAACAAATCAAAATCGTTACTAAAGATTATACAACTCAGATTTTATCTTTCAGACATAAAACATGCATTAGACTATGACATTCAATCTTTATTCAAGGATTTCAATTTAATGACTCCCTGATTCTGAATTTGGTGACCGGACCAAATTCATTTTGGGACAGGAACAAGAAAGAGTAGCAGTAAAAGAAACTACTCAACAATTTTTTTCCTCTTATCTCTCTTCTTTTTGCCCCACTTTGGAATCGACATTTATCACTACCAAGAAGTATTTTCAATCCTTCCCTATCTATTCGTACGAAGTCCAACATATGTTACTAGCACTCTAAACACTATTATTCTCACTATCATTTTTTTCACTAGTATACTTTTCTTTTTATAAGTAGACTGGTATATTAGACTTGTCTTAAATATATGGAGTACATGTTGGACCATCATGCAATGATACTCTTTGATCACGTATACAGGCTCAACATGAACGCCATGAGAACAATCTTCTGAAGGTTGAGAATGAAAGCCTTCGTGCAGAGAACGCCAGGTACAAGGAAGCACTTAGTAATTCTCAATGCCCTAGCTGTGGAGGCCCGACTTCTGTTGGTGAAATGTCCTTTGACGAGCAGCACCTGAGGATTGAGAATGTGCGGTTAAGAGAAGAGGTAATTAAACCACTACCCTCACAAAACATGTTATTTTTGTTTTTGTTCGAGTAACAGTTTCTAACAGAGATTTAAACTTTAGTTGGTTATGTAACAAGAATTAGTCTCTTTTCCATTTTTTTACTTTTATGTTTCAGATTGACAGGATGTCGGGAATTGCATCAAAATATGGCGGAAAACCTGAGAATTCCTACTACAGCATGTCATCTCAGAGCCAGATGCCTTCCCGCTCAGTTGATATGGGAGGTGGTAACTATGGAGCACAGTCAGGTACGGTAGGGGAAATATATGGTGGCAGCAACCCTCTTAGGGCACTCCCAGTTCCAACTGATTCGGACAAACCCATGATTGTGGAGCTTGCTGTCGTAGCAATGGAGGAACTCGCACGGTTGGCTCTGTCTGGAGAACCTTTGTGGATCCCTGGCACCTACAGCGGCAGTGAGTTTCTAAATCAAAATGAATACCTGAGGGCTTTCCCTAAAGGAATAGCTTCAAATCCCTCCTTCGGGTTAAGAACCGAAGCTTCAAGGCAATCCGCTGTAGTCATCATGAATCACGTCAAACTCGTTGAGATCCTTATGGATGTTGTGAGTATTACTCTTTCCAACTATGTCTTGAATTTGAAACAAATTTTCAGAATCATATAATTAACCTGATTGACTGACTTTGAAGCTGTTGATAATGATTTTTTCAGAACCAATGGTCAAATGTCTTCTGCGGCATCGTTTCAAGGGCAAATACACTCGAAGTGCTGTCAACTGGAGTGGCAGGAAACTACAATGGAGCCTTGCAAGTGGTACGCAAACTTTAATTTATTAATTTGTCTTCCTTCAGTACCTCCCATGAGAATTTATTAAACTGGAGAAAAACAACTTCATAAATCATATATATATATATATAAGAATTAGAATTGAATTTATTGTTTCAGATGTCAGCTGAGTTCCAAGTCCCTTCACCGTTGGTTCCTACTCGTGACAACTATTTCGCGAGGTACTGTAAGCAGCACTCAGATGAATCATGGGCGGTGGTTGACTTTTCCCTGGATAATCTGCGACCTAGTAGTAATGCTACCTCAAGAAGCCGAAGACGACCCTCTGGTTGCTTAATTCAAGAATTGCCAAATGGTTACTCAAAGGTCATATTTCAATTGTACAATTATTAATGGTTCATTACCTTACTAAACTTGCCGGTCGAGAAAACTTTATTGTAACCATGAATCAATTGTTTTCTTCAGGTGATTTGGATTGAACATATAGAAGTGGATGATAGAGAGGTGCATAATCTTTACAAAAAATATGTTAATTCCGGCCTTGCCTTTGGAGCTACACGTTGGGTGGCATCATTAGATAGACAATGCGAACGTCTTGCTAGTTCAATGGCCACCAACATACCAGCAGGGGACCTTTGTGGTATATATATTTACGTGACATCTCAACAAAAATAGATGACTTAATTGTGTGACTTTGAATCCTTATATGTAATACAGTGATAACAGGTCCAGAGGGAAGGAAAAGTACGCTGAAGCTGGCTGAGAGAATGTTACTGAGCTTTTGTACTGGTGTTGGTGCTTCTACAGCACATGCTTGGACGCCATTAACAGTTGGCTGTGAAGATGTAAGGGTCATGATAAGGAAGAGTATGGATGATCCAGGCAGACCTGCTGGTATAGTGCTCAATGCTGCTACTTCTTTGTGGCTCCCAGTACCTCCAAACATAGTTTTCGACTTTGTTCGAGGCGAACGCTCAAGAAAACAGGTATTGTATAACATTTCAATCCTTACAATTACCACTCTATTCATTATATTTTACAAAAATAGGTATTGTGCAAACATTTTTTCCAGTGGGACATTCTGTCGAACACGGGTGAGGTTCGAGAAATGGCCCACATCGCCAATGGGCGCGATCCTGGCAACTGTGTGTCCTTGCTTCGTGTCAACGTAAGTCAGGTACAATTGGAACTACCAAGAGTATGTATCTATCTATCTATCAATCAATATTTAATTATAATTATAATAATTTTACAAATAAGTTAATTAACATGGTGTTTGGTAAATGGAAATTGTAGAGCCAGAATAATTCAAATTCTAGCCAAAGCAACATGCTTATACTTCAAGAGAGTTGCACTGATGCAACAGGATCATACGTAGTTTATGCTCCTGTTGATTTGATATCGATGAATGCTGTGCTGAGTGGAGGTAATCCAGATTATGTTGCGCTGCTACCGTCAGGTTTTGCTGTTCTTCCTGATGGGCCTGGACTGAGTAACGGAGGGCCCATAACTGATGTTGGAACTGGAGGCTGCCTTCTGACAGTAGCATTTCAGATATTGGTAGATTCGGTTCCAACTGCTAAACTATCTCTTGGCTCAGTCACTACTGTCAGCGGTTTACTCAAGTGCACAGTTGAACGCATTCAAAATGCTCTCAGGCCTAACACCCCTCAAACAGTAAGCAAATTCACATCCTCTACATATCAAACAACTACATTACTTTCCTCACTCATTTTTTTATTTTTTTCCTTCTACTTCATTCAGATATAGCAAACATAGCAGAGAAATATCACAGACAACAAGGAAGGTGGTACATGCTTTAAGTCTTCAGAAAAAGGGAAGCTTCATAGTCAATTATCGCACCTTAGGTTATCCTCTAATGTGTTAGGATCTCAAGTAGCCATCAACTTACTTTATGTAGTAAGGATATTATGTTAGGTTCGGCCATTGACTTTCCCTAATGAAGCCCAAACTAGTTCCATCTGTTCACCTTGATATATAAATAAAACAACTCTGGATTTCTCTTTCCTCATCTCTCTTTATTTTTTCTCTTTTTAATCTTTCTTATGTGCTTAATTGAGATCCACCATCGTTACAATTAACCATAATTGCGCATTTAGCTTCATTTTATGAGTTTCACCCAACTCGCTTAAATCAGTACTTGTTAAACTCGCTGAAGATATTTTACTATTTCTATAATTTTATCCCGTTAAAACTAATAACTAGGGTTGTGCAATTGATAATATTCTAAATTGAATCATGGTACTAAATGGAAAATTGAATGCTAAACGAAAACATATGTTAAAATCTTCTTGGTTGAATATAAATTAGAAATTTATAAGTAAAGACTTTGATAGAAATCAAAGGCGTGGTAGGTTATAAAGTTTTTCGTGCTGATTACGAATTCGCACATATTAACATTTTTCTTTTTAATTACTCAGAGGAAATATTAAATGATTTTTCTGTTTTAATATAATAAATGGTTTTGCTAACAAATAGAGCATTTTATTTTTATCTTCTACTTAGGATAATATACAGATTAATTAAATGCTTTCTAACACTTTAAAAAAAGTGTTGAAGGGCTTTTGTATGTTTGTTACAATAAATATTTTCTGATACATCGAATTCATCTTAATGCTCGATATCTTTGGTGGGTTTGGAAAACCAGGAATGGCCACTTTTCATTAGAAGAAGGTTTGAGACAACCTCTATTGTGCTTGTCATAATTCAATTTTGTCATGGAATTTATGTTCAACTTGAAGCTGCAATTTCAACTATGAATGTAAAATCCTAAAATTTATTTAATTATTTTTAAAAATAAAATTTATTATTATTATCAATTTTATTTTAATTATTAATTACTGTAGGAAATTATTTTATTAAATAATTATATTTTAAAACTGAAATGTTATTATTATTATTATTCTTAATGATAGCAGAAAATTAATTTAGTATTTAATATTTACATTTTATTTTATTTTAATAAATGAGTTAATTATTTTATAAACCGACGAGACAATAATATGAATTATTTTTAATTATTAATTTAATTAATTGAATTAATCTGACCCGTCACAGTTAGAATATTACCCAGGGGTAATCAGTTTACCTGAATTTGTGTTTTGCACGTCACACGGCCAGACCTAAAAGAGAGAGAACGCATATATGCAAGGAGGAGAGGTTAGGGTGTTCAGATCGTCCCAAAGCTGCATCAGATCATCACTGTTCTTTGCATCTAAGGTACGGGGGAGATGGGTTCGGCCATATGTGAATGCGGGAGTGTATGGGTAGTGAGGTCAATCCCTAGGTCCCTCTAGGATCAAAATTCTCAAATTTGTTTGGTTATTATGTTCTAAAAACACTTTAATCGGTAGAAAAGATTTGTCAATGTATTATGTGGTTTTGGTTGATTTAATTGATAATTTAATCTGTTGCATTTCGTGAAAGGTGTTAATCTATAATCATATATGGAGTATATATAATTATTGAAGTATGGAAATATGTGATTATTCGGTATGTGTCGTTGTCTATCATGCGGTTATGAATTGATTGAAGAATATTAGCTACATGTTCTTATAAATGATTTATGATAATGATGGCTAAATTGATATGATTTTGGTATGATTATGGACTATGTGAATAATGTATAAATCATGAGAATGAGAATGTGGATGAGAATGCATTGAGCATAGACATGAGATGCATGAGAAGCCAGACGTGGCTATAATACCCTAACCATATGTGGTGTTTAACAGGAGACCCTAGGCAAAAGTGGTGTTTAACAGGGTGAACTAATGGTGGAGGACATTCATATGCATGGGTCATAAGTGGTGTTTAACCATGCTACACGTCGGTCATATGTGGTGTTTAATGGTTGTGTAGAATGTCTTCGCATGGATCATAGGTGGTGTTTAACTGTGCGACACACAGGTCATAAGTGATATTTAACAGTGTGCTCATCATTAGCGATAACTAATGAAATTGAGGAGATTCGCCCTTGGTGTGAAGTTACGAATCGAGACTCTTAGGAGTGGTGATTGACATATGTAGTGTGTGAGCATGTGCACGTTGTAAACATGAATGAAATGTGATTGATTATGAATTTGATAAAACTTGTGATTGATATATGAGTATTTGGGAACTGTTAGTAATTAAGTACGGTAATGGATGAGGTTTGTGGTACTATCTGCATTTATATATGATTGAATGTTATTTCTCACTATACTCTCATGGTGCTGAGTTGTGAAGGGGCGGGGTCTTGCTCTGAAGTGTGACATCGGGACTTTGGAATTTAGAATAGTTGTTCTATGTCTTTTATTGTTTGAAGAGCTTATTTTAAAGATGATAATGACTTTATTTTTCAATTATAATATTTAGAATTAAACCTTCTTCAAAATTTTGTACCTACTTGTTAATGACCACGTAAACCTTTTATCCTTAATTTATTTAGTTTTAACTATTACCTTATTTTCCTTTTTATTTATATTATTATTTTAATCTAAATATTCGGATAGAAGAGTGTCATATAATAAACACTACTCAAAGTTCCATAATGGCAAAACTTGTCATAACTAGATAGCTAGATTCCTATAACAGTGTTCTTTGTAGTGTTCTCTTATATTCAAATAATTCAATAATGTCCTCTTTCATTCTTATGTAACAAAATATTAATATATTGACTAAGTATGATCAGTGTTACATTTATTATTTTTAATTATATTTATTGTAAAAATATTATTAATATTTTTAAAATAATATTATTTTTATATCTTTAGTATATAATATTTATTAAATAAAAATTTTACTAATGATATTTTGATAATACCTGTGTATAAATTTTTATAAAAAAAAACAGAAAAAATAAGATGGTTGATGTAACGCAGAGACAGAAAAAAAATAGTGTTTAAAAAGTGACGTAAGAAAATATTGTATGAATAATATAATTTATTTTAAAATGAATGTATATAATTTAGTTTTGAGATTAAATTCTATGACAGCAATAATTTTAAGTAAATGAGATACTTTTGGGGAAACAGATCCATTCTAACAATTAGAAGATGTTAAAAATATTTATCTTTGAAACCAATTATATATCTTTGTTCTGGTGAAACCAATCAATGCGATAAAAAAAATAATAGGCAAAGAAAGCATCCTTAAGTTGGGTGGTGGTTATATTCATGAGGTATGGCCTACCACTGCAAAAATAGATTCAATACCTAGAACACAAATTAATGTATGTAGTTCAGATGATTTTTTCTTTTCAAACATTTATGAAATGTTATGCTGCTGTTGCCGAACAAGGTTCGAAAAGTTATTGGTACATAAAGAAACTAATTATGAAATCAAACGCTCAGTTTATTAGGTTATTATATCTTAAGAAACTTTTATTTTTTTCAATCTCGAAGTGCATATGGAAAGGGCCTATAGGACGCATGGTAGGATAGTAAATTAATTTTCTTTTTATTTCTCTAAATATCTTTTATAAAAAATATTTTTACTCAAAACACGTTCCAAATATTAAATATGAATCCTTTTACATACGAGAATCAAATCGTAATTTTATATAGGTAAAAAATTAACATCTTTTACTATATTAATATATATTTGAACATGTTAAGATAATGATTTAAAATTTAATGACTCAACAAATTGATGAAATAATAATGATGATAATAATTAAATAATATTAAATAAAACCAATTTTATAATGCTACAAACTAAAAATAAAATATAATTTTATAGATAAAAGCATCACAATTTAAAGTTTACGTAAGAATTCAAATAAGATATATTATAATATATTTTGGTATCAAATATATAATAATATTTTAGTATAAGTTTAAACACTACATAATAATATTTACTAATAATAATAAATTTATATCTAAAATAACAAAGAAAATAAGTATTTTAGATTAATTTTTATTTGTAAATAAAAAATCAAATTCTATTATATTAAACATTTTCATTAACCTAACAGTTTTTTATCAAATTTTTACCGATTTGATCTTTGATTTATGTAAACCCAATTAATCGTTTTTGAATCTCACCTGTGGATTTGGTCCCGTTTGTTTTTTCAGAAAAGAGTACTACATACACTCAACTTACGGTCTTCGTAATTTGTCATTTGATAGATTGCAGGGCTAGCTGTTTCTACTTGTCTAAAGGCAAATTGTGTGAAGTAGGACAGATACATAATATCGTGGGTGTGAATGCTTGATAGATGTAACCCCGAGTTACTCTAGTAGATGCACTGCACACTGCACAGAAAGTTCAGGCAATAATTGGAAAAAGGACAAAATGGTTGTGGTCTGAAACATATTGCATCTTTTCTCTTAGGAGAAACGTTTTTCCAAAGAATTACTTATTCAACCAGAAGAATCGTTATACATATAGTACTAGGAAATTATGTAAATATAATAACTAAATTATATACATGCTTATAACATATGACAATTAAAAAAAAAAAGTGTACATGAAGAAGATATAGAGTTCATAAATATTACCTCAATTGGAACACAAACATAGTAGTGAAATCGATGTTCTTCTTTTTGTATGTTGTGCTGCACAAAATTGTCCAAATATCTTATACAACATGGATAAAGGAAAATATAATATGCAAACCCAATAAAATTACTCAAACATCTTAATAATGGCTTAAAAAATATGATATAAAAAATGGTATCATTAAAATATATATCTCATAAGATAAATAAACAAGTGTGTAATTTAAATTCCTACAAAACATCAAAAAACTTAACCTAACCTATATGAGTCATAAAATTTTCAAAACCTCAATACTTAAAAGTCTATTGGTTAGTATATTTTTCAATATGCACCGGATAAAATGTGCTTAATTCAAATTTGAGGCTCTAGAATTTTCTTTTTAACAAATATTAAATAATTTTGTACAAGATTTCTTATTATTTTGAGATAAATGCAACAACATTATTGTCACAATATATCACAAATGACTTATATATACTCTTAACAGTATGAAAATCAAAAATCAAGTCTTTTAACCATGTAACTTGACAAGGAACCTCACAAAATTTGACATATTCTCTCTTTAAAAAAGTTGTTGTAAATAACATTTTTTCACGAAATAGCCCATTTTGCCATCATAAAATTAAAGCTAGAAGTGGAATTATGTAACTTGACAAGGAACCTCACAAGATTTGACATATTCTCTCTTTAAAAAAGTTGTTGTAAATAACATTTTTTCACGAAATAGCCCATTTTGCCATCATAAAATTAAAGCTAGAAGTGGAATTATGTAACTTGACAAGGAACCTCACAAAATTTGACATATTCTCTCTTTAAAAAAGTTGTTGTAAATAACATTTTTTCACGAAATAGCCCATTTTGCCATCATAAAATTAAAGCTAGAAGTGGAATTTTTATCAACATAATAACTTGCAAAATTAACGGCCAAAAGTTTATCAAGCTTCACATAGGTTGACATAAAATTTGTAATGCCAGCAAGTATTTCAATACCTTTTTACAACTTTTTAATAACCCAAAATTAGGTTTTTGAATTATCTTCTCAAGAAATTAAAACAAAAAATACTATTGAGATGAACATAAAATTAAGCATATATCAAGTTATCAATATAGAAAAGAATATGAAACTTATCTATTTAAATTATATTCCTATCATTATCAGGACATTAGAATTTAGAGGATTGTTTATTTCTCTGAATAGACACAACAATGTGGAGCCAAAATAATTATTTAATCATTTGAATCCTCTTTACAATCATCCAAGAGTCTCACATGGTTTATCATGAAAATTTTGAATTCCTAAAACAACTTGAAGCATCACTCAGGTCTTTCATATCAAAGTGAATGCTCAACATATTCTAAGTCTTGGTCAAAAAGCAATTAATTGCTAGCAAGAAGAATATCACCAACATGTTGTAAGATAAAAATCATGTTTTCTCTCTCATTATTTTAAGATAAATTTCTATTTAGAAAAATTATCCCAAAATATATGTGGTGTAATTCCAAATCAAAATGAGCGACAATTTACACCATCTAGATTATGTTTAGTCTTCAAGATTTCTTTCGAACCTTACACACTTGATCTTTTTTCCTATTTTCAAATCAATCACAACCTTAAAAAACTTAAGTCATCCAAAAAAGATCAATCGAATCATAGCTAGAGAAGTTGTCTACGAAGATATAAATACTTACATCACATTTATGCCCAACAACAAAATTAACAAACATCTCATTTAGATTCTATGTATATAAACAACATGAAAAACTCTTAAGCTAACAATAATAATAAAAAAATAACAAGTCTTTCATTTCTAAACTAAAAATGTGTAATCATAATTATTCAAAGCTATAATTGAAAACAAATTTATTCTTAATACTAGAATATAAGGCTAAGACATGTCTAGAAGGTAGACTTAAAGAAACCATCCACAACAATCTAGCACTAAACATCTTCACTTAGCTTCATTAGGCTCGTGAATTCCTTTCTTCTAGTTTTTCTTCTTGAGGATATAACAATCACTCAACTTATGTTTATACTTCTTACAATATTTGCTTTTATTCCCTTTAAAGAACCTCTTATTGAACCCTAGATATTGAGTTTCATCCCTCATCTTCTTTTTGCCATTATTAAAATTTTCCTTATTATCTTTCAATTCTTCACATCTTTAGTACCTTATGTTGAACCAAAAAACTTGTCAATATAAGGTTTATTAGCCGCAAATTGATCAATATGGAACTTACCCTTCTTCATAGATTTTTTTTCCTAAGAATAGCAATGGTCTCATCAATGGTTCACTCATGATTTTAAATATTATAAGAGATCTATAGAATGTCAAATTGAGAAAAAATATTTTAGACCAATTAACTATCCACAATTTTAAGTTTTATGAATAAATTTTCGTGTACCTTGAATAAAATTTCATGAGTAGTAGATAAAGCATTCCGGAAAACAATTGTGCTAAGAATTTTATTATTTTCATTGGTGAAAATTTAGGACTTTTGATAAGGCTAAAAAAAGACTTTATTTTTCTTTGTTTGACAATACTATCTATGATGGCAATAATTAATGGTGTTTAGGAGCATATGTTGAAGATAATGCATTATCATAATAAATTGAGGTTTATTATCAATCAATAAAAATTTAATATTAAAATAATACATAATCATGACATAATATGACATATATAATAATAATTATAAAAAAAATTAATTAGAAAATATGTACTTAAAAAAAAGAAATTCATATCATCTACCTTAATTGAATCACAAACAGGAAAAAAAAAAAAAAAAGAATCTCATTTCTATCTAGGAGGAAAATTTATGAAAAAAGAAATTCATATTTTTTACCTTAATTGAATCACAAACACTAAAATAGGAAAAATCTCATTTCTATCAAGAAGTGAAATTCATTTCTGTTAACTTAATTCAGTATTTATGATTCAATTAAGATAAAAGACATGGACTTCATTTCCTCTTTAGTTACACATTTTTAACCTTTTTTATAATTACTATTATATTTTATGATATTTTCTTAATTACAGGTTCAATTTCTTGGTACTGTAATGAATCAATGAACTTTTGGATTCTAAGTTCTGCTTCACTACGTAGGCCTCATCACTTTCCTTTTCTTTTTCTTGTGATTTATTCATCTTCATTTTACTACGAAGTCCAAATTTCCTAAAGAGTATTGTTTTAATTTGGGGGAGGAATGTGTTGTATGACATATTAGGGAATGATATAATCTAACTAATGTTTGGCTTACCTTACCCAACATATTTATCAATTAAAACAAGTTATGGGCTTTCTGAACTTAAACTACCATTTTAACCGAATTTAGTAGATATATGTGGGGTGTTTTTAGTACTTTATGTGTTTATTTTTACTGTCATTCAATTAGCTTTTATTTAAAATATAAATTGCTTCTGCTTTATTAATCAAACTAATAATTTTATTAAATTATACAAGTTAATTAAATAAGGGTGACAATATTCTTAATATTCAAAACCCATTGGCATATATCCATTGTATTCTGAACCCATGAATCCAATGGCAACCTCAGAATAGCTATATACTGCGTAACTAAAACAATGAAATCAGTTGGTGCAACATCTTACCGTTCGGTTCTTCACAACAAAGGGGAGTTGGTCCTTTTAAGGAACAACGCCTCTCGGCACGTGGCTACGTTCACCTCAAACTGGGTGTTCCCTTGTATATGCAAAATTTATAATGCTATGATCAGATTATAATTGTACCTCCACGCAACGCAGGACCAGAACCAGCCTTAGTAGATATATAGCTGTAGTAATTACTCGTGGAAGAAAATTCCGCGGCCAATATTTTGTGGCACTAGAGGAAAAACAGAAATTAAAATGGACACAAAAAAAAATTATAATTTTCTCACACACTCTATTTTGTATACCCCTCATTTTTTTTTTATATCTATTGTATTTAACATTTTTTATATTGTTTGTGTTTATGTCAATTTTGCTTGCGCTACTTATTTCACGCGTCTTAAGGGAGTGGAAGATATATAAATGGTGGAAATAAAAGAATGGAGCGTAATATGTTACGTACGTACCTGGGCTCCTGCACTGTGCAACTGCAAGCTAGGAAAAATGATGGAGAGAATTAATAGCTAGGTTAAAAATGAATATGGTTGATCGCAGCTTCTCCTTCTTCTGGTTTTGGACTCTTGACGTACCTTTTAATGCTTATACTTTTCTGCGAGCATGCTGCGATGGATATGACTGAATCAATCAAATATGCAGAGTGCAGAATATGATGGCTGCAGAATTCAGAAGCCGTTGGTCGATGAGGTACTATTAAATTAAATTCGATTAGCAGATAGACAGACCTACATGTGGACTCTAAATGATTATATAGTCATAACTACCTAAGATTACTGGCTTTTCCCGAGGATATTATAAATATTATAGCATGCTCCATTTACCAACAAACAGGAAAACCAAGAATGTACTTCCTAAATTATAAATATACACCATATATTTTCTTGCCATTCATTTTTATTCTATTTATTTTTTATTTTTCGTCACATTTTATATTATATTTTTATATTTTCTTTTTTGGAATGGATGTTTAAAATTATTCATAGAGGAAAAATAAATAAATTTATAAAAACAAAAAAAAGTTATAAATATTACATATGATATGATGTAAAATAAATAAAAAATATTAATATATAAACATGGTAATATCACTTACATTTTGATTAAAAAATAATATCACATATGATTCATTAATATTTTATTTTTTATCATATTATATTACTTGTTATACATACGCTTCTCTCTCTTTCTTTCTCGGATACTATCTAGTATATACAATGCTATTCATGCATAATTTTTCTTAAAAAATGAAAAAGGAAATAAAATAAAAATTAATATTAATATTGAAGATCAGTACGTACATAGTATATACAATGCTATTAATGCATAATTATTTTCAATTATATGGAATGAATTTTTAAGTTTGATTACGTCTTAAAGTATGTGTAAAGATTAAAAATAGAAAATATTAAATAAATTAAGAGTAAAAGAAAATCAATTGATGATACTATATGTCAAATTTGCCACATATATGTTTAATTACTTTTTATAAATAATAAACTTTCTTAATTTGATTGTTAAATCATGTGATATTTTTTAAATAATTATGTCTACTAAATTTTAGAAAGTTTAATTTAATAATAAATGTAATACAAATATCTTTTTATTTCTATGGTTAGTTGATACTCTTTTTTAACTCGTGTTGGAACGTGTGTGTTGTGGGGGATGCTTTAGCTGCTAAGGAAAATGATGAAACCATCATTCACTTTAGCAATTTAATGACCCTTCATGTTATGTTATCTTCTAATTAACGTTCGTCTTCTCTATCTAGGCACAAATCACCCCAGGGATCTGTATCCGACCATGGGAAAATGTGTGATAGGAAAATCTGTATCCGATGTAACAATAACAATGTGGCGCGGTTAAATATCCAACATTGGGTTAGTCCATGATAAAGTAGTTAAGTTGGAGATCACAAGTCTAGATCTCATGCAGGTTTTCCTGATGTGCAAAAGGCTTTGGTGCGGTTGGAATGAGTTGGGATAATATACAAGAGGGTTGTCATGTTCAATGGTGGCAGAGATAGTTAATGAATTAGCTAGGAGGCATTATGAGGACTTGAAGTTGAACAAGTACGTACCATGTATAACTGTGTAGAGAAGGAATGGAATCAGCTTCTAGATCGAACATTTAAAAAATAATAATAAGAAAACCTATTTGGCGATTCATTCTTTGAATTGCTAATAAAAATCTAATTTCTTTTTTAAAAAAAGTTGCCTGCATTAGTGATTTCTTGAATGAATAATGCTATTAGCGATTCAAAATCACCTCACCCTACTCTTTTATAGCATCACATTCTTGGCAATTATAACTATTAATAGGTTTTTTACCGTTAATAAAGGCCTTTTTTTTTAGCAGTGCATATCAAAATAGAGCTTGTGGCCACTGTGGGGTGAACATGTGGTTAGCAACACGATCATTGAATTTTCAAGGAAAATCAATAATAATGTAATAAAAAATATTTTAAATACTTTTGCAAGATGTAACACTTTATTTTCTCCATTTAAAACTCGTTTTTTTTAAAAAAAATCATTTATTCGAAATGATACTCATTTGAAATCTCACAAACTGAAATTTTTATTAGTACTAACATTCATCCATATCTTTGTTGATATCATCATCATTATTGTTACACTTTTGTTTTTTTCTCTCTCTCTTGGTCATTTTTATTCTTATAAGATAATATTTTTGTTTTTTGATTCTCCTTGTCATTTTTGTTTGTCTCATTTTTTTGTCTAATTTGTGTTTATTTCAAATGTGTAGTAGATCTATGAAATTTGTAAATGCAACACTAGATTTGCGGAATTTGTGGGATTTACCTATTATACGAACATGGAAGCGTAAATCCACAAGATTTAAGGTCAACTCACAAAGTTTCTGCAAGTGTAGATATGTAGGATATGTGGATTCTTGGTATTTGAAATTATTGGGCGAAAAACGGAAATGTATCTTCATCATTTTTATTAAAAAAAACTTTTTACATAAATTATTTTATAATCGATGCAAAAAATCAAACTTTTTACATAATCTATTTTTACATTGGTTACAAAATCGATGTAAAAAATTGATTTTAATCGATATAAAAAAAAATTTACTCTAGTGTTATGCATAATTGACAACAAAGTTGTTGGAATAACCCATCTTGGAGTTACAATGATAGAGATGAGGAAGCCAAAAATTGACCTATACCAATAAGTAGAATTGTATGAACAACGGGATGGGTTAAAGTAGTTTTCTCTTAAAAAAAACAAAAGAAAAAACTCAAATTCAACTAATTTGATAGATTTGTTAAACATAATGGGAATATGATTTTAAAAAGAGTTTAATGATTATACACTAATAGTATAAAATAGTTTTACATTATTGTTTAATCATAAATCGTCATTGATATAACTATTAAAGCACCTATTATAAAAGTCAATAAATTTATCATATATAATATACTATAATTTAATAATTATATAAAACTTTTTTTCATCGATGATGCATAACTTATTTTCTCTTTTAGAAAAACGATTTGCAATCACAAAATTACCACCATTGCAACATAAAAATTTCCTCACCACAACCACAATTATTATTGCATTAGTCGTAATTTTTCCCAATATCAAAATTCACAATATTAAAGCATGAATTGGTGTGTCACGGCCCACAAATTCTCAAATAGGCCCTAAACTCACAATATGATTATATGATTGACCAAGAGCCTAACAAAAGCCTAAATGTAGCATCAGCAATACTCTAGATGAAATGAAGCATGCCTTTGGTTATGGAGCGTAACTGTATTTTTAATAGATATGATGCGTGAGTGAGAATGAGTACCAAAAACAAGCTAAAGCTTGAGTCATTATTCAGTAATAGTGTTGACCGAGGACATGTTAGCGTGTGTTTCAATATTCATTGAAGAGAAAGAAACAAAGTTAAGTTTAATGCATCTGATAAGAATGTAGTTAGGTATAGATTTGACACCAGCAATGACGGTACAATAAGACTGCAAAAAGAGCTTGCTTACTTGCTTGCACCAAATACATTAGTTTTTCCCAGTTTGATAAAGAGTTAAAGAGTATTAAAGGCCATTGATGAGAATCGAAGGTGCTACTTAAACAAAAAGTGTTAGACCACGTTAAGCTATATACACACACAACAACACAAAGATTTCAACAATTTAAAATATAAGCTATAAAGTTTAAAATAAAATTCAAATAAGGATCTTATCTTAATAAATACTGCAATACAAAATTATAAGTAAGAATTTGTTCTTTTAGAATAGTTAATTTCTTTAATATGAAACTAAATAAATAAAACTCTTACATAAAATTCACAAAAACTTGGTCGACTGAAAAAATAAATAAATAAGTAATCATCAAATGTTAAAAAGCACAAGAAACTTATTTATTCACAATCACAATACTTTAAAATGTAAAAAAAATGTAATTCATTAATTATAATCAAATATTTACAATTATGTATATACAAAATGAATTATCTAAATATGTATGAAAATTTAATTAAATAGATAAAAAAAATGAGATTATCTGATAATATTTTGAAACCAAATGATTTATTTCTTAGATCACATTGTCTGCAGTGACAGATATATGTAAGAGAAAGCAGGAGAAGGTACACGACGTCACGTGTAGGTCAATAATTTGAGGTGGTGGTCCTAAAATATTGGTCTGTAAAGTGTAATTCTCTGAATATGTACGCTTGACTTGAATTTGTATCTGGCCATCTGGGAGGGGGCAGTTAAGATTTTTATTTTTTTTTATGAAGGGAAGTTAAGAATTTCTTTCATGGGAAACGGGAAAGTGCTTTATTTTAATAAAGAAAGATGAAACCAAACATGGGCATTATATCTCTCTGCTTCAACGGTTGGATTTTCCTAGATACTAGATACTACTGAAGTCCAGTCTAATAATGAGAAAGTACAGTATTTAAAGTCCACGATGGTTAAACTCTTAATGGTAGGTTTAGTTTAGAAAAAAAAAATTGAAAAGAAAGATAAATAAATAAATAATAAAATGATTTTATAAATTGTTAGATAGTAAAAAATGAAAAAAAAATAATATGTATGTAAAATTATATAAATATTCTTAATAAAAAAATAAAGTACGTAAAGAATAGGATAATTTACTGTTTAACTATAAAAGTCAATATTTCTCCTAATTTAGAAGGATTGAAAACATAACAGATTTTTTTCCTCCCTTCACTTCTTAAGTGATATTAAACGGGAGAAAGAATAAAATATTAGATATTTTTTCTTTTTTTTCTTTTCATCATTTTTATATCTTTTAAACATAGTATAATATATACTTCTCCATATGTTAATCAATTAACATGAAATTATTTTATTTTATCTAATTATCTCAAGTTGAAATAGAATTATTTATAATAAATTTTATATATATGATTTATACAAAAAAAAATATAATATAAAAATTAAAAAATGAATGTTTTTTTCAATAAACTACATATATATTTTATGATAAATAATTTTAATTGAGTTGAATCGAATCATTATAAATGATTATGTTTTTTTTATAAATATTTAATGCAACTATGTATTTATGTGTTAAATTTGAAATTCTTAATTAAATCAAAACAAATTTTCACTCAACACGCTTGATGGTGAAAATTACCAATATAACTAATGAAAAATGTAAAAAAAATGCATTTTTTATAACTCCTGGTATATATAAAAATATAGTCCTCTATTTCTACTAAAATTAAAGGGATTATTTTTATATTATATATAATTGTTCCACTTAATATTTATTGTTTTATTTAATATGTAGTACTCTATTAAAAAAGCTTAGTGTTCTACTTACATAACTAAATATATGAGGGTCTTTGTTCATTTTATTTAGTTTATCTTCTTTTTAAAAGGGGAAGTTGAGTTAAATATTTTTCATAAAAATAACTCTTACAAATAAGTAATATAATTTCATAAATAAGATTTGTAAAAAAACAAAACTTTTAACAAGAATAGGATTTTTTCACAGCTTATACAGAATTTATTTACTCAATGTCTTCTTAGAAACCCAATTCATCCTAAAATATCATTTTTTTTAAAATATTTCTGACTTTTAAGTGCACCACTAGTTTCCTCATTTTTAATATAATTTTCTGCCAAATTATTTATTTTAGATAATTTAAAATTATTAATTATTTTTTATTTTTCACGGCACTAATTAAATTAACGTTAATAAAATGAGTAAATAGCATAGTTAAATAAAATTTTTATATTTAAAATATTTTTATTTTTTATTCTTTAAATTTAATTTATATTTCAGAATTTTTAAATTTTAATTTGTGATTAAGTTTTAAATTCTTAATTACAACGATAGATTTATTAAATATTTTTAAATGATTTATTAAATACTTTAAATAATTTAGCATTATTGAATTCTGTTTAAATAAATTATTTTTTATCTTCTTCTAAAAATATTATTGAACAACAACGAAGAATTTTTTAAACACTTATATTTTGTAATTAGTACTTGAATTTATTTAATTAGTATTATATATAATAAATTATCTGTAAATAATTTTTAAAATATTTTTATTAATTAAAATAATTTTTACATTTTTAAAACTAAAAGTTTAAATGTATATATTATAATACTTTATGTATTTTTTACATTAACATAAGTTTATATTAATTATATTATTTTTTCATAATATTTCTTATTTTATAATGTATTCTTTTATTCATCAGTAAGGCAATTAATTTTAAATAAATTTAGAAATTTTAAAATATTTACCAGATAGCTTTTAGCTTAAAAAGGAATTTAAAATTAAAAGAAATAAAAATTACCAAATAACTTCTCTTATATTTTTAAGTTTTTATTTTGATTTTTAACTTTAAAGTAACTTTAAAACTTAAAAAAAAAAAAGGTCAAACATAACCTAAGTAAAAATTTAAAATATTTAAATATAAACTTAAAAAATTGAACTATCATTAAGTTTTCTAATTATTATCGAGCATCCTTCCTTAAGGAGAAAACTTTTAATAATTCTCCAGCAGTTTAAATCTTATTCCCAATCGTCAAAAATATTTAAATTTGAAAGACTTAATGAAAATATCTTAAACTTAATTTTTTAGTCTTTATATAAGTCAATTCCACTTCTTTTTCTTACCACTCTTTGCAACAAATCTTACTTTATATCTTTTATTACAAAAAAAAAAAAAGGAAAATAGAGTCGAATACATAACATCGGCTACAACAATAATACTACTAACCCCTCTTTGAATGCTTATATATATATTTATATATATTTAAGGAAAAAGAATATTCTATGAATTTATATATACGTATATATGTTAATACAGAAAACGCAATCCTGCAATTATGCTGCATTTTCACATACTAATCCCTCTATAAAATGAGAGATTATAATATACTCTATTTCTAGGAATATTCTTCTTCTATTTAGAAAATTACTCATAATACTACCTAACTAACTAACGTATATCATTAAATTAATAGAAAGACTAGGTTTTTCATACATTTTTTTAATTTCTATTTTTTTTTATGCGAGCCTCACCATATGAAATCTACTCAATTATAAAAGTGTGTTAAATTTTTTTTTTTAAGTTTGTTGCTTTCAACCCTTTACAATTAAAATCAAAATAATATTAAATTAAATATGGATAATTAGTGTAACACATCCTCTCTTTTTTTCAACTTCTCTAATATGAAAAAATATAAGATCATTTTAATAATCAATAATATTATTGGTATTTACAACTGTTTTTCAAATTATATTTTAATAAAATAAGAATTTGAAGGAACTCTTATTTATTTAAATTTAGAGAAAAAATTATAAACTTAAATAAATTGAAATTTGTGCATAAGATTGAAATTTTGAATAATAGTGTGTCATCCTCTTTTTTCTATTTTCTTTATTTACATAAATAAATAAGTTGGGTTTTTATTTGCTTGCAATTATTTTAATTAATATTTTCTTTTATAATTGTGTTGCAATTATATTTTATCTATGCTAAAATAATTAAAAGAACATAACTATTTATTTTTTAGACAAATATCATGGATTCAGATAAGTCACAAATGTATGTGAATTAAAATAAATTTGATAGGCTAAAATATTAAGAATATAGTTTAATAAAGATTTAGAAAATATTGTAAATATGTGCGTTAAAACATTTGGTTGAGAATTAGATTAAGCTGATTAGGTGTGTGTTAAATAATTAATTGAGTGAGTTAGTATTAGATTAAATTTAGTTAGTAGGAAATTAATTGGGTTGAGTAATATTTTAATGAAGCCCAATTAGTTAATAGGAGAATAATGTTGCTTGCCTAAGTCTACGTTGAATTTTACAGCACGCAGCGACCAGGGACATTTGGAAAGTGTGTATCCATTTTGTTAATTCTTCTTCTCTCTTTCATTGCTATTTGATACTGGGCCTGTCAGAATGAAGCCCATACTCTCACAACCCAATTTATAATTCTTTTGTTTCTAACCCATGCGTCGGGCTTACTGAAACCTTCCTAATAAGACTTAATGTTCAAAATAATGGTTTAAAGCCACTTGTGTTTCTTTTTTATACAATGAATAAAATTTATTAAAACTTAAGTAAGTAGTAATGATTAAAGATAGATGATCACGTGTAAAAACATATAATTCATACGCATCACCGAATCAAATGTAAAAGAATAACAATAATAATAATAATAACTAATAAAAATATTTTTTAACAACAATAATAATAATAATTCTTTTTTCTGAAGTTACTTGTGGACTTTGTAAATTGGGCTACATTAAAAGGATAACCAAGAGTAGACTGGTGAAACCCATTTTCAGGCTGGGTCTTAGACAACTAGTCCAAAATAGTAGTAGGCAAATATAAAAATAAATTTATTTAAAATATTTTACCTTTACATGAAGTTATTTTCAGTACATTTATTTTTTTTAATATTTTATATTGTCTAATCAACATCCATACAAAACAATCAATTTATCAATTAAAAATAATGTATAAGATCTATGCAGAAAGCAAGTCATCTCTGATATCAAAATTTTAAAATATTGCATTATTTTTTCCTATACTTCCTTCTCTTTTTTGAGTTTTTTTAATACTATAACATTTTCATTGACAATATAAGTACTTAAAAAAAATAGAAGCAACTAGCCATATGCCTTTTTCTTTCAAATATTTCATTAATCAATTTTGCTTTTATTTCTTTTTATAGATTTTATTTATAGAAATAGGTAAAAAAATATATAAATTTATTGCTTTTAATTACTCGTATTAATTTTAATTTTAATTATTTCATTTTATTTTAATTATATGTTAATTGTTAATAATTATTTTATTTCCTTATATTAATTAAAATAACACTAACCATTTGTTCTGCTATATAATGTTAGTAAATTATATATATGTTAATTGCTTTTAATTACATTAATTTTTTTATACAGTTTTAATTACGTTAATTAATTTTCAAATATGTTGTCTCATTTATATGTTAGGTTTAAAATTATTTTTGGTAGATAAATTAATTTATATAAGAAAAAAAATTAGCCATAAATTAATATTAATTTTTTCATTTGTGTATTAAATTTTGCCCTCCCTAACAAATTTTTTCTATTTTTGTCACTCTTATATGAGGATAAGGATATCAACGAGGCAAGGTGGATACAAGTAATATTCCCTTGCTACTCATTCAACGGAATAAATATCTATCTATCTCATGTTTGTTTTTGAATATTTACTATAAAAAATAAAAAATAACTTCAAACATTTTAACTATAATTTTTTATTTACTGTGACACTTTTTATAAAAAAATTAAAGATAAAAATTAAAATTATTTAAATATTCTACACAATTATTTTAATTAAGATACTTCAATTTAAAAATTAAATTTAAATATTAAAATACCTTAATCTCATAAATTCAAATAAAAATTAATAAAATATAATAATTCAACCTCATATGTCCAAATAAAATTACTTAAACAATAGTATTTAAGTAATTTTATCATAACAAATATTTAGTGGATATTTACGAGTATGAATATATCCACTTAAATTATTTAAGTACTCATTTAAATATTTGTCTTATATCTTTAACCGATGTTATTCAAGTTATATAATACAAATATTTTTATCACCCTTAAATGGTATGAAGTTTGTAATCCTTAAATGGTATGAATTTTGTAATAGAAGCAAGCTTTAGATCGGTTAGTAAACATAATTTCACAAGAAGCTAAAAATTCATAATTAAGATAGTATAATTAATTACAAATGTTCTTAACGAATGACTACAATTTGTCTGCACTTAATATAATTATTATGTACCTATTACCACCTTAGAGAGTCACCTAATATTAGTGTTTCATAATAAGTTGAATACTAATATATCCAATAGTTGATGGAGTTTATAAACTTCTAATCATACTACTTTATTATTAGAAAATTCTTCATGAAAGGGAATCAGCATCATCTATTACATTTTACTACTATATGTAATTTAATATATTTATTTAAAATGATTATTTTTTGTTATGTTATTAGCTAAATTAGACCTTATTATATATTTTCTTACTACATGATGTCTTTGTTAGAAACTTATCTCCCTATTCCTGTGCTTGTGTTTTCTTCTTTCTTTTTTATCTAGTTTTTATTTAATGTTTTTCTCACCCTATTAAATAGCAGGAAAAAAAATGGAAGGCATTTCCTCTCTCCCATTAAAGTTGGCAAAGTGAGCTCGATGAAACGGGTCATCGACTGAGCTAAGCTCAAATTTTATTGACCTATATAGAATTGAGGTCAAATTAGCCTGGTCCACTGATCTATAGAACTGGACTAGGTAAAAAAAAATTGACCCAAAATAAACTAATTCGATTCAATAGATTCAGCCAGATTGAACCATTTTTCCTCCTAAACCCGTCAGACTAGACTGGCCTATTTGCCACCTTAACCCTCCACTTTCACCATTGAGGTTTCCCTTGTGTTCTTGCTTGCCACATATTATCCTTATTTTGGGGTACTCTAGGAATTGCCACATATTATCGTAGTTTTTTCTATATCTTTTGGCAATATATTTTCTTATCAATATTAAAATTATCAAAATACCAATTTTGCTTCTTGTACTTACTAAATATAGCAATATGGTTGTATATTATTTATACACTGATAAGAACAACCCTAGTCTTCAACGACAATTTGATTTTAGTGCGCAACATAAGTTCCGTTGGCACAATAACAAAAATTTTGTTACACTGATAACGACAACCCTGCTGGAGTTAATCTCCTTAGGACCTTAAAAGCTTAGTTATAAAACATCAATATCAATGATAACAATATCTAAACATTGGGAGAAAAAATTAAAAATTTGCCTTTTTCTTTCACGTTTTTTATTGCCAACAGCAAGAAACCAAAATGACATCAATTTAAAAAAACGAACAAGGGCGACGGGAGAGAAATGACTCGCACAACAAATTTGTTTAAAGAAAAAGGAAAAATAAAATCTTTGCAGTCAGCTCTCATTTATGAATGAGTTTGATACAAAGAGTAAGTGCAAACAGATAATATGCTATGTCAATTACCAGCTAATAAAAAGTAATAATTTCTTATCCAACTGATAGCATCTCGCTGCATTGTTTAAAATCCTGCACCCCATCCCAGAAATAACAACGTACTAACAATAGTTTTTTATTTGGGGGCAAAAATGCAAGGGGCGAAATAATTTGAAGTTAAAATGTAACCTTCCGCTGCAAGAAAATATGCACGTTATCACCAGTCCAACTATACATGTACATGACTTTGGCAGAATGGCCATGGTATTGCAAGTTTCAACTCTACTCTAAGAAGATACACTACTGGAAAATTATAAGATACAATGCGCAAAACTGGTCAACTTTAGTCAACTTCGCATTCGTTTCCTTTGGGTACCCTCTTCATCGGCACCCTGCATATAATGAAAAATTAAACGAATGTTTACTCAAGATTGCTTGAAGCATATTCATTATGCAGACATACGGGTAAAAAACTAGCGACCAAGAAATAATAAAACGGACCAAAGAAACTGGTTGACGATAATCTCATGAAAAAAAAAATGAGGCAAATGCAATGGATAATAATAGACAAAAAAAAAAAAAGATACCTTCTCATCTAGCCCAAGATCATCAGAGGCAACCATATTAGATTCTGATCTGCATTTAGCATGAATTATGGGGCCTAACTGTGACCTGTCCATGCCTGCTGTTGTTTCTGTGGGTGCATAGAGGTATACAGCTCCTCTATACATCCATTCCTCCATTTCATCACTGTAAAACTCATCGAAAGGCTCTCCACATAGTGCACATGTATTCTGGTCCTCTTCTGCTGGCACTGCCAACTCTTCATGATCTGTCCTTTCTTCTATGGTTTCTGTTGGCAAAAAACCTGGAACTGATTCTGTTCCCAATGCCTCTGCCCCACTAAGCCACATCCTGTCACTCACAAACCACTTGCGAGATGGCTTCTGCTTGCGGCTTTTAGACATCCGATTCTTAGTCACATGCCAGTCCATATGACTACTGTGTTCCTCTTGGCATCTGAATCGGAGCCCACAAGTTGTGCATTGTCTAGGGAGATCACCATATAAGGCATTGACTGCAGACTCATGTCGAACCTTCAGAATATCTGGATTAAACTCAGTTCCAACAGAATCCTAGAAACAAAGACTTAATTAACTCTTGGGCGGCACAATCAAATCAACAAAGTACAAAAAAGAAAGAAATGAACTTATGATAGATATTAATATTAGATACCTGTGCAGGTAGCTGGTTACCTAATGAGATCACACCTTGAGACATCAGAGAACTAATTAAATTAGTATATCCAACAGTTGGCTGTTGGCCTGGCATAAATGGACTAGCATTTGGATGAATTTGAGATGGAGCAGGAGGGCGACCTGGAGGTAAAGGTGGATGGGCTCCACCCTGTAAATGTAAAGGGTTATTTGCAATACTCTGGACTGGTAAAGGAAATTGTATAACGGGTAATGGATTTGACATGGCTGTACTTATAGAAGCACCATGTCCCTGCAAAGAACTCCCATGACTAAATTGTGATGATGGATCCTGAGATGGAAAAAACTGTAGTTGTGGTGCTTGCCCGTGATGTTGCTGGTTGGATGAAATTAGTCCAGGAAGCTGATTAGGCAACTGATGTATCTTTGAAATACTCGCATCCTTGTTCTCAACACTGTCAAATGACTGTTCTGGCATAAACGAAGATTTATTTACAACATGGTTCACAATAGGGTTACTAGTATGCATTACTTCAAACGGACCCCTACTATGTTTTTGCAACGGATATATTGGATTTAAGGTGGGAGGTCGAGTGACATTCAGGTTTACAGAAGACCTTATTTCAAAAGATGGTGGCAAAACTGATGGACGAGCTTCCACATTAGAGACAAGGCCAGAAACCATCCTTGACACTGCAGGTCGAACCCGATATGGGTTTATATCTGTATTGCGAATGTTATCAATAGGTGGGATCGTGAGGCTCCTTGCTCGCCCCCTACTATTAAAGATATGTTGTGACGAGTTAGATGGATGAAGAGAAATCTTCCAAGCATCATGAGGTTGAGAGGAGCCCAGACTATGGTTTATTTGATTTTGAAATCCAGGTGCCTGACCCGGGGGCGCCCGACGAAACTGCAAAGAGAATAAATAAATTTTCAATTCTATTAGCAAATTATTGGCAAGTCCTCCCTATCAATAATAAAATTTTAAATAACAAACTATCCCGGCTAAAGTTTAAACTGCTAGGTGAAGACAAATGATTTTATTTTACATAATCTCTAACACACCCTGGTGCAAAGCCTCTTTTGGCTTCAAGCAAGGAAAATACAAGGCCCGCCTACCTTGAACTAATTTCTAGTTTTTATTATAAAATTGGGGTGGCAACTAGTAGTCAATGCCAAATAGTGACACAGAATGGCCAACCTCAAAAATGTTATAGTAGGTAGGTAGTGAGATGACCACTATTTTGAAGTTTTAAGATACACCTAACATAATTAACTATCAAATGTCAATAAGAACCAAATAAAGGAATCAAACAAGTTTAAGCCTCTAAGGCTTAGAGCAACTATTTTTTCAAATTCAAATACAAGCTTTTTAATAGTATCATCATCATCATCTCCGAGATCTGCCATTTCTTCCTCATTTTCACTTTCACCACTACTTTTGTACCTCTTCCTCTTTAGTTTCTTCATGACCACATTCTTCTTTTTGTATAACTCCCTTTCCTTTTCCCTTAGAGCTTGAAGGCCTAGAACTAGAAGCAATTGCAACTATCTTCTTTGATCTTGTTTGAAGTCTAGTGTATGTTAAAGGATCACCAGCCCCAGTTGCATTGGCAACAGCTCCCTATGTCAAGGTGTTGGAATCCTATTGCAAAATATGGGACATGAGTCCCACATTGGAAGTATAGGATTCTAAAGTGAGGTTTATAAGACTCTGGGCTCTCCAACTACCACAGCTAGTTTTTGTGGTGTGATTCTCTCAAGGTTCTTATTAATTGGTATCAAAGTCTTCCATCATGCCTCTCAGCTGCAAACAACTTGAGTCCCACATAAGTATGGGATTCTAGTGTGGAGTTTATAAGGCTTTGGGCTCTCTAGCTACAAAAGTTAGCTTTTATAGTGTGGTCCCAAGGTTCTTATCAAATCTCTAACAGAATTAAATTCATGTTGGTAATGAAAAGATGAGAACCAAACTTAAAATACAAGGAAAAAACAAGACTGCTGCAACACAAATGCCATTTGCTGCCAAAATGGCTAAATAATAAAAGGTACAGTAGTTTACTCTAAAAATTGTGGCATTAGGGAACATCTGCAAAGTAAATCAGAGACCAATTGTCAGACAAGTATGAATAAATTTCAGGCATTTGATTATTTTGAGTCTACCCAGATCCTGATCACTAGAAAATTATCATTAGATCCCAAAGCATCGATGACATCTGATTAGATGTATATATTTTAATGGGGAAATGCAATATAATAAACCATACTAAAACAATATATAGCAGAAAGAATAAAATATAGAACTGAGGAAACATACAGCTGAAGAGGCAAATGCATCTTCTGGTATAGCAGAAGAATCATCTGCTGGAGGAAGCTGAGATCCACTAGACCAACCCTTCCTGGTATCTTGCTCGGACAAAGTTGCATTAGCTGCAACAACAGGCCTTTCCCTGGGGAAACCAATAGTTGAAGGCAATAAATTGTTATTCCTACTATGGTCTGTTAAGGTTGGACTCATATCTTCCCAGTCGAACTCCTCCTCTTCAGTATTCTGCCATGATGTTGACAACACTTTGCTCTCTATACCATTTCTATCCAGCCGATCAACTAACAAAGGTTTACTGCTTGAAGTTTCTTGGCTTTTGTCACTGCCATATGCATCAATTAAAGCTCTTGGACTTTGACGCTGATGTCCATTACTAAGGCTGTATGTAATAGAAGTTGGAAATCGATTTCGACCATCACCAGAATACTGCTTTCGCTGCCATTCACTCAACTCCACACCTCTACCTACTGCTTTGGCTATTCCATAATCGACAGCAAGATGAGGAGAGTCTCTCTCAATTGACCTGCCAGCAGAATTGTCAACTGCAAATTCATCCAAAGATGCAGACAAAGGCCTATCAAGTCCAATTCTTGAAGGGGACAAGGATATTCCAATCCTGCTACTGCCTGATAAAAATTGATGTGTCTTACTAGGTACAAAGCCAAAGTTTGTATTACTAGTATTTCCTGATGAATCCAACTTTTCACCACTATCCTGTGAGGATAAAACAAATACTGGGTCACAATCTCACTCATCATATCTGTTTACAAGAATTTTTTCCCAAATAAGGGTTGAAAATTTTATTTACTGAATGCTAAATATTCAGCAGCAATCCCTTACTTGAATCAATGGATACAGTACTTAGTTAGTTACTTCCTTAGCCCCAAGACAAAATGAGAAGAGAAAACTATATGACTAAAGAAGGGAAAGGATAAATAATGTCACCTTCTGGGGTGACAAATTTCCCAGATGTCAAAAAAATAAAAAAATTACAGAGATAAACGGATAAATTATGTCTGTCTGATATGTTGCCAGCCATACTAATCAATAAACAGAATTTTGTTGCCATTAACAACATGCAAATTGGAGGCTCTCAAAGGGAAACACAGCAGAAGTGTATTTAATCTGTCATCCAGGTTTTTCTCCCTTAGCTCCAAGGACATCAGGATCGTTAATTTAGAAAGGAGAGGAATCAAGGAAAATAAACCCACGTATACTAGAGATAGGAAATTCAGTAAATCACAAATACATAAATAAATAAAAGATTGCAGTGCTAGGACTTAGTGTTCAGTTGTTTTAAAGTTTGGTAAAATTGATTTTGATAGTTTTGATTTTGACCAGATAAATGTTATTGGGATGTGTGGACAAATTAATCTTAACAACATATTTTCCATTAGAACGTGTCACACTGAAAATTGATTTTAGATGGTAAACATACAGGCCTTGGTCATAATTCTTAAAAGCTCTGAAGGAAAGAGGAAACAGGAAACAGAAAAGGTAAAAAAAGAAATACATTTTCCAAAGCCTCCCCCTTCATCCACCATGGCTAAACATCAGAATTCCAGTCGTTGGCAAATACAAGTTTGGAGAAAATAATTTATCACAAAAGAAAATGGGCAAACATTATTGAGAAGACAGACAGATATGCAGGAAAAGGAATGATGCATACAGAGAGATCCTACCACGGGAGATACAATAAGATATAAGATATTTACCACAAAAAACAATTCCATTAGTGAAATATACAACCCTGGGGTATCAGGCTATCAGCTAATAAAACCTCAGCCAAGTCCCTTTTTAGTTCGTATTTAAGACAGAGATGTCACAAAAAGGCTTACACTATCCACAGATGAGCGCTCCAACTGCCGCAAGTATTTTGGATTAACATGTATGCCATGACTTGGTCGAGAAGATTCAGAAGCCCTGACAGGATTCAGGGTGGATGCTTGAGTATTAACTGCTTGAGAAAATTGCAACTCAGCTTCAATCTTGCGCAGGACAGAAGGTGGAAAAACTTTTGACCAAGTACCAAAAAGGTGGCGCATAGCAGAATGCAAATTAGGCTGAACCTGCTTGTATGCCTCACAGAAAACCTGGGGAGACAATAGAGGCAGACGTTTCAAAAGCAGAATAAAATGATAAAAATTAAAACAATAATCCAACTCTAGTTGACCTACTTCTGGCAGACGTAAAGAGAAGTATCTAATGTATTCCTGCCCAAAATTCTTCACAATACTGTCCAACAGATAGAGTGAAGGAAGCTTCTGATCTGCTTGCACCTGCAAAAGAATATCTCCAAAAAATTGAATTCCCATGTGAAAACAGTGGCATGGCCAGATATATAATTCAACGAGAGATTCTAATAAGTAGAAATACTAACGTTCTACTACGCATCAACAAAAACTCACAATGAACTTGGTCATTTAAAAAGTTGTTAATTTCTTCACATGTGTATATATATATATATCTTGTATATACAATTATCTCATTTTGCATGATGCGACACATTTTTAAAAAATTACAGAAACGTTTTCCCACGTAATTAAACACTCATTCATTCATCAACCCTTTCATTTTTTCCTTTGCAGAAATTACTTCATTTCAGCAAAACTGAAAGAGCAACTTTCCTTTAATGGCAGTCCTGAGTCTTTCCAGAATAAGTAGTATTTCATATTTCAAATTTCAATTCGCATGCCCTTTAGACTTTCCTGAAATCGAAAAAGTATATAAACACGTTGCACACAATCGCACATAATCTTCACAATGCGTGAGGAACTCCCCATATAATCTAGTCACTTAGGTTGTACTATTTCCTATTCTTTAAATGACCAGTACCAACATGTTATTTTTGCTTTACGCTTTAATATTATAATACCCAAAACAACGGTCAATTAGGGCATAATCCATTCGTTCTCTCCGTCTTCGGGTGACCTTCATTTTTGAGATAAAGCCAAAAACAAATAAAAAAAACGCAGAACTAAAATAAAGAAAGAAAAGGAAAACAGAAGAATTGAAACCCGAATAGTGGCATTCGAAGAAGCGGAAAACTGAAACAACAAGAGAGGGATAATTTTGACCCGAACAAATAAAACGATTCCATGACATTTTACAAATCTCGAGAGGTAGAAGAAGAAATTTCGGCGGCAACGGAGACGGACCTCGAGAATCCGAGCGCAAATTGCGTCAGCGATGCCTTTGGCGTGCTCCCTCTGCTGTTCGGCGATGATGGTGAGATCGGTGATGATAGGTTTCAAATTGCAGGTGAGTTCCGACAAGAGCATCTCGTAAATCTGCACGATTTCGTCGGTGGTCGGCGGCGGCACGGGGGCGCCGGCGAGCCTGAGTTCGTCGTCGCGCTGCTTGATGAGAGCCTTGAAGCGCCCAACGAGAATTGACGGCGGAGGCTTCTGCGCGGCGATTGCAATCTCATTGCTCATGGGTTTCGAAGCGAACGCCGCGGGTCTAGGGTTTTCGGGGGGGAGAATCAGGTTTTGAGAGTACATAAATAAATATCGTTTGGGATTCGCAGAGAGAGGATGAGGATGAGGTTACGGTTAGGGTTAGGGTTAGGGTTAGGGATTGAGAGGGAGGGTGCGTCGCCGTTTTGAGATTACAGCATGGAACTCGGCGCCATAGAGAGGGGAATTGAAATTGGAGAATGGAGATAGAGAATGAAAAGAAAAGGAGTCGAGTGGGGTTCGAATCGAACGGTGTAGGAACGGCGACTCGACTTGTCACGCAAGATGATGCGATTCAGGAGTTTTGATTTGAAACCCTTTCCTCCTTTTGAGGGTGCGTGTGAGGGTCTGAACTCCGAAGCCAACAATTTGCACTCCTCACAACTGTGCCACGCATCGGGATATCCTTATTTGCTTCTTTTTTTTTTTTATACAATGAGATTTTTTTTTTTTATCTTTAGGAATAGAAAATTTTAACATAACAGTGAATTCGAGCACTTTAACAAAAACAAAAATATGTAATGCGACTTGTGGTTATAAGTGAATTAATTCGCAAGTTTTTATATGAGGTGAGATGATGTCGATTTTTTTTTTCTTAGACGATAAATCTAAACATAATTTAGAAGAAACAAATTTCTAATGAAAAGATGTTTAGAAAGTCATTTTCTATAAAATAAAATAAAAACGTGACTTCTAATTTTGGAGGAAAAAAAAGTCTCGTAATGTTCGAATTAAACGTTGTATAAATTAAAAAAAAAAAAACTTATTTGTTAAATAAATGGAGATTGGGTTTTTATATGTTTAACTCGTATTTAAATTCGTGGTAAAGGGTGAAATGAAAGAAGATACGGTTGAAGAGTTGATTTAGGAGTGTGCTACATTGAAATTTAAAAAAAAAAACATTTAAGCATAAAAAAATCAAATTTTTTAAAAGAATGTACATAAATGTAATATTTATAAGATTTTTTTAAAAGACTTTATAATTAAGATTATGTAGATTTGATTTTAATAACTTTACTTTCGAAGAATTTATAACATTTGAAATGGCTTTATAAGTTTATAAAATTTAAAATAATCTATGAATTTTAGCATATATTTAAAGTTATTTATTGCACTCTTTTATTATTTTCTTTGTTATTTTCATATTGAAAATATTCTATTCGAATTATTATTATTTCACCTTCTCATAGAAAATATAGTTATTTTTAATTAAAAAAATTAAGTTTATACTAATTAAATAATATATTTGTAAATATAGGCAAATAATATTATTTAAAAAAAATTATGTTTATTTTATTTTAATTTTTGTAACAATAGATTAAAAAATAAAAAGACACAAAAATATGAAGAAGAAACAAAACATGAAAATTATTTATCTACATTAATGTAATTGTATTAATGAAAATATACAATAAAACAAATATTTTTGTAATATAATCAATTTACAATACTCATGAAAATTATAAATTTATCCTTATGTATTTTAACCAAGTATATAGAAAAAAGGTAAAGTATGTAGAGATTTTTTATGTGTTTTAATATTAATTTGTCCATGCAGATTGATTAAATACACAAAATAATAAAAATATCATTTTTTTTACTAGAGAGAAGGCACATAGAATTTGAAATAAAAAATATAAGTAAATATTGTACTAACATTTGTATAGTATCCAATCAAATAAGTGAATTATATGTGATGAGATGAATAAAAATCTAACAAAAGTGAAAAAAAAAACGAGAGAGTTATTTATAGTTTCTATTATAATTTTTCTACTTTTATGTCTTTCATTTACTTTTCTCGTTATACTAGATCATCAAAACTCTAAACAACATATAAAATATCTAGATCCATTATAGTTGATTAGAAACACAACATTTGACAAACACAAGCAGTTGGTTTGTGATATTCCTCAACCAAACTAACTTAATTCCTTTGGAAATCTTCGTTTCTTTCTTTCGATGGGGAAAACAAAAAATGTATTATTTTGTTTGGTGTATTGAGGACCATAATCGTTCTTGATACATCAGCTTACATATAGGGTTTCTATTATCCTCAACGGGGCAATACGAGTATCTATTCATTAAATCCATAAGAAGTTCATGTTATTACTTAAGTTTGATTACTTTATAATTATAATCGCCTTAAATAAATAGTTGACATACTTGTATTTTAAAATATAATCCAAAAAATTAAAAGAAATTACAAATTTTTAACACTTACCTTAAACACAATGCATGTAATTGTTAATCCATTGAATTGTTCTATTTATGTGTTAAAGGAGTACCACTAAATGCATGGTCCAATTAAAGCAAATGTACCAAGAAGAAACATGTTTTTACAATAAAACTCAAGATGGACAACTAAGGGATATTCAATCAAAACTAAAGTATGAAAACTATTTAATGTACATTAATTATATTTAATATGTTAGCAAAATTTTGAATTTGCCTTAAAAAAAAATTTATAAATTGTTATTAAAGACAAACTTAGAGAAAATCTACACATTGGGAGTTGTTTAGTATATCGATAAGATATGATTTGCTTAATCTATATATGATTTACTTAATCTATATTGATAGTGTAGTATACTTATTATAATGAGAAAACTATATAATAATTTATCTTTACATATATACATATACACATATATACTTAACATTATTCGTTATTGTAACCACTCGTAATAAATATGATTTAATAATGTTTATAAAATAATAATTTTAAATTAGAAAAAATGATTTGAAATAATATATCAAAAATATTAAAATAGTAATAATAAAATATCAGGTAAATAAAATTATATATAACTATTTAATTACATGTTATATATATAGAGAGAGTAAGATAAGGACGAGACAAGTAGTTATATCTCGTATTTATATTCAGTCACATTTTTTTTTAGTTGAAAAAAACCAAAATCTATTCATAGATAAAATGTGTTTTTCTCGACAAAGTTGGAACAAGGTCGAACATCTCATAAGTTTGAATTCATACCATATCTAAGAACTAAATTTTCAAATAAAAATAATGTTGTTGTTAGCATATGTGATAACACAAAAATCAAATAAAAATATTACTAACTTCAATTTTTTTTATAATAACAATTCTCACTAAAACTTTTGAATCTAACAACAATTAATAACCATCATTACCGATATATAACTTTTCTATTAAATTTTCATCGTACTAATAATATCCAATAAAGAAATAAACTATTGTATAAGAGATAGTAAAAAAAATTTCAGAAAAATTTACAACAAATTTAGTACATAATAGTACAATCCATTCATCAAATCTAAAATGCTACTTATCTTGAAATTTTCTTGTCGATAAGTCTAAAAAATACATCTCTTAAGACATGAATAGTTTAAAAAAATATGTTTTATTCACTTTATTCGATAATTATTTGTTGTTTTATATATTTTTTATTGTTTGACTGTGTTATCATAGTTACTTATTTAGTTTTTTTTTCCTCCTTTTAACTTATTATTATATATTTTTTTTATAAGAAACTAACTTACCCATGTAACCATAATTATCTACTCCCGCTTATTCAAAATAATTTTTGCTGTGTATGTGTGATTTGCTTAAAGCAAAATGGAAAAGGTGACCCCCTACGTAAGTTTTTTTTTTAATAATGATTGAATAATTCTAATAAATATTATTATAGTTATTTTTTTTCCATTAAACTTCGTAACAACATAAATTTTTTATTGATTAAATAAAATATAATTAAATATTATTTTGAGTTTTCGAAGTGACCATCGAAATACTTTTTGTAATTATATATACAAGGCACACAAAATAATATATATAAACATATTATATAATACATGGTGTAATATATATATATATATATATATATATATATATAATATTTATATTAAACATGTTATTTTATATATACTTATAAAATTTTGACATGTAAATTTAAAATATATATCAAAGATAAATAATTATTATTTAAATATTTTTAAGAAAATATTTGAATGATAACTAAATTTTTAAAAATCTTATATAATTATTTATAATTTTAAGAAAAGTAACTATATAAATAGAAACAATTTTATAAAAATTAGTTAAAATTGTATTTTTTATAATTTATAAAAATAAATAAATTTAATTATTTTTAAAAAATTAGTCGAGGGGTAAAAATGTCTAAACAAATATAGAGAACAAACCAGGTATCACCTTTATTAGTTGTTACAGATTATAGATAGATGATTTATTTTCGTTTTTAATAATCATAAATATTTATTTTTTTATTTGGTAACGAAAATTTCAAAATAAATAGCCCAATCTCTACTGCCGCAAAAGAAGTAAAATAAAACGGAAAAGATCCAATGAAGAAGCTCCGAATGTGATGTTTCTGAAATATAAAATTCAAAACCCTCAAACAATACACATGGTTGATTTATTGTAAGAGTTTCCTCAAAGTTACTAACACTAACCGTGGAGTGTTTTTTCTCAGCGTAAAGGTTCTGCAGCTGCGGCACTGTTTCTCCGAGCTTGGTAAAATCTCCTTAGCACCAATCGTCTTTAGTTTCCCGGATAATGTTCCCTTTATGAAATTTTGTTACACTCTTTGTGTTTTGTAGTACCCAATTGGAAATACCTATGTTTAAAATTTTCGTCTTTGGGTATTCATTTAGTAGTAAAAATAACTAATATGAACTTGTGGTTTCCATTCAAATTATCATCATTGATTAAATATCTTGCAAAAGGGTAAGGGAGGGGAAATTGTGGTTGTATGATTGCATGGAAAAACCTCTTTTAAATTAAGTTGGTTGTCTCTAAGGTGAGAGCATTCCTGCTAGTGAATTTTAGTGGTTCGAGTTACAATGAATTTTAAATTAAATTTAGGGTGGAAATATTCAACTTTTAAGATAAGCGCACTTTAGTTTAGAGGTTCCATTATATTGTAGAAGTTCACCCTCCCTCCCTTTCTGTTTAGTATTTGGTGTGCAACTTGTGCACAGCATTGGTTTGTGTTAGTTGTTTAGTTATGGTTAATTATTATTGAAATTTGTGACAGTGACTATAGTGAGGGTTAGTGTCTTGGATGATGCTCTCAAGAGCATGTACAATGCTGAGAAACGGGGGAAGCGCCAGGTCATGATTAGGCCATCCTCGAAAGTGATTATAAAATACCTTTTGGTGATGCAGAAGCATGGTATTTTTCAATCTTTTTTTCCGCATGAATGTGCCTCAACTTTTTTTTTTTTTTTGCCTCCTAGATATTTAATTATTGCATGATCTGGTATTTTCTGGTGGTTATAGGATACATAGGGGAGTTCGAATATGTTGATGATCACAGGGCTGGCAAAATTGTGGTAGATTGAACAAGTGCGGTGTTATTAGTCCCTGCTTTGATGTTGGTGTCAAAGAGATAGAAGGTTGGACTGCAAGGCTACTTCCCTCAAGACAGGTTAGCCAATAAGGCTTCTTTGCTTCATTTTCTTAACGTTTGAGTTATGTCTTCTGGTCCTCTGATCCTGCTATATAAAGACCTAGAATTAGTTAATAATTGCAATAATTATTTTTACTATACAAACACTCACTATTGAAAATGTTCAAGATGGTCAAGTTCATATTATTGTTCCATCCCATCTCTCTTTCATGGTCAAGTCCCCCCTATTTCCTTAGAGATCTTGTTCTCTAATTCAATTTTCTTTCAATATTTGCTTGTTTTATCATGGTTACGTGTGAAGATCAATAATCGGTTCTTTTTATGCTGTTTTTGGTACCTGTATTTTATGTCAGGTTTAGTAGGCTGTTGAAAACTGGGTTGGCTTTTTTGAAGGGTTGATTTATTTCATTACATAGATGTGGAATTGAACTTGCTGAAGTTGCTATCATAGAACAAACCATTAAACTTTTATGTTGTCCGTTACTCTGCTGTATTTTGACCACCTCTGCTGGTATCATGGATCATGAAGAGGCTAGAAGAAAGAATGTCGGTGGTAAAGTGTTGGGTTTCTTCTACTAGGCGAGTTTTTGTGAGGATAGCACCAGATTTCAGATTTTTGGAGACAAACTGTTGTAACGAAAGATGTGCTAAATTTCTAGCGATATCAATGACAGAAAAAGATGTTTTATGCTTCTTTTGTCGTTATCAAATCCTGCTTACTTCCATGGATGAGAATAGGCTAGGTTGTGTTTTATGTTCATTTTGTTGTTATCAAATTCTACTTACATACATGGATGGGAATAGGCTAGGCATGGGACTGGCAAGGCAGCAGGTGAGTATGACCTGACCTCTTTAATCCGATCCTAACCTTTTTAAGGAAAATGATTGGTTTTTACTTATTTATTTAAATAGGTTAGGTTTAAAATTATAAAAAAAAAACCTATTAAACATAACATACTGTTTATCTTTTATTATATAATTTAAAATTTAATATAATATATTTATATATTTAATACTTTAATATTTTTGTATTAAAATAAAATAATTTTTTATTCTTAAAATCAAATTATTATTATTAGTCTATTTAAAAATAATTCCATTGATCTATTTAAAAATAAAATATATTTATTGATCTATTTAACTTATTGATTTATTTAAAAAAAATTAATTTTATTGATTTATTTAAATATCTTAATATAAAATAAATTTTTAAATAAATTAATAAATCAGATCAAATTTTTAAAAATGTTAAACCAGACTTTAAAGAAAAACCTTTCATAGATGATAAAAAAGACTTAAATTTTAATTTTATAAAAATGTCATATTTATTTATTTAAAAATTAGTCTAACCTATTCTCATTTCTATTAATAACATAAACTTTTGAAAGTGATTGAAAATTTATCCATTTAAGAACTAAATTGCATATTTATGTTTTTATTTTTATTTAAATTAAATTGAAATTTGTATCATCATTTTCGGCATTAATTGATGTTTTATGCTCTTTCATAAGATGATTGTGATCATGTTTCAGAACACTACTCCCCTTAACTACTTAACTGTATTTGAAGAATGTTTCCAAATTTGATTTTGAACAGGAATAGCAGTGAGCAAGATTTCGAAGGCACTATAATACTTGTGCACATACATGCATTTTAAAACAAATATGTTTTTGATCTCCTACTCGTATTTATTGTTTACTTAAGTAATAACTTCAATACATGTATTCATATCTGTTGGATACTTAAGGTATTTACATTCGCCGCATTACATGTTAATTAATTATAAAAAATAATGAATAAATACTAAAAATATAACTGTTATTTAATTAAATATTATTTAAATGTGTCTTATAGAATATAAAATATTACAAATAAAAAAGGAGGGCAAGAAAATGGGGAGGAGACAACTAGTAGTGCAACCTTGCAGCGATGATCGCGGTAGTTGGTGAAACTCATTGTATTGATTTAGTTACAATTCATTAATTCAGAACTTATTTATATGCACATGGGGTAAATGTGTAAATGAGTGCGTGGGTCTGTATGGAGTATTGAGATACTCATCCTCTACTACGAATAATTTTTGTGTATGTCTATTAGTTCTATTGTTTATAAAAAATGAATTTTATTTCGTGAGTCCTTATAAAATTCTTATGCTTCAATCTCTCTACCTCAATCTATTTTTAGGAGAAAGCGTAATAGTAAAAATATTAGTATTTTTCTTTTTTCAGTTTATACCTGGACTTTTACCGATTTATGAATTGGTTTAGGCAAGCTTTTTTCAAGTCACAAATTATTTCATTATTTTATTATTTTTTATAAATGTGTTTTACTTTTAACATATTTTTTTTATTAAAGAGTAATTGTCTATTTACTAATAGAATAAATAATTGTTATATTTTCATTTATATGGTATGATAAATTTCATTAATTTTACAATAATTATTTTAAAATTCATATAAATAATAATTTTTAATAATATTGTAAAATGTTTTATCGTATATAAAAATTAAACTCTAACAAAAAAATTATAGATAATAATGTCACACTGTTAGCAAGAATTTAACTTTTTTTTATGATGCATATAATTACAAAAGAATATATCAATCAGTCTATGAGATATTTAATCTCCTCGATAAATTTGTCAACATTTAAAGGTGAATTATCCCTCTTAACAAGGTTTTATTATACTATCAATTAAGATTTGAATATTTAATTACATGCTTAACATGTTAGTTACAACAATGCATGGGTCGACCGTTTATGGCTAGGACTACTGAGGTATCTAATCCCATTAGGTTCTTAACTTTTGTCTTTTGTCTCTTATTGTCAATGTCGATCCAGCAAAGTGTTTTTGTCGTTAGTGTTCTTTTCTTTTGGCCTTTGTCCCTATCGAAAATTCCCTTTGTCCCTATCGTACTCCAGTTTGGTAGTTTCCATCGCCTATCTAAGGTTGAGCCTTGGGATTTGACGATGAACTTAAAAAGCCACCTACAGATGCTTTACGTCCAATCATTCCAGATAAAGCTTGCATCCCCTATCTTACCGCGACTGCTGAGTTAGCCGATGCTTATTCCTCAGAGTACTGTCATTGCTTCTTCTACAGGAAAAGAAGTTCATGTCCATTGCGGAAAATTCCCAACTACTGCCTCTGGGGAGTTTGGGCCCAGTTTGAGTCCCAGTGTCACTAATCATTCTCTCGGACCAAGTTTAACCATTTATGTATATAAAATTCATGGGACATGAAGGAATAGTTTTGTCCCTCTCTCATGAGAAATTTTAAAAGAAAAAGGATTACATAGAGTATTTACATGTGTCTTCACTTTTGAAAGCACTTGCTATATTTAGTAGGAGAAAGAAAAAGAAAAATATGCAAATAAAGAAAAAAGTAAAAAATAGAGTTAAAAAACATTTAATTTAGAAAAAATAAAGAATTAAAAAAATAATCAATTACATTTACATTTCAATTAATTATAGCAGGTTGAGAATCAATTTTTATTTTAAAAAATTATATATTTTGCTACAGTTTTAAACAGTTACAAGTGCAAAAACACCGTTACTAAATGCACTCATTTTCTTCTATATTAAATTAGAAACAATTTTTGTCTCTTATCTCTTCCTAGCTTTCTCATTTCATTTATGGCTAACAAACATAAAGGTAAAGTTAAAAGATTAAATTTCATAAAAAATGTCATTGTAAAATGAAAAACTAGTACGATGTGAAACAATTTTTTTCTAATAAATTTAACGGAATTTTTTACCAGTCGAAATAAAATTCTAATTATGATTAAAGAACAATTTTTCTGACACTATATTTTTAATGTCACTGCCATCATTTTTAACTTAATAGTTATTTTTTGTTTTTTTTTTAAGTTTTATATTCCACGAGATTAGGAATACGTACAATTAAAATAATATTAAAAATATAAAATCGTGAATATAATTTATTAAATAAATAATAAAACATTCAATTTAAAATTTAATTAACAATAAAAAATATTTTAATATATATTAATATTTACCGTGATATTTTGAATCCAAAATTTTTTGGCGCCGTCCTTTTCCAAATTTTGACTGGTCCAAAAAAACAAAAACAAAGAGTGTGGTGCGGTGAATACAAAGAGTCCTTTATAACTGAGCAGTTGCGTTATGCATGTGTCGTTTACATTCTTGGAACGTAAACGGCATTGTTTTTAAGGGAGAAGGGAGAGCCAGGTATAATTTTAATAGCATGTTGAAAACGAAGAGTTAGCTTCCTAGGGAGGGAGACCTGAAGCGAACTTCTACTTGCGTAACAATCACGCACCAAGGTATCTCCTCGAGCTCTTTTTTTTCTTTCTTATAAAATAACTATTTTCCATTTTTTATTCTTCCTGTTCATATCCCTGTCTAATCATATTTTAAATTCTTCAAGATAAATTTGAGGTGAACATAGTTTCACAGTATTGAAGCGCTAATTGTTTATCAACTTTCGAATCATTGGTATGTAGTAAGATAAACATTACCCTTTTTTGTTGGAAATGTTGGGGTTTTATATCCACTAGGGTTTTGCTTGATAAAATCCTATTGTGAAATTTTACTCTGTTCAATGGGGGCAGGATTTAAAGTTGAGATCTTTAGTGTGAATCTTTCAAAGGCATGTTAAAATAACAACTATTATGATTTTAAGAAAGTGTTCACGTGTTTAGTTCCACACTGAACTGATTGAGTTGAAGTAACTTTGGGTAACTTTTATTTTAGGATAAAAAGTTTATATTGAGTTTTATTACTAACTTGCTATGTTACTTCAAAATTAATTTTAACCAAAATTAATTTTGTAAAAGTCAATTTTGCAAACACTGTCCTAATACACACTTGGCCATCTCTGGTTATATGAGAATCATGGATATTCCAAGGAATAGTGAAAATAATTTGATTTCGATTTTGATAATCTGATTTAGTCCTGTCCTATTTTTGGTCAAACAGAAAAAAGAAAAAGAAGAAAATATTGGAATTTGTGGCATTTGTATTCTCATGATGATGCATTTGTAAATTAGGAAAACATAAAACCATGGAAGAAGGTTTGTCAACTTGCGAGGCCAAATTTCAGAAGTTGAATGATGATAGCCACGAGGATAGGATAGGCAATTTACCTGATGAAATCGTTCAACACATTTTAAGTTTACTTCCAACAAAATATGCTGTTAGAACAAGTGTTTTGTCTAGAAGGTGGCATTCACAGTGGATGTTTGTCACCAATCTTGACTTCTCAGAATTTGCACCAAATATGAACCAGAAGAGGTCACTCTTCATGGATTTTGTGGATAGAGTTATTGCTATCCGCAAACCATTGGATCTCAATATTTTTGCATTGGCTTGCAAAGTATTTACCGATGCTTCTCGCACCAATTCATGGGTATGTGCTGCAGTAAAGCACAATGTTCAGCACTTGCTTCTTGTACTGCATCAGATTCATCTAGAGCCTCTTGAATTGCCTCATTGCTTATTTACATGCAATACGCTCAAGAAGGCTGTTATAATGGCAGACATTTTGCTCAAGCTTCCATCTTCCATTCACTTTTCGAATTTGAAGTTGTTGACTCTTCAGTATGTTGTTTTTCCCGGCAATGAGTCCACTCAACGATTATTTTCTGGCTTGCCTGTCCTGGAGGAGCTAACTTTGGATAGATGCTGCTGGTGGTATGTTGAAGCTGTTACCATAGCTCTTCCCATGCTTAAGAAATTGGATATAACAGAAAATGTAGCAGACTGTGATAATTGTCGGTTCTTCATTATTGCAGAGAACCTCAAATCCTTTTATTACATTGGTACACTCAGAAATGATTATTGCATCTATGATTCTGTATCCCTTGGTGGTGGATTAATGGGCTTGTGTGGCACAAATGACATTGGAGAGAGTAGCAGACAAAGAGAAGTTGCTTATAGAGCTGATAGACTTCTTAGAGGGATCTCTTGCGTGAAAGAACTAATGCTAACTCCTTATGCTTTTGAGGTATGTGGTTTGTTATTAGGTGGAAATTGGTGCTACTTTCATTTAAAATGTTGATTAGTTCTGTTTGTGTCTCTGATGGAATGTTGCTATTTTGTTAGGTTCTCACATATTCTAAAGAATTATATGCCTGCATGCCTGTATTATACAAACTGACATATCTTGGATTTCTTTCGCTGGGAACGGCGATCAATTTTGGTTGTGGGACACTGGCCAAGTTCCTCCAGAAATTACCGTGTCTTGAATTACTCGTTTTCCAATCGGTAACTTTCCTGTAGCCTCCAGTGTTTGTGGTTTATTTTAAATCTATTTATGATATTAAATATAATTGGTCAATTGATTCTGAATTGTAGGGCATTTGTTTGTCTGGGAATCACGAAGAGGGAAGTTGGATACTGGATCCTGTACCTTGCTGTTTCTCAAGTCATCTCAAGTTCATTAGGGTAAGTCAATTCTGTGGAACAGATGGGGAACTGCAAGTAGTGAAGAGTTTGCTTAAACATGCTGAAATTTTACTGCAAATGGATATAGTATGTCATCATGAGAAATTTTCTGGCGGTTTGGAAAGGGAAAGGGATGTTCTTAAACAATTACAAATGCTTTCTAGAGCCTCCACTTACTGCACAATTACTTTTTCTTGAACCATTGTATGGACCTTGTAGGAAATGAGTTTTACGGCAGAACAGATCTACTCTGCCGATTATGTTTTTTGTGGATTTAGACTTTATTTACTGATAGGAGATGGAAGGTATAGAAAGTTAGAGGAATGGAGTTCACAAAAAAAAAGGTATAGAAAGTTGGAAGTTGCTACACATAATAGATATTTTGACGAGACGAATGATAGATTCATTACTTTGTAGTATGTCGCCAAAAGTTTCTTCAAGTGTTTACTTCTATAGTAATTTTGGATCAATTATATCTATCAATTCAGCCTTGGATATTATAGTGTAAAAATTGCTGCAAATTTTTATATATGAAAATTTTTTTGTTCCTTGATAGGGATCTATCTGTTCAGCCTTCGTAACATTAGTTTCATTTGAACATAAAAAAAATTAACACGTGAGATTGTGCACAATTATTTTTCTTTTGTTTTTTTTTCTTTTTTCTTTTTTTTTTCTTTTTATCTTTTTTGTGTAAAAAATATATCTCAAAATTACATAGTCTATTTGTGTTCAACATTTTCTTACGTAGCGTGGCACTGCTCTTTTTAAAAATATTTCACAAGAAAGCACAATAATTTTTCATGTAAAACATTGTTTTGAATCCCTATTATTATATGATAAAGTTTCCAATATACTATGTTATAATTATAATACAGTACATTTATAATCGGTGATTTTTTTTGTCTTGTTAATATTGCAGAGTTTAATTTTTACGTGAGATTAATCAATTAAAAATTATTGTTTTAACATTTAAAATAATTATTATAAAAATTATCAAATTTAATCTACATGATAGTTTGTAATTTGTAATTAGATGATTACATATTCAATGTATAGACTATTTATTTAATTTTTGGAGAGACCAAAATAATTAAGTGTATGATGTATAAATTAATTGCAATAGTTTTGATAATATAATTTCTTATGGATAATTTTAAATTTTTAATGACATTATTCAAATATTAAAATTTTAATTAATTGTATTTTATGATATTAAAATATTTTTCTACTTTATTAACAACATTTTCTCACCTTTTTTTTTATATTTTCCTCAACTACTGAATAAGAAAAATTATAAAATTTATCTATATATTTTTTTAAAATTACAGGAAACATTAATTTTTTTTATACAAAACACAATTTGTGCGAGAATATGCAAAAAAGAAATAAATTTTTCAATAAATTTAAGAAAATAACCATATTTTGTCAAATTATAGCAAAATTTTTGCAAAAAAAAAATGTAGAAAATTTTAAAAAATAAAAAGTTATATTGTATAATTTTTTTATAATTAATTAGTTAATGTATAAACGTGTTATTAAATCAATTATAAATATTTTAAGTGTATTATTGAAATAAAAGCTTCTATAAAAATAATAGTAATGAAGAGAATGATTACTTTCTTTATTCTTTTTTAATGACTAAAAAATTAAAAATTTAAATTTTATTATACTTTTAATGACTTACAATTATTAAGAATTGAAGAATAAATAACTTTATTTGCAAAAATAAAATATCTTCTTTTAATTACTTAAAATATTAATAATTAAATAATAAATAATTTTAAAAAATATTTGAATATTATACAAAATTTTGTTAATATTAACTAAAAATATAAAGAATTTTTAATAATTATATAGGATACGACGCCTCCCATGTTTAAGCTCTGCCCATATATGTGTAGGTAGAGAAAGATGTATATATTATAATTATAATGTTCTTCACTTTAAACAAATCATTTTTTAATTTATGTAAAAATAGAAGAAAAAAAAAGCAATAAAATATAATATGGAGTATTAAAAAGGGCTATCTAGAAGGATGTAAACAATGGGTAAAATAATAAAATTCTAGGGTTAAAATGAGTGAGAAGGATGTAAAAAAAATTGATATAAATAACACGTATTTTTTATGAGGGGCAATTTTTTACGTTTTACGTCTAAGTTGGAACATCTCCGTATTAGATAATCCACACACTCAGTTATTACCAAAAAGAAAAAAAAATGGGTATGAATTTTGGCCTAATAACTATTGCCATTATTTAGTTAGTTTAGATATTAAGTTATAAATACGGGCGTGAAAGACGTAAAAAATGGTTGTGAATTTATTACTAATAACTATTGCTATTAGTAAGTTAGAAGATGACTATGATTCATTACTTGTAATGTTATTATGTTTCTTATGTATATTGAATATAGTACAGTTGAGAAGATGAACCGCCATCATATCCAGTCCAACTTATTCGGTGCACCAAATTGGGTAGAGGCAGACATTTTTACGCATATAACATTTTCTTACTCAGAGACATTCATCGCCATCTCATGTGATAAGTCCTATTAATTCCACAATTTAGAAAATATAAAATTACTGTGATTTACGTGGCATAAGAAAATTTCCTCCAGTTAAAGGAAATACCATCTATGACAAATATGGCATGTAGCCATGCATATGAAAAAAGGACATACACAAATGAATCTGACACTGAAACACGAGCAACCATTTTCCTTACCGTTGCGATGTCTTCCTCAGAGTTAGTATGCTGTCCATAGCGTCTAACTTATGCTTGAAGAAACAGTAAAGTAGCATGCACAAGAAAACTTACTTTTGCACCCCCACATATAGGACCCAAAAGTGGCAACTCTTTTTGCTATAGGAGTCTTCATCTCCCTCTATACTATACTCTTCCTTCTTGTATCAATTGCGAAGGATGGTGATGACCAAGTTCTCTCTCTTCTTCTGGCTTCTCCTTTCTTCCCTTGTGATTCTCTTAATAAACTATCCAGTTAAATGTGACAATGGTAAGTTCTTGCTCTCTTGAATCAGTTTTTGTATGAACACTTGTCATGGTGGATTTCAATAATACACTAACTACACTTGGTCATTTGTCTTTCCTGTGTTCCTCCATAGCCAAAGCGAGCTAGATCTTCTTAGGAGATGAGATAGATTGTTCTAGGATTTCTAAGTCTAAAGGGGTGAGTGCAGATTGTTTGTTGTGGATCTTAGTGATTTGGTATGTGTGCTTACGGGTCAGAACTTTCTCAACGTGAAAGACACAAATTCTTGCTTCTTAATTTCATGCTTTGGAAAGTGTGAACTCCCGTTTGCATCACTGATCACTGCATACGGGTTTCCAAACACACCCTTGATCATTTGTGTCAAGTGCTTAACTAGATTTTATCCTGTGTCACGTATTTTGGAGCTAACATTTGATAAATATGTCCAAACGGAATAAAATATAACATATGCAATTTGTTTTGTATGCACCACAAACAATTATATCATGCTTGTCCGAGTAAAAGTAAAAGGGACATGGTGATACACTCTTCACGAAATTTTCATTACTTTATAGGGCATCTAAGAGACGTTTGTTTTAAAATTACATAAATTTAATTTCAATAGAATTAATTTTAAATCTCTCATGTCAATTTTTTCTGGCACACATGCACATTCACTAGCATATGCACTCACCTTAACATTCTCCTGCAGATGAGGAAGACAATCTTTATGAGGGTATCAACAAGTATCGAGCATCATTGAACTTGAAAGCTCTAACAAGGAATGATAATGCAGATTGCCTTGCTGATAAAATAGCTGACCAATTCAAGAAACAACCCTGCACAAATACCACAGGTGCTAACACCGTACCTGGCACTGAGCCTCAGTTTTCCAACTATCCAGACCTTTTAACTAAGTGCCACTTGGCTATTTCCAACACAAGGGATGGAAATGTAATGCCTGCTTGTGTTCCTGGCCTTGTTCCAAGCCTTGTCCTCACTAATTTCACGAAATCTCTCTACTCAGATAGCCTCAATGACACACAGTTTACAGGAATTGGTATTGGTTCAGAAGATAACTGGATTGTTGTGGTCTTGACCACTAACACTCCTGCAGGAAGCTTTGCTCCCTATAGTTCTAATGGTGCCAATTTGATTTCCAAATCTGGATTGTTTTACTGCTCAATGCTCTTATTAGTTGGTAACATTTTCGCGTTGTGAAACCAAGACTATGGCTGTAGGCACTTGACAATGATTACAGTTGCAATTTTGTTACCAGTCAAAGGTGTTACTTGTGTCAGGGTGTGCTTAATGAAGACAACTGCTTTGCTAGTGCAAAACTGAGAGATCCTTGTGTATCTGTTGATTCAGTATTGTAATTCTATAGAGTGCTAGAGACAAATAGGAGAAAGAAAGCATTGTTCCCAAAGGATTGTTATCTTATTGTTGTCATTATTATCAATAATATCATTTTTGAGCTTGGAAGTTTGGCATTTGCCAAATGATACAAATCACAAATCCAGTTGGAGGTTCATAACATGGTGCTAACAGAAAACGGGCTAATGCATTAACAAGTCTTCTTCAAGGCTAAGATCTTACCAGAGAAAAGAGATGAGATGGACGCCATTGATCTGAATTTTCATTTTTGGCATTCCTTCTCTTGAGAAACACAATCTAAACCACCAGCAACACTCATTGTATCTGCCGTTACTTTCCTCCATAGCAGAAACGTCAATTTTAGCATATTCTTGAGTGAATTTTTTAAGAATATATTCATCACACATTCAAACTGCCTTCAATTTGGGGGGATTCACAGACAGGTATCTTCCAATTGCGAGCATTAGAATCCATGTGGACTTTGCGATCTTCTCCTTTACCATCAGAAGTAATGCAGAGCTGAGAACAGTTTTTAATATCTGTGCTTGCAATCCTTTGAAAAATCCCAATATACCTTCTCTTCTCCAAATAGTATAGAGTGCTCCAGAGATTGTCCTCTGTGCCTTTCTCTCAGATACCACGCTCTTATCATCATCTGATTCAGCAGCCTGAATCATGACCTTACACCTATCCGCAATTCAAAACAACTTTCATCAGCAAGCCCACAACATAGCATAAACAAAGAAAATGCCATTGTATCACAATAGTTATTTTTCTCAACATACTGATAGAAACTGATTTAGATAAAGCACACCAAGTACTTCTATTGATGAACAGAAAGAATGCACAAATTTCTTGGATATTCAAGAGATTCAAAACTTTCCCTAGCCACAATACTAACTCACCAATTGGGTAACTCCTCTCAACCCCTCTTCCTACTAATAGGAAACCGCAACATGCTTTATTTCTTCAACCAATTAACACAATTAACTAAATAATGTAACTAACTAACTAACTAATGGTTATCTATCAGATACATCTCCAGAAACCATAGATCTGCAAAAAAGAGTTTTTTTTTCCCTTCTTTTGCATAATATTCACCAGAATCAGTAATGCAAGTAAAAAATTCTGAGGAAGATAATTTAAATTGATCATCCACCTGATAGCTGGGTATGTCAAGCAGGTAGCTGCACATTTTGAAACTGCACCGAGAATGAAAGCAGAAAATGCAGAAAGTGCTTCCTGGGATGACTTTGTACCTGTTCTCTTGCTTATCTTGCCCTTCAATATTCTCTGTTTCAGCTGATCGTATGCAGTATACTGTTGGGGGAAAAAAATCCTTGTCTGAGTTTGGTAGTGTTCTACTGAAACCTAATCTGGAAAACGGTTCCTCTCTAGGTTTCATTTGTATAAATATATCCTAAAAGTGATACCTGAATAGATGGATTTGTTGTTAAAAGAATGGAAATGCCAAGTCCGTCGTATGCTTCACTCCATGTACCCTCTGAAAGGGTCTTCCAGAGTCCCTTGGATTTTCCAAATTCACTTGTCTGCATCCTTGAAGATGCTGTATCTAAGGGCTGTAAAATACAAGCACAAATTACTGAAGATTGTGTGCCTAACAACAAGGACATCTTGAGTTTGGACAGTACATTCAATTAGTTAGGGACCAATTTGTTTCTTTTGCAAATATTATTAAAGAACAATTTACATGAGTGAACATAAAGTATTACTTGATCATATTCTTTTCTCTTTTTTTTTCAACAGAATAAGTTCTTGCTACAACTTGAACCAGGAAACTCTACCTTAATCCTCCCACAACCAACACAACTGCTAGGCTCAAGTGACTCTTAGTTGATCACATACTAGAAATGCCAAATATTAAACTTAGCCAATGTTGTCACGCCCACAGGATGGAAATCACCCTCAGACAGACTTAATTTCATGCTAATTTATGGAAGCTCTGTCAGTTGGCAAATTACAAAGAATCACAACTTTTAAGTAACTAACAATAATTTTTCTCAAAACCCAGTTACAATTATGACTTGCCTGTGTTATTACTATTGTACAGACCCCAGCAGCAGTGGCAACAATCAAATTTGCTGCTGTTCCAATGGTCTTGCTTCCAGTTTTTTTCAAATACAGCTTCCTAAAGTAGCTGTATCCGTAGAAATAAATGAACGATGAAACAAAGGACTGACGTTTTTTTGTCCCAAGGCCTTGGTACAATGAAAGCACCTGACGAGTAGAAATTGCTTCCCATAACACATCAGAAATTGTCCTACACGAGACAGAGCAACAAAATCAAATAAGTACAACTCAATATAAACTTCCTACTTCCTAGTTTATCTTGCCACCATAGAAAACGTCAAGATAAAAGCAACCGAACACCTGCAATTTTGGCAATTGGAAAGCTCATCTCATCATTTGGCTTTCTCTAATGAACCAGGTTTTCTAGTGTTGTGAAGAAATGACCAACTTGACATGGCATACCCAATTTCCATCTTTGTTTTCTTCATTTTCACCAAAGAAAAGGGACTCTATAATCCAAAGTCCAAACACACTTAAATCTAATTTATTTAATTTTGGGTTATGATCACGGATAACAAACACCCTAGTAAATAGGGTCACCTGCTGTCTTACAATAATATATGATAAGCTAGCTTGTATGGAAAATGGACAAAAATATCAGATAATGCTACCCTAATTATCATTTGCACATGACAACCCAACCCGTGAACAATGAACTACAACAAGTATATATATATATGTGTGTTAGAATTGAATTAAGTAGGAGCCAAAAAGGTTTAAATGAGTGAATAATTGAACCTATATTTTCTCTGATGGTGAGCTTGAACTTCAGCTTGATACTTGGTCTTGCAAGTATCAAGAGGGTACAAGACAGTGGTACTAACAAGTGATCCAATGGCACCAGAAGTAGCTTCTGACAATGATTCCAGATCAAGTTGCATCTTCTGTTCTCAGCAAAGGAATGAACCAAGAGAAGGTGAATAGAGTAATAAGACACAAACTTTAGGCTTGTTGGACCAAAGGGTAGTGGGATTTGAAGGATTTAAAACAAAAGCCGCTGTCTTCAACCTTCACACTTCACTTGGGAATCCAAACGTATGGGGATTTCTCGTTGCTTTGCTTCCGTCACTTTATAGAATGAGTAAAAATAATTTTCATTTACCAGATATTTTGATAGCTTATTTATTCAATTTTCATCTTTCACTTTCGCTCTAATTTTCGTTTTCATCACGCTGTTACATTTATTAGTTTCTTCTCTTATATCTATCTCTTCCTTCTATCCATATATGATAAATCAACAACAACAAAATTGGTTTAATTTTCTTTTTTTTGAAAATAAATCTCATTTTCAAATTTTTTTAGATCTAAAAAATATGTTTAGCGTCACTTGTTATTTTCTATTTTCACAACGAAGATCTTAAAAAAAATTGAAAAAAAAAAAACGAAGATCTTTGAAGAAGAACAAAAATTAAATGTAACTATAATTAATTCATTATAGTACATGTCACCGCTTTTATATTTTGTAGTTGTCATTTTATTTAAAAATGTTAAAAATAATAATATTTTATTTTCTGTTTCCAGCTTTTTTTTCTTTAAATATTTCTTGAGAAAATATTTTTTTAAATTAAAACAAACACATTTTCACCATAATTTTTTTTCACTGAAAAAAAAAATAAAAAAAACGGGCATACCAAACAACTTCTAAAGTGTCCGTTGCTGATTTTCGTCTTTCATCAAATAACAACGTGATGATATAAATGAAAATACCATACCTACCCTTAGTGGTGTAGTTTTACGGATAATTTACCTGAAGTTCTAGTATTAGTTTTTTTAATCATAGATGGCTTGATTATTTAAATTTTAAATATATTTTTAATCTTTATAAAATAAATAAATTTAAATTTTAGTTTATATATATATATATATATATATATATATATATATATATATATATATATATATATATATATATATAAACTCTTGTACTTATATATTTAATTAGTGAATTATCAATTTAATTTTTAAAATTAAAATAATCAATTAAATTGGTCTCTAAAATTAATAAATTTTTAAATTGATTCTTAAAATTATATTATCAATTATTTTAGTCTCTTGTAATAAATGGTGAAATTGATTCTTTAAATAAATAAAATGATAAAATAGTCTTCAAAATTATAAATTATCAATCAAATTGATCCTAAATATTAAAAAAATTTCAATACACTTTTTTACAATTTTACTCTGAACTTATATAATTTCACAAATTATGTTATCCACTTTCAAAATTTTACAGATTTTAACCATAAATACAAATTTAAAAATATTGGAATTGAGAATTGAAACATCATCTCAATCATTCTCCATAACCATAAAAACTATTAAATCATTTGAATTGTTTAGTTTAAATATATAAACATGTTAATGGTAATTTTGCTTTTTTTTTTTTAGTGTATGAATTTATTATATGAAAAATATTTAAACTATATAAAATTAATTATTAGTTAAAATTTACAGTATCTTATAAATTTATTTGATAATTTTTTATTTCTAAATAACTACCCTTCAAATAAACGAGTGTGTAAATAATTTTGTATAAATGAATAAATGAATTTGTATAATTTATAAAATTGTATAATTAAAATAAAAATATTAATAAAAAATTATTATCTCAATCTTTAATATTTTTTTATGCAAATATAAACATATACTTAGGAGATTAACCATGCAAATAATAAAATATGCTAAATGGTTTAGTCACTTTAGTAATTTTGAAGGAGGAAGAGACTCAAGGTTAAGGTATTAATTTTGACACTTTTACCATTTTTTAATTGCTTAATTATATTTATGGAGACAAAATACATGAAAATTTAAAAATAAAACCCAGAATTTATAAAATTATATATGCTTAGAATCAAAATATATGAAAAATAATCAATAGAAAAATTTGCGAATTTAAAATTTATGAGATCAAAATTATAATTAAGTATTCTTAATTTTAGAGACCAAGTTATTTGACTATTATAATTTTAATTATTAAATTGATTTCAAGATCAAATTGATCTTCTATTTTTAAAACTAAATTGATTGATAATGTACCTATTCAAATATTATTTTGCTGTTTTATTAATTTTAAGAAATAATCTGCCTTTTTATTATAATTTCAAATATTTACTCTATATTTAATAAAATATTAAATAATTATTTCAAATAACACTTACTAGTCACTAGTATATATAATATTCATGTCAATTTGTGACTTTTTTTAAACTTTTTTTAAGTATTTAAAATGATATATATATCTTAAAATGAATATTAGAGAAAAAAAATTGAATTTTAAAATGATAAAATAAAAAAATATTTTTTTAGCTAAACCAAAATTAAAACTCACTCCTTAAAAATATATTTAAATAATTATTCAACAACTTCTTACCGAAGATTATGTCTATATACATGCATTACTCACAAAATAGTATTACACTACATGCAACAATAGCTCCTGCTAAAAGAGTTTTTTTTTTTTTTTAAATTGAAATTATTTAAGTTCTACAATGTTACATGTTAAATTGATTAGCCACTAAAATTGAAATGTTAGAATTATTTATTATAAAACATTGATAATTTGTTTTTTTACTCACCAAGCTAAAAAATTGATAAAAAAGTTGATAATTAATATTATATTAAATCTTTCAATTTTTTTGTTTTTACTTTAAATCTCAAAATTTCTAAACCCAACCTTACCTAAATCCAAATACACACTAAATATATATCTGGTTTAATATTTTCACGTCCAATAAGAGAAAAACACAAAATCTATAGAGAATAGTTTTCAATTTAACATGTATCAAATATTTTGAGAAGTATAACCAAACATTCACAAAATTGCCTTTCCACTCTTATTTTTTACTTTTCATTGTTTAACATGTCCTAGATTCTATGTGACAGTGAAGTGTGTTCTCAAAAACACGATGCTCATCCCCATCCACATTTACAAATTAAAATCGACCACCTAAACTATTTTAAATGTTATAATGTTTATATTAAAAAAATCATCACACTTTTTATAATGCTTATCTTTAAAAAAATCATTATATTTGATTTCTCTTTTCCATTTCCTATTTTTTTCTTTCCAACCTCTTTTATTTTCAAAGTGTACAAACAAATTTTGTATACTATAAACTTGGTATACAGGTTAAGGGACAAAAAAAAAATTGTAAAAAAAATAAATTTCACTACGTTGGTAAAACAAGCACTTGTTACATCAATTTATATTTAAAATTTGAACTTGTCATGCTATACTCGTGACACAGGCTAGAAAAATGGAACTATAAAATAATGGAGCACTAAGCATCGAAATTACGGACAAACCTATTTATGTCATGGATGGGTGGGGCCATTCAAAAGTCAAAAGAAGATAACCGTTACGATACAGTGCCAGCAGCGAGCGAGAGAGCATTATTTTGAAAATCTCATCATCTGCTGCTTCCTTGAAATTTTGCATTCCTCACTTACACGAACAACATCACTCTCACCAAACCCTAGCCACAACCATGCAAGACTTTTTCGGCTCCCTTCGCCGCTCCTTGGTTTTCCGACACGGTGGTGACGACGCACCTTTTGCCGGAATCGCCGACAAGATCGGCTCCGCCATTCGCAAATCGCGAATTGCACCTAAACCTCTTCCTCCTCCGATACGGTGGCGCAAGGGCGAGTTGATCGGTTCCGGCGCCTTCGGTCGCGTCTACATGGGAATGAACCTCGACACCGGGGAGCTTATTGCCATCAAGCAGGTCTATATTATTTCTATTTCTATATCATCACTTTTTTTTGGCTTCAATTCTCTTTGATTACGTTCTAATTGTTTGTTTTCTGCCTTTGTTTTAGGTTTTAATCGCGCCTGGTAGCGCTTTCAAGGAGAATACACAGGTAAAAATGTGGTTTCACTTTTACGTGATTTTAGTAGTGGTATTGTGCTATCGGCTTACGTTGTTGAGCTTCGTGGAAGTGTTTTTAGTGGTCTTTGTGTGGAATGAGTGATAATGTATCACTTCACAGTTCACATCCTGTGTGTAAAGCAATACTGCTCTTGTTTTGTGTAAGCTGGTTGATGTTCAGCGTGATGATTGATGATGTGGAATTCGTTGAGTCAGGCTAATATTCGGGAGCTCGAAGAAGAAGTCAAGCTTCTCAAGAATCTCAAGCATCCAAATATTGTTGTGAGTGTGGTCTTTTTATGCGACTCAGAGTATTTTGATTGCTTCGTGTTTAATAATGCAGTAACTCCTTTTTGTTTGTTATTTATTTTCATAGAGATACTTGGGAACTGCTAGAGAGGAGGATTCCTTAAATATTCTGCTGGAGTTTGTACCTGGTGGATCTATCTCATCGCTCTTGGGGAAATTCGGATCCTTCCCCGAGTCTGTAAGTGGTTATTATTTTTGTGAAACATGTAGAGACTCTAAGGCGTTGTGATTCTTTTGTTGTTCAATGTTCTATTTTTTTTTTAACAGGTTATAAAAATGTATACAAAACAGCTTTTATTGGGCCTTGAATACCTTCACAATAACGGGATCATTCACAGGGATATTAAGGTACTGTGCTTTTACTTTAACTATTAAAAGATTATCTGCCTTGGTGCCCATCTATCATGTGCATTGTTGGATATAGGGTGCCAACATTCTAGTTGATAACAAAGGGTGCATAAAACTCGCTGACTTTGGTGCATCCAAGAAAGTTGTTGAACTGGTATGACATTGCTAATGTTATTAGTACGTTATGATCTTACAAGCTTCTTGTGTAACTTGTTTTGGTCCATGATGTCTGGATTTTGTTGATTGACATAGGCTACTATCAATGGTGCAAAGTCAATGAAGGGTACAGCACATTGGATGTCTCCTGAAGTTATATTACAGACAGGACATACAATGTAAGTGTGCAACTAACAATAATAAAAATCGATCATAATAGCACAATCAAGTATTTTTGTTGTCATAATAAATATTTTTGTATGACATGGAGAGAAAGGAAAGATTTATCTGTTGTGATATGGTTGTTATAGGGAAATTCTCAGATTGTATTCATATTTATATTGAGGTCTGCACTGTTATGTCATTGCAATTACAAACTTTAATTCATTCATCAGGAAACTAGAAATGGAAAGACTTTTGAGTGGTTGATCAAGAGGGTATATTTCATGAACATTTTCTTTTTGTGATATTCTTTCTTTTGCTCCCCAATTTGTTTCCTTTTAATACAAGGACTGGCAACTTTTGTATTTTGGTCGATCAAGATAATTAGTTACATTTAAGCTTTCAAAATGTGATTTCTGGAAAATGCAGCTCACTTCTAAAGCTAAGACCTCTGAAAACTTGTTGCTCCTGGCTATGTCCTTGTTTTCACCTGTGGATACCCGTTTTCATCTGGCTTTGAAAAAAGGAAGGGGACAAAAGGTGTGAAAAGGAGGACAGGCTAATTGTTCCTCCTAAAAAGAGAAAAGGACAAAAAAGCAAGCTGGGGAAGCATGGGTTGACAGAACCCACGCACCTCGGGCAGACGCGAATAAAGGAGGAGGCATGTGTCAAGAGGTGGCTTATGGGAGAAGCCACCCCATGACTGCCATCCTGTAGGCAAGTAGGGACGTGGAAGTAACTTTCCGCCGAGTTGGTCAAAGCCAGGGAAGGAGCAGTCACCACTGCATTAAATGCAAAAGTCGCTGCATTAATGGAAAGAAATCTCTTTGAGGGCACCACGACATTAAATGGACATGGGGAAGAGCCACCGCATTAATGGTGGAGAATCTCCCTAAAGATCCTAATGATGGTGAATGAGCCTATAAAAGGTCCCAAGATCGAAAGAAAAACGGGGGAGGGGAGGATTTCCTATTGAGAGGGAGGTTGACAAATTCTGATCTCAAGAGTGTGTGAAATTTCAATCTCGAGAACCCTTAGAGAACGAGAACCCTTAGAGAACGCTAGAGTCGAAAGGATTCCCAAAAGAAAGGCACTGCAGAAGGAAGGAAAGAAGGTGCTCATCCATCCTTCAGCAAAGCGACAATCTCTGGATACCAAGTAAAGCCATTTAAGATATTCCCACCGCGTATACAGGTTTAAGTTATATCCAGTCTTTAAGCACCCATTTCCCTATTAAATAACTTAAGGAGCATACTGTAGCTCGAAGGACGATTTCGAATAGGCCACTCATGTAACCAAGACCAAAACAAACCAAGGGTTGGCGCTCTCTAGTCTGGCTCAAACATCTCGCTTTCAGATCACACCCACCTACCGAGTGCTATTTGACACGTTAGCCTAGCCGACATCTAGTCGGCACTCGACTTGACCGAGTCAGTCTCGGTCTCTATCATTATCTAACCTTAAGCCCTAGAACTACGTAAACTTTGACTTCTCTCCATTGCAATAGGAGATACATAGGAGCAAGAAACAACTCCTGTCAAGTTTACCATATCCAAAAACATCCCTCATCTCTTCCTTATAGATGTCTACTGTAACATGAAAGGTGAAAGCTATAATGTAAGAGTCATTCTATTTCAAGTATAGTTAGAGGAACTATCTTCTGATAGACGTGATGGGATACTAGTGATCCCTACACGTAACCGACTTCCGAACCCAAACTTTGATTTCCAAACCGGCCTTATCTATCCATAGGTTTCCTGGCATTTATCTTGAAAATGCCAGTGGCGACTCCAGTCTTTGAGTTCCTTTCCCCGAAAGGGACTTGGATTTCACTTTTTCAAAACTCACCAACTACCCACGACATCACCCTTTCTCAATATTTATTCATCAGCAAACTTTTCTTGATCCCTCAAGTTTCAAGCGGTTATGTTTCCTATGGAGCTGATCTCACCGATAATTTTACATAATATAACTTCTTACTTAGCAATTTTTAGGCCCGAGGTTTGGGCTACCTGTGCTGTGAGAGTGAGGTTACAATATGTAATACTATAAACCATAAAATTTCACAAGGTGAAAGTGTGAGGCACATTAATGGAAGTGTGTAGGTGTTGAATATCTCTTTTGGTTAATGACTTTAAAAATATATGCCCTCGTCATAATCCATAACCATAAACAAACAAAATCTGTTAACACTTACTAGGAGATAAGCTTATAATTTTTTTCTTCACTGAATATTTGCTGGCGTGTCATACCACATCAACACCTCTAGAATCCTTCATGTGAAGCCACAAATGTGTGTGTGTGCTTTTCTTTTCTTTCTTATAGAAGCAATGTGTGGGCCCACATTTGGCTTCCCTTTTTTGTTTAATATAACACAGGAAAGATTCTCATTTATAGGCCTCCTGAAAACATCATAATAATTTACAGATCATATGTAATATTTGAACAATAAAAGATTTAGCAGTGATATTTAAGTTACCTTTATTTACATATTAATAGGGTAGCATAATTTAGGATGAACGATGATTGCATGTTTTAGAACTTCAATGATGTACTATATTAAGTAGCCATATTGTTACACCTATCTTCGTTTTCACATTAATAAGAATAAGACATTCACTTATTAATTTTCTAATTATTTTAACTGTGATTATTTCACATTTCTTCTTCCTTTGATTTGCTATACTCTGATGTCCATTGGAATAATTCCTGTTCCCAAAGGTTGATACAGGCCTTAACTTGCTCCTTAATTTTCCATTCATTCCTCACTATGAACATCCAACTCCATTCCCCACCTCTAATAGTGCATAACCTATTTAAGGATCTGCATTCTGGACTAAGCTTCTATATGTGTAATGGTTTGAGTTTTTTAAAATTGTTTGACTCATGAATTATGTGTTTAGAAGTTTCTATTTTTTGACATTTTGTTGGAAATGAATTGGAGAAAAAAATCATTTGAGTTTTAAATTAGAGAGTCAATTATGTCTTTCCTTCTTTCTTTGAGAAGCATGTGGCTTTCAGCCATTACAAGGCATTCAAGAGGCCCAGTAAATAATGTTTGATAATATGGAAATAAGTTTCATTAAACTTGTTTAAATTATGGAAAAATCTGAACTGAGCAACAAAAGGAATTATGTTTGATAGTTTCTCATAAACTTCAGTCTGAGCCTATTTTCTGTCATTTCAGTCAATAGATTTGATTAGAGATATAAGCCATTCTTGGGACGGAATCTAACTTGTGATGTTTTAGCTCTACTGATATATGGAGTGTTGCATGCACTGTGATAGAGATGACCACAGGAAAGCCTCCATGGAGTCAACAGTATCCCCAGGAGGTACATGAAAGCCTCACCAAACATAGTAATCTAATTTTATCAATGACTTTCATCAGTTGATCTGTGTGTGTGTAAGTGCATGTGCATGTGATTGGATCTTAGATATGTTTTCACTTAAACTTCTCTTTTTATTAGGCTTCGGCTCTTTTCTATATCGGGACAACTAAATCTCATCCACCCATACCTGAACATCTATCTGCTGAGGCAAAGGACTTTCTGCTGAAATGCTTCCATAAGTACATACATATAATGCTTTTACCATTTCTTTATAATGAGTATTTTATTCTGACTACATTTGTTTTTGAAAAGGCCAGTGATACAGTTTGACTTTTAGGTTGAGGGTGTTAATGTATATGATAATTTGAGTTTTAATTGCTATGCATAAATTTGTGGCGACAGGGAACCAAATTTAAGGCCTTCTGCATCAGAATTGTTACTGGTATTTTGCACATTTTTTCCCTCTTCACCCGACTTATGCAATATTTATGATCACATACTATCAAGGTTTGTAATTGAGAGAGAACTCATACTCATGAACTCAGAGAGAATGTAAAGCTCTCATTAATTGATTTTGGTAAAAATGAACCGAATGAGTAATTACATATGGTTTTGGTTCAAATATACATCAAGCCATCAATAACTAAAGTTAACTGAAAGGGAGAACAGTTATAACTAATAGTTAAGCTAACAACTAACTAACTGTGAAACTCCCCCTCATATTGGTAGGTAAAGGTTGAGAAGGTAAGCAGACAGATTCAGAAATCCAGAATTAACATGTTTCCTGATGAAATGGCAATCGATGTCTGTGTTTGATTCTTTCATTGGCAGTAGGATTAGTGGCAAGTTGTATTGCAGATTTATTGTCTCATAACACCATAATGGATCGTATGGAAACCTCAAATGAATGCAGTAGTTGTTAATCCAAAGGAGCTCACTGTATCTCACAATCCCGAGGCCAGATATCACCTTTGCTGTGAACAAACTTAGCCAGTTTATGTCAGCACCTAGAATACCACAATTGTAAGCATTGCATCATGTTTTACAGTATCTGATAGCCTCTCCTGGTCAATGCATTCTATTTCCTTTTCAATCCTCCACCAAGCTCACTGCTTATGTAGATGCTGATTGGGGTAGCTTCCAAGTGATAAGGAAGTCGACCACAGGGTTCTGTGTGTTCCTTGGAGATTCCTTAATTTCCTGCAAATCTAAGACGCAGGCCACAGTAGCCAGATCTTCTACAGAGGCGGAGTACAGGTGTGTTGCATGCCTAACCAGAGTGAGACATTAGGTAGAGGCTCATCATCAATGTCATTGAGTTTAAGGTTGGGATCCATGGGCAGGTTTGCAGGCTTAGCAGATGCAAAACCAGTGTCTTCTTGTATCTGAATGGTGTATTTCTGCTGGCATAGATGAGTGCCTTTAGAAGACTCGGCAATTTCTAAACCAAGAAAGAATTTTAGATCTACAAAATCTTCCACTTAAAAGTGTTCTGGAGCGTGGTGGTGGTTTGGGAGATTAATGAAGCATTGGGGTTGGCAATGATAATCTCATCTACATATACAAGTAGAATGACTATGTTATAATTTGATCCCATAGTGAACCAAGAGTGATCTGCACTGGATTGAGTGAACCCCGAGCTGATGATGGCACATGAGAACTTTTGCAACCATTCTCTCGATGCTTGTTTGGGACTATAAAGAAATTTGTTGAGCTTGCAAGCTAGGTTCTCCCCCTTAGTAGTATGATACCTGAGAGGGAGTTCCATATGCTCCTCTTCAAAGAGATCACCATTCAGAAACACATTGTTAATGTCCAATTGCAACATGGAACAACTTTTCTGAGCTGCAATGGAGAGTAAAATTCTAACAGCGGTTAACTTAGCCACTGGTGAGAAGGTTTCCACAAAGTCCAATACCAGCTTATTGTGTGTAGCCTTTAGCTACTAAACGGGCATTATTCCTATTAATACTGTCATCTGCCTTGAACTTAGTCTTGAATATCCACCGACAACCAATTTTCTCCTTCATATGCTCTAAATACCATGTCAAGGTTTGTAATCAAGGGAAAACTCATGAACTCAGAGAGAAAGTGAATTTCTCATTAATTGATTTCAGTAAAAATGAACTGAATGAATGATTACATATGGTTTTGGTTCAAATATACATCAAGCCACCAATAACTGAAGTTAACCGAAAAGGAGAACTATAACTAACTAATAGCTAAGCTAACAACTAACTAACTTTGAAACAAACATTTGAATTTGTTTGCGTTTTAAACTAAGCTTTTCCTTCAAAATTAGTGATTTTGCCTTATTTACTATCTGCAGCATCCATTCATCACCTGCGACTATCATGGATCTCCTTCAATATTACGCAGTTCAATCCGGGTTAGTGTCCACTTTGTGAGTGTATATGATGCACAACATAGACCATAACTATTCTTGATTTTCATTAACTGTTTTTTTTCCTGTGTCAGGACTCTTGCAATAAGATGGCAACATATGGGATGAACTCTAGAAACTTGTAAGTATATCTTCTGCTGTTTGTGAAACTTCTCATGGGTATGGAGCATCAAGTAGGAATACCATATTGGTTCTGCAGCTTGAATTCTGTCCAGGGATCAACTTGCACAGGCTTAAAGGATGTTTGTCGGACAGATAGCATAAGGTTCTCAACTGCATTTCATCAAGCAGGTTCCTACCAGAGAGCAGACAACTATAGTGATGACATGTGTCAGATGGATGATGAAGATGATTTTTTTATTGTTTCATCAGTAAAATCTGAATCTCTATTGGCTTCTGATGATATGAAGGTGCCAAGTTTGTTTTTGTTCTTCCACTGTTTTAGATGTTCCATTTTATGATTAGTAAATTTTGAACACTGAGGTGACATATTTGCTGGAATAGAGTTGCAATCCTATGTGCAAACCTGTGGATGACCAGCCTTGCAATTTTGATGAAACTCAATATTTGGAGAAAAGCAGACCAAACTTGTCTCAAGATCAAACTATTAATAATACTATGAGAACCCTCAAACCATCTCTGAAGGCGGAGAATGAATTCTCATTTTCAAGTGAGCCACTAGGAACTGAAGATGATGATGAAGTTACCGAGTCTAAAATTAGAGACTTCCTGGATGATAAGGTTCTATTTTAATATGAGACCATATATTTGTTGACTTTCTTCAATATAACATTCTCAATTGTTGTTACCTTTTTATTTTTGGTTCCTTTTTCTTTAAATCTAGCATTGATAGAATTAGAAACATTTTTTTCTTTGATGAATTACATTAGGCCCTTGAACTGAAGAAGCTCCAAACACCTCTTTATGAAGAATTCTTTAGCATATCAAATGCAACCATTGCTCCTGCTCCCGTTGCAGTTGCACAGAGTAAAGTTATTTCGGATGTCTCAAATGTAACATCAAAAGGAAGGTCTCCTAATCAGGCTTGGAGACGGTTCTCAATGGTTGGCAGTGCTAATGTTGCAAGCCCTGGGAATCATAGCAAATACCGATCAAAGCTTAGTGGTGTTCACTGTCAACCTTTGCAGGAAATTCAGCCATCTGGCCTTAATGAATCAAAGGAGACTCTTCATGATGCTGAGCTGGAATCGTTCAGTGTAAGGTATGTATCTGGTGCTTGGTAGTGGCTGCAATTTTATTTATTCTACCCATTTACAGAAATTGAAGACTCAAATTATTTCCATCTACAGCTCAAGCTCCTCGGAGAGGCAAAGGAAATGGAAAGAAGAATTGGCTGAAGAGCTTGAGTGGAAGCGAGGCAAGTTTTCTGTTTTCTCTGACAATTATAAAATGCAGTTTGCCTTTTTTTCTTTTTTGCCTGTATGAGGACTGGTGTATTTTTCCATTTAGAATACCCTTAGGGGTTTATGGATAGCAGGTCCCATGATTATAAAATATTTATGGTATGGACACTAAAATCATCAAACCCTGCACTCTATCTCTTAGCAAAGAATATGGGGCAGGCATTATGAATGTTGAAAAGAACTTGGAAATGTCCATAACAAATGGACTTGGGCTTGGCCCTATGGAACACTCATTGAGAGTGAACCTTCATCTTTTGGCGTAAAGGTTGGTCCAAACACTTTTTCAGTTTGAATTAGCTAGAGTACAAAAGTTTAGAAAGTTTTGGACAGTTAAGCTTGATGGAAAATATTAGAGGGCTTAATATAGAAATATTCATATTCGTTAGGAACCAACCCACCGCAGGAGTTTGAAACTGATTACATTTTGGGTTTATAGTTCTCCTAGATGTGCATAACAACATTTGGAGGTGCTCACCTGCTCAAGCCTTCCAACTTGTTAATATACTACCTATAAATGGATCTCTAATTACTAATTCAACATTTCTTTAGGCATTTATCTTTTTTATGTAAGTTTTAAATTATTTACTTCAACTTTACACTTAGCAAATTAATCCTAAAGTTTTACTTTTGTAAATTACCCATCTGAACTTTAACCATTTAGCTGTATACTACTTTCATCACAAATGGATCTCTTATTACTAATACAACATTTCTTCAGCATTTATCTTTTTAATGTCAAGTTTCAATTATTCACTTCAATTTTACTTTTAGCAAATTACTCCTAAAGTTTTACTTTTGTAAATTACCTATCTGAACTTTAAGCATTTAGCTGTATACTACTTTCATCATGAATGGATCTCTAATAATACAACATTTCTTCAGCATTTATCTTTTTAATGCCAAGTTTCAAATTATTCACTTCAATTTTACTTTTAGCAAATTACTCATAAAGTTTTACTTTTATAAATTACCCATCTGAACTTTAAGCATTTAGTTGTATACTATTTTCATCAATCTTTTTACTTTGTTAACAGCAAACATGTCGTTATGTTTATATTTTCTTCTAACCAAATGCTTCCTTGTATGAAACTTGGTAGTAATAGTGAAAATTTAGGGGAAAGTAGTGGATGAATAAATGATAAAAGTTCACGCAAGTAAATTGCCAAAATTAAAACTTTAGGAGGTAATTTGCCAAAAGTCTAAAAGTTAAAGCAGGTACCTTCTTTATTGCTAGAAAAAGAATCGTGTGTGCTTATTTTCTTTCCTTTGATTTGCTAGAAAATGAAAATCTAGATAGAAATTTGAAACGCAACCTGCAAGCACATGTTTGTACATTGAAGTTTGCTGACATTACGTTTTATCTTGAATTTTATCGTGGATGAAATGAATCTTAAACTATTTCTGAATTTAAATCCTTTCTTAATTTATCCTTTTATTGTTTTTTTGGTCTAGATTTGTCCTTTATTTTTGTTAAAGTTATATGAATTTTAAAATTTGAGTACTTTGTAGAAACATGACAGTAGTAAGTATATTACAGAGATGATGCGTCAGGCAGGAATTGGAGGGAAGATAACATCTCCAAAGGATCGCAAATTTTATGGAGACTGATCGATGGCTCTTTGCTTTTCCAGGGAGAAGAAAGTGTTTTTCCTTTGGAAATATTGCAATGTCATGAAATTAGATGTTGCAACAAAGAGTTGGAAATAATTGGTTTTAGCAGTATATTGATTTCCTTCTCTTTGAATATTTTGTCAATTCAATGTAATATAGCGGGATACGCATATAGTGTACTGACTTATGTATAAAATATCTCATCTTAATGGAAAGAAACTAAGAAAATCTAATCTAGAGCACTGAGTTGAGGGTTTATTTACTAACTATTTGTGCTTGCCATTTATTTACTAATTTATTTTGACTGGATAAACTCTTTTTGTGGTCGTGATTGTTTTTAACAGGTGTAAGTCCTCATTATAAGAGGACGGGTTAAAAATAAGGTGGTATTTTCTTCACCTGTAAAATAAATAAGACTACCAATCTATCCTATTTTTTAATAAATTATTATAAGATGTATTCTTTAGGTCTTTGTCATAATCAAACCCTTTTAGCCATATAATAATGCATGATTGAGTGATAAGGTCGGATCGAAACTAAATTGTCGGCAAAATAGTATGCATTTTTCACCCATGAAACATGAAGGAATGTCATTCCATTTAAATTCAACTTCGGACTTTGAATGCAATTGATTTAAGTCTCTATTAGTGCATGTGGATCTAAGCACATGTGAATTGCCAAAAGTCACCTTACCGTGAATCATATGGAAACAACTGTGACACACAAAAATCAGAGAGAAAAATTCCCTGAACCCCCCTACTAGTCGTTAAGCAGGGAAGGGGAATGGAATGTAGAGCAGTAGAAACTTGCCACATAATGCCTTTAGTTCACGTGTAAAACATTAAGGGGTGTCATTCCTTCTTTTCTTTTTTCTTTTTTTTTAAGGGGGGTGAATCCGGATATCCCTCTCTGAAGATCGATTTAAAAAGACCGGTTTTTCCCACTGTATGTTTATTCTTATATATAAATTTGAAAATCGAGCACGTTGTTTGGAAACAGAGAAATAACTTGCTGACAACGAAGTTATTTCCATACTTGACTGTAACGGGGGCAAAAACATGAGAATGTGCTGCACACACCTTTGACTTTCGTATATTTCCTAGTCAGAAGAGACTGTATCTATAAGGAAATTATAAGGAGCTAGGACTGTATGACTTTGAATTGCCATGTTACTTGCGGCTTATCTTTTGATTTGTCTCTGTGCTTCCCAAATTAAGCACAATTTATGCTGTTGGACCCTTCTTGCCTTGATTTTCCATGAAAATAAATATAACAAAAATCACAATAAGTTCTTTTTGTTCCCTTGAAATAATGGCAGGGATCTTTCGGGATCTATAAATCCCATTTCACATTGGTTGTTGAAGTCAAAGAAATACCAAAAAGATGCAGTTTTTTTTTCCTGATATATTTTTAATTACACTGTTTAAAAGTTTTCAGCAGGACCCCCAAACAGCGGAAGAATATGATTGAAAAGAAAAAAATTGGGAACGAGGGGCTGAATTTTGTGTTGTAAGAAAAGACAAAAAAATGAAAAGATGTTTGTGCTGGATGCCAGGTGTCTGTTTCTCTTAGGTAGGATAAAGAAAACCTCCAAACGTGAAAGACCTGGATTCTTGTGGATCAAAGTGATTATGAAAAGATGCATCAATATATCATTTCTAGGTAGGGAGAGATAATTTAACATTAGTAATTATGATGTTACTTTCCGTGGGAGACCAAAAAGAAAAGAAAAAAAAAACATTGGGCTGTTAGTTTTATGAAGCTCACCCATTTTTCGGTGGGTTTGGTTCACCGTTAGTTACATTTCAAGCAAGTCAGTAAGATTAATAATAAACAGTTTTACACTATTGTGGGATCAAATATCATTATTATCTAATTTTTAATTATTTATTGTAAAAATTGTAAAAATTAACCAACTTAACATCCATGTGAATCGTAGTTGAATGGCTTATTAAAGAAGATTTGAGTTTAATTTTTGTATTTTTGTAAAATTATTTTTGAACAAAAACGAAAAATTTTAAATATGATTAAGTCCTAAACCAATAATTAATTTCATAAATGGACTATAATATCTAAACTTGTGAGGATATTTTGGAGTTTAAAAAAAACTAAAAGATCCTAATTAATGTAGTTAAAAAAAATAATTATGAAATGTTAGTTTAGATTGATTCATTCCAAAGCCCAAAAAAATTAAATTAAAAAATTGGATAATTAATATAGGAACATATTACAATACTGAAATTTGGTACAAGGAGTGTTCTCGCATTCATGTAAAAGTGATGTGAAAATAAAAAAACTTATAGATTTTTTTTTGTACAAAAAGCTTTTCATATTTTGTGGAAAAGAATAAAATATTTCTTATAAAAGATTTTTGATAATATTAAATCATAAATAAGTGAAATAAAATTTTCTCGCAATAATTATTTATAAAGTCACTGGTATATTTTTATAATAATTGACTGTAAACATATTATTTTTTTAAAATTAAATTATAACCAAATATATTTACAAAAAGTGTTCAAGAATCTTATTTTTTAAAAAATTTCATTCCTAAGATGGTGGTTTAATTGGAAACAAAAGATTCTCTATAATAAACGTCACCTAATTAAATACAATTCAAATTGCTTTATTATTTTCTCAATTGTAAAATTCATAAGAAAATAAATAAAAGAAAAACAGGTCATATAAATACAAATTAAATCTCAAAATCTTTTGGGATATGGTCTAAATATGGTATAGGTTTGCTTAAGGTTTAAAATTTTGATCCGCATAATCTGCAACGCTGGAACACTGACAATCGTACCTTATTTAAAATCTTGGGTGTACCATTTTCAATATTTTTCCAAGGAAATAGACGAACAGCCATCGATTGTCAAAATCTTTCTTCCAAAGTGTGAAATATTAATTAGGTGTCATGATTCTCGATCATTAATATATTTACTCTTCTGGATGTAGCAAGTTACTTGGTATCTCTGCCTAGCTCTACCCTCCTTTCATGGCAAAAATATCTTTATTTTGCTGTTTATATACTTGATTTTATATATTCTATATATGTTACGTGCATTATTGTTCTTTGAAGACAAGCTAAGCCATAGAATCCCAAAAGAAGCGCATACATATACACTTGAGATTCTTATATTATGATGGTTATGATTGAAAGTTGTCTCTATGCTTTTTTTGGTCCTCTCTTTAATTTTATCACATTGCAAGTTTTTCAGCTTTGTTTCTTTCTTGTGGACTAAATATATTTGGGGTATATTCTCCAATACTCCAATTCATTAATGAAATCTGAAAGCGATGAAAGACATGGTGTGGTCCAATTGCTTGTACGTGGAAGGATCAAAATCACTTAGATATATTACAATATTTGTGAGTACTATATCCACAATCCAAAGGAAGGATTTGTATTTGCAGCAATAGCAAGGTGTATGTATACTCGATTATGATGCATGGACGCATGTGTGCATAAAACACATGCGTGTAGCTTTCTGCTAAAGATAATAGGTTTTGGTAGTGCACACTGTCACACTCATATAGCTGCAAGCTTATCCATTTTGTTAGAGGCCTTATGAATTTATGCCAGACAAACTTAAAAAAGATCAAACTCTTTTCCTTTTGGAGCAAACTTTTGTTTGGTACTTCGAAATTATGATGAACACTAACGTATTTATGATAGTCGTATTCTTGTTACGTATTTTAATTTATATGGCCGTGATTATGAATATAATGACAGCTAACAACTAATTAAAACTCAAAATACATTAAATTAATAATAAAAGACAACAAAGTTTGTATTGAAGTTATTTTAACGCCATTTATATGCAGGAGCCATTAGAGGAGAGTAAATTGTGCTGAATTTGTCTAAAAGATTCAAATGAATTAGATTCAATTTTTTTATGCATATTTTTATTTATCTTTATTTAGGTTTGAAACTCAAGTTAGCTTTATAGTCTTTTGTCTTTTTTTTTAGTCATCATTTATATAGTTAAAGTTTCAAGTTCAAACTTTTATTTAATTTAGATTTTAATACCATATTAAAATGTGAAACAGAGATCCTTTAAGAGAGTGTGATCCTTTAAGAGAGTGTGAACCTCTACTAGTGTTTTTGAAATCTTAAATTTTTTTTTATTTTACTTTTTTCTTAAAAAGGTAAGAGCACTATAGAAAATGCATGTTTTAGAGTCTAAATGTTAATATGACACTCATGTTAGGTAGACACAAACTTTTGGATACTATATGTTTTAATATAAAATTAAATAGCATTAGTTCAGCTAATACTAAAATAAAATTTAGTGATAATTATGACTCACACTCTTAGTTTGAACAAAAAAAACAAAATTTAGTGGTGATCATGATCCACATTAAAAAATAATTTTTAAAAATACCTCTTATAATAACTGGAGGCCAAGTCCATGCTAAATTATAAATTTGAGGGAATAATAATTTAAAAATATATCTTTTATAATTAGTAGCAGCTAAGCCTACACTAAATTGTTAATCCGAAAAAAAAAGCAAAGAAACTAGTAACGACCATGGCCATTGCTAAATTTAAATTTTGAAAAAAATGTATTATTTTCTTATTAGTGTCAGTCAAGTCGACGCTAATTTTTAATATCAATAGAAAAATGAAATTTCCTCAATATCTTCTTAATCTTCTAAAAAATCTTTCTTCTTCTCCCAATCTCTCATATCTTTTTCTTCCTCTTGTCAATCTCTTGTGTCATTCTATTTCTATTTGTTACAAATTCTTGTCAACAACAATGATAATGGTAGTAGCAACAACGATGATGATAAAGATTGCGGTTGCAATGATGATGACAAATTCTTCTTCTTTAAGTTCTAATTCTATATTTGGTAACACCTTCAACCATCAAATGAAGATGTAGAAAAAGAAAAGTGTGGTAGCGACAACAAGACGTTATGGTGGAAATAAAAGGGAAAGTAACAAAGAAAGAAAAGAATGATAGTGTTGTTATGACATTTTTTCTTTGCCCTCTCTTCTTAATGTAAGCTAAATCACCACTATTTATTAATCTTTATTTGTGATCACAAATAGCATTAGTTTTTATTTAAGTTAGTGTCAGCTTGGTCGATGTTATAATTATTGTTGACTCTTTTTAATATGATATAACTTCCATGTTAATATTGGTTTGGCCACACTCATCCATATTTTTCTTGTTGTGAAACTTATACCATTTGAACTATAATACCAAGTTAGTATGAAAATCGCGAGCTCAATAAAAAAATATGAATTAGGTTGAATATGTATTTAGCATGATAGGTATACCGTCTAAAATATTCAAATCTATTAGACACAATCTTTTTACGCTTATACATACTTTTACTTGTCTTTATTTGGCGGTATAAGACTTTATAATTCTCAAAGTTTTTCTTTCCTATGTGGATATATAAATTCGTGAAAGACATGATGTTGTACATAGCCAATCAGCGACTGCTCATTGGTTTACTTCTCCATTTATGTCCCCTTTGAGTGGGTGCACTGTGCTTGTGTCTAGGGGTGGGTGGATGTGGTGGTGGGGTCTAAGTTCTAAACTAAGAAGGATGATGGAATGCTTATGTGACAAACGTTGTTCCTTTTGTTGGGTGACGCCATGGCAGGTTAGACCCACCAAGAATGGGGAAAGGATCTTCATTGCAAGGTTCAATCTCTCTTCTCCTTTCCAAAAAATTAATCAAAGCGCGACCCATTCCTTCGATTGATTAATTCATACTAATCAAACTTTGTATTATTCAATCACAATACATTTTTGTTTCATTTAACAATTTTGAATGGAAGTGCATTTTCTATTCAAAAGTTGCTTAACATCATATACGCACCGAATTGTCTATTTGTGGAAAAGCTCATCCATGCAACCTAAACAAACTAAGAAATGGAAAAAAAAAAAACTAAAACAAAGAAAGAAAAATGTGGAAATTAATCTCAATGCAATATTGATTAATACAAACTTACAAGTTGGAATGAGTTGCCAACATGTAGTTTGTTCGTTGTTTTAATCATCTTTTCTTTAAGTGCCCGAGTAGGTGTTATTTCACAATTGGCTTTCTAGAGAACTTTGTGATAAGAAGAGAAAGTGTTTATTTCTTTTGCACATAAATGAAAGCGAAAGGCTTTCAAATGCTTAACAAACAAGAAAACCAGCTATTTCTTTTTCAAATAGGCCATGAACTCCATTGCGATGTGCATTCAGTTGGCTCCTAACTGTTACGTCATTTTGTTTTACACATGGCGCAATATTAATAGTTGATATTTCACATTGTGGATTAGATCAAATCCAATGACTTCGTGGATTGCATACATAGATTTGATACCCTCTTAAGAGAAAGAAAAAGGGGGAAATTTTGAATCCAAGCAAACGGATTCTGAAGCCCACAAATTATCTTTATTGTGTTTGGTTTAATCAATGGCATCAGCAGTTTTAGAGCTTTACCTCATGTTATAGTTTAGGACTTTGTTAAAAATTGAAAGTTAATGTGACATATTGTTGGGTTTTATAGTCCTCGTTTACAATGTAAAAAGGGATTTTGGTTGCTTAGTTTTAATTAAGTAATTTAGTCCCAAAAAATATTTTATTTTATATAATTAAAATTAATAATAAATATTTTTGAATGTATAAATTATTATAATTATAATTAATAATTAATAAATAATGTATATTGTGATACAATGATATTTTTAGTTATTGATAATTTCTATTAAAAAATATTAAAATTCAATATGTTAAAAATGATAAATTAAAAGAGATAAAATATTAAAAAAATTCATAAAAACGCTTTCATTGAAGAATAACAATTAAAAATTCCCTCCTTCAAGATAGCTATTATAATTTATAGAAAGAGATAGAATTATTCATAAGCTAAGTCGCATAAAAACTTAATTTATATATTGTGATGGTGTAAAGTGTTTTATAATATTTAATAAAAAATCATCATATTACTACATCATATATACTCTTATACTATAACTTAGAATCTCTAATTTAGAGAGTAAAAGTCTCATTCTCTTCACTCATTCATTTTGAGATTTTCATAGTCCTCTCTTTTCTCTCATTCATAGGTGCATTTCACATCTTTGTTGCAACTAGCCAACAAATATCTTTCCATATCATCTTAAACTATTGTCCTTTTAATTTTATTTATATACTTGATTTTTTCAATTGTTTATCAGTGTTAATTTAAAAAATATTTTATCATAATTTAAATTATTTATTATAAATTCAAAATATAATTTATATATTTAAAAATAATTATTTGTTATAAATTATAATTATAATAAATATATAAAAATGTTTATTTTGTATAGTGTACAAGCTAAAATACTAGTTAATAAATAGGTTAATGTAGTAAAATAATTAGATTTTATTGGATATTGATATAAAAAAAATTACACCAAATGTAAATAAATTTCTAAAAACTTTCACCATGCATTAACATAAAAATAAAATATGTAATTTAACAAATCTATATTATAATTACACTTCCTAAAATTTAGAACTCCACTATTATTCTTGGATATTTACTAACATGTGAAATGGATAAAAATAAAATGAAATGAAACAAGGTTGTGATTTTAATGTTTGAATTTTTTTCATGAAATGAAATAAAATTTGTATTATACAAATTAGAAAATTAGTGAAATAATGTGAGTTATGTCATTAGAGGATCTTTGACTGTGGTTAAGTGGATTCATAAAGTTATGTATAGTTTTTAAGTGAATTTATTGCTGGGGAAGGATGACGTGTGTTGAAGTGTACATGTGACTAAAATGTTTCATATTTGATAGAGAGACATGTTGAATAACATATAAGTGGTCAAGATTCACATATCTATTATCTTAAGATTTTGAGTTAAATGTTGTGTTAACTATACTTGTGTGATTGGTTTATGTCTCATTAATGGATATTTACGTGGTGTTTTACCTCGTATTTCTCAACAAAATAATATCAAGTCTTAACAAAATTGATGGTAAATTCATGTATAAGATTCATAATATTGAAAATCCTCTTGGTGATTATTTGGAGGTGGCGAGTATAGTTGATGTGAACTAATGCCAGTTACAAGTATGTAGAGTGTAGATTGTATTAGAGACAATGATTAAGTTCTAATAATCCTGAATACTTATGGATGGAAAACACTTTACTTAAAAGGAAGTATATTGATTAACCAATTTTTATATATTTATTATGCCTTTATACTTAACTTTATTGGATTTTGTTGCACCTAAGTTTTGTATATTTAGATTTAATTAAGTTTTAATGATTATTTTTTGTTTTTTGGATTTTAATGTTTTGACCTTGAGTTCTTATTTGAGTAACAACTTATTGACTACAAGAATACTATTGAGAAAATCTTGACGTTTATGAAAAACTTTTAAAGAAAGATTTACAACTCTCCTAAAAGAGTTGTGACTTGATTCAATTTTCAAGGAGATGTTATCAATAATCAATTTAGTCATCAAAAGGTTAAATAAATAAAAAACAGTAGTTAACGGAATTTTGCTCTACAAGTCAATTATATCTCTCGAAGAAAATTGAGATTCAAAATAAATAAAGATATTTATATTTAAAAATTAGCAGAATTTGAATAGATTTGATTATGATATATTTTTAAGATTTATTTTCTTTATTCATATAAAGATTTTATTTTATCTCTTATCTCATTATTAGAATGAAGATCTTATTTTTCTATAGAATTTGTTTAAAATTTGATTTAGATTTGTTTAGGTATTATTTTTATTCTCTAACAAATGCTTTTTTTTCATAAACAAAGAGTCATGTAATAAAACAAGGTCAATTTGATAATAAAATTTATCATTTTTTCTCTTTCTCTTTTCTTTAACTAGAGTGTTTTTAAGAATTTTTTCTTAATTTTTTTATCTCTTTTAATTTGTCATTTTAATATCTTTAATCATAAATTGAATTTCAATATTTTTTATCAATAATTACAATTAAAATTGTACCATAATATAAATTATTTATTATAAATTTTAATTATAACATAATTTATATATTAAGAAATGTTTATTTATTATAAATTTTAATTATATAAAATAAATATTTATTTTATACCATGTATAGATTAAAATATTATTATAAATATTTTTATTTTAATATAAAAATTATGTATATTAAATTTTAGATAAGTTTGACATTTGTAGTTCCATAATCTTATAGTTCACATTTACTTATACTTTACATAAGTATATTATAAGTTAATTTGAATTTTTAATAATATATTAAATCATTTTTAAACTTTATAAAATAATTGTAAACTTAATATTTTTTTGTAATATAACTTGATATCTTTCAATAAGAACTTTAAAGCAAGTTAATTCAAAATTCATAATTGAAATAATCAAATAATACATATTGATTTCAAAATTACCATTTGATGTTCAACAATAAATATTTAATTTTTATAAAGGATTTTATTATACTATTGTACACTAATTAACTAGCACATAATTATTTCAGTTTAATTATAAGTTTCGGGTCTGAGAAAGAACACTTTATTATTTATAGTGGTCTTATTCTGCTTAAGCAAATAAGATTTTATTTTATGAAAAATGCATGTAGTTTGTACAAACAAAAATAAAGGATTTTATTATTATTATTATTCAATAAACATTCAATTTTTTATCTTATTTTTTTAATAAATATTATTTACTTATATATTTTACGATAGAAATATATTTTTTTAAGGATAAAATAACAATTAAAGAATTTCATTTTAAATATTATTTATTATTAATACCTCTTAATTATAGTTCATATGAATATATATATATTTCTAACTTAATATTTTAAAAGACGTGTTTATGAATGATATATGATATTTGTTGATATAAATTATTTGAATACATATCAATATATATTGATAATTGTTTATATATATATATATATATATAACATATTATTTTTAAAATTAAAAATTAAATAAAAACCACATTAAAAATATTAATAATATAAAAAATTATGTATTATAAACTTATTCATGTAAAGTACAAATGATTACACTAATCATATAGGTAAATGAGTTGAGTCAGATTATTAATATCTTTAAAAAAGATTAAAATTTTATTTATTTAAATGAGTCAAATTTAAAGTTTAAAATTAATTTTTTAAATAATAAAATTTAAATGTAACTTATTACATTATTTTATTTATTAAATATATTATTTAACTATTTTTAATTTTATTGATTTAATATTTAATATAAAATTATAACATAATGTGAGATAAAAAAATATAAAAAATAATATTTAAAGATAAAAATTATGAAATGATAAAATTTAACTAAAATTTTAAATTTTCCTAAAAAAACAAAATTTATACATAAAAATTAACATATTTTTATGGTTACGCTCATACACTCTATTCGCAATTTTTTAAGATCAAATTTATAAAGCATAAATTTGTCACGTTTATATAATTAAATTTAGTTAAATTTTAGGTTATATATTTGTTAATATAAACAAATTTGATCAAATATTTTATGACTCAAACCTTAATGATTTATAAATAATTCACTTTATTTACATCACTAAACCATCATATCAATGGTATCATAAATGTGGGTCCCTTTAGTTTTAAAAAAAATTACACTTCCCAAGTTCATATACCTTGATGGCAAAATATGTATATATATATATCATTAAATAAAAATTATTAAATAATATACACTTAACTTCTATTTACAAGTATTTTTTATTATTTAGGAAAATTTTAGATGAACTTTACTCAATAATAAATAATATAATAGTAGCATTTAATATTTTATTCAAACTTCTTTTTAACTTATGCTAAGATCCGTATTCAACTAAAGCTAGTTTTATATATATATATAAACTCATTAATTTTTTTACATAATTATATTTTTAGTTTTTTTTATTATGATTAATATGTAATTTTAATTCTCTAATATTTTTCATTCAATTTTTTCAATTATAATGAATTATTTTTTATTAGTTTCGCTCTACATGAAATTTTCACATATATATTTTCTACTTAATTAATTTGAGAGTTTATGATGAATAAAAAATTATTTGAAAGGTTAAATGACTACAAATTTGAAAAAAAAAAAAGAAAACTATAGAAAATGACGTCAAAGTTGTAAAGAGAGGGAAAAATTAGATTTTTTTTTAAATGTAATACTTTAATTTTTTTAGTGAGTTTTAAGCATAGTAGGTTTAAAATAATTTAATTAATATAGCTTTAGTTTCTTCACAAGTATTTATAAAAAATAAAAAAAAAGAAAAATAATCAAATTCCTTTTATAACATCAAGTTTCACTTCAAATGAAAAAACTTTAAAAACTTAAAATATATAAATTAATTTAAAATTATAGAAAAATTAATTTTTTTTACATTCTATTATTTTCCTTCTCGTATGAGTATTTAATTTAGTTGAAAATTGTATCTAAATTAGGTCATAGTTCATAAAAACAAATGAGAATTTTTTAATTTTATTAAAAAAATTATATACGGACTTGATTATTTAATAAAAAAGTAAAGATAAGGTTATTATAAAACTGTATTTACATAATTATCATAATAAAATAACTAAAAGTATGGATAAATCTTCTCTCTCGTACAAGTATAATCATTTTCGTAGGATTTAACTAATTTAAAGTAAATATATTTGTAAATAAAAAAGTAAAAATCTAAAAAGCAATAGTTGTTAGAAAGTTTCACATTACTTACTTCAACTATTGAAATGTAAGTTATATACTTGTTCGATAATATATCTTATTGTCAATTAATTTTATGTTGAAATCTAATAAGAGTATGAAGTTTATTGTTGTCTATTTTTAGATAATAACATTTTTCTAACAAATTAATATATATAAAAGTTGATTTTATTTTATTTTATTTTTTCTGATTCTCTAACTACTTTGATTAATTTTTATTTTAAAGGGAAAATGAGAATTTATGAAATTTTATAAAAAAAATTCATAAAAGGACTTTATTGTAAAAAAAATTATTTAAGTAAAAAAAGGTTAAATTAAAATTATATATTGATTACAATGACAAAAGTAAAATACCACTACTTTTAACATTATTAAACTTATTCCGTGAATTGGAGGCAGGATGCTGTCTCTCTTTTTAGACCGAAGCTCCAAGATTAACTTCGATTGGTCGATTCGGGCGAAAGACATTGTTAGGTAAGGAGTTTGGTTGGACAACACATCTGTTAAAAGATAATGTAAGTGTCATAAATAAGTTCAATTAAAATAGAAATATCATATGAAACATAAGGATAAAAGCTTATTTACGAATTCAAATTGTGAAAGCGTGACCTATCGATCATTTAAATCTTTGAAATTTGAAGTTAGAGATATCAAAAAAAGTTATCATAGGAATAATTAGCAGCATTCATAACAATATTACTTTTTGATCCTTGATTATTGATTCTTTCTATCAGAGTAGAATTCACGAGTGTTGGATTTTTCACTCATCAATAATGTGAAAGTAAATATTTTTTTTATATATATATAATATTTTTTGTAGGATTTAACTAATTTAAAAGGAAAAAAATTGTAAAGCAAAATAATATGAAGATGCAAGAAGCATGAGGACTTTTGTGTTGTTTAATTTTTTAAATAATTTTTATTAGCAATCTTTTGGAGAAAGAGAATGGTATACTAGTTCAAAATGAATAAAGTTTTCGAACTTGAACAGAAAGTTTATATTTATCTTCAAGATATATGGAAGTTTAAACCTGTTTATCAAAATTTGCATTTAGATTTTTTAAGTATTTTACTATTTTTGTTATTAATGATGTTGAGATATTTAACAGAAAATTTTAAAAGAAAAACAAATGTTATGTTTGTTATATATATATATAAATAAAAGAAAAGAAAAGAAAATTAAGGACAAGAAGTCAAGGCCTGTTGATTTATTTGGTATATAAAAAGAAAGACACCCGCGTATTTTGCATTCTTTAAACATGCCAGAAAAAGAAAAGAAAAAAATAATATTTCTTTTAATGTTACATATTTTGTGAATCTTTTAAATATTTTTATAAAAGTTAAGCTATTAAATCAATTTAATATTTTTATATTTACTTTTTATTTTCTCTACAAAACCGAGCAAAATGTGAAGATACATCTTGTATTTAATTAGATAATGATAATACTTTTCTTTTCTATTATGTTCCCTTCTTTAATGTGGAAGACATTTCTTGACTTCAGCTTTGTTTGTTGTCTTAAGTGGACCAGTCAATGTCTGATATCATGGGTTGTCTTGTCATCCCCTTCAACTTGTTTTCAAACACAGGGATCTCAATATCTCATCCTGTCAAATTCATTTCAAATTTAGTAATTATTAATAGAGATTTTTTTAATGTTACATCCTCAAATCTGAAAATTATTTTGAATTTAAATTTAATTAAATAAATTTATTTAAAAGAATAAAACTCTTCCAATGATTATTTTTTCTGATATAAAGATTATGATAAAATAAATTTAAATAATAAATTTTGAAATTATATTACATAGTTGATTTTATAATGCTCAATGTTTTTACATCCTGTATCTTTTCTTTTAGTCACATTCTATATCTTATGATTACCTTAACTTTTTTTTATTATATATTTATATATATGAACAATGTGTCAGGAAATATAAAAGGATAAAATATTGAATAGAAAATTTAATGGACCATGAGAAAACCTTATATTCAAAAAATATTCCTATCATGTGGGTCTATTCGATACGCCACGTTACTCCTCAACCTCTTGCGCTATTGCTTGAATTTCAATATGAAGGTATTGATCACCCAATTGCACTATGACTTTCTCATTGTGAGAAATATTCTAACAGACCACACACAAAGTTAACTCAACACCGCATTAAATTTAAAACTTCAAAATATTAAATTTATATGTTTGTATTACTTATATATTACTCGATATCCAACATAGATCTGTTAACTTCCACTCCAACACAATGTATCGCATATATTTCTGTAAATAAGATTATAAGAAAATAAATTATGTAATAATATTATAAAATAATTTTATACTATCATCTAATAATAAATTATCATATATAAAAATTTTATTTATTTTTATAATAATTATTTTAAAATTTATATTAATAATAATTTTTAATTAATTAATAATATAAAAATTATATTAAAAATATATAATTATTAAACTCTAAAATTATTTGTACTTGAATATATAATTGTAAGTAATGTTTTTAATACTAAATAAGTCACAGAACTAATTAAGACATCAGTTCATTAATAGTGGTGAAACATGTATTAATAAAATAATAATAATTTAATAGTACATAAATAATAACATAACATAACAACTTTAGTAGGTTAAAATAAAACACAAATTTATAATTTATTAACATTTAAAGTATGTAAAAATTTAAATTATATTAGATTTTTTAAGAAAAAAATTTAAAATAATATTTGATTAAGTAATTTTCATTAATTTACACTAAATTTATTTTTGTTTTGTTTTGGCTAATTTTATCGATTTTTAATTATTCGATAATTTAACTGATTTTTCTTCGGGCTAATTCTATAATTTATTTGAAATTATCTCCTGATCAATATACCAATTTTTTAGTATGAGCAACCGGTTTAATTAAATTTTAAAAATAGTGGTGGTAAGTAGTTAGGAATTTTAAGTAATGCATTACCGACACATTTAGCAGTAGATGAGCATTTGGTTCGGATTCTTAAGTACAGGATAATTTGGAATGATTATTGGGAAGAAAGACAGAGTTGATGATGGAAGAGACAATAAAGCATGACCATGGGAAATTTGGAGGGAGTAACATGTTACTACTCTTCATGTAATGGGGGTATTGTCGGCTGAATAATATTAGTACAAGTTTGCACATGAGAGGAGCGTACGGAGGCAGGGGCATGACCTAAACTACAGGTCGGTGCACAATGTGGGTCGTGGAATTTGAGTAATTGCTAGCGTGCGACCCACCTCCACGACACTATCACCCCCACGTCACCAATCACCTTTATCTTTTGGAAAAACTGAAAAGACTATGCATTCGTTTTAAGTTTTATTAACTTTGACTTCTTTTTTTTATTACTATTTATTTATTTATTAATTTTTTTTATTTGTTTAAGTATAAAAAAATTAAGATAAAATAAAAATACTACTATCAAGCACGCAGATCAATAGACGTAAAATTATTTAATTTTAGTTATATTAATAATTTCAAAATTTTAATTTATAAATATATTAAATATTAAATTTTTTTTATCACATATAATAATTTTATCTAATTTGAACATGATTATTTTCTATAAAAATATGTAATATCTACAAATAAAAAATATTAAATTTTTATTAGACTTAATTGTATATTTTTTCATTTAAAATCTCCTATCTACAATTTTAATCATTTTTTAATTGAGCAAATTTAATTTTTTTTAATTCATTGGTTACTCTTACATAGCATAATGTACTACGTACATTGATGCTAACATGAACAATTAATATGGATAATTATCGATAATATGATATTGATATGATAATGTGAGTAACTTACATATTGATATTACATGAAAATATATGATTTAAAAAATATTAAAATTAATAAAGGTAAGACTTAGATTTCATGACATCCATCCTATTTAAGACCACTTAAGCCACTAAAATTGTACTTTTTTTTTGTTTATAGTATTAAAAAATATGTTATATATATATAATTACTTCTCCATTTATTAATTATACTTTGATATTTAAGTATTATAATTATACATAATTATTTTTTATTTAATATTAATATTTATTTTTAATTTATAAATTGAAAATAATATAAATATTATAACATTAAGAAAAAATATAATATAAGTAATACAATAAAAAAATAAAGAGATAAAAAATAGATAAGAGAAAATGAGTATATACTTATATTATTGTATAAACACATTAAATTTTAAGATAATAAATTTATTTATCAAATATTTTTATTTTATTTTAATTATACATTTACATACTACACAAAATTTTCTTACAAAATAAATATTTATCGTGTGTAGATGTTAACATACTAACTATAAATTAAAATTCTAACAATTGCCAAACATTTAAATAGTGGTAAAAAAAAGGGTTGTTGGGGCAGAAAATGAAAGTGTTGCCAAATGTATTGTGATAGTACATGCATGTTGACAAGATGAGAGAGGGGATTGGTTTAGATTGTGTTTCAGAGTTACATATTTGGTGGGCCCGGAAATTGGTACGTCAGAGATATACGAATCCATTTGTTTTGTGGGTTTGTCATGGTGTACAGTCTGTTGATGTTATTGTTGGAGTCCCCAACTCATTTCAGGATAGTCATTGGTTTGCTTTGAGTTATCTCAAAAGGAATAAATAAGATCTAGTTGAGTTGAGTTGAGTTCAGCATACTCATGCAGAATTGAATTCCTTTTGGCCAAAAAGGAAGAGAAAAGGTTTGTTTAGCCGTACGTACTAACTGCAGAATTGAATTGCTTGCATCATGAATCAAATCTTGTTAAGATCAGTGCCATGGATTTCACGCCAAAACCAAACCCTCATTCAGTTATTCTTATTCATCCGTGTCCAAGTATTTTTCTTCAACAGAAAACTGAAGAGATTCTTACATTTCCTTATGTTTTCTTTCGATCAATGATAAAATAAGAATAAGAATAACAAAAATAAGATAACTAAGATACGTTAATTGGATGAGAAAAAATTCAAAATAAAAAGTGAAATAAGTTTTTCTGTGTTTAAATGAATAAAAAAATGTATATTAAAATAATAATAAGTTTAATTCAACAAAAAATACTATAATATTTCTTAATAAAAACATTTGAATTTTTATACTACTGTTTTATATGTAAAAAAATTAAACGGTGAAAAAAAACTAAGAAAATAAATAAATCATGCATCTTCTCCCTCAGCCTCTTACTTTGGGGAAAATATTTAGATATGACCTGTGAATCTCTCCTTTTCCTTCTATCAAACAAGGAAAGATCCTCTCTCTTTTTTCTATTTTTTCACTCCTTTATTTCTCCTTCCAATCAAACAAATCATCAGTATATTTAAAAAAAAAACATATATTTTAAAAATTTTATCAAAAATTAATAAAACAAAAAATTATGTTTATAAAATAAATTAAATTAAATATGCATTCAATAAACACAAATTACATTGTCACCACCAAAATCTTCCATGTTAAAAAGTATAAAGCAAGAAAAGGATAAAGAGTACATACATAAACAAAGAAAAAGGAAAAAAAAAGTTCAATGTTTCAAAGTGCTTCAATTTTTCTCTTTAAAGTGCTATGTTTTTATTGCAATTTCCAAAAACATTTGAATAAATTATAGAGCGAGTTCATTAGATCAAAATGAAAAAACACATTTTTTTCTGTCGAGAAAGAAAAGTCCAATATAACTTAAGTGGTAAGAAAAGTGCAATATCAATGGGATAACCATTGGTTTGGAGAAATGTGAATAATATATTGTTTAATATATTTTTTAATTTATATTTTATTATTGATGAAAATTTATTGAATTTTAAAATTATTTAAACCTCACTTTGTATTTATTAATTTAATTTTATACATAATTACAAAAATTATAATAAAATCAAATAAATAAAACATCTTCTTTATTTAAATCATTAACTATTATAAAACAAAATAATACTCTAAAAAGTTATTGATATTTTTTAGACCGAGTGGTTGGAGATGAAACGGTAAAAACTAAAGTATATGCTATGTAAAATAAGCATTTTCCATTTGCGTTGGTTGAAATTTCAACCAAATTAACACACTAAACTTAATTTGTTGGATGTTTTTTCTCTCCTTTTTTTCTGGGGTGGAGGGTTATAACAGGACTCAGTACAACTCATGCATTTATAGTTTATGTTATGTAATTTAACTAACTTAACTGACTTAAGAAAAATTTTGTTGTATGTTTAAACTTATAATTGAAAAAATCCTATGACGTAAACAATTATTTTGTTCCGACATTTCATGTTTCAATTTGGTACTTGGTTTTCATTCATGTCACTTTCCACCTGTATTTGTTTTTACAATGTGTAATGAAATCAGTTTCCTCCTTTCTATACGTACTTGTTTTTAACTTAGCTTTTTTTTCTTTATTTATTTACGAATATTCTCATTACCAGAAGACTAATGGTGCATCTCATGCCATATCACTTGAAAAGGAATAACATGTTACACTTCAGAGATGTTAATTGATCGACCATGAGTTCAACATATAATACACCTTTAATGATATTTTTTTACAAATAGTTTTTTTATATAAATTTAATTATTAGATTGAAAGTTTTCATGGAAAGTATTCAATTTAGTGTTATTTTAAGATAATTATTATTTTATCACATTATTTTTAAATTAACGTATAATATTTATTAGATTGGTTATTTAACTATTCAAAAATATATTTAAGATACAAGAAAATATTTATTAATCTAGAAATTCTAAAATACTTAAAATTTGATATACGTGATATTTTTTTTTATATACGTGATGTTTAGAATAATATTACGTAATTTAACAATTAAATAGATAAATTTATTATTTTTAAAATATTAAAGCAAGTTAGTCCAAATTTACAAGTAGGTGCTTAAAACTATCAATGATCATACCATGAATATAATGTTAATTAGTTGTTTCAAAAGAAAAAACTAACATATACAGGAAGAGTTTAATTATTATATCTCTAAAGAATTTTATACCATTAATTAAGTATAATTTTTGCCATATGTTTGGTACGAGGAGAAAAAAGTTGGAAATTTAAAGCGAGAGAAAGTAGAAGAAAAGGAATATTTCAATTTTTGTTTCTAGAAATTAATTTTTTTTTCTTTCACTTTTTTTAAAATCAAATAGAAGAAAATATATTGTTATTTATATTTTTTCTTAATTTTCTTTATTTATAATCAAACATTAAATTAAAATAGTTATTATAAAAATAAAATAATTTTATTCTATAAATAGTCCATGATGAGATAATAATATAAAAATATTTATTTATACTGTAAGCTTATTTAAATTAAATCCATATATGATATTAGACAATATTGGAAAAAAAATGCAATGCCTAATTTGTGTAACTGAAAGTTGAGAAACATGATGCTTTTAACTAAATAATTGTGTCGTACCTATATTTGAGTCATATCATAACTTTATATCGTGTCTGCCGGTGTTTTCCTAGAGTTTACAAATAAAAATAAAAAACGAACTAGAATATTCCCCTTTGAATATCTAAAAATCTAGTTATGTTAAAACTAAAAAAAAAAGTGTTTTATTGTTTACAAGTCTTTAAGTATCTTTGTTTTCTTTATTTTATACTTTCCAAAATACATTAAACGTAAATTGTTCTCTTATAGATCATTAATGATTTATATTCTTCTCTTATAGAGCATTAATAATGATTAGCATAAAAAGTATTATTAGTGATTACTCACGTTAATTCAAAGTTCAAACACACCATTACAGGACTCTACTTGACAACTCGAATTAACTAAATGCTTATAAGTAGTAGCTGACAAAGAAAAGGAATTGTAGTATAATGATCTAAATACCGAATGCCTGCAAAAAAAAATTTACTTGTTAGGTATGGTACAGAAACCAAACACAAGCATGCCGTTAATCTCTAGTTTTCTATACTCATTTTAACAGTTTAAAGTATTACTACTTGATGGCATGTGATTTTCCTTATAAAATAATCCTTCTATTTTAATTTTCCATTGGATTTGTTTTTATATCCAATTAAGTCAATTTATTAAAAAAAATCCTATAAAAATTTTTGCACAATAAAATAATCTTTCACCCAAATAAAAATACACAACGTTATAATAATAATAATAATAATAATAATAATAATAATAATAATAATAATAATAATAATAATAATAATAATAATAATAATAATAATAATAATAATAATAATAATAATAATAATAATAATAATAATAATAATAATAATAATAATATTATTATTATTATTATTATTATTATTATTATTATTATTATTATTATTATTATTATTATTATTATTATTATTATTATTATTATTATTATTATTATTATTATTATTATTATTATTATTATTATTATTATTATTATTTTACAGTGCGGCAATGCATACCTAAACTGTTATTTTATTTTTTATTTTTTATTTTGGATTTAAGTGGTAAAATCAATGTGCGTAGCCAAATAAATTAGAACAGGTCCTGTGCCACCTTGTGAAATGCATTATTCAACTAAACATTTTTTAGCGCGTAGATGAGCCGAAACAAAATTATTGCACTCTCTAATTTGAATATTTAATTACATTAAGTGTTTGAAAAAATAGTTGTATTACTTATAATAATTTTACATGGTTGAATGAAAATTATCTTTCGTAAAAGATACTTATAATTTAAAATAATTTTTAGTAAATCAAATTTAGAAAAATGCGATGCATTTGTTATCATAGTTTAATGTTTTGTTTGATTTAAAAAAGGGGAAAATAGAAAATTGGATAATATTTTAAGTTTTTTTTAGTAAGAAAGAAACGAAAAAAAAAAGAAAAATTAAAACGTGTTTATAAAATAATATAAAAAGTACTCCCAAGAAAAAAACATAGAAAAATAAAGTTAATTTAATCTTTTATATAGAGTTATTTTTTACTTCTTCTTCCACTTTTAAAGAGAAATAATATTTATACGGGCCTTATGATTATTCTTCATCCTCCCACTTTATTAAACAGATCAAACAAAGGGAAAATGTTAGTTTCTGTATTTTGCATTCTTTTATCTTTTCTTCCTAAATCAATAGAATCATACAGACAATAAATATATAATTTCTACTCAAATTTCCAAAGCAGTCAACACCACTGAAGTTTTGACTCAATAGTAGATTAATATTTAAGAAGACAAATTTAACACTTTTTATTATTTACTATTATTAAATAAAACTTATGTGAATTATTCGTTTTCAGACTTTTTTTGTCTTTGTTGAATAAAACTCATGGATAAGCCTCCCAATTTTAATAAACCTCGCCTGAATTTTACTGAACATAGTATATTAAAAACAGTATATTAATATTTTTTTCCACAAACCTAAAAAAAGAAAAACATTTCCTATGAGTCGCAACAGATTTAATTCAAATACTTTTAGAAAAAAAAAAGCTACTCCATCCGTTTCTTTTTAAGTGCAAATATTAAAAAAAATATTGTTGTTTTCAAAGTTTAAAATAATATTAATTATTTTTTTGTCAATTATGTTTTTATTTTCATTTAATTTTAATTAATTTATACATTTACAACTAATATGCATTTATTGCAGAATAGAAATAAAAAATATTATAATAAAATCTTCAAAACTATTTCATAAAAAAATTGCATTTCACGATTCTCGTATAAATTAAAAATTAAAAAGAAAAACACAGAAGTAATATTTTTTAAAGGTTTTTAAAAACCCTAGAAAAGACTTAAAGAATTCCATGGAAGCAAGCTAATCCAAGGAAATATATTTGGATTGAAGGGTGTTATTATACTTTTAATGTATTTTTTTCTAACACATTTTTATTATTAGTTAAAATTTATTAAAAATTATGAAAACAAGTCTTATTAAATAAAAACAAAATCTACAAATTTATGATGGAAAATTGTGTTGTTTAAACGCGAGTAGTAGGCAAACTAAGGCTAGTAGGTGGCCTGAATTGTAATTTGTGTCTTTATTTATTTATCTTTTATCTGGCAATGTTTTTTTAAGATTCCCCCAATACACTGACATCCATACCCACTCTGCACCAACTTCCATCATTTTCACAATCCTGTTTTTCTACCACGTATGACAATTTAACCACCCTTGTCTACTTTTCTACTATCCCTCACGCTTCTGTCAAATTCTTAGAATCAAATCCATTCATGGAAACAAAATTAACTCCAGGGGCATTCAAAACGTGCCTTCTGAAATCAATTAAAGTTAAAAACTCTGGACTACCCAAACAAGCCGCGCGTGTTCCGGAAACAGAGTAACGATAATAACTGTCGACCAGAACCATAGTTTATGGAAAAACACGGCAATTCAATGATTCAACGCGTAAAAAAAGAAAGGACAAAAAGGGAAAAGGACAAATGTAAAATTTTTATTAATAGAGATACAAAAATCTCAGATTAGGAAGTAGCAACCAAAAGTTGGTCACTCCAACTTAACAATTCATTGTTCTGGTACTCGTGGTGGCCACCTTCTTTGCACCTTCTAGGCCTCTGGTACTTTTCCATAACAACATCGCTCTCACACCCACATGCAAGACATTCTTCTTCTTCTTCTTCCTCCTCTTCTTCTTGGGTATCTTTTATTTGTCCAATTATTTCATTGTCAGTTTCTTTTTCATTGGGTAATGGTTCGTTTTCTTCAACGTCATCTTCTTCTTCTTCTTCTTCCGGGTCAAAACTTGGAGTGTGATTTGTCAAAAAGCAGAGGCGAAGGCGGCCATGGCTTCTTTGAGCTTGAAAGCACGAGGGAGTAGGTGGGACCTTGGTGACCTCAATCACTAGCCGTCCATTTTCTCGGTGGGGTCTCATGCGGAGAGATTCTGATCCCCTTATCGTTGTCAAAGGGGGCGGAAAATTCTGGGTTTTGGTTTTCGAAACTTGACGAGGTTGTTGCCTTTCTTCCCTTGTCGCCGAATTCCCGTTCTCCGAAGAGAGCATGTCAATGCCGTCCTCGGCAGTGTCAGTGCCGCTTTCGTTTCCGAGGTTTTCGGTGCAGAGTTGGAGGCTCTTTGGGCTGAGGAGCAGCGAGGAATTTTTCTGTTGAGGGTGCACGTAGGTTGTTTCATTTTGTGCTGGTTCTTTCGTGACGTTCGAGAGTGCTTCCAGGATGCTCCAACAATTGTTGGGGTTTGAGGCTGTGGACTTGTTGGTGTTTTCTTCGATGTTGGGTTTGAGGCTTGAATTTGAATCCCAGAAACAGGATTTCAGGGCTAAATCGATGAATTGATGAGGGGTTGGTTTTGGGGAAGGGAGCCTCAGTTTGAGTCTTGACTCGACAAGTTGGGACTCGAGGTGTGACTGCAATCCGGGGCACACCATTGCAGCCATGATGAGGTGGCTTGGGATGTTCAAACTTAGAATGAAAACAGGGGAAACAGAGTGTTCTTTTTTTTTTTTGTGAGGAGTGAGAAAAGAAGCACGGGTTCTAGACGATTGCAACCAAGTGAGTTAGAGGGAGGAAAGAGAGGGAGAGAATGGAAGAAGTGGTAGGCATTGGCATGGGAGGAAGTGAGCAAGGGTGGGAATGAATTTGTAGTCCCCAAAAGTGCCTAGGGAGGGCCTTTTCAGCCACTTGTGTAGTATTCAATTGTAGTACACAAAAATATAAAAAAAGAAAAAGAAAAAGAAAAGAAAATTTTCAAAATAAGAAAAACGAGGAGGGGAGAACAAAGAAGATTTCTCCCTTTTGGTGGTAAAGTATTTCTGTTTCTGACTTGATGTTACACGATAGAATAATATTTTGTGGACATTTATATGATAATGGAGTCCCAAATATTTAAGATAGAATTGATGGAAGTTTAGATATAAAAGATAATTAAAATTAATTTTTTATTACACAGAGATTAAATCAACGACATAAATAACACGAAATGAAATGTATATGAGTTGTTATTTTTTTCCATTATATTATTGGATGTGTACGTATAATTGTTGTATGCGATAATAGTAGTAATAATTCTTTTTGTAGAAATTTGCAGAAATTAGGGCTTTAAGGCGTGTGTCCTGATGTGGAAATGAAGGAAAAATGGGATGGACAGGATGGTTTTATTTGGCTGAAAAATAAGCAGCTTTTACAAAAACAAAAAGGCAGAACACACATGGATCCTCATATTTATTGCTTGATAGTGATATCTTCCCCCGCTCATATTGGGGATCTTGTGAAGAGTTATACTTGAAGGCAATCCATTCAGTTTTGTCTAGGGTTTTAATACCATGTAGGGTCGACATTAGGTTGATTGCTATTTTTATTCATAGAAAGTAAAAAAGCATGAGTGAAACATCAGCGGCACAGCCTTTGAAAAAATCGGTACCTGCTTAATTATTTCTCTTCTTTATGCAAAATGATAACAGAATCTTATGGGGCAAATGGAAAAAAAAAATCACTGTTTTACCGATTTACCGTCTAGATTTATGATTCACTAAGATGGGGTGTTTGGTACATGTTTGGAGGACTGCCTCCTACAATGATTATGCTCTGGGAAAATCTCGAGCCATAAAAACAGGATCCATGGCCTTATTTTCTGCCTAGGGTTTGAAATTTTGGGATAGACACAATAGTGAGTCCTACGCGGCAGGACATGTTCTGTCTAATATGATGCTGAAACAAATTCAAATTCCTTCATCATATCACACCCCAACATGCTTAGGATACAAGTTTTAGTGGCATTCCCATCATATATATATATATATATATATATATATATATTTTTAAAGAAAAAACTCATTGTCTATGACCAATATTAATATAGTCATATTATTTTGAAATGCATGTAATTGCGAAGAGATGTAATTTTCTTTTTTAAAAAAATATAAGTCAAACTTTAAGATTAAGGAGTTCTAATGGTCAAACTTCAAAATATAATAACTAGGTGTTTGTCATACATAAAGTTTACATTCCTAAAATTCAAAAAAGTCCCCGTTTTGTCTTTGAAAAATGTTTATGCAAAAGTTTTATTTTCCTCCCACCGTAACTATTTTGAGTTGAGTTAAATACACCTATTTAAGAGTGTAATTTTTTTTTCTCAACAACTATATTTTTTTGTTTATAATATTTGAACTTCAAACTTAAGAATTTAATTTCTAATCGTAGAAATCTTTTACATTGTGAATGTATATATCATTTACTCCAAAGTCCAAACTTTATTTATCAACTTTCATTACCTTCATTTCTAAACCAAATCATCACACTTAAAAAATATTTTTATTTTTTTATACTTCTTAAAGATATATACTTAAAGAGTGATAAAAAAGGATTAAAAAATTATAGATATAATAATTAATGTAATAAAAATTAAAAAATAAGAAAGATACAAAAATGTAAACTAAGTGTAAAAATTGAAGATTATATCACGCCTTTTTCCCCAATTGAAAGTGATTTAATCCATACTCTTAACTTGGTGTCTTAACTACGGTATCCATCTTGCCTTTCTCTCAACACGAAATGTGTTAAATTAAATTAAGCACATGTTCATTCATTATGGTTACCATTTGAAAATCACCTTAATAAAATTAGCTACTATTTTTGATAACCACTTTAAACATAGTAATTAGGTAATTAAAAAATGTGAAATGTTTAATAAAAACATTTTTCATTATATATTTATTTTTATTTAACATTATTTTATTTTCTAGCATATCAAGTAATACCTTTTTCCTTGATAAAGTTATCAGGTAATACCTTTAAAAAACTATACAATTCGCAACTGTATTATCTAATCTTGACTAATCTGTTTCGTATTAAAATACAGAAGTTGAATTTCTATTGTAAGATATTGATACAGTGATGTTTTATTTCCTCAAAAAAAAAAATTTGAAACAGTAATAGTCAAAAAGTTCTGCGACCCCGTCAGTAATTATTAGGCTGTGGCATTTTTTTAAAACATTTATGCTTTGCTTGATTAAGATGGAAATAGAAAGAATGAAAAAAAGAAGAGAATGTATTTTGGAACAATATTAGTCTAAGTGCGACGGCGGGTTCGGTTCGGATAACTTAATTAAGGTTCAAGTTAGATTCTTTAATAGAAATGAGTGTTACAAAATTGATAAATATTCTGTATTTATAGTATAGTTTAAAAAATAATGTATTTTAAAAAATATGAAAATAAATCATTTTAATTCACATTAACGTATTTTTTATTTTTATTTTAGGATTGAGTCACACAAAAACAGCCTTATATTTAATATTTATATACATTTTCTTTTGAGTGTTCTATCCTTTTCTTAGAAAAAGTTATTTGCTTATATACTTTTTGAGAAACAAACCACATCTGCCATGTGGGAGAACTGTTGATAGTTAAAAATAAATAAACAAAAAATGAGTAAGAGAATGATGATGAGCGCGGCGATATTTATTAATCGATTTAATTCAATGGAAATTGTTAAAACTAATCGAATAAATTGAAAACTAAAAAAAAATAGCTAGATCGGATTTTAGATCTAATTTTGAAAATTATGATCCAATTTAACTCAAATAAAACTTACACGCATATATAATTTTATTTACAAAATAAACACACAACTCATGAAATTATTGTATTAATTTATATTTTTCATAATACCATTGTTTCACGTACATACACGTATTACTTAATTTTATTTAATATTTTTCTTTAAATAATTTTTAAGTCTATTTTAACTAATATTTGTAATTTAAAACGTGAAATTAATACTTCAAATTAATCTTTATTATGATTATTGTATACTTTTAATTTTTTTAATATTCAGTGCATAATTAAATATAAAAATGTAAAAGAAAATCATATGATCCAATTCAATTTTTTTAATGAAATTAAGTTGAATTAGAATTGATTTTATATTTAAATTAATAGAAAATATACTGCAGTTTATTTATATAATGAACCCAGCAGTGAATATTCCTAAGTCTTAAACAAGTCGATTTTTGTGAAGTCTGTCCATTTTTTTTAAGTATCATTGTTGTTATTCTTACACTAAACATTTGTTTGGTTGAGGTAAAAATCAGTAATGTGGAGAAAAATAAATTAGAAACTATATTTTTTTCTATTAATTTAGTTTAAAGAAGAAAATAGAGAAAAAAATCATGTAGAACTGACTAAGAATTGTTCTCTATCGAGTAAAGGGAAAATTGGAGAGTGAAATAAACATTTGTTGAAAAGATAAATTTACTTATTTATTTATGTATGGAATTTCTTACTATAAACACGTAGACACAGAGTTTCACTCCAGTCAGTTAATGTGAAGAGTAAATAACAAGACTTAAAAAAAAGTAGCTGAAGACATGGTAGGTCGTATATTGCAATAAAGAGATTAATGAAAAAATAAAAATAAAAAATCTATAAGGCCCATTATTTCACACATGTAAAAGACAAATAAGAGGTTTTCCACCCAATCTCGTGTAGGCGACCTTACGCCACTAGTAACTTTTTTAAACATAAGATAATATATAAATACTTGTGACTTTGGCTTTTTATTTAAATTATATATATATATATAAGTCAAGTTATTCTATGTGAACGTTTGATGAGGGAGAAATTTTTTTTATATATGAAAATTATGATTTTTAAGGATAATTAAAATTTGTTTGTTTAATCATAAATATTTTAAATATATTTATATATATTTTTTTAGAATAAAAAATTTTATGTTTAATTTTAATAAATTTTTATTAGATACATATTCCAAACAATTTATTTTAGAGAAATAACTTTATTAGATAGATTTATGTAAAATTTTATTGTAAAATTATTTTTATATATTTAAAAATTACAGGTTTGGATAAGTTTTATTGTAAAAATATTTTTTATATATTTTAAATTATAAATATATTGATATAATTTTTAATATTTTATTTAACTTTAACATAACAAAAAAATTATTTTTTAATTTTATTTTTTTTACTAAAATATTTTTTAAATATTGCAGTAATAATATTCTTAAAAAATTTGTTAATTAATACCTTTTCAATTTAAAAAAATAAAAAATATAAATATTTTAAAAATATAATATTTAATATATTAAAAACTAAAACAATATATTCTATAAAATAATTTTATTTTAAAATCATCTTAAGTATATAAAAATATTTATTATTTTTAAATATAATTATTTATCATATTAAACAAAAGATTATTTCTAAATTTATAAGTATATTAAACAAGCTTACTCTGTAGTATTTTTTTTTTCATTATCAGAACTTTATCCCAACTCAAGAAAGTTAGGTTTTCCCTCACCTTACTATAAAAATGTTTTTGTAGAAATCATATGTCAAAATATTTTTTAGAAATATATTTTAATAACATACCAAAAATATAAAACTAACCTTCTCAATTTCAGATTATCTAAAAACTTTAAAATTTTCTTCTATCAAATATTTTCTAAGAATAATTTTAAAATAACTATTTATCATCACCTTCATTTTTTTAATTTAATGGTTAAAAATCAATTATTCATTATAACTATTAAATTAAAAATTAGAATGAAAAAGCAACTTGTATCAAATTATTCAAAGAATAATTTTAAAAAAATTACTTATTAAAATTATTAAATTAAAAAAATAGAATGAAAAGTAACTATTATCAAATTACTCAAATAATAACTTAAAAAATTATTTTCTATATCATTATTTATATTTTACTGTTAGATTAAAAATATAAAATGCAAAAATAAAAAGTAACTTTTGAAATATATAACAATTCCTTTGATGATCTTCCCCGTGAAAAGATATTGCTTTAAACTATTTAAATTGTGAAAAGATACTGGCATTCCAAGCTAAACCTATTATGTAGGCTTTTGTGGGTAAATAATATTATTATATTCCTGTCAAATTCTTTTTACAAGTTGAAATGAATGCAATTTTGCATATCTAAATAAAACAGACTAATTTTGTACACTCCTTTTATTATTTTAATTTGGGTGAAATGGTACATTCCTTAGTTGTAAGTTTTAACTAGGTGTTTGATACCAAATGGTGAATAGCACCTTTTTATGGTAACATGCAAACCCACCAGAGTTTCATAAAGAAACCCAAGTACTGACTCAAAATGGAAAGTATTAGAAAACTAAAAATGAGCATTCTGGGAAGGATGCAAAGGTAAGAGCTGTCAGGGACTCAAGAATGAATTATAGTTCAATTCTTGAATTTTGTTTAGATTATCTTCATGTCCTATTATGGTTGTCAGTTTTTGACGCAGATCTTCCCCGTCACACCATCACCATTCAATTTCTACCTATATATGCTTTCGAGACTGGCAACACCGATATACAAAGCTGCTTCCTTTTATTTCTCTCTCTCTCTCTCTCTTTTTTTTTTATATTAATTGGAAGCCAAATTAACCCAACGCCTCTCCCTCCCTCTTTCTCTATATACCTCTCAATTTACGTGTTACTAACTTCTTTTAATATTTTTTAAAAATAATAAATTTTAATAGGTCATATTTCTCGTTTAATAAATCTTTTTCTTGATTTAAAAATAGTTTTCAAGAGAATGTTATTAATCTTTTTATAAATTAAAAACTTAAATATATTTCATTTATAGATTAATTAAGATCATAAACAAATGATGATCCTCTACCATTTAATAATTTCTGCAATAATAGAGAAAATTATAGAAAGAGAATATTGTTAGCTTTTGTCTTACGTAATATATATCAAATTATATTTTTATAAATTATATCACCTATTATATTATTTAATAATTTTTATAAAATAATTTTATATCAAAATGTATTGTTGGATTGAAATTTTTTATCAAGTACCACAAAATCTTATTATTTTACTTTTGGATAATAGTTTTAGCCAGCAAAAGTAGGTTTTGTTGCTTCACTGCTGAATGCATGGTTAGAGTTGGGACCAAAATAAGCACATGGATTTCAAATATCAATCTTGCCGATTACTTATAAAAAAAATAATTGCATATAAATAAATATAAATTATTCTGAAAGTGAAGTGTAGGAATAAGATAACTAAAAGTATATATATAATGTAGAGTTGAATTGGTTTTACAAAAATTACTTAACTCCATTTCCTTTCAGTAGAGAAAGGAGAAGGAAACAATGGAGTAATGAAAATTTCATCCTCTCAAAATTTTTTTTATTTTCATTATTAAAGTATTATTATGTATAGATGATCAAAGTTTAATGTCATCGAGATAGATATAATATTTTAAAATTTTGAGTAAAGATGTGTTAAGTCCACGTGTGTATTTCATTACAAAGTCCATATATATATATATATATATATTCCCACATTATTGAACAAGATTAACAACATGTTAATAGTTAAACGTAGTAAATAATGTGACAATAACTATTGAATTACGTTTTTTTACATTAACAGCGTTTTTAAAATTAAATTCTTAAATTTTATTGCCCCCATTCGTTTAAGTTTCAAACTTTATGGTTTACACTTTACACCAGTTAATCCTAAGAAATGACAGAGATATTCCACTAGAGCTAGCTTATGTTGATTCGTCAGTGGAGAGAATATCTATGTACAAGCATCAGCATCTTTATATACAATTAGCACCAGAATTTGATTTGCTTACAGTGCACTAATTGTTAGCTTTAATTAGCATAACATAAAACTCGGCGAAACATAAATTGAAACGTATATCGCATACATTAACCTAAACACTAAGCATCGTATTTACTTTTAATAGCTAGGTAGCTTGTCAAGAAAGAGTCTAAGAGACCAAAAAAAATATCTTAACTACTTTATATGAATGATTAAGATTAATTTTAACTAAATTTAATCTTGACTATGAGTTTAGTATAGCTTTTTCTCACATTCTATATAAACGTACACACATAAATATATAAAAGCTCACTAACCATTTGTACTTCTAAACATGGTGTTTTGATGCCAAAGCTTTTTTCCTTGGCGAATTCAACAAGAATATATTATTATGTGCGCCAACTGATAAGAAAACAGAATAAAGAAAAAATTTCGTATCTCAGTACCAATTTGAGTGTCTGTTTTTTTCCTGTTAAAGGCTTAAACCTAGGGAGCTAGGTATGACAACTTGATTAGAGTGGGAAAGTATGATATTTGCATCAGAATCCATATGTAAATGCATGTTCTTTAGTCTTGTTTTTTTGTAATGGAGAATCTTTGACAAAGTATACGTCATGTCCTTTTGGACTTAATTAATTGAAGCCTAAGGTTAGCCATGCTTTCAAATTGTTTCACCATAAATTTATCATATTTAATAATAGGAACTTTATTGGGAATGACAAGAGAATCCAGTTCATCGCTTAAACATGCAAGGAAACAAAGTCGAAAAATTTTCCCCCACCTACCTTTTTGACCATGTGTGAGTGTGTCACCCTTTAATTAATAATTCTAGTTTGTTTAATTTAATTAAGCCCTCTCTCCTTTTCAACTTAACAAAATGGTGAGATTGCTACGTAAACCATGCAAACATGTCAATCAACTAATGGTCATTGATCAAATTGCTAATTGCACAAGTACATCGAGCCCTTGAAAAGGTTTATGAACATCATAATTAATTATGTTTACTGCAGACAGTGACTAGCACTTCACAACAGATAGTGAACTAAATATGCAACTAGCACACATGCGTGCATCATTAATTAGTACATGTTACTTCTACTAGTGTTAGATATATTTTATTACCATCTTTGTATTCTAGAATATGGTTCGTTATGAGTTCCTGCATTTGAGCTTTCAAGTGGGAAACAAGATGGCGGTGACAAAGAAGAAAAAACATTTATAAACATCAGCCAAATATATTCTATTGTGCAAGCAGTCGAGTTTGCTGCTTCCGTGCAACAGCAACAGGCTGTTTATTGATTCTTGGATAGAATTGATAATCAGATTTTCTGTGGAACTTACATTCAATTTAATTAGCACTATATTGACCTATAATTACTTCTTAGTGTGCATAATATACATACAGGGGTGTGTATATTGTGAAAGTGATTTTTTTAAATATTCATTTTTAAATTCAAATAAAAAATTAAGATTAAAACACTCATTCACAAGTATAAACAAGTCAAATAAATTGTGAAATAAAATCTATTTATATTGTTCAAATCAAGGTTTATGAGATTTTTTTTTGTCTTTAACGAACCGATAGAATGATGTTTTTACAATCATTTAAATATTATTTTTTTAATTTTTTATAATTATTAATAATTTTTTATGATCAATATTAAAAAAATTAATAAAAATCAAAATAAGAAAATTTAATTTATCTTGTGACAGAATAGTAAATAAGATTTTGACAATTTTAATTTTAAAATTTTTTTAACACATGTAACAATAACTAAAATAATTAAATATTATTTTATAAAAATAAAAATTGATAGAATAAGTGGTTTAATGCTTATCATCCTTATTAAGGTTTTTGAAATTCAATTTTCAACTTTTACATGGAATGATAATTACAGGCAATACTTTATCTTCAAAGAAAGATTTTAAAACTATTATTTTCATGAATGGCGACAGAGGAATTCACCATAAGATAAATCAAAATAAATAATAATTATATTATTACAAATTTATTTTCTTAAAATTGTGGATAAATTTTTATTAAAGAGAAACATTACCTATTAATTACTTATAATTGTTTTATTTTTATGTAATTTTAATTATATAAACTTTTTATATAAATTTGTGGCCCTCTGAAAGGGAACCTGGGCAGTCGTCCACAGTACCCTTAGGGCCACCACCGATTCAAATTAAAAATCATTTGAGTATTATGTTGTAAAAGTTATAAAAAAATTTTTTTGACTAAATACAAATATACATTTTAAATATCACCAATAATTAAATACGTGAAAAGTGAAAAATATTTGTCAGATCATTTATCATGTTTTATATGTCTTATATATATATATATATATTATACATAATAATATTATATTTATTTTATAATATATATTAATATTAGTATATGTATATATATAGACTCCATTATATCTCGATAGGCTAACATAATAAAATAAAATTATTATATCTTATTTTGGAATAAACGATTGATTATAATAATAAAAAATAATAATTTTATAATATCTTATCCTATACCTTACGAGCAAATAAGAGATTGAGACTTAGGAGCGAAACACTAGTGATGAATTCAGATCAGCTAGGCCTAGTAAAGTTGGTGCGATATGGAGCGAGTTCAATGTACGTATGGAGCACTAAGGTGTAGCAATTTCCAAGGATCCGAATATCAGCGCTATGCTGCAATGTGCAAGCTGGCTATATAGCAGCTTTACACATTATACATCACAATTTACACACTTGCATGCCTTGAGCCCTTTTATCCTTAAACATTAGCATCATTTTTTTTTTGTCACAAAAGCACCTATTTGCTTTGCACAGTACAGCATCTTACCTGAAGTTTCGCATCTGGTCGCTATAATATATATATATGATATTTGCACACGCACACAGTAAACGGAACGTGTTATTCTTATCCCTGCTTCTTGTACCTATTCATATTTCAATGATACAGTGTCGTCGCGGCGCAACCAAAACGGTACACTTTGGAACGATTTTGAATATATACTATTTAAGTGATCGAATCCAATTCTGTGGGTCTTTCTTTAGGTAAAGTTAAATTTGCCCTCGATTTTGTATAATTGAATGTCGTACATCTTCGCACTTGGGCCAACGTTATTCTGAAAATATATAGGAATGGATTCTCCTATACATCACACCAAACTTGTAATTTGTGTGTCTATTTCACTCTAGATCTTAATAGCCTCCCACAAAAAAAAAAAAAACACTTTTACTTATTTATTACTTGTTAAAAATAAATACAAAATTTTAATATAGCCTTATCATATTAAAATTTGACATATAAAGCATTCGCAATCCATCAACCTCTGGCGTTCATGTCTGGCTTAGATTTAATTAATTGGCCACGGTTAGTTTTTCAATGGGTAATTAAGGTAATAAATCTCTTGTGCAGTCAAACGTCATTTTAAACTTTCCCTTTTACAACTGAGTTAAAAGTTAGTAAATAGATCGTTTTCATTTACCAAAAGCAAAGGCTACCTATTAAATCATTTTTTACACACTTTGGAATATGATCGTTTTCGTTCTTTCGTCATAATGAAATCTTTTGCTTTATACACTTATGGGTATATATGAAGGTGAATTGGTAGGAACGAGGAATCTTAATTTGTGTCCTTCACATCTTTTTTTCTTTTCTTAATTTAACTTTATATTGAATATTGAAATAAAAAAGGAAAAACATTAATAAAAAATAATTACAATTACTGATAAGAAGATAAATATTTGACTCTATCAATATTTGTCACGTAATGTTGAAAGACATACAAGAAACTAATAAGATAATCATTGGCTTTGTGATGCTTTTTCGATCGAATCTTTTAAGTTCTAAATTTTCAATGGAACTTTAACCTGTCTTAATACGAGAAAAATGAATGAATTTTTTGTGATTTAATATACTAAGAATTATAGTCTTGTTATAATGTATTGACCTATAAATATTCTCGTTATTTCCTTGTACGTTAACATTATAATATATTTATTTAAACTCGTATCATCTTACTAATAGTTTAATGAATTCACTTTATTTAACCACAAAATAAAGATAATTTTTTTTTATAAAGTATAAAATATAACGATGCAAGTTCAAACCTAAAACACTATACATATTATACAAATCTCCTTACCACTAGATAGACCATAATGATTAAAAACAATAAAATATGTTAATGATAAATAACTAATATAATTATTTTATAATATTACACAACCTTAATTATTAGAATATAAAAATTTCATGTAAATGGATTTTTAGTTTTTATAAATATAATTATGTTATCTTTGTAAAAAAAATATTATTTTTGGATTTTTGACATTTTCTTAACATTTTTTTAGATTCTTACCATTATAATTTTAGTTTAGTGTTAAAATAAGAATATTAATTAAAATTATTAAGGTAATTAAAGATATTTTAAATTAAGATAATAAAATTATTTTTTAAGTGTATAATTTAATTAAGTAATATATTTATTATCTTATATAAATACAGTAATTTCATATAATTTATTATCAATAATAATTTTATTACTTTTAATGTTATTTTTAATTTTTAATTAATTAATTTAATTTTAATATTGTACTTTTTTAAATATAATTAATTATATGCATATAATTTACATTTAATATGTTATTTTTATATTTGAATTCATTAATTTCAACTAATTTTAATATAATTTGTTTTTAACATATGACAAGCAGTGATTTTGTATACAAAGACAAAATTAAATTGAAATATAATACACTAAAAGTAAATTATATTATCAAAATTAATTAATTTTAAAATATAAAAATAGAATAAGAATAATATATTAAAAGTAAATTATAGGTGTCAAAATAAAATATATTTTTTTAAAATACAATTTTTTAGAATTGAAAAATAAGAGCAGCGTTAAAAATAATAAAAATCAAATATTTTAATATATTAAAATTAAAATTAAATTATACATAATTACTTTATTTATATAAAATAATAAATATAATATTTAATTAAAGTAAACACCTAAATATAATCTAATTATCTTAATTTAAAATATTTTTCATTATTTTCATGAATATTTTTTATTTTGATAATCATATAAATACTAAACTAACTAAAATTAATTATATAAAAACTAAAAAAAAAGAGTAAACAATTTTCAAGAGTTTGAAAATAACAAAATTTCGTGTAAAAATTAAAATTAGATAGAATCATAATTACACTAACTTAAAATATATTTAAGTATAGAATTTCAACATATTCATAATTTGTTATACATTTATACATAATATTATTGATTTTCTTATGAACGATTACTATTATTTATTTTACTTTTTAAATTATATTGTTGATTTTAAAGGAATCGAATTCATAAATTTGTGAATCCCGCTCTAAATAACGTCCATGATGTTAATCAAAGACCCACGATGTATAGCCAAATTTTCAGGATGATTTAAGCCTCTATCCAATATTTACCTAATCCGAAGGGGAAATGTTAGATTCAGACTCATTAGGAAAAGTTCACCTTACCTTCTTATATAAAGACTTTTACAAATTGGAAGAAAACAATAATACTATTCCTCAACGGAGTTGAAGATGAAGTCATGAACAACTCAATCCTTATTGTCCATGAAAATGACTACGCAAACTCTCTCCAAGGATATGTAGGTTGATGTCATAGATATTTTGTATCTACAAGTCATAATCTCATAACCAACAAAATCAGCCCACTCATGCATAGATATTTTTGAACATAAATTTATATTATTGAAAAAAAATTTCAATCCTAGATATAATTCTCGAATTGAATTGAATATATAAAGTCACATTTAAATTATAAAATAATATTAACATCTGTTTATAAATTTGATATCAAGATATATATTATATTATCTAAACATCGTATTTTATAATAATAAATGTGATGAGTATATATTAAAAAAATACAACTCTCATATTAATTAGTAATAATATATAAATAAAGGAGATAAGTGAAAGACAACTTATATTTTATAAATAATTTGATTTTATAAGAATAAGTTAGAACAAAATATAGATGGTAAGATATATATATTCTGATGAAAAAAATAAAGTTAACATATTAAAATATGTTTTTTTATTTTATTTAAAAAGTGCTGTAAAAATTTATGTGGTTGCGCATATGATGTTGGTTTCGAAACTTTTTAAAAGAAAAATTGAATACATAAATGAAGTTATGCAACAACTGCGTGTGACGTGTTAATGTGCCAATTAGGAATTGCGCTGACTAGGACAGCAATTTAACGAGTGCCACTATCAATCAATAAATATTTAATGTTATGCAACAACTACATGCAACTGATGCCACTGGACGTAGCTTAAGCATCCAATTTTCTGATATTTAAAGTATATTAAGTGTGAACTCATCAATGTGTTCTTAGATAATTTTTAATTACTTGATTAATTTATCCTCAAAAAATTACTTGATTAATTTATCCTCAAAAAATTACTTGATTAATTAATCCTCAAAAAAATTACTTGATTAATTGATTAATTTATAGTTCACCTATCATTTTTATTTTTAATTTATTGATTGATAGATTTATTTACATTTGTAAAAATTGAAGAAGATAAAAACTGATTACGAACTTAGACACTTTTTTATTGGTTTTTATTTAAAGAAATAGTGAAACATGAAAAAAGAATATGAAAATCTCAAATTAATTGACCAACATCTAATATGGACTAACGAAAATAATACAGAATATTAATTTATCCTTTTTCTTAATTTTTTTTATAATAGTAATAGTTTTATATGAATATTTTCTAGAGATTTAAAACTAAATTACTTTTTTATTATATTTTACAAAAAAAAATCTTATTTATTTAGTTATAGTATTTTCAATTTATGATTCAGAGTCTGATCCTTAATATGAAGATTGAATTATTAATTTTTAAATTCTTCGGTGAAAATATAATAAAATTAAGAAATGGAAATGTTAATGATAATAGATGACACGAAATTAAAGAAAATACCTTATACTATAATATTAGATAAGTAATTATAAATTTTTTGTTGTTGAAATTTGATTAATTTTCTTGTGAACATTACGTAATGGCAACTTCTTCAATTGTCATATGCATGAGGATATAAGTTTGTATATTAATGTTAATCATTAAACACATTTAACGAATCATTAGTCTTTAATGGATCTATTAATATCTGCAAGTGTTGGTTATTATTTATTATGAAAATACTTTAAAATAATTTTATGTTCTTCTTTACTACTTCTACTGTGAGGAGCAAACAATACGTTACATCATCATTTAAGTTTTTTGTTTTTGTTTTGTATAGTAGTTTTTTTTATTATTAAGAAAATTTAGGAGAAAGGATGATGTTCCGATTTAAAGTAGAGAAAATTTTAAGAATTGCAGAAAACTTACAGTACAGTATAATTTATATTCCATTTTAAAGTTTTTTTTAATCTTTTTACATCATCTCAAAAGGTATAAACTGCACACACAAAAATGTTAGCAAGTAAATTTCAAAGGATATATATCAAAGAACAAATATACTAAAAATAATAAAAAGAAATATAAGCATACCTTAAAAGAAAAAAACAAATAAAAAATGATGAAATGATAAAATGTTTGGAAATAAAAATAAAAAATACTTTTGGTAATATACGTGTGTGTATATATATATATATAATTATAAAACTAAATAAAATAAAAACTAAACATTATTTTAAGTAGGAACTCGTGTATTTTCTTCTGTAAATACCCTCCTGTTATTTCAATAACTAATTGTTAAATAACGCTAACAAACAAACTTTCAACACTTAGACGAAATATGTAAAAAAAAATTCATAGCAGTAGTGATAGATCTAGAAACTTTTTCTTATGGAAGTAATATTTATATGTATAAATTAATATTTGAGTTTATGCATCATACATAATAAATATTTATTTAAACAATAAATAAATATTTATAATATATGTTATATTGCAAATAAAAATTATAATAAATAAATAATTTATAAAATATGAATTTATAATAATTTATTTATAACTATTGATAAATTTTTTTGAAAGAAACTACTAAAAATTAAATTTAGAAAAATATTTTAAATTAATTAGAAAAGAATATTTGTATTAATTAAAAAAATAGTTTGTGATATATATATTAAAAGATAAAATTAAAAATATTTAATTGAAAGATTTAAAACAATGAAATTAAAAATAGATTTTTGAGACAATATTTATATTATAAATTATTATTTTTACTATGTTTTAAAATTTAAATTATATATTACAAAACAATTAAAAAGTTAGTGGCGACAAATGGCCCACTATCTCTTATGTGCATCTGTCCCTAAAGAATAGTGAGAAAAAGATAGAAACTACCAAAGATAGGAATATCAACAAAAATTATGTTAGGCTATAATGTATGCATAGGTATTGCAATCTCAATCATTGATTTTTTTTTAATTAATAGCTATTACATTCTATCCTATAAAATACATTTTTTTTTCTTTTTAAAGATATCAAATCCAAAAGAAAAATATAATATTTCTCTTTAAGGACAAATATGTTAAAAAGTAAATTATAAACCTAAATCAATAATAGAAATTGAATACTTATAGGTAATACTATTAATTATTATTTAAAGAAATATAATAATTTATTAACACGTAATAGATTAATAGAATGAATAACTCGTAAATCAATTATATATTTAATTTATAAACATAAATCAATAATAGAATAAAAATATCTATTATTATTGTATTTGACTCGTCTAATGTGAAGAAATGCAATTTAGAAAATAAAGTGTAATAATAAGTATAATGTATTATAAAATTAAAATTTTAGAAATACTTTTTTTAACGTGTTTCATAATTAAATTTCGTCGAACGTATTATAAAAACTTAATTTCAAAATGTTTTGTTAGTTACTTTTGAACGATATTGAAATTGTATTTTAGATATCTAAATTAAACATTTTATTATACATAAGAATATTAATGAAATAATAGCTAAAAAATTAAATTGTGATGTAATTAGCAAAGAGTGATAATACAAAAAACAATTCCCCTTTTGCAAGGAGCCTATCTCTTGAGCCCAACATGATCCACGTTTTACCTTTACATGTTCGTATGTGGGCTTATTATCTTGTTTGTCTACTGTCCTCCTACTTCTGGCCCTTCTCATTGTTTACCGCCCACCCCCCAAAAAAAACTGTTGTAATGGACTAATGGTCCTACAACTAGGATGAGTATATATATATATATATATATATATATATATATATATATATATATATATATATATATATATATATATATATATATATATATATATATATATATATATATATATATATATATATATATATATATATATATATATATATATATATATATATATATATATATATATATATATATATATATATATATATATAAAAAGAACGATCAATTATTTAAAAGATAATTATATTTATTTTAAGAGGATCAATTCATAACTGTATAAATTAATTTTATACTGTTTAATTACTTTTATTTTAAAAAAATTATTTTAAAACTCGTTGCTAGATTAAAAGTCTCTATTATATAAATCATATATACAAAATTTCATAGCAACGTTAAATTATTTAACACCTTATTAATATAGATTAAAATTAGCATAATTTAAAATTTTAATTATATTTTTATAATTATTCAATTTTAATAAAATTCAACTTAAAAGATAAAAATAATACATTTATATAAAATTATTAATATTAGAATTGATATAATTCACGTCGGCATAAATTAATCAGTGTTCTCTCTTTGTATATATAATAATAAATAGAACATGTTTTTATTTTATTTTATTTTATTTTTACAAAAATAATTATTTAAATATTATATATATAAGAAAAAATCTTAAATATATTTTAAATTCATTATTTAATTTTAGTGATACAAAAATTTGCTGTCATTTTTAAATCATTCACATTTTGTTAGTATAATTCTTTTAGCTTTTATTATTAATTATAATTAATTTAATGTTAACATAATTAACTAAATAAATAATATTGGTTAAAATAATTAAATTATTTTTATTTATTTTAATTAAAAATATTTTTATATGAATTATTTTAATTTATATTCTTTATTTATTAGTCATATTCGTAATATAATAATTAAAATTAGTAATAAAAACTAAAAAATATTAAAAATGTCAACAATAATTTGTAATTAAATAATTTAAAAAAATTTCAGTAATAATTTGTAATTCAATAATTTTAAAATTTTATATATCTTCTTGCCATGACAAGAATAAGTCTTTTCATCTCAATTTTTTTATTTTTATTTATTTCATCTCATCTATCACTTTTGTTTTTCTTGTATCTCTCTTATCTATGCGGAAAACAAGATGAACATTTACAATTTTTCACAATAAATTACGTACCAGAACGTGGTAAAGTTCCTGTACAGTAAACATCAGGGAGAATTAAATTTTGGAGTAAAAAAGTAAAAAGGAAAAAGGAAGAATTATGGAAAATAATTGATGATTTATTGTTTATAAAGTAATGTTTAAAAGAGAATACAAGCAAAAAGTAGGTCCGAAAACCCTCCAACTCCATCGAATGGCGAAGAAGAACAAGAAGCACACAACGGATGCCGAGGTCGAACCACAACTCGACGCCGACAATGGCGACACCGATGATTCTCACAATAAGAAGAAGCTTAAGAAAAAGAAGAAGAAGACGAAAATACCCACACTCAGCATAGCCGTGCCTGCTTCCATCATTGACAACGTTCCAACTCTCGAGCTCGCTACCCGGGTCGGTACCCTTCAATTCAATATCCCTTATTCCATTTTCTCTTTCTCAATATTCTTTTTTTATTTTTTTATTATTATTTTCCCTTTTCAGTTGGCCGGTCAAATCGCTCGTGCCGCAACTATTTTCCGAATCAACGAGGTAGTTACAGCTTCTTTACTCTCTTCATTTTCACATCTTGCTTATTATTATTCCTATTGGGAATTTTTTGGTGATATAGGTCATTGTTATTTGTATATGTAGGTGGTTGTGTTTGACAATAAAAGTAACCCAGATAATGATTCCGTGCTGGATAATTCAGATGATGAAAGTGGTGCTGCTTTTCTCATGCGAATCTTGCAGTACCTTGAGACACCTCAGTATTTGAGGAAGGCTCTCTTCCCAATGCATAACAGCCTAAGATTTGTGGTTGGAACAATTCTCTTACATGCTTCATTCCTTGCATTTTTGAAAAGTTTGTTAGTTTTATTGACTATTAGTATCAGTCCTTGCTTGGTTTTAAGTTATTTGTGTTGCACTTTGTTTGCAGGGCCTGTTGCCACCCCTTGATGCTCCACACCATTTGCGCAAACATGAGTGGGGTCCGTATCGAGAAGGTAGGCCTTAACATGCTAGGAGAATTTCTAATAGAGGATGAAAACTGTAATTTAATTCATTTCTGTAATTCTTTTTACAGAAGATTATTTAGCTTCCATGATTATGTATTTGTGTGGTTTGGCTTTTGTACTGTAGATTGTATCCTAACTCAACCTCTGTGTATTGGTAATGGATAGGACAGCTTGGCACTGTTAATGTAGAACCTTTATGTTTGGGACAGAGTATTTCTTCTGTTTAATACTCCATATTATCTGTTCCATACTTTTTAAATTGCCATTTGGATTTAATTATGGATTTTAAAAAAATTAATCCATGGATATATCATTAATATTTCCATATGCCTCTGCTATCTATTCCTGAAAATTTGCTTTACATGAGGGATACAACATAGGTGCAATACCTTAGGTGATTTTGGTACTGTTCTCCAATTGAAATTGGAGTTCTACCTTGATAACTAGGGCAACATTAAAAGTTGACGCTGGTTATCAAGGTAAAAGTAAAACTCTAATTTTAATTGGATGACAACACTGGCAGTACCTATGGTATTGCACCTAAGGTTTGTCCTCTCATGAGAGTAATTGGTAGATATGGAAAGACTTGAAATACATGGTTTGTGCAGGGATTGGTTGAGCTTCTTTAATTTGAGTGATAATATTCAAGCTGGTTGTAATTTGTGATTGCAAATTACATGTTAAACTCGTAGGATATTTCTACTGAACTACCATAAGACTATAAATGTTGTATGACAGTGAATGTCAGGCAATGAATCAATAATGAGCAAAAATAAGTGCAGTAGAGATGAGAATACTGAGGTAAATGAGAAGACTTACAAGAAAAGGTAAAATTCAGAATGAATTTATTTGGGAGATAGCTGTAGTAGCATGCCAAATAAGGAGAATATGAAAGAAGCTCATCTAAGGTGGTTTGCTTGTGTGAGAAGTAAGGCTCTGGAACTCTGGTCAGAAACTTCAGTTAGAAAGGGTAGAGGAAAACCTAAGAAAAATTTAGGAGACACCATTAAAAGGGACCTAATGCTAAATGATTTTACTGAAAATTTGGTCTTTGATGGAGTACAATGGTGTCAACTAATCCGTTATTCTATCTCCCTTGGTGGGATATGCTTGGTTATTGGTGTTGTTGGCTCTCTCTAATGGGTATGTAGATTGTTGGTGATGTTTATTGTATTGGTGCCTTCTGAATACTTTAAAAGGACATTTTATCCTCTTTATTTGAACTCCTTTTTTTCTGTTCTTTTACACACAAAAAAGAACTGTTAAAACAGAAGCACTTTTAGCATTGGCATTGCTGTTACATGTTTGTTGTTTTGCTCCATGGTTACTCTGGCCAGGTTTTGATATATTGCAATAACTTCATAGGTGTCACAGTAAAAGAAAGAGACTCAAACTCTGGGGCAACGCTAGTTGATGTTGGGTTAGTGAAGGTATGGTTATACATGTTGTAGATTACTTGGCCCAAAGCTTAACCTTTTTCTAATATTTTTGTTATTAGTTGGGGAAAGGGGAGGGGAAATTAGTCCCTTTCAATTCTCTTCTTTCTTTTTTCCTTCAATTTTCTTATGACATCCTCCCCGAAGACATCTTCATTTTCATTCATGTTTGGCACGGAGTTGTTTGGATTTTGGCATTTGACCACGAGTTCAACAATGATGTCCAGAAATACCATCACAGCATTTTCTTTTTCTCTTACTTTTTCCTTTCCATTTCTTCCATTTTAATTTGCAAGTTGTAATGTTTGTTGATTGCTAATTTTATTTTGTAGATTAAATCACTTTGGCCAGTTTCTGTTCTTTTAATATGGCTATTAAGTAGGATTCAGTTTATTTGTGTATGATCTGATTCAGTACACAACTTATGCAGAATGTTATAGTTGACCAAATATTTGAACCAGGAAGAAGAGTTACTGTTGCCATGGGTACCAACCGCAATTTGGATTCTGGTAATGAATTGATCTTTACATGTCTTTTTTATTTAGTTCTGCTCAAGATGTTTGATGATCTTTGCTTGATGAAAATTATACAATTAGTGTAAAACAGTGCCATACTTTTTTGATTGTACAAACTTGACTGTTGTCCTGATTGTCATAATGTCATAGCCTACCTCCTGCAAGGTATGCCCTCTCACGATGGTTAAATTAAATATCATTTTCTTCTTGATTGAAAAAATACAATTTCTATTTGATATTATTCCTTTTTTTCGTGTGTGGGGGGTGGGGAGTGGTTTGCCACTCATCCATTCTACATATCCTTATCAATTATTATCTTGAAGTATTCTTTTGTGTTCCTTGTGCTAATACATTATGGTAATTTAGGGTTCTTTTTGTTTTAAAGATATTTTTTACATTAAAATCTACTACATAAATTCTCCATTTTTTTTTATATTTCAAGTTTGCTAAGCTTAGCATGGGATGCCCGTATTATTGCTAGAGGATCACTACATGTCTCTGTGAGATATATTTAAATATGGAAATTTGCCATGTTTATGTCAAATCATTGCTTCTAAGCATTACTGCCATAAGTTCTATAATTATCAATTTAAAAGGAATCACTGCCCCTTGATTACATGTTAAACTATTAATGAAGTAATTACATTTAGGCAAGAAAATATTGAGGAAGTGTAGCCATACAGTTATTAAAAGACGAGTGCCAAATGCATTCAACATCTTGGATTTATGTAAGCTGATTTGCAGTGCTGTACTTCATCTAGATTTACCACGCCAGGTTGTCTCATCATCTAAGCCTAGGGAAGAAGGAGCATATTGGGGATATCAAGTACGTTATGCACATAATATTAGCTCAGTATTTAAGGATTGTGCATACAAGGTATCCTCCCCCCTCTCAAACAGGCAAATCTGCCTTGTAATATTTATATTCTAATATTTGTTGTTCCACCCTAACTCTACTCACAAGCTCTTCCATTGACTTGTTATTGTGGCAGGGTGGTTATGATTTTATAATTGGTACCTCTGAGCATGGTCAAATTATTAAGTCATCTGATCTTGAAATACCTTCTTTCAGGTATTGGGTTACAACATCAGCTGCAAAATAATTAATGTTAGATTGCTTAGGTGCTGCTTTTAACTTTTCTTTATGTTGCTACTTTAAGTGAACAGAGCTTATCAATTCTAAGAGATGGGTTTTGAAAGTCCTTCCTACAAATTTGTTTTCTTTTTGTTCATTATATATTTCTAAAATGATGATTTTTCAAATGGGTAAGGATTACAAACTATGGCTTCCTCCTAAGATACATGGCAATAAAGTTATTGTAAGTCAACAATTGAATAACAGTCATCAATCACTTTGTTTCTTCTGAAAAATTTCATTGAAACAGGAATCGGGAGTCTGGATCAATATGACCAGGAAATGCTATATGTTTGTGTGTTGGGAATGGGTTCTTCTATATGTTGTGAAAATGGTTTCTTATTATCAATATGACCAGGAAATGCTATATGTTTGTGTGTTGGGAATGGGTTCTTCTATATGTTGTGAAAATTGTTTCTTATTATCAATATGACCAGGAAATGCTTTATGTTGACATTTGCAACTATAAATTTGGCTGATTTATGAAGAGGTTTTCTTATCTTTGTAACTTCCTATTGTATTAAGCTTCACTCACTGATTAAATTTGAAATATAAAGCTTAAAAGAATCATGTCTGTGTGGTGCAAGGATTTATATGACTTGATTTATAAATTGCTTGTTTCTCTAAATTGTTAGACATTTATTGATTGCCTTTGGTGGCCTGGCTGGGTTGGAAGAGAGTATTGAAGAAGATGATAACTTGAAGGTATTACATAGTTCAATTAGTTACTTATATGTGGTTGTAATTGTGAGACAGCTCCCAATCAGAAATTCCATAAACTTGCCAGAACCTTTTGGTACATGCCTTTTTCTTTACATTTCTGTTTGATATACTAATTAGAAGTGGAAAACTGTATCCTGAATATAATTGAAAATTGAGAGTTTTTCTCTACATACTTAGGGCTCTTTGATGAGATTTTGTCTTTCTTAGGTTCTAATGTCATGATTTATGCACTAATTCATTATATTTCAGCATTAAGAAACTACATGGACTGTATTATTGAGTAATATTGGATTATCCCCATAATGTATGCACTCTTTTTAGAACTAAGGTACTGAATATAATTTTCTTACTGCTCTACTCCCTAAAATATGCAGGGAAAAAATGCACAGGATGTATTCAATTTATATCTAAATACATGTCCACATCAGGGTAGTCGAACAATTCGAACAGAGGTACGATCTGTCTAATTCTTTCCCTAGTCAATTTGCTTATACTAAATTCTTGTCTATCCAGTTTTAAGTCACTGCTTAATTTTCATCTTTTTGAATAGGAAGCTATTTTTATCTCTCTTCAGTACTTCCAAGAACCAATCTGCCGGGCATTGCAGGGTTGAACATTGTTGAAGTCTTAAAATTCATACAGTTAATGCATTAATTCTCCAAATTATGGCTGAAACTGAGACGAAGGCAATAGTTCAAAACCTAAATTAGAAATTTTCCCTTAGCCTCATCCTTAACTGGCCATTATGTGGCAGGATTCTTCTTCCAGACACTTGTGGAAGTTGTAGCACTATCTGTTGTTTACCTCGGTTGTAAAACTTGCAAATAGATTAGTGTTCCATCTATACATGTAACTGAAAAATGGGAATTGTTATTTAATCTATTAGCTAGCTACTATTACATCGGAAGGAATAGATGTTAACTTTATGCATGATTGTGTTAAGCTTCATGATCACTGTGCGTTTTCTTTCTGCATGGAACCTTATAAAGATGGCTTAAATTAAAAGTAGAGTAATGTCAATGAGTATATGACATTATTCTAACAGTAGAGTAATGTCATAGGGCCTATTTGTTCATATTTTTTTTAAAGGAGAAAGTGTCTTTTAATTTATATAGTTTGAAAAATTTATAGAAGGCTGTTTAATAAAGTACCCGTGATTTTTTTTTTCTCGTAACTCATTCAAGTGCAACCATAAGTTTAGCTCACTTTAGATTATAGTTCTTGCTTTTGCGTTTTTATCTTTCCTAAAAGAAGAGCTAAATTCAACAAATGATATATATTTTTAGCCATCTGATATATGTTGAAAATCATGTTTCAAATACAAATTTGAACGTGCATTCAAGGTGTATGAACGGATCAAGATCCGCTGTAGTCAGGGAAATAGCTGCAAAGTGCTGCATTCAAGATTTAATGGCTGCAAAAAAAATTTCAGCTTTTATTTTATCAACATTTTAATGTATGAGAAATAAAATTAAACGATGGAAATTTGCTATACTTACTTACCTGACTATAGGGAATCCATGTCCTGTACAGCTTTGTGGAGACCTAAATCTATGATGAGAATTTTATTTTATCACAAATTTGGAGAATACCCCCAAAAAATAATTCTTTAAATCTTATTTCAAATTTTAAGATATACATGGCAAATCAAATCAAATCAAACATAATTTTATATGGGGAGACATCTTCTAATTGTTATTTCATTTATTAAATACGTTGGACAAATTTGGGGTTTAAATAAAAAACTTTTTCTCATTAAAAAATACCTTTTTAAAAAAAATCACCTTCAAATTTTTATCACTAGTCACAACCCATACATTGCACGGGTATTAATGAATAAAATACTCTAATTGAGAATTTGATTAATAATATTTAATTACGAAACATTGTTAGTATGAATCATCTTAATTGTTTGTTTTTTTTTCATGTCAAAAAGGTTTCACCATTTTTCTTATATGGATTGAAACCTGCTTAGCAATCATGGCAGTTAACACAAAAACAAACTGCTTAGTGAGGTTAAGGTTGCTATTTTTTAAAATTCTTTAAAGTTAGATTATTTGAAAAGCAAAAAAAAAAAAAGAAGGTATAGCGATCTTTAAATTTTGATTTAGTTCATATTAGTATACATCAAATTAAATTAAAGGCGAATTGTTTTTGCACTTTTCAACGAAGTTAAATTTAAAAGAACTTTATCCTTTGTATTGAAGGGTGTTCTTGTGTGATGAAATGCCCTTTCATACTAATTTCAATATTGCGCATCAACTCAATACATTTTCCATTTCATATCAACAATTTTGAGTAATAGAATACTTAAGACCAAATATTTACTAGTTAGTGAAAGAGGGAAAGGGGTTGGTGGCTAGTGGGGCTATGGCCTCAACCTTTGAGGAGCTTAGTCTATAAATATGAAAAGTTTTAACACTGACATAATTTGTATATGACTTTTTAAAGAAAATGCAAAAACAAAAAGAGTCAATTTTAAATATGTTAGTCTTGATCCAAAATAAAATTTCTAAACCATGAAAATTATATGAGAGGAGATTCAAGTATGATAGGAAGAAAATCAATGGGAGAGTCCATATGACCCGTGTGCTAAGCACGACTTCAAGAGTTATGAAAATACAATACATTTATAAAAAAATGATAGTTGTGCTTTAATTGTTGACAACAGATTGTTAATTTGCAAGATCATTACTTTAAAGATAGTTGATGATTTTGTTCTATATGTTTCTAATTTATGAAGTTTTAAATTTTAAAGGTTTTGAAAAATATTGCATAACTTCATTTTATCCATTGAATATGAAATCGCAATAAGCATTGATTAAGAGATGGAAATGCTTGCGCGTATTGATTAGCTATATTAGGTTCCCATTCTGTTTTTACTTGCTGATGCATTGGGCGCCATGTATATCAGGCCTTTGTTTTCTGCTGTTCTATTTCTAACTGGTAAAGAAAAATTAAAGCCAAATAAAGTTGCATTTATTGAATTGGTTTAGAGTGTATAACATTGATTTTAAACTACGAAACTACTTCACCGTATCCGTATTCGATGTTCGATATCGATACTCTTCTATACTTCAGTGATACATATAGATGAAGTATCAAAGCTTATAAAAAAATTTATAAAAATCTAATAAAACTACATAAAACATATAAGTGTATATAAAGTAAAAACATAGAAACATTGTTTCTTGACGAACTAAAAATAAAAATTGTCTTCTGTATAGATTATTTATATGCTAATATATGTTTCTATGTTGGAATGCAATTGATGATACTATTCCTTTTTGTAAATAATAGGAAGCAATTTATAATGACAATGATTTGTGATTTTTATTTTAGTGCCGTCAAAAAAATTATGTTCTTAATTTGGGTTTACAGAATTGTATTTATATATTTATTATATTACATATTTTTATATATATTTAATTTTGACTAATTATAATATAATTTATTTTTAATATATTATATTTCAAATTTGTCTTTAGAAATAAAATCTTTGATATATATTTTAAAAATTTTATATTATAATAAGTCAGAATTAGTCAATTGAAATATAAAAATAACATAAAAATAATATATTAAAATTAAATTATATATTTGTTTAAAAAATACAATGTCAAAAATAAATAAGTGAATTGAAAAATATGAATAGTATGAATAAGGATGGGCTAAACAATTTTTTTGCCAGACTTTGGTTGAAAAATCTTCAAACTTTAAATGGGCCTCAGCAAAAAATCTTTGGCCAAACTTGGACCAAAATATTTTTAAATAAAACTCAATCAAAAAATATTTGAATGGGCCTTCACAGCAAATTCTTTGAACGTGACTTGGCCAAAAAATTTCGATCGAGACTTAACTAAATTTTTTTGGCAAACTCAGTCAAAAAATCTCCATACGAGCTTTAGCAAAAAAAAAAACCTTTGGTCAAGACTCGATAAAAAAAATCATCAACCAAGGCCCGACCAAAAAATCTTTAGACAAAACTCGTCCGAAAGATCTTCATCCAAACTCAGGCAAAAAATCTTTGGACGAGTCTCGATCGAAAAATCTTTAGGTTGAATTTGACTTGAAAAGCTTCTCTTAAATCTTGAGCAAAAAATCTTTGACTAGACCTCGACTGAATCTTTTTAGTAGGGATGTTCATAAGTTATTATATAATTAATTAACTAAATTTGGTTATAAAAGTTAACCACTTCATTTTTAAGTTAAAATTTAGTTAGTTGTTTATTTTAAAATGGTTGGACATGGTTAAATAATTGGCTATGAAAAATAATTTATAATTATGATTAGTATCTTTTGCTCACAAACATATTTTCTTTTGATTAAATTTTAAAAAGGCTCAAATATGTTTATAGTTATCATAAAATGAGTGAGCTTTTTTTTTAGTTCCTATAAAAGTTTTTTTTGGTTTTCATCTTAAAAAAAATATAAAATCATTAATTTTGGTCTTCCAATTACGAAATACTCATTAACTATTTATATATTTAACTAAATATCAAATAATTATTTTATGTGACATTTATTAGTGTTTACACTATCATATCATATGTATTACCTTTTTAATTTTTTATAGTAATATTAGCAAAATTAGCAACTAATATATACATTTTGGAGAGATTGCTAATATGTGACATTTATATACCTTAAAATGAATATTAGCAATAAAAAAAAATAATAATAACAAAAAGTTTGGAGAGATTGAAATAAAAGAACAATATTTTATAAATACTATAAGCAAAATTTACTATTTTATATGGACAAAAAATAAAACTTAATTTTTTATAGGGATGAAAAATATTTTTTTATAAGAACTAAAATAAAAATTCACTTATTTTATAAGGGTTAAAATTATTTTTTTATCTAACAAATTTTGAAAATAAAGAAATGAATCATCGTTTTTGTGGTTTTAATTACTCAAATTAAGTGCTCAAACTTTAAAAAAAGTATGAAATTTGGTTATACACTTTATTTATCGTCAAATTTTTAATGCAACAATATGCCTTGTTTTAATGTCATAGACAAGATTCACCTCACCACTTAAAATATTTATTATATATATGAAAAATATATTATATATAAATTAAATATGTAGAAATGCACATATATTACTATTACTAAAAATATAATATAACATTACTAAAAATATAATATAACATTGTAAAATTAAATAATCAACAACGTGTAGTTTTAATCATATATATTATATTTATAACTTAATCGTTATTCTAGTATAAAATTGTGTTGTTTTAATTTCTTATATTTTTGTTTGGATACTTTACTATTAAAATAAAATATCATTATTGATGTAACAGTTTTTTGTAATTTTATTAAAATATAAATATTTTTTAATAATATCTTAAAAATTTATTTTATATTTCAATATTTTAATTAAAATTGAAATAACATTTTTAATAATATACTAGAAAATAATAATAATTTTTTATTTTTTGTATTTCACTAAAAATTTACTACATCAATTATAATATCATATTTTAATTACTAAAATAATATTTTTAATTTTAATATTATATATCTTGTTTAGTATTAAATTAAAAAGATTATTGAAAAAAATTATCATAGAAGTATAATTATATTTAATAACTTTTTAGTAAAATACAAAAAAATATCTTGTCAATACTAATACCTTATTTTATGCATTAAAGTATTAAATATCTAAAGAAAAATATAAGAAATTAAAATAACATAATTTATAAAAAAATTAATACAAAACAATAAGTTATATTATCTTTTTAATGTTTTTAATAGTAGTAATATATGTGTATTTTTTATTCCCACACATTTAAGTTATATATAATATATTTTCCATACATATGATAAATATTTAAATTGTATATAATATTATTGTAACACAAGGTAGTACTACCTCAATAATAATTTAGTCAGTCAAAATGAACTTAATTCAACTCAACTTATTAAAATATTAGATTGAGTTGATCAGGTTCACAAACTAAATAGCAACCCACTTATGTATCTACTATAACATAATTTGTATTAAATTTTTATTTTATTTTAAAAAATCAGTCTTACAAATACAACAACAATTAAACAAGTTTCACAATAATAATCTCCTAATAAAAAAAAGAGAAACATAGCCGTCACATATAATAATAAATAAAAATCATCAAGGTGTTGTTACCTTTGTTATTTAATAAAGAATTGTTTATTTATTTCAATTTAGTCATTAACTAATTGAAATGTTTTTTTAAATTTTAAATTATAATTATTTTAATTAAAAATTTTGATTACTGCTTTAAAACTATTTTAATTCTTCTCCGCCGTTAAGTGAATTTCGAAAGGCAGCGCAGTATATTTTAAAAAGAATAATCAGATATATAATTAAAATAATTATAACGTTTAAATTTAAAAAATATTTTAATCAACCAGAGAGTCTTAAATTGAAATATATAATAAAATTATTACTAAACAGAAACAAAAATGACATGACAATAACTTAATAACTATTTATCTAAAAATTCCTTTTATTTCAATGGAGTTTACAAATATTTTATTTCAATGATTTACTAAGCTGGATAATATGCCTCCATGATGTACAATTCTATTACAACAACTAATTAACTGATAATCTAACTAGTTAAAGTAACTAACTAACAGATACCATATACTAAGTAACTAACCGGCAGTTAAACGCATGTGCTTCACCCATCACATGGCCATCGTTGTTGTTAGTGAAAAAATAAACAAGATGGTTCGTACGGAAAGTGTTGCGGGGCATGTGTGATGGATGAATCGCGGTGTCACCTCTTTCTCTATTTTATCCAACTCCTCCCTCAGCAGCATCTATACACATTTACCTCTATCTCTATATTCTCTGTAGTATTCATCGGCAATACCTTCACCTTCCCTGAACACGTCGTCGAATGTGTCTCCAACGCAATCATCTACACAGGCACGCCTTGCATGTCTCTTGGCCATTGAAGATGAAGGTTTGGCACCTTCTCTTTCACATCGCGGACTGTGTCGAAGGGATGAACATCAATAGAGAAGGAAAACCCTCCCTGGACTTCAAGAATAACATCCATGCCAATCACAATAAGAGTGAGTAATATTCATTCATGTTCCCTTTTATATTTTCTTCAATCTTCCTGCTAACCTCTGTGCCTCCGTCTCCCATAGCCAGACAAGTATGAATTTTATATCAGATTATTACTTACGATAGTAGTACACACTTTACGTTATTAAAAATTATTTATGTAAATATTTTTTTGAATTTAATTAAAATGTACTGATAACAAATTTTTTATAAAGTCATCTAGATATTATTGTTATATAAATAAAAGTTTAAATTTTATGTTTGTAGTAATGTATAATAACAGTATAAAAATATCACCATTAATAATATGTTAGAATCAAACTCTCAACTTTTTTTTTATTATACTTAGGTTTTTTTTTTCAAATATTTCAAGATATTGGAATGAATATTCATTTTTTTTAAATAAATTTAGTTGGATATAAAAATATTTTTATAACTTCTGTGTCATAATAATATATAAATTTAATTAAAATATACTAATAATATAAAGATTTTAATAATAATAAAATAATTTATACACAACATAAAATCTCAAACAATCATGTATGGTAAATTAATTTAGCTTTGAAAATAATTACTTTAATGTCATATCAGCGATCATTTACTTAAAATCTTCAATTTTTCATTTACTTTTTTCTACTATTTTTTTATAAATTAAATTAATTTATTTAAAAATATCTTAAACTTCACCAATTAAAATATTTTTCTTTGACATGAAAAGAATAATGACACGTGACAAAAAAAAAGAATTTGAGACTTTCTATACAATTTAAAAAATTATGACTATTAAACCAAAAAAATCTTATTTGATTTGTAAGATAGAATATATATCATTACTGTATGAATGTGGAAATTTATTTTTATTTAATTTTTAATTTTTATTATTTTAATTTTGAAATAAAATATTTATTATTTAATTTAAATATTGTAAAAACTACATTATTTTTAAATTAAAATAGTAATATTTAATATTAAAATTAACATTAAATTATATAAATAATTATAAATTTATAAAATCAATTAAATTATGTATATTTAAAATTATATTTGATTAAATAGTTAAATATTATATTATTTATATTTTAGTATAATTTAATAAATTAGTATAATTTAATAAATAAATAAATTGTTATTTTACTTCTTGTTTCGAGGTAGAATTAGGTCGGGTTGTTCATTGAAATTACAGCCCGCTTGGTTGATTTAGCAAAAAAGAATAAACTTAATTTTTAAATTTTTTTTAGTTGAATAGGTATGTCTAAAAGTTTTTTTTTTTTAATTATAAAGTCAGGTTAATTTGATTATTAGTAATATTATTTTAATTAAAATATTAATATTAATATAATATATAATATTATAATTATTATAAGAAAATTATAAAATTAGTCCATTTAATTATGGATTAGTTTTTAAAATGTTTAGTCTTAGTAGAAAAATTTTGACAAATATTATCTACTATGACTATTTTAAAAACTAGTAAATGTTGAAAGAGTAATACATAAACTCAACTGATTACTTATTAATATAATTAAGTGGTTACCTATCAGTATAAAAAAAAAAAGTATGTATTAGTATAGTAGGTAATCATTTGAGTTTAAACACTATCATTTTTTTTTGTTGTTTTTATAAGACTTAAATTAGAGTTTTATTTGTTGACAAAACATTTATTGGTCAAATAAATATGCATTAAATATGTCATAAATTTATATGTTTTTCAAAACTATTATTAACATTAATGAGACTTATTCTTATTCTTTTTATAAATATTTTTATTAGTTTTAATTCTTTTAAACTATTATCATTAATAAATTTGCTGCTTTAATTTTTATTGTCCATGTATGTAAAAAATCAATATAATATTCTTAAAATGCTTTTCAAGGTGTCTTTCCTAAGCCTATGTGCAATGTATAGACTTATGCAACCATGGTATATTTACTTATTTTCATATAATTTCAATTATTTCTCTAAAAAGGATAAAATAATAAATTCTATGAAAAAATCTTTTTTTTCACAGGGTACAATTTAGAAATTTATATTTAGAAGTTTATTTATTTTTTTACTAAATCTGTCATAGACCTATTTCAATACTCCAAAGAGACAAAAATATTAATATACTTCACTTATTATTTATTGAACTTGATCACTCATCATTAAGGATGTTTATATGAGCTTTTATAAATAGGACAATGACAAAGCTATATTTGAATTTTATAAAAAGGACCGCAAGGTAAGGGTAATGTATAAACTCAAATAATTATATATTATATTAATTTATAAATTATATTTTTATTATAATAAAAAAATAATTTATAAAATTATATAATATAATTTAAAATATAAAATACATAGAATTTAATTTTATTTATAATTATATAAATAATATATTTATTGAAATTGTGAATTTCAATACATGTAAAATATATAATTGAATATATTTTTAGTCATTGTAAAATGAGTAAATTTTATTTTGGTCCTTATAAAATTTTGTTTGATTTTCATCATTTAAAATTTAATTACTTATTTTAGTCCCTATAAAATACATTGAATTTTGATTTAATCTTTGTAAAATATTTTTTCATTTTCATCTCTCTAAATTTTGAAATAATTATTTATAATTTCTAATGTTCATTTTAAGATATATAAATAACATTTATTTGATAGATCTATACTTTTTTAAAAAGGGACCACAAGTTAACATGACACCACATATATTCTAGTAAATATGACTTATGATAGTTACTCAACCTTTTGTTGGACACATTAATAGTTAACGAGTGTCACATAATAAATGAGATAAAAATGATAATTTTAAATTTTAGAGTGATGAAAATTAAACAAAAAAATTATGAGGATCAAAATAAAAATTCATTTCTTTTTCAATAACTAAAAATATATTTAAACCTAAAATATATATAGAGGCTCTTGTAATATTTTTCATAAATTTGTATTTATTAAATGAATAAATAATTAAATATATTTAATATTTCTAAAATATTATATATAATTTATATTTATATTATGAACCAAGTAGGTCTTTTGGTTTAGTAGTTATATTTCTTCGTATATAGAAGGTTACAAGTTTTTTTTGGCTAAAATTATTAGGAACTAAAATTAAAAATATTATACATGTTGCAATATATTATTGGTATATTTAATGAATGTACAAAACCTCCTCAAATTATGAAAATATCAAAGTCCCTTGTATTGCGAAGGGATCATGAAATTTGTTTTATCTTTACAAGTATTTTTTCTTTGTTGGTATTCAGAAATTACACATTGCTTAAGATTGAGGACTAACTATCCATATTTTTCTCTCTTCACGCACGTCCTATTCATGTAATTTAATTAATAATTATCTGATTCGATCATTAACTCAATCTCAAAATAAAATAAATAATTAGTTTAAATTTTGAAACACTCTAACCTTTATTTATGTATTGTGTGAGGTTAGGTTAATCTCACATTACAAAAAGTTATCATAAGACAAAAAAGAAACTCTAATATTTGATTTTTTTAAAATTTATTTTTCACCATTTAAGCGTGAAACAAGTTAAATTTGATTATCATAATTGGAGGTTGAGAAAATTTTAGGAGTCAAAAAATTCACAAAGCAATTGCGTACATAAAGATGTGAAATTAATTTAAACCTATTTCAAATATCAAATTTCAAAAAAATAAACATGAAAGTTATTTTTCAAACTCTTCAATGCCTTTATTCAAATACAAAACATTTAAATTTATACTAAATATCAAATAGATTCATATCTATATGAAAAATTTTTGATGGAAAGCTATGCTGGAGTTTAGAGAAAGCTTCCATTGAAAGAAGTGATGGAGAAAAAGCAATAAGATACATGCAATGATGCAGCAATAGCGAATATAAATTCTCCTCACTTACAAGAATCTCTAAGGAGTAATCACAAATGAGAATGAAAGCAACAATGAGAAGAATCACAAAAGAGAGACCAGTATTTTTAACGTGAAAAAATCTCTTTAACGTGAAAAGTAAAATACCACAAGTAGTCCAGACCAAAGAAATCAACCCACTATGATTAATTAAGTGTAGAAGAGTTATCAATCTCTTCTGTCTCTCTCACTTTGTGAAAAATTCACTCTCTTTTAATCTCGAAATCTGACTCTTTCTCCTCTTATAAAGAGACACCTACTTGAGAGAGTATTGGACTTTTGTCCACATAGTCGGGAACCCAAAAATAATCCAACATATCTCCCCTCACAATTATGTGGAGGTAATTGTCAGTCCGACAATCTCATAACAAGTTTTAAACTTCCCTCTTTGAACTATCTCTGTCATTATGTCAGCGTTCTGACTATCATAAAATAACTATATCATAAACAAAACCAAGCTCTGTCTTAATAATTGACAAAGCAACACACTTATACAATTTAAATTACCAAGCCTTTTGTCTTTCTTCATTCTCCATGGACTCTTGGTAACATTCAAATTCTTTTCCATTGATAAAAAGCTACGCTGAAGTAGAGAAAGCCTCCATTAAAAGAAGATATGTTAAAGGCGAAAAACAATTATGCGACTCATCAATTTATTTAAAATTTAATGGCATGGGTGGTGGAAACTCCGTGAGCAACAAGGTGGGTGACTGTGGCTCCAGAATCCCAAACAGATCGTATTCGGTACTTGATAGTGTGGATAGTTGCAACTCATGATGTCTCAAATGGTTGCCGGAATCTGAAGCGACCAAGACCTGAATGAGAGAGTCTCGACTAATGTTGGTTGCGGAGATGACAACATCGTTTTGAAGAACTTGGCCGTTGAACATTAGCCTCTGTCCCAGAAATGGAAATGCCTTTGTACTTCTCTACCTTCTCTTTGATCTCTTGGAAAGAAACTCACCTTAATAGAGAATGTTCTCTCATCCTCCAGCACAGAAGTCACATGAAAAATTTACAAAGGTTTGTACCTATACGAATATTCGGTCACAGACTCTCCCGTTCAAAATAATTGGATGGTTTGCAGTTTTACACTTCATACTATTTTTATATATTAAAATTATTATTAAATATTATATTAACCAAATATGTAATTTCACTTTATCGTGACAAAATTAGAGAGAATCGTTTTTCCCTGAAAATTCTAATCTTATCTAAGAACAAACTGACTTATTTATGAATTTTTAAATATTAAAATTTAATTTAAAAATAAAAAGTGAAAAATAAATTAAAATAGATAAAAAATTAAAAACACTTTTGTTAAAAATATATTTTATAAATAATTTAAAGAATAACTCTTAATTTTATTCTTACTAATATGATTAAGGACGTTTGCTTAATCTTTTAAAAAGATTTAAAATTCAAAAAATATATATTTATTTTAAGGAACTATTTTTTATTTTCAGCAACGCTATTTGTTACACAATAAAATAATACGAAATGCACTAACTAATAACATGCAATAGTATCTTATTTTTAAATATATTTTAATTAAAAAATTTAAAAAGTCTCAAACTAAGTCGGACGAAAAACAAAGGCCTTGGGCAGCATTACGAAAACCGTTCTGTACTTATTGACATTTTTCTTTTATATCTGGTCTGGTACCACAAATATATTCCACATAAAGGTAATTTCGTTCGAGTTAATAATGCCATATCATGATGAGACTAATTTTCTTAATAATTTTTTTAAAACCAGGTACGAGACTATAATAAATTAATATATATTATTCGAACTCTTTATCTTACTTAAAGATAAATTAGACATGTATCATCTCAATTAATCTCCGTTGATCAATTATTTTCATTTTGAATAATTCTAAAAAAATTATAAAAAATGAACTTTAAAAATAAAAATACTCAGTCTTAACAAAAATATAACCTCCTTTTAAAATAAAAGTATTCTTTATAATTATATCCAAAAAAATAGTTTTTATAATTTTTTTTTGGAATAAAATCTATAAAAGTAAACCATTTTTTATATATGTATTATTAAAATTAATTTTTATGACAAACTTAAACAAAGGCATATACTGCAATTTTTTATTTGTTTTAACGAAAAAAGTTTGTTCCAAAAATATTAAGAGGTTTATTATAAAATGGAGAGGGCAGAATGGTCTTTGCGACCAAACATAGAGGCGCGTTTGGAGTAAGGGTAAAAAGGAGTGCTTTGGTAGCATATAACATAATTCATCCCCAAATACGTTCATACCCAAAGAAGGCGAAGAGAGGGTTTTTGTCTCGCGGAGTAAACACAAGACAAGGCGCGAGAGAGTGCGTTTTTGTCTCTGTTGTGAGTGAGAGTCAGAGAATAATTGGGAATTTCAAATATTGGTTAAGAAAAAGAATAAGGGACCGTTGGGCTGGCTCGCGCCATGGGCACGGTGATGAATGAGGAGAAGGAGAAGGAGAATGAGCACCATGCCAAGACACTCATCTGTGCCCTCAACCTTCTCTCGCGCGACCTCCCTCTCCCCTCTCACATCCTCAACTCCGTCTCCTCCATCTACCGCAACCACGTACCTCTTCTTTCTCTCTCCATCTTTCGCCCTTTCGTTTCTCGTTTAATCTCTACGACTCTGTTAGATTTCGCCGTTTCTTTTGTTCGTATGCGATTTGACGCACTTGCCAGCTTCCTTGCTACTCCTTTACTCTCTCTTTAACATTTATTTTCTTTTCGGTTTCGTCGTTCGCGTGTTCAACTCCAGTTAGCGTTGTTGTTCACCTAACTGCGCGCTTCTGTTGCTGTTTGCTTCTACATTATGCCGCTACGTTTTTTGTTTTTGCTAGAATTTACGAGTTCTTGTTGAAATTGTAGGATGGTGATGTTTCTGTTTTGTTTGTTAATTGTGTGCAGGACGATGGAGGGAATTCTGGAGAGGATTTAATAACGGATCTTGAAGATGCGCTGTCGAAGCAGCGTCCGAATTGTGTGTCAGGTTTGAAATTGGAGGAAGCAAGGGCAAATCGATATCGGAGTCAGATTCAACATCGGTTAAATGAGCTTCAAGGTTAATAGTTCTAGTTAAAATGTTTATGTTTGTTTCCATGTCGACTTGGTGTGGAATTTGGATTTAATTTGTACATGGTTCTGTGGTGCTTGTTTTTGTTTACCGTTAGTGTGAGCAACACTTGCACCATGTGCAAAGTCATTAACTGATAATCTCTAAGGATTTGGTCTTTAACTGAGTATAGTGACATCTAGTGATCCATGTAGCTAATCTCACCTAGTGGGATAAGGCTTTTGTTGTTGTTGTTGTTGTGCGGTTCTTTCACATCCTTTATTTTTGTTACCATTGAATGTTGTGCTTGCATGCATGCATAATGTTGTTAGGCTAATTATCTTTAGAGGTATGGCTTGTGCATTTACTGGATTAACTAGAGTTATAACTTATAACATGCATATATTTCAACAAGATTATGTGGTTAGGATGATTGTGTGGTTATATTAGTGCTGTCAGGAGGAGAAAAGTGGGTTGAGGAAGCAAGCCCTCAAACCATTCAATTCAATTCTTTTCTGGACCATTAAGCAACCATTCATCACCAATCATCAATTCTTTTGAGACAGAATCATTCGCATCCCATCAATCATTAAAAATTTCAATTGCCTGGTTGCATTTGTTACCAGATCTTACAAATTCTTATGCTCTAGTATTTTTTTGCTGTGAAGATGCCATTAAGTTATAAACATGTCAAATCAGTGTGTATAAACTGTAGAATATAGTTTAAAAATATTTATGGCTTGAAATTAAAGTTTGGTGTTGCTAAACCATAAGTAGCTCACTGTTCATATTTGGTTCAGATGCCTTTAGATTATATACCCATCGCTTATTGAGTGTTTTAAGAGAAGATAATTGAGTTAACTTGTCAAATTTGGATGATGCGGTTGTATCAGTTGCTTCATCACATCAGCTGCATCAAGGGGATAGTCTGCTTCACTTCTGCATCAAACAACTCACTACACCTTAGTACCTAGAAAGATGCATCAAGCACCTCATACCAAGACTTGTCTTTCCCCATATATTTTCTGATAAGCTTGTTAGAGAGGGTTAATATGATAAAGTATCCTTCATAAATCAAGTTATCAGTCTTGAAACTTCATTGAAGTGTTTCCAAGTGGCTTTAAGATATTTCTGAACATGTTATCACTCGTCTATTCATATGACAATTTTACCTTGTCAGAGTTCTGACAATTTTACTGAAGAACTGTGTTACTGTGTTGATCCAGAATTGCCTTCAAGCAGGGGAGAGGACCTGCAGACAAAGTGCTTGCTTGAACTTTATGGACTAAAGGTAAAATTGATTCTGGAACCTTTCTTCAATGCTTAGTTCTTATGAGTGAGTCATGTCTAACTTTAATGCTTAGTATAATTATCTAACTTTCACAATTGATGGCTAAATTGTTTATAGTATGAGTATGACACATAATTGCCCTTTACTTATTTTAAGTCATAATATGTCTACTTTCATAAATAGGTTTCTTTCTCTGATTAGAAGCTAGACAAAATTGCTTTCTGTTTATGAGATATGAGACAGAAAAAAGTTGTCCTTCTCTATTTTTTTCCCAGCTCTCTGTTGCCCCTGAAGTGTTACCAAGTTTGACTAGTATAATAAGGCAATCATATGAAACACCTTTGTAGCTTAATCATTATTATAATGAAAGGAACAGCTGAAAATAATTTCTAGTGAGGAAATTAGTTGATTTTTTACATTTGTTTGTTATCAACTGCAACCGAGAAATGACAAGAATTGTGTCCTTGTTGGCAAGGACTTCTTTTCTGGCAGCTAGCAGAGTTACAGTTGAAGGTTCGGTCTGATGTGAGTTCTGAATACTGGCTCAATACTAAGTGTGCATATCCTGATAGGCAATTGTTTGATTGGGGCATGATGAGGTTGCGGCGTCCATTGTATGGTGTTGGAGATCCATTTTCCATGGATGCCGATGATCAATTAAGGAAAAAACGGGAGGCTGAGGTGATTTTTTTCAGTAATAATTATTCCCCCTCCCCCCTTTTGTGTTTGAACTTGGTTTCCGTATCATGGATATCATAGATTATAGTTACATCTGCAGATGTTAAGGCATCATGGATGCAATGAGTTTATATTCACTTATTCACTGATTCCTTTAATTGGTATAAGCCTTCTATATGCTTTGGCTAGAAAAATCCATTATTATCTGATTGTAAATATAAGATCATAAACATTGTTGCCTGGGATGCCCAAAGAAAGGATGCAGCTGTCTTTCTTCTATTAAAAAATTTGTAATTTGTAAGTTATTTATCAATTCTTTCTTCAAATAAACAATAACAAGGTGACATGCTGAAAAGACAGACCAACACATGTGAGCACATTCACACATGCATGCATATGGAGGAACAAGGAAATATGAATTTATCTGGAATTTCAACTCTTGTAGATGAACTATCGTACACATACTAGTTAAATATACAAGACATGTAGTGTAGTGTTCCAGTTTCTTTTTACTGATGTGTGCATTGTTTTCCACTATCTGAACATGAAATGAAACGACTATTGTACTGTTCATCTCATATAGATCCTCAAATGCAGAGACTGTCAAGATTAGAAGAAAAGGAGAAAAATCATATAGAGACTAGAACGAGAAAATTTTTTGCAGAAATACTCAATACTGTCCGTGAGTTCCAATTACAAATTCAAGCTTCTTTGAAGAGGAGAAAACAGAGGAATGATGGTATCCAGGTACACTATTTCTTCCCTTATTTTTCATTTATTATAAATGATATATACTTATGTGGGAAATAGATTTCTAACTTTAGGTGTAATGTAACTTTTGACATGTTAGAATAACAAGTTCTTGTGAACTCCTCTTCCTATGTGATGGAGTGCATAGTTGTGACTGCTGTCATAGTCTGTTATGACAGCTGTAGGTTAGTTAGAGTAGGTTAATCAAGGTGGCTTACTGGTGTATAAATAATAATCTCTGTATCAGAGACAGCAATTCAAGATATTGTATCAAATTACTCAATAATATTCTCTTGTTTAAAATTCTCTTCTCTCTCTCTCTCTCTCTCTCTTTCTTTCACTCTCCTATTCTTACACTATGGGAATTAGGTATCTGGGGGTATGCATGTATAATTTGTGTTGAATCGGGTTATAGATAGGTATAGAAGAAGGAAAAGAAGATAAAAGTGACTGAAGATACTGAGATTGATATTAACTTGATTTAATGTGATATGTTACAAAATGATATAAAACATAAAGCACAACCCTACTAATACTAAATCTTAATCCAAACTAAATAAGGAAACAAATCATGAGACAATAAGAAATATATGGAAACCAATCCTAGTACATAATAAGGAAATATAGAAACTAATCATAAGAGATAATTTAAGATACTCTAAGCTATAATCAAGATATTACTAGATATTTTTCATATATTTGTTAGGATCCAATTGCAAGGTGCGAGACTTGAGTCCCACATTGTAAGTTTGAGATTCTTGTGTGGAGTTTTTAAGGTCGTGGCTCTCCTACTATAATGACTAACTTTTATGATGTGGATCTCTCAAGGTTTTTATCAATTGGTATCATAACTTTTCATTATGTCTCTCAGTTGTAAACAAGTGGCACAAGTAGTGATATTGTCATTGCAATGTTCACCCAAGACTAGTAAAAAAGGTTAGTGCACAACCAACTTGCATAGGCACCAGTGTCATTGCAATATTCATCTAAGACTAGTAAAAAAGGTGGTGCAGAACCAACTTGCAAAGGCACCAGGGCTGTGGAGTGTGGTGGGGTGTAGATCCAATTGTAAGGCATGAGACTTGAGTCCCATGATGAAAGTATGAGATTCTGGTGTAGGGTTTATGAGACATTGGGCTCTTCAATTACAACTGCTAGCTTTGATGGTGTGGTTTTTTCAAGATTCTTATCAATATTCTAGTATTCCCCCTTAAGCTAGAGCTTATTAAGTCTTAAATTTTTGCACAATTAAACTTTTTAAATATAATATGACTCCACCAAACATAGCTAGAACAATCATTATCCTAGGACTAAGGATTGGTGGGGACAGCATCTATACAATAAAGGCTGGTGGGTCCAGAGTGTTTGGGACTAGAGACTAGCATGCCAGATCATTTTGGACAAAACACTATAGGTGTGGCCAGTGGCTAGTGGTGAAACAATAGCAACAAATGGTGGGAACTACTAAATGAGATGCTAGAAGGATGACACGGCAAGGGGTGACTGGAAATAAAATAGAGTTCAGGGTTTTAGGAAGTTTGGCAGTGGAATAATGGTGGGATAGGTCATGGAAGATGGTATTGCTTTGATACCATGTTTAAATTATGGGCTCGAAATTGTGTTTGGGATTGAAGATGGGACCAAACTGCATTTGGAAGCAAAGGAGAATAGACTCAATCAGTGAAAAGACAAGCTAAATCAGACCCAATCTATGGGGGGATGGGCTGAAATAGAGAAGCTGGAACAACAACAAAAACATGAGGCAGAACAAGTGCTCAAAACTTAAAACTCAATCTTTTGCTCTTGGAGGAGTGGCAGGGGGCCACTCTGTTCTGCTCCAGTGCGACTGCAGTGCTATCATGCATGATTAATAACTATGGTTGAAATTATGGTGTTTTAGGTATAAAAGGAGGAAAAGGAGATAAAAGAGATTGAATACACTGAGATTGATGTTGACTTGATTTGACATATGTTACAATACGATATAAAACATAAAGCACTAAGTCTTATTTATACTAGTATTTTATCATAATTCTAATTAAATTGGGAAACAAATAATTGAAAATATGGGATTCAAGTGTAGAGTTTATAAGGCCTTGGGTTCTCCAACTACAATGGCTAACTTTTGTAGTTAGATTCTCCCAAGGTTCTTATCAATAATAAGAAAATATAAAAGCAAATTCTAGGAGATAATGAAATATGGAAACTAATTTTTAGAAATAGTCAAGATACAATTGGATACTTTTCATTTATTCTAATTTCTAACATTATGCATGGAGTTTGTGAGCTTTGTATTTACTTTCACCTAGTGAAATTTGATTGCGCAAGTGCCAATTGCGTATTTGATTTCTCTCTTCCTGAATTTCTCCTAAATTGTTGTTTACTTGTTGGACTTCAATTCTGGACCAAATGGATATTGAAGTTTTTCTGAATCTTGATTCTAAATCAGAGAGCTGGATCTTACCTGTCGAAATTCATTGAGGTAGTGCCATAGTGGTGGACAATGATAACAAACTATGCTCTGCGAGGTGCATAGAGAGCATTCAAGGCAAGTTATGGTTTGGACATAATGATACTAGATCAAAATTCAAATTCCAAAATGCTAGTGGTTAGACCATTGGAAGGATTTTAAGGGGAAGAGGTTAGGAAAAGGAAATAGAAAGAGGTAAATGAGGGTTGCAGAAGTAGATTTCGAGAATAGTAATGTAATGTAGTCATAATATTTTCAACACTGCAGAGAATGTCTGTGGTCTTCATATATATAACTGATTATATTGCTAAGTTCTTGCTTGTTAGAACTTTGTTTATTTCTATAATATGATGATTTTTTTTTTAATTTGACAGTCAGTCTTTCTCATTTCCTGGACAGTTCTGTGTGATTTAAGATTAATTTTTTGCTCTTTGTTGTAAGTTGCAATATAACTTATCAACAATTAATATGGCTTACTTATTGTCATAAATACTTTTGCAGGCATGGCATGGAAGGCAAAGACAACGGGCAACCCGAGCAGAGAAATTGAGATTCCAAGCCTTGAAGGCTGATGATCAAGAAGCTTACATGAGAATGGTGAAAGAGAGTAAGAATGAAAGATTAACTTTACTTCTTGAAGAAACAAATAAACTACTAGTAAACTTAGGAGCCGCTGTTCAACGTCAAAAGGACTCCAAATATTCAGATGGTATTGAACCCTTGGAAGATTCTGAAGCTGATTTACCTGAGTCAGATGCTTCAAAGAATGGAGTTTCTAAGGAATCACCACTTGATGAAGATTTAGATATGATAGATTCTGATCATAATGGTGATTCCAGTGATTTACTTGAAGGTCAGCGGCAATACAACTCTGCCATACATTCAATTCAAGAAAAGGTAAGTATCATTGAATCACTTTATTGCACCTCTTGGAGAAAAAGTGCAATGAAGATTTTCTACACAATTTGTAGCCTCTTTTAAAATTTATTCCTTATTAGACATTTACCATAATAGCTAATTTGGGAGATTAGACGTTTGGCTTCTATTTGGTGTAAAGCATTTTGTTTTTCAAGGGGGTTTTCTTTACACATATGTTGAGGAAATGGCAACCTTGCTCGATTGATATCTTTTGTTTTCTTTTCTGTTTTGCTTTTATGTTTAGGAGGATTCCTTATCCTCCAAATGCATTCTCTGTTTTTATAAGTTTCTTCTTTAATGACTAATAGAAAATAAAGAAGTCATTTCTTATTAGTTGTTTCTGAATAAAAGTTGTAGTACACTGGAAATATAACCAACTTAGTTGTTTACAGGTAACTGAGCAACCCTCTACACTTCAAGGTGGAGAATTAAGACCATACCAGATAGAGGGGCTCCAATGGATGCTTTCTCTATTTAATAACAACTTAAATGGAATTTTGGCTGATGAAATGGGGCTTGGAAAGACAATACAAACAATTTCGCTGATAGCATATCTTATGGAACACAAGGGTGTGACTGGTCCCCACTTGATTGTTGCTCCAAAGGCTGTTCTGCCAAATTGGATCAATGAATTCACAACATGGGCTCCTAGGTATTGCTCAGGGCAGACTTTGTAAATTATTCCTCCCCTTCTCCCCTTGTGAGGAGAGGGATATAATTTTGTTTGTGAATTCTGCACATTATATTCACTTTTAATTTTCAAATCACATCTGCCTTTTCTTTCTGATTCAGCATCAAAACAATTCTTTATGATGGACGGTTAGAAGAGAGGAAAGCAATGAAGGAAGAACTGTCAGGGGAGGGGAAATTTAGTGTTCTAATAACGCACTATGATCTTATAATGAGAGATAAAGCATTTCTCAAGAAAATTCAATGGTACTACTTGATCGTAGATGAAGGGCATCGGTTGAAGAATCATGAATCTGCTCTAGCTAGAACCTTGGACAATGGGTATGATTCTACATTATGTATATTGATAGCACTGACTAGTATATTTACTTCCCTAAATACTTGGTTACGATATCCATCTATCTTATTTAGAAAAACTGTAAACACCCTGAAAGCTGTATTAAACTAAAGAAAAAGATATAATGAAGAAAAGTGGATATCTTTCAAAACTGTGTATGTAGCATAGTCAAACTATTCAATAGTTAACTCAATTCATTATATGGTGTGGTGCCACACTTCAGGTGATTTAGATCCTCTCTTCTCTAATGCTTATTCTTTTTTGTTTGTGCAGCTATCGCATTCAACGAAGACTTCTGTTGACTGGTACCCCAATTCAGAACAGTTTGCAGGAGTTGTGGTCTTTGCTTAATTTTCTTCTTCCAAACATTTTTAACTCAGTTCAGAATTTCGAGGACTGGTTTAATGCCCCCTTTGCAGACCGAGTTGATGTCTCTCTCACAGATGAGGAACAACTATTGATCATCCGGCGTCTGCATCAAGTGCATTTCTCTTTTCAAGTTTCTAATTCTCTTTCCCTTTCAAATTCCTTCTGATGTGTTTCATTCCATCTTTAGGTAATAAGGCCCTTCATATTACGAAGGAAAAAGGATGAGGTGGAAAAATATCTTCCTGGGAAATCTCAGGTCATACTCAAATGTGACATGTCAGCCTGGCAGAAAGTATATTATCAACAAGTTACTGATGTAGGCAGAGTTGGCTTAGACAATGGTCTGTATCTAATTTTTGTTTTCCAATTATCCCCTAACCCACTTCACCTTTTAGCCACATCTCAAATTTGGTTTTGAATATTGATATGCTGAAGGCATTCAGTTATTCCCATCTCACACTGTTGTTGTTGCCTTGTTCGTTGATTCTCAACCCATGAATTTGGTTGTATTTTCAATATGCTTGTGAATAAGTTTAGCCCATCTTTCGGGAAAAAAGTCATGGGCCTATTTCTCCGTCAGTTGCATATATATCCCTTGATGTGTTTTACCAGTTTCAATTTTGTTATGAATGGGTTAAATATGACTATTTGTTACTTGTAGCATTAGTTGTTTTAGATCCCTGGATGATTGCCTGATTTCTTAGAACATGCAAACAAATTTTTAACCAAATATGGATCATTTTACAGGTTCTGGAAAATCAAAAAGTCTACAAAACTTAACAATGCAACTCAGGAAGTGTTGTAACCATCCCTACCTCTTCGTGGGAGAATATGATATGTATAAACGTAAGGAGGAGATTGTCAGAGCATCGGGTAAGTTTGAACTTCTTGACCGTTTGCTCCCAAAACTTCGCAGATCTGGTCATAGAGTCCTCCTTTTCTCACAAATGACTCGACTTATGGACACTCTCGAAATCTATTTGCGACTTCATGATTTTAAGTATCTTAGACTTGATGGGTCAACAAAAACCGAGGAAAGAGGCAATCTTCTACGGAAATTTAATGCTCCCGACTCCCCATACTTTATGTTTCTTTTGAGCACCCGTGCTGGAGGTCTTGGTTTGAACTTACAAACAGCAGATACTGTTATAATATTTGATAGCGATTGGAACCCGCAAATGGATCAACAAGCTGAGGACCGGGCACATCGCATTGGACAAAAAAAGGAAGTCAGGGTTTTTGTGTTGGTTAGTGTAGGATCAATTGAAGAGGTGATTTTAGAGCGTGCAAAACAAAAGATGGGCATCGATGCCAAAGTCATCCAGGCTGGACTTTTCAACACAACTTCAACAGGTTTGTAGTTTTTGATACTTGTACCATGTCCTGGGAATTTCTATCAAGTTATTTTTTGGCTAAAGGTGGAAAGAGTTACTTTTGTTTGCATTTAGAAACAGAAAGGGGAAGGGTAAGTTTATTTTTTTTCACTGATTCAGAACAAGCATTATATTTATGCCAGCAAATTGCTGCCTATTCTTTATAACCTTCATCTAACAATTCTTTGCATATACATACTATGCTTTTATGTGACAAACTATCACTAGAGCTATGAGCTAATTATATGGATAACTTGTCCTTAATCTTAGGTTTTATTTATTTGAAAATTCCATTTATTACATGTCAAAAGTTAGAAGATATGATATTTTAATTGGAATCATTAATATGGATAAGTAGTCCTTAATCTTAAGTTCTATTTATTTGAAAATCCCATTTGTTACATGTCAAAAGTTAAAAGATTTGAAAATTTTTAATTGGAATCGTTATTTTATTTATTACATGTCAAAATTATTCCACGCCAAACTAGGTTATTAATGAAGATTACTTGAACTTGTCGTATTTTGATTTGTGCAGCCCAGGACAGGAGAGAAATGTTAGAAGAGATTATGCGTAGAGGTACAAGCTCACTTGGGACAGATGTGCCTAGTGAGAGAGAAATTAACCGCCTTGCTGCTCGATCAGATGAGGAATTTTGGCTGTTTGAAAAAATGGACGAAGAGAGAAGACAAAAGGAAAATTACAGATCTCGTCTCATGGAAGAGCATGAATTACCAGATTGGGTGTATTCTCCAATTAACAAGGATGATAAGGCCAAAGATTCCAACAGTGGTGTCACTGGAAAGCGGAAAAGAAAAGAAGTGGTATATGCAGATTCATTAAGTGATCTGCAATGGATGAAGGCTGTGGAGAATGGGGAAGACATATCAAAGTTTTCAGCTAAAGGAAAAAGAAGAGACCACCTCTCATCTGACAGCATTGCACAAGCCGGTGATAATACAGGAGCAGAAGAAAGTTTTGAGTTTAGGACTGAAAGTGTTCCCATGGCAAATGAACGAACAAGTGAAGATAGTGTCCATGTGACCCCTTCCTCAAAGAGATTCAAGCCTGAAGGAACAAATTTTCTAAAACATACATACGAGGATGTTGGAAGTGGTCTGAACCGCCATGTGTTATCATGGAATACTCACAAAAAGAAGAGATCAAGCTATCTTGGCCAGGGTTCATTATCTGATACTAGAGGGCAGTCTTCAAATGGAAGAGCAAACTGGAACTGATAACTATTCTGCACAACTACTGAATGTGATTCTTCACCAAGCTCTTATAACAAAAAATGATAAGGAACTTTCTTCTATTATGCTAGAGTTTGCTCTTCAAGTATGCAACATCCATATTAACCTAAAAAAATTAATGAAAGAAAATATTCAAGGTTAAATATACTCTATTTTCTTGTTAGGTGTTATAATGATTTCTAATTTATTGACAATGTAAAATTCCTTACACATACAGTGACTAGAAATTAAATTCTTTTTTCTTTTGTTTTAAAACTTTATGCTTCTTTCTTGAAAAATTATTATGTTACATTTTATTTAATTTGAATATGAATAAGCATCTTAAAGATAGTTTTTCTTTCCTCATGACTCTCCCGTCCTAGCATCATTAGTAGAGGATTTTGAACACTGACCATAAACTTTTGAATTAAAAAATAAATAAAATGAGATGAAGATTTTCTTGTGAAATTTCGAAGTTGAGGTATTAAAAGCATTACTTCATTGACTAATTTCTTAAAATTGACAGTGAAGTGTTTAAAAATAAGCGCCACTAGTGCTAAAAGTTGCATAGAAAGGGAAAATTCTCTTCTACAGTTAGTTCTCCATAATTAAGAGCTATATACATTGAATTAAATTAAAGATATTCATTTCTTAAAGAATGGTGTGTAATGTTTTAAAATTAAAGAGAATGGCACTATATACCCAATATTCAATTACAAATTATTAAAAATTAACAATGATCTTAGGTTTTAATTAATTCAGTTGCTATATAATTAAAAACGCATTATCGTATAATATTCGTTTATCACTCATAATTGTCATTATCAACTTATAGACACACTCCTTAATTAAAAAATTTGACTTATCCCCCCCCCCCCCACACACACACACAAATTCAGCTTTATTCAATTTTTCTATTATTATGCATTAAGTGCATAGGCTAAGGGGACAAAAAGGTTTTGTTAGAAAATATGTATTTAAAGTAAGTTATTAACCGGATGAATATGATAGAAAGATCGTTTTACAACATTATTCTGTTGAATAATCAATAGATAATTAAATAAATGGATGTGAAGAAGAGTGAACATTTAAGTGAGGAGAAATGCTAATACTCCACTTAATATTCTTTATTATTAGGTGAAAGGCTCATCTCACCTAAAAAACTCGACTCTATTTTCTATTAATGGTGGTAACCTGAAATTTCACCTGATAATAAAATATTAAAAAGTATGTTAGAACATTTCTCTAACACGGTGAGCAATACCATAATTGATTATTCATCTTTCAACCAAGGTTACCAACGACAACTAACGATGATAATAACAATAAAACGAGGGATACTCGTAAATTTATAAACTTTCACAACTATTTACGACAATATTAAAAAACAGTGAAACTGAAAAGGGGTAAACCAAGATGTGAGACTAGTAATGATGATTAAAGGCTTACTAAATAAGAAGCATCATCCGAAATAACCATGAGAACCATTATCAACATGTGGGTATTTTCTGGACATATTCAATAAGTTCTCACGTCAAGAATATGAAAACCATCAACACTAGACGACAAATTTAAGCTTGCATTTTCATAATAGTGGATTAATCATTTATGTTAAAAAAGGAGAAGATCCATTAACTCAGATAAACAGCTAGTAGAATATCTCATCAAAAGCAGAATCATATGTAAAACTAAAAAGCACAGCATCGATAACAAGATTATGATACCTATTCCAGAAATTTTGTGCCTCCTCAATGATTGACTCGGTGTCAATTGATGAGTCTTAATAGTTACATAAACTGCTAGGAATAAAATGGTCTAGAAACCCTCTACTACAGTCATAAGAGTTACTTGTGCAGCAAAACATGAAAGTCGAGACTACAACAGCTTCAGTTCAACCAACTACAAGGTTCTTCATTTTGGATTCCAGTTCATCCGCACCACCTTCTTCGTCAGATTCTTCATCATTGTCTTCTCCATCGGGATCATTTTCATCTAATGGACCGAGCATGTCTGGAGAATTTTTAAATATATCTATCAACTCATCAATGCCTTCATTGGAAATGTAGTTCCCATTAATGTTCAGAAGTTTGAAATCAGCCTTTTGCACCACAGTCACAGCCAATTGTTGAGCCCCAGCCCTGCTTATTTGGTTGGTACTTAGATCAATTTCCTTTAATTGGACATGGCCTTCTAGGGCCTTATTTATCAGGATGGCACCTTCATCCTTGAGTTCATTCTCAGAGAGGTTCAACTTAGAAAGAAACTGCTTTGCTGCTATGCAGGCTGCTATTGCAGGAGCAGCATCAGCTGTAATGTCATTTCCATTCATCTCTAAAACTTCAAGGTGAGGAGCTGATTCCTTAAGGGCATCAACTATAGCAATTGCACCTTCATCTTCCAAGTTCAGGTAGCTCAGGTATACCTCTCTTAGCTCTGCATGCTTGGTAAGAGCTTTACTCAGAGAAACACCACACTCCACGCCTAACATGTTGTCTCGCAAATCAAGCTTCTTCAGATGGGTACTGTTCCCCAAAGCATCACACAAGGCAACTCCACCCTCAGCGCCTATCCTTGTGGAGGAACAGCGAAAATCCACCAATGAAGGAGAACGCTTCACAACCTCGGCTATGGCTAGTGCCCCTTCATCTCCAGTCATATTATTATGAAAATGAAGAACTTTGAGTTTGTCAGTGAAAGGAATCAACTCACTAACTGCCTGAGCAGCTTCCTTTGAGATTCCATCGTTCATCAGATAAAGCTCCTCCAAGCATTTCTGTGATTTCAAAAGTGCTCCAAATGCTCTAACACCTTTTTCACCTAATGCATTGTCAGAAAGGTTTAAATACTTCAGAACACTGCCTTCTAGGGCAGTTGAGAATATCTTCATGACATCAAGAGCTTCTGCTTCTGGTCTTCCGGCAATAAAATCTGATAGATCTACTTCTTTCAACTGGTCCTTGATAGAAGTGAGAATGGGCTCGGCAACTTGTGCGGCTCCTAATCCAAAGCTTCTGTTGCTAAAGCATATTTTGGTGAAAGAATTTCCTGGCTTCTTTAATGGACTTAAAAGTTCCAGCGCCTCATCTGCTTCAATGAAGGCCCTTTGGCCTTTAGATAAATCTAAAACAGATCCATGAGGTGCAGTGGTATTAACAGATGTCACCACTTCTTCGCTATCCTTTTTACTAGGTCCTCTTTTAAGAACATCTAGGAGGAGCTTACTACATTCTTTGGCATAAAGCTGGACAGCAGAACCTCCATCACCATCTGGCTCTTTCTCATAGTGTAGATTTGCTGTTGCAAAAGCCACATCCTCAATCCTCTTTGCATTCTCTTCAGCTTCTTCCATGTCCAAAGTTCCATACTTCTGTGTGAAAAGAGATTTAGTAGTCAGATTGTTGGTCATCCTCTCCACAAGGGTCTGCCTAGTGTTCTGACTAGGAGGCCATAATTTGATTGAAAATGGTCTCTGCTGTGAATTCAGCTCCATGGCAATGAAACCTACAAGAATCACAAGTGTAACACATGGAATATTTTAGTATACATAACAAGAGTAACAAATAGTCCATGCAGACTTGTTAGAGAAAACACTTGTAAAGCAATGTTATTCATAGATGGCATATCCCCAATATGGTATCAGCTATTGTCAAAGAGAATAAAACATTCTCCAAGCCCTCACACACAGCAGATGTCAAACTGAAAATGCAAGTGAAGAGATATACCAGTTAAGTCACTTGTTAATGTCATCATTAATGAAGGTCCCACGCTCCAACTTTTGAGTACTTAACACAAATTTAAGTTTTAAAAGGCTAAAGAAAAAGCATGTTTTGCAAAACAGGTCAGTGAATAAGAGAAGAAACAAAAGAAATCCCATCCAAGAAATAATTGCTATAGCAATTATCATATGTAGGCAACATTGATTGCAATAATGAAGTAGGGCATGTTTCTTTCCAATTCAATCATAACCTGTTAATGAAACTAAGCAAAACTTCAAAGCATGATGAAAAATGAAAAGGGTTAGGGACTTTATAAAGGAAACGTGGCAAAACATGATGTACGAGGTTGTTTCCTCGGAACAGAAGAGAGCACTCACAAAACCGTCAACGGTAATAAATAACCGACAAACAGTTTGGTTTGGTTCACCCACAAATCAAACCCAACTTAATAAAAATCTTAACTTTAAGCTGGAAATGCAACAGATCTGAGACTACGCAAAACTACAAACTTTAAACCAAAATTCGAAAATCATTGGAGAAAGCGCAAGGAACTGGGAAGTGGAAACAGGATGAAGTGAACAAAGAGAGAGAAAAGTTTAACAAACTACAAAGTGAGAGACAAAAGAACCCTAGAAATGAGAAAAGGATACCTCTTTTTTTGTTGATCTGAGAATTAGTTAATCCTCTTCTGCAGTTCACTCTGCAGTTTGCACAATCTTTAATTTGAATGGTACAGCCGTATAGTGAGAGGAGAGAGAGTGAGGAGGGAAAACGTTAATGATGCTAACGTAAAGGATCAAAGAGAGAGGACATGTATTAACACAAAAACAAACACTTTTGTATTTTTAAGTGCCATGCCATTGGTCGTCATTATAGTCGCAACCTCAGGGGTAGGGTTTCGTCTAATTTTAAATTGAAATTCATAAAATAGTGATATTCTGCCTCCAGTCGGGTATGTTGATTTTATATATATATATATAAATTCAACTAACTTAATCTTAATCGAATTGATTTTTATCGATTCATTATAATATTATTATATTTTAAAATTTTTAAAATAAAATTTTATTTAATCAAATACAATATAAAAGATTAAATAAAAAATAACATTCATTTAGTCTCTTAGAATTCTCTTTATCTTCCTAAATTGTACAGTGGTCTAGGCCTTGTAATATAAAGTAAATTCAACATCGATGATGAAGTTGGACCGGAAAGTAGCTCATATCATGGATTGAATAAGATGTTTAGAGTGAATTAAAAGAGGTATAGCTCATTTTAGTAGACTGGCTTGCGCAGAAGATTAATAATGGTCCAAAGTCAAATTGTGGATTAATATTTAGGCCTAACTCGGTGGAAGTTTTATATCTTAAGATAGAATTTCTTTCTGAATTTTATCTTAAAATCTAGGGGTCAGTTTTGTAGAATAAGAATATAGATAGGACATTGTCTAGTTGTGGGAGGTTTTATCAAACCGCATAGTGGATAGGATTAAAATAATTCAACTCCCTAATTTGCATAATTTAATTTACATAATTTGTCAAGTCAATAGATAAAAATGGATTGAGTAGAAATGAACTACTAAGTTGATGTGTGTTTTTTATAAAAAATAATAATAATAATAATATAAACTGTATAGTTAAATATTATTTTATTGAACATAATATTTTATGAATTACTGTAATTTTCATATTATTTTGTTGTTTTAATCTATATTTATTTAACTCATGGTGATATTTTTTTTTAAAAAAATTATGTTAAGATAATTTAACAAAATAATATTCTTATCACTACAATTTACATTTTGATTATTTTTATTTATTTATTTTATGTGTCAACATGTGAATATTTATTTTTTATGATTTTTTCTTTTTAAAAATATAATTTTGATAGATCAATCTAACATAATCTGCAACACACCATGGATTGAGTTGACAATCTGAAAATAAGTCCAAACCAATCCAATCTATTTATTTTGGTAGACTTAATATAGGTTAAATGGATTAGACCATTTGACATCCTTAATTAACTTATTTTCTAAGTGTATGATTTTTTTTTTTTTAGTTTTGGCTCTTTTTGCCTAAAAAAAATTGTTAAAGTATTAAACAAAATAAAAGGAAGTCATAGCAAATAGTTTAGAATAATTTAGAATCACATTCAAAGGTTGATTTCTAATGCAAAATATAAAGAAAATAGCAAAAATATAATGCAATACGGATTATGTGTGAGTGAGTATCTACACAATATACATTGATAGATAAGTAAAATTATATTAATAATAATAATAATAATTATTATTATTATTATTATTATTATTATTATTATTATTATTATTATAATATTAAAATGGATTGGTTTAAGTTAATCAATTTTAAAACTCATCAACCCAATATCTAATCCAACTATAATCAAGTTAGTTTTCTTAAAAAGTATGGATAGTAAAATGTGTCAACTCGTTTTTAACTTGTGTTGTGTAGGATATATGGTTAACTTGATGGGAGAAAATGATTAGAAAATACAACTTATCATATTTTGAAATAAGGTGGTGAGTTGATTCATCAAAAGATAAAATGACAAATTTATGAGTTATGAAATAGTGGATTGAGTTCTCAAAAAAGAAAGAGATTTTAAAAATATCAATATATTTTCTATTAATGTATCATTTATTTTATTTTATATTCATGTTATATTCTTTTTAATTATATAAATATATTTAAACATGTTTTAAACATTAGTGGATTACACAAGGTAAGTTAGTTATGTTAACTTCCTCTGTCTCACTTGAATTTGCTGAGTTGACGGATTAGACAAAAACATACTAAGATAAATTAAAGAGTTGAATTATTTTTTATGAACAAGATTGATTAATTCAATAAATTTAAATCAGTTTAATATTAAAATAAGCATAAAAAAATACTTGTTACTCTAGCTATAATCTAGTCTAATGATTTGTTTTCTACAATATCATCATTAGCACATTCAAGACAAGACAATAAAATTTGAGTTTAATAACCACCTTAGATTTTTATGTATCATATATTCTATTAATATTCATTATATTTTATTGATAAATTCATATTTCGTACTTATAACCTAAAATACAAAGAAGTGTTTTTTTTTTATAAAAGTGTCTTGTAACACTTTTTTGACCTATTTGTAGGAAGAAATTCGTCTCATTCATTAAGTAAAAAAAAAAAAACACAGGAAAATTAAAATTGGGCACAACATAAGCCCCCTTATCGAATTTATTCCCACTTGCAAATCCTAATCCAGCAATCGGAAGTTGTTGTTCAAACAAGGAAAGAAGCTATGCGAGTGATCATGGTCTTAGAATTGTCCGTTTGAGGATGATATATCTGAAAGCAATGTTCCTCTCCGTCCACTAGAACCAGTTCCACATCCCCCCTCCACCCACTTTCCTTAACAGCATCATAGTACCAAATCCCTCTGTCCCTAAGATCATCCTTCCCCGCCACAAAAATCAGCATCTTGGGGCAACCAATTGTCCCCAAGCTAGGCGCCCCAGGAGCCAAAGGATTGATCAAAGGGTTATCAATGCCACCCGCCGCATCGGGATACACAAACTTCCACACCTGCATGGCCGAGCTCTCTTCGTGCCCCTCAACAGGTTCCGATAGAACCGGTTTCGAACTCCAAAATAACGGAAAAGCAAGAATCACACCCGCTACTTTCACACCCCCTAGTAAACTCTCGACTCCACCACCCACGCGAAGAACCGCGTTGTGTGCAATGTTGGCACCCGCAGTGTCACCCCCTATGTAGAACCTGTTAAAGTCACCGTGGTTGATCAACCATGGTTCACTATTTTTAGTGTTATTGGTTGAGTGAGAGGTTACCCATTTGAGAGCTTCCCAACTATCTTCGTATGCCGCGGGAAGAGGGTGTTCTGGTGCCAGCCTGTACTCGACGGAAACCACTACAACGTTGGCTTCGGAAGCTATGATGTTGAGGTAGCGGTGGTGGAGGAAGGAGAACGCCGATTCCAGGCAAAACGCGCCGCCGTGGTAGTACACCAGGATTGGAAGCTTTTGGTTTTGGGTGGTGAGTTTTGGGAGGTACACGCGCGCCGAGATGGAGGGGTTTTCCGAGATGACTATGTCTTTCGAGGAGACTAATGTTTCGGGGTCTTGGAGGGAGGGTGGCACCAACGGTGAGCCTAGAAAGCGTTCCACTGTTCCGTCTTTGTAGACGCGAAGCAGCAGAGGGAGCTCTCTGGCTATCTCTTTGGTGTTTGCGGAAGCCATGGAAGATGGAATAGAGAAGAAAGTGTTGCGAGCTTAATAATGAGATGGACTTGAATGAGTCAAATAAGAGGAGCTAATGCTTAGAATATGGTCAAATGTGTCGCCTCAACTTAGTGCTTCTTCTTTCTCGTGCCACCTACCTACTGCATAATTTTCACTCACAAGATCTTAGAAGGGAATTAATTAGCTGACATGAAAACTCTTGTACTAGATTCACTTATGAAAAAATATAAAATAACATTTTGATTGTTATTTTAATTTTTTATTTCAAGTTCATCCGTTAAGTTTTTTTTTTTAAATGTCTTTATTGGATTAAATTAATATTTTTTTATCAATTTAGTACTCTTTATTATACTAATTTAATAAATTTATAACATGTAATAAATGGTGAGTAATACAAAATTAACACTATTATTGTAAAAATATGCCAAAATGTTTCATTTAGTCTAATAAATACATTTTTAAAATATTAAAGTAAAACTTTTTTTAATTTGTCATTATCTAACCGGTGCTAGAGAATTTACACCACCAACTAAACAATAGCCCATGCTAAATTAAATGATACGAGAAAATTTCAATTTAATTAGTTGGCTTGAGTTTCAATCTCGAATTTATTAAATATATAGAAAAAATTGGGTCAAGCAAAATTATTTTTTTGTAAAGAGTAACTGTGAGACGCAAAAGGTTAAAAATGATATTAATTATATAATATTATTTATTTTTATCTCGTCAATCATTTTTTTTATATTTCTCTGTTGGAAAATCAAAAGATTGAGGATAGGTTAAATATCTCTAAGTGTATTAATTAGATGGATGTTTGAAACAGTATCCAAGGGAAAGTTGAGGGTAGGTGAGTGTGACTGTGTGAGTAGAATGTAGATGCCTTCGTACTCAACCAAAGCCCCAATGTGACTTCTGCTTCACACCCGTTCCTTCACACTGTGACCCAACCTTTTAACATTTGATATTAAGAAGTAGACATACAGATTAGTGTGCGTTTAGACTTTAATTAGACTAATTATGAAAAATAAACTTTTTATAGTTGATATCGATATAAATTTAAGAGGATTTTTTATTATTTTTGGTTTGAATTATATGAAAAAAATTATGAAATTACCGGTGATTATAAAACCCTTCAAATTTAATGAACTTATCACTAAATTTCTTTTAAAATTTTAAAATTACCGGTGAAATACCCATGGGATGCAAAGCTTTTATTTTAAATAACAAAATAAACCTTTGTATGATATTTTTATATTATAATCTAAATGTAACAAAAAATATTATAATCTAAATTAAATAAATTATAAATGAATTAATTTAGTTTCTTAATTTTATATTTAAAACTTTTGTGATTGATCATTATGACTTTTTGTTTTACATCAATAATATCTCCTAACAATATACTTAAAAAAACTCAATTGTTTATCAATTATTCTGAACTCTATCGATAATTATTATGATTTAATAACATTAACAAATATTGAATAAAAAAATAAAGAAGGTATACATATATAAATTAAGAAAGAAAATGGAATGTAGAAAAAAGAGAGTAGAACCCATAAAATCATAAAAATAAAAATTATGTAAAGATTGCGAATTAATTACTAGAAAATTCAAGTATACACAATAAATTTGTAGCTGGATAATATGTTTCGTGAGTTTAACTTACTGACATTGGGTATAAAGATTTTTATATCATGGATTAATTAAAAATTATCCGTATAATTGAGTTTTAAAGTAAATTTTATAAAATTTAATATTTTTATTATATATGATAATTAACTATCTAAAGATGATAATGTGAAAAAAAATTTATATTATTAGTGATTTTAAATTAAATTTTATGTACCAACATATTAAGCTTGAATTTTTTAAATAATATTTCAAGCTCAAGTCATGAAAACTAAAAAAATTAGATGAGAATATAAATTATTTATTCTATTGGTGATTTTAAATAAAATTCAATGTACGGACCAACACATTACGCTAGTTCGAATAATATTAATCAAACTAGACTAAAACTTAATTTTAATTATTTATTTAATTTTAGAGCTTCATATATGTAATTGTAATGGTATTATACTTGTGTTTACATTTATTTATTTTGTGTCTAGTGTTTCAATCTTTACTTGATCCATATGTATATCATATATTACATCGATGAACGCAAAGTTCTACATATTTATATATTATAATAATATATAATATACTTAGTAATATATATATATATATATATATATATATATATATATATATATATATATATATATATATATATATATATATATATATATTATAACGTTAATATTATGTATGTTTATAATATATTACACACTTAACATTAATATTATGTAATGTATGTACTTACAAATTCTAAATAACGTGAAAATTCTATATAATATATTATATATTTAATATAGTTAACGCGAATTTGATGTACCTATGAACTTGTGATGTTTATAATATAGATATTTTATGAAATTTTTATTTTATTTTAATTTATATTTTATTGGCAGATTAATCTATCGGTGTATCAATTCATTCATAAATGAAATGGATTAAAACTTCTAACTCGCATATTCAAAATGGCCAACCTGCCTCAATTTGTTTTTGGTGGAACAATGTCATCAGGTGGATTATAAGAATATCATGTAAGCAAACATCCCCTATAGATATATGTAGTTGCATTGCATCTATTTCCTTTTTCTTTATTTTGTCATTTATCATAATATGGACCGTTAAAACACCTTTTGCTATGGATCCAAAGTGAGAGATAATCACGCATGCACAGAAATATTTAAGTTAGCAAACATATGGATGAATTTACAAAATTCGATTTATAGAAAGTGATGTTTAATAAATTTTATATAAAATTAATAAAGATATAATAAAATAATAAGAACTTACTCATCTAAAGTTTTGGTATACTTCTTTATGAATTATAGTAGATAGAATTGGAAACATTTCCGTTATGACAATATAAACATTTTCAATCCACCTTATGTAGTAACTCCTAAGATTATATCATACAACTTATATGAGAAAAAATCAACTTCCAAAGATAGATGTCCACGTGTTTTAAGAGTTTGTCTTTAACTCTTATTTATAGTCAACTTCCAAAGATAGATGTCCACTTGTATGCACATAATTAGTTCTATCAACATCTTCATTGTACACAAGCTATCAAAACTTTAGATTCTTTTTTTCTCTTCTTCTATACTCAATGATAGTGTATAATGATTTATCATATCAATAATTTTACTTGTAGTTGTTTAAATAAACCCTATTTTGCAAGAATAGTACATCATTCATTTATTTTTCAATAATGATGGATAAATGATGTTAACAGTGGAAGTAAGACGGTCATCTGAATTTGTTACAAAAAATTTATCAGGAATTTGAATACTGACATATCCATGGCTAGGTTCAGCAGTGTTACTATCACCCATGCTCAACACCCACCTAGTTTAAAGCCTTGTATTTTTAGTTAAAATTAGAATTTAGCAAAATTTTCAAATATGTGATGTATTAATATTGACATTAACAACACCGTGCTTTATTTCCTTTAGGATTACAGGTAATATTTGTCAAAATCATCATAAAAATTATTTTTTCCTTCAAATCGATCAATTTAAGGATCGAAAGATACTCCAAATTAAATATCCCTATATGTTGCCTCTTGAGAATAAAAAAGAGGTAAAATTTCACAGCGCGCGTTGTATAATATATATATATATATATATATATATATATAAATGTTTTTCTCGGAGAACACAGGTATTTTTTTTTTTAATAGAGATACATAAGTGGAATGGTAGAACAAAATTATCTCATTTAAATGACATGATAGATGTAAGGTACAAAATCTCAAAGAATTTCCATACAAAATTAGAGCATTTAGAAATGAAATGAAATTAAATATTACATACACCTTTTTAAAATTTGAGAATAAAATTAACACTAGCTTCCACCACCGAGTCCAAAGAAAGCTACTATGTATCAATTAATGAAAATGGTTTCGATTTTCAGAGCACAATATAGATTACCGAGTATCAGAACAAAGATTAAACCGGACAAGTAAAAGAACAAAGGAAAAGATAAGAGAGACCTCACATAATGAATCAAAATATTTTTGGACTTTTAAGATCAAAGGCTTTTCTTATCTTGGATAAATCCTCTTTTCTTAAAACTTTCGCGCATAAAATAATTTGCTTGTGCTGGGCCCCCATATTCTGGCTGTTCCTCTCATCAACTTGTTCGTCAGAAGCTAATGCAGATTTTCTTTCCCCTTTGCGAAGCAAACTGGAGTACATGGTAATTCCCCTTTTCCATATTGAAAAGTTTAGCACAGTGAAGCCTGCGGAAGAAAACAACAAGGGGAGACTAGGATTGTGTTTGGTTCTCCATCTAGATCTTGAAATTCATGTTCAGTACAAAAACACTTAAAAAATATGTAATAAGGCAAGGAGATCCTTCATGATTAATCACGTCAATCGTCTTAGGGATCACGACAACTGCAGCGGTGTTGACATTTTAGAAATTATATCTAATTCTTTACATTTTGAAAAAATGGTGTTCCAAATATTTAAACTAACAGCGTTCCAAGCCTCTCTTTGCACAAAGGACAAAAGGAGGCAAGCCATTAATCATAATCATATTTTAGGCATTTAAAATTGTTGATTATGAATTTTAAGCAGCGCAGGTGTGAAAAACACGATCCTGATAGTCCGCCTGAAACACTTTGACATGACAAGATTCAGATCTAGAGGAAGTGACTCTTCTGGTTTAATATATATCTTCCATTATAAGCAGAAGAAAAGAAGTATTTTATATTATGATACACTCACTAGTAGAAGAAAACAAATAAAGGCAAGACATTTCATCTACCGATGCAGAAACAAAGCCAGGAGTTTGATCAATTTGATGCCATTCTCAGATTCTGGATGAAAGATATGATAAACATGATCTTCCCCACTCTGCTCAAACAGTTCCAGTTCCCCTGGCCACCCACTTTCCTTCACAGCCTCATAGTACCAAACCCCTCTATCCCTCAAGTTATCCTGGCTAGCCACACACACAATAACCTTGGAACACCCAAGTCCATCCAAGCTAGGAGCCCCAGGAGCCACGGGGTTGAGCATGGGGTTATCGACGCCACCAGGCGCTGAAGGGTACACAAAGTTCCAAACCAAATAAGGCAAGCTCTGTTCGTGTCCGGTAACAGCTTCTCTCCCAATCGGGCTCGAACTGAAGAAGTAAGGGTGGGAGAAAATAGCTCCTAGTAATTTAACACCACAAGGTAAAGGCTCGGTCCCTGCACGCATGGCGATGTTGTGCACAATGTTACCACCTGCACTGTCTCCCCCGATGAAAATTCTGTTAAAATTACCGTGGTGAATTAACCACGGATCTGCGTTGTTGGAAGACTGGGACGCGACCCATTTGAGAGCATCCCAGCAATCGTGGTAGCCTGCAGGGAGAGGGTGCTCGGGAGCGAGCCTGTACTCCACGGAAACTACTATGCAGTTTGTTTGGGAAACGAAGGCGTTGAAGTGGTGGTGGTAGAGTTGAGAGAAAGCGGATTCGAAGAAAAAGCCACCACCGTGAAAATAGACCAAGATGGGGAAAGTAACGTCGTTGGTTGGGGTGAGTTGTGGAAGGTAAAGGCGAGCGGAAATTGGGGGATTGTGTGAGATAACGACGTCTTTGGACGAGACTCGTGTGCGTGGGTCGTCAATTGAGGGTGGCACGAACGGGGTTTGTCTTGGGCGCTCCACGGTGCCGTCGCTCCAGACTCGGATATAGGTAGGTATCTCTGCAACTATCTCTTTTGGTTTAGCCATTTGAACTGAGTTGGGTTTGTTCAGGAGGAATTGTTTATTTGTGATTTTAGGTTATGATTGATTGGAATCTTTATAACTTGATGAAGCTACAATGGAAACCAACAAGTTGACATTGTGAGGAAATCGGATAAGCACTCACAATAATTCATGAAAATATTATAGATACATAGTCTATGGCCCCCGCTGGGAATAGAGCCAGAAAAAAAGACTGATACCATTGATAAAAATAATAAATTAATTAATTAAAAAAGAATAATATATAAATAGTTTACTTTGTTACAATTATCTTACTATTGTACTTCTTTTTATTGCATTATTTATTTTACTTTTTATCCCTTTTTAATTACAAAAATTATACCAACTGAAATTTATTTTAGATAAAATACTGAAATTAATTAAAAATAGCCGTAACAATATTTTAAAATAATTTATTTATATAATACTTGTGTATAAAAATAATATGAAAATATAATTTATCATTTTAGGATGATTTTGGCCGCGAAATACGTGGAAGGAATTACATACGTATAATTAGAAAATGCCTAAATACATTAACTTTTACAAATTTTTTTAAAGGAAAACTAAAGTCCTATCATGTTAGGGAAGCCATTTTAATTCAAGGCACTCGGAGAAGAATTGCAAGACTTTTCTTGATAGAAAATGAGAACACAATTTTCTTTAATCATGTACGAGTTTTGTTTTTGTGGTAGACTTTACAGTATTACTTCTTTAAATATGACATATGCAATGATGTCATTTAAATGGATAAACAAACATATGCATTATCTCAAGGAAAGAGAAAAATAGATTAAAAAAAGAAAAAAAGGGAAGATATATTGAGTGATATGATAGAAATTAAAAGGAGATAATAAATATGTTAAATAAAAATCATAATATATTCTAAAATCTTGATCATGTAATATCATGGCAATATAATTAATAATATCAATTATATAGGATTTGATAATCTTAAATAATAATATATCGCAATAATTTAATATATAACCACCCATAGAATTCATATCACTAAAAAAAATGTTTTAAAACTACCAAAAGTTCTTGACTTGACATATAACCATGCATAGAAATTATATGCGCTTAATATTATTAATTATTTTCAAATTTGACAATGCATGTATATTTTATGATATTCAATTTTGACAATGAAATTATCTTAGGGGACTTTTTATTTGTAATTAATGTATTAATTATTTTTTAAATAAATTATTACAAAATTGACAAACTCACATAAAATTTATAATTAGATAATAACATAATTTTTCATTAATATCGGTATATTTCAATTAAATTTCATAAATAAATACATTAAATATTTTAATTATAAATGCACCATTAAATATTAATTTTAATTCTAATTATATTTGATTGCAATTTGATATATATAATTTTTTAATTAGATTTATTTAATTACATTGATAATATTTGATTGATAATTAAATGATGCATTGAATTATTTAATTTCAAAAAAAATTGGTACATATTTTTTTGGGTATATTTTCAAAAATTTTTAATAAAAGATATTAACGGTAACTTATTTAATTCAATCAACAATATTTTTTTAATGCTTGTCCATATGGATTTTTTCCTCTCTTTTCTATTTTTTCAGTTTTCTTTACCTTCCAACGAAAGTTATCCATAAAAAATTTGACAGAATTAAACAATCAATATTTATTCAAATTAAAAGATCTATCTCAATGGTTATAAATTTTTAAATAATTATTTAATATAATCATCAATTTCATATAATATAAATATTTTTTTTGACACAGCCATTTAATTAACTAAATCGTAGAAGATATATCTAATTATTTAATTAACCGTGTGATAAAAACTAAATTTATATAAATAAGTTCATATTTGTTTAAAATTAGCATATTCATACAAATTTATTTGACATATAAAAGATTAAACAAAATCAACAATCTTATCCTAAATGAATTTTATTATTAGATGATAGTATAAAAATGTCTACAGTTATTTTCAAATTTAATAATGCATTTATATTTTTGAATTTGTCAATGTAATTGATCTTGGAGGAATTTTTATATTTATTTAATGTATATATTAATTTTAAATAAAATGTTATAAAAGTCAAAAATTTTAATATACATAAAAATTTATGGTTGGGAAATAATATAAAAAATATTTCCACAGTGAATTTTAATTAAATTCAAAAAATAAATATATTAAAAATGTTTCATTGAATGTGCCATTAAATATTAATTTTCATCCTAATTATATTGGATTACAAATTAATTTAGTGATATATTGAATATTTAGTTTATTATTTGGATTCATTTGAATATGTTAACGGTACTTGATCGATGATTATTTGATACTTCGAATTATTAGGTTTAAAATACATTTAATAGAAGATATTAACTAACAAAATTTAATTAAATTAGGCATAAATTTTTGTATCATTGTACATTTTTTTTTGCCCTTTTTATTTTTAAAATTTTATTTATTTTCAAATTAAAACATCCATAGAAAATTATAAATAATTACACAATTAATATGTATTCAAATGTATCATAATTGTTATAAAAATTTAAAATATTAATTAATATGATCAATATAAATATTAATTAATTAATATAATTATCAAAATCGTATAATTAATATGAATAATTTTATTTAGGCACGATAATTAAATTAAATAATTCTTAGAAGATATATATAATATTTCAATTGATTAATATTATGATAAATAATATTATGCTAACAAATAATTATAGTAAATAATTTCATATATACTTAAAATTAACGTATTCATGAAACTTTGAATTTACTTACAAAAGATTTCATAATTCGTCAACAACTTTACTGCTCGTAACAATTTATTAATATATTTGTTTATTGTAGTAAATACTATGATAAATGTGTTGTATATGTTTCATTAATTTATGGTTAAGTTGTTAGTTTTAAATATATCATTAAGTTCTGGTGGGAAGCCAATTTATTTGATTAATAAGACTTATGTATCTTCTGATTTACCAAAAAATAAAATTGTCATACGGCATATATTTGATTTCAAATTGATTGGGATGTTGAATATTTGTTTTCTTAATTATTATTTTTTTCGTCTAATATTGTGTAAAAATATTTATTTAATTTTTATTAAAATACTTGACTGATAATCTTTAATGTGGTTTCTTCTCTCAACTATTTTTTTATTTATTTACAGTCCTCAAACTTAAAATCTTACTTCAAGTATTTGAACAAATTTTCACTTAAATCAATATATGCTAGTGGATATATTTATCTACGTCAATAGTATTTGTTTGATAATTAATTGATACATTAAGGAACATATTAAATTTATATTTTAAAAAGACTAGTTAAAAGACTATTTTAATGAGAAAAGGTTTGTACATATTAAAAGACATAAATTATGTTTGATATTATTTTAGTTAGTTGTTAACTTTTTTTATTAGCTAAGAAGTTTATTTACTAAATTTATTAAATCTGTTCAGTTAAAAGATTCTTTTTAGGAACTTTTAATTTTTTTTTTGAGATACTGCTCACTAATTTCTAGTTTAATTTTTTATATTTATCTTTTTATTCTTAAAATATTTATTAATTTATTTTTTATTTTTTTTACAAAGGACATGATTTTATTTTATTTTTATCTCTTTAATTATTTTTATTCTTTTATTATATAATATATTAATAATAATAGATAATAATTTTATTTTATTTTATTTTTAATATTTTATTTTGGATTTTTTTTATTATATGTTTTATTTTAATCGTTATATTGCTTATAATAATTATTTTATTATTTCAATGTTTTGTCTGAGATATTGATATTAATAGATTATATGTTTATTTTATTTTATTTTTTAATATTTTATATATTATATTATATACTTTACTCGATACATTATGTTTATTTATTATATTATTTTTAACATTATATTTCAAAATATTTTAATCATTATACTAATTAACATAAAATAAATTAAAATTTATATAAAATATAATATAAATATGTATATTTATGTATTTTACATTTATTAATTATTTTAATATATAATTTTACCAAACACTTATTATTCTACAAATTAATTGAATAACTTTCAGTTATAAGTTAATTTTTTAGCTTGTAATTAATTTTTTTTTTTACTTTTAAGAATGTAATGATTTATAATTTTTTTTTTCAAAAGCTTCTATAATTAAAATTTTATAGCTTCAATTTTAATGAATTTATATTATGAAAATTTATAAGATGTAAAAGAAATTTATAAATTTATAAGATTTAAAAGAAGGACTCCATAAAATTTTAGTAAATTTACATCTCTTAATCATTTTCTTTATTATTTTATCATTTTGAATCTTTCATTTAATTTACTAATACAACAATGATTATCACTAATAAAAAAATCAATTTTTCATTAATATCTATCATTTTGATAAAATATTATACTTGTAAATATTTATAAATAATATGATTTTAAATAGTTTGTTCTTAATTTCTTCATATTGATAAATTGAAAAAGTAAGAAAAAGTACATAAAAAACACAACAAAAGGAAAAAAAAAACACATACAAAACACACCAAGACAAATGATTATGTTACATTATCATTTGAAAATACATCATTACTTATAAAGTAAAAAATTTGTCTTTATGTCTTTTATCCGAATACATAAAAAGTTAAATATCTAAAACTATTTATTTGTTTTTATATTGTTTTTTTATGCACAAAATCATATGTAGAATTAAAAAAAGAAGAAGAAGAAATAATCATATTCTATATCAACCATCACCTTCAATTTGTACCCCATGACAGAATATGGACCAGATCCTCTCCAAAATTAAAAGCAATCAGAGAAACTTCAAAATTTCAATCAAACCATTCATTTATATTTTATAATTTTTTATTTAAAATATTGAAGTTAATAAAGCGTCTCATCCAATTTATTGAAAACTGAAGAAGATATGCTACCGCGAGTGTGGAAGCTGGTTGGTTGTACTTGGATGACAGTGACAAAATACTCATCCATCTGTTTTAGGTTGAGTGATGCAGGCTCCAAGTCGTTGGAGTGAGATATGGGTTAAAAGTGTGCAAGAATATTCAACCAACATGCGTTCTTGGAAAGGGCTAGTATCAATAGATTAGAAGTGAAATTGAAAAGAAAAAAAATTTATTCAGATAGGTAAAAATAAATAAAAATAAAAAAGTAATGTTTTGAGAAAAATAAATTTAATTTACAAAACTAAACTTTTTACTCAATTATTTTTTTAGAATAAAATTATTTATTATTTATTTAATTTTTAGTAAATTTAACAAAAAGGAATAATAGAGAAATCTTCTCCCGTTTCAAGCTAACTTGGGGAAAATAATCTTGCGGGACTCAAAAAAAATTATTTACCTCTTTCTTTTTTCTCCTCTTAAACCAACAATGAAAAATTGATATTTTATCTTATCACCTATTTCTTCCTCATTATTTAAACAATACGTGGTTTTGAATTTGACATTAAAATTTAAGCATAAAAATAAAATTCAAACCCGCAGGTATGTGTTCCAACTCCGATTCAATTATAACAGGAAAATTTGCTTTTAACAGAGTTAGAGTTGAGTTTTTCTCCAAGCTGCTATATATTATATATTTTATATTTTATATTTTATATACATATAAACATGAGTTACAAATTTTTTATATTTTTATTTTTTATAATGACTAAAAATAAAAATTAATTTAATTTTAAAATTCTTATTTTAAAGATCTTTGTTATTTATTGATTTTTAAATATTATTTAAATTAAAACATAATTAATAACTGAATATATGATTTATTTAAAATCATATAATATTTTTTAAAATAAGACGGAGTTTTCGCAGGTTCTCCAAACCCGACAAAATTCCATGGACATGGAGTTGAATTTAAACTTTTTTAAGCTCACTTTTTTTAATCTGTTCCCCCACCTACCTTTGACGCAGAGGGAGAGAGCTAAACTTGATCTCAACCCGTCCCCATGTCATAGCTATCAAAATTCATGTTTACAAAATTTTGCTATTAGGAGAGATCTTTGCTTAAGTGACTGATTAATTATTGTCTATAGGGCGAAAGTAATAATAAATAATATAAAAATAGAAAATAAAGAAAGAAAAATATATTCGTTTACTGTAAGGTGTCCAAGTGTTAATACATCACTTTTAATCTAGCATTGTTGTTTACCACATTTCTCGGAAATAGACCTGCAAGAACAATACTGTCATCATAAAGTTTCATATTTAGTTAATCAACAAAGACTTGACCAAGCCAAAAACAAAAAACACACCAAAACAGAAAACTTTTTATCCTTTCACATTTCAAGGAAAATTACATGTGCGGATCAAAATACATACAGGAATACGATGAATCCACTGCAACTTCGATTCTCTTATAATAATATTAACAAAATTATAATTATTTATTAATATTATTATATTAGGAAATTTGAAATTATTTTTTAATTTAAATATGTATTAATATTTTTTATAACATAATTATTTTTTTTTACTATACTTAAAATTGAAATAATATATTTGTAAGTTATTCTAAATTCTTACCTAATATGTCCAATCATTTTAATTGTAATATAATAATTTTACATAATTATTGTTTAATTAATTTTTTATATATTTAAATGTCTTTATTTTAAATGAGTTGAATTTATTATATACTTTATTTTTTTAATTTATTTTAATTTTCTAAATTTTTAAAATATATTATTACTTCATTCAATTGAACCAGCAACTCAATCCAACCTGATTTAAGACAAGTTAGGTTAAGTTGCTTAATAAAAAAAATGTAAACTCAACCCAACTATATGTTATTGGGTTGAATTTTAAATTAAACCAAATCAAACTCAATTCAACTTAAACTACTTACACTCTTAAGAAAAATAATGAAGTTTATTGTTATAAACTAATTCGTTGCTTACCCACAAATAGAAATATCAAAATATATTAAATTTGATGAAATAATTATTTAACTCGTCAAAATAAATTACATAAGATTGTGTAATTTAATTATTCGGTTTGCATAATTCGTTTAATTGTCTACCCATAAATAAAGATGTTAAAATTGGGTTGATATTGAATTATCAATCTATTTAACTCGTCAAAAAATAGGCTAGTTGAGTTAACTAGTTAAATTGAGTTTTTTTTAATATTTTAATATTTTTTAATTAAATATTATTTTGTATGACATAATATTTTATAGACTTTCAATAGATTTTATATTATTTTATTATTTTACACTATATTTATTTTAATTATGCTGAAAGTTTTACAACCTATCGTGATTGAGCTAAGTTGAAAATTTTAATTTAATATTAAAACAACAATTCAACCTTCTCATCTTTTAACGAATTAAGAATGGATTAGATTGTGATGGAATATATTCACCTGTTTTTAGGACCCAACCTTTGTATATCATACGTCCATGTCTAATAAGTAAACTACACATTTCACACTCATACATACTATTTATTCTCACTTAACTAGTTTATAAAGTATAAAAAAGAAATACTTAAAACAATTTTAAGAAATATTAAAAAGCATATTAAATAGTCTATTTAAATATTATAAAAATTTTCAAATTGATATATAAGTTTTATTAAAATTCACTTCAGCGTAGTTTGAGAATGAAAGGGGGAAAAAATAGAAAGAAAGTTGCCTAATGCATTATTATTATTTTTATATTAACAATACAGAGTAATTAAATATTCCAGCTTTCCAGTTTTTTTTACAAAAAGACAACCTTAATTGAGCCCATAAGAAGATCAAGTTTTTTCAGAGAACGTAGTTTTCAAAGCAACACTCTTTTAAGTATTGTTGTTTACCACATACTTAACTCCTGAATAGACCTGCACGAAGGAAACGCCATGATCATAAAGTTTCAGAATTAGTTAAACAAGAAAGATTCCATAAAGCCAAAAACAAAAAGTACAACAAACTTTTATCCGTCTCCAATTAGAAGCAAAACAAGAGAGCTTATTGTCTGTCATAAACGTTGTCTTGGGTCCATCTACTTGAGGAGAAAAGAAGCCATGAGCGTGATCAATTTATGAGCACTAGGAGAATCTTGATCGAGTGCAGGTTTGAGCAAATGATAATCATGATCCTCCTCTTTCTCTTCAAATAGCTGTATTTCCCCTTCCCACCCACTCTTCTTCACGGCCTCGTAGTACCAAATTCCTCTGTCCCTTAACCCGTCCTTGCCGGCAACACACACGAAGATTCTAGAACAAGCAAGTCGAGCCAGGCTAGGAGCCCCGGGACCCAAAGGGTTAATGAAGGGGTTGTCAATCCCACCGGGGGCCGACGGGTACACCAATCTCCAAACCACGTTAAAGAAGTTCTGGTCCAGCCCAGTAACGGGTTCGGACCCAACGGGCTCCGAGCCGTAGAAATAGGGATGGGCCAGAATAGCGCCCACTATTTTAACATCCCCGGGCAAGGCCTCGGGTCCATTACGAAAGGCAAGAATGTTGTGGACGATATTGGCGCCGGCACTGTCGCCTCCGATGAAAACTCTGTTGAAGTCACCATGGTCAATTAACCATGGTTCCGTGTGGGTGTGGGTGAGGGTGGGGTCTTTGGTAGAATGTGACGCGACCCATTTGAGAGCGTCCCAGCAATCATCGTAACCCGCAGGGAGAGGGTGCTCTGGAGCGAGTCTGTACTCAACGGAAACTACTATAGCGTTTGCTAAAGGGACTAGCTTGAGAAAATGGTGATGGAAGAGTTTGGAGAAAGCGGATTCGAAGAAGAAGCCACCCCCGTGAAAGTACACGTACACGGCAAGTTTCTGAGTCTCGGACTTGGTGATTTTTGGGAGGTAAATGCGTGCAGAGATTGGCTTTGGGGGGGTGTTTGAGATCACAATGTCTTTGGATGAAACTCCGGTGTAGGAGTCATGGAGCGTGGCTGGCACGATCGGAAAATCGAGTGGGCGTTCCACGGTGCCGTCGCTGAAAACGCGGATCCACGAGGGAATCTCCGTAACGATTTCCTTGGGGTCGGTGGAAGGCATTTTAATTGAAGCAGGTGCACCAAAGAGTGACAAGAGAAATTGCGTCGCGGGGAATTGTCCCAGATGTGAAGCTTCCTCGCAATTCTCAACAACACTTCTTAACCTTTTATAGTGGCTACGCGCAGGCCCTCAAACTGTCAAAAACGAGACCACTGGTGTATAAAATGAAAATGACTTTGACCGTTTTGCCTGTTTGTTGCTTTGTTTCGTCCCTAAATTTAAAACTATTATTTTTAATTATTAGCATCTATTTTAAAATAAATAAAAAGTGAAAAAAATTAGGATTTTTTTTTTTTTTTTAATTATGTGTTCACGTGTAATAGTTAGGTGATACACTTTTAACATGTGATACATCAACTTCACGTAATTCTAACAAATACATTTTCACAAAAATGATTTCTCTTTCTATTACCAAACTTTGGTTATTTTAATATTTTATTTTTGTTTTAAAGTTTTAATTATTTTAAAATTCTAAGATGTAATTTACATTTTTTTTCTTCTAATTATACTCCTACGTATAACTAAGTAATTAAGAAAATAAATTAATAAATTTAATTTTTACAATATATTTATAGTATAATTAATACCAAATCACATTTGCATTGAAAAAGGAACATTATCCCATCAAGAGTTTCACAAAGGGATTATTCAAAGTAATTTCTTAATAATTATAGTAAACTGGAATAAGTTATAAATGAAATATTTAAAAATAGTATAAAAACTTATAAACAAATAGATAACGTATTTTTGTTTAAATTTATATAGATAAAATGTTTCTTAATTTATATAAGAAAACCTTAAACAAGCAATATAAGTATTGAACTCTGGATTATGAAAAGTATAGCGCAATCTTCCTCACTTTGATTGAGAGCCTGACACCAAGGATCGAGAGATAGGAAATAAATGTGTAAAATACAATTTGAATAACAATTGCAGCAATATTAACTCATAGTATAATGTAACCCACCGACACAAACTAACATTGGACTTTTGGGTACCTACTACCTACTACCCGTCTTCACTTTAATAAATAAATAAATAAAACTAAGCGTATTCAAAGATTTTGGAATATCAACCATACGGACAGGATGATTAGGAAATAAACTTCATTAGTTCACCAATATTAATTCCCTAATTAATTAATGAATTAAAACAACCAAATAACAATATTAATATAAATAGAAGATGCAAAGAGAAAGGAAAAAAAATATGAATAAAAGTTGCTGAAATTTTCATTTCTTTTATTTTTTATTTTTTAAACTGTACTTTAATGAAAACAATAAATAGCAAATTGTTTAAATTTTATTGGATGTCAATATAAAAAAAATACATTGTTAATACATATTTATTAATTTCTAAAAATATTGGTATTATATGTTAAAAATCATTCTTAAAATAAGTTCATACCTTTACGATCTTTGACATATATACTTAATTTTTACTTTTTACATCACTGATTAATAAAAAAAAATAATTAAAATTGTATTGTGTTGACATAACTGATACTGAGCTATGTATAATAATTAAGAATGGTTGACACATTTGGCATGGTGTAAGAAATACAATTAATCTATTATTTGGTAATATATTAATATTTGTAGGAATTGATAGTAAGAATTTTCCGGAGGAAACTTTGCTGGTATTTTTTTTATGTTGTCTATTTTAAATTACATTTTTTTTAATTAATTACAACTCGAACCAACTACATATAAATAGATTTTTAGTAAAAGAGAATTTGTTTTTTCCAAAAATTACTATTTTTTATAATTTTGAAACTTGAAATTTATGATTCGTATGAATGATTAAATTTTATTTGATAAGCAATTTTTGATTATGTTTTATGATTAAATCATGTTTGATTTTAAACTTGTAATATATATATTTCAAATATATAAGCAATTTTTAAAAAATATTATTTTAGAAAAATAACTTAATTAGATAGGTTTATATAAAATTTTATTAGTTAAATTTTTTTATATTTTTTATCTATCATACAGAAAATTTATTGTTTAAATAAATATAAAATTTTCATGACAACTAAATAAAAAGTAAATTTAATATGATTATCATTAACAACTTATTTTAAAAACAAATATTCAATTTTAATAAGACAATGATTAATCTATTCACAAGATATAAATTTAAGAAAAATTAATTATGTGTAAATTTTATTTTGATTTCTTTTCTAAATGATTTTGCATTTCCCTTGTATAAATTAGTTAGTATTATTTGTTTGATCAAAATAATTTAGGGGAAATTGTATGTACCTTCTATGAGGTATTTCTAAATGTCACTCACGTAACTTTTAATTTTTAAATAAGAAATTTCTAATTATTTATCATATTTAATAAGAAATTTTTAAAATTTATAATTATATAAAACGAGATAATGAAAATATTATAATCTTTTTACGTCATTAAGTTTTGTTCTCTAATTGAAAAAAATTAAATCTCTTTTATGAAAATATTTTTTGGAATTTTTTTAAAATAATATATCAAACATTAAAAAACTAACATTTCAAATTTCAAAATACAGGAAAACTAAAAAAATTTCATCTACTAAACGTTTCTCAAAACTTTGTTTTATTCCTTGTTCACTTTTTGTTTGTTTTAAAATTAGTTTTCTAAAATAATTTCACAAAAATTATCAATCAATTTCTCATCCAAAATCTATTAAATTTAAAACAAAATTCTAAAATAAGTGTTTTGAAAATAGAAAAATAAATGGGAGATACTTTCTAGTTTGCTTCTTTTAAGTCCACTGTGCGAGTGCTTAAGTGATAATTTTTCTAGAAAAACATAAATTTTATATAAAAAAACAAACACTTTCTAATGTGTTGAAACAAAATTTAAAAAGTAAATAACTAATTTTAAAAACAGTAAACAAATCAGGCCTAAATCTATCATGAATGCTTTGCATTATGGTAGTAGTGAATAAGAAACAATTTCCATTTTCCAAATTCTTTCTAATTTTTTCTCAACTCCATTTAAGAACTCAATCTCAAATTCCCCTTCTTCAAATTTTTTTTTTAATAAAGTTCGAGGTTAAGCCAACAAGGTGTGAGGCATTGGACTATTTGCTTGCAGTAAATTATAGCAATCACCAATTAAGCATGATCAATATTGTTATCTTAAAATTATTTTCACTAAGCATGTACAAAACTAGTGGTTTAAAATAGTGATGTCAGGGTATTTTTTGTCTTTTTTCTTAAATTTAAAACATTAAAATGATATAAAGTTAAATTTAATTTAATTTTTAAATAAAATTTTTTAAATCATAGTAAAAAAATATATTTTAAAGAAAACATAATATAATATAAAAGTATTTCAATTTTAAACATGAATAATAATATTTTATATTTAAGTCAATCACGTTTTATGGAATAAATTCCTTTTTCAATATTATTTTAATTTTTTCAAATTAATTTAAAATATTTAAAATTGTACCTACCAATAATAAATGAATTTTTATATCAATTAAAATTAAATGAAAAATAAAAATATTAATGGTCGATACTTAAAATATGCGATAATTTTGTGAAAAAGGAAAAAAGAATGTTCACCCAATATAGAGAAAGAAAATTGTATTCGATAATATTAAAGATGTCTATTGTTGATTAAGTGCTAGTGTAGTATTTGTAGTCCAAAAAGTAACTAAAACTAAAATCAAATCTTAACTGGATAAGTTTTTCTATCACAAATTATTAGTTACTTAACAAATTTATGATTAGTAAATCACCATCAAATTATTTCGATTCACTTACAACCTTAACATTGTGAAATATTTATAGCCAGTTAACCATTGACATGAGCCATTGGTTGCGATGCCTCAACTAACTTCGACCTTTTGCAACCTGTCTATACTCTATAAGTTATTGGAATGAGATTCTCTAGATCGAGAGTTTAATTTGAACAGCAGTAACGGATATTTTAAAGCCCATGATGTATGCATACAAAATTTCATTCAAAACCATTATTTATTTTTGAGATTAAAGTGTATTTGGTTTACCAACAATGCATTAGTATAAATTATACTCATATTCTTTTAACCCTTTGTTTGATTGAGAAGAAAAATAATGGAAAGGAATGAGAAGGGAGGGATATATATTTTTCAAAAACCTTTCTTTTTTTGGTACACAAGAAAATAGACTAGGAAAGAAAAAAAAAAAAGTTCCACATGAAAATTTATTCTTTTATATTTGGGAAGAAAATATAAAAAGGAGATTAAAAGATTAAAGTTACTCCTGTACTTTTCGTAATCATATGGAAAATTTGTGGATCCCAAATAAAGAAGGTCATTTATGTTTTTTTTTTTATAAATATATATTTTTATTTTCTCTCACTTTTTTTTTCTCTTCTAATAAACAATTAAATAATCATTTCATTTTCTACTTTTTTTTTTTACTTTCCTTTTTTTTTTACTTTCTTTTATAAATCAAATATAGCACAAATAAAATTTTGAATTTGAGTTTTGTAAATAAAAAAAATATAATTAAAAAAATTAACTAAAAATTATCATTTAATTTTTCTAACAAAAATTAACTATCAACAAAGTTAATGATACTTTTGTGAAAAAAAATTGTTAAATAAAATTTTAGTCTTTTTAAATTTTATTTTTCATTTTTAGTCTCTTAATTATTTTTATTCAAAAATCTATGCGAAGTTAATCTTTTATATTTGGTTGTTTATTATTAATCCCTCCAAAAAAAACTACTACTGGTAAATAAAAATAAACAAGAGACATTAATCCTCTCGTGGCTTGTCATCTGTAGATATCTCTCCTCCCACCATCAAAGTGTGGATTCAAACATGACATTAAATTGAAATAAATAAGAAATTAAAAAAGATATTTTTAGAGTAACTAAAACTATAAATCTAAAAAATTATAGGATCAAAAAATTATTTAATTTTTTTCTTTTAAAGATTATAATCCACAATTTATATTTATATAAATATTATTTATTTTTAAAATATAAATTAAATTATACTTTTTTTATCTTTTATCTTATTGTGAATATTCATATTAGTTATTTTTAAAATATTTATTTTGATCTTTTACATTTTAAATTTGAGTTAATGTCATATTTTAAAATGATAATAAATTTTTTAATTTTGAGACATAATTATGAAATTTTTTTTATTTGATTCAAGATGTAGAATATATTTAATTATATTTGTCTATACGAAAATTTATGAAATCTAACTTTCAAAAAAAAAATGTTATAAATATATTAAAAATTGTACGAAAAGTAAATTTCAAAAATAATTAAAATAAAATTAATATTAAAATTTTCAATTTTTTGATTGCATGCGAGATTCGTTTTTTTTACATTTTTTTACCTCGTTTTGTTTACATTGTTATGTCTTTTTTTCTTTGAACTTTTGTTGAATTCATTAATTTTCATGTAAATGAATATAATAAAAAAAATTATACATTGAATTAGAAAAAAAAAATTAAAATTGTATCAAAAAATTGAGAAATAATCATTATTTTGACAGAATCTTACTAATTCAAATTTAAAATTAAAAAATCAAAATGAATATTTTAAAAACAAAAAATCAAAATAAATTTTTATAATAAAAATACAATATCAAAATATAATTTAATCTAAAATTATAATATAAAATACACCTTAATTATAGTTTTATACCTTTTTAATAAATAAATTAGATTAACCTAATTTTTCTCCTATATTATTAAGTAATAATCAAGTCAATTTTATATTCAAATGATACTAATAAAATTTTATTTTGGATAAAAATAACGACAAACTTGTCTTAACATGTCCTACAAACATCTCCCACAATTATGTACATGAGTTTTTTTTTTTTATTTCATAAATATTTTCGAATTTGTACGGGCACATGACACAATCTTAAAATGTCAAATTTGACTATCACTTCATTCATAACAGGTCACCTGTGACCTTCATCTATTATTGGGCCTACGACTATGTTTGACTTATAAGCTTGTAACTTCTAACTTATTAAAATTTGTATACAAAAGGCTCAGTGGTATTTCTAGTACCTGAAAATGAGCCATATTTTGTTTTAGTCTTTTGACTTTAAAAATTAGTAATCCCTATATTTTTTAAATACCTGGAATTTGTTCCTTAATGTTAATTTCATTAAGTTAACTGACGTGTCTAACAATATTATACACAGCAATGATGAGACATCCTCTTAGTTGCTATGGGACAAGTATTTGCATGTGTCATTTTGGAAATATTTTTTATTTCTAAAAAATATTTTAATTATAGTTTTAGTTCCCATAAAATGATTGTTTTATTTTTCATCTACTTTGGTCTCCATATGACTAATATCATACATTGTAGTTCAATATTTAACAAACTTCTAACATTTGGATCTCTAATCTAACAAACTCTACTAATATCGACGTAAGTTTTCAAAAATAAAATAAAATTGTGCTTGTGTTTCCTAATTTCTATTCCTTAAAAATCTCAAATATAGTCAAAATATCTTAATCCAAGAATTCTACCGAACTTTTTCTTTTTAAATAATAAAAAAATGATTTTGAAATACATCAATACTAAACAAATTAAAAACCATCTCTAATATTAGTAAAGTTTGTTTATACTATTTAATTAGAGCTCCAAGGATTGAAATTCCTTTAATTTATGAAGCGTATCAATAAACATACAAAAGAGATTTTGTCGTTTGAATTGGATTTAGATCACCTATTTATATTATTAGAACATGTCAAGTGGTTCTACTTTTATCTTTTTCACTAATCTCTAACAACAGTTCCAACGATATTATATAATATTATTAGATAAAGATAAAAAAATAAATAAAAAAATATAAGAAATATAAAAGTGACTACAACAAAATAAAAATAAAAATAAATCAAAATTAGTCATTTTAATCTAGTCATTTTTTGAGAACTAAAACTCATGTAAAAAAAAATCAAAATACCAAAAACAAATGTGTCCAATATGTGGCACAAATTACTATATAAATATCATGCGTTATTGATGTCCCATAAAACATATCAAAATGTCCACATGTACCATATTAATGTGTATATTTGTTAAACACTTCAACAATCAACTTAACTAAATTAACTTTAAGGACTAAAGTTCGAATATTTAAAAAATATAAGGACAAAAACTACTAATTTTAAAAATTAGACTATAACAAAAAAATAGCACATTTTTAAAGACTAAAAACACCATTAATCTATAAAGTTATATAAGTATGTTTTTATATCATTTTACATTTATCAATTTTTTTTTAACACTACTTTTATCCAACACTTCTAATTCTATTAACTAGCTTATAATTTTCAACTTTCAACTATCAATTTATAAGCTTTTAAGCCAACTAGTTTTGTCCAACATATACTTCACCAAGGATCTTCTTCCAGCTTCTGCATTTCAATACAACCTTTCCAAGTTGGGCCTGGTAAATAGATATGCTCCAACTGAACATCAGAGGACTCTTCATGCGTGGATTATGCAACCACTGAACATCTCTGTCAGCCTTTGTCTGGCATAGATATGCACATGCTTGTACGGTAAGTAAGATGTCAGTTTCGGTTTGCAGGTTAATCACTGATTAGTTACGACATTTACAGTTTTTCTGCCATCAATGAATCATTTCTTCTCAATCATAAATCAAGAACAATATTTACAGTTGCTGGACTGGATGCATAATAGTAAAATTTCGAGCAGCGTCAGAAGCATGCCTTGGGACATTCGAATATTTAAATGAAGTATGTGCAACAATTTACAACACATTTTCATGTCAGATGACAGGATTTAATGGTCTAGCAGAAGTTACCCCAGTAGCACAATTTCCTTACAGAAACTATCTTTTTGTTGTGTATATACATTTGGGGAAACAATATTTACACATGTAATCATATAGTCAACAATGGTAATTCCCTGAAAGTAGTCATCTAAAAAGAACTGTCAAGTCATATAACCATCACATTGCATGAGAAAAAAAAATGTTTGTCAAGATCATATTTGCTATATCTATGATAATGACGTTACAGACAGAAAGGGGCTTACACCTCATTTAAAAAGAGAAAGAAGCAGCAGCAGCAGCGTGACTCGGGTGTCAGATATTTCTTTTAGCCAAGTTGCATACCATAAAGGAGACCCCTCTTCCTGGTACAACAAAAGGGAATAACATCTACTACATTCTGTACATCACAATCAGTTAGAGGTCAAGAATAGAATGGGTGCATACTACAGTCTGTTATTATGAAAGTTGGCCTTTGCAAGAGTTTTAACAAAGTAATTGTGGATCTCAGGTATTATACGCTGAATCAGAAGAGAGTGCCTGCAAACAATTGGTGCAAACAGAAATATAAGATGAAGAATTAGACACAAACAATGCGTTGATAAATGTGAATTTTGTCTTTTTAAATGAGGTTGGCATCATATTTTAAGCAACCTCCTGAAACTGAACTATCCAGTTTATTTCAAACCATATGTTGGCATCATTTTTGTCAAAAGCAAGCAGAACTAAGAACATAACAACTTGCTATGCAAAAAGAGAATTAAACAGCACAAGCCCAGGTATATATAAAACACAACTCACCACAACCCCCCTCATTAAAAATAAAATAAAACCAGTACATCGTTCTTCATATTTATAACAATATCAAACCCCTCGTATCTGATGTGAATACTGTAAAACTAAAAACCATATGAATATACCTTCTAGTTGCTGCTTTATCTTTAAAACAAAAGGTACTTTAAATTAAAATGAGAAAGGAATATTGGAATACATAGTCATCTACATCCCACATATCATTTTAAGTCAACAACATGCTTCACCAAACAACAAGCACAGACCAGATGACCAAGTTTATTATACACAACTATTAAGACATTGTAGAGGTAAAAACCACCCATAAGATGTAAACACAGAATTGAGGGAATCAGATCAATACCCCGGCCTTGCACTCAATTTATCAAATTGCTCCAAGATAAAAAGGATGCATGCATGCCTCAGTGATATTGCATTGAAGGCTTCTGAAAGTTCATACATGCTTGACACATTCTCTAGCGATATATCCTTTGACAAAAACATGGGGTAATGAGGAGCCCACTTTCAAGTCTAATATTTAGTACAGGGATACATACATATATAAAACCAATTTTCCTAGCTCACCTGTGCAATTGTGTACTCACAGAGTCTCTTAAGTCCTTCCAAAAGATATTGATCAGCTGCTCGAAGAAGATCTTGAGCAATATCCAGGGTGACATCAACTGATCCACAATATACAAATCTGGATAAAGATCAAATAAACATTAAGATATAAGTTGTCCAGAAGTTATTAGAAGCATTCACAGAACAACTTTAATAAAAACACATTACTGCAGAATTTACTAGACCTCATCATCAACTCAAAAACCTCCCATCTAATATTTGGAATCTCTATGTCCCTTGCATCCTTCTCCTGCCATGCAATAAAACACACCTTTACATCACTGACATAAACTATCACTTTGTGCTTCAAATTAAAACACAAGTTTTGGTAGTTATGAACTTAATATATTCACCATTCAAATCAACAACCAAAACCATAGGTGATAAATAATATACCTCATGAAACCAAGTGGAGTCAATAAAGGAGTATATTCTATGACCAACATACTTCTTTTGTAATAATGTAAAGGAATTAAAAGAATTGCTTCTTGTGGTATCCTTATTCATTGGAGGGACTTTGGGGATGGGAAGGAAAGAGAAAGATGATTCATTGGTGAAGCTCTCAATATAAACTCACCCTGTAACCACCGTCAAACATTGCACGAAATGCATCTGAAGATGCAAGTAGACAAATTCTATGAGCATAAAATCGTTTGCCTGCAATGAAGAACAAGGATCACCCAGTTAACTATGCATGCCAACTGAAGCTACAACACCACATTCCAGGGAAGGTAGTTTTCATGTAACAGTTTTATAAGAATGAAACAATGTGGACAAAAACATCAACCTTCAACCAAAAATGTAACGTCAGACAATGTAGCATTGTTTACATACTGCTCTCCTAAATAGACCTGCAAGAAGAATATAGTCTGTGATCATAAATATACCAGCTTTTAGAAAATCCTTATTCTAGAATTATTTAGCCAAGGCGGAGGGAAAAGGGAACTTGGCATCAAGATTCTTATGCATGTGGCAAGCATTGATCATAATGACTGTTGATTGTTAGATCATTAGATGCTAATTATTTAAATGGACCATATATTTATAACTAGACACGCCATCAGTCACCAGTCATCACAAAATATCATATACAAATAATATAAATCTATTAAAAAGTCATTGTTAATTTGGCTACTAACTACTATATATGACACTAGAATGAGAAGAAAATTTAAATGACTAAGTATTTCTAAACAGATGGTAGGATTCATATAAGCAAATTACACTTAACTATTTGAACGAGTGTGTATAAAGATCTTATCAATGAAGAAAGTTTAAACCTAAAACTATGGATGCAATGATTTCCTATACCATTGATGAAAGTGAAAGGAAAAATAGAACTTGTGACATCAAAGTACATATAGGACATATTTGAGTAAACTTCTCCATAAACACTTATAGGAAGAAGAAATAGGAAGAAAAAATGAAACAAGTTTCTCCATTAGTTAAAATTAGCTTATGCATAAGTTAATTTGTAGAATCTCTCCCATATTAGTTTCTCCAAAAAAACTTATTTTAACTTATGCATAAGCTAATTTTAGCTTATGAAGAAGTTTATTTTCATTTTTCTTTCCTATTTTCTCTTCCTATAAATGTTTATGGAGAAGCTTACCCAAACAGGCCTATAGCCTATTGAGATCATACCAAAACACTTCCTTTTATAATTAAACTCTAGGCAGTGAAATTGTGAAAACTGAAGACAAGACAACTGGATTTACCTGTGGTGTTGGAGAAGGAGGAGCAGCATCCACAGGAGACAGGGTCGAGGCTTTATTGGCCAACTTGCATAAAGCCACAGCACCATCAAGTTGCAGCTTAGAGCAAGATGAGCCAATAAGCCCAATAAGTAACTCAAGACCTGCATGGACTAATGCTCAGTTTCCAAATAGAACAAGCACAAAAAGGATTTTATAAAACAAGAAACAAAATGAACCAAACCCATGAAAAATATTTTACCAGAAGATGCATACCATAGTGATCAATAAAAATTTTTCTCTGATCATCTGCAGAACATAGATGTGCAAGGGCCAAAGCAACTTGTATTTGACAACTCTTTTCTGAAACTCGCATAAGATATAACAAATGGTTCAGCACCTACAAAAAAGAAAAATATCATATTATAAATTTGAGCACAAACATATAAAACTGATAATGAATACAGTATTCAATAGCACTCCCATCATTTTCCATCATATTAACAACAAAATGTAGAAAGTAACATGAATATGACATCTTACACGACCATGAATCTTCTCTTCTAATCTTTTCAATGTCTTGGCAACACAATCTTTAGTTGCCTGGAATAAAAACCAATTCCATAAAGGTCAGTATAGGTCCAAGATGAATCTATTTTCCTCCAGTTCTTAAAATTACAAATATTCAAATGCAATCACGAAGTATTTTAATTCCCTTTAGTATAGGCAAGGGTAAAGGCAGAAACCCTAAAATCAAAGCTAAAGTAGGTATTAAAGAGAAAACTTACTTGAACAATAAATTCCCCATCCTGCAGTTTCTGAACTCCACCTACCCTAATGAAATCGGACACATTATCCTACGGGACGAAATAAAATAAATAACCCAAGAACAGAGAGTAGTTAATTAACTTAAGTCTCAAAGTAACAAGTTTTTTAAGCAACTAAGACAGAATCTTCATTTCATTGAATCTCAGTTATATCATACCTCATTATCTGCAAGGCCATAAAGAGCAAAAGCAGCATTATGTTGCAAAGACCCATTTTTTGAGTCAAGAAGGTCGAGCAACGGCTGTAAGCCACCATTGTGTGCAATACCAGCCTGGTTATGTGTGTCCTGAAATCAAGAAAAGCATATATATAGGCCAAAAGAAATGCATATGATGTTAAAAAAAAAAAACTATAGTTCAACCTGTAAATGGAAATAATGCATAGTTTTTATATATAAAAAGTTGAAATATATTACTAAGAAGACTTCCATTCTCAGAGATAAGCCCATTAAATATATGGATTAGTACAAAGATGGGAATGCATTGAATATGTTACAGATCAAGAAACTAGTATGCAGAAAAAGAAAATACTAACTTATTTCCAAGGATATAATGGCAACTTGACATTCCCAACTAACACATGTGAATTATAAAAACAAAAAGAAAAAAAGAGGAATAACCTGGGCCAATCTCCCCAATGCAAAAGCAGACATTTCCCTGAGTTGTACATCGTCAGACCCAAGCATCTTTATCAAAGGTATGACAGCACCTCTCTGTACAATGTGAACCTAAAAAAGACCAAGTGGAACAAACAGTAAAAACTAAGGGCAACAAAATGTAATATATGATACATCATCACAAGAGTAGCAACTATACTATTCAGTACTCTATGACCATCGGAATCTATATTTAACAAGAAATAAGCAGTAGAAAACAATCAAACTTGGAAATGTAGATGTTAGTCAGCAATTACCCCCAACTAAAGTTCAGTTATGGATTGTTTCTTTTCTACCCCTCTTCACTATTCAGGCAATCAAGCATAAAAGTGGAGTAAGGGCCTCTTCCCTGTCAACCCCCCCTCTATCTTTCCCCCTTCAGTCCAAGCCAAAAAACAAACAATATATATACATATAAAAAATAAAAATGAAGCAATCCGAACTTGAAAACTGGAGTTATTAAACAATAGCTCTCATTTACAGTTTTGCTGTTGTCCTTTCCATCCTGAACCTTATGCTTACCTTGCAGTCTGAATCAGTAGCTGCAAATTGTCCAAGTAACAAGGCTGCTTCTCTCTTGCTTTCTTGGCAGCTGGAACTGTTAAATAAAACATTATAATACATTAATTGAAAGATACCTTTCATGGAAAATATCTGATAGAATATTATTGGCAGAAAATAAATGGGCAGTTTATCAGGGTCCAGAATTGAGAATAAACCTAAGTAATCCAATAACTGGCTGTAAAGCTCCAGCGAGCAGAACTTCTTTCTTTATATTAGGTGAAGAGTGGACTAAATTTCCAATCACACCAACCTGATATACAATCCAATTCATTTCATGTGCCATATAAGAGATGTGCAAAGAAAGAGCTCAATATTATTGCAAAAATCTTGCATTTATAATTAAAGTTTCACCATCCATACCGCTTCATAATGAACAGCAAGAACTTCTGAACGTAGCATTAAAATCAAAGTTGGAAGAGCATTGCATTCAACAATCTGGAAAATCATTATGTTGTGTGACTTATTTGTAACATATTCAAACCTCAAATTCAGCAACAACCATTTACCTGATTTTTATTTTCATCATTTTTAAAAGCCAGGGTTCGCAGTGCACCAGCAGCTGCTCTTTGCACCTTCACATCGGCGAAATCAAGCAAATGAACAAGTGGTGGAATTCCACCTTCCATCCTACAGATGAAGTCTAGATAATATTAAGAACAAAATCCAAACTGAATTTTAATATATGGTATTCCTTGAAGAAGCAAAACCTGACACGGGTTTTAATGCTGCTGTTCTCGTGAGCAAGATTAGTAATAGCATCTGCAGCCCTACGAATGAGACTATTAATAGCACGAGAAGTTAAGCCATTCTTGTGCCTCTTTAAAAGATCAACAAGACGTGTTAAGGCACCATTGTCAACAATGAGCTGTTGATGTTCAGGCTGTAGAAAGCATTCCAAATAAAATAGCAGTTTAGCAATTATATTTTTTGTTAATAGATAAAGAAATTTGTTAGGAAAAAAAAAGAAGAGAAGTACAACTAATTCTAAAAGTTACATGGCAATTATATGAAATTATATGTCATATATATATACAATACAAAATCCAGTCAACATCACTCGATCACCGATCCTAGACATTGCACATGTTAGGACTCCCCACAGTTACAAAGAAGGAGACAGACAATGCTACTATATTGACATCCCACAACCAAGACTAAATTAAACTTGTAATTGACACAATAGGATACATAAATTGTCGATTAGAAATCAAAAATCAATAGTATCTCACACACTCCCCACAAGTTCCAAAAAGAAATAGGGACCAAGTAGAGCAGACTGGCTTCCAAATGTGGATCTTCATTAGGACCAAAGGAGACAGCTCTTCCCCCCTCTCCCCCAAATTTATTTTATTTTTTAAATCTATGAGGGACATTTTCTTTAATTAAGCATTTCAAAAGAATGTAGCCTCCATCAATTGATTATCTATTAAATCAAGTGGCTTTTTGCACCAAGTAGAATGCTTAAGGATTAGGTAAGTGTCATCTTTTTTGAGAATTGCCCCATCATTCTTTCCCCCCCTAACTTATGCACCTAGACCTTATATTTTTTTCCCTCTCAAAATCTTCAGTGAAGTTCCACCACTGCTGGCTACCATCAAAACAACAGAAAAAGGGTAAACTTAAGGGAGACTACATGCCTCATCCAGCTTTGAGACAAACAGATTGCATTCAGACGAACTCTTATCAATAAATATTTCCTAGCAACCAGCAGGAGTTTGATTTAATTAATATGGCTTATGGAATTGATGAAGGAGGACAAATCATATGAATTATTATCAATAACAATATTGTTATATTTTCAATCAATTCTAAACCCTTTCGCCTCACATCCTCAGTTCTTCTCCTCTTTGTTATTGATCCCCCATCTCGGGTGGGATAGCATGAAGAAACAATACTTGCAAAATGAAAAGGAACAGAACTGAAACTGACACCGGATGATGGTATAAACCACCAACGTTTCCATTCTCCGCCTTGAAATACATTCATAACTGTGGATTCAGAAAGAACTCCATCAATTCAAGATGATCATCACACCCAAAACTCCACATAATACACATAACACAGTATTTAGCAAGCCGGATATACAAACTACATCTTCAGGCATTATCTTCAAAGTCTCTCATTACTATTATTATATCACTCTCACCATTTAGTCAGATACTCCAATAACAAGAAAATGGAATAATATTTCAAATTAAAAGGCATAATTAAGTACTCAACACTCAATAAGTGAATTTAACATATAATAAATCTTCCATCAATACATTACAAATACTTGGGCCGTGTTTGAATAAACTTCTCATTAAATGGAAGAAAAAAAAAGATAAGATGAAATAAGCTCTTCTCGTAAGTTAAAATTAGCATGTATGTATATATGTATATATAGATATATATATATATATAAAAGTTAATTTTTAGAAGCTTTCTCATTCAGCTTCCATAAAAGCTAATTTTAACTTACTCTTTAAGATAAGCTTAATTCATTTTTCATTCTTATTTTCTTTCAAGTGTTGATTGAGAAGTTTTTTCCAAACCTAGGATTCAAACTACAACCATAATCTCACCTAAACTTCAGAACTTGCAGAACACTAAGGAACATCTATCAAAATTATAGAAGTTACAAAATAAAACAAGCTACGACGTACGAGATATAAACAATTATATATGAAACAAATAAATAAAAATAACGGTTGGAGAAAAATCAAATTACCTTGACGGCAAGAAGTCCTAGTGCGAAAGCGCTCCCTTTCTCAACCTCGTGCTCGAACGGCAATGGATTCTGGATACAGTCACTCAGAGGCGGCGCCTGAAGATGCTTCACCAAAGCCGGAATCGCGCTTCCTTCAACAATCACGTTCACCACTTCCTCTGCAAACACAACCACCAATCGATTCACACACGCACATGCAACCGACACAGGGAAACGCAGAAGAAGAAACACCACACCGAACCGCAATCCAAACGAACGCAGCGACACGCGGCAAGATCGGAGGCATCGATTTACCGTTCTTCGCGAGATCGGCGAGCGCGTGAGTGGCGCGCTTGGCCGCGGATCGATCCGCTTCGTTCCACGTGAAAGTCGACTCGAGGATGCTCACCTGTTCGGTGATGTCGGAGAGAAGCGCCGCGCGCTCGTCGGCGGTGGACGGCGCCGCCGAGATCTGCCGCTCCTGGTGCTGTTCCTCGTCGAGCTTCCGCTTCTGGCCCTTCCGCTGGGAGAGGCTCTGGTCTTGGCGCCTCTGAAGCTCCATGAACGAGAGAAGCGAAGGAAGGTTCTGAACAGAGTGTTTGCTCTGGTTAACAGGAAGGAGCAAGATGAGAGGGTGGTGGAAATGGAATTAGAGATTTGAATGGGTGACAGATGGAAGGGGTATTTAGGGACTTTCAATAAAATGCAAACTACCCAAAAAAACAAGAAAAAGAAACGCAAACTACCCAAAAAACAAGAAAAAGAAAGAAAGAATGGAAGAAAGAAAAAAGAAACGTGGACACGCACTTTGAAGAGGGTGGTGTCCGGCTTTGAGCCGGCCACATCATTTACGGGTCCGGTGTGACTGCACCCCCTTTTTTTTTTGTTCGTTTTTTAGGCAAAATATTTAGTAGACATTTTTACAGTGAATATTAAAATGCAGTTGTATTTAGTCTGTGTGACTTTTGTGTAATTTTTTATTATTAATAACTATGATGATTAATTATTTTAAAATTAATTTCAATTGTGAAAAGGCGTGACTAAATAATCATATATTCAACAAATTAACAGAGCTTAACTGAGCTCATCGTAAGTTAAACTTAAACAAGCAGGAATTGGTTTATGTGATGAATATATGTGCAATAATATCAACATGAGCTTAGCCTTGTTCCCTAGCTTGTTAATTATAACTTTCCTTTTACCTCGATGATGTTTGGATTTTTTTCTTTATTATTTAACTATACAAATATGATACAAAATGAAATTAATAACAAAGAAAATGCAGCAAAAAAAAAAAAAAAAGTTGGGGTCATTTTAAAACATCATAAATGGTTAACAAGGATTTATGAAAAACTTTTAAAATTTTGTTAATTCAAATAACAAATAATTTTAGTTTATTAGAAAGATTAGTCTTTCTGCGTATCATCTCTGCTTGTTTGTAGTATTTTGCTTTCATCTTACAGGTTGTATTGCATATAATAGGAGATATTCACGTATATGAGAATTTATCAGTGAGGATAATAAAAAATAATAATTATATTCATAGTAATAACAAAATTAATTGATAGTCTTCACTTTTGGGAATTAGAGTTTAACCTTTATGTTTTTATATGCAGACCATATCCTATCTATGAAACTCAAGATTTTATAAAGTGTCGTTTTTCTATGAGTGCTTATTTGGTTTTAATTTTGACTATCTACATAAAAGATTTGGTGAATTATTTCCTCATATTGATTATCAATAATCAAATTGATATATTGTTTGGCATACATATTATAATTTTGCCCTAACTCAGAAGAATATTATAATAAAAGAAAAAAATTTCTTAAATTTTAAAGAAAAAATGATGAGAATTAAAGAATTATTCGTTCCAAATAGAAAACTACAAAAACAAAATATATTACATCACAAACATAGTAGGAAACAAAATCTTACATAGCTAATACTCATAGATTCAAGAGCTACACCAGTATCTCAATTTAATGAACACTTAATGTAACACTATGTAACTCAATTAACATTCATTCTTCTATTACAATGTAAATCATAATTCTTATTTGCATAATATTTTCACTTAATGGGTTAGGTAGGTAACAATATTTTATTATTCTTTTTACATGTTATTTCAAATGATAAATAATTCAAAATTAGTCTAACAAATTGATATGAGATCGAGTCATCGTGTAAATAAAGCATTGGTCAACTTAACCAGGGCCTACTTTGAGCTTAGGACAGAGGGGTAACAACCTAGGACTTGTGGCTTGGAAGATCCTAAAAAATTTAGATAACTTGAAAAAAAAAGGATAATAATTAATTCATTTGCATATCTATCTTTTTTACTTCTTAACAAGAATAATTTGATGTGTAATTTTTCAAAACTTAAATGCTTTTAGACTCTTGAATTTATAGTATTCAAAATCTTTTCTTTTACTCATCATTCATTTAGATTGGGTCACATCTTTTTTTCTTGCATAGTAAAAGTTTGAGAAATTTTCATTAATGTTAATCATAAGAATTTATTGGTTACCCTATCATATCTTTGTATTTTTAAAGAAAAAAATCATATTAAGATAAGACAAAAGAAAATATAGTTTTATTTTAAAAATTGTATCATCCTATTTCTTCATGTTGATGTTATTGTTAGCAATTTTCAATAATGGAATGTTCAAAGAAATACGTTTTTATGATAATTTATATATTTTATTTTGGAGGTGATAAGTGAAATATTTTGTTAACAATAGACAATAGCATGTGAGTAAAATAAATGAAAATATGATTAATTATTTAAAATTTCATTAAAACTATTGTCACAACCTAAATTGTGACATAAGGAGTGATGGGTCGAAATGGCCTCGACCATCTGATGGCTGAAGCCGACTCAGCCATTGGGAGTTGCCACCGGCGTTTTTCAAGGAACGCTAGGAAACCTGGTGAAAAATACTGGTCTTATAATCATAGGTATGGATTCGGAAGTTGGTTACATGTTGGGGACACATGGTGTCCCAACACGCCTATCACTTGATAGTTACCCTTGGTCAACTACAAAGGAATGAGAATGATGCTCAAGTTTGGGGTCATGCGGTTTGGGGAGTGGCAGGGATAAAAGTTACATCTTTATTGTTTTTTTGGGTTTCATTACTTAATAGGAGTATGTCTCCTGTGCCTACATATCTCGGCTTTAGAGTAGTTAAAATCCACGTAATTTTGATTGACTGTGGGTTCAGGGGAAAACTAAGTTACTCGTGTCAACTTAGCTATGTTGAGGTCGAGATGGTTTCAGCATTGGTGAGAGTAAGCCTAAAAGGGTGGACTCGTCACGTGGGGCTGAGATGAAGTCGACCTTAGTGCGAAGGGCATTGGTGGGGTGAGACTATTTCATCCCGGCAAGTGTGTCGAGATGGTTTCGGCTGGTGAGGGACAAGATAGGTTCAAGGCTCACAGCAGGGACATGTTGTCTCGACCATCAGGCTGAGATGGACTCGGCCTTGGCAACAATGAAGAAGATGGGAGATTTGGTCTCGGTTTTACTCAAAAAAATGGGGAGAAAGGTTTTGACCTAGGAGAATGTTTATGAATGTGTAGTACTAACCAACCTGGTATCCAGCAAAGTCGAGCCTCTTCTTCCGTTTGCCCAGTACTTTCGTTTCTCCTTCGGTCTAGGCTCGGGGTTCTGGATGGTTTCTTTCGAGTGATCGTCAATTTGCTTGCCGACTCTTTCTCGCACAATTTTTCTCACTAGTTTATCCTTTCTCTCCTTCAAAGCTTCTGACTTTCCTTTCTCAAAATTTCTGTTTGCCCCTCTTCTCTTCGTTTTGAGACCTTTTATAGGCTTCGAGACTGACTCGATGTCACTCCTCCACAATCTCACGATTTTTGGTTCCACTCTGCCATGAGCTCGTGACTCCCTCTCGGTCATCATGAGTGGTTGACTTCACTACCTCTATGATCCCCTCTTCGACGTAAGTCATAGTGGGTTCCGTGGAGATGTGCTGAAGACTTTGTCCCTAATAATTTTGGGGTCTCAGAACTATGTTATTTGCTTAATATAATTAAACATATACTTTTTAATGAAATTGCATATCTTTTTTATTATATATATATATATATATATATATATATATATATATATATATATATATACATACGAATATTTGTCGACTAAATTAATTAGTTTTGAAGAAAAAAAATTATCCAATTCAATCATTTTGATTTTCTTAATTTATCATCCAATCGTCTGGATTTAAAATATAAATACAGTCTAGTCCAATTCAATTCAATCTGATATAAAATAAATTGGTTTGTAACGATCTTTATTTTAGTTTTACTTTTATTTTTTAGAAAAAATAATAAATAAGTAGTAAGATATATAATAAATATAATTTAAAATATCAAATATATGATAAAAAATTAAAATATCAAATACATAATAAAAAATGTGTAACTTGATAATTACATTTATGTATTTTTACTCGAATAGTTATAAAAAAATTATATTGAATTAAAAATATTTATTATAAATTTTTATGTGAAAAGTTTAAAATATATAAAAGAAAAAATATAAACACAGGTGATATCATAAATTTATAGATAAATATATTAGACTGATTTTCAAAATCAAATTTAAAATTTGATCAAATCCAATACTTTTTGTTGTAGATTTTTATTGAATTAATTTGGTTTTATGAACACTCTTAAATGTTTACTTTTTAAAATATTTCTATATAAAGTCTTCGTTTAGTTTATTCTGCAGAGTCAAGTCTACACAATGTCAAGGTTAATATTGCCTAACTAATCATAATTTAAGGATCTTCATCATTAAATTTTCTGATTAGTGAAATGAACCATCTTTATTATCAATGTGGTTATAATCTAAGTTTTATAGCAAACAAATATTACATTTGAATAGTTTTTAGCATCTTCTTTTCTAAAACAAAAGAAAACATTAAACTACTCATTGGCGATAATACTTAGGGAGACAAAGTATGTCAATAAGTGATATTGAAAGCATACATTTTGACCACACCTTATATGGACCTACATAGGAGCGAGAAGACAATGTAATAATAATGAATACATAACACATGTATTTTGTCTTTATATGTTGTTGGTTGAAAGACCTTAGGGATACTGAAGACATGTAATTTAATCACACTCTCATGATCTTTTTTTGTTTTTTAGTTTCAACCTTTGCGAGTGTTTGTTACTTTTTAATGGTGACAAACTTTATATGCATAATTAATCTTATTTCCTCACGTCTTCGTTTATTAGAACAATATACAATATCTATCCAAATATCCAACAAAATCGCGACATATAAAGCAATTAATCTAATCTCATTATACCTTCCTTGTCCTAGCACATTTTTTAACCCTTTTCTTTGTCCTTTTTTGTGTGTGTAGATTTTGATAATATAACCTTTTAGAATGATGTATCTAGGAAATTTTTCATTCATTACTTATTATGTCAATAAGAGATTCTCCACTGTCTTGAATTTTGTGTAAAAATAATCACAACAGATTAGTATTAGTAATAATAATTAACAAACATATTAAATGTAGGACTTGCACCCTACTATGCACAAATGATTTATATTTTTTAGAATTGATTTTCAAAATTAGTAAATTAAAATTGAATTTCTCTAATATGTTATTTCTATCAACCTATGTTTTCAAATTATGTTTAACTTCTTTTGAAAGTGAAGGTACATGGATATACTTTCACCTCAAAGAAAGAGGTATCTAGCTTTGAATGGACACATCATTTATAGGTCTAAATTATAGAGAAATTATTGAGTAGTCCTTATAGTCTTAATCAATCCCTACATGACATATATTTAAATTTTCTTATTTATAAAAAAATTAATGACATTTAATCACATGTAGAAATTAGTTGGACTATGGATCAAGTGGTGGTCTTTGACTACCTAATAATTTCTCCTGACAAAGTTATTTTTTTTTTAGAAAAAAATGTCAGTAGATATTTTTTATGGTGATTTTTAATACAAAGTTGCACTTGGTTCATGATTTTTATGTATTTTTTTTATCAACAATTACAAAGATTAATTATTTTTCATATAAATATTTATAATACAAATAAAGTGAATAAAAATTAATTTACAAAAATGACTTTTATTTCTTATTTTTTGTTTTAAATTTAATATCTAAAAATGTAAAAAGAAAAACTTAAAATAAATTTTAAAATTAAAAAGATTAAAAATAACTTTGCTTTAAAGTTTAAATTCATATTCTTTTTTGCTTTAAATTAATAACTCTCAAGTTAAGAAAAATAAAGTCAAATACTAATCTAAAATAGAAGAAAAAAAATGCAAAGGGTTATTTTTAACATGTATGTAGGCCCACAATAAACCTCTTTTTTCAAGTTTTAATGCATATAAAATTTGCGGGCGTAAAGTGATTTTGAGCCTCACGAACCAAACTTATACTAATACATATTGCAAAAGTAAAACGGGGGCCACAGATGTCTATTTCAGGAAAATAGCAAACAAACAATCAAATGGATTATTACGTTAGAGTATTAAAAAAAAAAAAAGATTACGTAGGAGAATCCAATGAACTCCCATTTATTGAAGATACCCATTACATGCTGGACTAGCAATTTATTATCCGTGACATATTTTAATGGGCCTACATTGCATGACATATTTTTTGAGAATAAATCTCAACCTCCATCCCATTCTGGTGTACTTGAGTAGTAAAAAGAGAGATACGAGAAGAAGAAAAAAAATAGAAATAGAAAATAATAGTGTGATAGGAAAATAAGATGAATAAAAAAAATTAAAGATCAAAGAGAAAGTAAATATATTTTTATAATAAGATTTTTTTATTAATTAAAAGTTTTGAACGACTAGGCCCGCATACACATCACACTAAATAACTTTTAACTCTTTTTTTTCTCTAGCGATGTAATTATTAAAACGAGTCCTACATGTCTATTTATTTTTTCATTCATTCTCGTATTGAAATTATTTATTAACATAAAATCTTCCCTTCTCAATAGTATAAAATAAATTAAAAAAAGCTAATTTTTCATCTCGTTTTTTCATAGCCTTCAAAATTCATTAATTTTATCATAACTTTCCACGTAAGAATATGATTTCTATACAAATAATTCTTACACATAGATGTATGTCATTGAATTTCAATGATACAACTAACGACTCTGAGATTCTTATTTTTACAAATGTGTTAAGTAATCAGGGGTGACAAAATGAGTTTAATCCTTTAGATTAACTTGTTTAACTCACATTTTTAGATGGACTGAGAAAAATTATTAACTTAATAGTCTATTTTATCTTGCTAAGAAATGAAATTTTATGATGGTTTGCATGTTGATAATTTTTTTTTTAATTTAAGCAAAAGTTACTGTAAGATTTGGTACGAAAGTAGTGTTATATTTAAAACCTATTATTTTAAGTTAGGATATAATTTTTGTGTGTTTTATAATTTTTGGAATTTCAATTTTCCTTTTTAATTTTTTTTTTTTGGCAGTCCAGTTCCCAACTCACTTTTAGACAAAACGAGCTACATTTTTAGCCCATATTTCGGAAGTCAGTCAGTTTGTCCTGGTCCGTTTTGGCGCGCCAACGATGGGACGAGTCAAAATGAGTCGTCTCCATAAGTATAACTCCCATTGAACTTGCGATGTCTGTTGGGCTTGGACAAAGGGAAAGTTGAAGATTTGAACCTTAAGTGGACGGGCTTTTGCATTAAAACAACAAATCAGTTGACCTGTCTTCAGCCCAGTTTCAGCCCAAACCATTGATTTGGGCCCTTAGGCCTGCTTAACCTATTTTCGTCAGACAAATGTTACCGGACCAATTGACCAGCAAATTTTACTGGACCAAAAAATAAATGTTAAAATATGAAATACTCCCAGATTTTAAAAAGGATTTTTTTTTTTCTGTTAACAAATAAAACTAGTTTTTTGGCAGACAAAACAGTATTTTTAAATTGACAAAACATACCATGCATAACTCCATTTTCATTATTTTTAAACGTGCTTGCTTAAACTTCTAATTTGTAACAAATGAGTAGAAATATGTATTACAAGTCGTTCAAGTATCACGCATTTTCATTCTGAACTTTATAATTTCATGATTTCGTTATTGTGCACTATATGAATATTTATAAATACATATGAAATATAAAAAATGTAAACCTAAAAATTTAATTTTTTATTGGAAATGAAAAAAATAAAAATATATTTTACCGGGAATAAAAAATCAATTAAAAATATAAAAGCCAAGGATTTAAAACTTTTAATTTTAAATAATATTAATAACTAGTTTAATTGATAACATATTATTTTAATGATAATTTATAATTATTTCATTATACTTAATATTGATTGAAGAAATTTGAGTATTAATTAAAATAATTAAAAATAAAAACATCTTTATTGGGTAACTAATTAAAAATATTAATTTGATTTGAAAAATAAACTTATAAGATGCATGTACCGAAATTATATATATGGATAAAATTTAGATGTAGATCTTTGGATATTTTTTATGTTGTTATTTATTTAAAAATAAAGTTTTACCTCGATAATCACATTTACAAGGAAATATTTATAATGTAAATTATCAAAGTGAATTTTAATTTGGATTATAGAACAGTAACAAAAATACTTATAAAACTGCATTTAATATCTGTCCTGTAAAACTTCATAGAAAAATAAATAAACAATCCAATTTTAAGAAAAACAATTTAAACTTATGATACTTTCTTTTTTTTTTTTTTGGTAAGAACTAAATTAAAGATTTTGTTTGGTATCTTTTTATAAGAACCGCTTACGTTATTATTATTATTTTTTACAAAAAATTATTTATTCCTGAAATAATTTATCTAATAGTGGATAAAATATGAATTTTGTCTTATACGAGGTGAAAAAAAATACTGTAAAAATGAGATAAAAAAAAAATCAGACCTATTTAGTTTGATAGTATATTCTTTTAAAATTCAAATATATTTATACAAAAATGAACTAAATTGATCTAAGTCAACAAGTCAACCAAAAAAACAACCAGTATAATTTGTGCTGGGTGGACTATCCTATTTTTACTCTTGGTCCGCTTGATCAAACGATCTATTTAAACATCTCTACTGGTATGGTAGGAAAACCATTTGTTGTCTCTTATTTGCATAGTTAATAAACTAAAACAATAAATATATCACTAATGAAAAAGATTAAAAGAATTAAAGTCAACTAAAATATTTTTAAAAAATAAAAATATATTTCATTAATATTAAGATGAATTTTAAAAAAATATACACAAATTAAAACAAATTTAACCCACTAACTAAATTAATAGTTAACGTACCTTGTATAATTCAAATACCTTTCTTGCAATATGAAATCGAACTTGAATAATTTATACAGGTCATATGTTCTTTCTGCATATCGTTAAATTATCTTTGAATATGTATAGGATTTAATCAAAACATTTTTTTTTATAAGTTTACATATAATTTTTTATTAACTGTAATCTATAGTCTTGAATTATGTTGTATCCTTTGGGTAAAAGAACGCTCTACAAAATGTCGTGAAAGCAAAAAAAAAAAAAGTATTTTAACCCATAAATTTTTTGAAGTTGTTGATTTCAAAAGGTTAGTATCTACACAATGATATATACACACTAAATAATGGATATACTCACACAGGATTAATGCAAATGATACATTTCCGTCCCAAGTGTCAAGGTAATTAAGTGAAACCTCCAAAGCGATAATCACAGATGATTTTTTGTCCTTAACTCTAAGAAAAACAATAGCACAAACATAAGATTGTAAAGATATAGCCTTTTTGTATGTGCTTCGTAGAGAGAGAGAGCTTTGTTATATAATCTTGTAAAAGGTCTGATTGTAATTACAAGCACTATATATGTTGAGCCATTCCTTATAAGGAGTCAAGAACTCTCTTTTAATTATATATTCAACAAGGCGTTTTTATTGGATAAAATAAAATACACTTTCATTGAAAAATCTTGTGTATAACATTAACAAATTTCACTTATAAACAAATTATTTTAACGACGAGTTAAATTATATAAATTCATATTCTTTTTCATTTTTCATTAGCAAAATTATTATTTGCTTTCTATATTTTTAAATTATACAAAATACAGTTTCATGAATTTAAAAATAGTTATATGATGGACTGATAGTGCCTCAAAGGGGATTGACTTTTGTTTTCTAAGAGAAAGATGATTGTCTCTTTAAAAGGTTACTTATTGGAAAAATAGTAATTATACATTTACCGCCAGCACACAGCATGATTAAACCTGTAAATAACTTGAGCAGAAAGAATGCATGTTTTGTAAGATTTGATCATGGATTTAATCTCAAATATACGTACAACACAAATCACTCAACAGATTCTTTATCTTTTTTTTTTTATTAATTAAAGGAGGCCAGAGATTTTCTATCTCTGGCGCTTAATTACATTGTCGAGATCATTTTTTGACTTAAACACTAAAAAATCCGGCCAAATTCTTAACAACTTATGCCCAGTAAGTCACTTATTTTTTTCTTTAAATATTCAGCAAAGTTGATTCATGATTACAAATGGGAGTAACCAATAAGGCCAGCCACACATGATAAATAATTGTGTCTAGGAGGCGAGGCACATTAATTGAGATTAAACTCATAGTGATGTGATCATAAAAAAAACACATAACAATTTATGTTTAAGAATTAATGTCGCGTACAAATGGAAGTTGGGAAGCAAATAAAAGAGAAAGAGTCAAAGCCGTCCCACTAATGTTGTCTCTCTCTGGAATCTATCTACTCCATCGTCCAACCAAAGACACTAGTGTAGTGGTGTCTGACCGGTAAACTTTGTTTTCCCGCGTTATCATTACCCATTCCAACCAACGAATAACGATATTCTTTTCTTCCCCATCCCCGTTTTCTTTCCTACCACTCCAACTCCAAGACCCTTTCAAACCCGGAACCCACGACATCACATCAAATTCACCACACCTTTTAACTAACTAATTCTCCTCGTCCCAATCACTTCCTCTACCATCATCATGTCCCTCTTTCTCTTCTTCCTTCTCCTCCTCGTCCCTCCCTCTCACTCCCAAACACCCCCCAAAGGCTTACTCATCGACTGCGGAGCCCAATCCGCGGCCCAAATCGATGACCGCACATGGCTCCCCGATTCGGGCTTCATCTCTTCGGGTTTGCCCAAAATCCTCGCCTCCCCCGTTCTGTTCCCCACTCTGCAGACCCTTCGCTCCTTCCCTCGTCAAGTCAAGAAGCATTGCTACAGCGTTCCCGTGTACCGCGGAGCAAAGTACTTGGTCAGGACCACCTACTTCTATGGCGGGGTCAACGGTGCTGACTACCCCTCGCCGCCCGTGTTTGACCAGATCGTTGACGGGACCCTCTGGAGCGTGGTCAACACCACGGACGATTACGCCAATGGAAACTCTACTTTCTACGAAGGGGTTTTCTTGGCTCAGGGGAAGATCATGAGCTTCTGTATTGGCTCGAATACTTACACGGATTCTGACCCCTTTATATCTGCTTTGGAGTTCTTGATTCTCGGGGGTTCCCTCTATAACACCACCGATTTCACTACCTTTGGCCTTGCCTTGGTTGCAAGGCACAGTTTTGGATACTCCGGACCACCCATTCGGTTAGTCACAGATTAATGTTCCTGTCTTTTTCATTCTCTTCAAACTTACTGCCCTTTCTTCATTTTTTTTAGTAAAGTTAATGTTTTCCCCTCCTTGGTGAGAATGTAAACTGTAAAGTAACCTTTAAGAGAGAGAAGATTGTGATTGAGCATGTCATAGGTTACAACTTACAGTTACAAGGTAGTTGAAGAAGCTCATGGATTAAATTCGGAACAGAAATTAGTGTTTTCATTATAATTTAAAGAATGTACTAGTTTATGACAATATTATTCTTGAACACAAATTTTCATGTAATATGAAGTATTTTGATTTTTATAATAACTAATTTAAAAATAATATTAAGAATGATTTTTCATCGGTTGATGGCGTAGAGATCTTTAAATTGACCTAGCATAATAATTAAACTCTTTTCATATACAAGTTTGCACCAATGATGTATTGGATTTTCCGAGTTTGTTTTTACTATGAAATCATTTCCTTCTTGTTCTTTTTTTTTTTTCCTAGTCTTTGATGCTGAATATGTGGTGTTCTTGTTTTGGGTCAGGTATCCTGATGATCAGTTTGACCGTATCTGGGAGCCTTATGGGCAGAGCAATTCTACCAAAGCAAGCACTAGCAATATTTCTGTTTCTGATTTTTGGAATCTTCCACCTGCGAAAATATTTGAGACACATATAGGATCTGATCAATTGGAATCCTTGGAACTGAGATGGCCTAAAGCATCACTTCCTAGCTCCAAATACTACATCGCTCTATACTTTGCCGATGATACTGTTGGAGCCAGAATTTTTAATATAAGTGTGAATGGTATAACTTATTACCATAATTTGAATGTGATCCGAGAAGGTGTTGTTGTGTTTGCCACCCAGTGGCCTCTTTCTGGGCCTACAACAATAACTTTGACCCCTGCTTCTAGTTCGTCCTTGGGCCCCTTAATCAATGCTGGTGAAGTTTTTGATGTGCTGCCACTTGGAGGAAGAACTTTAACTCGAGATGGTATGGCTTTTGATTTAATGTTTCTTTGCTTAACTTTGGGTCATTCCTAATATAATCTTAAGACCAACACATTATCTATAGCAAACCAGAAAATAGGTGTTTTTAAGCTCATGATAGAGAGGAAATATTCCTCCAGTACAATGCTACCTGGCAATATATCCTAAGATCTTTTATGTCACTAATAGTATTGCAAATTTTAAATTGGCCTTTATGAGCAATGGTCATGTATTAAGATACAGTTGACTACAGCTCTGGAGCAAGAGGTTTTTTGTTTTCATTTTTTGGGGGGAGGGTGAGTGTGAAGGATGAAGGATGAAGGGAATAGTTGAAGATAGCTATAGTCCATATATTGTCACTGTAATAGTATTTTTTTATTGTCATGTTTGCGCTAGCTGAGTAAGAAAGATATTGAATTTGAACAAATTTGTAGTGAGAAGTGCAAGGAATGTCATTACTACTCTGCAATAACCACAATATTTTGACCCAAGTTTTGTTTTCCTTCTCACATCAGAGAAATTCTCAATTTTTTTTTTCTGGGTGGTGGGGGGCTTCGAGGGTGACGTGGCCATTGACTGCCCCAAATAACCATAGGACCGGCTCCTGGTTGACTAGTTATTCTTTATTTGAAATCCCCAACCTATCATAGTTGTAGTGCGCTTGTACATTAATTGTGGACATGCAAGGTTTTTAAAAGGGGAACTTTCTTTTGACAGTTATTGCTTTGGAAAAGGTAAAAGAGAGCCTCCGAAATCCTCCACTTGATTGGAATGGTGATCCTTGTGTGCCTCGGCAGTACTCATGGACTGGCATCACATGTTCTGAAGGACCACGTATCCGTGTAGTGACTTTGTAAGTTCAGATTTGAGTTGTTATAGCACATGGTATTCTGTCCTTTCAGTCCTATTGTGCTGTGTGAATGAATAGCTCACTTATGATTTCCTGTTGTGTTCAGAAACTTGACAAGTATGGATCTTTTCGGATCTTTATCACCTTTTGTTGCCAATATGACAGCTCTGACAAACATGTGGGTTCTTAAGTTTACATATATCACTTCATGAAATTTAGCATTTAAAATTTTCTGATCAGTAAATCATTGCCTTTCTTGCAGCTGGCTTGGGAATAACAGTTTATCAGGGCAGATTCCTAACCTCGGTTCACTAAAGATGTTAGAGACACTGTGAGTTTCTATTTTGTGTGTGGATTTTTTAAGTTTGATATGATGATTTATATTTTAGTATATGATTAAGAGCTGTTTTGATAAACTTTTCCATAAGCATTTATAAGAGGAAAAAATAAGAAGGAAAAATGAAATAAGTTTCTTCATAAATTACAATTAACTCATGCATAAATTAATTTGTAGAAGTTATTTCATATTAGCTTATTCGAAAAACTGATTTTTATTCTATATATAAGCTAATTTTAGTTTATGAAAAATTTTCATTTTTCCTTCTTGTTTTCTTCTCCTATAAAGGCTTGTAGAAAAGTTTATTCAAATATCTCCTTAATCACGTAACTGGCCATGGCTAGTCTACCATTTTTCATTCAATGGAAACAAATTTATTTTGCAATAGTTCTTTTTATCCCAACGTGTTCTATAGCAATTTCCACCATCCAACGTTTGAAATCTAAGGGAACATTGTATTCGTGGAGCTCAGTATTTGCATATTATTATTGTTTTTTAAGGCACTTGGAAGACAATCAATTCAGTGGAGAGATTCCCTCATCCTTAGGGAACATCAGCAGCTTGCACGAAGTGTAAGTTCTACCCTATTCAAGATATACTTGAGGTTACAAGCACATTGATTTTTCTTTGCTATTTCAGTGTGTGAAAGTTCCCTCTAACCCTTCCCCTTTGTCCCATGTACTGCCTGATAGTTTTGATTATGTATAGAAAATTAAGTCAGCCTATACAACTATATTGTCTACGTGATTGTGGCCCAAAGCTTCTTATACATTATGATCATCATGAGTTACATGATTTAGGTGGCCCCGTTAGTAATTAGTTACAATAGTTAGTTACCGATTTGTTAGTTATATTAGTTAGTTATTTGAGATTGTTTGAACGAGACATGTTTCATATAAATAAGAAAAGGGGTTGAGATAGGGGCATCTTATCATTTTGGAAAAGTTTGGACTCTTAGATGGGGAGAGGTCGAGGTCTTTTTGCAGATAAGGAAAATAAGTTTCTTAATCTTTGTAAATAAATCAAGTTTGTTGATCTTTATTTGGTAGAACAGCAATCGTGCCTGACTATGTATTTTATGTTCACCAAAAAAATAAAATGACCATGTATTTTATGTACCTTTACCTTTTAGCTTGCATTGCAAACTATTGTAAACAAAATTTACAACTTATGTCCTGGAGAATTTAACAGATATCTTTCACTCTATAATTATTTTCTGTGTACATTGTGCCTCTTCAGTTTTACAATCTCTGATCCATGCACTTCATCAAATTACAACCTTTTGCTTTCTTCTTATCCCTTCTTGTTGGAAAATTTTTATTTCTCATTATCACTTGCTAAAATTAGAATGATGTTATCTTGGAGTGAAACAATGACTATTACTACATTATACTGTTACGTCCTTCCAAACAAAATAGGATTTGTTTATATACTGACACCAGCTCAGTAATATCACCCATATATGTCTCTCATTTGTATAAATTATGTATCCTTGAATCCTGTTTGCCATCCCCTCTTAAGTCTTAAGTCTTAAGGAAGATCTGCCAGTTACTCTTCAATTCCATTACATTACATATCCCTATAATTTTCTTCCTTTTCCTTAGTTGTTTCATGTTACCTGATGATTGGACCCCATTTGTTACAGATTTTTACAAAACAACAATTTGACTGGTCAAGTTCCAGCAAATCTCATTGGAAAACCCGGACTGATTATCAGGTAAGTAAACACCAATCTATTCATATTGTCACCATCAATTACAGTTGTTGCTTTACTGACTAGTGCATATTTATCAACAGAACTTCTGGAAATAATTTCTCATCTCCTCCAGCACCTTGAGGGATTTGTTTGGTGCCTTTCATAGAAAAGATGAAGACTATACTCTTTTCAAGAAATTTTTATTCTTTTTGTGCTTGGATTATTCTAATTCTCTAGTGGAAGTTCTTTATTGTCAACTCGTCAACTGAAGATCAAACTTCATCTCAGCTTTCTCTTGCTGGAGGACATACGGATTTCTTGTTTTAACTTGGAGTGTACTTTTAGATTGGTTGACCATATTCATGTTTGATTCTCAGTTCCTTGAAAATTGTCATGTTATTTGAAATTGTATTATACATGTCCTTGTATAGGCATTATTTATTATTTTATTGAAAATTTTGCTTTTTTTTTTTTTTTATATATAACTTGCTTTGTTTGTTTTCATACCTCTGTAATTTGTATCATGTTCTGATTTTAGTGTAATTACTTTTTTAGTTTCTTTTATACTATTTTTGTGGGCATAATTTCTTTTGTAGCGTGTTTACTCGAACATATGAAACATAAAAAAGATAGTTGAGATTGGTGCGAAAAACGTGACGGAAAGATTTTGTTTCCCCTTGCATGATAACGAGGGAAAAATCACTTTAAACTCACTTTCACCTTATAAAAATGATAAGTGAAATAACAATTTTTTTGGGTTCGGAAATTAACTTTTGTTTCAACCCTTTTCCTCTATGTAACCTAGCGGCCCAAGCAAATAGGAAAACCGATATTCACTTCTATTAATTATTTAATTTCATTGGGCTTGATATAAAAAAAAAACTGTGCTTTTAACCTTTTAATCTAATTTCAAAATATTTTTTAGAGGTTGTTTTTTATAAACGATACTTTAATGCATGCATTTATTAAAATAGTACTATTGTATGACATGAAATAAATATTTGTTTTATATAATTAAAATTCATAATAAATAAATAAATTTATATATATAAATTATTTTTTGGATTTACAATGAATATTTTAAATTGTAATAAGGTTATTTTTAATTATTATTAATTTAGAAAAATCATTAAAATTCGATTTAAAGATAAAGATAAAAGAGAAGAGATTGAAAGAACAAACATTTAAGAAAATCAAGTATACAAATAAAGATAAAATGAAAATGGCTTGAGATGGTTGAAAAATATTTTTTTACCTAATTACAAAAGTAATTTGTGAAATGATTTAAATAAAAAAAATTAAAAATATGTAATTAAAATAACGAAACTTTCACTTTTCAAATTATGTATTTTAATTTATAATATAGTAGTTGTTACGTACTATTTTTTATTTATATATTAATTTTTTAATCACTTAAAAAATATTTTTAATTCATTGTTCATATTAATTTTAGTATGTACACCATATATTATCTAAAATCATATTAAAATACAAAGTAATACAATTTTAGATAGATGTTAATATATTTAATCATACGATTCTGAATCCAATATTAATTTTGAGTTAGAATAATTTTATACACCTTTTTTGTTGGATAAAAAAATTTATTAACTTATTTTTAAAATAGAAACATATAAGCATAAAGCACTCTACCTCAAAATCAATTTTACAAAATTAAATTAATTTTACAAACACACACTCAACTCAATGTAAATTAGTTGATTTTCCAACTTCGGTAACTAGATATCGTTGATTTTAAGCCCAAAATTAGATGATGAACCCGAAACCATATATCTATCTACACACACAACACATTCTCATACATCTAACTCTTGGCGCTATAAAATCCAAATGTTGTTCTAATTTAGTGTTCATACTTCTTAGTTTAGTCATTACCTTAATTTGTGCCACTTGTCACTCTAAGAATTGAAATGGTGCTCAACATAGTGTGAAAATTTTGACAGGCCGTTATATGCGTACACTGAAAATTTGCTCCTCTCTCCCTACCTCTTAATAGTATTATTACTGCCATTCAACAATAATTGCGTCCGCTGATCAGATGTATGTGGCTGACAGGTGCCGATGTGGGACTCGCATGTTGAGAAACTCTGCATCTTCTGGGACATTACTCCTTCTTACTCAACCACACACGGAAAAAATAACTACTCGCCTCTACCGATGCCAACCCAAGGGAATGCATGAATGCACAATCCAATGATTATACAAGTCAGAATTTACATTGTAATTTCTCAGATCCACCCAAATTAACACCTAATCTACCAAGGAAACATAATTTGTCGGAACAAATTTAAGAAATAAGCAAAACAAAAACAAACTTATTCGAAAGGATCAAACTAAATAAATAAACACGATCGTGCTGGACAAGAATAATCTTGGAAAAGTTTATAACTTACCTCTCTAATTTTCCTTTCTTAAGTGGGAAAAGAGGAGGCAAGGCAGTGCTTTTCACCTGTGTGCAAATTGGCACGTTAATCATTGGTCTAATTCTAATAGTAGCTGACCTTGTTCTCTCCAACCCTTTCTTTACCCTCTTCACATGCTGCTCTTTGTTATTACTCCTCGACCCTTCTTTGGCTGCTACATCACCAAGCGAGCTCGCAGAAGAGGAAGAAGACGAGGAAGAAGAAGAGGGTGATAAAGAAGAAGCACGTTGCTTCTTCAACCTCAACAACTCTTTCCATAGAACAGTACACTTTGGAGGCCTCGGAGAAGGGTCATCATCCACAAACCAATTCACTCTACTATTACTACTATCCTCTTTGTTGCTCGCCGCTACCTCCTCTTCCTCTTCTTCGCTTTTGAGGCTGATCTTGTTGAGCTTCTCTAGATGCTGCATCTGCCAAAAGGGTAGGAGCTTACCTTCGAAGAAAAGCTCGTCCGCGGTTAACACTGTGTTGTTGTTGCTCGCGTTGTTCGAAAGGAACTCAAACTCTGCGGCATTTCTTGCTCTCTCGCGCTCCTTCTCTTGATCTCTCTCGTACTCGGCACTTGGACTTATGGAGATGAAGTTGTTCTCGTCCAAGAACTCTGCCGAGAAAGATATCCTAGGACTCGAAGGTGCGTCGCTAGATCTGGGGTTGGTCTGAATAGGTTCCAGGGAAACCATGTTTTTTTTTGGGGTACGGAGATATGGGATATGATGGTGCTGCTGGGCTTGTTGAACTTAGGCTCTACTCTAGCATATGCATGACAATTCAGATTTTTAAAGGGGGAAGGTCTCCTTTAATGCTGCATTTCATTTTTAATCTCTCTTCTTTTAACTGTCAGGACGGTGAGATTATAATAATCAAATGGTCTGGTAAACGCGAAACAAGTGATTTAAGGTTCTGTTTAGAATATAGGGACAGCACATGGACGCCTTGGGAACTAAAAGACAAAAGCTTTTTCATTAGGAATTCTTTGCATGCAAGTCTCAACCCCTGTGTCTGCATGCTTTAATATTTTATTTTATGTGTGTGTGGGATTTAATGGAGGGTAGAAAACTTTCAAATTTTTGGAGGGTGTTATGTTACCAAGTATCATAATTTTTTGTGTGTAAAATGACTAATGCATAATTCGGGATTTACAGACTCTTAAATAGATTTAGTATGCTCAATGTCACTTGGAACATCGAATAGATAAAGCAAGAGGAGATTGGTGGGGTTAGAACAGAAGTCTAAAATTCAAATGTTTGAAATATCAAAGAAATTAGTTTGGTTGAAAAGATATTACAAACATTGGATTCCCTTAACTGCTAAAAAAGAAAAGAACAAGAATCAAGATTGTTCAAATTAAAATTAAAATTTATCTGAAGATTGGAGGGTGAAAGAAATATCAATAAAGTTGATTATGAAAAAAGTGAATTAGTTCACAAAACAAAATGACAACTCCATGTGACTATATCAATGGACAATGGAAAACATTTTCAAGATCAAGTGAACGCATTATGTAGCCATTTTTCTATTGGATTGTTTGGTAATTATATAATGATGTCTGAAGTACAGAAGATCATACACAAAAGACGGAAGGGATCAAATTATTTGAAGTTATATTAAGGCTTGAGAAATAAGGTTTAGGATTCTCGTGATATATTAAAATTAAACTACTTGGTCAAAGGAAGATAAGATTGTTATTTTGACTCCACCTGCATGCAGGGGACTTAACATGGAGGAGTCCCAAGCATGTGGCCACATGAGAGTAGTTTCTGAGCATGTGACAACTGGAGTTAAAGATTGAAGAGATATTAATGAAATGACCAAATTACCCTCTAAATAAGTTGGTCACAGCTGGTTGAGTTTGTTATATTTTGTATGTGCAAATGAGTTTATTGTCCTAAGAAAAGGAAAACAAGTTGTGTGTATCGTGTTAAGCTCTTGAAAAAGCTTCCGTTAAGATTTGGTCAGGCTCTAATTAATTCCTGACAGCTAATAAACATTGGGGTAAATCTTTCAATTATTACACATTGGCTGCTTTTGTTTATAAGTACGTTATCCTTGGGCATTCTGTGTGGTCCTGCCGTGGACTATTATTGAACTCGACAATAATGTTAAGTGACAGCAGTGTGAAAAAAAAAACAAAAAACTTAAACATGTGATTTGTCATTGATTTATAGGGCTAATTATGCATATCTTTACTAAAAGCAGAGAGTTCTACCAAATTCAAGGACAATTAATACTTCACCTTTTCTAACACGTAGGCATCTTGAGACTTCACGTTTCACTAATTAGTGCATTGCTTTAGATTGTTCTAACATTTAATGTCCAAAGGATTTTATCTAAAATTTGAGAATATCACGCAAAGTTTTTAAGCTCCTGGAGTTATTATCCTCAACAACTGAGCTACTACATGTGCTTTACAGTTCAAGTTTTTTCATAGTGCCAGCAAATTCTTTATCTCATTCTACAGTTCTGCAGAAAGACCAAGAAGGGAAGGAAGAGCTTAGCCATCAACTGTAAAGATCAATGCTTCTGATGCACATTGACCTGTATCACTCAAGTAGGGCCCTTAGGAATTGATGCATGTACTATCCAACTTAGTCAGTAACAGACAAGAGTAAAGAGTTATGTAACAAGAACTTAGTAGTACCTTCCAATTCAGCTTATATGGGATAGTGAGGCATGTGTTGCTTTGAGAGAAAGAGGGGCCACATATTTGTCTTGTTGGTGTGGAATTAACATGAAGGAGCTCAAAGTGAAACTAAAACTAGTTGCACCGTGCACGTTTTAATAGCAAAGAACAGCTATAGTTTATACAAATTGGAAGAAATTATAGATACGTGGCGATTCTGGACTATGTAATATATATATATATATTTTAATGTAACTTAACTGTTCTAGGAGGAAGGGACATTCACCAATAAGACCATTTTATTAAATTAAAGAAGATTGGTGTCGATCACAGCCTGTTATAAACAAAAGAGAAAACGAACAAAGCAATGTTTTGATTTGACTACGATCCAAGTTATTGTGCACATAATAAACTGAGCTGGATATGTTGTCAAGGACTGGTATTAGGTGCGTTTAATAATGTTCTTTTCCTTAATTAAATGCAAAATTTTAGCCCTACGTTTTTAGCACAAGCTTTGTCTTAATTAATGTTATTTCCGTTAATAAGTTCAAAATTTATGCTCCTCTCATGTATGTGTGATTAATGATTTATATTAGCTTATGAAGTCTACATAACTGTCCTCCCTTTTTTTTGCCCTTAAGAAACACAAGTAGAAAATCTTTGGTCTCATGTAGTCATAGCTCAGACAAGTGGAACAACGAGAGAGAAAAAATAGATTAAAAAAGTGTTAAAATATTAATAGTAAATTGTTAAATGAAATAAAAAAAAAGTTAAATTATGATTTTGATCTCTTAAAATCTCACATTTTAGTCTTTAACTAAAAAATGTAATTTCAATCTTTTGTTTATTTTGTCCATTAAATGTCTCTTGACTTTAAAAATGAAGGATTAAATACAAAACATGTGATATTTAAAAAAAACGAAATGAAAAAGTCAAAATATTTAGAAAGATAAAAATAATAATAAAAGGGATATAGAAAAATGTAAAAGAATTTATGAAGATTAAATTATTACTATTTTTAAAATATAATATTATATAAAAAAGATAAAATAAAATGTACATTGACAATATAAAAAAAAATGGACATCATTGTTCTAACACATTATTATATAGGTCAAATTTATTGATTTTGATAATAATTATCTTAAAAATTATAAAAATATGATTTTTAATTAGTTTACTGTATAAAATATCATGATATTTTAAAAAATAAAACATAATTTAGGAAAAAAAATAGATAAGGTTTGGTGATGAGTAAAGTGTTTTAAGAAGAGGACGGGTGAGCCCGAATGGTCTCTGCAAGTTGACATTGACTGGGTCCGTGTTGTGTTATGTTGGGTAGCATGAGAAAGTTGAGTTAGGATTAGATGATATTGAACATTGATCCACGCAACATAATTTGGACAAATTAAGCTCCACCATTTTCCGCTTGACTCTGGTGGAGTTAGGCTTTGTTAGGAGTGCGTCACATAACATTGTCTTTCCAACATTACAGAAATGTGCTCCCAACAAGAGTCCCGGGGACATGAAATTATGACGAGGTATATTCACTCAACTCTACCTTTTAATTTCTTTAATCAATTATTATCTTTGATCAAACATTGATTTTATAAAAGTTTCACGTCCAATGTACCCGTATATATTTATTAAAATGTAAAAATTTATTAAAAATTATTATGTAAAATTAGCTTAATTAGTAAATATTTATTATAATTACAATATATATAAATATACAGGTGTAAATTATTATTAAAATAATATTTTATTATTAATTACATTAAAAAAAAATTTAGATTTTTGAACGATCAATATTTTTAATACATGTAATTTTTTATTTTAATTTTACATTTTATGATTTTTATTAATTAAATTAGCATTGTCTTATGTATTTCAATCTATGTTTTAAGCCTTTTACATATATTAAAAATTAAAAAAAAATCTAATTTAACTTACCATTTTTTTTTTATTTTGGGTTGCATTATCTATTTATAATTAGATCTATATCCTCACGTGACATCACAAACAGTTCAATGATATCTTCTAACAGATGAAATGCCTTAATGAGTAACATTTGTCCACACCACTTTTGCATGCATATTAAATTTTATCCTTTGTGATTTCACACGTTGTTAATTATATTTTATATATTTTATATCACTAAATTTTCTTATAGTTTTTTTTATCACCCGCTTGTGATATTATTTTTTTCATCATCGACGGTTTTTTATGTAAAAATATATAAAAGGGATAATTTAATAAAATGTGAAATTATAAAGAAATAAAATATAATTTATCTTAATATCAATATAAATATAAATTGTAAATAAAAACTTATCTTCTCTTGTATGATTTTTTATGTATTTTCATAACTTTTATTATACAGTTAAATATTGTATTTTTTATTGTAACTTTTTCAAATTTACACGTGAAGTCCAGAGAGAAAAATGTTAGCTAGCAAACTTGGCTAAACAATATACAAAGGAGAAAGTACTGTATTTAGAATATGTTTAAGAGAGGATCTTTTGACTAGAAACAAAAGAAATGGTATTTTTTATTTTTAAAATTAAGAGAATTACATGATATTTATAAACATAATTAAAAAGATTAAGATATATTAAATATGTACTAATTTGTCATTTTATTTATTTATTTTAAATTTTATCAAATTAATTAATATTTATTAAAAAAATATGTCTTCTATTTATTTTTCCTCTAAAATTTAACTCCTAAAATATATTCGTGGTTGTTTATATATAGTCCTTTCCTCCTTCCTTTATCTATATCCAATGTCTTTTTTTTATCATATTAATTTGATTATCCGTGTATTTTTTTAGAAAAGAAAAGTTTTCAGAATCTATTTAACAGTGAAGTTTCTACAAAAAATCCAGATAATTAAGAAAAATCCTAGAAACTTTTGTATAACTTTAAAATTATCAATATCTATTTGTAATTTTTTTAAAATAGTTGGATATGCATTTAATTAGTGTAAGTACTTTTCTCTCCAAGACTTGGGAATTAATAAGTGTGTTTGAGTGATTTTTACGAACTTGATGTTGAAGGATATTAATTTAAAAATTGTTAAAATTAGAAACTGATTCAAGTTTAAAAGTGTTTATTCTAAAAGTAAGTTTGTGATAAAATTTAATATAATTGTTTTACTTAATATAACTTTTTTTAAGCTTTAATTTGATTTTTTAATGCTTGATTTGATTTGAAATTTTTTTTTATAAACTTTTTTTATAATGTATAAATTTACTTGTGATTAGGCTAACGACTAATTAGGATAAAATAATATGTATCCTACAAATTAAGTTTTAAATAGATTAACAAATATATTATTTCAAAATGTTATCGTAAAATTTCAATCCAATAATAATAATGATATTATTATTATTTACCTCACATGCTACTATAATCATCATGATTGTTTCACAAAGCAAGACAAATACTAGCCATCACTAGTAATATTGTTCACCTTAATTTTTGTTTTCATGTACAAGATCCTAATAGAAGCAATGACAAAATACACTCATTTCTCCATAGAAGACTACAATATTATGAATTAAACACTTAAATTTGTTTTGGACTTATTTTTTATTTTTTTAATTAAAATAAATTTGAAAACTGATACAAATATTGAATAATTTGAATAAGATCAAATTATGCCTAACTTGTAAATATAATGCTAGATGAAATAAGATTAAAATAAAAAATAAACAGTTAAAGTAATACATGGACATGAATTTTTAATAAAAAAGAAAATCAAGGTTAAAGCAATCCATAGTAGATATGCATCTACATGGGATGAAAGCATCAACATATATTCTTCCATAGGTCCATATTCTAACCAAATTTAAATAAATAAATGGTGAGATAAGTCTAATCAAAATAAAATACAAAGAGAGGGACAAGGAGAAATACATAACCTAAGTGATTACATGTTTTAGTGTTTTGATCATGAGCACCAAGAAAATCTTAATTTCAAACATTTCTATTAACAAATTTACAAATTTCCTTGTATACACATGCATCATCACATACACATGTCCCAATTTATCCATTCATCATGCAATGATAAAGCAATCAGGCCCTTCCTTATAAACCTATATTTCTCTGACCTGTTCCCTTAATTGAAACAAACTTACAAGTATGATCATCCTTTCATCGAATGACATGCATTCAGACACTCATATGCATGTCATAAGCATCCTATCATTCCTCTCCTTATAGCACTAGCAGAATGCTTAAAGGTCAAAAAAACTTCTAAAAAAAATCATATCTTTAAATTTTAGATTTAGATTTAATTTATTTTCAAAAATTAGTTTATAGGATAAAAGTTGTTTCTCGCCTATATAAATTATTTTAGTATTGCCGTTCATTGATGCGAGATTTTAATTTTTTTTCATTCTAATATTATACTATTATTTAAGTTTGAGTTTAATTTAATCTTACAACTAGCTCGTAACTTCATAAAGAAAAAATTATCTCTATTTATATGCACTAATGTGACACTATTTATAATCAACATAGAAATTAGATTTTTTTAATAGGCAGAAATTTTGATTCTTTGTTAAATATGTAAATAGATAACATAAAATAAAAAAATCATTTTTTATTGAAGTGAAAATAAATAAAAAAAAGTTATTTATTTAAAAAGTTTTTTTTATTTATCTTTTCACTTTCTTCTTTTTTATTTACCCTTTATTTTTTTTACTCTTAACAAAATAGAGGATAAATATCCATCTTTAATGTCATGGTAACAATATCTCATTATTCATGCTAAGGCACACATGCCAAATATCTAGCTCATAACAAAACTTTTATAGATACTTAAAATCTATTGGATAAATTTTTTCATAAGTACTTATGTGAGAGGAAAATATGAAGAAAAAATGAAATAAACTTATTCATAAATTAAAATTAATTTATAGAAACTCTTTTATATTAATTTATTTTAAAAAAAATTATTATAAATTAACTTATATATAAATTAATTTAAATTTATGGAAAAAAAATTTATTCTCATTTTTTTTTCATAAAAATACTTACAGATAAGTTTATCCAAATATATTCTTAGCCAACTCGTAACCTAAGCTGACTATACCTTGGCTCTATGGACCATTTGTTTAGGCCGAAGCGGGTCTAACATGACTGTTGATGTTGAAAGCCCAAATTAGCAGGCTATCCAAGCTTGCAAGGCCCAAGTGGTTGTAGCCCACCTCTGGAGGCTGCATCAGGATACACGCGTGCTTCCTCTCCTGTTGGTTTCGTTTCCGAATCAGGTTGCGCGGCCATGGTGATTTACTGAAGTGCAGCTACAAACACGGGACGAAATTTTGTAAAACTTGTCCCACATATTTAGAACAAGATATACCAATGTTGGTGTGGGCTGGACACGCGAATTGGGGTTAGAACAACTTTCATAAGCTAAGGTAAAAGCGCGCGTGCATATATATATATATATATATATATGATGAATTCGGAAATTTTAAATTAAGAATATACTTGTACCCATATATATAAATTAATATTCTAGTTACTAATATTTTTTAATATTTTAGTTTGTATATTATATACAATAATCTTTATTTGTATATAATTTAAATTTAAATTTAGATGATAAATAAATATTTTTAATATATAAATTATATCATAATAAAAATTTATGATAGTAGAATATATTTAAATATATAAATTAAAATTAAAATTTATAAAGAACAATCTAAATTTTAAATAAATTATTTTTAATTATTGATGAAATTTAAAAAAAAAATATTACTTTTAATGAAGTCTTTTGTTTCAATCACTTTTTTTTTTCACTTATAAGAAACTGATTTGTTCAAAGAATGAGAAATGGAGGGAAGGATTTTAATGAAGAAAATGAGAGGTAATTTTTCCTTGTTTGGTTTATAAGAAAATGAGAATTGTTTTAAAAATTAATTTATTTTTATATCATTATAATTTTAAATTTTAACATACAAATTTACAATCAAAAGATTTTAAATTTCCCCCTTGCCTTCCAAATCCCTTCAATATTGGAAGGGGACAAAACCAAGAGGAGTTTTGCTCCTCTTTATTCATTTTCATTCATAAAAATTAACCAAACAAAATAATGTTTAAAAAAATTTCTCCTTTTCCCTCCTCTTCACTCTTCTCCAACCAAATAGGTTTTGAGACTTGAACTCAAACTCTTTTCTAGGATATTCAAACTTAATTTTACTTAGACTAACGTAATATTTACACATAGGGATTATCATCGATAAATTTTGGTTGAATTTGAGCCTAAAATGTTTAATTCGATGGACACTACCATTTTCTAACTATTACCGATTGTGGAGGACTTTGATTAGTCGAATATTTGATTCGTCAGGTGACATTTGTGTTAGGTGAGTTGAATCGAGTTTGAATAGCTTTTTAGTTTTGGTCTCATTAGAGAACTGGTTTTTTGGCTGCAACTAGGACGCTGTGGCCCCTCCTCGCCCTGGTCATTGTGGCTCGCATCCCTTCATGCATGTCCTGAACTGTAGAGTTTCACATGGTATTTTATTCATTGCCTTTACGCTCTTCATGTTCACCGCTTTCCTCTTCGAAGCATTTTTTGTTCGCACCGTCCTTGTCGTCTCCATTCTCAACTAGCACCACTAACTTTCTCCTCAACTAACTTTATTAATTCTCAATATTTTTTTGTTATATGAAGATCATTTCTTCGTTTGAGTTTTTGTGGGATGAAGAACGTTTTTTCTTGTCGTATAATTTCTAAAAGTTTTCATTTGAATAATGAACTAATATTTGTGGGATAATGATCGTTGACGAGGGTGCACAATGGGAAACTTCACCTTACAAAAGCACTTGCAATTGCTCCAGGCTTGCAACGTATAGGAAAATGAATGTGTAGAGTGGAACTTAGTGCAAAGTGCAAATGATTTATTGGAGTTTGTATTTGTACAATTGGCCGTCATTAATTAAACCAAATGTGCTTTTTTTTTTTCATCCATAATTTGTTTGGTCAATCAAGTGTGGGTATTGACATAATTTTTTTTCCAACTTGCCCAAAATTACTTGTATCCGAACAAAATTTGATTCTTGCATTAATTTGTCCGAAAATCTTTTTTTAAATCAGTTTTCTCGGTTGCAAAAATATGATCACCTTATTTGTATACTCAAATTTTAAAGTTACATATAATTGTAAAAATTTATAATCATGGTAATAACTATAGTAATCAACCACAAAATCACAATTTATAAAACAATATGTTGAAGTAAACACAGACATACATTTACAACACTTAACAAAATACATGACTGTGGTAATAAATAATAATTAAACCCTATGGCTAACGTAATATATTTCAAAACTACCAGCCCAATATATTTTCATTTTCTCCTATTAAAATTTTCAACAATTAAAGAGAATTTTTTTTACCTTTTAATTGCAACAATAACATCTTTTTTTTTTCTTTTTTCATGTTGATAATTTAACTTTAGTTTCCTTATCTCATTTGTTCATAATAATGTTACAGTAATTTATCTCTCATTTTTTCACAATGGTTAAAACTTCAAAGTGTAAAACTTCGAAAACTAATCAAATATCAAATGTTCTATGTAATTAGCTTCTCTGTTAAGTTTTTTTTTTTTCTAACTTCTCGAAAAAATTTCATGCCATTTTTGTTGTTACTTTTTCATATCAATTATATTTTAATATATCACAAAATTATCTTTTCTTATCTAATACTAATCATATTAGCACCACTCCACTAATAAAAAGAATATATAAATTTCTTCTCTTATTTATCTAACATTCATATATGATTCTATAAATAAAGAGGCTATGTGTAAACAAAAAAACACACATATACCACCTTAAGCGTTTGTCTGATTAAATTAAATTTGAATGAAATGAAATAAAGATGGTAAAAACATTATCTTTTGTCATTTGTTTGAGAATGAAATATAGAGTGAAATTGTAAAGGATTGTGGGACCTATTGAGAATTAGTTTTTCGCCACACAAGTGTGAAATTGGACTGTACAAAACACTCCCATTTTCTCTTCCATTACTATCCTTGCACACATTTACCAAACCCAACTTTGATCAAGTTTACCTTTCATTATATATCATCGCACATGTTTACATTTTATTGTTATTCTCGTGCATGTTTATCAACCCTAACTACAGTCAATTACACTCACTTGTTCTGTCATGCATTTTCTTTTTTTTGGATCTTTAAACCCTTGTTTCTTGAATTTCACCTTAAAATTATAAAATTGTGTCACAATAGCTTCTCAATATTTAACATTCTTTGCATTGCATTAAATAGTAATTTTTCTTGTTTTCATTCCATTTTGATGTTAGTTTTGTTTTATTTGGCTGAAAAACAATATTATGCATTGACTATAGATAAAAGCACTAATATTTCTCTCTTTTACTAGTAAGTAATAACTAAATGATTATCTAATGCAATGCAAAAAATATTTATTTTGACAGCATAATAATATAGAGATTTAGATAATAAGGAATTGGTCATTTTTCCTTTTTTTTATTCTCTTCAAAGAAGCCTTGAATATATTTTTTTCAGAAAAGGCAAGAATAAGTAAAATATTCAATTATTAAAAAAAATGAGAGAAAGACAAAAGTTTTGATTGATATTAACAACAAAAATATCCTATTCAAACACGTATATTTCTACTTAAAATTATCTTTAATTTCTATCATATCTCATTTCCATTTCATTTCTTTCTATTTCAACTTCCATCCAAATATAACATAAAAAAAAATTGTCATTAAGTATTTTCATATTTAATTTTAGTAACTAAACTTAAGTTAACATAACGTAACCTTACTTTATATTTGGATATGTAATTATTTCCAAGTTATATAATTTTCTCATTGAGAGTTTAATTTTTATATGTTATTAATGTAAAAAATTTATACGGATGGTTAATAAAAAACATGATAGATACTATTTGAAAAATAATTAATCAGTTATCGAATAAATATTATAGTCGAATAAAATCCATTACACATGTATCGAGACTATTTACTCTCCATTCCAAAAGGTAAAAAAATATTGGGCAGCATGGAAGACTAAAGAAACATGGATCGGGCTGGGTTACCAACCCCTTGATACCAAACTGACCCAACTTTTAAAATGTGGATGAATGCTTGCCGTTTTAGATAATCCTTCCCATCCTTGCTTTTTGAGCTTCATATACAAGCTACCCCCTCACCCCTTCTTTTCAAAACCCTAATTCCTCTTTCCCCTTCCAATCTCATTTCACCAGATCGCCCTCGCTTCCTCCTCAGGTGTGCTTCTCAATTCTGTTCTCTCACGCGATCACTTTCTGATTCTTTAATTTCAACATTCATGTTCCACCTTATTTGCTCGATGAATTTTCTACCTTCGAATTGTGCGTTTTTCGTTCTCTGTTGCATTAGATGTTGTAAATCATTCCTTAATTGTGTGCCTTTTGCGAAGATAAACTGGAATTTCGGTTCCTGATCTTTGTATGTTCCAAAGATCAAAATTATCTCACCGTTATCTTTCTCGGGAATATAAAATATCCTCAGATGGATGGTTTATTGATTGATATCAAATAATAGTTCGTTATAAATATTAATTTGTGTTATTATGGCTGGAATTCATTATGTTTATACTTTTTCTTTCTTTCTTTCTTTCTTACAATTGAACTTTAGTTGACGGTGTGTCTCTGATCAGATAGGAATTGTATTGTATTATTGGTTTATTGCAGCATATGAACAATATTCAATTGTAAAAATTAACCAATGATTTGTTATGTTTGTTTTCCTAAACATTATTGTGACGAGGTTATGAGTGCATGCAATGGTATGTCCTTTTTGTTTTTGGCTCATATGATTTAATGTTGCAGGAATTATGTCTTTTGTGCGGAATTTTCAAGCAGAAGATCGAAGTTTACATAGTGGTTACTGGTCCACCTATGATGGAAACAACTGTGGCAACGACAATAGGAAAAGAAGCCGGAACAATTCTTATTATAACAGGAATTGTAACATTTACAACGACAACCAGACAAGATTTGGGGACCGTGGTTGCACCTTTAATTTTTACACGGCTGATCACGCCAATTATGTTAGATATGATGCTGTTCCGTCAACTTTGAAAAGGAGAAAATATTCAGCCCCTGTTTGGCAAGATAGCCAGAAATACTATGTTCCACCCGCGGTCCATGACAATATCCCTTCATCCTGTAATTTTCTAGCTCATCCTACAAGATCCGATGGTGATGCCTCTACATCAGCTAGCTGCAAGCGTGATTGCTCTATTTTTGAAGATGACAAGCCTGTCTTCTTGTCAAGGGATGAGATTGATAGATACTCTCCATCAAGAAAAGATGGTATTGATGTACATCACGAGACACACTTGCGTTACTCCTATTGCGCCTTCCTTCAGAATCTTGGGATGCGTCTTGAGCTGTAAGACTTGAATTGCTGGTCATACACCCCGCCCCCACCCCCACCCCCACCGTGACACACATAGGGAAAGCAGATTAGGTGAAAACTCGTAGTTATTGTGAGAAATGAGAACATTTAATTACAACTATTAGATTAAGATTGACTGGTTAAATTGCTTGTTTAATTACAGGTCTCGCATATCTTTTTTCCTTTTTAATTAAAAATCATGTGAGATTTTTAATAGATCAAATAAGATATGCAATTAAAGAAGCAATCTTAACCGTTAATTTTAATCTAATGGCTCGATTAAATGTTCTCATTTCTCACAAACTACGAGTTCTCACCTGATACACCCTGTGTATATATTTAAAAAGAAAATTACCAGTGATGTTATTGTGGGATCTTGGTTTTGTGGATTTAATTACTTGCCTAATACTATTTGGCACCAGCATAAAATCTTGCCTCGTTTCTTTTGCAGGCCTCAAACCACCACTGGGACGGCTATGGTTCTGTGCCACCGTTTCTTTATTCGACGATCACATGCTTGCCATGACAGATTTGTGAGTTTTTTATTTGCCCTCTAGCTCTAAATACACGTTTTACTTATCTTACAAAATGCTTCAGTGAGAACCACTTAGAGATGCTTCAGATTGTGAGTTTTTTATTCATAATTTTTTTTTCTACTATTTGAAATGCCCAGACATTTTGTTATGGATCTGTATGATGTAGTTAGTGCTTGATGTTTTATTTCAATTAATTTTGCAATGTTATTTGTAACTTGTTTCTTCAAGTTGCATCTCTATGGCCAACTTGTGTTTCTATTAATTTTTATCTCTGCTGCAGTTGATTGCTACTGCTGCTCTTTTTCTTACTGCAAAGTCAGAGGAAGCTCCACGCCCTTTGAATAACATATTGAGAGTATCCAGTGAAATTTTACATAAACAAGATTTTGCTTTGTTGTCCTACCGGTTTCCTGTTGTGAGTATAGTTCTAACTACCTGAAATCTCTACTTCTTTATTATTACCTGTGGAAGACATGCAAACCAAATAATAGCCACTATTAACACAAAGGAGTTGAAATTTCACTTGGATAGATCCTTTTTTTTCCTTATAGTTGAATACTATTTAAACTTTGATTGTAATTTCATTTATATTATCTTGATTTGAGCGGTTTCACAGGATTGGTTTGAACGATATCGGGAGCGGGTGCTTGAGGCTGAACAATTGATCCTTACTACTCTAAATTTTGAACTCAATGTGCAACATCCATATGCACCTCTTACATCTGTTCTTAACAAACTAGGTCCATCAAAGGCTGTTTTGGTGAACCTGGCATTAAACTTGGTCAGCGAAGGGTGAGTTTTCTTATTTTTCAATCTTATACTTTATGGTTTCAGTGGTGATGTTTGTTTATATCATTCGTTTTGAGGACAAAACTTGTTGGCTCAAATAAAATCTGTATGAAATGTTCTGAGCTGTTGGTTGATGTCCTCTTCAGGTATCCCATTTGTTGATTCAGACTAGGCTCTTGTTATCTAACAGAGTGACTGGAATAAATAAACCTAGTTAGGAAACAGGACATGGGGCATTGGGTGTTAAATCTCAAGCAATAGAATGTCTTGAGGTCTGGTGTGGAGGTCTAGTGGCTGAGGAAGATACCTTGGTGTCTCCCCTTCTAAATTTTGGTTCAAAATAGTGTTGATTCTCTCAATATTTTGATTTAGCCCAACTTCTCTGTGTAGCTATACTGTCATGGGATATTGATTGTTTTGGCATCCATATAATTGCAGGGTCTTCACAAGATTAGCATGCTGGCCTGTATGATATTCTTAGCTGGTGGATTGATACGCTGTTCATCGAAAGTTTTGTTTTACATCTGAAGTTGAACTGCTGATGTCTAATGGATTGCTTTACCTTGAATATATCCCATCAACTTTTCTTTTGGCTACCCAAGATAGCCACAAGAGCCCTAAGCCCCCAACTCAGATTTTCTGTCTAACCCTCAACACCTTGTAGTTTATGCTGATTTCCATTAGCCAAATGGGCTCTCTATAACTTTTAGTAACTTGGGTTGAAAGATCATAAAATGATTTGACAATCAGTAACCAACAGAAAGAGAGAGAGAAGCAATCTGAAATTCAAACATGGAATGAATCTTTTATTGTTCCGAAAATTTTTTGGTTAATTATTCCAAATGTGTCCTTTCCACTAGAGTAAACTTATTATGTGGAGGAAAATAGAGGTCTTCTCTACTGCTGGTTTGTTTTTACTGAAGAGTCAGTGTGTCTCTAGTACTGTGGTTTTGCTTATTCTCTTTTTCTTAAATAAAAGGAAATCATTCCCCAGTCTATATATTGGTTTGGGAGAAAACTGTTCCTAGGATAAATCTGCTGACAAAATTCTCTCTTTTGGAGTGTTTCCTTTGTGGTCAGTATAATTGCCAAATTTTTTATTTTGAAAGGTTTCTTAAGTACCCCCTCATTTCCAATCACATTGAATATTTTGGTAACTCAAATGGATTTGTTTAATCACATTTTACACTTTATCCAATGATTTGTTGATGTATCTGGAGAAGAGTTTAACTATGACAACTACCTAAAAAGTCATATTTCTTAAATGGTGTATGAAAAATGATTGGATGATATTGTTCAAAATTTTATATTGACAATATATGAATATGCTGACATTTATTCTAATTTTAATCTAACCATTTATGTTTTTTTGGTCAAAAGTTCAAAAATATCTTGGTCCTGTTAATGCCATCTCATACAAATCACTTGTTGGAAAGTTTCCTCTTGCTTCTTTGTTCATTGACATTAAGTCTGTAATGGGAATGGAGACTTTAAGATTTGTCTGGCTTACATTTGGAAAAGAAGAAATTTGATTTTGGTAACTCAAAATAGTTAGCCAACCTCACCTAGTGGAGTGAGGCTTTGTTATCGATTGTTTGTTGTTTACTCAAAACTGTGAGAATTTACTTCCTTGTAACAATGATTTGTTTAGTTTTGACATTAATAGGGATGCACTCTTGATAGTTGGGCATTGTTGTTCATGATTCTGTCAAGTTCTTCCTGTGTTAACACTTAGGTTACAGCCAAAGTTACTAAAGTTACTGAACATCTGAAACGAGAAGCCATTAAGTTAGATACATGTGTTCAAGGTTTTAAGTCTCATGTCCTAAAGCTTAAATATTTGACCCTATCAGTCAATGATTTTGGTCTAAGGAGTAATTTACTGTGATTACAGGATGATACTTTGTCCTTTATGTTTGTAGTATTTCTCTCCTAGCTATAGAAGTTCTCAAATTGTTTATTCTATATAATTATGCTTATGTAAACCCTCTCCCCAACCCCCCAACCCCAGGAAAACATCATACTGTAGCTGGCTCGCACTTTGTTATCATTCTCACATCATTTGGCATCTAGTAGCCTTTTCTTAGATGTCAGCCTTAGTTCTTTGAAAATGTTATTGGTTGGAGCGGTTGATTATTTTATAATTTAAATGGCTCAGCATATCTTCATGAAATACCAATACTAATGGTACCAGTGTTATCTGTTGGTATGGTGGGCCTGCTGAATTTAAATGGATTATGTATAGAAGAGCTTTTGCTTCTATCAGAGTTAAATTACCCTAATGTTTTCATGACATAAAAACCTTTTTTGGATTGTTTGTTGACAGTGCGCTTCTTATTGCTGAAGGAAATTGTGTACTAGTTTTATGGTGTTGTGCCAAGCAGCCCTTCTTTTACCTTTCTCCTCCAATTGGATTTACAATTAATTCCTTCATTGCTTCAGAAAATTGTGAAAATTATAATGTACTCCATTTCCTGTGCTCAACCTTGAAGGACAAGCAGGATTAGAAAAGAGGATCTTTTCTTTATCCTGTTATGTTTTTATCCCTGTTCCACTGAAAAAAGGTTTGGGGGCTGTGATGTAGTAGTGATTCTTTGCAGCCTACATACCTTATCATAAGGGGACAATATTCCACTTAAAGGTAATCATGTCCAAATTTGGCTTTTTAAAAAATAGTGCTAGACTATCTAGTGTTGCTTGTAGTAGTTTCTCTTTTTTGGGGGAGGAGAGTCGCCCTGAATCCCTTTACCCATACCCCTTCAGGTCCCAATTAGGACCTCCCAGTTGTTGAAACAAATAGAAGTGCTAGAACATGGGACATACTTTTGTCAGATACTAATCAAACTTTATAAATCTGTCCTTGTGCCTTCCATGTATGCCAAATTCAGAGTGAAAATATAAGTTTGTACCAAAGTCTTCAAGCTTTCTGCTTCAATTTCTTCTTTCTGCTTTTCTTTTTTGATGTTTTATATTATGTAATGATTTTTAGAATTCTAATTTACACCTGCAACATGGACATCCATTGGATTTGTTCTCTAGTGTATTGAATAAGTTGCACTAGTAGTAAACATTCCAATGTGCATGGTAGCGAGGCTCTCCAGTTCAAAATATTGGGAAGATATGGCATTGGCATTAGCTTTGAAAGATTCAATTGTTAGCAATATGCAGCACAGCACTCCATGCATGCTATCTCATTTTAGTTGCATAAATTTCTGGAGTTTAGATCCCCTACAGCAGAGTTGGGTCTTGAAGTCTGATAAATTCTCTAGATGAGTGTAAGATATTGCTATAGTTTGGTACTCTAATCAGCAATCCTGCACAGATTCTTGGAATTGTATTCTTCCTGGTTGCTGCTTTTCTAGTTGGTAAGGAAAAGTTAATAAATTTGTCTTTTCCTCTTGGTATGAATGTTGAATACTATTTGTATTATCTAGTTCATATTACTGCTCATTTTAATAGCTGACATGATCTGTCATGGTGGGAACATATGCTAAGTTGGTGCTTCTGATGGTTAGTTTGACTATTTATGTATCTTTATTTGTGTTGAGCTATGCTGGTTGTAGTGGTGTCTGTCTTGTATGGTCTACCGAAGCTGAAAAATGTTTTGCAGGCTTCGGAGTTCACTGTGGCTTCAATTTAAACCCCATCATATTGCTGCTGGAGCTGCATATCTTGCTGCCAAGTTTCTGAACATGGATCTTGCTGCTCATCAGAACATCTGGCAAGAGTTCCAGACAACACCATCCATTCTTCAAGGTATCCCGCACCCACTTCCCCTTCTAATTATAATGCAACATTGTTGGATTTATTGTTCTGTTCTGAAATGATCGGTTCAGGAGCAATAGATAAGTGCACATTGCAGTTTATTAAGATTGACATGTGTTTTGAATCTTCCTTTATTATTAGTTATTAATTATTGGTTCTCACATTGATGCAGAGGTCTCACAACAATTAATGGAGCTCTTCTAAAAAGTATGGAAGAACGAGATTATAGCATCCTTCTTAGTAGAGTAGATTGAGTATATAATTCAAAGTGTCGCATACTTGGGAGGGAGAGCCACAGATCATTATGTTTAGGAACTTCGACATATATTTTGGTGAGTTACAGGATTAGCGGGTGTGACCTACGGATTTTTAAGTCTTACCAACTTCTCTGAATCCTCTGCTAGCATGCTTTGCGTTCATTTTTTGTTGATGCTATGTGATCTGCTGTCAATGTCATAATAAATAGTGAATGAGGAGCCTATCCGTGAACGCACACAAAGAGTTGTAACTTTGAATGTGCAACAATTATTGGGTTTGGAGGTTAATATTTATTTTCTTGGCTGCTCCCCTGACCCTGACCCTGGTCTATTGCTATAACATTCCATCACCTTATATTAAGTTTTAAAAAAACCTTAGCTGAATTTATGAAAAGAAAATTCAATTGACATCTGTAGTTATGGTGAATCTTGGTGCCTACAGAATAAAGGTCAAGTTTTCTAAACTCTTGTCACTCCTTACCCTTGCATTAAGCACCAAACTGGAATTCGTAGAGGAATTTAACCAAATCTTTGCAGTATCTTCGTATAACCCTTTGCGTGTTATGTTGCTTGGCGTCCTCATCATTTGCAGCCACCAATATTCATTCTTACAGTGGTTTTTGATTGAATGTTCTTATTTACTTTTTTGTTTGAAAGAAAATTTTCGTATATACTATTTTCTTTTCTTAAGTTTCTTTCATGTGGCTATACTAGTTAATTTCTCTTATGAAAATATAAATTGGATTTTAGTTGAATATACAATTATGGTATAAACTTATTAGAGTTTAATTTTTCATGTATCATTAGTAAAGATTTTTATATTATTAATTAATTACATGATCTTCTAATCGGCGTTTATATTAACCTGTCATTAACAAACCTGTTATAAATAAAAAACTTTATTGAATCAATATTAATAAAATAATTCTTATTGACATATAGGAGCGATGTTATATTAGATTAATTTGATAAGCACTTTACTAATTTAATTCATTAAATTAGAATTTTTTTCCATAAACACCTGTGAGAAAAATAGGAGAAAAAAATAAAATAATTTTTTTCAATAAATTAAAATTAAGCGTGAGGTAGTCCAACATGTGACTTTCCTCCACATATGTCTCCGAGATGAGTTATATGATACCATGTCATATTTCAACTTAAAATCAATTGTCGATAAATGAGATATTTCAACAAGTATATAAGTTACATCCTAAGAAGTGAAATGTGCGACTTTCTAACAATAAAAAATTTTATTTTATTTTTCTTTCTCATTTTCCTCTCTATAAGTATTTATAAAAAAATTTATTCAAAATATCTTTAATTCATAAACACTTTTATTAACCTCCATTAAAAGATATAAGATTATTTCACATGTTATGTTTTAATGTAAGTGATTATAATATTATCAATCGCTAAATATATAATTGAATTTTGGAAATTTAAAAAGTGTTGGATATGATATAGGATATTTGTATATTTTATGATCAATGTTATTTAATGATTTTAATTTATGTTTGTATTTGCAATTGGATGTTGACAAATATAGAGATTTTTTATTGGATGTTATTAATGAGATTGCCTAAAATTATATTTTTTAGGTTGCTCTCGCAGTTATTATGTTTTCAAGCATATTAATAATGTTTTTATTGATTTTTTTGTTATATTTTTAAGTAAAGAATGATTGCTTCTTATGCTGTCATTCATATCATTCTATATTTATTAGTACAAAATAATTGAAGTCTACAGAAGAATTGACGTATTATTGTTAAGATGAATAAAATTATAAATTGATAGTGTAATATTTTGCAAAGTTTATTAATTTTGAAAAATATATGCTGAAATGGATATTATTTCAAGTCAACAAAGGATACAATGTTTAATATTTGATATTTGATATTACGAGAATCATCTCTAATAAAATAAATGTATTGAAAATATTGCTCACACATATTATTTCGATTTCTACAACATATACAATAGTAAATTGAATTACATATCATTCTAACCAAGAAGTTTATGTATTGTAATAAATTTATTGTCTGACTAATTAGGCTATTATGAATAAATTATGACGCAACAAAAAATATTGAAAATTCATATGGACATTCGTTAAAGAGGTAGCAAATTATTCAATCCAATAAATTTTTTTGTGTTGTGTATTTTCAGGGGAAATTAACTATTTGATTACCACTGTTAAAAAATTGAAATAAAATCTAACACTTATTAGAATATATACAAGGTGGTATTTATAGGGTATACATAAATATCACTACGTGGACTATTTAATAATTTTATGATTTTAATTTATGCATTGAAAAAGTGATAATATATTTGTATATTGTCGATATGTAATTTATTACTATTTTAATTGATTTGACTAATAACATATTTAATTAAGCAAATATTTCAATAATAAGTGATTTTATATGAACATTTTATACCACATGTTTTATTTTATTTTTTATTTAAAAGCATGTAATTTTACATGTTGTGAGATTGATTCCCATCAAACCAATAAACTATAGTAATTATTCTCTTTTATAAATAATTTTTTTTAATCAATAATTCAACATTTCTTATCTAAGAAAATTTTTAAAGTACAATTTTATGTTTTGTTACTCTATTCCAATGCACTAATATATGTTCTTAAAAGATCCTAAGATCATATGTTGATATGATTTTTTATTGATAATGAGATATCGTGAACCATTCATCATTTAGATAAATTAGTTTTCTAATCACGTTAGTCCAGATTTTTAAAAAGTAAATAACTTAAATGATAATATTAACATGTGTTTGGGATCAAAAGGATACCAAACTGATTTACATTTATAAATATCTTCTGTTGATCCTTGTACGAAATTCTGTGAACCATAAGTTTAAATGATCATTCACTTGTAAAATTTAACAAGTCAAATATTAGTTATATTTATTGACATAAAGAAAATTACTAAATCAAATGTATCGATTTCTAATGCTTAAATCAAACTTGACATTCTTAATACACAATCTACCAAGTCTGAAGCATGACAAATTCATCAATTTCAAAAATAAAAAAAAAATTAAAAATTAAAAATAGTTAAAAATTAAGATAGTCTAATCAAGAGTATAGTAACTCTAAAAAAATACTTTAAAGTAAATTGCTTAAAGAAAGAATTTGAAATGAACTATCTAAGAAAGACAAAGAATTGAAAGTAAAAGAGACATTTGTATTGATTGAATTAAATAATATAATTTATAATATCCCTTTAATAGAATAAAGATTATTTAAAGATAATATGAATAACAAAAAAATAAAGATAATCATTGTAGATAAATTATGATGTTCACAATCTTCTAATGAAATATTTAGATATTTGTAATCCCTTAATGAGTTATCAATCATATCTTATTAAATATTTATAATATCTCTAACACAAAATTTTACCTTAATTTGCAATTAAATGTTTGAATAATAAATAAAATTTATATGGAAAAGTTACATAGAAAAAATGTTTAAAGAATTCTAGACGAATAGAATATATTTATTATACACCTCAATAGTTATAAGATTACTATATGTAAATAAAAAAAAATAAGCCTACCTCAATAGTTATAAGATCACTATATGTAAAAAAAAAAAAAAAAAAAGCCTAAAAAAATTAATGAAGAACTAATTGGTTCCTAAATTACCGAGTCTTTATAAAATATGAGCACTTAGGTAACTTAAAGATCACACACAACTTGATATATTATTTATTGTAAGTTTACTAGCAAAATATAGTTTTTTACCCAAAAAATACATTACAACAAGATTAAACTTATACTTTTCTAGCTTAAAAAATTATTAATTTACATGTAGAATTGATACATTTTTTACTATTTTTTTTTGGTAATTTACTATCTATAATAACCACATTGCCTAATTTTATAGAAATCTTGATATTGCATTAGACAAAGAATATATTTGATTGAAAGTTGTAATTTAAGAGTTATAAGATATTTGTGGTTTATTTTTATAAAAAAAAATACCATCAACTATCTTATGAAGATAATACTGTATAACTTTCTTAATAAAGATAATTCATCAAAATTATTTTTCATTTTTTATCTATAAAAGAATTGTGATATGGACATTCAACATATTTGTTCATGTGATAATTAACCAAATTTGTTTTTAATAACATGTTCTACTACGATACTTCGACATTTGAAAAAACATGTTCACGATATTAAACTTTGTTGACTCAAAGATTTCAGGTGATACTGTATGCATTGTACCTTTCCCCCTTAATCGTGTCTTTTTTTTATTTAATTAATTAATAAAATTTATTTTAGCTCAATAATTAAAAAATAAAAAGAAAAAAGAAGGAAGAAAATTAGATGGGCCAGAGCCCAATTCAAAATTCAAACAAAACACGCACAATAAAACTCTTTTAGGCCGAAGACCCAAATTAAAAAAAAATGAAATAAAAACCATAAAAAAAAAACCTGAAAAGCAGTGGCGCCTGTGTTTTTTCTTCGTTTGCATGTTTTGAGCTAAATCATATATGCAAATTCACCAAAATATGATTTTTTTTTTTCTACCCGTGATCACAAGCCACTCAGATAAGACTTTCAAGCTATATATACCGCCTCGATGCAACGGCAAAAAAGTAGGAAGGGAGGAAGTAAACAGAAAGATAAGTAATCATATATACAATAGTATATATTAAAACATCCTCTAACTTTAACGTGTGTGCTTGAAGGTACTATTTTGGTACAATAGTGAAAAAATAGCGTATTGTATTAGAGATCCAGTGATCAACATTACCTAGGACCATCTTCTTGCAAGAATATATTGACATGTAGGGGACAAAATGGTGGGAGACAAGTAGATTGAGGTTGAAGATGTTTCACATAAAAATGAATTACAATTAAAAGATGTTCCCTTAGAAACATATTTGATGGTGATTTTTTATCTAAGAAAGAGAAATATGCAGGAAGTGGAGGCATTAAGACAAGAGAATGATAAAATAATGAGTCAATCATAATTAAGAACAAAGCATGGGGTGGTCAAGCAAAAATCACTAATGAAGTCAGAAAGGCAAACATGGAAGAAAAATTATAGTTATAGAATATCTCATAAATAGGACATACAAGTTAGAAAAATTAGATGAAACCATAATTCTGAGAATATGGAATGCTACATATTTAAAGATTTGCTTTGGTTGATGTCTTTGTAATATAGGTGTTCTACTCTTTCTATTAACTCATGCCTTTTTATCCCATAAAAATAGGGGTTTTGGCCAAAAAGATTTTAGCAAGGCACACTTTATTATAGGGAGCTAAAACACAATATCATACTCTTAAAAATAAGCATGGTAAGCTTATACGAGAGTGTGAGCAATGTGTTAATATTTCTAAAAATATACCAATATACCAAGTATATATGAAGAACAACATATCAATGTTCTTGAAGAGAAAAAATCAAGGGTATCTTGACCATCAAAGTATTGATATTTATGAATTCCTTATGTAGCCTCTCTTTTGCTAGATTGGAAAATTTTGTAATGTTTAAATATAAAGGGAATTAGAGGCTAAAAGTAACTGAAAGAAGAGACATAAAGAGTTATAATGGTCATCATGGTAGAGATGATATAAAGGAGTGGAAAAAATATATAGAAAGGCAATTAATCATATATACAAAATAATAAATATTAAAACATTATCTAACTTGAGGGTTAGACAATATATTTACATGTACCTTTAACGAAAGTTACAAGTATTATGATAATATAAGAAACATTATTCTGTTTTAAGTCGTTCACAAAATATGAGCATTTTGTAACATTAGTCAAATATTTTTTATAACAATATAACATTTATTATAGTATGACTCTTTAAAACAATGTAAAGAAAGAATTAAATTAGGTCGAGAAATAAGAAGCAATTAGATACACAAAATATACATAATTCTAATTTTTGTAATATATATATATATATATATATATATATATATATATATATATAATATGTATAATATTTTAAAGATTAAGTTGTATTTATTTGAGGATCTTTATTATAAAAATGATAGTATTTAAGTATTAATTAGTTATAAAAATAATAACATTTAAGTATTAGTTAATTATTTATAATTTTTTATAAAATATTTTATGTCCCTTTTATAATATTTATTGTGAAAATATAATTACATTCTTTTTTCTTTTTAAACAAATACATTACTTTCTTTTTTATAACCTTCCTGTAAAAATAATTACATTTTTTATTTTTAGACAAAATATTCAAATATTATGTATTTATTTTTTAATATTTTTTTTGTTCGTTTTATAATCTATTATTGTTACTTTAAAACTATAAATATTTACATTAATTCATTTTTATTGTCGCTTCTTTTATATTGATTTGGTTATAATTGATTTGAGAAATTAAAGGCTGTTTTTTATTAATCTTTACATATGTGGTAGGCTTATAAATACACAGAAAATCGATAATTAATTTCACTTTTGATACAATGACACAATCTAACAATGTATTCTCTATTTCTTTTACTATTCTTTGTATATTTTTTTTGATTATCTTGATTTTATTATTTTTGTTTTTATCTGTAAGGTTGTAGTTTGTTTTTGACTTTAAGAGTACGAGTTTATAAATCACTGAATAAATATTTTAAAAAAATTAAATATTAAGTTGTACAAAACTTTTATTAGACTTTACTTTTTAAGATGACTATTGTCGTAATGCAATATTTTTTTCTCTACTTTATAATAATTAGAAATTTTTTTTTTCAAATCTTATATTTTGCTAACCTGTTATTGTTGTACAAAAATAAACTAAAAAACATAATTTATTATGATTTGGTCAATTTTTAGAACATAGTTAATAGTTTTTTTTATAAAAAAATATAACAAATATATAGTTTTTATTATAATTACGAAGATTAGTCATCCTCTTCTAATATATATACTTGACTTTGTTTAAGCATAACAATTAAACCCCAACATATGCGCTGACTTTAACAGAAAAATTCTACTTTAGAAAAGTAGAGTAAAAGTACGAGAATGTAACTATCCATTTTATTTTTGTGCCTATATATATATATATAATTTTGTATGTTATATATAATTATATTTATATTTTACTTTCTTTATAACTACTAAAATATAAATGAATTATTATAAAAATTAATAATTAAAGTAACAATAGTGAAAAAAAAAAAAAAAAAACAGAAACGAAAAAGAAAGAGTAGAGCTCTGCAGAGGCCTCTCCTTCCCCATCCCTTGCTTTGCTTCCACGATTCTGCTCTGCAAACCCAGCTTGCTACCCGTCTGCAATCGAAGGTACATGATAAATTCCCCACCAACAAACCCCAACAAGGTCTGCAAAGGTCAAGGAGGAGTGGTCCATGGCTGCCTATAAAAGGAAGAAGGAAATGAAGAGTTGGGGCTGGACAAAAATTATTGAGCAAAATTTGCTGAACAAAATTGATTAAAATTTTTGGTGGCTAAAAAGTTTGTTGAAAAAGTAGGGCAAAAAGAGTAAGGAGACCGGCATCTTAGTACCCACGAATGAATGCAGAGTAAGGAAGAAGAAGAAGTCAAGTGCTCTACAACAATAACGGCAGAATACCCTGCTCAGATAATATTTAGTTTTTCTTGATTTTTGTTACCTGTAAATTTTATTTTTAATTTCCTTTATACGTAGTAGCTAATCAGAGACTCTTCTTCCATCTATCTATTATGTTGGATGTAAGAGCTAACAGCTCTTACTCTTCCCTGTTGTCTGTACATTTTATTTTCTTCTCCAAGATTTTTCTCTGATGTTTCTCTCAATAAACATTCTTGAGGAGCTTTTTTATTATACGCACCATTTTTCGGAGTCCACTCTTCAAACCCACCCTTGAATACCAAACTTGTATAATTCTTTGATTTTTTTCACAATACAACGCAACCATAATGTCATTCATTATTGTGTCCACCAGATCAATAACTTTAATGAGAAGAATCAATATTTATATTATTAAATTTGATAACCGTAGCAATAATCAATGTTAGGAATAATTATTGTACTAACATTATTGTATTAATATAATAAGGTGGTGACTGTTGTATTAATACAATTTGTCATTATTAAATTTTATAAAATTAAATTGCTTTTATTTTAAAGAAATATAATTGAAAATTAACTAGAAGTTAACATTTTATATTTTGTAGTTTATATTTGAATTTTTTGAGATAATAATGAAAATACTTTTTTATTAATTAAAATAATATCTTTCATTTTAAAAATAATTTTTATTTTAATATTTTATTGTTAGTAAAATAATTTTATATAAATAAAATTATTTTCCATAAATATTTTATCATTATTAAATTAATTTTATATATTTTCCCACAATTTTTGTATTACATATAAATATACCTTTTCGTTGGACTAGATAACTACTTTGGAAAAAAATAAAACTTTTACATATTTTTCCCAAACAACTTTTAATTTTGAATGAGCTTTTAAGCCAAAAAAAAAATTAAAATTAACACACCGCTTCTACTTATTTTTTTAAGTTATAATTTTTAACTTTAACTTAAAAGCAATTTTTAAATTAAAAATAAGTTGGACCAAATTATTCTAAAATTTCTAGTTGGAAATTCAAAACAGGGCTGAGCCTCTGATCTACAGTTCAATATCTTTGCTTCCCTCCCCCTCTTTTTGATTATTAATTTATTTAGGATAATTTGTTTTAAAATTTGGTAGAATTGATTTTAATAGAACTCATTTTGAATGATTAAATATAATTAAGATGTATGTATACAAATTAATCTCAATTATAAATTTATTTTCAAATACGTGTTTTAACACGTGAATGACTAGTCCTCCCAAAAAAAAGAAGCTAAAACACGTGAATTATTATTTTTAACTTCAAAACAAATATTTGAGTCGGAAAGAATAATAAAATTGTCAGATGAGTCTAATTCTTTTTGTAACTAGCATTTTAATTCTTGCAAATGCACATGATAAATATATTTTATATACAATCATTTGATTATATAAATTAAAATAATTTTATTGTATTCTTTTAATGAATAATATAAAAATAATATTTAATTTAAATTTGAAAATAATAATATAATTATAACAATAATATTTTAAGATAATAAGATTTATTTAAATATAAATGAGATTTAATTTAAATTTAATAATTAAGACATTTTAATTTAAATTTAAAACTAACAACATACTCATAATAACAATAACTGAAATTTAAAAATTGTCATTTAAAAAAAATTAATTACATTCTTATAAGGTGTGTGTAAAAGCCATTACGTAGCTATACAACGAGAGAAGAAAAACAATATAAAAAATAAGTTAATTAAAAATATAAAGTAAAATCTCCTGAATACTTAAATTTATAATATAAGAATAAATTTATTTTAGAATTTAAAAATGTTAATTTAAAGAAATGAGAAAGAAACATTCAATATAATTCCAGTCATTAAATTCCATGTCCGTCGAACTTAAAGATAATTAGTTTGACAGAGGACAAAATACGATGACGTTCTTAACATTGTCCCTTACGTGCATGGCTTAAGAAAATACCTTTTACTAGAGGATATACATTCGGAATTTGAGATAAGAATACGAAGTGCGAATATGAACACGAAACTCATCGCTATGAATATTCTTTCATTTTTTTTGCAACTTGCAAGGGTCAAGAAACGTGTTATTCTGTTAAAACACTTTTGTGGTCGTACACAAAACATTTTTTTTTAGAATATCTTAGGAAGAGAAATTAGAATTAGAACCGAGTTTTGTTGGTGTCGATACGTTCACAAATAATATTCAAGGCACTCCGAGGGTATCTATACTTTTTTTTATTTAGTCCTATCGAATCCCAACTCTTTTTGCAATCGATTAAGCTGAGTCAAGCAGCCGTGGAGAACTTTTTTTTTTTAATCTTACAGTGTATTTTTTTTTGTATCATCTAATTATATATTATTATATATAATAAATTCATTAATTTCTATAATGATTATATTAATAATGATTTTTTATTAATTATACTAACTAATAAAGTTATATTAATTTAAACGTACATGATTAAGTTGAAATAATTTATTGCCACGTAATTTATAAGGATGTTAAACTGGATTAAGTCAATCCATTTATATTTATGACTTTTTCACTATTGTTTAAATTTATTTAATCTCAGCTTCAATAATCTCAATGCATCTTATCTTGAAAAGATTTGTTTTTATGAGTTAATTAATCATTTAGTCTTTATATTTAACATAATTTTAAGTTTTAACTTTTATAAAAAAAAAATTATAATTTTTAATCTCTACGCCCTCACAGAAGTTAAAGATTGGTCTATCATGTTAACTTGAATCACAATGTTAATTTGATAAACAAAATATATTGACGTGGTGTTGATGTGATTGAAAATTAAAATCATTTTACACTCGTAATTAATATTATTTTATGAATTAATTTTTATATATGATAAAAAAAGAAATGTTGTAATTATTATAATATTTATTAATATAGAATAATTTTTATCATTATATTATTCTTTAACTCCCACCATCTAAAAAGTCTCTAATTATTATTATTATCATTAAAATTAAAGTTATGCAATCACTTCTACTCAATGGTTGAAAATAATTACTTGCGTATATCAAAATATGACTTGTGGGAAGTGTATATAAGAAAAGTCATGGTTGAAAATAATTACTTGCGTATATCAAAATATGACTTGTGGGAAATGTATATAAGAAAAGTCATGGATGAAGAAAGTCTCCCTATCATGATTGGAAATACCCATTGTCTTTTAAATTTTTTAAATAAAAATTTAATAAGTTAATTGATTTTTTAGATAATTATTCAATAATCCCCTGTATAAACTTTTGAAGGTTGGGAGTAGCGAGGAAAAAAAAATGCGTGATAGAAGCAAAACTAAATGTTGACATAAATTTGTCTAATAAAGTTAATATTAATTTATTGAATCATAGTCTTAAAATGTGTATATACTAATAGTGATATGAAAATGCACTTGGTAATTGAAATAACTGAGATGTTGATAGTTAGAGAATGTGTAGGAAAACACATTCAAGGAAGATCTACCAAGATGCTCATCATATTATTTGTCAAATGATATATCACCACCTAGGTGATTGGTATTAATGTCGATGCTTACAATCTTTATAAACCATCATCAACAATTGTCTTAGAGATTTTAAGAAAAATACTCATCATCAATCATCTTCTCATGTACAAAAGTGACTGTTTTTAATTATTGTTATATGACAATTCCAACTTTGATGTTGATAATGATTCCAAGAGCCATAAATTGATAATGTTAAAGAAAAATATAATTACAAAAGTTATTCAATATCAATAAAGATAATATAAAGACTCAAACTTACATTTTTTTTTTTAATATAATGAATAATTTATAGAATAATATTACTTATAGGGACTTATTTATAATTTTTTAAAATATATTAATCACACATATCTAATAACAAGTTAAAGGATAAAGAATATTCTTAATCTTCATCCATATGTTTAGAGATTAAAATTTTTATATACTAAAACTCAAAGTTGTGAAAAATATACGAATTAAATAATTAATTAAACTACTATTTATTTTAAGAAAAATTTAAAAATAGTTAATCTAAATTTAAATTTAATTTTTAAACTTAAATTTTGACACACAACAGTTCATACATATTTTTTATATTTTTATTTTTACTGAATGCAATTACTTAAATTTTGTCAATTTTAATTCATATTTGAACTATCATAACTTCATTCAAACAAATATAACTTTTTCGTTAATTTTAAAAGTCTTATATTTATAATTTATCATTATATATTAAAATAAAATTTTAATTATTAATAATAAAGATATCTATTATTATACATATTTTTTAATAAGATAAGTAATTCCACTAGTAAAAAAACAATCCTTTTCTTATATATTTTTATTTTATTTTCTCAAACAAAAAACTGTACAAAATACAAAAAATTACCAATTACCGGTAATTTTTTCATCGAGGGAGGACACTTCCGATAAGATGTACTGTTATTAGATAGTCATTGCTTTTTATTTTTAACGAAATTAGTCAGTATAAAATGTACCAAAAAGGTTTTAGTGCAATACACATCTACTGTAAAATTAAAATATATTATCTCAAATTCTTTTATAAGATTTTTTTAAATTTTTTGACATTTTGAAAAATATTATTTTAAATTATTTATTAAATTAATTGATTTAAAGAAATATTTATAAGTGAAATTTTATTAATTAAATTCTTTTAACTTTATAAAGTGATTAAAAAGGAAAAGGCATAAAAAAGTAGCCGATGGTTGATTTGATCCCGGATTCTTTATCCGTGTTTACATGTGAGGAATAGGTGTGCTTTTCAATGATTGCTCGATTGTATATAGTTAGTATTAATATAAATGATACAGTAATGGAGATTTTTTTTTTTTTTTATAAACCAGAATAAAAAATAGTTCGAAAAATTTACAACACTCTTTCTCCTATGTTAAAGGAGACGAATGTACTTTATAGTTTATACAATTAATTGATCATAAAAGAGGGTATTTTTTTTAATTAACACCCATCAATAAAAAAAAAATATGTTTTTTATTTAGTTATAAATAATAATAATATATATTTGATTTCCTTTCCTTCCAAAAAAGTGAGAGCTACAAAATGATAGCATTTGGGAAGATTCCATTTTGTTAAATCCTCTACCTTTTCACGACTAAAGCGACGTCAGACAGTTGATAAACTACACGTCTTCAATCGTTTTCTTTTCTTTCCCCCTTAAAAACATACCAACATCCATAAAAATAAAATAAAATTAACGAAATATATCCATACAAGACAGATTATAGTATTTTATAAGAAAAAGCATTTTAACAAATTGTAATATTTAATATATTTTAAAAAAGATAAAGTGACAATTTATTAAAATATTTATTTTAAAAATAAGTAACCGTACATTAATAATTGTGGGTATTAATACTCACTTCTAAAGTAAAAAATTAAAATTTTAACTTAAGTACTTTTTCTTAAAAAAAACAAATCTCTCTTTATATATAATTTATAAACTTTATAAATTATAAATTTAATATTCTATGTTATATTAATATAAGACACCAGGTATTATATTAGTTTTATAAAAAAATTATATCGTGGATGTATTATAGTTTAAATTTAATAAAAAATATTTAAAAATATAAATAAATAATATATATTAATAAAAAAATATTACATTATCATTTAATTAAAATAACACATAAATAATCAATTTATTAATTTTTATAAATAATTATTTTAGAAATCATTCATATGATTGACTGAGCTGTAACTGTTTTTTACAGACTGTCCATTAATATTAAACTCATAAAATAAAATACTAGTATTTAATATTTTTTACTTACTAAATAAAAAATCAGTGAAAAAACTGCAATAACCTTGTTATGCGTGCCGGTTCTTTAGACTAATCTTGTTCATGACCATCACCACATCCTCTCTTAAATCTTGATTTCCTCCCATCCATCCAGATAACAATACAAACCAAACCAAACACAACCAAAGCACGCACTCTACATCACGCACCAAAACGTCATCGTGGATTGTCGTTTGGATCCCATGGATCACACACCTGCTGCGCAACGTCGTCTCAGAGCCATTCACGGCCACCTCACCGCCACCGTCGACGACTCTCGCTCCCACCTCCGTTCCAATCCCACCGCCGGCGAGTTCTTCTCCGGTACTCCCTCCCTCTCATGTTTGCTGTCTCTTCACGTCTGATATTGCAGTTACGTGCCTCACTTCGCAAATCGCACGAACGAGGATAGGATAATGATAGTGACGTTGATTTTTTCCGAGATTGTGTAGAATCATGTTTTGTGTTTTTTTTTTTGTCTGTGGATAGGAGTGATATGTCGCTTTTGAATTTGAGATTAGAGGTGAAGTGAAAAATACTGATTGGAGGAGAACGTTTGGGTTGTCTCATTTTTTTTGTGTGCTAAGGGCACTTTATAAAACTCATGGCTTATTGGAGGGTTTCGTGAACGGTTATGGCCCAATCTTTTTATTATCTTCGATTCTTGTGCATTTGGACGTGTTTCATACTTTGATATGTACAAAATAATTGAAGGCATAGAATGGTAGCCAATTTTTTTATTTTTGAAATTAAAATTGAATGGAATGAAGAAATATTTATGTTACACAACAGTATGAGGGAGTTTTTTTTAGTTTTTTTGTTGCTACAAGTGTTTTGGTGAAGCCACTATCGAGTGACATTCAGAATGGGACAAACCTGAATGGTTCATGTCTCGGTTCAAGTTTCCACTTCATTATCTGGGTGAAGGTTGAGTGGTGTAGTGCAGAAAATGTTGTTACTGATGCATTCAAGTTATGTGATCTGGGCTAATCAATCACATCACTAATTTTGGTACTTAGTTGTTAATTATCTGTGATAATTACGTATAGTTAATGATGTGATTGGCCCAGTGCTCTCTGAATTTTATTCAGATTCATTTTACATTTTTTGGAGGCAATGATAGTAGCCAAGACTTAAATCAGAATGCCATTTGTCATTATTTGGTAACACATTCCGTCTCTCCAGGGTGAACATATTCGTAAAACTGACATTTGTTCACTGTCAATCATATTACCCAAAAGGATTATATTCTTAATACGGACATCTGTTCAACCTTCCTCACAACTTAGGAATTTTTTTTTCTATCCATTGACAAATAAATATTTTCATATGCCTGACTTATTGGTATTTACATTACCTTCTTGCATTTGCTTTATTTGACATCATTAATTTTGATCTTTACTTCTGAGCAGAACAAGGGTATAGTGTTGTACTCCCAGAGAAATTACAAACAGGAAAGTGGAATGTTTACAGGTATACCCCTTTCAATGTTCTTGATCTCAATTTTTATACATCATTCTGGGGCCAAATACCTGAGTCTGATATTAATATTAAATTCTTTCTGGCAGATCTGCACGATCTCCTCTACAGCTGGTGAGCAGGTTTCCTAATCATCCTGAAATTGGTACCCTGCATGATAATTTTGTGTGAGCATCAGTCCTTTTTCTATGCAAAATTTTGCTTTGAACTTCATAAGATTGATAAGAAATCTCAATCAACAGTATTTTAATAAAAAAATATTTTTCATGCCTAAGAATTAATATGTATTTTGTCAAACTCTGTTAATAATAGGCGCTCAGTTGACACCTTTCGAGACTACAAATATCTGGGAACACGTGTCCGCGTTGATGGAACTGTTGGGGAGTAAGCAGCTCAATTGTCAACCTATGACACTTTCTGGGCCTTTGTTTTTTTCATTCAAATTTACTTGGCATCATTCTCACCATTTCCATTATGCCTGCACTTTTTAAGGTACAAATGGATGACATATGGAGAAGCAGGTACTGCCCGATCAGCAATAGGTTCTGGTTTGATTTATTATGGAATCCCAAAGGTGAATGCTAGATTATAGTTTCATGGTTGATTATTATTTTATTTTTTACAAAGTATCATGTAACCATTGGTTTACACGTTCATTTCTAGGGATCTGGTATTGGGTTGTATTTTATTAACAGACCTGAGTGGCTCATTGTTGATCATGCTTGCTCTGCATACTCATACATATCAGTGCCTTTGTATGATACTCTTGGTACGTTGTTTACAATTTATCAGGAAATTTTTGTCTTTCATATCTACCTTGGCCTTCCTTCAGTTTAACAGCAAGAAAATGTTTGCTCTGTAGGTCCTGATGCTGTCAAGTATATTGTTAATCATGCTCTTGTGCAAGTTATATTTTGTGTATCTGAAACATTAAATTTAGTAAGTATATGTGAGCTTCTTTGTATTATAGCATATCCCTTTGGTTACCTTTATAATGACTACTGTAGAATCATTAGTACCCATTTTGATAACTTAGTGTGAATTTGATGGATTTCCACATGCAAATACTCTGCATACCGAGTCTTAAGTTTAAGATTTCTTGGCTTCTGGACCATGTGTGTGTAGATGTTAAGCTAATCCAAACACGCACTATCCACTAAGATGATTAACTTCTGTAGATCAATCAGATTTGCTAAGACAAAGAAGCTAAGGGCCTGTTTGAATATATATATTTTTTAAATTATTTAAAAAAAAACACAGAAAAAAAACTTGATATCATCTGTTCTCATTTGAAATTTTTGGGTACAAGTTTTCAAAATCAACTTTAAAAAACCAAAAATCAGAACAGCTTCAAGATGTTATCATAATCTATTCTTTTGTTTTTCTATTTTTTCTCATTAATTAATTTCTCTTTCTCAAGAGAAGAGGGAGTGATGCATTGTCAACCCAACACTGTTGTCACTTGTCAATCCTTTCATTTTCATTCCCATTCTCTAACCCGCTGAAAGGGTTGGCGCATCTGGCATTCTGGTCACAACAGAGTGATGTGGCATTGACAATTAGTTGATGGTGTGAGGCGTACTGGAAGCAGAAGAGTGATGCTGCAGTGGTGGTCAGTGGAAGGTGGCATGGCTAGGACAGTGGTGACTTGTGAGAGGTCCAACAAGATGGAGGTGTGATGGTGACTTGCTGTTGGCAGTCATATTTGGACTTACTGGTTCTGCACTGATGGTCCAAGACATGGTGGAACACTAACAAGGAGAGATTGACGAAGGTATGAATGGAGGTGAAGTTGATATCAGGGAGAAGGAGTGGAGGTGAAAACTATTATCAAACAGATTGTGTTCTTGTCTTTTCTTCTCAAAAATTGTTTTTCAAAACTATTTACAGAACATCTTTTTTAGAAACAAAAAAATCAAACAGTTTCAAACAGGTCCCAAATAATTGCTTTTTCAGCAACCTTCTCCACCAGTCAGTAGTCAATAATATCTGTAGAATGGGAATGTAAACCTTTTTATCCCAATATCCTATTCATCCAAGGAGTCAAGTTCCAGTGATTACAGGTTGATGTTTCAGTTAAAAGCTTTTAAGTTTAATTTTATGTTGGGTTTTGTTATCATGGAATTCAAAATCTCTGAAATAAATGTTATGAGGATGATAACCTTTTATTTTTGGGGGATAATTTTTTTTTTTGTTATCCACATTGTGATTGGAATCAACTAATTAGTTATCCAGTCATGAAATGAAATGTAGCCATGTGCCCATGTTCATATCTACTTTAGTTTAGTTTATCTTGCTAGCATATTATATATAACTTTTGGTCTTCTTTTGCAAAACTTATGTATCATGTCACCTACCCTTGCAGTTGGTGAGCTACTTGTCTGATATTCCAACTGTACGTCTAATTGTGGTATGTGTGAATTTATGGCTTATGTTTGAAATTAAATGTTCATTACAAAGTAAGTCATTCTGAATTTAGTTAGCATGCAGGTAGTTGGAGGTATGGATGATCAAATGCCATCACTTCCATCGTCAGCTGGAGTTCAGGTTATTACATATTCAAAGCTACTTAATCAGGTAATAGATTGTTCCCTGTGTCAAAGAATGTTGATTTTATGGAGCAATACATAGTATGATCATATTATATTATATGCTTGCCTGAATTAGTAAGGAAATGTCACTTTGGTGGTGCTCTTTCTATCTATCTATTGTGGTGTATCAGTTTTAAAGTTCTTTTTGTAAATGGTGTTGCTATTGATTTGATCTGCTGCTATTTATTATGTTTATTACCTTATTGTTTGTGTGGTTTTGATTTAGGGACGCAGCAATCTTAAGCCCTTTTGTCCACCAAAACCTGATGACATTGCAACCATTTGCTATACAAGTGGAACAACTGGAACCCCGAAAGTGCGTAGGTTCCCACAGAATTATGGTTTAATTTTTCTTGGTGATATATTATTCCTCTAAAATATTTTCTTTGCTTATAGTAGTAGCTATATAAAGCATTTCTTTTTCATCTTTCTACTCAACAAATTCTGGTCAGGGTGCTGTCTTGACCCATGGAAACTTTATTGCAAGTGTTGCTGGGGGTACTATGGATGAGAAATTCAGCCCTTCTGATGTGTGAGTCCTTTTTGAATGTATACAATGTTCATTGCCATTTTTGGCTGTGACAGTTTATTCTAATGTCTTTACCATAACTTCTTTTGATTTTCAGTTATATATCCTATCTCCCTTTGGCACACATTTATGAACGAGCAAACCAGGTCATGACAGTACATTTTGGTATTGCAGTAGGATTCTACCAGGGGGTGTGTCTTTGACAAATTAAGCTTCTCTCTTTCTTTCATTTGGTTTATATCTACTCATTTCAGATGAGCATAAAAAATTGATGTGTTATACTTATAATACAAGTGCCACTTTAGACTTGTATTGCATGGATCTGGTGATTAACTGATTATAGCTACTTAGTTTTTAAATAAGATTGAAATAAAGATCTCTTACAATATACTGTAGCATAAGGAGCCCATATAACATTTGTTTAAGGCTAACATATTTACATTTTTGTACTTGCCATTTCATGAAATGCTGCATTGATCCATAAAAGATTTCTGTCAAACAGCAATCTTTTACTACAGCATTCTTGAGTTCCATATATACATACATATGTATGTATGTATGGACGAATGCTAGGGTGGAAAACTCAACCAAATCTCCCACCATGAGAAACTAGGTTCCAACTGTAAGATTTATTAATTTTTAAATAGAGGATTGAGATTTTTTTTCTTGACTTTTCCAATCTGCTCACTTCTCTCACTCCAGATTGCGCAACATCTGCCGCTACCTCGACCGCGACCACCCTACGACGGCAACACCTCCTCTGCAACCACCCTCCCTCCCAAAACCTCCGCTTCTAGAAACCCAAAATATGATTTCATTGCCAAGCTCAAAATTGACAAATACAACACAAAAAACAAAAACAATGAGAAGCACAAGCCACAAGGGAGATGAGGTAGAAGATCAGCACACATAACCATAACCTCATCCAAACACATCATGCCACCGTCAACCAAGAGCTAGCGGGCTCCGTCATTCACCCTTCCTCTTTTCCTGCTCTTGCGAGATGAAGCTCAAGCCGGCAGAATCTTTTCCTGTTCTTGCGAGATGAAGCTCAAGATCTGCATTCTGCCGTCGTTCCTTCATCCCTCCCAAATGCCACTTCCTCGAGTCGCAGGTGCACCCCATCGCTGCCACCTTCCACCTCAGCAAGTTCGATCTTCGAATGCTTCATAGGAAAATCCATGAAATCCATCTTTGTCGGGAAATTCCGCCCGAAAATCTGGATCTATACAGTTGGAGGGGCACCACCTGCGATGGCTACTCCAAGAGACCCCTTGACGAAGTGTCTGTGCCCTTGGATCTCACAGGAGCGGTAGCGAAGACCAGTGTTCCACAATGGGTGGATTATGATAGGAAAAGATGCCAAAGGCTGCTCCATGCAGTTCCACTTGATGTAAAGGCCGAACCTGATCCCAGATTCGTCTTCCAGTTCGACGGCAATTTGGAATGCAGCCCCCAAGTTTTCTAGATCCAAGGCCATGGTGGTGAGGAGGTAGGATTAGGATTTCAAATGGAGAAAGAGAAATTGTGGGTGGGTGGGGTTGCAGGGGAGGTGGGGGGTAGAGGAACAAATTGGGAAAAAGAAAAAATCTTGACCTTTAATTAAAGAACTGATATATCTAATTGTTGCAACTTCTTTCCCATGGCGGGAGACTTGCCAAGGTTTCCCACCCATTCAACCTAAAATGTAGAATTTCTAAATAATAGCATCCTTTTCTGCTTGACTGTTATTTTTTGTCTTCTCTTGCTGTGTAATATACTTTAATGCACTACCATATATGATGTGCTTAAGGTAGATTTTATGATAGTTAATTTTATTTCACTATATTTTGCAATATGATCTGATAAGCACAACATTTTGTTTTTAACATTCGTATGCAGGATAATCTGAAACTAATGGATGACGTAGCTGTTCTAAGACCTACTATCTTCTGTAGTGTTCCTCGGCTGTATAACAGAATATATGCTGGGTAGAGTAACTGTACATTTATATTTTACTATTTAGAACTGTTTGTTGTGTGTTCATTGTACCATTAAATTGATCGTTTTTTACAGTATCATTAATGCTGTTAAGACATCTGGTGGTCTGAAGGAGAGACTATTTAATGCTGCCTACAATGCTAAAAGGAAGGCATTATTGCATGGTAAAATATATTCACAATGATCTATCTTTTGTATAGCATGCATTTATATAGTTATATTTTCTGATTTATTCATCATATTAGATCACTATTGTACCCTAAATATTGATTCTAATGATACTTGTACCTTGGTTGTTCCCCTATTCTTCATCCATTGATAGTTATAAACTCCCTGTTTATATGCAAGATTCTTCCCCGTTCCATCTTTATTTCTTGCAGTGGGTTGAATCTTATTTTCAACAATAGTTAGCATATTTGTTTTCCAAAACTTGTAATATCTCTTTTAAATAGCTGGTAAAGTTCTCTTTGAATGATCGATATGGCTAAAACATTTTAACTTATGATTTTGGCTTAAAATTTTAGTATCATATAAAAGAAAACTTACTTTCAACCTCCATATTTTCTTTTGTTTCAGGGAAGAACCCATCTCCAATGTGGGATAGATTAGTTTTCAACAAGATAAAGGAAAAGCTTGGAGGACGAGTTCGTCTTATGACGTCAGGTGCCTCACCTTTGTCACCTGATATCATGGAATTTTTAAAGATGTAAGTTTGCATAATATTGATGTATACATCACCAAGGAGAACAGTTCTCTTATTATTATTTTTAATCAAGTTTTCCTTGCTGAATAATATGTACATCTATTTTGCAGTTGCTTTGGTGGTCGAGTGACTGAAGGTTATGGAATGACAGAGAGTACTTGTGTTATAAGCTGCATTGATGAGGGTGACAGCCTTGGTGGTCATGTTGGCTCTCCTAATCCAGCCTGTGGTGAGTACTTAGTATGAATTCCACATCACATAGCTTGCAGTACATTCATGATTTAAGCTGCTTGATATTATAGTTCGGGTATATGTGGCATACCAATCAACTTGATCATGAACTGGTCAAATTTTATTTTTTTAAATAACATTTAGTAGCAACATCCCATCATCTGTAGTTATTCAAAATGTTCTTTTCCTTGGTACTGAATTTTAGAGCTGGGCTGTTTTGTTTATTTGATGTGTAGTTTTATAAAAATGAAAATTAAATTTGACTGATTCTTTTATGCACCTGCTGAATGTGTAAGTCTAATCTAACTTATGCATGCTGTTGGGCTTCTGAGGGGTTTTTTAATATGGGTTTTCAGTTGGATTTTCACTTAGTGCAATCTTCCTTTATCATTCAAAGGACCTGATAGAATGCATGGAAGTTAATAACCTCGGTATATATTAAATCTGTCGAGAAACTATACAAGTGTTGATTTCTGATTCTGTTCTCTCCCAGTCTTTTTTCTTTTTAAATTTATTTGCATTGGTGTGTAGTGTGTACTGTGTACTGTTTAAATTGATTTTCATTTTTTCCCCTTTCAGTGCATGGGACACCATGTTTAGTAATCTTAAAAAAGCAGATTTGTTGATTTGAATTCTTCTACTTTACCCTCTTTTTATGGAAGAATTTAAAAGATGAACATATATTTAATTTATGTCAGCTTTGTAGCTTTGTTATGCCTAGTGCCAAGAGTTTTGTTCTTTTGTTTCAGAGATAAAACTTGTGGATGTTCCAGAAATGAACTATACATCCGATGATCAGCCCAATCCCCGTGGTGAAATTTGTATAAGGGGTCCCATTGTTTTTCAAGGTTATCACAAAGATGAAGTTCAGACGTAACTACCTTTCCTGTTCTGTGCTTCTTATGAATGAAATTTACCTTGTCATGCTTAAAAGTACTTGAATTTCAATCAAATTGGCAGGAGAGAAGTCATTGATGAAGACGGTTGGCTGCATACTGGAGATATTGGGACGTGGTTACCTGGTGGTCGTCTCAAAATTATTGATAGGTGAAATAGCATCGTTCTAATTATAATTATAATCCATTGTTAATAAGAAACATGGCTTCTTAATACCACCCATCATTAAATTGATTCTATCTCTGTTTAATACTTTAATTCATCTGGCTGCAAGTGTGCTCTGTTGAATGAGTAGACTTGAATGGCACTTTAGAGTGTGAAATTGCTATCTCCCGTTGGTACTTTGTTCAGTTAGTGCTGTTTCTGTAAGATTTGTAACTGCATACTGCCTCAACTTTTATATATTTAACTTCAGTAAGATGAGCTTGAAACATGACACCCCTAGTTGCCTGTCTACTTTCTCCGCCCACTCTTTACAACATTGACTGAATTTGTCAAGCATATGACCGCTTACCATTTTGTTATAGGAAGAAGAATATCTTTAAGTTGGCACAAGGAGAGTACATTGCTCCTGAGAAGATTGAAAATGTATATGTCAAATGCAGGTTTGTGGCGCAGTGCTTTGTATATGGTAAGGAAATAAATCATTCCCACAAATTCGGTGTGTGATCGTTTTTATCTCTCTCTTACTTTATCCGTCACCAGCTTGCTGATGCTTCTTTTTCCTTTATAGGCGATAGCCTAAATTCTTCTTTGGTAGGTGTTGTCTCAGTGGATCATGATATGTTGAAAGCATGGGCTGCTTCAGAAGGCATAATGGTAGTACAAGTGTTTTAATCTTTATTCCCATTTATCATGCATGTACTGAAAGTCCATCTTAACAGTGGTTTAAAACTTGGTTTTACTTTGTGTTTGAATACTTGAAATTTATTTTTGAATCAGATTACTCTATAGTCTCAATATAGTTTGGAAAATAAGTATGATAAAGACTTGCTACTAATTTTGTGAAAACAAATTTGTTGGAGAAATTATTTAGCCTAGTAATTTAGAGCCTGCATCTACTTTTGCTTGCTAATAATTGTACCCGAAATAAGGTGAACATTTGAAATTGAGTTGAACCAAGTTTTCTTTGACCGGTGATCATACAATTGAATAAAAATTACATATATTTGATGCGGTTTTATCGTATAAGTTACTTCTTGATCAATTAAGGTCTTTATCACGGTTCTTTATTTTTGCGCCTTTTTTCTTCTTTTTTGCATAAATTTAAATAACAAATGGCCTTTGTGGTTCTTGGCACCTATTTGAGCACACTTGGTTCTTTATTTGTATGACAGCCCTTCTATAATTAGTCTTGGTAAATTACGTAGTCCTCCTTTGAATTTTGACAAAAATTTACATACTGTTTAAAGCATGGGAAGTTTTTAGTATGATAAAAATAAGACTAGCCTGTGTAATTTTGAAATCAAGAAAGTAGAGTCCTGTATTTTATATCAAAATTCAAGGGAGGTTCAATAAATTTACTCTAATCATTTTATTTTGCTGCAATATGTTGGTGTTAATTTATGGAAGCAGTCCGCAACATGAAATGATACTGTGTTTTGTGGGCATGGTGCAGTATAATGATTTAGCACAACTTTGCGATGATCCCAAAACAAGGGCAGCTGTCTTGGCTGACATGGATGCTGCTGGACGAGAGGCTCAGGTAAGTTATTCATTTCATGTTACACTTATTTCTACCTTGTAATTTGGCCTCATCCTTAATTAATAATATTAAATATCTGTATCTTTATTTGATACCCTGTAGCTAAGAGGTTTTGAATTCGTAAAAGCTGTCACTTTGGTGCTCGAACCATTTACGTTGGAAAATGGTCTGATGACTCCAACATTCAAGGCAAGCTGACTCGTATTTTTGTTTTTCATTTTAACCTGTTATGTGTCAATAAATCTTGTTTTGACGCAACTTTTCAGATCAAGAGGCCTCAAGCGAAGGAATATTTCGCAAAAGCAATATCTGATATGTACAGTGAGCTCTCAAGATCTGATCTTTCTCAGAAAACGTTGTGAAATTGAGGATCTCCCACCCTAACCGCAACACAAAAAAGTGTGAAATGAAGACACACGACGATCTTGCAACTTCTGAGTAGTATTTTTTTTCTTGTGAATCAATATACCTTCTCATTCATTGGACATTGGACTCCTCATATAAAACAAATATATTATCATGTGAAATGTACATGTACATGTTTCAATGTCATATTTAACTGTTCAGTATTAAGATGATTTGTTTCCAAGAGTTTGAGAGATGTGAACCGACGAAGAATTTAAAAATGATAAAATTGGTAGAAATGAGAGTATAATTCATATATTTTTTTCTCTTTCAAGTTATTTAATTTGTTTGAATAGTAATATAAATAATGTTATATATAATATTATTGTACGAGTTCATTATATTTTTAAAATATTTATTTAATGTTAAATTTAGTTTAAAAATAATGAATAATAAATTATACAATAAAAATAAATAAATTATGTACTTCCTTATTTAATTTATTTTTATGCAATAAAAATATAAGCACACACTTATTTTTATTTTTCATCTCTATTTTTATCTCATTTTTATTACTACATATTAATATGATATTATTCATTTTAATTACATTTTAAAAACAATTTTCAATATTTTTATTTTAATTTAAAATTAAGTATATAAGTATTTTAATATCAAAATAAATAGTATAATATTAGTAATGTGGTAGAAAACATGACATAAAAAAGATGAAAAAGATGTCTATATGATTATATTTACTAGTATTTTAACATGTACGATACATACAATAAAATATATAAATTATATTATAATCAAAATTTGTAATAAATAAAAACTTATATATATATATATATATATATATTTAATTTATAATAAATAATTTATATTGTAATATGATATTATTTAATTATTACTAATTTTTATTAAAAAATATTAAAATTTAATTTAAAATTAAAGATATTAAAAATGATAGATTAAAAGATATAAGAACTTAAGAAAAATTTCTAAAAATATTCTTAAAAAAATGTCCTTATTGAATAATAATAATTAAAAATATTCTCATTTAAGATAATCTTTCTAAATATAAAAAAATTATATAAAAAATAAATTAAGTAAAGCATTATATACTTTTTATTTTATATGATTTTATTATTTATTATTTATAAATTATGCTTAACATTAAATAAATATTTTAAAAATATAATTAACTCATAAAACAATATTATATATAATTTATATTATATCTCAAATGTGTCAAGTGACTTAATGATTTAGATGATGAAAAAATCATAAATTTTAATGTCACCTGCGCTAATTATAATTTTTTTTTTATAAATTTATTATCATCCATGTAAGAGAATCATCTTTTAATTTATAGGATAAGTTTATTTGTTTATTTATTTATTTATTCTATAAATACTTAGTTATAATACTAATTAATGTATATTTAATAAGTGAAGAAAATTATCAAATTTTAGAAGAAAAAAAAAAGATAAAAATATATAATATACAGATGAAATTGAATCGATTTTTTAGGATATAAATTGGAGAACTAAATCAATAATCTTGGATTTCATAGATTTAGTTCAAAGTAGACTTAATTGGATGATTGGGAAGGTTCCCATTGAAGGTGATTTCTTTTTTTTTTCTCTCTCTCTCTTTTCGATTTCTTTGTGAGTAAACCAATTTGATTAAATGATTTTTCAAAAAGGTGTTATCATGACAATTTTGTGGGACTTTCCAAAGGTGTCATTATGCATTTGTGGATTTTTTTTTCAAATTAATTACCTTCAAAAGAAAAATGTTTATTCATTGAGTGAAAACTTGAATCGAGTTGTTCTTCTTTCCTCAACTCATAATTCCCGCTTGTAATTTGATCTGCTGGGTTTAATAAATGGTATCAAGTAGACATGTGATCTGTTCCTTCTCTGGAGGTATTTTATCACTTTATGTTCTTGATTTATTTGTTTGATGTTTTGTGCAAAGTTATTTTACTGCATGCAGTGAGATTGCAAGCTGATTATACATAGTTTGTTTGATTCTAGATCCATTAGGGATGAATTAAATGTAAAATTAATTAGTGATTGCCATTTTTTTTTGTCATTTTTCTACTGTTCAAATCGATGTGACATAAACATAGCAGTGGCATATGTATCTTTGTAGGGTTCATATGTTCTTAATTAGGTAGTCTTTTTTTTATATAACAGAAATCGATATTGAAGAAAAATATTAACAACTCATTTTCTAACATTTTTTTTAACATAGAAATTTTTTTTAACACACTCTTTACTATTAGCTGAAATGAATGGAAAATCATAAAATTCGGTAAGTCTCACTTATTTAACTAATCTCATTTATGATTTTATAATTTTTAATAAATTTAACCAATAATAAAAATGTCTGGTCATCGCTCTCTCTTAACATGGAATACAGTAATATTTTTTAGCTTATTTAAGGAGAAAAAGTATATAAACACATAGGAGAGGAGAGCAAAAAAACTGAAATAGAAGTAACTGCAAAGATTTTGCCAATCCAAGTAACTGGAAACTAGGAATACAAGACTTTTTTCCCCCTTTTGGTAAACAACCAGGGACTGTTTTGCATGTTATTGATGGCATTGGCATGCTCCATAGATTTGTGCGTTTCACTTCACTATATGCACTATGCCCGCCGAAACATACACATTTTAAACACGTTTAAATAGTAGTTAGACGAAGAGTAAATTTCTTGATCAGAAACAAAAGTTCCTTTTTTTTATAATGTTAAGAGTTTAAATTTGCTGTAAACTATTTTTGCAATACCATCCAATGACTCGATCACATCTTAGGCGATGGTTGTGATAGTCAATTTTTTTAATTAATTGGCAATATTTGATTGAATTGGATGATTAAGTTTTAGTTTGATCGTGACACAATTAAATTCTTATGTTAAATAATAAACTATTGTAATATGATCTTTTAGAAACCAAAAAACAGAGCCAAAACCTTAAATTTAATGTCATTAGTAATTAATTTTTGGCCCTGTTGACTTTAAGTGGAGCCGTTGCGTGTGCCTTGATGCAAATACTCGCCAAACGAACCAGTTATGATCACAACCATCATTCGCAGAGCACGCTTTGTTGCGTTACTTGGTTCCCGCGAGGCTCTTACTGCAACAATAGGAGCTCTGTCTCGAGATCATAGATGTATGCATTCATATCCTCACTTTACCTTTTTTTTGTTCAACAACAAAAGATAAATTTTTGTGCTCATGGTTCTTTTAAAAATTAAAAGGACAAAATTTATATACAGCTTTACAAGTACGGTTTAAGAATATGCACAATAAAGATTTGGATTAAATGATTATTTATATTACTAAAGTAATTCTGATCAAAGTATAGAACAAACAGAATTCAATGTTCGGAAGATTATTTTTTAACTCTCTTTGAAATTTATGAGAGCACTAGTAAAATTTAGCCCAACAGCAGAGAGAATAGTTAACATTTCTCAACCTCTTAAGCCCCTCTAATATATATGATTTTCACTTAATCCACCCTCCTCCTGATGAGTATCACAGAGACAACAAAATCAAATTTTTATTTATTTCAACCTATATCCTTAAATTCACACAATCTTAACCCTTTTGAATCCTACTTGCAATGGAAAAATACATGATAATATATCTTTTTTTTTTCTTGTCATTCACAAAAGTTTACAAACGTGCCAATGATCTAGGTGGAGTTGGACAAATTCCCTTGATCAGTTCCAGTACAAGAAGAAAACCAAAAGAAGTCCATAAAGCAGACTAAACAAAACACTTAGCTTATTAAACATAGCTAGAAAAAGCAAGTGAAAGGATTGGCATGGCCAAATCCATCATACCAAAAGCTCCCTTTAGAGGAATCAATGGGGCAGCATTGTTAGGAGAAGGTGCAGGCACATTGGAAAGCGGAACTGTTGGAGAGGCCAAAGCTGAAGGAGTAGGTGCCACTGCAGAAGCCACGAGCACGTTAATATCAACCTTCTGTCCTGCTTGGCAGTGGCCAGGGACGCCACAGAAGAAGAAGTGGTGACCTTGTTTGGTTATATTGATGGAGTCATTGCCAGTGGTGAAGGTAGCAATAGGAGATGATGTGTTGCATGACTTGTACATGGCATGCGTCACTTGCATCACATTGTGAAATGTGGCATTGTATTCAAATACTGGAAAAATAAAATACACATTACCAATAATTTGAGTTATGTTGCTACTAATAATCATAATTAAGTGAAGACCATGCTCTATAATGATTTTGGGTTGAATGTTTATGAAATATACTATGTAAATGTCCGCGGTGAGGCCAACAATCTCATTGCATGTTGCTTTGTCTCTTCATCCAAAAGAGCCCGTGCAGAGCACCACAGCACAAAAAGTTAATGCAAGTGGAAGTGGCGGGTCATGCTGGTTTACAACTATCGTCACCAAACTGATGTGTAAAAGGCTCTTTTATAAGAATAAAAACCATAAGAAAACAAAAAATAAATTGTATAGATTAAAAACCAAGAGTTTTATGTAGGGCCCCCCCTAACACATTCTTTATCTCAATAATAAAGAGAAGAAAGATTAAAAATAGAAATGTTTGTCATGGAAATGCGATGGTGGGGTACTTGATGCATAAACAAGAAAAGAAGGAACTGGAGTTTTCTACACCGAACTCGGCATGGGTAGAAAGAGAACATTTTTTTTTTATCATTTATTCGAAATTACAAACATAATTTTGTAAATTTTTAATAAATTTAGATAATAATACAAACTATTTTAGAAAAAAATGTTGCTGGTACCAGAAAGTTATTACAGAATTGCAAAATAGTGTTAGTATGGTTTGTTTTCTTATCATTGAGAGAAGAGAGTGCAGAACTATGAAAAGGAATTTTCCCTTTTCGAAAATGATTTGAACTAATATGCTAACAACGAAAAAAAAGCAAGAGAATTACATAAAGAAATGATGCAATTGGAGTGAGCAAACTTACTGATAGTGTCACCAATTTGGAAGTTCTTGGTAGCAGCCCATTTCCTGTAATCAATGGTGCCAAGGGTAGTCCAAGCAGCAGAGTCTCCAACCTTGTATACAGCTGCATATGAAACCTGCACAATTGCCATCACTATGAACAAAACCACACCTCTCACTGCCAAACCCATGGTTTTAAGCCCTGAAGGAGTAATTAGAGATCCTTCTTGTTTTTTATTTGTATCTCCCTTTCTTGAGGTTGAGGTCTTTATATATCCTTTTGACTAGCTGGCTTTGAAGGCGTTGGATGTTGGAACTTGAACAATGGCAAAGTGGATCAATAGGTCCCACTCTTCTTTTTCTTTAATTAATTGCTTTGTTTCATGAAAATGAAAACCTCATCTTAATTAGTACTATTTACTAAACAGAAATGTGGCCCGCATAATCTCATGGTTTGTTTGCACAGTAGGGGTGGGTCAGAGTAATAAGTGCTCTCCACTGCTCCTACTTTGCTTTTTCTATCTTATGTTATGTCCGTCTAACATTGAAAATGTAACTAGAATGGACGTTGCTAATCTAAACAATACGTTTAATTGCATTGGAAACTGTGAAAACGTAAAAACAACAAACACATTCCAAGTAGTTTTAACTCTTGAGTAGTTCATTTTAATACTTTTTTTAAAGGATTTTTTAACAATTTTTTCAAGGATAATTGTTAAAAGTTAGAAGTGAATTTTTTTTAAAAATATAATATTTAATGCTATTAATATGAACAAACAACATATGCATGATTTTTTATTGGTTAACTTATAGAAACTTTTATACTAACAATTATTTAACTCTATTAATATATTTTAGATTTAATTATATTTTTAGTTCCTCTAGTTTGTTGAATAGAAAATTTTGGTATTTATAATTTTAATTGTTTAATTTTAGTCAACATATTTGAAAAATAAAAAATCAACAATTTTATTCATTCTGTTAACTTATAAAAATTTAAAATTATTATTTTTTATCCTTATTATTATATGACACTCATAATTTATTTATGTATTTAATAGAAGGCCAATTAACCATCTTAGGTAACACTGATGTTTGCAATACATGATACTAATCTACACTTCTAAATTTATTCTAGATCCTTGAAATGAACGTTAGAAATCAAAACTAATGATTTTTTATTTTGGATGGAGAATAATTGAAGAAAAATATTTTACAATATCATAATTAAAATTCACTTATTTTATTAGGACTAAAATAATAATTTCAAATTTTATAGGAATTAAAAATAAAAAAATTATATGGAATAAAATCAAATCTCCTTCACTTTTACATATAAAAAAAACTACCTTTAATTTTAAATATAAAATTTCTAAGTACATGAAAGTTAAAGAATTTCATTAGTGATAATAATCTGTTAACAAATTGTATTATTTTTTAAACTACCTTAAAATTATTCAAATTTCATTTTCTTAAATTCTTTTTTTAAAAGATAATTAATGCAGTAAATAATTTGAATGAAATCTTATAAAAAAAATTAAGAAAACTTTTCCAAAGATTCTTATAAAAAAATTGGAAATAATATAATATTACCTTTTTTTTAAAATTATAAATTTGTGTCAACTTTTATATATTGAATAATAAATTTTACAAACTTTTATTATTGAATCAGTAACTTTTATTATTCAGTTTATGGTCTGGACCCTTCTACGAAAAATTGGGTCCAATTTAGGATAATGCCAATAGACTAGCTTAAAGATCGAGATCTGCAAATCAGAACCTTGTGTAACACAAAACATATCACAAGATCACAACCCAAATTCTGTTACGAGTGGCGATTCTATTTTGATATGCTCAGTGATGTAATTTCTACACCATCCCCAGTAAGGAATATCATATAATTGAAAAAGAGAAAATAGTATAAATAGACCCTAAGAATTTTAGGTATTCTCTCTACTTTAACCTTTATCTCTTATTGGTATCCTGTATGTATCGACTTAAGAGTTGGAATTTTTGCATATACACCACTACCAGAATTCGCCTTCACTGAACTTTACTCTTCATGTGTTCGAAATTATTCTATCCAAATATTCCATTTCCGAGAATAGGTGACAGTTTATAATTTTAAAAAAATGTATAATACTTCCTTTTATAATTAAAATACCCAAAGCAAGAGAAAATTATAGAAAAGAACATTGTGTATGCTTTTATAATTATGTATACTTTTTTAGAATTAGATAAATTTTACAAGATAAGAACATTTTTTTAATAAATAAAATAATAGTTTTTAAAAAATATATAAAACGCTTTTATTAAAAAAAAAAAAAGAGTTACTGGCTTATAAAGGGAGACGTATTACAATAAAGTATGGCAAAGTTGCATGGTGAGTCTGGCTGATTGAACTAGTATTTTTACTAGCTAAGCACCTTAAAATGATAACAAAGGCATTCGACATTTACAACACAGTAGCATCATTTATAAGGTACTCTTTGACCCATTTTGATAGTTGTACTGAGGATCAAACAATTATAAATATAGTCTAAGAAAAAACACTCATTTATTAAATTGAAAGTAACATTTGATTAAATTTTCATTATTGGTATGATATTAAATCCTTGATATATATTATATATCCTACTATTTGGGTCTGTGCTGCTACAGAAACTTGTGGATACCTTGATGATCATTTTTATATTTTTATTTGTAACAAATGATTGGTGAGTGTCATCATAAATGGCAACCATCATACATTGTTTCCATTTGATGATCACATTATTTTGCACATCCGAGAAGCATTAAGCATGGCACTCATTTTATTCAACCTCCAATTGAAAGCTACATTATCATTATCTGTGTATCAAAATCAAGTAGTAAGCAGTTCTCCAATATAAATAAGGTGAAAGCCCAAATAGGTTATTTTTAAATGCAGTTACATTTCATTGGTAGCCAGATACTGTTATAAGAAACTGATTACAACCAGAGAGTTAAGACTTTGACTTTAATCAAAATCGAGTCCAACTTTACCTAAAATTGTCTACACTGCCATTATTATTAATTAACATACTTCTTGACACCATTTATAAACACCAAATGTACCAAATCCGCAAGTAATTAACGGTAATTTAGGATTTCATAATGTTAGTATTATTAATTCCCCTCAATCTATTGTCTTTCTTTTGTCCATTAGGCTTCTATATTTTCTTTTTAGATTTCTTTTCATGCCCCCTTTCCTTAGGTACTTATATCTGAGTTTTCAAAGGGCTATGGAGGTTGGTACAACCTAATTTAGAGTATCGTTTACAACAACAAATGGCTTCATAAAGAACCCCTTATACATATTTGGTGCAATGTAATAAAATACATTATGACTCCTCCCATTGATCACCAACCATGCGTCCAGCTTAATGCTCGTTAATTTATTTGTTAGTTATACTATATTTTTCCACGTCTTATCTGATGTTGTTGCATCATAGTTGTTCTTAAACATATGTTATTCGTTGTTTGCATCGCAGAGGGAAAAGGCAGTAGAAAATGAAAATAAAAGACACAGAAATAGCAAAAATAAGTTAAACAAAAGACAAATTACATGCTAGGGCTAGGCTTTTGTCTTCTGAAAGAAAGTTAAGAAAGAAGAGGACAATTAAAGTGGCATTACAATTTTACAGACATAGGTCCCTAACATAGTGGGAAATATAACTTGGTTAGCTTTTGCAGCCAAATCTAACCAATCACTGCATACTATGAAATCTAAAATACTCGTTTGACAAACCAAACTATTGCCACAATTCCTCTACTTTACAAATGATCAGTGGCTACTTTCTCTTCTTGAACAGAATCATCTTCAATAAACCTCTTCCACAGCCAATGCTGCTTCCACACCCTCTCAGTGATGTCTTCAATGGGGACATTCTTTGTCTCGGGGAGCAAGAAAAGAACGAAGGTGGACATGACGAAGATACATGCAGGGAAGAAGAAGAAGATACCAAACTTGAAGAAACAGAGCATTGAGAGGAAGGCCTGTGCAATGAAAAATGTGCAGAGCAAGTTGACAGATACAGCCACACCCTGCCCTGCTGAGCGAGTCTCCAGTGGGAATATCTCACTTGGGATGAGCCAACTAAGAGGGCCCCATGACCATGCAAATGCAGACACAAATATGCACACCATAACAACCACTAACACTGCAAAACCCTTTGAGAGGTCCTCTGAATGGTCCTTCACCTTCATTCCTATTACAACTGCAATCACAAATTGAGACAAGAACATCTGAACACCAGCTTCTAATAAGAGCATTCTGCGCCCGAGTCTGTCTACTGAATAGATTGAGACAATAGTGGAGAGAACATTAACGGCACCAATAATCACAGCAGAGTAGAGAGAAGCATCGTTCTTGTATCCCAATGTGTCGAAAAGAACTGGGGCATAAAACATTATTGCATTGATGCCAGTGAACTGCTGAAAAACCTTGCTTTCAAAAACATCCCAAATGAAACAAGCATCAGATAAATCCGCAAGTTGCAATTCACCATACTCATACAGTTAACAATTAATAACGTATTGTTTCAATTATGTTAAGAAAACATGCAACTTTGTACCCCAAAAGTGTCAACTCATGTTCATTTCGACCTTTAAAGATGTGGGGGGCTTTGGCCCCAAACTCTTTTAAATATATAGATAATATTTTAACTTTAGAGTTTTTTATTTTTATATATTATTTGGAATATATTACTGGTAAATATAAAATATTTAATAAATAAAAAACTAAAAACGCACACAAAATTAATAAAAAGAAAAAGAATGAAGTTGGTAGATTGAAAGACTAAATTCATATGTACAGAAATATTAAGGGAGCAAATTAATGGAAGTTGACAGTAGAACAAATTGAATACTTAGCTGAGAAGATAGGTCTGACCTGCAGGGCAATGGAAATGAGTAGCTGGGGTCGGTTACTGCGCTTGAGGATATTCCTGAAAGGGTGCTTGACCTGTTTAGCCACACGACTTGCGTCAACAAGCTCCAAGAACTCAGCTTCAATGTTGTCAATGCCCCTAATCTTTCTCAGCGCAGCCTTTCCTTCTTCCAAGTGACCACGCTCAATCAGACTGTTCGGGGTGTCCACCACCAACAATGCCCCCAACGTCAGTAGCACTGCTGGCAAACCACCCAAACCCAGAGATATCCTCCAACCCCACCCACCTTTCATTCTGTTCTTTCTCAACATTAGTCACCATCACCAACAACACCCCAAGGTATATCATTATTAATATCTTTCTCAATCATTATTAAATTTAAAACAGTTTTGGATAATTTTCACATTCACCAACCATTATGCAGGTTAACATTTCTGGGCCTCAACCTTGCGGGCCTTTATACCAAACAAGACTGGAAGCAAATGATGAAATCATGAAAATGAAAATTTGTTGTCTCTATTCCCCCGAAAAATGAAAAAATAATTTGTATAAAAAAGTTAAAAAGAAAATATTATGTGTCTGTTTCTTAGTGGAAGACCTTTATCGTATGGTTCGGAAACAGACATGTGCTTGACTTTTGGGTATGTGAGAGGAGTAACAAAAATGGTCATGAACTCATAATTTCGTTGCTTTTCTATGTAGCAGATTCTCTTTGGAGAACAACTCTAATCAGGCCATTAATTTTCAAAATTTTGACCAGCACCACTCACTATAACCAACCATTAATTCAATTTGCTGACTACGACTAGTGAGTGATGCTTTCACCTGGGCATGAGTAATAACACTCCAATTTGCAGTCAAGTTAATTATTCAAACAAAAAGGATGAAATTGAGAGAACGCAAGAAACTTTACTTGTTGGTGGCATAGTTGACAAGGTTGGCAAAGAGAATGCCAAGGGTGATATTCAGCTGGAACAGTATATTCAATGCTCCACGTATTCTTGAAGGTGCTATCTCTGAAAGGAAAACTGGCACGGCCTGTCATCATCAAATTAAACCCACTTGTTATTACTATTCCACCTCAAACCATTAAACTATTACTCAAACAATTTACTATTTCCATTATAAATTGAATTAGACAAAAATCGGCTTAGCTTTATCGATTATACGGATAATATGTAATAGAATTTGAGAACTACAAAAGTAAATGTAGCACAAGTTGAAGTTTTTGGCTGCACTTTCAACGTCAAAAAGAGAAAATCTTAACCGTAAGATATACGTGATTTTATATAATTAAATGAAAAATACAAAGGGGTCTCCATCAAGTGTCATAAACGTCAAATAGTAAGAACAATTTAAAGCCTAAAAGGTGGGTTGGAGTTTGAAGAAACTAGTGGACGATTAAGACTTCAGGAGTGCATACCAAGGAAGAGTTTGTACAATTGTCAATAAAAAGTATTGATTTTATTATAAACTTGCCTTCCATTGAAGCATGGTAATTCATATTATTGTGGGGACATTCATGTCTGCTACATGACAATGCCCTTCCTACATTTTTTTATTTGTCATTATCTTTATAATTAATCCTTTACATTGGTCAGATATGTCGGCCTAGTTCTCACTATCTAATTAATATATACACAACACCACACCTAGTAAAAACTACAAAACTTATTTTTGTCTTCAACTAAGGGACACAGTGATCATACTCTCATTTTAGAATATTGAGAAACGTCAACCACGTACATTCTAACAAAAAAAATTATTAGTTAAAATTTATTAAAATTATAAAAAAGAAATGGATCCTATATCATCATATTTAATTTTTTATTTATAATTTTTAATAAATTCTTACCAGCGTAGGTTAAAGGATGTGTTATTAACATTCTTTTAAAAGATTACATAATTTTAAATAAATATTTGTATATTTAATTTATAAAAAAATGATTTAAAATTAAACTTACGAAGTATATATCTGGTTGCGCATTCAGGCTAGCCTCCCCGTCACCTTAAAACAATAATTTGTAGCTTATGCATCCTTGTCTATGTTGGACGCTATTTAATGAATAACGTGGGTTCCTAAAACAAAACTAATTTAACTAAATATGCGTTAAATAGTTTTTGTATTAAATAAAAAAATTTATCGCGTGTTTGGTTTGGTGTCGTATGACCTCTCATGCGCATATTAACTAACTTACGTTACAAACGTGAATTTTAATATAAACGTAAATAACAGACACATATCCAAACACATGCTTATATTGATAAACAATTTCATTCGTATTAAAGATTGATATATAGTATTAAATATTGGTATAATGTTAAAAAAATATTAGTATAATAAATTATATTATTAATATAAACCCATTATATTTACGGTAATAATTTAACTTATGCTAACTAAAGACTCTAGTAACAACAGAGACATTCTTAATACTTGACTGTTTTGTCTTGTTAATAAATTATATATAGTAATGCTCCTTTTCATAGTTTCGTAATCTACTCTGATTTTACGTATTTGATAATAGGAGTATTCATTGTTTAAATTCTACTTGACAAACTCGATCATTCGAATTAACTAAATTAAGTTTGTTTATTTTTTTAATTAGATTTCATCCGAACCAAACTAATAAAATTCCGATTTGAATCGAACCAACTTATCAGGTTGATTTAGTTTGGGTTTAATGTAAAAAATTGTCAAAATCGAATCAATCTGAACAACAATCTTAATTGATTCAATTTTTATTTTCTTAATTAAAGCATAACCAAATCAACTCTTAAACACTCCTACCAGCTAATCAGAAGAAGCCAATGAGTAGATCACATATAAAAGAGTTAATTAGGGCAATTCTGGCGAGAGTTTCAATATATTAATCTATTTTCTCTTTTAATTTAGTAAAACATAATATTAAAAAATGCAATAATAAAATCATATATAAAGTGTTGGTTTGTGACAGATTAAAAATAGGTTATCATCATATACAATCTCGACCGAAAGACCAGCGCAACACATGCATTTTTTTAAGATGTGTTGAAGTACACAATAAAATCATATATTGCCAGTATTCTAAATTCTTCGTTGTTTGTGGATGCAAGTTACAGTACGATTTTTTATTTAAAAAAGGCCATTTGTTTGCATGCTGAATGAAAATTATTTCAGCACGACAGAGAGAGCACATACGTAAAACAAATAAATAAATTATGCAGGAATAAAATAATTATATATTATCATCATATATTTATTATATTTAAAAATTATTAAAAATATATTATTCATTAATTTTAGTAATAATTTAATTTTGAGTTATTAGTGACATTTAAATATTATTCAAGATATAAAAAAATATTATTAAAATATTAATATTATTTTTATAATAAAATATTATTAAAGATGATATATATAATAATAAAATTATAATCTATTGTAAATTTGTTAATTTTTATAATAATTATTTAGTTATTATAAAAATTATTAAATTTATCGTATATAATAATAAGTAATTAAATTAATATATAAATTATATACTGCGGGACTAATATTTTAATTATAAATGGGGCTAGGTGGAGAAAAGAGATTAACCTGGTTAGCAAAACCAACTCCACAACCAAGCAAGACCCTGCCAATGATGAGCATGGCAAGGTTGTGAGCACTAGCATTGAAGCCAACTCCAGCTATGAACATGAAGCCTGCTATCAACATGGTGGCTCTTCGCCCCTGACTCCGAGTGATATACGACGCCAAAAATGTCGCCGTTAAACCCGCAAGGTACAAACTCGACGTAAATAATTGTAACTTTTCGTTGTCGTATTTGCAGTAGTTGCTGCCCACCTCTTTCTCTTCCACTGTCTTTCTGTACACCTCCGGAAAGAACTTTTCCAGGAAATGTGGCATCGATGTCACACCACCTGAGATTCAAATACCCCCGTCGCCAAAAATAAAATAAATTCTTTTGTTATATTTTTATTTGAAAAAAGATAGACTAAAAATTGAACTTAAAAACAGAAGAAACTATAATTCAAGCAACATCGAAATGAAAATAAAAATTGGGTCATGGGCTTAATTATAATTGTATGGTACATATATGTGAAACACTTCTATTGCACTTGTAAAAGTTTCAGGGGGAGTTGATTTAAATATATATGGACAGTTATTAGGAATGTATTAAATGAGAGGTTTTTATTTTATGAGAAATAAAAAAATATATAAATATAATAATTTATATTGTATTTAGATAATTAAAATTAAAAGAAAAGTACACCCTAGTAAAAAATGGGCCGGACATGCCAGTAGTTGGGTTAGTCCCAAGGATTACAATGGATACATCTATAGGTTTTATTTCCACATATAAAAGTAAATAAAAAATAAAATATCAAAGAATATAAAACTCATCTCGATCAGTTTCTTTTTTATTTATTATAGTGTTTATTCCTTTAAATGGAAAATAAATAAATAGTCGACCGCTACTTATGCGTCAAATATTAGGAGAAAATATAGTCCCATGAAAACATCGAAAAGGTAAATTTTGTTGGATCTAACGAGATTATGTTAAGGTGAAGAAAACATGCAAAGGTTTGATTTTAGGAAGGGGTGATTGAAATGAAAGCATTACCGGAAACGCCGACGTCGTATCCAAACATAAGACCTCCGGTAGCAGCCATTATGCATGAAATGATGACGATTGGAGTTATCTTTGCCTCATAATCGCTAGCGCTTGTGCTCAAGCCTCCGTCAGCCATAGTTGCTTCAATGTTTTTGTGATTCTCACACACATGCACACAATAGACTCAAAAATGCTTGTTTTACTATCGCACTTGCCTTTACACTTTCATTTATAACCATTCAAAAAGAGTTTTACTTTGCCTTTTCTTTCTTTCATTTTTTTTTTCTACATCCTGTACACTTTGAAAGAAAAGATATAAAAAATATGAAGGTGATAATGATATAACAAAAAATAAAGAAAAAATAACAAAAATAAATGTGAGGTAAATGTGAGGTGAAAGGATTGGAAGGGTGAATTCACTACTAAAAATTTTAAAATTTGTTACCAAATAATTTTGTAATTAATTTTAAAATTAATAGTTATTTTATAGTTAATTTCTAGTAAAAATAATTAGTTATAAATTTATTATAATATTAATAATAGCATAAAATAAATAGTAAATTAGTTAAGAAAATAATCTTAGTTAACTTGTAGTAAACTTTTAAATTTTGTAGTTATTTTCTAACTAATGTGTAGTAATAAGAAATATAAATAAATATAATATAAATTTAGCTAGAAAAAATAATATTTTAGTTAATTAATAGTTAATTAGTTAGGATTTAGCTATTAATTTATATGGTAACTAAAATTATTAGTAAAATAAAAAAATCTTATAAATTAGTTGTTTTGGTTCAATGACAAAAAAAAATATATATTATAAAATTAAAAATTCAATAAAAATGAAATAAGAATAATATACACATATCAAAATAATGAAAGAAAAATGCACAATGGTTATATGTTCATCCACAACGCACATCCTATATTCAGTTTCTAAGCAACGAGTAGAGATCATTTGTTCACTTTACGTCAAATTTTTGCTTACAAGGACTAACATACTTTCTTATTAGTCCAAAGTAAAGTATATAATGGTTTCTTTCTCTTAAGAACACTATAAAATCTCCTTCTATCTCTACTCGAAACAGAGTAATCTTGATCATAAGCAAGTTGCTAGAACGTTACCCACACTCACTTCCTTTTTCACTAAAAACAATTAAAAATGTTTTTATATTTGAGTTACAATACTATTTCAACTTAATTTGTCTCAAGTAAATTTGCAAGTACAAAGCTCTCAATAATTAGGAAGAACAAAGAGTGTAAGGATGAAATCACTCTTCTCTATTTTTATCCAATTTGCCTTCTTTTCATAAATGTCTTGTATTTGTAGTCAATGTGTTTCCATGATTTTCTCTGACTGTTGGAATGGTATTAGAGTTCAAAAATAGTCTCTTTAATTCATGTAATGCCCAACTGACGTAAATAAGTAAATTCAAAGTAGTTGCTAATTCAGATTTTCTAATATGAGTTATCGTATTTGCTACTTTTTGGATTTGGACATAACACTATATTTGCGATATCTTGAATATTGGAGAGTGATTTTTTTCCACATTAAAATTTTGATTCTAATAAAAATAAAGTAAAAAAAATTATCTCCATGCTTATTAATATAATATAATTCCAAATACTTAATGAAAGAATTAATGTATTTCAAAATCTTATCAAATCAATTTGAGATTCAATCAAATTTCATCTATTAATTTTACTTACCAAATATTATAAGAGATTTTAAGCATATCCATCACAATAAAATAATAATAATATAAATACGCATAATTTATTCAAATTAACTCTTCTACATACTCAAAGATATAACAATCATCATCGAAATAAAAATTCCAACATGATGTATAAAAACATTACAACAACTATTTCTTTATGTACCAGATGATTTGACATATTTATTACATTTTACAAGAGGTATAAATTAATAAGAATATAAAAAGAAAAATATTATGTTGCAATTTAAAAAATTTAAGCTCTATTTTCTTTGACTATGGAATGGTGAGTGGTAGGATAAGAAATGCTAGTGTTCATATTTAAATTGATTAAATTTTATTTGATATCATTAATTTTTAAGAAATATTAGGAATATATGAGATTATTTATTTATTTATTTATATTTTATCTATGATTAAGCTTAAAATTTAATACTTCATTTTATATTTATAATTTTTGGATAGGAGAAGGAGAAAAAAAAAAGAATTTGATCCCCTTTCACCCCAAAATAATATGTCCAAGGCGAATGTATGAGTTTGAATAAAGCCTAGATAGGTTGGATCTCACGAATGGGCGCCGCCACCTCTTGTATTATTATTATTATTTAATTCATTGATCTTATGAAGAAGAAAATTTAAGATATTTGAATGATTTTTTATAAGAAAAATAAAGTTATTAAATATTCTAATGTATCATGCCTTCACGGTTCACAAGAAGAGAATCATGTTGATGATTGGCTGGCAGGTTTCTACCGTAATGTAGCTTACGTTTGGATGTGCTTGATACCTTTTATAAGATTTTTGTTTCTTTCTTTCATAAAATGTTAGAGTAGTTGGAGCCTTGTCTCTGTTTAGAATAAAAAATTAACAGAATCTCTACATAAAAAATATAGTAGGAAGTTGTGCTCATCAAATCAAATATGCATTTATGTTGGAATAAAACTCTGAATTCAAGTCTTGAATTGTTATAAATGAAAAATAAAATTATTTGCATCTCTACTTAATAATTTTTGTTCTTGGAATAGTTAATTAGTTTATTATAAGATAATTCAAAGGAATGAGTTATTAATTATTATTTTTTTGGTTCAAAGAAAAAAAATATATAACAATGATAACAAAACTCAAACTTACAGTATTTGTACTAATCACTAAATGGATGCCAGTAATTTAAGAGAATGAGTTATTAAATGAATGATACGTGAATAATTAATTTTATATTATATTTTATAATTTTTACATTTTTAATACAAATTATTTTTTGTAGTATTACAATTTTGTACATGTTCCAATATCGGCTGTTGAATATCCTGTTAGGGTAAGAAAATTGAAAATGAATTTTTACGCGTTAACCGAGTGATATAATCTTATTTTTTATTTTTGGACATAAAAGATAGAAGAAAATAACATAAAAACTTTTCTTTTTGTTTGGGTGGCGTAGAAAAATATAAATAATATAAAATGATACAATTATTTTTAATAAAAAAATAATAAAAATAATTAACATTATTTTAGTCTTCTCAATTTATCAAAATCTTCTCTCTCACACTTTTTTCTCAATTTAAACAGAAAATAAAATATATGGCCCCACATAAATTATTTTTCTATTCTTCTATATTTTTTAAAAAATCAAACAGGAAAAGAAGGAAGAATCTTTTTAATCTTTTTTACCTTTTTCACCTAAATCAAACAATGTGTTAAAGAAATGAAGAAAATAAAAATATATATATTTAATCGTGATATGATAATAAAACAATAACAAAGTAAAGAAAATAATATAAAAATGAAGTCAAAAAATAATTTAGTTTAATAAATAGTAACATGTGGCTTGGGTGGTTAGAGATATCCTAGACACTTGCATCCACCTTTCCATATTCGTGTTGTGATTATTGCGGATATTTATTCAGATCCTTCCTAGACACTGGATTTTGTAGAATGCCCGTGTGCCTCGTGAAGAAAATTCGTCCTTTGTTTTTAATGTTGATTTTTCCTTTTTTTATTATATCATCTAATAATAATTTGTATAATAAATTTTTTACACGCTCTGCAAAATAATATATATATATATATATAATAAATTTATTAATTTTATAATAATTATCTTAAAAACTATCCTAACAATAATTTGTAATTATATAATAATTAAAAACAAATAACGTGCTTACTTAGGTGGACTATCCTTTTATTTTGTGTATGTCCGTGTTCATATAACAAAAGTAGATAACAAGAGAAGGAAGTGGGAGTGAGCATACATAAAAACACCGAACACAAGCAAGATATATATTTTTGACAAAGTGATTATTGGTGTATACAGCTGGCACGAGAAAAGAAAAGAAAAAAAGAGAAAAATAGCAAAGTAATGGAAGACACGAGGGCCTACCTACGAGTGAGAAATTATGAAATTATCCTAGCTCCCTGTGTATCTATTTTCCTTGTTAATCTCTATGTCTCACAATAAAAACACTCAACTGGGTATGTAAACGATAGTCCCGAATCATGTAAATATTTTTCCTAATTAGGAGGAGGTGGAAATGAATGAATCAATCATCCATAAAACTCTTCCAGAACCAGTGGTTTCTCCATACTTTCTCTGTCATCTCTTCAATGGGTACATTCTTAGTCTCTGGAATGAGCAAGATGGTGAATATGGACATGGCGAGCACCCAGGCAGAGAAAAAGAAGAAGATTCCGAACTTGAGGTGGCACAGCATGGACAAGAAACCCTGTGCAATAATGAATGTGAAGAGCATGTTGACGAAGACGGTCACACTTTGCCCCGGGGAACGAGTCTCTAGAGGGAATGTCTCGCTGGGAATGAGCCACCCAAGTGGGCCCCATGACCACGCAAAAGACGCAACAAATGTGCAAACCATGACCACCACCAACACCGCGAACCCTCTGTTCAAGTTATCAGAGTGATCTTGAACCTTCAACCCAAGCACTATGCCGATCACCATCTGAGACACAAACATCTGGATGCAGGCTTCCAACAGCAGCATCCTCCGACCAATTTTGTCCACGAAGTACACAGACACCAAGGTCGACAGCACATTCACGGCTCCTGTGATCACAGCCGAGTACAGCGAAGCGTTACTCTCAAATCCCAATGTGTTGAATAACACTGGAGCGTAGAACATGATCGCGTTGATGCCGGTGAATTGTTGAAACACCTACGTCAAAACAATAACATTTTAAAACTCTTTGTGTATTCAAATATTGTTTGGTTTTTATTAATAGTATAGTAGTAAGTAGTGACCTGCAAGAAGATGGCAATGATCAATGGAGGGCGGTTGTGGCGCTTGATGAGGCTCCTGAAGGGATGCTTGACTGCTTTAGCCACTTTACTGGCTTTAAGGATCTCCTGATACTCTGGCTCAACATTTTCCACACCACGAATCTTCTTCAGCACAGCCTTCCCTTCATCCTCGAAACCCCTCTCAATAAGACTGTTGGGTGTGTCATCCACCATCAACGACCCCCCTGTTAGCATTAGTGCTGGAATCCCTGCCAATGCCAATGATACCCTCCACCCATATCCACCTTCAATCCTATTTTCCCCAATTTACGTACATACATACATACATAAAAAGTTAGTTATGTGTAACCTTTCTGCCTTCCTATTCAGATCAATTTTTTATTATACAAGAATCATTAAACTTACTGTGCCGTAAAGTAGTTGACAATGTTTGCTATCAGAATTCCAATGGTGATGTTAAACTGGAACATGATGTTGAGTGCTCCACGAATTCTCGTGGGGGCAATCTCAGAAATAAACACTGGCACTGCCTGTTGTGAAAATTACAATCAATCAAGAATCACCAATAAATTAAAGATCATGTCTGAATTAAAATCCTATACCCTTTGTGAAAAACCATTAATAATATAGAAATTGAAAATATATACGGACCTGATTGGCGAAACCAACACCACAACCAAGTAAGATCCTGCCTAAAATTAGCAGAATCAAGCTATTTACTACAGCGTTTAAGACGGTTCCAATAACGAAGAAAACCCCAGCAATCAACATAGTTTGCTTTCGGCCTAACTTTCTGGTGACGGTGGATGCAAACATGGTGGCCACCAAAGCTGCGAGGTAGAGAGAGGATGTGAACAACTGAAGACTTTGATTGTCATATTTGCAGTAGTTACTGTCCTGCCCTTGTTCTTGTGTCCTTTTGTATACCTCAGGGAAAAAACTGCGTAGAAAGCTAGGCATTGATGTCACACCACCTGGATGCATTCACACGTTAAATATGATTTTGTTTATAGCCTTAGATGTGTACTTAATAAATTGAATAACAAATGTCATTGATTAATGAATACATAACTCATTAACCAGTATCATATCATACCTACCTGAAATTCCAATATCATAACCAAACATAAGACCACCAGTTGCAGACATTATGACTGATATTATAACAGCAAACGTTATTCTTGACTCAAACTGGGTGTCCCCTGATCCTGATGTAAATCCTCCGCCCGCCATGATTGTTAGTTATGGAAATCTCAAGGTATTTTGCAATTGATTTTCTTTGTGTATATATATATATATATACAAATGTAGCCAGCTCTAGCTAGGTTCGTTAATTCTTCTACATCCAACCATTGTAACCTATGGCCTGTCTGTTTTTGCGGGGTTTAAAGATGTTAAGGGGGAATAGCTTTTGATTTGTATGGTCTAAAAGGCTCCGATAACAATAAAGTAAGCCATTTATAGGGACGCCATACCACAAGATATACTTCAGACCATCCATTGTTAATTATATCCAATTTGAAAGATATATTTCAGTTATATCTAACAACAGGGAACACTAAAAAGAGCAGACATAACTCTAGAGGTTATACCCGTTATTACTTTTTTGCTTGTTTTTCATTCACCAATAATTTTTCGACACATCATTTATTTAACAATACTTATCATTTTTCTTATCATCCTTATATTTCTTTTTTTTTTTATCTCCCTCACCAAGAATCAAATAAATTTTTTGGTATCCAAAAATTACTTCTGTTTTTCATTTCTAGCTTGTAGGTAAGTTCGGTTGACTAATAAACTCTTTGATACTTTTTTAATTTTTCACCTCTATCTCCTTTGAAAGTAGTATTATTCAAAATACAGTTGAACATTAAGTGTGGACATCCATTAGATAGGACTTGGATTAGTCAAACTAAATTTTCGCAAGCAAAGACAACAACACATATTACCTTAGGCACAATATAGAAAAACTGAAAAATAGAAAGGTTTTATTAGTAAATTGAGTATTTATAAATTTAAATTTAAGAAACAACGACAGTGTTAGAAATCAATCCAAAAAGTTTTCAATTTAACAAAAAAAATTATTTTTTATTTTTAGTTATACGTGTATTTAGAAACAAATTTGATTTTAGGTAAATAAAAAAAAATTGACATACTTTGTAATGCACGTTGACTATTTGCTAAACGCAAAAATAGGAGAAGAGATAAAGCACATATGAAGCACGTTACGTTATTTACGAATGTGAAAAACGGTAGACTTCCTGTGTAATTTGACATACCCAATATAGTTACCTAACCTTGTACCGTAATGTTGTTGTCTTTTTTACTGTAGAAAGATACGTTTGGTTGAAAAAAAAAAATAGAGAAGAAAATATGGATAATATTATATTTTGAGAGTGGATTCCCTAAATTTGAAGAGGGAAAGGTAGGTGCACATGCTGGGGTTTCAACCCTGGAATTAAAAGTGTATAGAATTTTAACACGTGTTTTTTTTAACATGTTTATGAACTTCAAACTCCCAATGGCATCCATGGTTGGTGGCCATGTACGTGGCTGCACCGGCGTTGTGTATGCCTGCATACCCCACCATGCCCAGAGTGAGATCTTGATGAAAAGTTGACGAATGTGTTGTATGTTTTATTGGATGAACCTGCCACCATGGTTTAGCATTGTTGGAATATATTTTCTATTGTCATCGCAATCACCAGCAATGGCTGTAGCAGCTAGGTGGAGCAGCTTCTCCTCCTTCCATTATTCATAGTTTTTTTGTTCCCAGAAAAAACTGATTCAGAATTCTCTTTCAACACATAATTTTCATTCAACAGCTTCATATTTGCTTGCTTGCGGAAATATAGCCCCTCACCACTTTTGCAATTGAACAAACATTTTATTCATTCTCAATTATTATTTAATAATAAAAACTTTTCATTGTTTGTCTAAAATTGAAAGAGGTCAAGGATAACTATCCTCTTTAATTATCTCTCTTTTTTCACATTTTGAATTTAAGGAAAATTTTGATACCAAAATTATCTTTTTCTTCTTTCATTGTATTAATTAAGAAACTTCAATTTAGAACCAAACAAAAATTACTTTTTATAGCTCATTTATAAAAAAATATTCAATCTACTTTAACATTTCACTGTTAATCCTAAAATTAAAATTTCTATGATAATTTTAAACAACAAAATGTCTAAATAAATAGAAATATATGTTATATAACAGAGGCTGAAAACGAATTTGAGCAACTGTAAGGAAATGGATTCCTCAATACAAAATTCAAAAAGTACAAGTTTGGAGATGGATAAATAAGTAAAAGTTAAGAAAAATTATCCGGATGGAAGTCTACTCGAAATGAAATTAATTTCAATGATACATTTGAATGGCACTAACTGTACCATCAAAGACCCAAATTGCCGTCAATTCAATTCACTAGAAACTCCTGTAATTGGAAAGAAATAACAATGACAAAAGAGATTACAGTAAATATTGAAGTTATACTGAAGTAATCTAGATATTGCTTGAGCAGATAATACAAATATATTAATTTCAATTTTCAACAATGCTCTCCAAATAATACTGTCTCTGCCATGAAAACACTTACCAAGAAAATTAGCTTCAACATCAACCAATCCAAGAAGTATGTAATAATACCATTTTGCCTGCATCAATACCAAATGAATTTAATGAAATTATTTTTAAATGTTGAATCCTGAAAGGAAAATAGTATATCTTTTAGAGGCAGCAACCTCCCATTGGGGAGCATATTTCCTGACTATGGTGCGCAAAAGATAGGGTCCAGTTCAACAGTTTTGAAATATTGGATTTAGTTACTGTACTGGATTTTGACACCTACGTTATAAATTTTGTTTGTTCGTCATAAATGCATTGTGTAAACGTCTTTGAAAAAATTGAGTTATGTTTGCCTTTACTTCCTATATCATTATTTGTTGGATCTGTAGCAATTTACAACTTATAACAGCAAACAAATAGCAATAATTTATTATTGAGAAAATTAATTATTTTTAATATTGTTGAAGCATAATCCATCTTTTGCCTAGAGATGGTAAAAATCCTTTTGCTTCACTTTGTAATAAAAATATTATTGAAATTTTAGCTAAATATTATTACTCACCTTAACTCATCTCAAATTAAAATGAATGCTGGTGGTGCATGTAAAATTTCGATTTTGTTAATATTAGTTTAGATCTTAAATTAAGGTTAAAGAGGTGAAAGTAAAATATTTTATTATAAAAATAATAAATAAATATTTTTAATATATAAGTAACTATTTTTCAATATTTTTTATTTATTTCCTTAACTTTAAATTAATGTTTAAAATCAAAAACTAAATCTACTCTATATATAAATTCGACTGCACACTTTAAAGAGTGAGACAATCACTTTTCTTGTATAGGAAATTAGTTCACTATTTATATTCTTTCTTTTCTCTTACTCTTTTATCTCGTTTTTAATTTTAAATTATAAAGATATTTTATTAACTGTCATTTTTATTTTAAATTATAATAATCAAATAATCAAATTATAATTAAATTTAAACTATATTGAATGTTAGCTTGCTGTAAAAAAGTTGTACGAATAATACAGGAAAAGAAGAAATTTAATTTTTTGTAATGTAAAGTTGTATTCCACTCATCTTTTAGGAGAGGAAGGAGTTGTCATGTCATCCGTCCCAAGTGTTTTTTAGTTTTAAATAGAGTATTAGATACGTTGATCAATTGATGTGTTAATCATGTTAGAAGATTTGTCATAAATACTATAGTTAATAATAAAAGAAAAATTAGTACATGAGTTTATATGCATAGGAAGATGTGGTTAATTGTGAAGTAAGTACTAATTACCCCCCATGAAGCTACTGCAAATAATGATATAGTGGAAGATTTTAGTAGTTTAATTTATTATATCTTAGGTTCTAATTTTATTATTATCATTGTAAATAAAAAGAAAACTTTGCATACGAAACTAACGAGTAGAAATATACTTATAATTTTATAAAATGTAATTAATAAATTAATTCAAACTTTAATAATTATATAAATTGATTCTAATCTTGGTTATTTATTTGTTTACACTTTAATTTAATTTTAAATATATTTTATACTTACATGAAATTTGTGTAAATAGAGTAAAAACGAATAAAAAATCATGTCAATTAATTTTAACATGTTATAATAATGTTTTATATGATATAAAAGTATTAACATATTAAGGTAATGCTTTTATGATATAAAAATCTCATAATTTTTATTCCGTGAACTTTTTTATTTTATTATTTATTATTAACTTTAATTCAATGTTGGTTATACTTTTATTTAATAATATATAGTGACATGGAATTTAATTATTTTTAAACTAATTTTTCACATACTAACTACTGACGAACATTGTTATAAAGTAATTTTAATACAATATTGTAATTTTATATTAATAATAACCAACATTTTATCATGTAACTTATATGTTTTTAAATATATTGTAACATATTATGGTAATGCTTTTATGATATAAAAATCTCGTATAATTTTTATTCTAAAGAATTTTTATTTTATAATTTATTATTATTTCAATTCAATCTTGATTATATTCTGTATTTAATAATATCTAGTGATGTCACATTTAATTATTTTAAAATTAACTTTTCTAATAATAATTAACATTGTTATCAAGTAATTTTAATACAATATTTTAGTTTTATATTAGCAAATAACTTTTTATCAAGTAATTTATATATTTTTAATTATATTTTAACATATTATGGTAATGCATTTATGATATAATATTCTCGTATAGTTTTTATTCCAAGAAATCTTTTATTTATAATTTATTATTATTTTTAATTCAATCTTGGTTATATTTTGCTATTAATATTATATAGTGACATTTAATTATTTTTAAAGTAACTTTTCAAATAACAATTGATAGCTAGCATTGTTATCAAACAATTTTAATACAACAGTTTAGTTTTATATTGAAAAATTTATATTTGACTGGTAATATTTAATATTATATAAGTGTCATTAAATATATTAAATAAAATAATTTTCTCCAAGAATAAGTAATAAACGGCATTGTATGTTGTGTGGAACCAGCGTTTTTTTGTATAGATAGATATAGTCACATAGACATAAGATAGAAATTTTCAGCCTTGTACGGATTGCTGTGTGGAGGATATTTCCAAACATTGCAAGACGTGAATTACAGGTTTAGCCATTCAAAAAAATAAATCTCTCACTTCTTTACATTAAAATTATCAAACTCAAAAATTAAATTAATGATGAAAGGTGAATAATTTTTTTGAAACGGCCGAGTATTGTATTCTCTTTATATACAAACATAAGATTAAAATACAAACATCCCATTTCTTGATTAAGATACGTAGGATGTATTACACTCTAGGATTGATGCTTACAATAATTTGGTCCTTTAGATTTGGATTGGGTCCTCGGTACCCGACCGTAATTGGTTTCTTTGGATCCCTTTACTATTCGTCTTCACCGAGTCCATTACTATTAAAAGAAATTTAAAATAAAAATATATAATGACAATAATAAAATATAAAAATCAAAACCTTATAAATACTGATCAAACACTCTGATATTAAGTCTACTCTAATGATTTTTTTTTAACTTAAACTTCCTTTCAAATTAATTACTTTTTAATAAACTTCATACAAATATGATTTTATTAGGTTCATGTCCTTGCACAATATTTTCTTTAATTCATGACATTTTTAAGTGTTTTTTTAGTTTTTAATATTAATCAAGATAAATAAGATAATAAATAATATTTTAAATAAAAATAATAATTTTTTATTTTTAAGTGTGTAATTAATTAAGTAATATATTTATTATTTTATACAAATAAAATATACTTTTAATATATTATGGCTAGTAGTTATTATTATTTATAATATTGTTCCTACTTTTTAATTAATAAATTTACTTTGATTTTTTCCTTTTTAAAATACATATATAATTTAATTATGTGCTTGTAATTTAACTTAATATATTATATTTTATTTCAATAAATTTGACATATGATAAGATAATTCTTTTTGATATATTTTAAGCAATGATCTATAAAGATAAAAACGAAATTGAAATATAATATATTAAAAATAAATTATATAAAAACTGATGAAAAATAATAAATTAAAAAATTAATATATTAAAAAAATAAATTATAAACATCTAAATAAATTATATATATTTTTAAATATTAAAGATAAATCAGTGAATTAAAAGGTAAGAACTAAACAGTATTAAAAGTAATACAATATATTAAAAAAGTATTACAAATTATATGTAATTATCTTATTTATATAAAATAATAAATATAATATTTAATTGAATTGCATACTTAAAAAAATATAATTATGTTAATTTTAAAAAATATATTATCTTAATTAATATTACTATTTTATTAATATGTCAACACTGAATTAACTAAAATAATAATAATAACTAAAAGAATTATCAAAAAATTAAAGAGAACATTTTTTATAAAAAATAAAATCAGATAGAATTATATTTATATAATATTAAAATAATTTAAGCATATGTAATATTAACCAAACGTACTTTATTTTTTATTCAAATATTTTTGTTGTTAAATTTATATTTTTAATTTTTATCATAAATATATTTATTATATTCATTTTTATTGAATATGATGCCAAGAATATATCCTGGAAGATGGTTGGGCAGTAATTGCATAATCGTTTGGCATCATTCGAAATAATTGCATGGTATAAAAGCTCACCTTTATTTATGGTTTAATGTTGGCCTGGAGTTTCAAGTTTTAACGATTTAGGAAGTATTATAGTATATAAATACAGTCTTAGCAATTTGTCATCTTTCATGAGTTTTATGGTGTATACATACTTTAATTATTTTCCCTTCTCAATTAGGATTTTGTTCCTCAACTAATTAAGATACTACACAATATGACAAAAAGTGTCAGGGACATGTCAAGTGCAAAACAGTATGTTCAGGTTCTGCTATCTGACATGTCAATTACGATCCCTATTTGTCAGAGAGTGATACAAGTTGTTATGCTACCTTACACGTGTTGTCTTCTGGTCAGGTCGAGATAAGACGAGAGAGTCGGGATGGATTTGGTTGGCCAAGAAGGATCCAACTCTTTAATGATAGAATGGACTCGATGATCATCAAGAAAAACTTCGGTTGTGACGCAGTCGGTTAGAAAAGACGATTAGATTAAATGATTAACAGAATGACGGAATAAGTCGACCAAAGAGAGTAACCACAAAGGAAAGAAATTGGGGCAATGTTGGTTAATAATAGAGATCCAACTCTTCAAATGGTAGAGTGGACTTAACAACCTGGGGTGTGAACTCGACTGTCCGATAGGTACGAGGTTCGACCGATATAGAAAGCAAAGAAATATGACAAAGGTTAATGATGAGAAATAGAAAAGTTTTTATAAACAAGGGATATTTATTAATGTATTTTTTTGGAGGGTTTGTGTATTAATATACTTTTATTGTGTTTTTCAATGCATTTTATCGTATTTTTTATTAATAATATTTTTTATTAATTTTTTTTTTAAAATTGGTAGGAATTACTTCTTTAACTAATACTCTCAAAATTGGTGGGAATTAAAAACATACGGAATTTAAATATGAGCTTTTAGTTTGATTGGAGTGGAGAAGACCGGAGCAGGAGTGATTTTTTCTTTAATTTTATGTTGTTTGGTTCTGAAATTTGAAGAAAATGAAAGAGGAAATAAAAGAACCAAGATTTCACGGTCTTATTTTTGTCTCTCTTTCAATATTGAAACATCTTGAAGGAATATAAAATTATTTATAATTTTTAAATTGTAATAATTAAATTATCTTGAGATCTTATTTTATGCCGCCTCCCCTCCATTAAATATTTATGGGGGTTACTAGACAATAAATTCATTTCTACTGGAAAAATAAAAGTTATTATAAGCAACATAATATATTAAAGAGAAAAACAAAAACAAGTGAATCACAAGTAAAAAAATGAGAAATGAAAGCAAGAGAACAAGGCAGGTGGTTAAGGTGCCAAGAGTTACGTGCAGAGATACTAGTGTATTATTACACATAATTTTCCTTACCTCCCCTTGCAAAATAAATAAGAAAACTATTTCCTTTCTTGATTATTTCCTTTCTCTTGAATTAAACAAACAGTAGGACCTTTTTTTTCTCTCTCTTTTCCTATTCTTTCCCTTTCTTCATTTTGAATTACACTATTAATGTTTGTTTTGTGCATATAAATTAAAAATGGACTTTAAAAATGAAATTACTATAATTAAGAATTATTCAATAAATATACTATAATTAAAAATTATTCAATAAACATATCTTATTCATGAAATTATCATTATTATTATTATTTTATCTCTATTATTGTTCTTATTGTGATTGTAACTATTATTATCATCATTTTGTGTTTATAAACTTATGTAATGTCACCATTATCACGTCTAGATTATTATTTTCTACTTAAATAAGAGACAATTTCACTTATAATTATATCATTGTTTCATTTTTATTATTGTTCTCATTTATTACTATCAATACAATTATTATTACTATAACTTCATATTATGGGTGACGAAAAAATCATCCTACCTTGTCTTGTGGACATGAAAAGAAAATAGTTTAATCTTAACTTGATTTTTACAAGGATAAGACTTTTTGTGACTTGATCAAATAGAGGTTAATTTGAGTCTATCTTTTTTATAAACACCTAAACTTCTAAAAAAAAAATTAAAAATAATATCTAATCAAATGGGACCAGTTTATTTCAAATTAAGTTTTTTGGAGTCCAATATATTAAATTAATTCGATTTTATTGACTAATTTTTTTTTGTCTAGTTATTTTGCCACCTCAACTTCTTGTTCATCATAATTGATGTCATATTTTTTACTTCCCTAATATAATTATTATTAAATACATATTATTATTATTTTACTTAAGCATAGGACAATCCACACATAATTATTACTTATTAAAAAGTGTTCTTAAAATTATAATTATACATTCCATTTTTTTCACCCAGCGTAGATATAGGATTTATGATTTTGAAACAATTATAATTTTGACACGATTAGTGTATAATTATGAACTACACTTTCAATTTTATACACTCTTAAATAGTCATTAGTTTTTTTTTTTTTTTTTTAAAGCTAGAATGCAATTTAACTGATAAAAGATATTTTGTGGTGACTTTTAAATATCTCATTTTATCTAATGTTGATTGAAAAATTGTGAACATTAATTAAAGGAATTAAGATAAAAGGAAGATTTCCCTTGATTGAATAACTAAATGGCGAAGAAAAGGCAATTTAATTTAACATTACTTCAAATCCGGAAGGAACATTTACTATAGAATAAAGAAAATGCGTAACTATGGAAAAACAAAAATACACATAAATATGGGCTTAATTCTACTACACAAAAATAATTTCAATTTGTAAAGTTATAAATTATAATTTGACCAAAATTGACAATAAATAATTTTTTGCTTGAGCAATGTAGTATTTCGGGACTTGGCAATCACTAATCTGGAACCAAACACGCTGCAACTTCATCGCAACATGCTACCTTACATCTAATTCAGAACTAGAAATCACCATTTTATATGACCTGATCAAACCAATTTCCTTTTACCCCTTTAACCATCTCACTTGCAGGTAGTCCAATCCATTAGAAGTTTTCAATTAACTGTTTTCTTTTGAAAATTTTAATTGAGTATGAATTAGGATTTGGAATTATAAATGAGTCTTCAAAGTGTGTTTTCGTGTTTGGAAGTTTTTTTTTAATTAAAATCATAATTCTAAACCCTAATTTTATAAAAGTTTAAAATAAAAAAAAAAACATTTCTTAATTTCTAATTATAATATATATTATCTGAATTATAATTTTTAATACCATCTTTACACTAGTTGTTTTCTTTATTTTATTTGTTCTCTTTAGTTTTTTTTAAGCTAATATTATTAATATTTTCTTAGCTAACATTATTAATATTATAATCACATTCATTATTATTGTCATTATTCTTATCATAAGTGTAATCACTGTCTCTATTGTCATTCCCATCACTATTTTTATTTTCTATCACATTTACATCCTTATTATTATTATCACTATTTATTTCGTCTTTATTATCATTACACTTTTACTACCATATAATGATAATTTAACTAATTTCTAAGTAATTTTCTAAAAGTCTCAAAATCAAATTAAAATTCAACTTAAAATTATAAATTTACACGTAAATTTTTTAAATAATTTAAATATAAAAGCTTACAATTATAATGTACGTTAAATTTGTTATATTTTTAATTATTTAGACATTGTATTTTAAATACAATAATATAAGTTATTTATTTATTTAATGATAATAACCTTAAGCAATTTAATTTAAGAAATCAAATGAATTTTTTAAAAATATATTATATAGATTACCTCTTTAGAGGATAATGAAAACTTATATGGAAGCTGACATACTAAGAACAGTTATGATTTCAACACACTAAATCAAAAATAAAGTTTATCATTTTCCCATTAGGAAGAGAAACGAATGTTTCATGTGGAATTGAGGCGATTTTATTGAAGAAAATCACAAATTAACTACTCGTTACTAGTAAAGATTATACTGCGTTTTCTATGCAACATTTATAAATTCAAATATTTATTCAAATTAAAAATTTTGATATTATAATATAATATAATAAGAATATAAAAGATTTAAAAGAATAGAAAATTATTACAAATTTGAGTTTATCTTCAAAATAAAATCTCATCAAATTAGATCCGAGTTTAGAGTATCATAGTATAAACTTCGTGGAAGTATTTATATTATCACTTATTTATATACACCTTCCCCACCCCACAAATTTTAATTCATTGTTACTGCATGTATTCAGTAAATCGTAAGGTGATACTTAGTGAAAGAAAAATATTTTAATATTTTTTAGAAATTAATATGAGAATAAAAAATATATGTCTGAGATTAAAAAAAGTATAAAAATGTTATCTTGATGTAAAATATTCCTAGAAATATTAATTGTTGATAAATGATAATACTTTTTCCTATTTTTACATACAATAATAATAAACTTTCGTAATAATTAACCATAAATTTATTATACTTTTTATAGTAATTATCTCTAAATATGTATATTATTCTTTAAGAGGTTGAATAATAAGAAAATGCTTCTTATAAAAAAATTGTGACTATTCAGCTATGCTTTTTTAAAAAGAAACAAGAAAATAACTAAGTCCTAAAAACAACCATCAACTATGACATCTAACTAGAAGATGCATGATTCTTAACTTAGTGATAAACTTGCTCAAGTTCCTAGCACCTTGCAAACGCCAAACAAATCACTACAATACCCTATTTAAGTGTCAAATTTGATTTGTTTCACTTAAAACTTCAAGATCCTTAAGCATGTTTTAAAAACACATATGTCAAACATGAATTGTTTGAAATATGATGGGAGTTTTTTGAAAATATTTTTTTTCCATACATGATATTTCATATTATTATTAATAAGTAGCTTAATCATGAGATTATGTGCATGAATTAATTGACACAATTTTTTATTTAAGCTTAAACAATAATCTAAAATTCAAATATTAAATATATAATTGTGTTAAATATTTTAACGAAATATTTTATCACTTGTGACATATCCATTTCAAGCAGTATTAATTTATATGGAAGATACATGTGATCTTTAAAAAAAAATCAAATATTTACTTTATATTGTAAATTAGAATGTACACCCTAAAGAGCCTGACTCTCAATATTCTTGTTATCTTAATTATATATTCTTAATATATGTATTATCTCTTATTTGGAGGTAAACAATACTTTTGCTACTAGTTAAAATTTTTAATTAGGTTAAAATACATTTTTTATGCTTCATGTTTTTTTTTAAATAAAATTACCAGTTTATCACTTTGCCACACTTATTTAATTAACTTTGTGATATGTGACAAAGTATGAAAAATACCATTTTATATTGAGACGTGTAATGTCAATCAAAAGTAATATTTTAGTGAAAAACTAATTTATTGATCAAGACACTTTATTAGAGTGAACAATTTTTAAACTTATAAATCATACTAAATTAAAAACTAAGCGAGAGGCAAATATATATTTTAGTCAAAATTTCACCACTCAACCATTTCAAACCATCATGGTTTATTTATAAATTAAATTTCAATAGTTTTTTTTTCTAAAATTATCAATAGTTACAAAAAAAAACATTATATTATAATTTAAATGATTTATTATAAATCTAAAATGTAATCTATATTAAAAATATTTGTTTATTTTAATTATATAAAATTAAACATTTATCATCTACCATGTATCAACTAAAATACCACTTTATTGTTAACTTTGAAACTTTACAAGAAAAATATTTTTTGTAGTGAAGTTCTAGATCAATAAAGAAAAATATTTAAAACTTTATATAATATTTGAAATATTAGAACTAATAATATAATATTTAAAACTGGTTATTAATAATGTCGATAATAGTATTCTTACAAAATTAATTTGCAATTGCAAACTATTTATTTACATAAAAAATAAAAAATATTTCAAATAACAATTTAAAAAATTATAAAGAATTCAGCATGTATAATAAATAATGTGATTTATCATTTATAACTTAATACAACATTAATTTAAACAATCCATATCTTTTCCTTTGCTATCTCGTAGAAAATGACTACTAGTTAATTGTTTCTCATTACTTTTATCTAGGGTTTAGCAAGATTCATCTTGGCCAGTACTAACCCATTACAATAGAGAGTGATTTTGAGGAATTCAAGTTTTAACAGTAAATTTATATATTTTAAAAATAAAATCAAGTTATGTTTTGAATTGTCTAAACTTTGATTTATTATTTTATGCTATATTGAAAAATATAATTTTTTAATAATAATAAATTTTTATTTAATAAATAATATATATTATAAAATATACATTAATTTAAGTTTTATAATTTTTTATTATATGATTTGATTATACATAACATGATATATGTTAAAATATCGAGTTAACTCAATCTTGTTTTATTTATTTTAGGTAAATAAAAATTAAATTAAAACAAATAATTAATAAAATTTTTAATACATATATAAGAAAAATCATATAATCACATAACTTAATTTTTAAATATTAACTATTTATATATAATTGTATGATTTAATTTTTTATTTTATTTTTTAATAAAAATTATCCTCTTAATTAACATATATATATATATATATATATATATATATATATATATATATATATATATATATAATCCATTCCTTATTCGCCTCTACTTTTAGTAGTTGTTAGTCAACTTAGTGTCCCTTTTTTCCCTCACGCAAACAATCTATTTAAATAATAATGTATAAAAATATTTATTATTTATAACTAAATAATAGTGGGTGCATAAAAGAAAAAGCGAGAAATGAAAGGAACATTGTAATAATAGCAGACCCATCAAGCAAAAATAAAATAAAATAAATTTGATTTCATTTTTCAACGTGAACTATGATTTCGTTCCATTTTAACAGATGAATTCTAATTATGGCTGCTGGGAGGATGCGTTTGGGGTATGATTTGAAATTTTGATAAAATATTTTTCTTTGAACTTTAAATTTGAAACAGAAGATAATACATGAGAGAAGATTAGAAGAATATAATTTATCGATATAATAGATAAAATTTATTATTATATATAATATATAATTAAGTTATAAAATTCAAGAAATAGGAAATTAAAAATAAATTTTCATTTTATCACACATACACATTCAAAATAAATAACATCAATATAAATATAATACTATATTATTAAAATACTATTGAAAAAAGTTAACAAATTTCATTAATAATACCACAGTTTTTTATCAGTGAATTTAATAGATATGTCTAAAACTATTTACATTAATGAAATACGACGACCATGACAAGATACCACTTATTTTAAATAATGTAAAAAATCTAAATTTTATTTTATAAAATTTAAATATTCGAGTATCCAATTCCACTAATTAATGAAAAGTATTATTTTATGAAAAGAGTAATGTTATATTTATAATAGTTTGTAAATTTATCTTCTCTTCAGTTTTTATTATAAGAGTCATTGCAAAGAAATTGAGCGAGAGTAACATTTGTGATCCTGAAATATGATTTCACTTAATTTTAGATAGATAATTTCTTTCTAGGAATATTTATATTTTTAAATAGCATGAAAGAATCAATTCCATCCATAAATGTGAAGCACTTGGGCTTAAAAAAATTGACTGCACCTTCGAAAGTAATTATTTAGTGATAGTAGCGTGGTTTTGTCAAATCCGTTTTCATCCGCAATGAATTGGAAAGATGTAACCCATAGACACATATAGCCATAAGTTAATGCAGGACTATCTTCGATAGATTTTGAGGTTAGGGTAAATATAAATAGGAAAACTGCGAAAAGGACCTAGCACCGACTCAAATGAAATATTTCAATCTTTTTAAATAAAAAAATTAATGGCAAGTGAGTGAGTTATTAAAGTAATAATAATAATAATAATAATAATAAACAGCAGTGATAATCAAATTAGAAAAGGAAAGTGGAGCAAGAAAGGAAGAGACGAGAGTGACGCTGTCGTGACGGCTAGGGTTTTTTTGGTTAGAGTCTACGGTCACAAACCAAGCCACATAGGCTATCTGAGGTAGCAACTCCGGTGCATACGTGGCAAAACTGTGGGATTTCACGACAGCGAGTGAGCGAGAGAGAATGAAAGCACCACACAAAACGACAACCTGTGATTGGTGGACCCGTTCTGACGTGGCACACTTACTCCAAAATATAATATTTTTTTATCAAAAGGTACGATAACTCCACTTGCCTGTGCCTTATGAAAATAAATTTGGTTTCATTTATATCGTTTTATTACTCTTCTCAAATAAATACAAATAATAATTTCCTTTATAACACTTTCTCCGCATTCCACGCTGATATTACACTTCTTTTTTAAGCCGTGAAATAAAAATAAAATAGTTTTGCCTTTTGGAGTTAAAAGCAGGCAAGCAGCCCCTCCAAGTGACGCTATCTTTTCCCCCATATGTTCACAATGAAGATATTTACCTGATCAAAAGCGGAGAGAAGATAAGTGTAACCAATACCGAGATTCGAGGCTACAACCAGCCTCGCCATAACCTCCACGTGTTGCATACTCTCTTTGCCACGTTACCCCTTTCTAATTAAATTAGTATCCATTTTAAATTATTAAATATAATATATTTAAATTAATCTTAATTCTAAATAAAATTTTCAGCCAAACATGTACCATATGAGATAAGAAATTAAACCAAACGAAACGCGTGCATCAAAAGGAGGCCTTGTTTGGTTTTGCTGTCTCCATCTCTGATTAATTAATTGTTAAACCGTTTTATTATTATTAATTATTCAAATACTGGTTATTATTTGTTTTTCAACTGCAGTGTAAATTTTGAGGGCAACTAGATATATTAGATAAGTTCATAATTTTTTCTGAATTTTTAAATGGTGGGACCCAGGTACATGTCATGAAGCTACCACATCTCGCGAACGTGACAATTAGGCCAAAGGAGAGGAAATAATTTCTAGATCGGCAGCTATTGGTGGGCCCACACTCCTTGGAAGTTCCGTGACCGTGACTCTGAGTTACTCTCGCTTCGGCGCTCATCTCCGCCGTCTAATCAGAAAGCTTCGACGGTAGAGATTAGGGTTTGACGATGGACGCGCCCGAACCTCTTGGTTTAGGTGCCATGTCGGACTCGCTCGTTCGTTGGAATCTGCTTGTTTTTTCAATCAATGCCCACTGCCACGTCGGAGCGATCCAACGACAGAGAGAGCACGTGTTACTGATAATGCGAGGATCTGGTCCGTAGAACAGAAATGTTTGTTTTGGTCTATTTATTTATTCCCCGTGGGTCCACTAGTGTAGTCTATTCTGAAATTACAGATATAGAATTAAAAAAAAATTGAAAAACCAGAAAGGGTAAAAGCGGAACCTAATTAATGAATTTGACCGGTGGGAACGATATTTTCTGCGGTCACCTAGATTCCTTGTGATGGTGGTGTTTCATGTTTGCTTTTACCAAGGTCTGGGCAACCGGATATACCCGGTCACCGGTCCGTGTCTTTTTTTATTAATATTTTGTCATTAAAGTAACAGCAAAATCAAAGCATAACTCATTAATTTGTACATACTAGTTAAATAATTAAATATAAAAATGATATACCAAATTGGCAGTGAGTAGAGATGGAAAAGATAGAGAGGGCAAAGAAGGGAAGTAGACACGTGGAGGTGAGTCGCTGAAAAGGTTAAAAGGTGTTACGCATGAGTGGTGAGATGGAGGGCTAGGATGGTGCCATGATGTCATGAGGAAAGGAGGGCCGTTAGATGGGAGAAGGGAAGAAGGGTGTGGATTGTAACAGGTGACGCGGTGCAGAATCGTGACCGTCCAGGAGTCTTTGGAGTGGGTTTGGCAGAGAGTGAAATAGCGGAAAGGAGATGAGATTGGAGCACAAAAAGGGGAAGAGAGATAGAGGAGCGAAGAGTGGTGCAGCAGCAGCGAGAGGAGGAGAAGAAGAAGGAAAGAAAGATAAGCAAAGCAAAGCAAAGCAGCCCCCTCCTAAGATCTCTGATAATTCTGAAAACAGGAAAAGAGGATCTTCCGTGGACAGAATCAAATTTTCGGCCTTCAAATATCTCTCTCTGCCAATTTGCGGTCTTGTTCAATCTCTAACAAGGTGATTATGGTTGATGAGAGGGCGTAACTGATTCGGTGGAAAAAGAGGATTTTCGTTTGGAATGGACAGGATTAGAGAAGCCAGAAGAACCACTATGGCCGCAAATGGTTTAACCAGAAGAAGACACAGGACTAACAGTCTCAGAGACTCGCCAGGTTCGAAATTCTCTCTCAGATCTCAATACGCCCCCTCCTTTCGACGTTTCCTCTTCCTTGATTCTCACCATGTGTTTTTTTTGTTTTCTTTGTATGCAGAGGAAGATGGAGCGATGGAGCTGCAAGAGCCCACGAGGTTGCGAGATCGAGGAGCGAGTGGGAAAAAGGATCGAGATCGCGAGAGGGAGAGGGAAAGGGAGAGAGATCGATTGGGTCGGAACAAGAAGAGAAGGGGCGATAGGTTGATGCATAGCAGCAGAGAAGATGGCGGAGAAGACACTTCGGATGAAAGTATTAACGACGAAGATGACGACGATGAGGACGACGGAGGTGGAGGTGGCGGCGGCGGCAGCGCTTCAGTCAGAATGCTCCCGCTCAACCCCTCCTCGCTCTCCAACCACCATCGGAAGAGCTTCCCTCCGGCGAAAGTTTTTAGACCAACGCCGCCGACGACGTGGAAGGCCGCCGATGAGATGATCGGAGTCTCCGTCCCCAGGAAAGCACGCTCAGGTAAACCGTCAACCAACTCAATTAATGAAAAGAACACGAATTCGCCGCGTTCTGACGCCTTCACTTTTTTTTTCCTGGGTTTCTGTTGGCAGCGTCCACGAAGAGGTCGCACGAATGCTGGACTTCGGCCGGCGGCGGAATCGCGGCGGAGCAAAATCACCGACAGCCGTCGAGCTCCCCGGTGAGGGCGGCGTCGCCCTCGTCGTCGAACGCTTCGGCTAGGAAGAAGATAGTGAGTTCCGGAATCCGGGTGTGAGAATCTGACTGTGCTGTGTTGGTTTTGATGTAAGTGCTAACAGTGTTGTTTTGATGGGTGTAGAAGCAGAATGGAGGAGCCAAGTTTCGACCTCCAAAAACGACGACGTCCAAGTCCTCATCTTCGGCACAGGACGAGATCGAGATAGAGATCGCCGAAGTGTTGTACGGTATGATGAGACAGCCTCAGGGACCATCCAAGCAAGAAATCATCGCCAACGATTCAACTAAGTTCGATTCTCGAGAACCCAATAAGTCATCCACCGATGCCAAGTCACCGATCTCAAACCCCCAAAATTCAAGCTCTTCCGCCACTCCCATGTCCGCTGTTGGTGGGTTATTACTTATTACTCTCAAACAATTAAAATCTATTCTTTTTGGGTATTTTAATAATTTTTTTTTTGGGGGTTTATCTTTGCAGCTCCGAAGAGGAAAAGACCGCGACCGGTTAAGCACGAGGATGAGAATCCGGCGATTTTGAGCGTTCGAAGCAGTCCCATTTCGTCAACGACGAAGGCCGACAGCGATCAGCCTTCAAAGATGGAAACTTGTTCTTCTAATTTGGATAAGAACATCACGGGGTCTGTTACTGAGAATCTGGTGAATTCTCAAATGGTTCAGGCTTCGCCGGAGCCGGCGAAGCCTGAGGGGAACGCGTCGTCGGAGTCTAAGCCGATGGCGGAGGAAGCGGAGAAGCAGAAAGATGTGGGGTTGAGTGAGGTGGCGGTGCCTCCTCAGTCGCCCAAGAAGGAATCTCCCGTGCGACAAGTAGCAGATGATGACCGTGAAGATGTGAAAGCGACCAAAGCGTGAGCAGCATCGACTTTTATTACTCTTTCTTTTTTCGTTTTTTTCTTTAATCATTTAGCCTTTTCTGTTGAGTTTGCGCTGAATGTGAATCCTGATCTTGCTTTATTGATTTTCTTGGTTCCCCAGGAATCCGTCCATGTCCGAGAGTGAAAATCAGCGGGAGGAGAAGTACCAGATAGATCTGATGGTGCTTATCCTTTTCTTCCTTCTCTATCTCCGATATTCTCCCCCCTCCCCCCTTTTTTTTAGTTGTTTTTCAACGGTGGGATTTTTGGATTTTCAGGCGCCACCTCCTCCATTAAGGTCTTCTCCGGAAAGGGATGCGGTGAATAATTTGGTGGTTGACGCAGAAAAGGTAAGTGGGCCATATTACCTCTTTTCAAGTTGATATAGGAATAAGTACTTAAGGCGTTTGGGGTTGTGCAGGAAGTGAAGCCTATGATGAAGGAGGATGAGAAAACAGTGAGAATAAACAAGGAAGAAGCAATGATTGTGGAAATGGAGAAAGTGAGAACAAAGGGCGAAGAAACTGATTCGCAGAAACCGGGTATTGTGCAGAAGGAAAGAGGAATTGATTTGCAGCTTGATTTGGAGAAAGCTGATAGGGTTGATACTAGTGGCAATGTCGGTAGTATGGTTAACAAGAAACAGCAACATCAGAATGTTCAGAGGCAGCAACAACAACAACAAATAAACTCAGACAAAAATGGTACTTTGATTTTTTAAGCTCGTTATTCCGTCTTTCACAAACATTTTCTTTCTGATCTTGGTGCCTTACGAGGTTTCTCTCTTCTTCCAGTTCAACCCAATTCTTTGCCTATTCCGTTGTCTGTTCCCAGCTGGCCTGGCGGGCTTCCTTCCATGGGGTACGGCCAGAGATCAATTCTTGTGTGTTCACTGTTGTTTCGGATATTTGTACCAGTTTTGTGGAATTTTGATGTGACCCTCTTCTCATCTCATTATTAGCAGATATATGACACCTCTGCAAGGAGTTGTATCCATGGATGGGACGACTGTGACATCTGCAGCTATACCGGTACTTTCCTCTTGAAAACTTGTGATTTTCAGACAATGTCGATTTGAGTTGAATTCCTTATGAATATTTTTTTGTTAAATTCACAGCCTGCCCATCTCTTTAATCAACCTCGGCCGAAAAGGTGTGCGACCCACTGCTACATTGCTCGCAATATATTGTATCACCAGCAAATTGCGAGGATGAATCCATTCTGGCCAGCAGCAGCAGGTTCTGCGTCATTGTATGGGGCTAAACCTAGCAATCTTAATGTTGTGCCCCCCATAGAGTTGCATGGTAATGTTCCCGGGAGGGCTGCAAACTCTGCTCAAGACAAAGGCCATGCCGTTGCCATGTTTCCAGGACATGTTGGAAAGGACAAAGGCTCGCAGCCTGTCAATTTGGATAGTTCATCAAGAAAACAAATTTTGCTTCAGCAAGCTCTACCCCCAGGAGCAGCACCTAGTAATATCTTGGTATGTTTTATGTCTGTCTTCTTCTGAAACCACGAATGCTTTTATCTTCCCCATCTGTTTTATTTTTTCAAAATTAATTTGTGCTTTGTCACAAATTTCAGCACGGCCCTGCATTTATATTCCCGCTGAATCAGCAGCAAGCAGCTGCTGCAGCATCTGTTCGGCCTGGATCTGTGAAGTCTTTGCCAGTTTCTAGCAATGGAGCACCATCCAATGTGACCAATTCAGCTCCCCCTAATGCTTCTGGCACAGGGGCGGCTGCCGCCCCAACTATGAGCTTCAGCTATCCAAATATGGCTGGCAATGAAACTCCGTACTTGGCCATTTTGCAGAACAATGCATACCCATTTCCAATACCAGCGCATGTTGGCGGTCCACCTGGGTACCGGGGAACTCCCCATGCCCAGGCATTTCCATTCTTCAATGGGTCTTTCTATTCTTCACAAATGCTACATCCTTCACAGATTCAGCAGCAGCAACTTCCTGCTCAGTCACAGCAGAGCCAACAGGGCCATCAAAATACCAGTATTTCCAGTGGTTCCTCCTCTTCTCAGAAGCAGCATGCTCAGAATCAACAACAAAAGCCTAATAATAATAATGCTGCTGGCTCCAATGGGGGTGGAAGCTTGCAAGGCTTTCCTGTCACCAAAAACCCGCCATCACAACCGCTGCAGTTGCAACAGCAGCCGCAGCAGAGGCAGAATCATCACACTTCTCATCCAGCTCGCCAAGTGGAGTCTGAGATGGGTGGTGAAGATAGTCCATCTACCGCCGATAGTCGTCTCACTCGCACTGCCATGAATATTTATGGTCAAAATTTTGCAATGCCTATGCAGACACCAAACTTTGCTTTGATGACACCTGCCTCAATTAGTGCTGCAGCTTCTAACGGCGGCCACAGTGAAAAGAAGCAACCCCAGCAGCACCCTGGTCCAAAGGGTGGAGGTGAAACGACCCCGGCCTTTGCCATGTCATTTGCATCCATCAATGGAGCTGCTGGGGCAACTGGCCTTGACCTCTCATCTATTGCACAGAATCATTCAATCATGCAGAGTAGTCATAACTATCATATAATGGCAGCAGCACAAGCTGCCAGTGCTCAGCTGAAGAAGAATTATCATCATGCCCCCGAGGAAGGAAAAAATGTAGTTAATTCTTCTAATCTAGATGAAGATAGAAAATCTGGAAAAATTCCAGCAACAATGGGGCAATCCATTGCATTTGGAAGGCCAGATGTATCTGATCCCTCATTAGCATCATTATCCGGCGGCAACAATGTCATTGATACCTCGGGTCGAAATCTCAACCTTGGTTCTGCTTCTTCCCGTGCTTCTGCTTCTGTTATGCCTTCTGCCATAAGCACTAATGCTGCCGGTTCTCATCAACAAATGCAGCGAAACCAGCAGCAAATTCTTCAGCAGCATCAGAAGCAGAATCAATTTGCAGCTGCATCTGCCGCTGCCCGCAGCAAGACCCCTTCAACAAGCAATGGCAGTGTCTACTCTGATAACCTCCCTTCTACATCTTCCATGGCTACCAAATTTCCCAATGCTGTATCCGCTTTTCCTCAAAGCCTTGGACAGAGCAGTAGCACCGTTGCTCAGTCAGCTCAGTGGAAGAACTCTGTAAGGGCAACAACAACATCACAGTCACCTCCATCCATGGCTTCAACAACTCCACCTTCATCGGTCAAAACTCTTCCACAGCAGCAGGCTCGTTCCCAGCAACCACCTCAGACACAAATATCTTTTGCAGCAAATCCAAAATCATCCACAGCACTAGTGCAACCTGCGAGTTCCACTCAGTCCCCATCTCCCCCAGTCATGGTTGGTTCACCAACAACTTCATCAATGTCCAAAAATACTGGTAGCCCAAGGACAACTTCAGCTTCAACAAACAATAATAAGATAAGCCAAAGTTCTTCCTTATCCTCTCAGCAGGTAAAAAACTCCTCTGCTGTGCCGGCACGCAAATCGTCACCTGTTGGCGGGAGGAATGTGCCATCAATACTCAATGTCCCCTCTTCCAACACTGGGAGTAAATCGCAATTGCCTCAGCAGCAACAGAAGCAGCAGCAACAACAGCAAATATCAAAGCAGCAAGGATTACCACAGGCCCAGCTTTTCTTCTCAAATCCGTACGTGCATTCACAATCCAACAGTTCCACCTCCACCAGCGTAGGTCCAGGTGGTTATTACCTTCAACGGCGTGGCCCTGAGCCGATGCAGCGACCAGGCTCTTCTGGCAATTCCTCGGCCGGGAACAACAATGGCAAGGGCAGCAGCGCTTTACCTACACAGGGTCTTTTGCATCCTGCCCAGTATGCTGCAATGCCACCTTCTGGGAGCCACCATCAGTTCGGTCCTGCGGGCTTTTCTTATGTTCATCCTGTGCCCTCAGTTCAAGTGAAGCCAGCGGAGCAGAAACAACCTGCGGGTGAGTAGAAATGATATATTCCTTGGTTGCTGCACCTCTGTGCTTGCGGGGATCAAAGTAGCATGTGAAGTTCAACATGGGGTCCTCTCAATGGTGGTGGAAGTGAGTGGGGAAAGAAAGTGTTATTATGTTGATGCCGTTTTGAGAAGATGCGGAAAAAGCAAGCTCAAGTAGGTCACGCCCAACGAAGATAGAGATCATTTGGATTCCTCAATTTTGGATGGATGGAAAATCGACCAGACCATTGATGTGCCTGAATTGTGTTTAGTAATTTGTTTGTACCCTTGTGTTTATAATCTGACAAGGTTGATCGTGAAGTCTAATCAAATTCGATTGGTTTTTTAGAAGGATGTGGTTGATATGGTGGAAAAAAAAAAGATGGAGGAAAGGAAGGGAAAGAACCACCTTTTCTTCTTTTGGGGATGTAATGGAGTTTACCTACATGTTCTTTCTCCTCTTTCTTTTTTTATTTTATTTTATTTTATTTTGTCTTTAGGCTACCACTAGAGCAGTAAACATCTTTTTGACAAAGTCTATGTGGAGAAGGATGAATATGTACGTGTCTGGCTGGTTTGGCTGATCATATATTATAGTAACCCTCAATTTTATTTTTTAATTTAAAGATCAAAAGATGATTTCCCTCATCCGTGGCTATGATGCCATTGGTTTTCTTTTCCCCCAAGTTCTGGTGAAATTTGAGTAGGCGGTGACACAAATTGCAATGAGTGAGTGAAAAAAGCAATAGTAATTTCAAAGATGCTTTTATAGAGAGATGGAGACTTTTGCATGTGAGACGAGTGGAATTTCAATCTCTAGATTAGAAACAAGGAGAATTAGATAAAATAGCTGGCAAATCAAGGGTATTGTATTTTGTATTGGATCCAAATCTAAATTTTCGGATCCCAAATGGTTGGTTGGTTTTGCACAAGGATGGCGTGGTCCGGATCATGTGGTAAAGATAGCTTCAAAGCTCCACCCTGTTAGACAATTTCCTTTGTTAAGATGTGTGCTCTTTACTGTCACCATCGCACACGTGGCTTACGAATTTATAGTCGATGTGTAACTATTCTTGGTATTATCATATCAATTATTATCCTAAGCTGCTTGTATATCATTCATTATATAAATCAGATTAGTGTGTTGGTGGTACTTGGTATGGTAGTAGGGTAGGCTCCTTTTTTCTTCCACGTAATAGGAGCAAATTGCTTTCCATGTTTGCCCTTCATGGAGGTCCCCACCCTGAGACAGCACCTTGGCCCACTCGAGCAATAACAGCGTTTAGCCCTTTGGAACCAAACTTAAAGCACCAACACATTGCGGGTCCTGACACCCCACCTGTGACTATGTGAAAAACTTTGCTCTTGTCTCTACGTAGTACACGTGTATTCAATGTCTTTATATTTTTTCTTTTCATTTCTCTAAGTAACAAAATGTTCCAATTCTAAATCTTCTCTTGGCGACAGAGCTATACCTCTACCCCTCTACCTCAAGAAGCCTTTCTTATTCTTTTAGGCTTGGTTTCAAATTTATTTTTATAAAATTAATTTTAATTCCTTAAATGTATATGTTAATTAATTTTGATTACAAACTTTACGCTGATGTTTCATAATATGACGAATTAATTATAATATTTTTTCAAAGAAGTTCTTGTTCTTCTTTGTCAAGTTAACGACATGGACAAAGACTCGAATGAAGGGAGCCTACCATTTTCATATGTATATTTTTTATTTATTTATTTATAGGAATTGACTTTGTCAGAAGTTATATATATATATATATATATATATATATATATATATATATATATATATATATATATATATATATATATATATGAAATATGAATATAATTTTAACTTTGTTCCTGTATATGGACCAGTTCAATTGCAAAAGATGAAGCTAGATTAAATAGATAAAGGAGTGAGGGTGACGTGGATTTCTTTTTAAATATCCCTTTTTCATCAACAAAAAAGGGAATGGATCTACTTCCTTCCTGTGCTGAAATGGCAGGAAAGTATTTTTTTTATATTTTAAAGTAGGAATGCATAAATATAATCATATTTTATTAAGGGAATTTCAGATTGAAACCTTTATTTAGTGATTCATTTATTCACTTATCTGTTTCTTTTTTGAGGGGCCAAAGATAAAGCATACAGATCTTCACTTGGTTCCCTCTTGATAAACCGATAAAGACAATATCGTGTCCTTTTCCTCTTCAGAGGGACCCGTGAAAGGAATCAATTAATGGAATAAGCAAAGTCCCCCATACCCCATTACCATTTACCAATTTGTGAACACTGAAAGATAAGCCTGAATGAAGGTTACCACACCTAAAATCAACTATGACTTATCGCACCTTACTGACCCCACTTCAACCCCTCCAAAAAGTTTTTTCCTTTCTATTTTATAATCATTATTTATGTTAGTTGAGCATCATACGCAGTATAACTGACCCTTTCATCACTGATCGCAAAAGAGTCAAGCTACAATTCAACTTTTTTCTTTCCCTGTTCACATTTTTAAAACTAAATCTCGGAACTGATTTTTTTCCCCTCATACTTCTCATTTTCTCGTACAACTAGCACAAGTCTTTTTTTTTTTAATATATATATACTTAGCATTACTTTATGTAGATCTTTATAATTTAAAAAAAAATTATTTAGAGTAATAGTACTCATATAAAGCTATAATAACAAGTGACCCATATAACTATTTATAATTTACATGAATCTACTTTTTTTTTCTTTTGTTAAATTTCGGTTGGATAGTCACTTGTGCTTGTATGATGATCTGAATCCTTCTTGAAACATATGTTTGATTAAAGGGTAGGCAACAGTTAACCATAATCATCCACATAATTGTGTTGAATTAATATTCATTCAATATGTCACTACCTTGAGAAATCGATCCATTCCTCAAAAGTATTAATTTCAAGCTTACTAGAAGTTCAACAGAGATTAATTTCTATATATACTGGATCTTTGATATTGTATTCCTCATGTCCTCATCTCTGTCTTACTAGGAGGTTTACATCTGTACCGTCTGGAATAAACCAGCCGGTCGACCGGACGGGTCAGGTAGACGGACGGAGGCCAAAGATGTCTCTGTACCAGGCGTCCTTTCTTAGCTGTAGGAGTAAATCTGACATCTCACATGTCAGACATGTCTGACGTCTGAATAGGACACTCCTGCTCTGACATGTCTGACGTCTCCACCAGAGCCACTCACCTTGCACCCGCCTTGTCGGTACGGCTGTCGGGTGACGTGGCTTGACAGGTGGCTCACTATATGTATAAATATCAAGAGGATTAAAAATAAAAGGGACATGGTTTTTCTAGAAAAAAATAACTTACATATATTTTCTCCATTATTAGGTACCTTATTAGAAGAAAAAAAAAACTACACACCCATTATTCACTAATTCGTTAATTACATTGCAGGGTTAGTATATTGGATGTAGAACCACGCTATCTTGTCAAAGTTATGCTATAAAGATCATCCAGTTAATTACTTGCATCACATTGCAAAGCTATTTTTCTTCTCCGTTTTAGACTTTTTAAAATTTTTATTTTTAGTTCTTAATCAAAATTTATATTAATTATGTTCTTTAAAATTTTGTTCTATTATTATTGTTAGTCATTAACATTTGATTTATTTATTTTTCTTGAATTATATGTACAGTTAATGCACATATTGTTGTTACGTGAAGAAAATATTAAAATTGTGTATAAGTAATAAATAATTTTATATTAATTTTTTTTTACAGTCAAAAAATGCTAAAAAAAATTTAGCCTTAGTCACAATTTCTTTTTTGCGGAGAAAAAAATTGTCATAAAATTATTCATCACTTAAATATATCTCAATATTTTTTTACAACAAATGGTGCGTCAACTATACATATAAGTAAAGATAAAGAAATCAAACAGCATAAATAAAAAGTAATAACATTATCACGGTACAAATTTTAATTAGAAATTAAAAGTAAAAATCTTACCTAATTTAAGGACAAAAAAGCATTACTTCTTGGATAGAAAACTCACATGCCATGTATGTTTCTTGTTAACTTTCCCTTTCATTAAAAAAAATTTCTTCTCTTTCTTAACTGCCATGAATTAATTAATGAGGATATTTTGTTGAGATATAATAATATTATTAATTAATTAAACATTTCTTAAGTATAAAATGGTATCTACTATCCAGTAATTTATTTTCCTTGTACAAGTAAATTTTTTGTGACGTAAGATGTTTGTCTCCATTTGTTGTATATCTATAGTCAATCTTTGAATGTATCATTAGTTAGGGGAAGAATAGACCTATGTTGAAGAAAAAGTAATGCCAATGAAAATGAAGCATACTGTTTTGTTTCTCTTTTGCCCCTTTCATTCGAGTTAGAGTGTATAGTGTGTATGAAAACAATGAGATTGTAGATATTAAATGGATGAAGGAAGATCATGCTAAGATGTGGGGTACTCCACAGCATAAATAATAAAGTTGCGATGCCTAATTGGAAGGTCCATGCATTTAAGGCAGCGAGATGAATCCACGTTGCAGGCATTGTCTCCATTACAAAAGTTATTTAATTTAATAGTATAAGAAGACAAAGCTATGGGGTAAAGCTTTGCCAACAATGTCTGAAAAGGAAAAGAAATAGATAAACTACAAAGGAGGGCAATTCACATGTGTTTTAGATAAATACTTGTCCTTTGGTTACTTGAGAAAGTGGAACAAGCAGGCTCTACAGTTACTGTGTGTGACACTCAAAATCTCACTCGTATGGAGGGAACTTAGCAAAGTGTCGCAATAACTAATCATGTGGCTAGGACTTTTGAAATTCATTGTATAACAAATTGAGGAAAAAGGGATTAACAACCACAGTGAGGGAGAATGGGTAGAAAATGGTGGTGGGTTCCTCCCTACAATTAATTAATAGTTGGGTCCATATTGGCTTTTAATAAATAATAATAATTGTAACAGAGAACAGATTCTTGACAAGATTTGGTAGTGGTATAAATTGTGTTGGTAAGGGTCATGAATTCAATAATATCTAAATATTAGTTGACCACAAATGGAGAGAGCAGATAACAAACCTTCAATTCAACCAAAATATTTTTCTTTTTCCAATTATTTTATTTCCAACTTGTTGTTCTCTCTCACAGTACACTCAACTTGCGCCCAGAAAGAATGGTCAACACAGAACACTAACCATAGGGGGACCCTTCCCTTATCTGAACCATTGCCTTCCACTGTTGGAAAGAAATTGAGTAAATGATTCTGGTACATCAATTGGTCAACAGAAATTGAGCTGAAATATGGACAATTTCAATGCATTTTTTTTTCATCTTTCCCGCAAAATATATATATACATAGAGAGAGAAAGAAAAATTGCAATTTCCAACTCCTATTTTTTTTCCATGTTTACTTCAAACCTTAAAACTAAAAAGAAGGACTTGGATATGGGAACTTGCGCTGAAACAGTGGTGAAGAAAAGGAAAACAAAGAAGAGATTTTTCTAACAGTGAGTGGCAGAAGCTGAGTAGCAGAGAGGGGAGATATCTGAAGTTGAGAGAAACCATTATTTGTTGGATGCAAAATTGAAAGGTTGAAATGAAAAAGATGAAGCAATTAAGGTATAGCGTACATTTTATTTCTGTTCTGGGGCGCATGGCCTTAGCTGAAATGGACATCTTTAATGCTTAGAGTGAGGATTGGATTCTGAAGATGAAACACACGACAGTGTTTTTTTGTAAGTGTACCAAAAGACTGGTCCAGTTGGAAGCAGATTCAACTCAATCTGGGTTACAATGGACCGTATCTACCTGCCCCTTCCCCTCTAGAAAGAATCACAAAATTATGTTATAATTCAAAAAAGGGTACCTCTGAAGTGCCTTACCTGCAGTTCCTCTCTCATTAGCACCAAAACAGAAACCATTAAATACAAAAGAGGTACAAATAATGTCTGCACTTTGCGGTAGGAGCAGCAAATGGGGTTCCCCTCCACTCCACCACCATCCACACCAAAGAGAAGAAAATAAAGAAAACAACTTTGTTACTTTCCGAGGACTTCCCACCCAGGTCCCAGCTCAGTTGAGTGAGATTTGATTTTGATGCAACATCTCTTTTCAGTTTTCATCTCTCTCTCTCTCTTTTATTTATATATGGGAGAAGACCAATTTTCCATCCATATCCATACATGACACACCATTGTGACCAATTTTTTAAAAGACAATAAGGTTTGATAGGTCTCTATATATTATTCAATACCCTTGTTTCTCTCTCCTTTTCTATTTATAGTTTTTTATTTGAATTGTAAAATTTTGTAAAGAAAAAAAGTATATCATTTTTACTATTTCTATATACGCTATGTGCGTTATGGAGAAATCTACTTTCTCTATTTTATACAAACTATGTTCTCATTTATTTTATATATATAAATTTGAATTTGACTTGCTCAATGTTTTTTCATTTCTTGCTCGTAGTTTATACACTTTAATTTCCTTCTTCCTTTTTAAAGTTTATTTTTTTTTCCTAAAAGATGTCAATCTCATCTTTCTAAAGTTTTATTTTTGTTCTTTTTTTTAATTTCTATTTCATTTTTCTCATTTTACCATTTTCTTTTTTTGTAGTTGTCTCGATTCATCTTTCAATCAAATAAAAAATTATGATTAGTGACTTTCAAAAGACTCGTTTGTTATGGTTTTATTTTAAAATAATAACTTTTTAAAAATAATTATTTTTAAAAGTTTTCCGAACATTTATTTTAATATTTTTAAATAATTAAAATTTAAAATATATAAATTCTTATTAAAATGAAATTATTTTAAATAGTTACTCATAAAATTAATTATTTTTAAAATAATTTTTATGATCATAAATAAATATAAATTCACTTCTATCTTTTTTTTTAAATTCTAAAAAATAATCACTAAATTGTTTTATATAAGAATTATTATTTTTAATACGTAACAAAGCTTTAACTAAGGTTTTATTTGATATTCCAATTCATTTTAAAATATGTATGAGTAGGTGGATGATCAATTAAGGGGAAATTTGTGCAACCATAAATTTCTATACTTTGAGTTTTTCACCGGTTTGTATATTTTTATCATTAACATTTACCCTAAATTTTTTCGACCCAAAAGAGCTTATGTATTATCAGTTTATAAAAACTATTTTTTTTTGCTAAATCGTATTAAGATTCCATAAATTTTTATTTGATTAATGTTAAAGTATTTCTTCATTTTTTATTTAAAATTTTTACTATCCAAAAGTCTCATTGATCTCAAACTTTCATAGTTCCTGTTTTTTTATAAGACCTTAATTTCATACCTTGATAAAATTATGCTTATTATCACTAAATTTATTCATCCAGTACTGTTTAGGAATGTTTCTCTTTTATTTTTATTTTTTTTAATTCATTCAAATTTTTTTTATATAAAATTAATGCTTTGATGTTCTTTCTTTTCAATGCAATTTAATTCTTGTAAGATCGATACGAAGATAATAACAGTATATTCTCTCTCTTTTTCTTTTCTGTGCATACAGGAGATTCTCGTTGATGAACATAGATCTTAATACTTATTTTCAAATGTTATCATTGACGTCCAATGACTTATAACCACAATATATCATTCAACTATATTTGACTTCACATGTTTATCAAAAGTATGATTTCCTTTAAATAGAATGGATTGACATGAGCATACCAGAATTTTGCTTGGTAGATTGTTGTTGTTTTATATTTTTTTTTTAACATGGCAAGGGACCCAACTTTAGCTGATATATTTGCATATTTCCTTATTTTAAATTATCTATGTACGTTTGAATTATTTTACTTTATACCTACCTTTTTCGTTCTTTTATATATTATCTGATTTCATGATTTTGATTAATTTTTATACGCACTTTCTTATCTATAAATTTGTCAAAAGTTAATATTTATGTCTGAAGAATATTAAAAAAACTGTATAAAAATAAAAATATTGAAAAATAGCATTCTTTTGACACATAATGATTTTTTTAATGGTGTATTTTTATAAAAAATAATAATAAAGACAGATACCAACCATTTTTTGGTTGAGGATATCTCCAAATCAAGGACTAATAAAATTTTAAACAAATAAATCATCAAAATAATTACAACTTCTAATAAAGTATTTTTCATAACTCAAACTATTCAAATAACCTAATTATTTATCAATTATATTATACTTTATTAGTGTTTTTTTATAGAAAGGATTGAGCATAGGTTAATAGTTTACAAGTTTAAATTTTATTAGCATAATACTTGGAGGCTTTTTATAAGTAAACAGCCCTTTTTAAAGGGAAGACGAGTAGGTGTTGAATTTAAAATAAGTATGCATTCGATAAAATAATTAGGTAACTTGCAAGTTAATTAAACAGCTTTTTGTGTGTGTGTAAAATACATAGTAATTTTAGTTGAAAGTTAGGAACTAATTTTTTGAAGCATTGAGATTTATCCACTACTCATAAAGGGAATGTGAAGTTATTACTCTTTCAACATCGCTATAAATAATTTTGATTTCATTTTTCTTTTCCATTGCTACATTAACATTTTAAAATAATTACTATATATAATAAAAAATGTTGTATATCATACTTAAAATTTGTATAGCACCGCGTGTGGCACAATAGTAGAATACAAAAATAAGCAACATCCTGCTAGGCAGCAAATGAAAAAAGGTTGCAAAGACCCAAAATAGTAGGACCCGTGTCCCAGAGTGATGTTTTATTTCCTGCCTTGTGAAACTGAGAAGTGTGTTTGGAGTGCAGACAACAACGTTACCAAAGAGGTGCCACCACAAAATCCGGGGTATTGGGTCCCTCTCCATTACTCTCAGTTAGTTCTGTCTATAAACTTCCACGCACATGCTATCTCTCACATCTCATTTACACATGTCCTCATCTGCTTTTTCTCCTACATTATTCCTATTCATATTTATTCTTAGCTCAACAAGATGTAACATAACCAAATCAGCCCAGTTTTTATTATTTATTATTTATATTTATGTTGGCCCAAAAACTATACAATGTTGTACCAAAACAATAACTATTATATGTGATGTTCCGTTTTATCATCGATAACTGAATCAATTACTGCCTTCTAACTGTTATCATTTATCAACCTTAAAAAAATTAAAGTTCTTCTCTCAAGATTATAGAAAGATAGAAATCCAGGACAATATTAAGTAGTTTTATATTTACATAATTATAAAGGAGTATTTTGTCCATTATTAAAAATTTTAATCTTTTTTAAAGATACACTCATAAGTAAAAAATACTGTATTATTATTAAGTAAGGGTAATGTTAAAAAACTATTAAAAACATTAAGTAGAGTGGAAAGAGAGGAGTGACGTAGGACAGGGGGGCAATATTGAATGATGCGCTGCCCCCACCATTGAATGGTGGTCCCCAGCACTTGAGCAGGTGCCGACGGTAGATTACGGTGGTGGTGGAACCCACCATAAGTTCCAGTCACGGTGACAGTGTCGTCTCTTTTAGCACCGAGCGAGTATAAGTGACACTTTTCGTGGGAGACTCGGGAGGACATTGCAGTAATAATGTTTCAGATGCAAAAAATTGTCAACACATTATTTAGTTTGATTCATATCAATTTGGATTAGAATGTCATAAAAACCTGGACTGTATTCTGTGTTTCATTTAACTGCCCATACTGGAGTTGGCCCAACCGATATCTCAAGATTTTTTATTTTAAATAAAATAATTATATATTAAACTATTTATTAATATTTATAATATTTTATTTTATAAAAATTAATAAAAAAATATTTTTAAATAAACTTAAAATTTAAAATTTTAGTCCTTTTACTTTTCGACCACTCTTTTTGACTAATTACAAATTTTTGTTTTTATTTTTAAATGTAATTTTCAATATAAAATATACTTATTTAAAATATAATTAAAATAATTTTTAATTCAAATTCGAAATAATTTTATATTTATTATTTTTTATAAATTTAATTTTTAATTTTAAAAAATATATTTTTATTATATCTAATATTATTTTTATCTCGCTACAGTGACCACGACTACCAGTGACCACGACTACCAGTTGTGTTGAGTGTCATCGTTCTGTGATTGTTATTTGTCATCATCATTATGTCATATTATCTTTATTGTTATCACTATCATTATTTTTATCAATATATATTTTTAAATTAGTTCTTACAAGAAAAAAAATTTAAAATAAATTTATTTTAAAACTAAAAATTAATTAAAAAAACAAAAACTAATTTTAGGTTTTTAAGAGTTTAAATCTTAAAACTAAAAATTACCTCAAACATTTGCTTTTAAGTGATCACAGGTTGGTTTACAAAATTCTGAATGGGTGAATTCGTCTCCCATTTTTCCATTCGAAGCACAATGGTTACGTACTGTTTTATATTAAAGTTATTCATTTCAATATTTTTAATGTTTCAGATAAATTATTCTTAAAATTAAAAGTAGTGATATTCTCAATTCATACACATACAAAAATTAAGCCCAATAAATGATATATGGTTTTTGTCTTGTAAAAAAAATTATACTAATTAAGAAAGTTAATTAATATTATATATTTTTATTTAAAATTTATTTTTCTCAAAACTATTTTTTTATTGAAATTTGATATATAAAATAAAAAATAGTGATAAAAACAAAATCTTTAACAAATAAATAATATTTCATATATAACTTCATTAAATGAAATGAAATATTGATTCCAGCGTACATAAGATTTTTTTTGTTTGTACGAAAATAGATATATTTATTTAAGAGTATAATGGTAATCAATTAGAGTGAAACAATTTTACATAATTATTTAATCATAAATTATATAATTTTAAGATAAATATTAAAAAATAAATAACTTTAACATATATTATGATTTGTAAATGAATATTATGTAAAATTATTTTTTATTTAAAGTTAAAAATTGATACTTCCTCTATTTCAATTTGATTAATGTCTTAGCAATAAAAAAACTTAGTATTTTAATATTTTAATAAAATATCATTCAATTGTATCTCCTAAAAAATATTATTGTCTTAAAATACTTAATAACATATTTTCTCAAAATATTAATATTATTATTTATGACTACTATTACCATTATAGTTGCATCATTATTACTATGTTATTATTGTCATCACCATCATATCATTATTTTTGTCATTGCTTATATTATCACCATTAAATTGTTTCTGCTACCACACTACATTATTTTTGTTATTGTTATTACAACCATTCTCTACTAACTTGCAAACACATTTTTAAATTAATTTTTATAATATAATTTGTTTTAAATGGATTATTTTTAAATTAAAAATTGATTTTTAAAACTAAAAAATAAAACTTAATTTTAATTTTTAAAAATTTAAAAACTTACCGCTAAAAATCATCAACACATGAGCTTTAAGTGATCACAGGTTTACAAAATTTTGAAAGGGTGAATTCGTCTCCCATTTTCCCACTTGAAGAGCAATGTTTACATACTATTTTATATTAAGTTTGAATTTTTTCATTGTATGAATGAATCCTCTTAATAAAAAAATATTCATTTCGATATTTTAAATGTTCCAAATAAATCATTCTTAAAATTAAAAGTAGTGATATTCTCTATTCGTACCAAAAAAAAATTAAGCCGAATAAATGATGTACGGTTTTGTCTTAAATATAAAAAAAATTATACTCATTAAAAAATTAATAAATATTATGTATTTTTATTATTTTTATTTAAAAAATTTTGTTCTCAAAACTATTTTTCATTTAAGTTTGATATAAAAAAATAAAAAATAATGATCGAAAACAAAATTTTCAACAAATAAAAAACATTTTTATATATAAATTTATTAAATAAAATGAAATTAATTAAGATTTCTTCATATTTAATTAAAAAAATACACTTATTTAAGAATATAATGATGATTTAAAATAATTTTATACATTTATATTATTATTTAATCACAAATTACCTAATATAAAAAATCATACTTCCACCATTTCAATTTGATTGATGTATTAGTAATAAAAATTTTATATATTAAATTTTTATATTTTAATGAAATATCATTTAATTTTATTTTTTAATAAATATTATTGTCTTAAAATATTTAATAATATTTATAAAATTTTTTAAAAATAGTTAGTTTCTAATAAATACTATTATCGTGACGTAATTAGTTTTTTATTATGTTAAAAAATGTTAATCATCAGTTAATATAATCAATCATAAATATTTTGTTCATAATGACATTTCAATTTCAACATTCATATCGAATTTTATGTATTTAACATAATAGCATATCTTAATTATACTCTAAAAAGATTCTATCCAAAAGTAATTATTGTAGTGTATAAAAGGAAGCAACTATCACCTCTCAAATATGTATAAATATGATTCCTCAAAGCTTTTGTCTTACTTAAGCCTCGCAATTTCTACCAATCCTTGTTCCGCCGCAAATATAAAGTAACAGCTTTTAGCAACTCGCGGGAAAAGTTTTAAATTACCAACTTGAAAATCAGATTATATCTTTTAAAATCATATTTATGCGTCAAAATTGATACCATCTCAACCAACCCCTTTTTAGGTAATTGCACAATGCAATATCCTCACGTGACTGGGATTGTTTTGTAAGAAATCTTTTGTTGATACAAACACACTTTATTTAAAATTATATTAACATAATTTAGAAGATTAAATAAATTAAATTTAAAAAATATTCTCCTTGACTTAATGAGCTATATGACTTGTAACTTGTGTGCGTCTTTGGTTTTAACTTATTTAAAAAATTAATTTTAAAGTCAATTTTCAAAAGAACTTAAAAAAATATTTTTTAAAACAATCCAAATCAAAATATACTAAATAATTTGATATAAACAATTAAAGAGTTAAATTTGGGTACATTATTAATATCATAGTTAAATCATAAACTAACACGTGATTAAAAGAACATTTTTAAAACTATGAGAATCATTTTCTTTAATAACGTAATAATACATGATTAATGACAATAGTAAATCGCATAAAAACCCGAATAGAATTATGACTTCAGTAGTTGAATAGAGTACAAACGCTGCTATGTTCTTGAAATTAACTACAAAACACTGGGCCAGCTACATGGGCCTTAGCTATGTCCATTAGTATTTTGAGACGTTGGATCATATGATAGACTTCCTCATTGTTTTTGTATTTCAATTGAGCATAAACAAAAGGCCACGATATTCACCATCCCTTTTGTTTTATCTTTTCACTTTCTCTACCACTTTCTTTTATTTTTATTTCTGTGAAATTTCTATTTTATCCTTCCCTTTCCCCCACAGTCCTGGCACCCCTCAACCCACCACTTCTTTGTCAAACCTTTTTATTTATTTATTTTCTCTTCTACAAATATTGTTCTTCGTTATCTTTTATTATATTTTTACATGAATTTTCGTATTTTTGTTATTTATTTTTCGACAACTTTTTCTTCTTTTTTTGCATAATGCCAATATGACATAAATTAATTTTCATTATGACAAGACACACACATATTATTAAATATTTTGACTAAATACTTAATAGAAACTTGACAAAATTTCATCAAAATACAAAATAAAAATTAGTTTTCATTAATAATACTTTTGTAAAAAAAATGAGAGATGGGAAGATAAAAAAGGGGGTATAAATATCATGGACCAAAACAAAATTTGGCTTATTGACACTGTAAAAACTGTTAAGCTTTGACCGCCACCCACCAACTCCAATATATGAGGCTAATTTAGTAATGTCAAGATATTGCTGTATATAATATGAGTTGAAGATGCATTATTCTGTATAGCCATATAGGACCTATGGGCAGACAATAAATCTTGGATCTTGCCAGTAATAATAAATATTTACTTTACTGGAGGATGTTGTTATAAACTTGTCACAGTGATGCATGTAGGATCTGAACACCCACGAGTTTATTATTACATCGGTGATATTTTTTTAAAATATTTTTGGGTGACATTTATTATATTGGTGAAAGCTTTGGTCTACTAAATGCCGTCCTTACATAATGTGTGCGAGAGATTGTGCACACCCAAACACCCCGGCCCGCAAATTATGAAACCAAGAGCACCGTTGGTGTAGCCAACGTGGTTTTTTTTTTTTTTTAATAATAGGAGCAGTTATTGTGAACTAATGGACGACCTTTAGTTGCTTTAATAATTGGCCATTGTCTCAATTGAAACACAGTCATCAAGAAGTACACGTAGTTTCAAAATCTTACAAGTGAATAAAGATAATATATTTTTTTCGTTTGGGATAATCTCCACCGGCGGACACTTAAATTCTATGAGGACCAAGGCTATTAAATTACATATAAAACCAAAGTGTACGACTATTGTTAGCATTAAATTACTGCTTTTTTAATTATTGTGATAGCCTCAATCAAGCCATAATCTGATCTGAATCACGTGGACTCAAATTTCAATATGGTTTGCTGACTTGGATTGTTTCCTATTATTTACCTGCGGCGAATATTATGAATATTTAAATTATACTATTATTGGTTGGGTTATTATAATTATCATAATGAATATTAATATATTGTCTAATGCTTCCATAGTCCATAATGTTGACACAAACATGAATTTTTACGGGAGGACTTCGCGGACTTCACGACAAACCATTACGTCATCATTAATACTACTGTTGTTATTAACAAATAATAATCATCCTAATATTCTGGAGGCAGAAAACGCTATAGGAAAGTTTAAAGTTTGTATGGTATGCACATGTGAGTTCCTTAGGAATTACTCCTTTGTTAAGACAGAAATACAGTGAAAATAAAATAAAAAGGAGAAAGTTGAGATAAAATATCAAATTTGTATTATCTTTATCAAATTCTGAAATTATTTTCTCTCGTTTAGACTTAAATTCACTCAGATAATAATCACCCATCATATATTGTCGTAATTTTGACACATAATTTTCTTATATTGACAGTTACATTTCGTAGAAGGTGTCAGACGTATTATAATCTATTGCATGCATTCAAAAAACTCTTATGACACTCCTCATTGTCACATGATCACCAATTATGACTAAAGATGACGTTTTGCCTCCCGTTGCAATCCTTAATTATTTCAATAACTTAGAAAGAAAAAAAAACTATTTCAATAACTATACATAAGTCTAGTCAATTTCATTTACTTCAATTGTATTTGCAAATGCAATATTATGATTATGATAGTTGATATCAGAAAACACAACTTAACAACACAAGTACATGTTTTTTTCCATATGTATTCCTAAACTCTGAATAATTCTTTCGGCTAGAACATCACCCCAAAATAAGTGCTCAACCCTACACTCCACATTTATGGTATGCCTCCAAAACATTTTTAGCACTCAAACCCATGCTTTCAAGAAAAATCAAAGTCTCCTCCTTCACATGTGGAGATTGACTTCATCTTTAACTCTTTTGCTTAGTATATATATCTACGTCAGCAAGCACACATGTTTTGTTTGCAAATAACATGAGGTTCATCGAATCTACTTGTCTTTCTCATGTTAATATGTAATATCATACTCATCTTTTTGTGAGCCAAGAGTATGCTTGTGAATTTATTATCAAGTAAAGTATAATATTATCAAGTAAATTGGATGTGGATAATTTGTTGCGTTGGTTCTAATCTTCTGCTATATGTGCTACGAATACGATAGAACTTCAAATAAAACTCAATTAGAATGACATATTTATCACATTATGATATTCTTTTATATTTACATAATCCAAGGTAAAAAAAAAAAAAAACTTGACTTAAGTAGAAGGCCAGGTTAGCATATTAGCATGAATCGAATTAAAAAAAAATCATCATATACATTATATGAAAAGATGCTTTATCTCTTTAATAAAATGCAAATCAATTTCGATGTTTAAAAGATACATAATTTAGTATACTAGTATAATCAATTAAAATATAATAGCATAAGTACAATATGAAGTTGTTAAAAGTCTCTGTTAACATTTAATAAAATAGTTTTACATGTCAATAAGTATGAAGAAAAAAAATGCTGCACGAAGCAAGAAAAACCTCAAATAAAATAATAAGTTAACGAAAAAAATATTTTGATAAAAATAATAATAAGAATCATGTTATATGAATTTATCTAAGTCCATGCCAAAAAATAATTTAACAACATAATTAAATTAATTTAGAGGTTAAATCACAATTTTCCAATAATAATAAGCTTATCTTTTCTTTTCGGTGACAGGTGAAACAAGACGAGTACGTGTAATTTCTTTCACATATTTTATACATCAAAATGTAAGTAAAACACCCCAATAAAAAATGAACATTTTGTAGTTGGGAAAATCCCAGTGTTTTCATTATTTTTCAATAAATGAGATTTATGATCCTATACGGAAAGAGAGGATGTAAACTAACGTAAAGACAAATAACCCCAATGTAATTTAAAGTTCCAAAAAACTTGATACAATAATGCAAGCACAACAACTAATGAAGAGCAAACACAAACACAAATAAAAGACATTGTGTTTTGTCAAAGTATATTAGAACCAATTTAATTAAGCATATATTCTTTAGCAAATGGAGTATATTGAATTCCTTCTGTTTTATTAGTCGGCATAACAATGAAAAGAAGGCAGGCCACAACAGGCCCAAAAGCAGAAGTAGAGCAATATGCAAAAGCCCAACTAAACAGAAGGGAAAAGCACACAAGCTGCACTCTGCAAAGCAGGATACCAAAACGGTACACAACTAGAAAACTATAACAAATGTTGTCACATTCTCTTGAGCAGGCCCATGTTGCAACTGACAACCAAACCACACTAGACCAGTTCCTGGATAGATAAGGATTGGATGCTCTATTGTTTGAGGCACCTTAAGACTAATATGCATACACAGGAGATATAACTAAAATAAAATATATAGTAAAGAGTATTTTTATCTTGTATAATTGAGTTAGATTTAAATTTAAAATTATAGACATATTAAAAGAATTAAAATCTTGTTTAAACAATTTTTTATAAGTATTTATAAAATAAAAAATAAAAATATAAGATGAATTAATATTTTTGTATAAATTAAATGCATTTAAGCTTTTGAGAAAAACTGCGGAGTTTATTAGTGTAAGCCGAGATACATAAGTTGATTTTATTTTTTTATTTTTTATTCCTCTAAATGATTTTAAGAGAGAAATTTATTCAAATTGATGTAACTTTTCTTCTAAATAAAATATAATTTACTGCCACTGCATTTTGTAAGGCTTTCCAAATAAATTTTTTAATGTTCGGAGGGATATAGGATGGGTAATTGCCTTCCAATCTTCAGATAAAATGGAACCAGAAGAACAAGCATTGAAACAATTCGGGTTAATCTCATTCTTGGTCAAAAAATACCTTTATTTAATAGAATAATCACGTTATTTCAATATGAGTTTCGAGACCTTTTACCATCAAGGAAATCATAATCTGGACTGGATAATAGATCCCTCTTAACGCTTTGACCCATAGTGCATCTGAATTAATAGATACCCTCCAAACTTATTGGGCTAAATGGGCTGAATTTAAGGTGTAGAGATGAGATCCTTGACACCTAAGCCACACCATGTTTCGTATGTATGTGCGTGTGAAATTAATTACTAATTATTTTATTTATCAAATTTTTTAAAAATAATGTTATAAAAATGGAAATAGAAAATAAAAAATGAAATTTATGTAGTCCCTAAAAGGTGCAACTGAACTACATAATAAGTAGGGGGAAAAGAATTTCATATTAAGGGTCAACGGTAGGGGTTATGGCCTCTTGTGCGTAAGAGTATCCCCACTTTTCTATTGGTGCTCGAAACTTGAAAGTATGCTACAGTTAGGAAATTAGCAAAAAATCCTAATTAAAGACATACTTAAAGTTACTCTTCATTAACAATAAATTTATGTTTGAATATATATATAAACTTGTTTTGTGGTATTGTTTGTTTGTCATTTTTCTTTATGACTCGTTTTGTGTTGAAATTGTGGATTTTTTTAATAGAAAAATGTGTGTTTGTCGTACGGTGATAATTTTAGAAAATTTTGGGAAGCATAAGAGAACTAAATAATTGAATTAAATAAAAAGGTTGAATGAAGTAAAAGTATACATAGGAATCTTAAAATGATTTTGAAATACTAAGGAACTAAATTGCAATTTTTAAAAGGTGTGAGTAATTGTACATAACAATGAAATTAAAGGTAGAAAAAGTATTAGTAATTTGAAGTTTCATCAAATTCAATTTTGTAATTCTCATTTTTTTCACTCATTTTAACTTATTTAATTGTTTGAAAAACATTATGCTAATATTTTTATACATTATATTAATTCATTTTAATGGATTGAATAATATGATAATGTCTACTCTTATAAAAAAAAATTATCATAAATGTTCAAAAGACAAAATATTATATACAATCTCAAAAAATACAAAAAATATTAGTGTAATTTACCCTTATAAAAATGATAGAATGATTAAATTTTAATAATTATATAATAATAGTTAATTTTAAATAAAAAAAAAGAGTACAATAGTTAAATGTGAGATTTTCTAACATATTTCCAATACCTTCTTTTTAATATGTTAAAATTAAACTCTAATATCATATTATATTTTAATTTAAAATTAATTAATAATAAATAAAATTATCCAACTTATTATAAGTTGTATCATAAAAATTAAGATAGATAACGTTTCACCATTTCTACTAAACTCCCTTTTGTAATTTTTTTTCCCAAATATACCTGGTGTTTCAAAAACTCATACACTTCCCTTTTATCCCTCTGGCATACGTACCACATTTGCCAAACTCTACTTAGTAAAAAATAGATGTTTTTGTGAATAGAGGTTGGCTTGGGTGAGAGGAAACTGGAATCCATCATGCCTTTGAATCTTGGTAGACGAAGGGTAGAAATCTATATTAATCAATATGTTTTGTTATTGTTTGAAAAAGTTTTATTTTTCAATCTGGATTGACGAGGGTGTTGAACAGTAGTGGATTAAGGAGAAAGAAGAAGATCTATGAATAACAAAAAGCAAGCATGGGAAATCAAAGAGATAAACTAGACAGGTTAAGCCTTATGTAAACCAAGTCTGATAGGTTGCCTCGTTTATTTCCACTTTTAGCCAAGTGTCAAGCTCTTAAGAATAAGTTTTTCATATGCATGACTAAGACCATGCTAAATTTGAAATTTTTTTATTATTTACTCTACAGTACATTTCCTTTTATATTATTTTTCTTACTCACATTTTTATTTTTACACATTTCTAGAATACACCTCATTTTTAACATACTCATTAGCGTTATTTTATAAAATTATATAAAGTATTTAGAAAGATAATTTAAAAACAAGCTATTTTATAATGAATTTTAATAATTTCCCATAAAATATAAAGTTACTTTTTGTTATTTAAAATATTGAAATGATAAACTTGTTAATACAAATATTTATATCACAACATAATTATTGTATAAAACTCAGGTGTATAGTAATTTTTACTATATATTATAAAATAATAATATTTTAATAATTAAAATAAATAGAAGTTAATTTTATATAAAATTTAAAAATATAAAGAAGATTATTAAGCCCGTGTACTGCCATAATACATATATAGTGTATGATTTTACTGTAAATTAAAATATTTATTTTAAAATTCAATTTCACTTTATATTATGTTAATTTTAATATAATTACGTCATATTAAAACATATAAAAATATTATAAATCCTTAATGAAATATTAATTAAAATATTTGGAAAAACATAATTCTTTTAAGTATTAGTTACAAATAATATTTTTTTTATGAATAACTACTAATGCATGATTAGGTTAAGGGGGAAAGCATTTATATTTGAGAACTTAATAGTTAGTCCTTTTTATTTTGAAAAGTAAAATATAATACTAAATACTTATAAGAACCACTAGGATCGACTAGTGGCGAGAGGTTTTAATAATATCTACAATGTTCTAGATTTTAATTTTGTTAACATTATTGTAACTCTTTTTTTACTAAAAACATTTATATCAATTCTTAACAAAGGGTGTTGATGAAATATAAATTTTCTATTAGAAATTTAAATAATAATTTATTTATTTTAATTAATATTTGAATTTAATTTTTTGCATCTAATTTAATTAGTTTTTATATTTTAAATTATTTTAAATATTATATTTATTTTTAAATATTATTTATAAATTTTAAGTATTATAAAATTGATAATTTTATTTTTATGTACAATATTGATGTAAAATAATTGTGAAATATGAAACGTTTTACATTTTCAAAATTACAAAAATATTTAAAATTTTAAATATAGTTTTTAAATATAAATTTTCATATAATTTTATAAATACTTTAAATTATATATATATATATATGTCTATAATAAAATATATGCCATGTGCATAGCACATGTTAAACCCTAATATATACATAACAGATAATTATTTCTTTAATCTCGAATATAAAAAAAAACACATTCATTAATCTCAAATATAAATAATTTTTAATTAAACTTTTTATTTAATAATATTAGTTTTAAAATATTTTTTATTTAATAAGGATTTTTATAATGATTTTTTTATTTTTAATATTAAGTTTTAAAGAAAATTAAATCTAATTAATATAGTTAAATTATCTATTATTATTATTTTAATTAATTTAAGTTAATTATTTTTATTTATATTATAAGTATGGAAAAATAAAAGTTACATTTCCATTGCTTGTCCTATTTTTACAAGTTCAGGAAACACAAACTCAACCCAAATCCAACCAAAAATGGACCCATTAAAGTTGTCTGGATTGGACAGATAGCATCCCCACATTTATTTGCTATATGTGCCTGTGCCTAAGCAAAACATAGCCGTATTGTCTAGCCAAATAATTTTAACGCGATTTTTATTATTGATAAAAATTTTAAATAAATTTTTATTAAATAAAAAGTTACTTAAATAATATTAAAATTAAAAAATGTGTTAAAATTTTATTATTAATATTAAAAAAGGAAATCAGAAAAAGTTTTCGACGACCTGATGCGTTTGCCATAATAGGGGACAAAGTACACGTGAAAGATGCAGCCAAGGACTACTAAATAATTCAAATATGCTCCACGAGCTCCACGAGTTAGTGATTTTTTATTTTGAAAATTACTACCCACTCCTTAAAAAATAATTGATATGTAAAGTTAATAAACATCTATTAAAGAGTATTTCATAGGTGAAAAATATTGATATTTCGTAGTCTAATTTTTTTTGTCGTATAATTTTATTTGACGTTAGGGCTTTTGACATAATAATTAAGAAGTATAATTAATATTTTAAATTTCATTGTAACTATTATCTAAAATTTTTAATTAGATTGTTTCTTTCTTATAGTTTTTATTTTAAATATAAAAATTAATTTACGTTAGTTAAAAATTAGTTAATATTATTTAATTTTATTGTTCTCGTTTAAAAAGTAAAATTTTCTTTTAAACTATCTTCATTGAAACTTATATTAAAAATAAAAAATGTAATTAGAAACAGATTCTTTAATAATTTAGAAACTGAATATTCAATGGATGATATTAGAGATTCCAATATATATATATATATATATGCTAGGGATAGATTTATTAAATAAGATGAAATTAATTAAAATTTATTTATATATGAGATCAACCTATATTTTATTTACTTATTTATATATATATATATATATATATATATATATGTATGTGTGTGTGAAGGAATATTTTTAGATATAATAGTAAAAATTCAATGTTTCGTTGACATTTGAAATGACGATAGAAATTGGATAATTTTTTTTTACTAAAATGTCAAACAAAATAATAAAAAAAACATAAAATATAAAAGTGGTTTGATGTTTGTTGAAATGCTTTTTAATAAATTGCAAGTGTATAAGAGTATGAGTATAAGTAAAATCAAAATAGTTATTTTAAATAAGAGTATAAGTAAAAAAAAAATCAATACGACTTAAAATTTGTAAGACATCAATCATTTTGAAAAAAAAAAAGCCAAAATATCAATAGTTTAGAAACAATATAAATAATAAGATATAACGTTAAGATATAACTGTCAATTAAAAATAAACAACTATTGCATATACGATCTCAACCTAATGGATGTTAATACATACATGGTGCTTTTCATGAGTGCACAATAGAATAAACCCAAAACAATTACATGAATGCACAATGGAATAAATCCAAAACAATCACAAGCAAGAATATTTTACATATGCACACAATTAATATTGTTATTTATAACCAACACTGAATTTTAAACGTAATGAGTTAATTTTATTAATAGAACATCACCGAAACTATTATCAGAACCTTAGTCGTGATATAAGTTGGTTGACATCTGAATCTCTTTTTAAGGAAAAAAGTCGTGATATAAGTTGGTTGATATCCGAATCTCTTTTTAAGGAAAAAAATACAGAGTCGAGAGTTGTCATTAGTACTTTTAAGGGAAGCACCAAAAAATCTAATGATAGATAGGGCTGATCTAAAGAGATAGGTTGAGGTCTGGGAGTCTATTACTTGTAGGGAAGGTGTTGGCACCCTATTACGCCCATCCAAAAACGGTTACCTTATTTAGATGTATGAAATGAGTTATAACTTCTAAACTATGGATATTGTCTTTAGAACATAAATAAAATAGGGTTTGTCATGGAAGGGGGAAGATGTGTGTTTTTTGTTTTTTGAACTTGACAATAGTTGTCTCATGCTCCTACGTATCTCCCAATGCAATTAAGAAATCAAAGTTTACATAGTTCTGAATTAGACTATGGGTTAAGTAATTATTCTGCTCTCTAAGCAAAAAGGGGTGTCGATTACATATCAACTGAGTCGGGATCCAAATACTGACTAGGTGTTGTATGGCTGAGAGGAGGACGCCAACTAAGTATCGGATGACTGAGAGGGGAATGCCAACTAAGTGTCGGATGACTGATAAGGGAATGCTGACTAAGTGTCAAATGGTAGGGAGGGACATGCCGACTAGGCATCAATTGACTCGAGAATGATATGAGTGTTGATTTGACATTTGGCCTAGGTCGACCGCTAGATGGTAATATGAATCGCTCAAAAGGGTTTTTGGAAATTACCTATTTCTTGGATGTGTCGTTGTCCCTATAAAAGCTCTTTATTATTTACTATCTCATCCTTTTTATAGGTGAGCTCCGCTATCTTCGAATCCTTCAAAGAGATATTTCTTCATTAATACAAAGACTCTCTTTAGAGCTTTATTAATGAGGTGGTGATCCCCAAAGTTCTTTTCAATAAATGAAGTGGTGCTCCCCATAACTCCTCTCCTTGGTCGCCGCAGTTACAAAACGTTATTGCACCCTTTGTTCTCACATGGAGTACTAGCGTGGGGTGTCTTTTTCTCAAAAGTTGAAACATCAACAATTGTCAGTCGTTGTCACCTGCTCGAGACTGCACTTAGAGGAAAACAGTTTCCTCAACACGTTTTTTCCTTTCTTTTTCTTTATTTTACTATTTTTTATTATTATCAGAAAAGGTAGACAAAAATGGTGTCATCTACATTCTTATGTATCTAGGGTGGAAATAAAATATACCACTTACTAAGAGTTTATGACTTGAATATCAATAAATTTATTCTAATTTGACTATTTATTAAAAGGTTAGATTTAATTAAATAAAAAAATTGGCTTTAAAAAAAATTACCAAATAGATTAGTCTATTTATATACGTCTATCATGTATAATTACATTATCATATTACTATATATATATATATATATATAATAATAAAATAAAATATATATTGATAATATAAAATATTTATATTTTCATTTAATCATATTTAATTACATATTATTATATATGATAATTTTTTTTACTTTGATAATAACTATAATAAAAAGCATCAAATATAATTTATAATTAGTTGATCATCTAAATATTATTGTATACCCATTAAATATCCATAACATAAAAGTTGTATAATTGCTAATAATCTCATTTAGACCAATAAACCTACTTAAGCTAATAGGCCACTAACCTTTTTATAGGTACTGTCACAAAATAAAAAACTTTTAGATCAAATCAATTTTTAATACTGATTAAGCCTTACAAAAATAACTCAATAAATAAATAGATTAAGCTCAAGTTTTATCTTTTTAATATATATCAAGCTTAAATCTATTAAAATTTTGTCAAACTAACATTTTTTTTTTCTCAAATTACACCGAAACCACTTGTATAGATAGTTACAAGTTTGACTAGTTGCAATTCTGCCTCATTATTATATATTTCAACTGGCTTGTCTTTAATTTATAATATTTAAACTGTATGTGCAGGTTGAGGTCCTCACTCATTTATTTTTAGAGTGAGATAACTGTAAATATTTATGAAAGTGTTATTTATATTCATAGTTTTTTCTAACTTAAACTAAACATCATTTTCTCCCTAAATTTTTGTAACCAATTTTTTTTCTTTTACAATATTAGTATCACTTTAAATCGTTTTGAAGAATCAAATAACTTATCTGAAATAGTATTATCTCTCCGATATATATTTTCTAATTTGTTTTCTCTTTTTGCATTATATATCGGCCATGATGTTATAATATGTATACAAGTTTTAGGACAGACTGGGTTGTGGTCTTCCAGGATGCTGGAATTGACTGCTAAACTATTCTGTTCATATAACTTTAACTTTTTTAATATTCCTTCCCTTTCAAATTTATACATTGCACACCCGACAAGAAAAGAAGGGTATCAATTATCGACTACCAACGTTTACGACTATGACCTTTGGATAGTGCCATCGCCAATTAAGTATTTTAATTACGTTGTCTAAGTAAATAGAAAAACAAAAACTACCACACTTAATTAATTTTTCTTTTGTCAAAAGTTTTTTTTTTAATTATCTTTCTTCCATTTAAGAGTAATAATTTAAAATTTATAAAATAAATACAAAGTATTATGTACATTTAAATTAAAATGTATAATTGTAATTGACTAAATTACCCTTTTATTTCACTAGTTTTTCTCCAATTGCCATTAGTAAAAATATCAACAGAAAAAGATAAATTTAGTGAAAATATCAGCGGAAGAAGATAAAATCAATACGCTTTTGTGTGTATCCTCTTAAATTGTTAAAGTATTAAAACTTTAGATATTTTTAAACAAAAGAAGCAATAAATAATTTAATCTAGTTAATAGTATTATATATAGAGTAACTTACACTATCCATCCTTTATAAATATTAGATTGTCATTTTTAATAGATTCAACTATGAAATTTTACTTATTTTTTATTATCAAAATATTCTTTACACTATTATCATTTTTAAAATGTAAATATTATATCGATTTTCCTTCTTATATTAAAATATATTTTTCTCTCCTTAAAAATATAAATATTTTTTAATTTTTATTTATAAATTTGATTTTTAATATTTTATTATATGCATGTACAACAATATATCTCTTCATCTTTTCTTTATTTATTATTTTATAAATTTATTTATAATTACTATTATTTTCATAAAACATATTTTATAATAATAAAATTAAAATTAATTTATATATAAATAAAATAAAATTAAACATGAGTATTAAAATAGTTTTTAATTGATATTATTAATATAATATTTTTTAAAATATTTAAATAAATTTATATTTTATTGTATAGTATTAAATATTATATTTATTAAATTTAATATATAGTTAATTTCAATAATATTAATAAATATTATATTTAATAAATATAATATATTTATTGAACAATAAATATAATTTTAATATATTATATTAACCATACAATAATTTCAATAAATTTATTTATATTAAAATATATTATTAAATAAAATTTCATTATTAAAAAATATAATATATATATATATATATATATATATATATATATATATATATATATATTAAAATATAATTAAACTTTTATTATTTTATTATTGTTTATAAAATATATTTTTAAACAGAAAAAATCACACATATATATATAGTTTATCTCATAATTTTTGTTTTTAATTATCATTTTAATAAAAAAATAATTAATTTAAATTCAACTATATATTCTATAAAGAATATCAAGTGAGTGAATAATAACTTATCAAATTAAAAATTTTAATATATATTCTAAAATATTATAATAATTATTTTCAACAATATTAGATTAAATAGATTAAATTATATATTTTAACATAAAATAATAAATATAAAGATAATTTGTGTGATGTTAGAGGTCCCATGACTATACCCAAAATCAAATTAATAAAGCAATCTTTGTCAAACCTACGATTCAGAATTAAGAAAAATATAGAAAGAATTGAATTAAAGACTGCACCAAAATGAGGTCACTTTATTACAAGTTGACGGGAACACACATTGAAGAATACATATAAAGTCCAAAATTAGTCATTGTCATGTAATTTGTGTTGAGTAATTAATTAGGATCCATGTAGATGAATTTTTGCATAAATCATTTTTTGATAGATGGTAGAAAAAGAAAAAGTTTGTTAATTGATAAAAAAATACGAAGGTGATAGAAATAAAAGGTTACCTAGAAATTATGAAATTATAGCGGATAAGATTTTATATCAATTAAAATATTAATTGACATTAAATTTATGAGATTTTATGTTAATTAAAATATTAATGAACATTAATTTTAGGGTTATACCCAAGACAGAATTTATAATTTGAATAAAAATTTATATATTTTTTTAAACTTTTTATTTATTTATAGGTTAAAGAACTTTTATAAGATGGACAAATCGCAGTTAAAATCACACTTTTTTAACTTTAATTCTATCCACATAGATCAAATTTTTCTTCACTTATTTTCAATTTATTAAAATCGTTTCACATACCATACCAATACCACAATTCAACAAGGATTCTCCCTTTTTAAGAGTGTGAAAAAATATTATATTCTATTTCTTCCTTTTCTTGCAGATAATTTTGGCCAAATCAATTTTTATATATAAAAAACACCTCCTTTTGATTAAAAGTTCCATTTGTCTCATTGGTAATATTTGTAAAGTCGCGTTTTATCACGACTTGACAATAGTCCTAATTCCTCCAAGCTAGGTGGCAATAAGATTTAATTAAATCTATAATTTCAAACAAATTATTAAAATACTTTATCATTAATCTAATGCTAATTGGTTTACTTATTTGCATTTTGAAATGAATAATAAGCATGTTTGAATACCCTCATTTGCAAAGATAAACAGGAGTTATTAACAATCAAATGAATCCGTTGCATATATTTATTTAAAATCAGTTTTTTTTTTCATTTTATATATGCCGTAACTTTTGTCTTTATATTCTGATATGAGTTAATAATTCATATTTTAAAATTATTTTATAATGAAATTTTCTTTTAACGAGTCAATGATAAACATTATTAAAGAACTTACACCATTCAAATAGTAGTTGTGTGGTGCTATATTCAGTTAGTCCCCTGTATTTAGAAAAACTAAGAAAAATGTCCCTCAAACAACTTTTCATTGGTGACGTCAGTCAAAATTGTATATTTGCCGGTCGACATTTTTGGCATATTACGTGTCATCGATGTCTCCATGTTTCCTTCCAACTGACTTACCTATTAGCAGAGATAAACTTACTCGAATTGAAACTAAAAATAATAATTTTTAAATATAAAAATTAAAACATAAAAATAGTATAAATATAAATATCAAATAAGCAATTAAACCTTGATAGTATATTTTTTTCAAATGATTTTAAACATTAAATAATATTATTCAAATAGTAATTATTTTTTAATTAATTATCTTTTATGGTATTAAAACATTTATTTTCTATTTTATTAATAACACTTCTTGAAATTATTTTATTATTTTTATACTCTCTCGTATGTCATTCAATAAAAAATTTAAAGTACTTGTACGTAAATTTGTTTGTAAAAGAATTTGCAAAACACATGAGTTTTTTATATAAAACAAAAAATTGTATGTAAACACCCATAAAATATTAATTTTTCTATAGAATTTTCAATGAAATAAAAAAAATAGTTTTTTCCAAAATCATAGGAAATTAATTAGATAATTCTTGTAAAAAAATTGCAAAAAGATCACAAAATTTATAAAAAAAAGAAAAAGAAAATCTACAAGAAAAATTCACATACAAAACAAACATGGAAGTTAATGGTCGTGTTGCACAAGATTTTCAATACAGATTATGAAATTAAATAGAATAATAAAGAGTTTACGACACTCAAATAATCAATTAAAATAAATCTCACTTATATAAAAAATGAGTTTAAAAAAATACAAAAAAGTAGTTTTATATTATGAAATGGCAATTAACTAATGAATGAAAACATTATTAGTGCTTAAAATTAGTCATAAGAGTTTATGTTATAAAAAAATAAAAACTTGAAGTATAATATTGATATAAAAATGTTTATAGTAATAATAATAAAGTAAAGATTACCTGCAATTAAAGTGTTACTCTATGCTTATTAAATGACTTGAAATTAGGAATGATTAAAAATAAATATCTTTAAAATATATCTGAGAATATTATAAAATAATCTTATTAAAACTAACTAAAAAATATAAACAATTATATATATAATTTTTTTGGTAAAAAGTTGGAGGCCATGATCCCATATTTAAAAAACATGATTATCATCCCAGCATACTTCGATAAAAAAGAAAATTGAAATATAATAATACCCGTGTGTTATACCACGCATGATATTCCATTCCTTCCATATCTAATATCTATGGGAAAAAGGGTGGGGTGAGGATTTCGAACAGCTAGGCCCGCCCTTTACAAGGGTAATATTGTTCCTTAAATGAATGCTAATAGCATAATTTCAACTTTGATTCATTGGGATAAAAAAATATAACTTTAAATTTGAATAAATGCTTTTAGAAGTATGAAAGTAATATATTATTAATATTTTTTATCTTTACAATTGGTGTAAGTCTTGTCAAATAAAAGGTGAGATTAATTAAATATAAATTTAGATGAATGTCATTCAATAAATTTTAAGTAAATTTTATTTAATAATAAAAATTCTATTAAAAAAATATTTGTTCCAAATATTTCCAAAAATTTGAATATCGCTTATATATCTTCCCGAATATATCTTATATTAGTTTATTAGACATGAGTTCTGATTGATTGATGAATCTATTAATCTAAATCTATTAATCTAAATCTATTAATCTAAATCTATTAATCTAAATCAATTAAAAAAAAGTTAAATTATTTTTTATCATTGATTTGGTTCAGATTTTGAAATTGCAAATTTTATTACTTGAGTTTAAATATAGATTTGATTATGTACCTGAATATATATTATTTTAAAATAAATAAATTTGTATGTTGTATAATTTTATATAATTCTATAATTTTATATAATTACATTATTTTATGTTGTATAATTCTATAATTCTAAAGTTTTGTATTGTGTAATTCTAAATTATAACTTTTGATATTATTTATCAATTTTTTTGTTTTATTATATTTTTTTATTAGATGATCCATCAATCCAATCAAAACATGATTTGATTAATTTAATTTGGATTGTCAATTTTCTTTTTTTTTTACAAATTCTATAAAACCCAACCAAATCGATCCAACTCATGCCCAACTCCAACTACAAGATATATATCTTCCAACACATTTTCTCAAGCTACTTTACGTATATGAGACAAAGTTACCAATAAATATGATAAAATAATTGTTTGACTCGGTGAATCAATAAAAGAAAATAGATTGATTCAACTAACCCAATTTGTATGTGTTATTATTTTGCTAGTTTAGTCTAATAGATGACATGTCATAATATTCACCATAAAATGAATTCATGATTTTTGAAAGAAATTAATAATAAAAATCTAAAAGGTAAAAATATCTAAGTTTTAAAAATAATATCAAACTAAACAAATATATTGTTTTTCAACTAATATTTTTTAGTATAATATAATTTGATTCTATTTAAATTAAATATTTAATTTCTAGTTCAATCAATCCAATGGATGATTGGACCGGCCAGATCCATTTGCCACCAGGCCAACCAAGTAGAAAAATTATCGATCAAACATTAATATGAGGTAGAATTCGCCGGAACCATGAAAATTGATACCCTTGCCTGATTAGCTGCTCTCGACAATTTATGTTTCACAAGGTTTCAAAGGTAAAACTTAAAAAATTACAATATTTAAATGAATTATATTAATTAATTAAAAAAATCTCATCTTAAATATATATTGGGCTGCTCCCGTAAATTCCAAAAATTAATAACGTAATATTTAAATCAATTGTTAGTGGTTTTAAAAATTGAAGATATAAGAAAAATACACTTCCAAAATGCATTCATATTTATTAAGCACTTCTAATATAAAGAAAGAGGAATAGTAACTAATATAGTGTTGGATGATTGAAAAATAATCATGCCAAGTAAGTATGTGAATGATGATTCGATCTTATGAACAATGTGTACGAAAGAATATTTATTAAATAAATTTTTGTATCTCGATATATTCATTTTTTATTTCCAGTTGAATATTACTCCGGCTATAAAATAGTTGGATAGGATAATTTAAATATTTTTGTTTAAAGAGGAAAAATATAGTTCACTTAAATTTTAAACTGGTTGAATTGTTTAATTTGTTTCTAATAAAATACTTAAATGAGTAAAACTTAATTTAAAACTTCTATCCACATGTATTAAAACAGTTAATAGTATGTTTGGATGAGAAGAAAGAAAACACATAATAATATTATTATTCAGTTAAAGAAAAAGTGTAAAAATGATAAAAAAATAATTTTAAAACTTTAATTTCTTCTTCTAATTTTGTCTTCGTGCAAATTTCAAAGTTTACTTTTCATTATTTTTTCTATTAAATCCTGTAATATATATATATATATATATATTAAGAAGATCTACCTATTTTAGGAATAATATTAATATTTTATAATTTATTTTTTAATTTAATAATTTTATCGATTAAATTATAAAAAAAATAAAAATAATTATTATTTTAAAATTATTCTTAATATAAGAATATCGTATATATATTTATTTATTTTCGTTGACGCATAAATCAAAAGAAAAAATATTCTAACGACTGCCACACTGTCGTTCACGTGGTTTATATTTATTTACGTGAATTATGCTGCCATCTGATTGGCTCAAACTTCAAATCTGACTATCTGACTGTGAAATATGGATTTTTTTTTTATTGTAGTTCATTTAAAAAGTAAGTGATAATAATAATAATTGTAATATATATATATATATATATATATATATATATTTTATTTATTTATATACATTGATTTTTTAAACTTTGTGCATATATAATTTATTAAATTTATTAACTTCATAATACTTTTTTTAAAGAGAAGTAAAATTAACTTTAATATAATTAACTTTGAATGTTGAATTTAATTTGGCACTAAAAAAAAAATCCATTTACAGATAGACAAAAATTGTCAATTGTTACTACTGTCTTTGTTAATATAATCATTGTCTAAAACAGTTAAACTGATAATATAAAATTTGAAAGTCTAAACTAACAAATCAATTGTATAAATATTTGATTTTGATGGTGTATAGTAGTATTTTATACTAATGAAATGTGTTGGTATAATTAATATAATGTACAAACTGACCGTCTGGCCCAGATTTACTATGTAGACGCTTAGATTCAGTAAGTCTCTTAAGGTGGGGAAGAGGAAAAAACCATGAATTAAGTCCAGAGTCATCACGTGGGTAGACTAATTCTATGGACTAGTCCACTCCAGGAAACTAGTAATCTAATAGTAAGTTTATTGAGGCTGTTAATATGGTTATCAATCAGTTAGGAGGACCTGCAAATACTCTGTAATGTATGTATACCAAGTTAATTATAGATTTAAGAGGTTGATATAAAAAACTTACTAACTATATCCAACTACTTGTTCTCGTAGACAAAAACATATATCATACTATTAATAAAATTTACCATGTATATATTAATTTTTTTTCAATAAATAATATATTGAAAGGAGCTAGTATAGTATCAAATCATTAATAATTTTTTTTTTAGTGTGAGATGCATGGATAAATTAATTTCAATAATAAATTTTACATTAAAATGTAACATCCTAAAATTTATTTAATTATTTTTAGAAATAAATTTTATTATTATTATTATCAATTTTATTTTAATTATTAATTGTTGCATGAAATTATTTTATTAAATAATTACATTTTGAAACTGAAATGTTATTATTATTATTATTATTCTTAATGATGGCAGAAAATTGATTTAGTACTTAAATATTTACATTTAATTTTATTTTAATAGAGGAGTTAATGATTTTATAAATTGATGAGGCATTAATCTGAATTATTTTCATTTATTAATTTAATTAATTGAATTAATGGGGCTGACGGGCGGGTCAGGATTGACCCGATCCAGTTAGAATATTAAATAGAGGGTAATCAATTAATCCAAATTTTGTGTTTTGCGCGTAAGAGGACCACACTTAGAGGAGGAGAGAGAACGCATATCTGCGAGGAGAAGAAGTTAGGGTGTTAAAATCGTCGCAGAGTTGCATTAGATCATCACTGTTCTTCGCATCCAAGGTACGGGGGAGATGGGTTCGGCCATATGCGAATACGAGAGGGTTTGGGTAGTGAAGGAAATCCCTAAGTCCCTCTAGGATCTAAATTCTCAAAATTGTTTGGTTATTATGTTCTAAAAACACTTTAATCAGTATAAAAGATTCGTCAATATATTCTGTGGTTTTCATTGATTTAATTGATAATTTAATTGATTGCATTTTGTGAATTATATGGAGTATATATAATTATTGAAGTATGGAAATATGTGATTATTCGGTATATCGTTGTCTATCATGCGGTTATGAATTGTAAATGTATGTGAAGTTGTTATGATTGATTGAAGAATATTAGCTACGTGTGTTATAAATGATTTATGATAATGATGGCTAAATTGATAAGATTTTGGTATGATTATCATATCATAGGTGGTGTTTAACCATGCTACACGCTAGCCATAAGTGATATTTAACGGTTGTGTAGAAAGTCTAGTCTTCGCACAAGCCATAGGTAATGTTTAACTATGCGACACACCGGCCATAAGTGATGTTTAACCGTGACCATCATTAGCGATAACTAAGGGAAGTGAGGAGGTTCGCCCATGATGTGGAGTTTCGAATCGAGACTTTTTAGGAGTGGTGATTGGCTCACCGTACTCTCTTGTGGTTTTCCTTTATGTAATGTATGTTTTGAAGATGATAACGATTTTATTTTTCAATTATAATATTTAGAATTAAAATCTCTTTGAAAATTTTGTATCTACTTGTTAATGATCATGTCAATCTTTTATCCTTAATAAGAATGATGTTTATTTGATTTTAACTATTACCTTATCTTTCTTTTTATTTATTTTATTATTTTGATTTAAATATTCGAAATAAAAAAGTGTTACATAAAACATTTATATCGTGTATAAATATTTTGTACTTATAATATGGTAAATCAAAATTTTTAACATGTTTTTGAAAATAATTAATAAACAAGCTATTTTAAACCGTCATTTAATAATCATATATCATAAATTTTTTAATTTTATAATAATTATTTTATAAATCATACCAATAATAATTTTTTATTAATTAATAATACAAAATCTACACAAGTTTTTGTCAATTGTACTGAGAAGAAATAACTAGTCAGTAAAATTGGTCATATTCAAGGAGCTAGTTTAATGGCCAAAATAGGTCAAACAGTATTAAGTTTGCAAAATAGATGATAAAAAGCAGACCAATTTGTTATAGTCCGATAGAATAAGTCAAATAGTAAATCTGTAAGCCCGATCATTATCAACCTATTTTGTCACCGTATATTTTAATTTATATAAATTTAAGAAAAAAAAGTAAAATTGACCTGGGTCAAGTGAGCCCACAAGTCAAGTTGTATCATAAAATATGAATTTTCGTTAAATTACTCGCTTTCACACTATAACCCACAGGATCAGTTCGGACAGTTTGCTACCAATAATAATAACCAACCAATTAATAAAGTTCCGTTCAAAATTGAGCTGCTGCTTATATACGCATAAAATATTCCTACACCAAAATAAAAATAGAAATAAAAACGTAAATATTCCTAGTGAAATCTTATGCATATCTAATGACGTCAGTGGATTTTGTAAGCATTGCTATTATATGCTAAGTTAGTTTATTCTAGAAACATTGAACTCAAAAGCTGCTTTTGCACAATAATGAAACAAAAACACAAATGTTATTCAATTATTGCTACGTTTAGTAAACATATTAAAATTCAATAGAATATAGCATATAAATTTTATTTGAATAAATAATATAAGTTACGGAAGTTTTTTATACTGTTATTTAATTATAAATTTATTATATGAATATTAAATTTATTAATTTTTATAATAATTATTTTAAAAAGTACGTCAAACTCGTTTTATTTTATATTTAATAAGCTTATAAAAACCGACAAAATAAAATAAGGGCAAGTCTGCCCATACGCTAAATGCTATCGCATCACATTGTGTCGTCATATTCGGATTAATTTACACTGTCGTAATATAAATTAAGATGTATAATTTACAGTAACTCATACATTTTTTTTTTGCAAAAAAAATTCATCCAATAATTTATATAATAATATTTTTTATCTTTATCTCTCTTCATCGCATGATTTATTACGTCTTATGTTTCTTAATTACAAATTATATAATTTATTGTCCAAATTTCATTTCTCATATAAATTTTGTGATAAAATTAGGAATGACAATTAGCAAGTCTTGGTAAAGTATTGTAGTCACATTTTCATGTTTGCTAAGTATTCAGCTACATACATGCATGTATGGTTAGTAAGTTTAATTTCCATTTCAAACTTTTTATGTATCTATATATTTATACTTATATACTACATGTACTTTATTTATGTGTAAATCAATAAAAAAATTAATATTAATTAAAGAAGTTGTTATAATCGAATTGAAAAACAGTTTTAAATAATATATACATAACTATAATAAATTAGAAAAATAATCATTCATAAATATAATAATTTTAGAAATTTATTAAATTTAATAACAAGCTTCAACAATATACAAGAAATAGTAGTGATTATTATACTTATTTTTTATTTTATTCAATTAAAATTTCTAATCATTGTACTAATAATTTATATTTACAAATACTGTCATTCTCAAATTTAATTCTACAATAATTTTTTTCTATAACTTCATTTTAATTTTAATTAAAATATCAAATAAAGGTTTTCAAATGTAATTAATCAATATTCTAAAAGTTATTATTTTATTTATTTTATTCTTATAAACTACACACTCTATGAAATTACGACTTTTATTCAATTAATTTGGTTCAATAATTGCGTTAATAACATATATTATAATATTTCTATGATTTATTAATTTTATAAGATATAAGTAGTATTTTATTTTATTTTTTCAATTAATTATTCTAATCATTACGCTAATAAATTATATTTATAAATATTATACTTTTTAAATTTAATTACATAGTTACTTTTTTTATAACTTTGATTTTTTTAATTAAAAAATTTAAATCAAGATAAAACTAAAATATAATTACTTTATATTTTATAAGTTATTATATTATTATTCTATTATTGTAAATTACATATACTTTGTACAATTATAAATTTTGTATTTAATTAAGTTATTATGTCAACAATTTGTACTTATAAATATTATCTTAATAATAGTAAAAGTTTGAATTAATTGATAATTAAAATGTGATCATATTAAATATATTTTTTCTTGTATATCTAAGAATAAAAAATGTTTAAAAAATATGTTTAAAATTTATTATGTATTTAATTTCTAATTAAAAAATAAATAAAATATATAAAAATAAATTCACTAAACTATCTTTATTTTAAAAAAAATTGTGCGAAAACTTTTATCAATTACAAATATATATTTTTTTACCAGTAGTAGTAGTAGAATTGGAGTAGAGTTTTCATCCCCATATATAGAAGACCAAAATTGTGAACTAAGTCGTTGATGCGAAAGGTGGCATGGTGGAATCAGATCCTTTAATTATGCGTTAATTAAGAGATAAAGAATTAAAGATGAAAACACCACCTGGGTCCCAACCCCTAGCGAATGTCATTTTCATTTTCACTCCTCTTTTTTTGTGTTCTCTCATTCTTTTACTCCAAACCAAAATAAGTTAATTGTATCTTATATAATAGTAGCTCTGTTTCTCAACTTGCTTTTCAATCCAATAGTAATTATGATCTAAAGAAGCAAGCCGGGAGGTGCCAAGTCAATTATAAAACCACAGTGTCTCCGCAGCTTAATTGGTCAGGAATAGAGAGTACGCATGTAGGCGTGTACATAATGTATGCTTTTAAATTTTGATTTTATTTAATATAATTTATAATGACAATAATAGTAGTAATTAATATTATCACTACAAATGATACCTGATCTTTCTTTTCTTATTTGTACTTATTGTGGAGTTGTTCAGTTGGAGAAGGTTGTGTTTTGTGCTGGCCTGGTATCGGTTGAGAGTTGAGAAACAGCAAGAAGAGTTATGGAGGTCAACCACAACGTGGAGAGGAGCAAGAGGGTAAAAGGGAGAGTGATTTTGATGAAGAAGGGTCTGTTGGACTTCCATGACATCAAAGCCAACGTTCTCGATCGAGTTCACGAGTTATTGGGCAGGGGTGTTTCTCTTCAGCTCATTAGTGCTACTTCTCTTGATCCAGGTCCTCTTTCCCCATTAACTTAACTATATTCTAACACAACACAACGCTTGTACCCAATAACTTCCATTTCTCAAGGAAAGAGTACACAACCAAACTGTTCATTTTATTTCTTCTATGTTCTATCCTAGCAAAAATAAATAAACTTGACCGACCTTCTGGAAACATACACTAGGATTTTTTCAAGATTTTCTTTCTAGTATTGAGGTATTTTTTGTCTGACTTGTATTAATTTAACAGATCTAATAAAACTAATTATTTTTTTGTCGTTTTATGTTGTTATAGCAAAGGGGTTGCGAGGGAAGCATGGAAAGGTTGCATTCTTGGAAAGATGGGTTTCGACGATTTCCTCTCTGGCATCAATAACAGACACAGAGTTTTGGGTTACATTTGAGTGGGATGAGAGCATGGGAGTTCCTGGGGCTTTCATAATAAGGAACCATCACTATAGCCAGTTCTACCTCAAGACAGTGACCATAGAAGACATTCCAGGGCATGGTCCCGTAACTTTTGTCTGCAATTCTTGGGTCTACCCTGTTCATCGTTATGCCTATGACCGTGTCTTCTTTGCGAATCAGGTAACTTCCTTCAAAAGGCTATTTGCTGTTTTGCTTTTTCAGTTTCCCATAGTGCTCCTTTCTCGGAGTCAATAATAATGCTATTCTTAAATTATAGGCACACAACTCACATGATTCTTTGTCCCGAAAAGCGGATTTGACTATACTATAAACTATAGAGAAATGCTGATAAAAAGTATTTTCTTTTTTCTTTTAGATTAAATACTCTAGAATAATCTTCACTTTTCTGTGGCGGAGTTATAGCTGTTATGGTTGATTGGTTGGCTCTCGTGTGAATAGTCAATTTCTTCTGTTTTTTCTTTTTCTTTTTCTTTCTATGAATAGTCAATTTCTTCCTACCGTGGGTTCTGGATGTGTTTCTGATACCACAGTTTTGACGATATAATGTATCTGAATAATTAATATTACTTTTAATTATTTATATAAAATTGAATAGAGGAGGCTGGAGCTATGTATGTATGTTACTCCAAAACTTATTTTCATCATTTATGTGCTTTTACCCTACAACCTACCCAGAAACTTGCTTTTGCCAATTGCCATGATAATTACATGTGATTCACCGAGACAGGTTGTTATAATTAGCAAGACAAATTTTCGAAAAAATGTAGCCCATAATAATTCATTCATATTTGTTATTTAGTTTGTCGACAAACATGATATTGTTATTTAGTTTATTACAAGTATAATTTGTATTAATGTTGACGCAAAATGATTTTCCAGGTTGTGTTCTTTTCAACATCACATTTCATTGATTTTTATATTATAAAATTAAGTCTTCAATTTTATATGATTATTTTGTAGTATTTTCTTTTTCAGATGGAACTTTAATTTGGTCTGAAAAGCAAATTTGACTATACCCAGAACTATAAAAACAACCAATAATATAAAAACATAGATAAAAAAAATTAGAACTTTATGATTATATTTGAAATTAGCGAGTAATTTCTTTTTCTTTTTGGAAAAGATCTTTATGATTACTATTAATATAAATTAATCTTCACTTTTCTGTGGCAAGTTAAAGCTGTTGCCCGTCATGGTTGTCTCTCGCCTGGATAATCAATTTCTTAGTAACTGGGTTCTGATTATGTTTTAGATATCTTCATTGTTACGATATAAATATGATGTATATGAATAATCTTTATTACTTGTAATTATTTATAATAGTGAATATTAATTTCTCTGCATCGTGTATACATGGACACCTAATCTCTTTGAGATCTTGATAGAAAAGAAGAGAGAAAAGAAATAAGTATAAATATAATAGATAATATAATATAATAAAAAGAGAAGAATAAGAAAAATATTAAACAAGTATTATCATTAATTATTTAGTCACTTTATGATAAAACCGAAAGAAGAAAATAGAGATATTAAAAGGAATACAATAAGATAGATTTCCTCATGTCTCAATCAATTTTACCATTATTTTAAACAATGTAAACATATATCATTTGTACTATTTATTTTATTTTACTTATTTTTTTTCCATTCAAACATAAAAAAAAATTGGAACTATGGCTCTTTGAAAAGCTTTCATTAGAATTTTTTTCCTGGTCAAGAGTTTAAATGATATGTACAAGGTTCATGTGTTAATGTTGTTGTTATGCATTTTCTTACTTTAAAATAAAAATATAACGAAAAAGAGACAATAAAAAAATCATTTAAAATCTTAAATTTATTTGTGTATTGCATAGTAAAATCATTTACATGATGTTTGGAATATTCAAAAATGAAATTAATTTGATTTAATTTAAAGTAGGATTTGAATTTATTTTTTAAAAATCAAATCTTATGATTGAAATTTATTAAAAATGAAAATATTTATTTTTAAATAAATATGCTATTTGATAAGGATAAAATAGTTAATCTAGATAATTAAAGTTAAAATTAGATCAGTTCCTTTTAAAATCTATCAGGTTCATCCTATGAAATAGTTCAAATCAATCAAATCATGATGAATGTTAAATCACCCGAGAGAGCGTTATATTGGATTTCTTTCTAAAAGCAAAAGCCATAAGCAACAGGAATGTTGCTTCTACGGTAGGAGTTAGAAACTTTTGGAATCCAAAAAACATTAGACATTACGAAGGAAGGGAAATGAAAAAATAAGCAGTATTTTATATTACTATTGATGTAACAATACGAAAGAAGGTAAATGTAAATTATAATAAGAAAAAAAGAGGGAAACAGGTTGTTTGCAAACATGATTGTATCTTGAATGTGACAATTATTGCTGGTGGTTGGTGGCAGTGATGGGACTCAATGCACTCCTTTTACAACATAACATGATTCTTAATGATCTTGCATATGCCTCAATTCAATTGTGCATGCTTCTTTAATAAATGTGTGGACTTGAAAGTTGAAACAACCTGGCTTTATGATTCAGGCTTATCTTCCATGTCAAACACCTGAGCCACTGCGCAAGTTCAGGGAACAAGAACTAATAGTCCTCCGCGGAAAAGGGTTCGGGAAGCTTAATGAGTGGGACAGAGTCTATGACTATGCATACTACAATGATTTGGGAACTCCAGATGATGGTCCAGAGTATGCACGCCCTGTTATTGGAGGATCACAGTTACCATATCCACGTAGAGGAAGAACTAGTCGTCCTCATACCAAAACAGGTTACCAGCAAAACCACATTGGGATTAATTGGACTAATAACAATAACATTTCATTTGTGCTTTATAAATGTTATCATATAAGATAAATTTGTTTATTTTATCATAATAATTTTAAAAGTCATACTAACAATATTTTTAATTGGTAGATAATGTAAAACTTTTGCTTGCAAAATTTTCAATGATAAAAATGAGTATTTTGATTGTGTTGCAGATCCCAAAACTGAGTCAAGATTGCATCTTCTAAATCTAAACGTTTATGTGCCGAGAGATGAACAGTTTGGCCAAGTCAAGTTTTCAGATTTTCTGGCTTATGCACTGAAATCCGTTGCTCAGGTTCTGCTTCCAGAGATTAGATCTCTGTGTGACAAAACTATTAATGAGTTTGACACCTTTGAAGATGTACTTAATATTTATGAGGGAAATATTAAGCTACCAAGTGGACCTATAGTGAGTAAACTTAGAGAACTTGTTCCCTATGAGCTGATGAGAGAACTTATTAGGAATGATGGTGAGAAATTCCTCAAATTCCCAGTGCCTGATGTGATCAAAGGTATACTAATGCTTCCCCTTTATTTCTCCTGGCTTGGATGGACTCATTAGTATGATTTTAGCTACATTAATGTTGGTATAATTGCAGCGAGTAAGACTGCATGGAGGACAGATGAGGAATTTGGAAGAGAAATGCTTGCAGGGGTTAACCCGGTCATTATCAGCCGTCTCCAAGTACTGTCCAAAAATAATGGCAAATTATAATTAGAAAACCATAGATGCAGCTCCTTGAGAAATTATTGTATGATCTACTACCATCACGTATCTATAGTCTTGGTTAATATCCATATTATACTAACTTCATCTTATTAACTCTTGAAGATTGGTCGGATCTCAGGGCTATAGAAAGTTGGGAGTTTCGGACTATACAATAATTTCTCTACTTCTTTAGGTGTTATTTTTCAATTAGAATTAAAGTTTTACTTCAATATTCATATAATAAAAGTTTGTATGAAAGCTTAATTTTAACCGGAGAACAATACCAAAAGGACATGATAACCTGTATCTAAGTTTGATTTTTTGTAACTTTATTAGGTATTAAAAACATATTTGTTTTGGCAAGTGAGCTAAATCTAAATGGCACGTGCAGGAATTTCCCCCGGGCAGCAAGCTAGACCCCAGAGTCTATGGAGACCAAACTAGCTCCATCAGGGCAACGCACATAGAAAATAGTTTGGATGGGCTGACAATAGATGAGGTACCAACGAAGATTGATTCACTTTTTTGAAGCCAGAGCCATGTTAATGTATTATGTGAACAAGGAAGCATGTTTATGTTGCAGGCAATTCAAAAAATGAGGCTATTTATATTAAATCATCACGACGCATTGATGCCATACATAAGTCGAATAAACTCTACGAACACAAAGACTTACGCGTCCAGAACGCTCCTGTTTCTACAAGATGACGGTACACTGAAGCCACTGGCTATAGAATTAAGTTTACCCCATCCACAAGGGGAACAGCATGGAGCTGTGAGTAAAGTGTTCAGTCCAGCACAAGAAGGAGTGGCGGCTTCAGTGTGGCAGCTGGCTAAAGCTTATGCAGCCGTGAATGATTCAGGATATCATCAATTGATTAGCCATTGGTATGACATCCAGAAAAAGCAATCTCTCTCAATAGTAACAAAAAAGTGCTTCAAACTTAAAATATAAAAGGCATTGGTATGACTCATATGCAGGTTATACACTCACGCAGTAATTGAACCATTCATTATAGCCACACACAGACAATTGAGCTTTCTTCACCCAATACACAAGCTCTTGAAGCCACACTTCAAGGACACAATGCATATAAATGCTTTGGCTCGGCACACTCTCATCAATGCTGGAGGGGTGCTAGAGAAAACAGTTTTCCCTGGTAAATTCGCCTTGGAAATGTCAGCTGTTATATACAAAAGTTGGGTATTCACCGAGCAAGCACTACCCGCTGATCTGCTTAAGAGGTGAGTTGTGTGACGTATTGATTTTAGTAAAAACATAGCAAATAATAATAGAATTCTACTTGACTGAATTTCAGGGGAATGGCAGTTCCTGATTCAAGCTGCCGTCATGGACTGAGACTTGTGATAGAGGATTATCCGTATGCTGTGGACGGGCTAGAAATATGGGAGGCAATTGAAACATGGGTGACTGAATATTGTAACTTCTATTACACATGTAATGAGATGGTTGAGGAAGACTATGAAGTTCAGAGTTGGTGGAAAGAGGTACGCAACGAGGGTCATGGTGACTTAAAAGACAGGCCATGGTGGCCAGAGATGAAGACTAAGGAGGAGCTCATTCAATCATGCACCATTATCATATGGCTGGCTTCTGCTTTTCATGCAGCAGTCAATTTTGGACAGTACCCTTTTGCTGGTTACCTCCCCAACCGTCCCACAGTGAGTCGCAGGTTCATGCCCGAGCCAGGTACAGCAGAGTACGAGGAGCTTAAGAAAGATCCTCAATTGGCATTCCTGAAAACGATCACTGCTCAGTTCCAAACTCTCCTTGGCGTGTCCCTCATAGAAGTTCTGTCCAGGCACTCCACTGAAGAGCTTTACCTTGGGCAGACTGAAAACCCTGAATGGACTTTAGATGCTGAGCCATTGGCAGCTTTTAAAAGGTTCTCAAAGAAGCTGTTGGAAATTGAGAGTAACATTACGGAAAGGAACAAGGATAAGAGATTCAAAAACAGAAATGGGCCAGTGAAGATGCCTTACACACTTCTCTATCCCAACACCTCCGATTATTCTAGGGAGGGTGGACTCACTGCCAAGGGAATCCCCAATAGTATATCTATCTAAACCTCCTCCAGTTCCTCATTCAATTCTACCCAACCATGAATTTGCGTGCGTATACTATCCTCATTCATTACTTTTATACCCTTGTTATGCCAAGACTAGAGTGTGTATAATTTATTTATAACATATTTGTCTTCAAATTATCATGCTGCCTCTGCATTAACTGGTTCTCATTGAAAATTGGGAGCGTTATAAACACTTGGGCAAGTGTTTGGTTATGCTTCAGAAAACTACTTTTTTATAACTTGATGTAGTTTATTTTAATGAATTTTATCAAAATAAATTATAAACTCTTGTTACTGACCAGTATCACTCTCGTCTATTCACTTTTTGTTTCGTTCGTGCTCAAAGCCACTAGGGACATGACAACTAACAGAATGAAACCACAATTTTCTTCACTTTGCAACTTTCGTTAAATTAGCTTATTTTATATTTATGTCGACAAAGAAGCAAAATTTTACTGGGAGATGTATAGGGCATCAATAATCAGAGTTTTAATATATTTTTATTAAAAACATATTACAAAAATTAATTTTTGTAAATAAAGTTTTTTTTTTTTAAAAAAAAACTGATAGAGTGTGCGAAGAGTAAAAAGAGGATGTGAATAGCATGAGCCATAATTGTGGACGATTAATGGTTGTTCGGATACTGGACCCACCGATGGATCAAACAAACAAATTTATTTTAGTGTGCTAAACTCATTTATTAAAGGTATAATCAATAGTGTAAAATTATTTTTAAGTTAAATTAAAAATTTAATCCTTTACCATTTCTTCTTTTATTTTTTATATAAAAAATTATATTTTAATTCTTACACAAAAAGTTATGTACGAATTAATTTTTATCTTTTATTAAACTGAGAATTATTTCTCATAAAAAATACTTGTGATCTCTTGTAAAAAAAATTAATAGTAAAGCATGTTTCTAAAATTGTGTCAAGAAAATCATGTTTAGTATAAAAATATGCTTTAAACTTTTGGTTTTGTTTTATATTTAAAATTTTTATTTTAATAAATATCTATAAATATACGGAATACATGTAGATATTTATAAAATCTAAAAAAATTCGTTTAAAAAAAATCCACATAGCGGTCAAACATAAAGTACGAGATAAATTGTTATCCAATAATACATATAAAAGGATATTATTACCCATGCTTCTCCTATTTTATTTCATCGGTAATCTTATATTATTGAAATAAGATTAAATTATAAATGTAGCATTTTTTACATTTTAATCCTCATATGAAAATATTCTATATTTTAATCCATATATGAAAAATTATTTATAAATTAGTTTGTACCATTTATTACAATTATAATGGTTGATAATGATTAGATAGGTGTTTTAACATATTCATTGACCTTCAAAATTCTTTTAGTTAAGGAATATTTATACATTTTTAAAACAATATTAGAACGGTATTCGTAACAGAACTGAATCTCGATCATAGAAGAACTACCGTCATGTGAACATATTTTTATACAATAACTTATTATATATTTTTTACCTTTTAGAAAATTAAAATAACTATCCAGTTAACTATAAGTATATGATATTTTTGTATGATGAAAAAAAAATCAAATGTCGTAATTAAGTTTTTTATTATTTATTGGTATAAAAGTAATGTAATTTATAAGATGTAATAAATACTTTTAGCCTGATAAGCAAAACAGCGTACAAAAGAATTTAAGGTTAACAATTGCGTTTGCATCACGCTTATCAAGGTTCAAGGGATAACTATGTCAAATAAGTTTGTCTTTAAAGTAAATAAGTAATGTTATGACTATTTTTAATTTAATTTATAGTATATTATAATTCTAGTTGGATGCATTTCAAGGGTGATATATATATATATATACAAAAATAAAAAGAATGGTCAAGTTAGAAGAATATTATAATAAGAATATTGAGAATAATTAATATAAATCATATAGTTATTTATAGGTATTTATATGATTTAGATATAGTTTTCCCATTTTCTATAAATAAAAAAATAAGATTAAATGTGAATTTAATTTAACTTATTTAAGTTTACATTACAATACAAAATTAAGAACATAATATGTTTTTTCCAAATCCACTCCAATAACCATAATTTAACCAAATTGAAGATTGATGTAAAATATATGTTTCTTTTTCAGGTTTTATACAGTAATAGTGATATTTAATGTTACTGTTTAGCACGTTGAATAATTTTGAGTTAGAAATTTAAAGTATGTAATTATATGATTTAAATATGTTTTTAATTCCTATCAAATAAGTGAATTTTGATTTTAGTTTTTGTAAAATATTTTGATCGATTTTCATCATTTAATAATTTGTAATCATTGAATTTTATCTTTATTAAATGAGTAAATTTTAATTTTGGTCCCTATAAAATATTTTTATTTGATTTTCATCCCTCTAAAATTTAAAATATATATTTTTAATCCTTAATTTTCATTTTAAAATAGATAATTAACATTTATTTTAGGGATCTAATTTTTTTTTAAGATATCATAAGTTAACACGATCCTATATATACCGGTGTATATAACTTATGATGATCAATTTACCTTCTTTTAAAGATATATGTAACTAATAAGTGTCTGGTAAAGATTAAAAACAAAAATTTTAATTTTAGAGAAATAAAAATTGATAAAAAATTTTATAAAAACTAAAATAAAAATCGATTACTTTATGAGTACGGGATAAAAATATATTTAAACCAAATTATATTTAGAATTAAGAAAAAAAATTGTTACTGAAGTCATTTTAATAATAGATGGTTTGGATGTGTGTAAAAAAGAAGATATTTTTGATGTTTAATTTTGTTTAACTGTGAACGCTAGTATATTTTTAGTTTGAGAAACAATATTGTTTTTGTGATGTTTATTTTAAAGGAAAAAGTTATGAAAATCCTTAGGAAGGAGTGAATAAGAGGTGTGAGGCTTGGACAAGAGATTGAATCAAAATCTTAGATTGTAATTGGTGGAAGGCATATCACCTTATCCATAACCACATCCACAGCAGCCATCCAAAATCTGGCACACCCTACTTTAGCCTCTTTCCTTTTGTTTCTTATTGATCTCGAACAATAAGCGGAGCAGTTGTGAAGCATTAGTTGGATCTCGATGGCCATGGCAACCCAAGGCTCCCTCTTCAGCCCACCCTTGTCCGGTCTGAAACCCAGCGACCGCGTGTCTGTGGCATGGAAACAGTCTGGCAGCGTGTCCTTCCCCAACTCGAAGCCCGTCAAGTTGACTAAAACAATCAGAGCAGCTGCTGGCGATGAGAGCAGTGAGGCCCCAACAGTAGAGGCACCTGTTGGGTTCACCCCACCCCAGCTTGACCCAAGCACCCCATCCCCTATATTCGGCGGCAGCACTGGTGGGCTTTTGCGCAAGGCCCAGGTGGAGGAGTTTTATGTTATCACATGGGAGTCTCCCAAGGAACAGATATTTGAAATGCCCACTGGGGGTGCTGCCATCATGAGGGAGGGTCCCAACCTCCTCAAGTTGGCCAGGAAGGAACAGTGTCTGGCTCTTGGTACTAGGCTCAGGTCCAAATACAAGATCAAATACCAGTTCTACAGGGTCTTCCCCAATGGCGAAGTCCAGTATTTGCACCCCAAGGATGGTGTCTACCCCGAGAAGGTCAACCCTGGTCGCCAAGGGGTTGGACAAAACTTCAGGTCCATTGGTAAGAATGTTAGTCCTATTGAGGTCAAGTTCACTGGCAAGCAACCCTATGATTTGTGAGCACTTCTTTCATACCATGCTTCTTTTACTATCTTCTCATGTACCTATTGTCAAATTATGTCAGAAATGCTCAACTCTGTAACCTTTATATTTACAGTTATTTTCTCTCTGCTATTTTATTATTATTGTGTCAACAGCATGTTTTCCTTTTGGAATGTTAATTTGCTTTCGAGAGTGAAAAATCGCTGATTCAACTTTGCTCAATTCAATAGTTGTGAATGAATTGAATATTAACATTTTATATCGAGGGAGGGCGCCTCCTAACTATTTCACGTTCAACAAGGCGTGTATTTTATGTATAGCATAAATTGATAGTTTTTCCCACCAAGTGACGAATACGAAATTCCACGTACCAAGCCACAGCAACTCTCCATTATACCCTTGTGTTGTTTCCATGACAAATACCTATTCTTTCAACAATGGCCTAATAGGTGGTTCTAAAATTTTCATTTGCACCCACCCTGTTGTAGAATCATCATTTAAATGCAGCAACTACCTACAAATGAAAAACCCTGATCCTATTTACTGACATAAAATCCTAGAAGAAAGGGTTTGATATATAACAACGTACCATGTGAAACCATCGTTCAAAATCGCGGAACCTCAACCAATTCTTCAGACCTGAATCCACCCATTATAAACATGAAGAAACTTAATGATATGCGATTTTGAGTTTTACTTGATCAGGGAAGGTGGGACAATTAAAAATGCTTGGCATAGAAGATCACAACCCTTTGGTGAAATTCTCCATCGGGTTGTGACCAAGTTCGGGACGACTTTTTGTGCGAATATTAAGTTTCAAGTTGTATGGGTTTCGACACTTCTTAGAACTTGGGTATAAACAGGACCGCTTTAGACGAATTTTATATACGAGTCTAATTTTAATATATATCTATAAAATTATAAAATTATTAATTAAAATTTAATAATTAAATAATTTCAATATCTCTATACTCTTCATAGTATCATTATCATGTAATTGATATAAATTGAATTTAAAATTTTTAATTTTAATATTTTTTAATAAAGACAACCATGGCAAGTATTATTATTAATATTTTATAAATATTTCATGCATTAAAAATAATTTTTAATATAATTTAATACTTCTAATAATAGGTCATTTCTCTCTTTTGTTTTTTTATGCGAAAATAAATAATACACAAATAGTATAAAATAGGTTAATCATAACTCACTAGGTAAGGTAAGTTAGTTGATTTTATAATAATTAAATTGTTTTACATTATCATTGAATCATTATTAAACTCTTTTTTAATATTTCAATTTAGGAGAAAAAAAAATTATAACCAGTACAATCAACTTAAGGCTCACTAAAACTTAAAGTTGTTTTCAAATTAAAATTTTTTTCAATTCATTTTCCATTAAAATTCTCAAAATTGAGAATCAAATAATAATTTCAAAACAATTTTATATTTTACATTTTATATTTTTTCAATAAGTTGTGAATAAAAGAAAATAACATCATTTGATATGCATACAAAAACTAAAACTAAAAGAATTAATTTTTAACTAAATGTGTGATTTGATCACTATCATTTTTTTCAAAATAATTTTTTAATTTAAACAAATATAAATTATTTTTTCCTATAACATTTTAAATGAGTAATAAAATTTCTTAAATAATCTATATATACATATTTTTAAATTGTACAATCTTACAAATAATTATAAATAATATAATAAATTTTATCATCTAATAATTTAAATTAAAAATAATTTTTAAAAATACATGTAAAAAAATACTAACAACAAAGGGGCTTAAGGTTGGTGCCCCGTGGAAACTTGGGGCAGACATGATTCCGGATTGACATGTTATAAATCCACCAGGACTCCTTCAAAATCCAGGCCCTTTATTCTACTTTTCTTTTTATTATCGTTATTTTGCAAATTTAGTTTCTCTTATTTTTTCGCAACTTTTATCTACACATTATTTTAATTGTATTATTTTGTTTTATTTATTAACTCTGATATCTAATATTTTAATAAAATATTGATGGAGTAGCAGTGTCATCTTCACATGAATGTGTTAAAATGCTAGTGCACTAGAATGTCATATTAGTAATTTTGTTAAAAATTGGTAATAGTTTAAAGTAATATTTGTGCTGTAATTTAAATTATTCATTATAAAATTTAAATATAATTTATACATTTAATAATAATTAATTATTATTAAATATTAATTATAAATAATTTATATATTAAAAATATTTATTTAGTATGAATTTTCATTATATAAAACAATTATTTTTCTTATATGATATTCACAGGTTAAAACACTAGTTATAATCACAGAAGTGTTTATTGTTACTTCAACGTGATTGTTGTAACTTATTTAATTTAATTTTAAATTTGATTAAGAAAAAGAAAAATATTTTAAATGAAAATCATTTAAATAGACGCAAAATTAATACATAAAAATGGCAATCAATCTGAGTTATTGATAATCAATTTAAACGGAATGAACTGTACCCATGTGATTTTTCCCTTATATTTAATCAACATACACGTAAAATTAAAAAAAAATGAAAAAAGAGCAAAATAGGCTCATATTTACTAGATGTAACATGCGTGCGTTTTGTATGAGTTTATTTGAATATAAAAAATATAATTTAAATATTTATAAAATACATTTAAAACGAGTTTCTTTTTTTATGAATTATAGTTTATTACAGATAATATTTTTAATGTATGTACAAAAATTATGATTAATATAAAGACTAATTATTAGTTTCATTTGGAAAAAAAAATCAAAGATTCTATTTACAATAATTATAAAAAAAAAAACTATATCAATACTTTGTCTCAAGTTTAGTTTTTTTTTTTATCCTTAAAAATCAAATACAATCAAATAATTTGCAACATTCACGTATTCTACTCTATTCAATTAATTGAGTTAGAACGTATTGTTATCTCAAATTTATTTTAACATAGATATGAATTTTTATTTTTTATATAAGAAAAAATCTATTTATTTATATAAATATTACATTAATACTTCTTCTTAATTTTAATTTATATATATATATATATATATATATATATATATATATATATATATATATATATATATATATATATATATATAAATAAATAAGTGTTACATTAATAATTTCTTCTATAAAATATACTTTATAGGTGATTAGTTTGAGTGTACATTTGGTTTGATTTATTTTAAAGAAAAATCATTTTATTGTCCAGTATTTTTTATTATAAATTATTTGGTTTTGCATATTTGCTAATATTGGATAAGTGGTCTTGCATATCTTGTGTTTACCAATATTGGATCAGTCAGAGATGAGTAAGAGACGCGGTGATACATATTAACTTTTGTCTTTAATTGATCTAGTTTTTTTATTAGATTATTTATTTCAATTTAAACTCAACTTTTTTAATTTTTTTAATAAGATGGAGGACAACCTGACTTTTAATGTGAATATTAATATTATGTATATTTAAATGGTAAAATGTTAAATTGTAATGTGTTTCTTTTGTATTATGTAATTTGATATATTCTTTTATTATAAAATTTACACCTCTTCTATTTTACAATCTAACTGTGCACAATGTTATATATTCTCACATGATATTTCACGGGCATTCACTGATTTGATGACCCTACGAAAAAATGTAATTATCCGCTTTGGTAGGACTTCGTGGACTCTGGGTGTTTGTTTCACTCGTATAAAGAAGTATTAGTGTTCTCCATGACATATTTTTATTATTAGATAAAATTTATATATAATTGATTAATTAAATAGTACGATCTATATTAAGAAAGCTCCGATAAGTTTTACTCAATAATACAATAAATGTATTAGAAAAAACATTAATCTAATATCCATAGGTGGAAAATTATTCCAACATTGTCACATCCAATGTAAAATTCTTTATTGAGTCAAGTCATCTAACATGATTTAAATATTTGCATTTGGCGAGATGGCCAATGACCTTTTGCAAAATGTTACAATGATATGGTAGCTGGCCTTTGTTCTCCACGAAAAAATATAAAAAATAAAATTTCGAAGCTATCGTAGTTCACATGATGTGAAACTGTTCTCGAATATTCCGGTGGATGACTGTAGAGAAAGATAATCAAAATAATAATAACTTAACCTTATTAATTGATATCTCCGAAGAGATACAAAATTTTATTCCATATACGATTCATAACTTGTACAGGTAACACACTAGACAATATCTTACAATATTCACAAGATTAATTGACAACTTAACATGACGCAAATTATTGAGGAAGGGGTCCATGCTAATTATTTTCATTGTCTACGTTATTGGTGTTCTGATAGCACTATTATTTTATTTGTTGCTTAGATAGTTGGGTTGGGACTTGGGAATGTACAACGTCAGCCCTTATCCCACATCCAAAACAAAAGGTCAGTTTTCAAGCTCCAACCACAGCAGTGGCCAGTACAGACTCCAGTTCGCTCTTCGTACGTGTCATCGTTTGATCATCACCGTCCATCTCGTTTGTCCATATCTCCGGAATCACTTGTGCCACGTCATGCACACACTCCACAACATAATCTGCTTCTTTGCTTTTCGCTGTCTTCCCTACCTATCACAACCCAAACAAACACTTATCAGATAACAATATTAAAATATTACAATATCTATGTCAATAAAAGAATTTAAATAATAACTATTAGACATTATAAGACTCAGTTTAGGAAATCACCAAAACAGTGTGAAGACCCATTTCTCTCCCCGCTGCAACATTGCGAATGCTGTCATCCAGAAACAACTGCAATATATAACATAAAATATATTTTAACTAATTTATTGTAAAGGGAAAAATCAAATTACATAGATATAATTTTATATAAGATATGAATTTTATTGATGCCTTGATTAATTGTATAAATTTTAATTCATATTTTTATATCTTAAAAAATGTACAATGTTAATTTAAACATATTTTAATGATGATATTTGACTTTTTCTGAAATAATCTAATCCGGTTTTCGCTGTCAAAAAACGACACCGCGAGAACAAGAAGCGACGACCCGTTTCGTTTATTGTCTCACCGTTCGACGAGGATCCACGTTGGCAGCGTGGAGTGCGATCTTAAAGGCGTCCAGCGACGGTTTCAGGAGAACGGGGAATTCGTCGGGTCGGGTCGAATTGGGAAGGTTCGGGTTTATAGTTTCGAAGCATATGATTTGCTCGAAACAGTCCTTGATCCCAAGCCGATCCAGCGCCCTCAGCGCGTGGATCCTATCCGAATTAGTAAAAACCTAGAAAGAAAAAAAAGGAAGATAAGAAAATAACAATTAAAATAATAATAAACAAAGGAAAGAAAATTTCCATTCGAAAGTAACATACAATTTTTCTTTGGTTGATGGTGCGTAGAAGGTTCCGTAACTGAACATCAGGCTTGATCACCTCGTAAGGAAGCCTTCCGTGTACGAAACTGCTTGGAGAGTTAGAAGAAGGAAACTTTTAAGTTAGGTTTTGTTTGTTTACTGTTCCTAAAATTTGTTTGTAATAATTTTGTCATTCTTACCTGTGATATTCCTCTGCGGTGATATCATGGCCTAGTGCCTGAAAAGTAACGAAGGTAAGATGGTTATAATTAGTTGTATTAAGGGACATTGATTGAAATTGGATTGGTATTAGTTACTGACTCGCAAACCAGCGAGGGTGCTTCCGTAGGTTTTGAAAAGTTCAACTCGGAGGGTCAACGCTTGGGATTCTGAGAATCCGCATTTCTCGACAAGAAAGAGCTCGATGTTTCTCTTGACAGACTTGTCGATTCCGGTGCTGGACGGGTACAAGGTGTCGTCTAAATCTGTTTAGTTATTTTTAGAATAAATAAGAAGCAACGGTTTTGAGCGAGTTGTAATTTGTAAATGAGAAGAAAGAGAGTGAAGTATGAAGTAGTAGTACTACTCACCGAAGATGATGGTGTCGAAAGGAGAAGCGCCGGTGGTTATACCCATGGCGTTGGAAGGAAAACAGAGTAAAATGGTATGGGAAGTAAAGAAGAGGAAGCGAGCTTCGAAAGAGGGGATAGGAGGGGAATTTATAGGGGAAACAACGTGGACCACGTGGATTGGATAGACACGGTTACGGGAGGGTCGCTGCGTCACCGTTTTGTTGGAAGCCGAGTAGATGAGGGGTCCACACGATAAGGGCTTGTTAACACATGGACGTTAATACCCGCGATAAATCTATCTATGGACGATAATACCCTGTACCGTGCTGGCCAATACGATTCTAGAATTATTGTAATAGTAATCAGCCTGGTTGTTACACACCTCAACATGTCTATTTATTTATGCTATTTTGTTTGTCAATCTATTTCTATTTCCCGAACTTATTCGTATTACTCATCAGACAAAGTTTTTGGTACTCCAAAATATCTATTTATGCTCTTAACTATTTTTAATTTATTCTAAATTGATTAGATTCAAGCTTTTCTTTTCAACAAGACTATAATACTTAAAATTAGAATTATATGTTTGTAAAACTATATATATATATATATATATATATATATATATATATATATATATAACAAACATACGAGTGTTTATGAATGGTCTCACATGACTTCGCTAATTAATTCAGTTTGGTTTTAATTTGATTTTGACAATTTAAAGATAAGATTTAGAATATTTTAAATATGTGGTTGTATCGATAAATGTTAGCTGAGTATTCGTGGGATCTATCCGATGGAGTATGATGTTTGAATGTTATAAAGTTTTTGTATTATTTTTTATTTATATGAATAAAAAAATGTCACTTTAAATTAGTAAGAATAAGATTTATATTTTACAAAGATGTGAATAATTTGTAAGTAATTCTAAAATTTTGATTGAACTCGAGTAATTTGTAAGTAATTCTAAAAGATTGAATATTCAGTGAGTGATATGAGCTTAACTCACTAAAATTTTTATGAATAAAAAATATACTTAAACTTATTTTAACTCAATATGATACCCTTTATTTTTCAAATATATTTCTTATATAAATATGTACTAATAAAAAAATATATGTAATTTAAATAAAATTTTTAACTAATAAAAAATCAAAAGTTAGCTAAAAATATTTGTGAAACATACTTTTATCTCTTTAAATTGAATGTAAATAGTTTTTAAATAATTTATTAATAATTAAAAATAATCTTATATCACAATTTTAATTATTTTTTGTAATTAAAAAATACAATTCACATATTTTATTTTTTATTATGAATATTGATTGCATTATAATTTATGTATATAAAATGTTTATTTATTATAAAATTTAGTTATATATAAAATATTTTATCATGTACAATACACAAATTAAATAATAATTATAGTTATATTGATATTATTTTTTATTAAAGGGAAGTCAAATTGACCATCATGTTGAAGCATGAGGCAGAGTTTGTAAAAGATGTTCGTCAAGTAGCTGTGGTTGTGTTAGACTTCGACTTGATCATTCTAAACGTCCTTAAATATGTGAAGAACGGGGTAATGGTGGGTCTAGAGAAATTGTTCGATGATGAGTCTGAATGTAATTTATATTTTATGCTGCCTTGTACTCGTCATCTTTTATTAATGAAAAAATATTTCTTTTATTCTCATATCTTTGGACTGCAAATTATATTTATATGTGTCAAGCTATATATGTTCATTGAATTATGTTTATTTGTCGAGATATATACATTTGTTGAGTTATATTATTCACTAATTGCATAAGAGTTTTGTTTGGATGTTTGAGAGTTATCAAGTTTGCGTGTGTGTGGTTGTTGTGACGACATTTGCAAGGCGTTTGGCGAAAATGTGTACCTTTGGGTGCTTAAGCATTTTCTCGCTCAAATTCAGGTGGTCCGAGGGATGCTCAGTGAAGACGTGTACCTTTGGGTACATGGACATTTCCTCGCATGGATCCTGGTGGTTCAAGGGGTGTTCGACGAAGATGTGCACCTTTGGGTGCTTTAGTGTTTCCTTGCTCAAATCCTAATGGTCTGAGATGCGCTCAGCGAGTGCGTATGGGTGCAGTAAATAAGAATAAGAGAGGGTTTAAGATGTCTCGTTAAGAAATCCTCCTAGCCAAAGGGACCAACAACTAGGGTAGGAAAAAAGTACATCGTTAAGCTAATTAAAATAATACTTGAGATGCATGGAATTCCACGTCCTTGGGATGATCGTTCCATCTAATTGTTTCAAGTGGTATGCGTCGTTTTCGAGTGATTCCCGCATTTGAAATGGCCCTTCCGAGTTGGTCGCGAGCTTTCCTTCTTTTTTCTTCCTCGCGTCTCTTGTCCTTCGCCAAACTAAGTCAAACTTGCCAAGGTCTCAAGGTCAGACCTTGGAGTTGTATCTGCAGGCTGCCCGCTATCAGTAGACTTCTTGCCTCATACATGCTTGTTCCATGGCTTCTTCCATTAGGTCAAGGTCTATCTGTAGGGAGGACGGGTTTTTCGCAAGGTCGAAGGAGCTCTTCTTCAGCGAGGGTTCTCGAATTTCAACCAGAATCATGACATCGGTTCCAAACGTTAGCCAATAAAGAGTCTCTCCCGTAAAGGATTATGGGGAGCAATGGTAAGCCCATGTGATGTTGGGTAGTTGCTAAGCCCACAATCCCTTAGTCCTTTTGAGTTGACGCCGAAGTTCGCTTAGGATGACTTTGTTAGGGGCTTCGGCTTGGCCATTTGCCTAGTGGTGTTCGACGAGGTCACTCTATGCATGACCTTCAACTATTGAGGATGGAAACTTCATGACCAAGTGAGGCATGGAGATGATGACACCGAGGGCGTTCAATGCTAGTGGACTAATCATGACATTGTAGGAGGTGTCATCTGCCACTATGAAGTATGGGACCAAGATCGTGCAGATTGCACCGGAAGTCGCCAAAATTGTGAGCATGTCTATATAATCGAGGGTGTTTACACTCTCTCCCGAGAAGCCCACCAATTGTTCGTGATACGGGCGTATTTCTGTCTTTGCGATTTATAGACATTGGATGATGGATGTGTATAGGATGTTGGTCGAGCTGCCTTGGTCGATCAACACCTTCTTTACGGCAAAATTGGCTACCTTTAGTGATAACCATGGGGTCCTTTTGTTTAGGGTTGGAATCGACGAAGTTTTAGTTGATGAAGGTTATGGGCGACAATTGTTGATGAGTCTGTCGGCACTTGCGTGGATATTGTTGACAGTGCACAAGTATTATTTTCTTGCCGAGCTTGAAAATCCTCTAACAAACCCTCTAGCAATGATGTTGATGACTCTTTTGAGCCTTGGGGTCCTGTCGTGCCTGGGTGTATGTTCCCGTCTTGGCATTTGGTCCAATCGCAGAGTCCGCTCCTTCCTCGGTATCCATTCTCTTCTTGGTGACCACTCCTTCCTCTAGTTGTTAGAATCCTATTTTCGACATGAGTATCCAAAATCGGCCCTTCTTTTAACAAACCTTCTGATGTGGCCTACATGGATTAACTCCTTTATCTTGTCTCTTAGCGTTAGGCATCCTCTGGTCTTATGGTCGTAATTCTTTTGGTAGCAATAGCACTTGGTCTATCGGCCTTGTAGGCTAGTCGACGTTGCGAGGGAAGGGTGATTAGGTTGGTGTTGCACACTTCTTCGAATAATGTGGCTTAATTAGTGTTGAGGGGGGAGGTGGTGGAAGACCTGATATTCGGTATAGGATGGCGTCTTCATTGTTGAACTAGTTCACTTGGTTGAGGTAGTTAGCGAGGTGCTCGTCAAGGTTAATGGTACCATCGTATTTGTCCAAATGCATATCTCTCCACCCTTTCGGTAGGGGGTCTCCATTATTTCATCTACGAAGGGGTGTTGCTGAATATGGGGTGCCTTGGGAGCGAGGTGTATGGGCATCAAGTGCTTGTTTATTACCTCTGCTAAGCGAGCATCTCAGGCATCGATCTTACCAGTCTGTTCAGGCTGTCGGGTGATCGTGTTGTTGGCGCTCATGCACCAAAATTGAGCTCGAAGTTCGTTATTTTCTCACATAAACTCTTTAATCTCGTCAATGGGCCGTTTTCACATTTCACTTTCAATTGTGGCTCGCTTTCGTATCTCAGATATCTCTTGCATGATGTTCTGAAGTGCTGGCGACTCCCCCAGGAGTGCTAGGGGGGTCAAAGTTGCTTCCATATCTAGTATAGGGTTAGTCATCTCGTTCCTACAAATGACACCAAATGTTCCTAACAAGAATTCTTGTCTAGAACTCTCGATGGACACTTCCAAAGTTGGGGACGATCTCTTCTTCTTTTTAGCCCATGCTCCGTCCGAGCTCCGACCTCTCCTCTTCACCCTTAATGAAGGCTAAGGCATCATTGATGGCGGAAAATGTACCTGCAAAGACACTCTAACGCTTAAGTTACTGTGGGTTAGCGTATGTGCAAGCATGAGATGACTTAAACGTAATTGAAACAAATAGTGTATTTTCATATTCATAGAGATTGACCCATCTCTAGTGGTAGTCCATACGACTCAATTTTTGGATGTGCCACTCAAGAATTTCAACGCATATCTTGACACATATTGCACTGAGAAAAAACAAACTATAATCAATTCTAATCGAGGTATAACAAACTGGGTTGAATTATCTTCTATCAAACGAATACGATTTTATTAAATAATAACAATGATACCTTCAAAAAGAAAGTACTAACAAACATTTTGCTATAATAAGCGCTAACGAAACATTTAGCCATTTAGTTGGTGTTATATGTAATTTTTTTTATGTTCATGATTTATATTTAAAAACATTTTGAGATATCAAAATTAAAAGTATTTATAATTCATTTTATTTCACTCATTCACTCAATTTAAAATTAATTTTATAAATTTAAATTTTAGAAATTAAATTCGATATACTTTAAAGATAAATTTAAGTCATTTTAAGTTCCTTTGGCTTCATATATATATATATATATATATAATTTTAAATAATTATATTTTGACTTATTAATTAATATTTTATATAATATTACACTATATTTATATTGATATTATTTTTTAAAATATACTTTAGTTATAATTTAACATTTCTTTAATTTTAAAATTTCATTGTATATAATATTAATTGTTATACTTCATCAACAAATTAGATTAATCCAATTTTCTATAGTTTATTATTACGTAATTAGTTTGATCAAGTTCCAATTTGAATAAAGGACTCTTACACATTTTAGATAAAATAAAAATAAAAATAAACTTATTTAATTTATGATTTAAAAGTCATGTATATTATTTTTAGAAATATTTTATTGTAAAATATTACTAATATTTCTATTAATAAATTTTTTTTATATTTTTTTAATAATATTTAATAAATATAAATGTTACAAATGCTATTTTTAATATGATTTAGATGCAATATTACTAAAATATTATTAAAATTAATAAATAATATTTTTTAATTGTTATCAAAGTCCTGTATATAACCGAGGATGATGATATAAATTAGCGGAATATATTGAGTGTTTTATTTTGTAAAGTATTTTTAATGAAGATATTGTTTTTTACATGTAGGGCTACTAAAGTTTTAACACAATGATAGATGATTCATTCGTATTTCAAACAGTTTTGATAAGGCAAGTTTTTTTTTTTTTTTGCTATGATAGAATTTTTTAATGTAAAATAAGAATGCAATATAACAAGACTTAAACTTATGAGTTTGTGTATACTACCTACTAACTAAAACTCTTTGTTACTAGATAGATTCTAATCATTCAATTGATAAAAGATATAAAATCGAATCTCAAAACAAGTGAAAATGAAAATTTAACTGTTTTATTAATTTATTATTATATATTTTTAATTAGAAGTAAAATTAATAATAAGAGAAAATAGAAAAATAAAATTAATAAAGTGAAAATAATATGTAGATGTTTCAATAACCATTTTGAAAGTATTTTTAGATATTAAATATATTTTTAAGACCACTGATTAAAAAATCGAAAGTAGAAAAGTAGTTTTTATTAGAAAGTATAACAATGCACTTCTCTATCATTTCTAATATAATTTCAACACAATTTTCATTTTTTTTCTGTTTATTAATTATTTAACCAATGCCTTGAACTATTAATTATTTAACCGGTGCATAAAGGCACTGGTTAACAGAATCCTTAGAAAACAATGCATTTTATATCTTTTACTCTAAATGTAATTTAAAATAACTGCAACAGTTATTCAATTAAGATAGACAAAAATAATATGAAAATATGTCAAAAAAGAAAATTAAATTTTTTCTCAAAGGTATTTAAATGGGTGAAAGAGTGAAACAAAATAAATAAATAAATTACACAGAAAACTTTTTATATTTATTAAAAAATTAAATTTAACTATTTTATTATATTATTTTCTCCAACACAAAATTATTTACTTTTTATATTATAAAAATCATGTATTTTAAAACAAGTAAAACAGAAAACGTAAATGTAACACAGTATGTTTTCCTTGATTTCATAACATTTTTTAGACAAAAATGATTATATACAAAACCCATAAATAAATTCTCTTCCCTTTTATTTTTCCTCTCAAACTAATACACAAATTTAATATTTATATTATATTTTTCCTTTCCAATTCCATTCTCCCCTGTATCACAAACGAACAGACAAGTTATGGAATAATGGAATAATAATTGACTCCAATACGACATGCATTGGATACAGAAATCGTGACAAGTTAGGAACTTGGCGTTATCTTACCAATCGTGGCACAGCTTTGTGTTACAACTCAGATATGCAAACTTAATTATTTATTTCAAACTTTTTAAAAAGTCATCCAATAAAATAATTAACACTTTGGAAATAACGTGTTATTTTTTTTTAAAGGTATTCTATCAGTTATAAAATATGGTTTTGCCTTGTCTTCTTTATTATTGATGAGAGAAAAGAAAGAGAAAATTGTATAATAAAAAATAAAAGAAGAAATTTTAATTTTTTTATTGAAATAAAATATCACTTTTATTGATTTATTAAATAATGACAAAAATTATAATTATATTAAATATTTTATTATATTTTTTTAATACCGTAGTAAATAAATATAGAAAATTTTCATTTTTCTTTTTTCAATCTTTGCGAATTTTACATATCTTTTTCTACTTTTATTTTTAATTAGTTAATAAAAATATATATTTGTATTATTTTTCTCTATTTATTCTTTTTCCACCAATTTTCATCCTAAGCAAACAAAGAATAAAAGTGAAAAGTTACTCTCGTTGTAGAAAAAGCTTGGTCACATCGAAATGGCATATCTAATGGTAATCACACACGTACACACACAAAAAAAAAACATTTGTGTTCTTACACTCGTTCTCACTTCTCTATTTCTTTATTTAATTAGAATCACATTTTACGTCATAACTATGAGACATAAATTCTTTATATCGACATAAATAAGATGTAACAAGAAAAAGAATATGAAACACTCAATTTTCACTCACAAAACCGTTCTGGAACTTAAACATAAAACTCGCATATATTATAGGGGTAAACATTTATAATTTTATTTTATCTTTTCCTTTCTACTATGTCGTATTATTTATTATAGCTACATTTTTCTCTCTTTTTTCTTTTTTATCTTTCTAAGTATCATTTAGTTAGGTGTCCACCAATTATTTTTCTAAACTCAAAATATAAAAAAAAATTGGATTTTTTGACTCAACTCTAAAACTAAGAAGAAAAAAATTAAAAATAGTCGAAAATTTTCCAATTTTAAAGAGGTGGAAAATGGAAATCATCTGTATATTATAATAACTTAAAATGTTTTTAATAACGTGAAAAAGAAAAAAAAAACTACGAACTTTGATTTGAAAGTGTACGATAGACTTAAATGACAGTTTTCATATTCCACTAAAAAATACGTAGAGATATAAACAATGATATAAAAATAATAAATTAAAATTTTAATTGGATAAATTTTTATAAAGTATTTATAAGAAAAAATAGAAAGATATAATAAAATAAGTTTTTCTCATATACTAAAATCAATTTCTGTATTTTAACTTTTAGAGAAACTATATGAAAGATTTTTTTTTTAGAAAATAAATGTATAAATTTACTTTAATTTATTATAGAAGTTCACTTTGTTTTATTTTCTTATCTTATATGTTTATAAAAAAAATTATTTAAATAAATATAAATAAACTTTGTAATATGTTGAAATATATTTAAAAAAAAGTATTTTTAATGAAGTAATGTTTTGTAGACGCGGCGATTAAAGAAGTTTCCAGGAACATAACGATAAATGAAGTTAACTCCAATACGCCACGCACCGGATATAGAAATTGAGACAAATTAAGAAATTGGCACTGTCTTGCCAATCATGTCATGTCTATGTGTTACAAGGATATTCATATTTAATTTTTCTCTGAACCATTTAAAAAATTTATTTTCAGTAAATTCATTAAGACTTTAGCATTTAGCTGCAACAATTTTACCATATACCTACATAAACTTTTAGGGTCATATACCTATAGACATATCATACACTACAGGTATAAATATTATATATCAACCTATATTTAATTCCGTCGTTATTATTTTACTGATGAATTTGAAATAATAGGTATAAGTAGCATATGGTTATAGAATTTTTTTTTACGACCAATTTAAAACCATGAGTATAGGTAGTACATACTTACGTATGTCTAATTTTATTTGAAACCATAAATATAAACGATATAAACTTTAGATTCTTTTTATTTGCCAATATGTATTTTAGTAATAAATCTAAAAATCATAGGTATATATTACATCAACCTATAAATTTAAGTAGGTCTAAGTCGACTTATGAATCCCATTTGTTTTATTTAAATTGAAATAAATTTGGTTTTTTTTTATCCAATTCGAACTTGTATGGTTGGAGCTTTTAAGTACTCAAATATCAAATTCGATGAAATTGACCAAATTCAAAAATTTCAAATTTGATAAAATTGACCAAACTCAAAGGTACCACGCCTCCCATCGTTGTACAAGAATGGCCACAAGCCATGCCTTGCACCATTAAGCTTCCTTTTGGGTTTCAATGTCTTTTCATATGTTGATGGAGAAAAGGCCACCACTTTGATGATGGGAATGTGGTACGGTACCACCAATGTGGTAACACAGCGCAGCGGATAAAAATTCCCCTAACTTGCAAGAATCCCCAAGGAGTAACCACAAATGTAAATGATAGTGACAATGAGAAGAATCACACAGGAGAGAGACCAATATTTTTAACGTGGAAAAACTCCCTCAAGGTGAGGAGTAAAAACCACGGGTCGTCCAGACCAAAGAAATTAATCCACTATGATTAATTAAGAGTACAAGAGTTATTCTCTCATCCACTCTGTGAAAAATTCACTCTTTCTCTATATGAGAAATTCTCACTTTCTCTATTTATTTGAGAAATCTACTCTCTCTCAATCTCTGTGAGAAATTCACTCTCTCTCCTGTCTCTCCTGTGTCATCTCAATCTAACCCCTTCTCCTCTTATAAAGAGAGACCTAGCGGGCTTGAGAATATTGGGCTTTTGTCCACATAGTTGGGAGCTCAAAAATAACCCAACATATCTCCCCCTCACAACTATGTGGAGGTAATCGCCAATCCGACGATCTCACAGCAAGCTTCAAACTTCCCTCTTGGAACTACCTTGGTCATCAAGTCAGTGCTCTGATTGTCACAGAATAACCAATGTTCGTCTTGAACAAAACCAACCTCTGCCTTGGTAGTGGACAAAGCAACATACTTCTGCAATTTAGATTGCCAAGCCTTTTGCCTTTCCTCACTCTCCATAGACTCTTGGTAACATTCAGGTTCTTCTCCATCTGTCAAGATCACATACTCATCAGAAGTATACCTCGTAGATGATTGTCTCTACCTATTAGACCTCCTGATTTGAATTGGAGGCAATTCAGAAGCATCACCCAGATTCTTATCTTGTGACATCTCTTGCTCCTCTTCAGCATCATCATCAAGAGGAACATCAAAGCCATCTCCAAGCTGCTGATCACCAACATTATGTTGCTCACCATTCTGAACAATGTCTTCAATGGTTTCATCTTCCATGAATTGCACATCACGACTTTTGACAAGTTTCTTCTCAACAGGATCATACATCCTGTAACCATACTCATCATGGCCATACCCAATGAAGATACACTGCCTAGTCTTCATATCCAACTTGGATCTTTCATCCTTTGGAACATGCACAAAGGCTTTACAACCAAAGACTCGCAAATGATCATACTTGACATCTTTACCAAACCAAATCTTGTCTAGGACCTCAGTATTCAAAGCAACTACAAGACTGAGATTAATAACATGCACTGTTGTGTAAAGTGCCTCACCCCAGAAATGCTTAGGTAACTTTGCTTCAGAAAGCATGCACCTAACCCTCTCAATCAATGTCCTGTTCATCCTCTCTGCTAAGCCATTCAACTGAGGAGTTTTAGGAGGAGTCTTTTCATGTCTGATACCCTGCTGCCTGCAATATACATCAAATGGTCCACAGTATTCACCACCATTGTTAGAGCGAATACATTTCACCTTCTTGCCTGATTGTCTCTCAACCAAAGCCTAGAATTGTTTGAACTTCTCCAACACTTGGTCCTTTGTCTTCAAAACATAAACCCAGAGCTTTCTAGAACAATCATCAATAAAGGTAACAAAATAAAGTGCACCACTAAATGACTTTACCTTCAATGGGCCACAAACATCAGAATGCACCAATTCTAGCAACTCTGACTTCCTGGAAGGAGGGTGCTTCTTAAAGGATACTCTAGTCTGCTTACCAGCCATGCAATGAGAACACTTCTCCAACTCTGCATTCTTCAATCCTGGAAGCATGTCCTTTTTTGGCTAAACAAATCAACCCTTTTTCACTGATATGACTAAGCCTTCGGTGCCACAAAGATGCCTCCATATCCATGGTATTCACACTGTCTTTAGCAACCATAGCTTTTGTCCAATACAGTTTAGAAATCTTCTCCCCTCTGGCCACAACCAAGTTACCTTTGGTGAGTTTCCATTTTCCATGACCAAAGTGATTATCATAACCACCATCATTAAGCATATGCACAGATATCAAGTTAAAGCGAACATCTGGAACATGTTTTACTCCTCTAAGCCACAACTGCATTCCTGTGTTGGTTTGCAGGCAAACATCACCAATACCGATCACCTTGGTCACACCATCATTACCCATCTTCAACACTCCAAAATCACCTGTAGTGTAAGATGTAAAGAACTCCTTCTTTGGTGTAACATGCAATGTAGCATCACTATCAATAATCCACATGCTCTCATCGGATACAAAATTAACCGATTCAAAGTCTCGAAGAATGACAAGATCATCACCTGTAGTAGTGGTGACACGATCATGATGATGATCATCATCATCATCCTTCTCTTTTGACTTACCCTTTTTGCCTTTTTTCTCCTTTTTCCACAGGAAACAATGCTTCCGTATATGCCCTGTTTTGTGACAGTAGTGACACTCCACCTTCTTGTATCTAGACTTGGATTTACTTCTACTTTTTTCTCTTTCCTTTTTCTGACTTCTCCCCTATTTTCAGTGACAAGTACCTCAGTTGAGATGAAGAACCTTGTGCCTTCCTTCTCATCTCCTCGTTAGAATGCCTACCTTTTACCATTTGCAAAGAGACAACACTATTAGAGGTTGAATTTGTGATAGAGACCTTAAAAAGTCTCCCCGAGACTCAGCTAAAGAATTCAAAAGTAGTAATCCCAAAATCTCATCTTTCAAACTTGATGTCCATTCTCGACATCTCGATCAATAATCCTTGAAACTCATTCAAGTGATCCGACAAGGTCCTTCTTTGAACTTCAAACTCACAACATAATTTAACAAAAATAATTTGTTATTCCCACACTTTGAAAAGCATAAAGGATTCAATCTTCTCCCACAAAATCTTGGCATCTATCTCACTTGCAATATGATTATAAACATTATCATCCACAAAAGCTCGGATAAAACCACATACTTTGTTGATGCTCAAAGTCCCATTCTTCATCGGACATAGATTCTGGCTTCGAAGAAGAAAAAAACAGGGAAGATGCATTTTCTTCACAAATAATAAATCTTTCATCTTCCCTTTTCACAAGTGATAATTAGTACCATTCAGACTCACCATTCTATTTGTATTAACCTCCATTATTCTAGCAAACAGAACACCCTTCAAACTAGAGAGCTCTGATACCACTCTGATGGGAAAAGGCCACCACTTTGATGATGGGAAGGTGGTACAGTACCACCAATAAGGCACCAACAATGTGGTGACACAGCGCAGCGGATAAAAATTCCCCTAACTCGCAAGAATCCCTAAGGAGTAACCACAAACGCAAATGATAAATGGACAAACGGAAGAATCACACGCGGAGAGAGACCAATATTTTTAACGTGAAAAAACTCCCCTCAAGGTGAGGAGTAAAAACCACTGGGTCGTCTGCACTGTTAAATTAATCCACTATGACACTAAGAAAGACAAGAGTTATTCTCTCACCCACTCTGAAAAAATTCACTCTTTCTCTATATACGAAATTCTCACTCTCTCTATTCGGAAATCTACTCTCTCTCTCAATCTCCGTAAGAAATTCACTTTCTCCCCGTCTCTCCCGTGTCATCTCAATCTAACCCTTCTCCTCTTATAAAAGAGAGACCTCGCAGCGGGCTGGAATATTAGGTTTTTTGTCAAATAGTTGGGGCCCCAAAAAAATAACCCAACATATGTGTCATCTTTACGAATCCTACGAATCCTCCGAACAAACAAGCCCGCATCTCATCTTATAAGTTATAAGACAAACAATGTCCATTATTTTATTTATTTTTTAATTTCTTATTTTCATATCATTTTATTGTAAAACCCCATCACTTAACCTGAACCAACCCAATTTAAATTGATATTCTTTTAGTTATACAATATAGCTTTGCCTTATCTTGTTTTCTAATGATTTGAGAAGAAAAGTGAGAAAAAATAATAAAAAAGAAGAAAAATATTTTTATTTGAATAAAAAAGAATAAAATAAATGATCAATTTTATTTCTTCCTATGTAGTTGGAAAAAGTGTGAGAAAAAATATAATTATATAAATTTATCATCTCCCTTTTATTTATTTTATGAATTTCATATTTTTTCTTTATTATCTCTTTTTCAACTACAAATAAACTATATATTTTTTCTTTCTACTAATTCTCTACTCACACATTTAATGATGATAATGAAGAATTGTGATATTTTGACATTTTGTTTTCATTTATGTCGATCACTTCTATCTATTTCTTCTCTTACAATCAAATATTAGACCATAATTTTGAAACATAAGTTTTTTATGAGTGAAAATCAGGTGTAATGGACAGAATGTGAAACACTCATTTTCTAATAACAAAATAATGCTAGAACTTAAACATAAAACTTCAAAAGATCAAAAGTGTTAATTAAATAATATAAATTTGGTAAGATGTTGTTACGTTGCATTACAAAATATTTTGGAGAAAGGAAAATGGACTTAGTAAATAAGTGGAACACGTTATATCCCTCTTTATTGGTTTTGTTCCTTATTCTAAAGTTGCGCTTGTTCCAATCTCTTACAACCTAATGCCACTTCTAATATTTTGTATAGCCTCCGCATACATTTCCTGCTATTGAATGATTATATGTAACTATTTTCTGTTCCCCCTCTTAAACAAACCATATATCTATTGTCTAGTTTTATATAAGAAGTTTAATTTGAGTCTCTTTGTATAAATAAAGAGATGTATTAAGTAAGAGATTTTTTAAAAATAAAAGTGAGAAAAATAAATATATAAATAGTGTGTATTGTTTTTAAAAGTCCATTTTATTTTTTAAATAGTTACGTGATATTAAATTTGATTTGTATGATTATATGATCTTAAATTTACTTATTTTTATATAAAACTAGTTTTTTTACTAAAACTAGTTTTTTTACTAGATACGTCGTCTTCATATATGACATATGATATATAAAGTAAAATTTTTTATTATAAAAAATAAAAATTATAAATTTAGATCATACAATTTTATATTAATGATAAAGATTAAAAATCAATTAATCATTACATGCACACTTAAAAGTTTATGTATATATTTTTTTAAAATTTTTACCATTTAAATATAATATATATTTGTAGATCTTAATTATTTCTAACAATGAAAATGTTTTTATTTGATTCGTTGCCGAAATAAGGGACGGAGAGGATGTAGCTTTTCATGTGAGAGAGACAAATAAATTATATTATAGATAATTAAATTAAAATATACAAATATTGTGTTTTTTTTTTAAATTATGTGATATTTTTAAGTGTTCAAGTAACTTTTAAAATTTTAATATTATAATTATATGATATATATATATATATATATATATATATATGATAAAAGTTTACTTAGATCTTTTACACTTTTAAAATAACTTATATATAAAAATAATAACATTTTTATGTATGAAAATAACATATATTTGAAAATAAAGTTAATAAAAAAATGTTTTTTACTAATCGCATATATAAAAAGTATATAATAATAGATGAAATTATAATTAGTTAGTTTATTGATAAAATAAATAAATTTATTATTTAATTATTAATTATTAATTAAATATCTTATCATTTAATACATAGAGAGAGTTATTATTATTTTCATTATAAATTAATAAAAACATATATTTAATAATGACAGTGATAGAATAAGAATAATAAGGATATACTATATGTCATATTATTTCGTCCACTTCCTAAACAATAAAGTATTTCTTTTATTTTGTATCATAGTAACATATTCCAATAATGAAAATGATGTTTTTATTCTATTCTACTTTCATTTTGTTCCTTAATGCCATTAAGGGACATTTGAAAGAGATCATAAGAAGTTTATTTGAGTTTATGATTTCTATAAATTTGTTTTTCCTTATTTCAACAAATATCACAGTATAATATATCAAATTAAGTTATTTTTAACTTATTCTAACAAGTTTTGTGATCAAATTTATGACATCAATAAATTTATTAAATATAAATACTTAATTAACCAAGCATAAAATATTTTCTATAATTTTTTATAAAATAATAAAATACAATAACGATAATAAAATTAAAATCTAAAACCCTGTATAAATTTATACACTCCAAACTAGGTCACCCTAGTATAATATTTTGTACATTAACTTTTAAGATAATGTAAATGTTCCCATAGGTCCTTAAACCAAACCCCAATGTTCGAATTAAACATTGGACCACATGCTTTTATAGACTTTGTAAGATGGTTTAATAATGACATGTTATGTGTGATTCATAGAATACATTCTCTGATCCACTAACATCGATAAACAAAGCTTTAAACATAGGTTTAAAGTTTGAGCAGATAAGCTTTAAACAAGCACTCGATTTTCGTGCTGTAGTACCATTTGGACTATATAAAATAGTACCGATGCCCATGCATGTTTCATGTTTGATAAATTAACAGACAACACCTGGCGCTTGGTTTAGATCTAATGTTACAATTAATTTATGTTTGGAGTTTTGCTTTAGACAAAACGAGTAAAGTCAATGAATCCTTATTTTAATTTAGTTTTTCATCGTCTTGACCCTTGAGAAACCAAAAGCTGTAAATCTTATCCAATTTAAGGGCAAATCGTAACTCTTCAGGATACGATCGAAAAATTAATTACTAGTATTAAGCAATTAGACACCTTTTAACAAAGAAAAAAGCGAGATTCCAATCAAACTAATGTAAAGTATTGATAAACTCAAATTTCCATTTGCATTTTTATGTTTTTCTTTAACTAACCACATGTGAGACGATCTTATGGAAGGACCAAATGAACAGACAGATTCACTGAGATAAAATTTAGACTCGAGTTATAAGAGTTCGTTACTGACTTCAATTAGACTCGAGTTAGTTATCATAATTTCGAGAAAAATGTTTGGTGGTTTTCTAAAAACCAGAGTTGTTAATTTTCATATTCATAGAGTTGAAGATATAAATATTATTTCAAATTGAAGCTTGATTAGTTTTGACTTGATTTCAGTAATAATTGAGATTGAAGACTGAGTCTTACAATTTGACATGCTTAATCGAACAAAAAATAGCAAATTCACTTTTCTTAACTTTAACAGGCTAATTAAATTTAGGAAACTATGATTGATATGAAGAATATATTTAATTTAGTTTTTTTTAATAGATTATATTTATTTATTATTTATATTTAGTTTTGTTTGCCATGCAAGAGCACCTGTCATGGATTATTATGGTTGAATCATCAATGACCAAAGCTAAATTTAAAAAGCCATTAAATTACAAAAGGTATTTGGAAGATGTTTATTCAAATTTATGATTTTTTAAACTTACTTTAATAAGTTTTATAATTAAATTTATGAAAATTTTATTTAAAAAGAATATATTGAATAAATACTTAAACAAGTTATATAGTTACCCGAACAATTACATTAACAGCGACGCTGAACATGATTGTTGGGTGATGACACAAGCGTGGCTCCAATTATGTACCAAAGAACGTGATGGGCAATAATATAACAAAATATGACAACCAGAATATATATTTCTTTTGGTATTTGTTAATTGAGTTTGATTAGCACTAAAATAAATAATTGGGTTTGATAACGCAAGGATAGAACGTGTTTTGTCTGAAACAGAAAATACAAGTAATTAATTAAAACAGCGTTCTTTCTTATGTAAATGTGCCTGTCATCGATGACCCAACCACTCTGAGAAGACAGATATCGCTCAAAAAGAAATTCCATTAATTGATTTAATTCTTGATCTGCTCGCTTCATTGTAAACTTGGTCGTGTGTACTCATGATAAAAATATACTTTGTGCTTGTTTTAATCATATAAACGGGACTACGCGTCTAGAAAGGAATAACACGATAAATTATGGGTTTTAATCTTTTGTAGCAAGGAATGTTGCAATAAGAGAGAGAAACACATGAGTTTCGTGCTATAAAATTTACCCCTAGCTTTTCTCTCAGTATCTAACTGCTGCAAATTAAATAGTCTTAATTATGGGAAGAAGGAAAGGGGGCAAGGCAACATCAAGCACTTAACATGTAAATGATCCAAGGAAACCAAGATTAATTACTTGATATAAACATCAGACTCAAACAATTAAATGCATCAATAGTAACTGATAATCATATGATATGAAGTATCTTAATCTTGATATTTAAGTGCTCTATATAATTCCTCATTTTCTCTTTTTTCTAAATTCTTTAATCAGCGTTTCCTAAGGGAAATTTGAAATTAAAAAAAAAAAAACTAAGATGCTTAATGCTTTACAGTACGTTTAGATTACACTCAATCACCAAAATTAGTTTTAGAAAAAACTAATAAATATTGCAAAACTATGAGAAATATTTTGTACGTACACGTGGAAAAGGAGAGACAGGAGAATAAGTAGGATAAAAGTGGAATACGCGACATTAGGTACCCCACAATCACGTGAATCAACATTATGTAAACTATCAGCTTATTTGGTAAAGATATGATACTAATCGCAAGCCTTTTCTTAATAACTCAACTTTTGCTCTTTAACTGGTTGACTCTTTATTTATTCTTATAGTTCCCTCCAAATTTGGATACCAGAAGAAAAAAGGGGGGGTATATAATGTAGCCTGGTTATTTGCTGCAGGCCAACAATGTATGCTCTTCCATTCTTTTTTACTTTTGGGCCCATGCTTCCATTGACAATTTCTGGCTTCTGCTATTACAAAATGTTAAACAATTAGCCCATTAGCGGAGGTAAATATTTGGGCTAGCTTGTATAAATTGGGAACAAGGCACTGCTAAATGTAAGACCATTGAGGCAAGGTAGTTGTCTTAGCCGTTAAATCATTTAATGTTATAGTTTTTTTATACTTTTTTAAATATTTATTATTAGTTTGAATTATCAGGGGACCAATTTTATTATTTGCTATTAATTTCATTAGTAAGATTACGTAATCTTGGGATTGTATTAGTTGAACAATTGAAAATTTTTATCGAAAAAATATTATATTAATTTAAAAAGCTTTTTATTATTAATTAAGTTATAGTGAGTATAAGAAGTACACACACACAAAAAAGAAATTCATATAATATTGTTATATAAAAAGATTATATTCTTTTTGATATACATGCTTTCAAAGTTTTAAATTGTGCTCACCATTGTGACTGTAGTTTTGTTGTGATTCTTGATATAACGAAAAATTGCAAACAAATAGTTGATGCACTATAATTGCAACCTAGAAAGACTAGAAACCTTGATATCGTGATTGAAATTGCATTGTAAATTATTTTTTAAAATCTTATACGTGCTTCTAAAATATTATTAACAATATTTATAACTATTGTTATTATTTAAAATTATATATATTTACAATTTTAAATTATTCAAATCTTATTTCACATTAATTATGTTGAAACATAAATTAATCATTTTATATATTGATAGTAAAATATTAAAAATATTTAATTATAAAATTTTAATCAACATTTTTCTAGTTAATAAAAATAAAATTGAAATTGATAAATTATATAAAATTAAATATTTAATATAAATTTCATTTAAAATCTCAAATTTTTAGACACGACTCTGATTAAGAAAGGTATATCTATCTCTATATATGGACCAAGAAACAAATAAAGTCTTAATTTTGGAGTTCACTTGACAATTTCCTTTTAAAAACAAAGTATTATGTTTTCTTTTTCTTTTTGAAATTACAGGCTAAATACTAAAAGTTACAAGCATAAAAAAGTAACGAACTGAGTAATAAAAAAGCCAAAGTATTCTATTATTAAGTCTGTAACTTAAGAAAATGTAATACGGTATACCTTTGTTTTTCGAGGAGTAATGCAAGTAATAAACCCACAAAATTTATATAAGAGTGCTGATACTTCATGCCATTTTTTTCCTCACGAGTTTTGCGTAAATTTTATTTACAAAATAGTGAATATCAAACGAAGAATATTTCAATTATATTAAAATTAGCTACACTAATGCATATTTATTGAATTACATATAAATATGTACTTAAAAGTTTTGATATGATATTAGATAAGTCATTGATATGATATAAATTGTATCGAAATAACGTTTTTTTCCCCATAGATATAAAATGTTATATATACTCATACAAAATAATAATGCTTTATAAACAACACAATACAAAAGGACAAAAATATATAGGGACAAATTATCCGCATATCTCTTAAAGTTTGATGAAATTATACTCAATATATATATATATTTTACATTAGTTTGATTTCTCTTCATCTATATTATTGTATAAAAAGATCAAAAAGATATTTGTGTTAACGGGAAGCATATAGTTTGTTATGTTATTATATAAATTAGGAAAGGTTTGTATAGAGTTTAAAAAGAAGAATTTAATTTATATGTATTATTCGTATAATTTTTTTATACAAAATGATATTTGATCATTTTACCACATAATCCTTTTTATTAATATGAATGAGTGAGTGTAAGTGTTTCACACTGATAGTATATACAGATTAAACTAAAAACAAAGGTACAAGTGAAACTTTGTTAAATTTCAAGAATGAGAATATAATTTAAAATATAAAGCCAATGGTTAGTGTGCAAAATTTATGCCAATAAAATATGACATTTAACGAACTCTTAGCTAAATTTAATAACATAAAAAGTATTTTGAATGCATAAAGTAGTTTGTATAATATTAACACCAAAAATAAATTAAAAAATAAAGAAACTATGTGAGAAGATATGATTGCCGTTGTAACATTATATTAAACAAACCCAATTATAACACTTCAAATGAGAAAGGTGAAAAGTAGTAGTAACTCAACCGTGATTAGTTGACTAAGTGATTCAGAATATTGGTAGATCCGTGGATAGTGTAAGCATATTGATAAAGAAGCAGAAAATAGGACCCGCTTGTAGCCCATTCATATATATTGTAAGCCTTTTCAGGTGAACTACACACCAAAAGTAAAAAACAAAAATATAAAAACAAAGGGAAATGCATAAGATTAAACAATAAAGTCTTGAAAGCCTTTTTCACTTGCATTGTGTGTCTCTTTTAGCGTTACTATTTGATTTGATATTACTTCTCAAGCTTGGTTGGTTGGTTATGCCTGCTTGCCATGGCCGTATATGAACCTAGCACTTTCCTCTGTGTATACATGAGTTTCATTGTTCAGCCTGTCAATAGTGTCAAGAACAGAATATCACATAGGAACAAATGCAATTTTGCAAGAGGATAGAATTGAAATAGAACTAAGCGTTCAACTTACGACTTGCGAACAGTTTTGCTCAAAGTTGAGGCTGATGTGAATGTTTTCCCATCAAGATATCTATTTTCCCCTTTAATCCTGTGTCTCATTCTGTGGTCTAGCTCTTCTGCACTCAGGTCCAACGGAGAATCTGAAGCCTGTTACATTCCAAAGCCAAAATATCTTAGCAATAATATCGTTCGCACCCTGATTTTCTATGGTCTTCTTGTATGCAAAATTTCTCTTTTAGATAGTTAGTTTCTTATAAAGATCTTTTCAATAGTGGAACAACCTTTTTCTTTTTTTAATTTGGGGGCCCTTTTCTTAGTACATATCTTAACATACATAACACATGGTACTAAACAATAACTTGAAATTAAATAATTAATTATGAGTAATATTTACCATGACCCATCCCCAAATATCAGCATAAGATGGGATGTGAGCTGAATAAGGCACAACATCTGCAAATAAAAGGAAAAGAAGGTTAATTTGATGCAATTGATGTCAAAAGAGAGCATTATACAGAACTGGAGAAAACATATTTAGAAAAAGAAATCTTTTCCCTTCCCCCCGGAAGATCACTTACACTTGAAAACTTGTCTCAAGGTGTTGTAGATACATGAGAACACTTCTGTGTGGCTAAATATTCCAGCTGGTCCTGCCTGAACAAGTATAATAATTTAATACACACAAGTTATTTAATTATGTTTTATTTTTTATAAGTATTTGATACATATTGACTCTGGTCCTATATATACCTGTGTCACAAATATGCCACCTTGCTTCAGTCTAGACTTGACAATGAACTCATAGAAGGACTTGGTGTAAAGTTTATAACAAGGACCTCCATCAATTGGGTCTGCCAAGTCCCCAACTATAACATCATAGCTCTCCTCATCTCTGGCTTCTAGCTCAGCCCTAACATGGCACATAATAATTGTAACTTAGTGGCAAATATAATTAAAGAATGACACAACAAGCATGGGACACTATTTGATTATTGAACCTTGCATCATTGATGATGACCTCAAGTCTCAGATCACGGAATGCTTCCTTGTTCACAACTAAGTACGATTTGCAGAAATTCACCACCTCCTGCTCCAGCAAGCACATGGATTTTAAGTTTTTAACTAGTCAATTAGCTCCATGCTATATAAATATACAATGAAGAGCTAACTTATACAAAAAGGAGATTTTACCTCATCTATGTCACACATTACAACTTTGTCTATGGTCTTATGCCTGAGCAATTCTCTTGCAGTGGAGCCTTCTCCTCCTCCCATTATAAAAACATTCTTTGGGCTAAAATATGGCATACAAAAGATAATTAAAAATTCTATCTACATCTCAGCTTATCTTAAATTGTTAGAGAGCAAAGGAGGTACTTAGGATGGTGAAGCAGAGCCGGATGAACAAGACATTCATGGTAGATAAATTCATCTGTCTCTGCACTCTGAAGCTTTCCATCGATTACCAAAGCCTGCAATATGGCACAAGAAAGTCGAGCACATAATAAGAGGCTACTTTAATTTAGGTTCGTGATTATTAAAGGTAACTTTGTGTTGCATGTGCAAGTGAACCTTTCCAAAGGGCTTTGTGTCCAACAATGCAATGTCTTGGTACTGGCTAGCTCCTGTATGCAATATACTGCAACCGCACCAAAGATAGAAGAATAAATTATACTTACATGTAAGTAACACATGAATGACACGTAAAACTTTTTTTCAAAGTTTTTTCACTAAAAAATAAGGAGATAAAGAAAAAATGCTGCTACATTATTAAAAAAAAACAAAAAACTCTAATGTGTTAAATATGTAATACAGTAGTATCTATATCAAACAGATATTAGTGCTGGACTTGCTATGGAAAAGCTAACTTATTTTCATTTGTGTGTTGTCTGCCTTTTTCATGGCCACAAGCAAAAAGAACCTGTGACTTTTAGGATCCCTTTACTTTTTCCTAGCATGAGAAGCTGGAATCATCAAAATGTCCGTGATATATATACAGCTAAGAAAGGTCTAGACATTAGTAGCAGACAACTAGTACTGTATTTTTGTCTCACTCAAATCAAACCCGAATGAAAAAGCTCTTGCTTCTTTTACCTTCTTTGTTTTGTGGCTTTATTCCTTCCATGAATCTTCTTAAATCATCATTAACAAAAGGAAATAATAACTAATAGTAAAATGAACATGGAAAGGCCAAAATGAGAAGTCAAAGGAAGAATAATCCTATTCCTATGAGAAAATGGAGAGTTCAAAATGAAAAATATAACCGGGTGAGACAAATTTTTGCTTTATTAGTCCACAAGAAGTATATGCAAAACATCTACTTGGACGATCTGATGGAGCCAAAACTTCCATATTGAACAGTGAAGCAAAATGGTAATCAATGTGGTATTATAACAAGCTATTATATTATATCAGATATGCAACTTTGGGTTACATAAGAACAAAAGAAGTAGAGATATATGTACCTATTGAGAGCAAAACACCATCTCAAGTCCTCTTCGATCTCTTCTTCATACCAACAACTCTTCCTGTAACCATTCAGAGAATGGCTTTGTCCATTGACTCCATTAATAGTGCCATTGCTAATGCCATTTGGTAAAGCTATCTCACCCATGTTCGCTTGCAACTGAGAACCTTGGAATATAGAATGAGGTATTGGAAAGAGAGCTAAAGAAGAGAAAAGATAGCTAGAGAAGTGTTGTGGATAGGATAGGAGAATGGGAGGAGAATATAAGGAGGTGAAACTGGTAGGGAAATCAAAAGGGACAATGATTCGGGTTGGGAATGTGAAACCAAGATATCTAGCAAAGTGGATGTGCTCAATGCATGAAAAGCGCAATATCCTCTTGGGGTTTCGTAAAGTAGAATACAACTAAGCTCCGGGGGATTTCTGAGGTTGATTTGATATCATAGTTAGGCCAATATCTTTGTTAGTATACTTGTATACAAGTAGCATGTGCATGCTAATAACAGAAATTCTCTGTTCTTTATCATTCAAAATATGCTACCTCAATTATAACACTAAAAAAAGTATTACAGTAAAATAGTAATGGCTTGCATAATTAATGTGACATACCAAAAACACTTTGTAATCAACTTTATGGGCAACTAAGGAATTTCTCCGGAGTACATATACATGGCATGCATGATTATATTTAATGATGATATTGCCTGAGAGTTTATATTTTTCTTAACTATAGAATAGAGAGAAAATATTTATCATCGATGATTAATTTTCATCGAAGATGATAAGTTCGTTATATAGTAAATATTTCTTTTTTAATATAATTTTTTCCATAGTCAAAATAAAAAATCTTTACATATTAATTAAAAGAAACAAATAGCTACTACTTAGGCTAACTAATACTAATATCGGTGGTTATTGTTATAAAGTTGCTTAATGTAATATACTATATGTTAGAAAAGGGTAAAAAGGAGTGACAATTACCGAAAATTCTGGTAATTCTTTTTCCTTCTGAAATGTGTGCAAAAAATCTTGGGTTTGGAGAGGAAGACAGAAAGGGAAGGGGGCGTGCAGTGGAGACAATCATATTTATTCTCTTTGTTGTTTCAAAAAGCTATGGAAGAGAACTACGCGTGCCTTACCATAAGTACTCATCATCACTGTCACCATCGAAGCAATCCTCAAACTAATAAATTTAATTTCAACCCCACCACCATTGCCAATATTCCTTCTTCAGTGAAATGGCGTTGGATTGGATAATCTCATCTTGCAAGAGAGTTGTTTTGCACCGTTAAACATTTTTTTCACACTAACTATAATATTAAAAATATAATTTTAGAGAGAATAACCGACTAAGATGGTAGATATGGAAAATAAGATATTTCTCTTACTCGAAAAAATGAATACTCAAGTATTTCTCACTCGTATGATCCACTTTGTGGGTCCATGAGGTTTTTCTGTTGTTGATGTAAGGTTGGCATCAGCATGATGTTTCCACATAGACGTACATTAATGAGGACAAGGAGGGGGCGTAAGAGAATATATTGTTTCTCATGCTGGCCAACCATGCATTTAAACAAATCATCCTTGGTTGGGGGTTATGGGGGAGCCATCATGGCCCAAGTGTCCTCGTGTGTACAAGTTATTATGCTTCCAAAACTACAAAATATAAATGACCCTGGTGTATTCTACTTCTCAAGCTCTTACACAACAATCTAATTACCTAGCTTTTAACAAAAATTCTAACTATAAAATATTATTAGAATCTGAATTTATGGAATCACTCGTTGTTATTAAGTAATTATCTAATGATCCATAAATATATAATTATACAAACTTTTCACATGAAATTAACACCCTCTATCAATTGGTAGTATAATTAAAATAAGTATATAAATAAGGAATAATTCATATTCTATTAATTAATTTTTAAATACAAATTATAAAATTCAAGATCAACCTAAAAATAAGACTATTAAAGTTTAAACTTTGAGCTCATAAAATAAATTATTATGAATTTTTATAAAACAAAAGACAGTATGTTATCAAAAGAATTTGATATATAATTTTGTCATTTAAAGTAAAAAGTTCACCATATAACTTTTTTTATTTAAAATGAAAAATTCTCTTAAAATTCATTTTAAATCTCAATTACTTATTGGTCTTGCACTCACTGATAAATTGAAACATGGATGTGGTTAGGAAGATAAATAAAATAGATGAAGAAGAAATAACACAAAGAAAACTGAGAACCGAGACACGAGCTCCAATTTGGTTGGAAATTTGGAATGAATATTGTAGAGGAACAAAATATTCCTCCATATTCTGTTTTCGTCTACACCCAAGGTGATCACCAATTTGTTACTATTATGATCTGCATCAAAGTGTATTCTGTGGGATATGTATGACTTGTAAAATATAAACATCACGCAGCAAAAAAAATAGAAAGGACAATACGTGCCTACGTGCAATTTATTAATTAGGCCGACAATTTTCTTATTCTTTCTTTTTCTTATACACTAAGAGTTAAATAGTACTGTGATATTATGCATGAACCTTTTGATCGAAATGCATGAACCTTTTGATCGAAATGCATGAATTTCCTCTTCTTAGCTGATAGGTACGAGGCTGGTGCTCTAATCTTGTTACCGAAAAGCAGAAAAGAAAAATAAACCAAGCATGCATGACTTTCTCATCAAATGCTGATTACTTTTGGATTTTAGATAAGCTTGGTTTGCTCCTAATTATAATTAAACTACAGGAGATAATAAGGCCATTGATTAAGACTGAACGCTTTTGTTAAACTAAAGTAGAAAATAATTGAAAATTGGGTGAAAAGGTATCACTATTTATTCTGTGGGGCTAGCTGGTGGCTGAGTTACTATCTGTGCCCAAATTCGTCTCGTTGTCTTCCCTGTAATTGAATTAAAATAAAATTAGAAGACACAACGTAGTAAAAATGTAATTGCAAGAACTGAAATTGTATGGTTTGAATTAATGTGCTAATTATTTATAATAATAATAATTAATTAATTTTAAAAGAAAAACATAATATTTTTTTTAAGACAGAATCCTTGCGTAATATGGTAAAAAAGCAAATTATAAATGTATATATGTATTATAAAATAAAATAATAAAATAATAATAATAAAAATAATTACCATAAGTATAATAATAATATGTTACTGGGAATTACTTTATAAATTATCGTAAATATTTTTGTTTATTTTAAGTTTTATTAAATAATTAAATTTAATTTTAAATTAATGTAAATTTAATACATATGTAATTATTTAACTATTTAATAGACATATAATTATAACAAAAATATTTTCCATTCAACAAAAAATAAATCACCGTAGTGTTAAATTTCTATCTATCTACGTTACAAAATTATCTTTTATAATAATATAATTGATTTGTAATTTTACCCCCCAAACCGATTCTCTTGCCCATGTCATTCCTTCCAATAATCCCTTGGTGCATATCCTTATAAGAAAACACACTTGGGATGATCCACGAATATCACAACCGTCATATGGAAAAAAAAAAATTCATTTTGTGAAAAAAAAAATCAAATTTAATGGAATCGCCACTAACATTTTTAAGGAAAACGTTAGAAAATCTTAGAAATGATAAGGTGGGTGTTTTGAAATTAGATTTAAAGTTTAGAAGTTGATTACGTGTAGGAAAATTGTTAATATCCTACCACATTCGTCTTAAGACGATTATCTTAATTAAATGCGTGAAATTATTATGACTTATAAATTATTATTTTTACCTTTTAAATGGTGGACAGAATTGGAGTTATTAACAGAAGAGAAAAGAGTATATATATATTTTTTTGTTTTTTGAATTTGTCTCTTATTTTTACGTATCTCTTTATATAATTAAGAATTCAAAATTTATGTAGTTTTGACTATGACTTTGAAAGGGATGAATCAGGTGTTGGCTAGGTATCATCTAACTGTTAACAAAAATGGTTGACTAGGCATTGTTTGACCAAATTGAAAAGTGGTCAACTAGGTATTGTTTGGCCGATAATAAAGATGACTAACTAGGTATTGCTTGGTCGATAACAAAAATGACTAATTAGGTGTTGTTTGGATGAATTGAAAAGTGATCGACTAGGTGTCACTTGGCTAAACTGGAAAGTGGCCAATTAGTTGTCATTTGACCAAATTGAAAAATGGTCGACTAGGAGTCATTTGGCCAAATTGAAAAAGTGTCCGATTAGGTGTCATTTGGCCGAATTGAAAAGTGGCCAACTAGGTGTCATTTGACCGAACTAAAATATGAGGGGAAGGTTATTTTCTAGTCCCCCAAAAACAATCCAGAAAAATCACATGGTAATTAGTAGAGTAATGATGAGTTATATCTTTGGGCAATAAGATTGGCTAAATAATAAAGATTTACTCAGATGTGAGGTCTCTCGTTGTTGCTAGGACTCATTCCCTCCTTCTGGTTTGTTATATTTTTTCACTAACTGGCTTGAATATCGTATCCTCTCCTCTTTGCACTCCCACTATGAAAGTTTCTAGCTCCATAAGAAATTCCATAGTTTTTCTTCTCCCTCTTTTTTTTTTTTTTTGTCTCCTACTTCAAGTCGTTGCCTCCTCTTATAAGCCACCTCCTTCTCTTCGAGATATTTTAGGAGATCTCCACCATTAGTGGAGTTGCTCTCTCCATGACTTTTGTCTCTGATTGTTGAGGCAAAGTTGCCTATGTTGTTTTTGTACCCTTGTAGGAGTTTGAGAAGCACAACTACCAAGAGAGCTTAGCGCTAAAGTTGTCTTTTTGTAGACAAGAATGAAAGTTGTAGGACTCAATAATTATTGATAATTATTTGACGAGTTCAAGATTGTCCACGGAAGGAGAAGGAGCTCCTCGCATACGCTCCTTCCTCATTTTTCTTTTTATTATCTTTTTAATCTTTTTTAAAAAAATTTAATAAATTTTAAAAAAGAAAATGGAACCAAATTAGGTATATACAACAAAACAAAGGTGATTGATTAAATTAGAACACTTTTACGAAGAAAATATTAAAATGTGAAAATTTTAAAATATATTATTCGCATGGATCAAAGGTTAACTCTCCATTTAAACTAATAAGTTCCATTCTACGCGCATATTTTTTGTTTTAAAAAAATTGAGATTTACAACATGAAAAAAGCTAGTCTTAATTTATAAAAAAAAAATTACAAATAGAATTTTAGTGATTCTTATGCATGATTTTTTTTATTTTAATTTAGTCTTCTAAGTTTAAATTTTTTATTATAATATCTTAAATTATCTTTCTTAGACAAAATTAGTTTTTTTTTACTGATGATATTAATTTTAATTGATGTGACATATTTCATAAAAAAATCAACTAAATTTAACATAAACATTTTAAGAAACTAGATTAAAACAAAAAAAAATTAATGAGAGACATAATTATAATTTAGTCTATAAATACACAACAATTTCTAAAAAAATAAACTATGCAAATGAAACTTAATCTGCTTCTGCACATCACATAATAATAATCATAATCCAGGTAACGGACGAGGGATTATACATTCGACGAAACGAAGCTATAAAACGACGTCACACTATTCGCTAGTCTCTACAATGCTGTAAATTATATTATATAATATAGATGTATTAATTTTTATACAAAAAATGGTTAGAACATTAATTATATTAATAATCTATTAAAATATAAACATCTTTGTTGTATGTTACAATACTACTTGTGTCAATAAATATTAATATAATAATTTATATATAGTATATATATAAAATAATAAAATATATAACAAATATAATATATAATAATTGAGATATAAATTATGTATGGATAGTACTATGTATGATAAATTTAGTTAATTTTTATAACAATTATTTTAAAATCATACTAATGGAGAGGTATAAATAGATGATAATATAAAATTATATATATATATATATATATATATATATATATAATAAAATTTATATATGTTTATAATAATTTTGATATTTAAATTTTAAGTATATTATTAATTAAAATATTTAAATCAAATAATTATTACATAAATATTATTCAACATGCAAATTTAAAAATAAAATTCTTAAAATTAAAGTATTTTATTTTATTTTTTATTTTCTATTAAATTTACCGTTTTTAAAAAAGTCAGAGAACCAAAGTCTTCTCGTGCAAACACCTACTCTGTCTCTACACTCTGTGAGAGTGGTAAAAGAAAGAAAAATATATGTATGATAGATAATATGATGATAAAAAAATAAAAAATATTAATTAGGTGTTTAAAAAATAATTATCTAAAACAACATTACTCTATATAATTTTGTTGTCTTCCTAACACGGTTCGTTGAAAAAAAAAATTATTTCCTTCCTTACTCGGTTGTTTTATTTTCAATTTGTTCAATACATGTAATGTCTAAATTCCTAATCCCCACACATAAAATAATAATAGAAGAACCTATGGTGTACGTTATTGTTCGAAAAGTGATATTTTCTTACGGTAAGAAAATATCATATTATTACTTTACGGTGAAAACAGGATTTTCTAACAAAAATTAGTGACCAAAACTTCAATTTCTTCACCTAAATTGTGCAACTAAGTCGTCCTCAATCAATTTATATCTAACCACAACAAAATAACAAATAGTCAAATAAATGTTATAATGCGATATAACTAGTGGGGTTCACTGTAGAGTTTTATCTTTAGTCACGTAAAAAAGAAATCAACTTGAATGTAGATATACGAGTATAAAAGAACAGGTTTAGTCTCATATTGAATAGACTAATAAGTAGTCAATGCTCGTTATGTATAATGAATTATTTTTAATTGTTAAAGTTAAGATGGAAATAAGGCTTGATACACCACTTAACTAACTTTATGCTTTAAAATGTAATAGTTTCAAAAAAATTGTTGATATCATTAACTAAGTCGTACTCAATCAATTTGTATCTAACCTCAACAAAATAATAAATAGTCAAATACATACATGTTATGTTATATGTGATATAACTAGTAGGTTTCGCTGCAGAGTTTTTTTTTTCTTCTTTAGTCCACAGAAAATAAATCAACTTGGATGTAAGCATGGGAACATAAAAGAACGGTTTCAGTCCCATATTAAATAGACTAATAAGTAGTCAATTCTTACTGATATAATGAATTATTTATAATTATTCAAGTTACGTTGGAATTAAGGTTTAACAACTTAATAAAGTTCATCACGTAAGACTTTCAAAAATTTATTATTATTATTATTATTTGCTTATTTTAAAATATTATTAGTTATGTAATATTTCTTTTGGTACCTTGATTTTTTATATAAAAAATAAAAAATTGACTCTTTTAAAGTAAAGAAATGCACGTGAAATTTAATAAACGAACCATTAATTTATTAGTAAATAGATGCATGCCAAATCCAATACACAAACAATGAAAGTAGTTAGGTTAATAACTTAATAATATTAAAATTTTAAATTTTATTATAAATATATTTGTAAAATTAAATAGTTTAAATAGTTATTACATTTAATGATATTGTACATATATTATTAATTAGATAATAATTACATTTACGTGAATTAAAATTGAGTAGGTGTGTGATTAATAGATTTTACAATAAATTAAGAGTATAAAATAAATTTTTTTTAATTCTGACAAAAATATATTTATTTATTTATTATATAAGAAGCTTAAGAAAGTATATTTTTATTTTTCATTTTTTAGAAATCATTGTGTGTATTTATTTATTTTTAATTGAGGTTGACTCGCATGTGACATATAATATGAGAACCTCAAGTTATTAAAAAGTACATTTAACTTATGAGTTGAACTTTAACTAATTCCATGACATGAAATGCTTTAGTTTAATTAATGAATTGAGGTTGGATAATATCAAAATAATCTCACGCTAATAATATATATTAAAAAGATTCTAATTTAGTATTTTTTTTTAAATATTCTAATTTAATCGATCATCCATCATGTTTGTCTTCCAAACTAACACTAATAGAAAAAAAAGGACCAACGTGCTCTTCCATAACTTACTTACAAGGCAGAGAAATGTCCCGTCTCCTTTATCATTCCCTCAACATTATCATCATTAGAAGAAGATGGCTCCATGTTATCATCACCCTCAGCTCCTAATTTTGCTCTTATTCAGTGGCCAACTCAGGAAAAAGAATAGGTCCCAAATTACTTGCAATAGTCATTTTTACTTTTTTTTCTTTTTTTTTTCTCGTAAGTATATTCTTTTAAAAGCAACCGATTTAGATTTAGAAGCATGATTAGAGACCAAATTAGATACCTCTTCTAGATATTAATTCATCATGTTATAAGAAACTATTTTTTTCTATTAAACTTAACCATCTCATGGCTAGTAATGTTCTACTTACTACTCAATTTGTTTAATTTTTTTTTTCTAAATATGATCTAAATCAACGTAACTTATCCTTTTTGATTGTGGATAAATTGAATTGAAGAAGAGAAACACATTTTTAATATTTTTTTATTAATTAAAATTTATTAGAAATTACAAAATTAAGTAGATATTACTTTCATTTAATGATTTTTTTTTCTGATTTAGAAATAGAACTTACTAAATTTATTATTTTTAATAAGTTTTAATAAATAGTATTAAAATATATTAAATATAGTATTGTTACTTGTTAGTATTCCTCGGATAAGTTTTACTCAGTTGTCTGCCACATTCAACTTTGTACAAAAATATAATATAGTCAAGCCATAGAAAGCATTAATAATAAATTTCCGCTTCCCAATTACGTGTATTACATTAACCATCTCAAGATATATAAGAGGATCCATTTCCTAAAATCTGACTAACTTCAAGTATGAATGAACCTTTTGTTTCAAATGTATGAGCAGTTGAGCAAACTGGGATTTCGACGTGGGATATGATATTCGAGCTGGCTCAGTGATTTCGCTAGCATCAATTTATGATATTCAACAGCAAAGGTATCGCAGAGTGTTATACAAAGGATAATATCAGAGTTCTTTGTGCCATATATGGACCCAACCGTGCATTGGTTCTTCAAGACCTATCTTGACATTGGCCGATTCATGGTGTCACTTGAGCCTTTGGCTGATTGCCCAGCCAATGCTGCATTTTTGGATGCATATGTTGCAGGAAAAGATGACACACCAATAAAAATAGCAAAGGAAATTTGTGTTTTGGACAAGTATGCTAGGGATATTATTGGCGTCATTTATGTGTATTAACATTTTTAAACTTATATTAGCTGATAAGGATGTTAGGCCAGATGTGAGTCTAGGCGTGAGAATTGTCTTATCCGTGGATAATTATGACTGATACAAATTAGAATTTTTGTGATATGAATTTAAAATAGGATTGGTTTGAAATTAGGTAAAGGGAAACTTAACCTTCATTGTGACCTGTTGGTAGAACTAAAGTTATCAAAGAGCGTGACTCTAATCGTGACCTATCGTGACTCTAACCATGACCTATCGTGACTCTAACCATGACCTATCGATAGAAGTAACACTATAAAATTTCTTAACTCAAAAACAAAGGAAAAACTCTCGTAATAGAAAAAACTTAAGTTTATTCAACTTCTAAATTTTGTTGTTCTGCTTGTTTACAAGAATTTATTTATAAACTTATCTAGACAGTCTTCTTGGAATTAATACACATTAATATTTTAATTGGCATAAAATATCATTCATTATAACTCTCTACTAATCTTTTATTTCTCACCATAAATGATCTTTTCATTTTTCTACCAACTATTAAACTTTACATTTTTTTCACCAACTATTAAACTTTTCATTTTTTTTTTCACACTTAAGTCTTACAATGATTGCTTCATCATATTGGTTTTTGACCTAGTCAAGAAACCTCTAGTATCACACAAAAAATCTTTGATTTTATTGGATGGGTCTATCATTTTATAAATATAAAAAATTTATTATGTGAATCAATAAGATTAATATATTTTTTTAAAATAGTTATTATGACATAATTAATTTATAATTGAATAATAATAAAGAATCTGTTTAGATTATTATTTGTTTATATACTATTTATTCTGCAAACTAATTTTATGTAATGCTAACTAGTTATTATGGGTATCAAGGGAACATGATAGACCCACATGGAGGAGACAAAGGAGGATATATTTGGCACGTTGCTAGCAGAAAACATCATTGGTGTACAACATGATCTATCTCACATACCACCTTGACCTTGACATCGATGGCGAAACCAACTCCTTTGTCAAGATCAATTTAGAGACCGCGAAACTGCTAAAAACAGAGGTTGATGATCGAATCAAACTTGGCTTGAACTCATCTAAGCTAGCACTTGTAAATCCCAACAAACAAACAAACAAAGCCTGGGAACAAGATGGGGTACCGTCTGTTCCACTTCTGCTCACCCATGATTACCCACAAATTTGAGGTGTCTTCACCAATTACAATGTGTTTGTTACCCCCATATAACAAGTCTCAGGTATAGTATGAAATGGTACGAAAAGAAAATTTAACTGAATTATTTAAGAATTATATCCAACTATAAAAATCAAATTAATTTTATAAATAATGAACCCAACTGTTTTTATAAAAAAAGTTAAATTAAATGAGAATCAAAAGGAACTGAATCAAACCATTAGAATCCAACTATTTTTATAAGAAGATAAAGTTTTTTCTATTTTTGATTGTTTTGCGTAGATCAAAGAAAAAAATCATTTTAGTTAAAAACATTTCATCTCGATTTAAAAGTAAAATTCAATTTGAATTTAAGAAAATAATTCACCAAATTAAAAAAAAAATGAGTATACTTGTTCTTAAATATACAATCTTATTGTAATGCTGGAATAGGAGAATTGAAAATAAGGACATAGTTATGTGGCATACAGTGGACATTGATGATGTGCCTTGTCAGGAAGAATTTCCTATTATGGCTACACTGAGTGGTGGATTTGAGCTAAGGCCAACCAAATTCTTTGACAGCAATCCAATCCTTAAAGCCTAGCCTGTGTGTTTGCTCAAGAGTAATTCTCAACCTTAGTTGCTTTTCTTTTTATTCAACTGAAGAACTCCCACATGAGGGTTGTGTTCTGTCATCCAGAGTTACTAAGTATTGTGGATTACCGCAAATGGTTCTTTTAAGAAAGTCAATTTTTTAATTGTTAAAGGGTCAATTTGATTTGAGTTTTCGGTATTCACCTTATATGCTTTTCGCAATAAAATAATTGGAAAGTTGCCTGTAGTTCAGAATTATTTATTTATCTTTCCACTTATAGTCTCTGCACTAAATGTTTATATTAATTGAATAGTAATTCAACATTTTTATTTATTAAATAGAAAAGTATTAAATGTTTTTATATTGTTCAAATATTATATATTTGTTTTTTCATTTATAGTTTCTTCATAAAATGATTGAATATTAATGACAAAATATAATGTTATAATATTACTCTTAATTAAAATATGTATTTACGTTAAGAGTCTTACTAAAGTAGTAGGTATGCTTGGGAATATTTAACACACCTTATTAGATATTTTTTATTTATTTAATAAAACTACATAATGTTTGTAAGTTCAACGAAATAGTAACAATTTTTTTTATCTTGTAAGAGAATGTTAAAAAGTCAAAAATATAACGTTTTAGGTAAAAAATATTATATAGAAATTAAGGAGAGATTAAGATAATTTAAAAATATATTTATAAAGTTATTTTCTTTAATAACTCTTTTTTATATATTAAATTAAATTAATATAATTATTAAATATTTTAATTTTAAATTAACAATCATGCACCACCCAATATATAGATTAACTGTAGGTTATTGTTCTAACTTAATAAGTAATATTAACTTCAAACCTTGAGTACATTAATATGAGAGATCTTTACTATTTACATTGATCTTACTTTTTTTATAGTAAATAATTCTACTTTAACTTGAATAAAATTGTCATTTTCGATCCATACATTTGGTATTTATACAAAAAAAAAAAATAACAATCATGCCAAAAATTTCTCTTTACCTTTATATTCTCTGCAGTAAATATTTATATTAATTAAATAATAATTCAACATTCTCCTATTTATCTTTTTATTTATTAAATAAAAGTATTAAATACTTTTATATTTTTCAAATATTGTTTATTTATTTTTCCATTTAATATTTTCTGTATAAAATGATTGAATAATAATGACAGTATAATAAAGAAATTATAATATTACTCTTAATTAAAATATGTATTTACATTAAGAGTCTTGCCAAAAGTAATAGGCAAGCAAGCGAATATTTAATACACCTTATTAAATGTTTTTTAATTATTTAAAATTATTAAATAAACTTTTCTAATTTATATAGAATAACGACAATTTTTTATCCTGCGTGGACGCTTATGTTAAAGAGTATAAAATATAATATTTTAATTCACAAAAGAATTTATTATATAAAAAAATGAAGAGGAGTAAACTCACTTTAGGAGTATTTTAGATAAAGTTATCTCCTTCGATAATTCTTTATTTATATATATATATATATATATATATATTAAATTAAAGACTATATTATAATTTTGATTTTTTATTTTAAGTTAAAATTTATTTTTATTCTTTATTTTTTAAAAGATTCATTGATAATTTAGTTCTCACATTCAAGTCAATATTATATTTCTGAACAAATGATTATTTTTATTTTAGAACATAATATTTAATTATTTTTTTTGACTAAATCAAAACATAAAACTTGTTTCATTAGATTTATCTATATAAAAAAATGTTCAATTAATATTTGAACTAAAAGGAGTCATAAACATGGTGGAAATTAAGGAAAAAGAAAAGTCATATTTGTATTTAGAAAATAATCTTATAAAAGATTTTTTAGTTTAAAATTTTTCATGACACTCACTTTTTACACAATTTTTATTTTATTTATGATCCCTTTTTGTTCAAACATTAGTTAGTTTCTACCATTTTCATGTAGATGAATTTAATGAAACAAGTTTCATATCTTGAATAAGTACAAAATAGTTCAAAATTGTGTTCCAAAATCAAAAGCGAATACTTTTTTTTTTTTAAAAGACAACATTAACTCAAATTTTGAAGTTAAAAGACCAAAATAATTTTTTTAAGATAAATACCAAAACAAAATTTTACTATAAGATAAAAGACCAAAAATATAATTTTACCTAAACTAAATTAATTCAACTATTGAGTATTTTGATATTAAGTGATAAGTAGAGTCAGCAAAATGGTCTGTTAGACTTGATCATATAGGCTGAAACAAGTCATTTTTATATGGGTTATAGTTTTTTGGTCTAGTAGGGCTTAACGAACCAATTTAACCTTTTTCATACATTGTTATGTATTTTATAAGAAAATATAACAAAATTTAAACTAATATCAGGCTAAATAATCATGTAGTTTTAGACTTGTATTTCATGTGTCTGGTCAGGCCCACCTAACTATCTGGTCAAGCCTAATTGGTTCAGTTCTTTTCAGGTCAAATAAAATAGTCCAATCTGATCTGACTTATCATCCCGTTGGACCAAACCAATTTTACCAACTCAAGCAATAAGACACAACAAATTTTCTCTTTCCATTTATAGTCTTAACATTACATTTGTTTATAAAATAAGAAAATACAATAGCAATAATAAAATTAGAACATAAGATTTTGTGTATATTATCTAAACCCACAATCACCATGCCAACACTAATAATTCAATATATTTTTATTAATTGCATATAATTCAACATTCTCATATTTATCTTTTTATTTATTAAATAAAAAAATATTAAATACTATTTTTATTGTTAATATTATATATTTATTTTGTCATTTAATATTTTATGTATAAAATGATTGAATATTTTCATACATAAAATATTAAATAACAAATATTTTTATGATGTTATCACTTCAATTATTCATTTATTTATTTATCTTTTCACTTATAGTCTCTGCAGCAAATATTTATATTAACTGGATAATAATTCAACATTTTCCTATTTATTTTTATTTATTAAATAGAAAAGTATTAAATTAAAATATGTATTTACATTAAGTCTTGCTAAAAATAATAGGTATACTTGGGAATATTTAATACACCTTATTAAATATTTTTAATTATTTAAAAATATTAAATAAATGTTTGTAATTTCAATAGAATACTAATTTTTTATCCATCATGACTATATGGTAAAGAGTAAAAATAATATTATTTTAGTTAAAAAATATTATATAAAAATGAAGAACTCAGTTACCTTAAGAATAATTTTTTATAAAACTATATCCCTCAATAAATCTTTACATATATTAAATTAAATTAAATTAATCCAATCGTTAAATATTCTGATATTAAGTTAACAATCATGCATGCTAAAATTTACATAAATTTGACGTTGGTATTCAAAAAATACCTACCAAAAACAATTATTTAATGAAATATCAAACTGTTTTAAAATTTTATAAAATCTTGTGAGCTTGATCTACTCAATAAAAATTTTAATTTAATATATACATAGAATTACTTAAATGAATAACTTTATCAAAATTTATTTATGATATAACTGGATTTCTCCATATAAAAAATATTTATTATATCAACAACTTTTTTTTTACCCTATACACTTAATGTAAAAAATAAAAATTAATATAATAAATAATTTTTAATAAATATTTTCTATTTATCTTATTTTCTTATTTTAACATTTACTTTCAACGTGGTGAAACATGTTTTATGTAATAAATTCTCAAAAGATACTAATTAAATTATTATTAATATAATCATATTTTTTTAAAATACCAATTTATGCATTTAATATATGTAAATATTTTTTCATATAAAGAACTCATTTGAGTCCAAAGTGATTATGTTTTACTTTCTGTTAATTCTTTCTCTATACCATGCCTGTGAATTTCAAAGAAACTTTTAACATTAGCATTCAGTTGGCGGTTTTTAACTATGAACAAAATCCTAATCAAAATAATTTACATGCAAATTGTGCAACTATGTTTTTCTTAGCTTCCAAGCATTCCTAACTCGTATCGAGTCTCACTTTGCTCAACAAAATTCTATTATGAGAAGGCTATATTCATCAAACCATGTTAGTTCTGAAAGAGAAATAATTCTTAACCTTTTGTAACCCAATTTTCCTATGTCAATGGTTCTGCACGAAACAAGAAACTTGGCTAACAAGGTTTTCCAAGCATCACGACAACAACCTATGGTGATGCCTCAATCTAGAACAAACTCATTTTCCTACAAGTGGTTACTACTTCACAATCATTTCAAGGTCCACCACAAGTTACATCGTCTAGAAGGAATAATAACATTGAAGTGACATGGTTGCCAGTTTCACCAATCCTTGAAAGAGAGATGAATGTTTCTTCAATTGATAAAACTAATCCATAAATCAACTTGTTGGATAAAATCATCAATAACATGTTTTTTAATTTGGCTATCATTAATGGTGATGCATTAGATCTTGTGTTAGGGCTATCGAGCGTTAAAGAAATTTTTCTTTAGTGTCATCTAGTGTGATATATGGCATTGGTGGTTGTTAAAACTTCCATATCATGTATGTTTTAGTTTAAAATAAAGTTATGTCTTTGATTATGAACTATCGTCTTTATGTCAAGTCATATATTAAAGTTTTGTCATGTAGATTTTCATTTTATCTTAAGTACTTTAAGGATACAAAGAATGAGGAAAAAATCATATTGAATGAAAAATATCAATTGAGATTTTTATAAATGAATTTCTCATGTATGATTTACCTTTTCTTTTAATTAAATACTAATTTTCACTTTTATTCAAGATTTATATTAAAATTTAAAACTCATGATTCCCATTATACTTAAAGATGCTAGTGGTACAAAAAAAATTAGAAGAATAAAAATGTTAATTTGGATTTTTTTTATTATTAATCTTTTCATGTGAGATTTTTCTTTTCTCTAAGTGAATCTTAATTTGTCTTTTTTTATTCAAAGATTTAAATTGTATTATAGTCATGACAACAAAAGCATATGCAGTTTCCAAATGTTAAGGTATTTTTTGTTTTTTTGGCTAAGATGAGGTTGACAAGGTCTAAAATTTAAAATTTATATAATTTTCATTTTGACTTAAAGATGTAAGTAATACAAAAAAAAAAAAAGAATTGAAAAGTTCCATCAAGAATAAAAAAGTTAATTTATAATTTTTTATTATTATTGAATGTTTCATGTGAGATTTGTCTTTTCTCTTGGCGAAACTTAATTTGTCCATATTTATTCAAGTTGTAAATTATGAATACAATTATAATTGAGATATAGCGAAACAAGGATATACAGTCCAAAAATGTTGGGATGTATGTGGTTTTGTTGGAGATGAGGTCCAAAATTTGAAATTTATGATTCTCATTTTGGCTTAAAGATGTTAGTTGTGCAAAATGAATATAAAAAATAAAGATACTAATTTTAGTTTTTATTATTGAATTTTTCATGCGTGATTTGTATTTTTTTTTTATCAAATCTCAGTTTTTTCTTTTTATTTGAGGTTTTAAATTATAATTATCATCATAATTGAAGATTTTGTTGATAAAAAAGAGAAAAGATATAAAGAATAAAAATGACAATTCGTTGAGTTTTTCATTATTGAATTTTTTATATGACTAACCTTTTTTTTGTTATGGAATCATAATTTGTACTTTTTTTTCCATGTTTAAAATTGCAATTACTACCACAATTGAATTGCAATAATATAAACAAAAATAGACATGTTTGATTTGTAAATGTAATGTATTTAAGTTAAAAATGATAAAATATGTCCAAATTCATTGGGTTGACCTATTTAACCTACTAGACAAGATGAGTTAATTGAGATTCCTAACTCACTCTCAAAATGAGTTTAACTCACCCAAATCTTTTTGGCAAGTTGAGGATAAAATTGGTTCATTAGGGTCAACCTATTGGGTTGAGTATTTTTTTTTAAATCATGTATTTGTTGTAACCCATCAAAACTTATTTGTTGTTTATGATTTATTTGTGTCAATGATCTAGAGGGTTAACATTTTTAGTTTTGACTTTTAAGGTCATCAAAGGATGTATTCCATGTTTTTAGTATTTGAATGTGATGATAGACTAATTAATGGTTATTATAGTTATGTTTGGATGCTTTATGTTATTTTTTTTACTTCTTATTTATATGGTGGCATAGTTACGAGTCACATTTTTATAATTTTTTATTTTTAAAAATTATAGCGGATTAACCCACCTCAACTTGTAACTAACCAAAATGGGTTTAACTTGTCCCATTCTATTTTTTTTAGGTTGAGAATGAGTTGAATTATTCTATTTTACTATCCCTAATATGTGATCAAAATTTAAATTCATAATGATATTTTAGCTTAAAGGCGTTAAATTACATTCACAATCACAATTGGTGTAAAGACTTATAGTAGTGAGTCAACATAGACATTTACCATTACAGTAGAATCAAATTTAAAATTTATGGTTCATGTTTTTGTTTTAAGATGTTATTTATACAATAAATTAATAAGAAAAAATCACAACAAAAAAAATTGTCAGTTTTGCTTTTATCTATTATTAATTTTTCAGATATTAATTCTCTTTTTCTTTAGTAATCTTAATTTATATTTTTATTTAAACTTTTAAATTATAATTAAAGTCGCAACTAATTACCACGTGTGACAGTTTGAATCAATGCAATATATATAATCTACCAATGTAATGTAAGGTATTTGTGATTATGCACAAGATGTTAAAAAAATTGAAATATATATATATATATTATGATATGAAAAAATAATTAAATTGATGTTAATGATAAAGTTAATTTTTCCTAAAACAAAAATCTATAAACTCTTTTTGGTAGAAATTGTGAAAGAAAACCATAAATAATGACAATAAAATATTTAAATTGTCGTAATAATTCTTTGCCACATGTGAACAATTATGAGAAAATATGAGGCTTCTACGTAGTTACAAACTATAGTTTTTAAATTATAAATAGAGTTACAAACTACTGTGACTTCTTGTGATATTTAAAATTTTAAAAAATATATAAAAATATTAGTTATTAATTTTGATAATATTTTAATAAATATTATATTTAAATTATGTGGTAAAAAAATGTTATTAACAGTATTTAGATATTATTAAAATATATAAAAAAAATATTATTAAAAAATGTTAGTAATATTATTATAATAAAATATTACTAAAAAGTTATATATAAAAAAGTGAGAGGATGACAATTTTAGCCATACAATGTATACAATCAACAAATGAAAGGTAAATGTGATTAGACGTGTTCTCCCCTACCCTAATTACTCAACTTTTTTTTTTCGGTGAATCTCCACTTATTCATTATCTATGGTGAACCAATAATTCTTACCGGCTATAACAAGTTACTACCGGTTAGCAATTTTTTTTATATAAAAATAGCAAAAAATTTAATTGAAATTAGTTAAAATCGTGAATCTACTTGATGGTCAAACATATTTTAATCTTCTTCAAAAAGCTTCATCCTCAAATAATTTATAATCAAAACTTTTCCTTTATTCTCTTTCTCCTTCGTCAAACCACGCAACTCAAATCTTTGGTGAGCTCTTTTGTGAAGGGCATTAAAATGAAGAATACTATCAACACCAAATTAAAATATCACACTGCCACAGCCCCGTGGGAACCACATTCATAGAATCAGATCCCCATCATAGACCACCATCTTACGATTATGGCTAAGATTATTTCTTTTTTTGAAATTTGTATATACATTATATAAAAAAAATAATTAGGTCGGTATTAATGATAAAGTTAACTCTCCTTAAACAACACTTTATAAACTCTTTTGATAGAAATTGTTAAAGAAAATGGAAATCAACAATGATAATTACGAGAAAATACATTACTTACTTGCAGTTACAAACTACAATTTCTCAATGGTTTTATCGTAAAAATCATTAACAATCTGCTTTGTGACCGCAGATAAAATAATTTAGTTTCTCGATATACATTTTCCCAAAGACAAATTTCTCCTTTGATTACACAACCATTTGGGAGCTAAACACAGTGAAACAAATTAAATAAATCATAATAAAACAATTAAATTGTCTCTCTATTTCTTATCACTACATTCACCATTGCATTTTTTTTAATCTTCTTACAGTTTATTTCTTGCTTTCTCTAAATATATGAACTTTAAAAATTGTGAAAAAAATATTTTTCTAAAGTTTACTTAAGATTACATTTTACTTTAAGAATGTTGATAATTAAAATATTTTTATTTATATAACAATACTAAATCCATATTGAAATAACTAAAAAATATAATTTAAGAATTTATTAAGATATTTATCTTTCTTTAAAATGAATAGTCTCAGAAAATATATTAATATTTATTTTTTTCATTTTCATTAAACATATAAAATAGATAAATTAGTTTTTTTTTTTCAAATTTTTAGTAATATACTTTAGAAAGAAAAAAATAAATTAAATAATAAAAATAAAAATTATATGCATACATGATGATTTTTTTAAATCATAATATTCTTTAAATAACTAATATTAGAAAAATGAAAATATAGTCACTGAATTTATAATTCGTTAAGCTGGTCTCTACTTGAGTCTTGTCTTTTAGTTTTAGCAAAATATCCTACGTGGCATGTCCGTATATCCTCATGACAGTCGATCCATTCCACATGTGTATGAACTATCTTGAAGAAATTAAGGTTAATTGTAAGAAGTCATAATCTTTTAATTTAGTTCTTAAATTTGGTATCAGTTTTCAAGTTAGTCTTTGAATTTGATATTTACTGTTATATAAATATATAAATATATATATATATATATATATATATATATATATATATATATATATATATATATATATATATATATATATATTTTGAATTTGATGGAATTAAAAGTAGTATTTGAATTGGTATTTCATCCATCAACCTAATAAGTCTTAATTAACATTGAATTAACTTATGAAATAGTTTTATCAAATAATATTTAAATAAGAAATTAACAAAAAAAAGAGTATAAAATTTTGATAAATTGTTATTAAATTAAATTAGGCTTTCAATTTCAATTTTAAAAATTGATTTAATAATCAAACCAAACTTATAAATATATATTTATAATTTTATTTGTCAACTTATTACATTGTGCATCCAAGTAAGAATTTAGTATATTGTCCATCAAGTAAATAAAAAGGAAGACAAGGTAATAGATAAAAAAAAAAACTAAGGAAACTCAATTCGTATTAAGGATAAAAGTTTCACAATGTCATTATCATGTTCAAACATTAAGTACACTTAAAAAAATTTCACATAAATTATTAATGTTGATCTAAACATGTCATTTATGTGTTTGACACATATTTCAAATATATAAATCACTTTCATACTTTCATTTTTGTATATATTTAGTGAGTTATTGATATGCCCATCATTTTCAAATATTTAAGATGCAAAAGTACGTATGAAAAGACATAGAACCACTATTCTAAATCTCAGGTCGATGTCCTAGGCCCGATGTCACACAAATCAGAGCAAGACCCCGCCTCTTCAAAACTCGGCGTCACGAGTGCCCTCAACATTACCTAAAAGAAAATCACAACAGAGTACGGTGAGGAATAACATTCAATCATATACAAATGCAGATAGTACCCCAAATCTCACCCATTACCGTACCCAATTACTAATAATTAACAATTACTCATATATCAATCACAGATTTCATCACATTCAAAATCAATCACATTCCATTCATGTTTACAAAATGCACATGCTCGCACAATGCATATGCTCATCACCACACCTAAGAGTCTCGATTCAGAACTTCACACCATGGGCGAACCTCCTCAATCCCCTTAGTTATCACTAATGATGGTCACATCGTTAAACACCCCATATGGCTGGTGTGTCACACAGTTAAATACCACCTATGGCCCGTGCGAAGACATTCTACACAACCGTTAAACACTACCTATGGTCGGCGTGTAGCATGGTTAAACACTACCTATGACCCATGCATATAAATGTCCCCCATCATTAGTCAACCTGGTTAAACACCACTTTTGGCCAGGTCCCCTGTTAAACACCACATATGGTCAGGGTATTATAGTCACATCCGACTTCTCATGCATCTCATGTTCGTGCTCAATGCATTCTCATCCATATTCTCATTCTCATGATTCACATATCATTCACACAGTCCATAATCATACCAAAATCATATCAATTTAGTCATCATTACCGTAAATCATTTATAAGAACGCACAAAAATGCACATAAAACACCATTGAATTCTACCCAATTTCACCATTACACACAAGAGTCCCAAATTGAACCTCAACCATGAATAACCATGAGCAACCACGAGAAATCAAGTAATTAAGACAATTAACCATACAATTTCAAACAAAAATCACATCAAGGCAAAATGTTAATCCAAGAATTTAATCCCCTTCAAATGCCACAAAAAAACCAATTAATAAGGGTCTTAAGAAAGGCCCTATTGCTCTTTCTTATGTAAATGAAACCCAAATAGTGAGATAGAACTGACATTTCTGCATACTTGGAAGCATAATAAAGAAAGCATGTTCATCAAAGTCATTCTTCTTGTTCCTTTGGTATTCCCTCTAGAGGTTTTCCTTCACACTAAAGGTAACCGATTACGTTATCAATTAAGTCAACCAAAACCACGGTACACAGACGAATCTTTTCTACCGATTAAAACATTTTTAGAACATAATAACCAAACAAATTTGAGAATTTAGATCCTAGAGGGACTTGGGGATTGCCTTCACTACCCGTATACCCTCGCATTCACATATAACCGAACTCATCTCCCCCGTACCTTAGATGTGAAGAACAACGAAGATTTGATGCGACTCCAAGACGATCTAAACACCCTAGCTCCTCTTCTTTGCAGGCTTGCGTTCTCTCTCTTCTATGTCTGGCTATTTGACGGACAAAACGCCAATTAGGATAAACTGATTAACCCTTTTCTAATATTCTAGTTGGGTCGGGTCAACCCTGACCTGCCCGTCGGCCTTCTCCTATTAATTCAATTAACTAAATTAATAAATGAAAATAATTCAGATTAATGTCTCATCAGTTTATAAAACCATTAGCTCCTCCATTAAAATAAAATTAAATATAAATATTTAAATACTAAATAAATTTTCTGTCATCATTAATAATAATAATAATAATAATAATAATAATAATAATAATAATAATAATAATAATAATAATAATAACATTTTCAGTTTCAAAATGTAATTATTTAATAAAATAATTTCCTGAAGTAATTAATAATTAAAATAAAATTGATAATAATAATAATAATGTAATTTATTTTCTAAAAAAATAATTAAATAAATTTTAGGATGTTACATTTATTCTCATTCATACATACATAGATATAAATATAGATGGGTAGATAATCTAATCCAAATCAATTATACAAATTTTAATTACACAAAACGATATTTCATATAAATCATACTACACATATCAAGATAATATAGACAGTGTTATCCAAATCTATAGTACACATTTTAATTACACAAAACTCTATTTTTATAAATCATATACTAAATATCAAGATGAAGCATTTTAAATGACAAAATGGACTTCGATTGTCAAACTTAAAATTAATAGCACCAATGTACCTAATTACAAAAATGAAGATATATATTATTAGACAATATTAATAAGGAGTTAAAGTTTTCAATTTTCTGATGAAAATATGTGATTTCATGAGTTGTGACTTTTAAGTTGTAAGGTTATAAATGTAATAGTATTTTTATTTTAAATTTAATTTATTAAATAGTTTTATTATATTTATTACATATTTTAGAATTTATTTAATGTATCGTAAAAGAAACAAAAGTTGATATAGTTCGAATTATTTTACGTTAAATTCAATCATATCATATTTTTATTTAAAATCAAATAGATTTAAAACTAAAACAAAAAATTAATAAAATTACATGAGATAAAATTTCTCTTTAAATACAATCATCTAATCTAATATAGTTTGTGAAATTTCGGTTAAAATCAGAGTTAAATACTTATATTCTAAAAATATATACATTAAATTAAATTTAGAGTAAAATATTAAATATTTTCTAATTTTAATTTCATCACATTCAGGAATTAAATCAAAGATTTGCAATTTTTTACACATAACCATAAGCCCTTCAAAATAGTTCCTATACGTAGAGATTGAATGAACATGTCACGTGAATTGTACATGATATGTTAAAGTTAAAATTAAGACTTAATAGAAAGACAAACCTAAAAAATGGATTTCAGATTCAAGAACTATTTTTTTTGTTTTATTTAATCCATAAACTAAAGTGATAATGTTTACTATTAGGGTTAAAATGAGATATTACTCTTATTTTTATTATAATATAATATTCATAAGTTTTTATACTTAATTTTACTATTACAAATTTTAATAAGAAGTACTCTTTCCATACTCAAATAAAAGAAAAAAAAATCACAAATGGTAGATTTAAATATAAGTAAATTTTAACTAATCTTATCTTATTTAATTATACTATCTTTAAAATACTCTTTATTTAATTAAGATTTTATTTTCAATTACTCATTTTTATTGTTAATATATCAAGTTACAATATGAAGAATAATTTATAACAAAAATTATATTTTAAATGAGATAAGGAAAATTAAACTACGTTAACTACATTTCTTAATTAAGCCGTAAGTTACTTAATTAGGAAAGAAGAATACCTTTAAAACGAGAATAGTATTTATTTAATTTGAATTTTAGATCTTTAATTAATAATATATTTTATTCTATATGTCATTTTTTATAGATATATACAAGATAATAGGTTGAATAAAAATTTTATATAATATATATATAATGAGATAACTTCTTAAAAATTTAAATATTTAGTCGAGATTAAATTATTTGATTGCATGAATTTTTTTAATAAAACGACTAAAAAATATTAAAATTTGAATGTTAATAGTTAGTTAAACAATATATATATATACACATACCATTCAAACACAAGAACCCGCCAAATGATATTCGTAGCAGCACTCCATCTCCTTTCATCATTGAAGCATCAAGCCGCATGCACTCAAACATACCAACCAACCAACCAACCACATCATCATGCACACCATAGACCTCACCGCTTCTAAGTTTTCCTCTCTCATTTTCTTTCTCACTAACCGTACAGATAGCCTTTACACAACATCAGATCAGCATTACAAACATGGAACATTCGGTACCATGCATGCGCACCCATCATAGTGAAGACCCTCCGCAACCCTAAACCACCAATAATGACACTGCCACACTAACAGGATCCAAGACTTGGTCAGCAGACAAGGGTCAACCAGATGCATCAACTCTACCATACCTGCAGTGCAACTCCAACACCCTCTCTCACATATATTATAAGCCCAACCCAAAATTCCTCGTAATAAATTGTCAGTTTCATCATATAAAAAAAAATTAAATTAACTTCCAAATCAAATTCTTAACACCACGTTTTATGACTATTTTATTTCTTTTAAATTAAAAAATATGAATAAACAAACAATGCTATTATTATTTTTATTTCTTTGTTTTGTTAGGATTAATAACTAAAATAATTTCCAAAAATACAGAAAATAAAATTAATATTTTTGGTTAGATGTGTGGGAATGTATGGACCCTGAGCTTTTTTTATTTTTATTTTTTATAATGAGATATGTTCAAAATTCAAACTCTTAATGTTTAATTAAGAGATAAAGAAGTACTCTCAATCACATCACATCTGTCTACCAACTAACTCATTTTCTTTGTCGAAAATGGTTTTATCATGTCTTAGATCCAAATCTAGAATAAAAATGAATGGAACACAATATTTCAGATTCAAATATAATATTGGAAAATAAGATCATATAAGAACAAGAGGGGGGGGTCTTGACTTTGATAAGGGAAGAGATGGATGCAACCACAAAGGTGACACTGTTTTGTGTCATAACAGTGATGCTCTTTTGGATCTGCGCAGAATGCAAGCATCCTCACCCACTTGACCCTCTAACTTCTTCTGAGCTCAACCTTGTCCGAACCATAGTCCAAAACTCATACCCAACCTCATCCACCTCCCCAAACCTCACCTTTCAATACGTAGGCTTGGACGAACCCAACAAGCCCGAAATCCTCTCATGGCAATCCTCAGACCCCAAAACCAAAGCAACTTCTCCACCACCTCGCCGAGCCTTCGTCATAGCACGCTTCCAAAAACGCTCCCTTGAAATCACCATTGATTTATCAACTGGTTCCATCGTCTCAACCAAAGTGTACGAAGGACATGGCTATCCCATGCTGAGCTTTGGCGAACAAGCCCTTGCGTCACAGTTGCCATTCAGCTACGAACCGTTTAAGGATTCTTTGAGAAAGAGGGGTCTCAACACTTCTCAGATTTTGTGTGCTTCATTCACTATTGGTTGGTTTGGAGAAGCCAAGACGAAACGGAGCGTGAAGGTTAAGTGTTATTACACAAACGGCACTGCTAATTTGTACGCGAGGCCTTTGGAAGGAGTGGCAGCAGTGGTTGACTTGGACGATATGAAAATTGTAGATTACAATGATAGATACGTGATTCCGGTGCCAAAGGCAAAGGGCACTGAGTACAGAGCCTCTAAGATGAAACCACCGTTTGGTCCAAAGCTCAAGGAAATAGCTGTCACGCAACACGCTGTACCTGGATTCTCGATGGACGGCCACACCGTAAGGTAATTGGAATTGCTTTGAATTGGTTTTCCTTTCTTTATTATGCATCTATACTTCTTCAAATTATTGAAGGAATAAAATATCATTAATTTATGCTTATGATTCCAAGTCAATCACGTGTATTTTGAACATGGAAACAAAAATACTATTTTTATTTATAAAACATTAATGTATCTTCGAATTGAGTTTTTTTTTGTTTTATTATCATTTTTTAAAACTAATACAATCACTTTAAATCTTTTTAACATTAAAATGGTATTTTACTTTGAATTTAGTTTTAATGCGTTGTCATTATTATTAACTAATAAAATAATATTTTAAGTAATTATTATAAAAAAATTATTCTTACCAACATTTTGGACATGTTGTCAGACTATATCGAACAAAATTTATAAATAAATATTGGACGTGATACTTGCAAAGACTCTAGTGTTAAAATTAATTTAAGTTAAAAAGGAGAATAAGGAAATGAATATATTTTATGAACATATTGATATACTAATTGAGGGGATTATGCCCTTAATTATCATGGTCCAAGTCTCTCTTAATAATGAGTGATATAATTTGAAAGATAGTCAGTTTAGCAATTGTAATTAAATGAAGACTTGTTTGTAACATAATCTCAAAAGTTACGTATATTTAGGTCTGAAATAGTTTGAGAGAGTAGATAAATCTATCGAAAACTTATTCATAACAATAATGTTTTTCAATCATATATCAATTCAAAATTAATTGATAGTGTAAGTCATAATATTGTAATAAAATTATTTTATTAATTTTAACTTAAATGATAGAGTACATGATTAATTATTTCTTACATGGAAACCACTTCGGCATTGGACGCTACCTAGCCGGTAAGTTAGGAAGTGTGTCGTGTTCTCTTTGCCATGTACAATGTACTCAAAAGGATTGACTAAACATATAAGAATTAAATTGGAGAATTAGCTCTCTAAAATTTATGAAGCTTAAGTGCCCCCAAAAAATTTTAGTTTCATAAAAATGTCTAAAATATAGCCTGACAATCGGGTTATATTAAAAGAAAATATTATTTTGAAAAAATAAACAAGGTTCGAATGGAACTAGGTTTTAATTATTTAAACAAGTTCAAATTTTATAAATGAAAAAAAAACGTAAATTTTTTTTTTACTTAGGATAAACCAACTAAGTTACACAAAAATCGATAAATAATTTACATTTATATCATGGAAAAATAATAATAATAAATAAATATTTTTTCCGAAAAATACTCTTATAATCACCGATGCCACCATGGCTTCCTATAATTCTTTGTTCCGAGCTCAAGACTAAATGTTTTTCTTTTTTTTTTTTGGTTAACCACAACATCTATATGTAGTTTTGATACTGAGCTTTTTCTGCCATCAGTTGGGCCAATTGGGACTTTCATGTAGGATTTGACATTCGAGCTGGCCCAATAATTTCTCTGGCTTCAATTTATGATCTCCAAAAGCAGAAACATCGTGGGGTACTATACAAAGGATTCATGTCGGAGTTGTTCGTGCCATACCAAGACCCAACTGAGGAATGGTATTACACAACATACTTTGACGCTGGTGAATATGGCTTTGGACAGTCTATGTCTTCACTGCAACCTTTGACCGATTGCCCTCCCAATGCTGCATTCCTAGATGCATACTATGCTGGTTCAGATGGTACCCCTGTAAAGATAGCTAATGCCTTCTGCATTTTTGAAAGGTATGCGGGTGATATCATGTGGCGTCACACAGAAATTGCAGTCCCAAATGAAGTGGTACATTTTTTTATTCTCTATTTTTTTTTTCTTGTTCCATTTTGTTTTTCAGTTGATAAATATTCGTTGTGTTCTTTTTGGAAGATAACTGAGGTCAGGTCAGATGTAAGCCTGGTGGTGAGAATAGTTTCAACTGTGGGCAACTACGACTATGTCATAGATTGGGAATTTAAGCCAAGTGGCAGCATCAAAATTCGGGTACAGATGTATGCATCAATATTTAAATGTTTTATGAGTTTAATTTTTACATAAATAATCGATTAAAAATCATGGTAACTATATTTTTAAAGTGATTATTATAGAAGTGAACAAATTTATTGAATATATAAAAACTTTATAATTGGCACCTTAAGGTTTGTTCTTAGTGAATGGCACCTTAAGCAGCTTCTAGAAAGAACTTGTTCATATGTGCTATTTGTTGTGGAAATCACTCTCAATCTTAACTATCCCTTTAAATAAAAAACTGAAACAAATGGAACAGATGTGTCCCGTTTTGCAATTTAAAATTGTAAGTGAATTACAAAGTTAAATAGCACTTGACTAATTATATACATATATTCAAAATCATATTTTATAATTTACATTAGATTATAAGTTAACTGCATTATATTTTAAAATAGGTTGGGCTTACTGGGATATTAGGGATGAAGGCAGGGACTTACACCAACACGGATCAAATCAAAGAGGATATATATGGTACACTGATAGCAGATAATACCATTGGTGTTAACCATGATCACTTCTTCACCTATTATCTTGACCTTGACATTGATGGTGAAGCCAACTCCTTTGTGAAGTCCAATTTGAAGACAGTAAGAGTGAAGGATCACATCACACCCAGAAAAAGTTATTGGACGGTTGTGAGTGAAACAGCTAAAACAGAAGCTGGTGCCAGAATCAACCTAGGGTCCAACCCTTTTGAGTTAATGGTGGTAAATCCTAATAAAAAGACAAAACAAGGAAATAAAATTGGGTATCGTTTGCTTCCAGCTCCAGTGGCACACCCACTTTTGCTAAATGATGATTATCCACAAATTAGAGCTGCCTTCACCAATTATGATGTATGGGTCACACCATACAATAAATCTGAGAAATGGGTAGGAGGGTCATATGTTGATCGCAGTAGAGGTGATGATACTTTGGCTCTTTGGAGTCTCAGGTGTGTTACACTGTCACACTTCTTACTTATTCCTTTCCTCTTGTTGGATATAGTTTTTTTTTTTTTTAAAGTAATTTTGGTTTTATTTTTTAAACAAAATTAGGATTTCACTTTTCTATTCTGCAGAAATCAATATAGATTAGGGAAGTGAAATTTAAAATTGAAGAATAATACAAAAAGTACATAAGTAATTTGTCTTCATTTTGATTTCGTCCAAACTTTAAAATATATATTTTTAACCTTTTGAGACATAGTTATAATATAGTCTGATATAAAAGAAGGTATGATAAATGGTCCATGTGTTGGGTATTGTGAATTGAATGTGCAGGGATAGGGAGATTGAGAACAAGGACATAATATTGTGGTACACGATGGGATTTCATCATGTTCCATCCCAAGAAGATTTTCCAGTTATGCCAACATTGAGTGGTGGGTTTGAGCTGAGGCCAACCAATTTCTTCGAGAGCAATCCGGTCCTTAAAACAAAATCACCCAAGTTTGTCCACTGGCCTAACTGCACTTCTCAACATTAGCTGCCATGCATTTGATTGGAACGGCCCAATGAAGTTTGAAAGATTCATGTATTCTCTCATATATGCAATTTCTTCATTTCTGACATTTCAGCTAATTGAAAAAGACAAATTTTAATTATTAAAAATAAAATTAAACTGAAAATATTTAATATGTTAAAAATATAAAAACTATCTCTTTTTAAATGATTAATTATATCATATCAAATATTTCTCCATGAAACTCTAAAAAATGTTTCTCAAAATTTTCTTTTTAACCATGTGAATAGTACTCAACCTCACCGAGTGAGGTAAGGCTTTGTTGTTGGTGTAACTATTGCAACTTATTTACTTTCTAAGGTGTGGTTTGATTTATTTCATTTATTATTTATCAATTTAACTTAAATCCAATCCAATTAAGAATCAATAATATATGAAATAAGACTTACTCAATCTAATTTATTAACACAATATATTAATCTTATCATTACATATAGTTAAATTAAAAAATAAAATAAATATAAAATTAAAATTAAAATATATTTTGTAATATATATTTAAAATAAATAATAATATTATAAATATAATATTATGTTATACAAAATATTATTTATTAAAATAAAAATTTATTATTATTATTAATATACAATTTTTCAAAAATTAATACTTTTTTAAAATAATATAAGACATTTGACGGGTTTGAGATTACATGAAACATAATTTAAACTCACTTAAAATATATTGATCTAATTTTTAAAAACCTATAAAAATAAGCATCAAACGGGACTCGGTTATTGAGTTGGGACACATCATGCGCATCTCTAGTATCATTTATGTTTTTTTTTTTTTTTTTAATGGGAAGATGCTGTATTTTCGGCCTGCTGTTTGATCCTCGTGTGATGCAATATTAAAAATTTGCTTGTGGGCAGTGCATGAATGGATTTAACTTTGAAACATTCATAATTACGTAATGTATTTTAGACAAATATTGATATGTTTCATTCTACATTAAAAAAAATAATTTTTGGTCAAAATAAACTACCTAGTTTTATTATATTTTTCATCTATTTCTGTTTATTTTTCTATTTTTTATTTTTATCTACTCTGTCTTTCACTTCTTTTTTCTTTTTTCTTGTACCAACTGGAGCCTTAAATATCTGTTAGTTTGTCTGGAGATGAAAACAACTCGGCCGACGAATTTTTGTTACTTCATGATTGACTTGTCATTGCCGATTTCATTGAAATGACAATTTTCTAATTAATAAAAAAAGTTAAATCATTTTTTATTTTTTATTTAATTTAAGTTTTTATTATTAAAAAGTTCAATTTAATTTTTTAATTTTTTAAAATCGTTTCAATATTATCTTTTCTGTTAAGTTAACCTCATCAAAATGTATGTGAAAACAAATTTTGGAATTTCAAATAGTGGTGGTTAACCACTGCTATCATAATTTTATTTTTAAATTTAATAATAATAATAATAATAAAATATCATAATCTAATAAAAATATAATTTTTAAATTGTGGTGGTTAATAACTGTCATTATTAATAAATTTATTTCTAAATAATAAAAACTATAATTTAATAATTAATTTAGTTATATAATATTTATTATGTCATATATATTAATATTTTAATTATTATTATTATTATTGAATAAACCAGTTAAGTATAATAATAAAAAAAATTATTGTGTGTTTATAAATAATATATATATATATATATATATATATATATATATATATATACATATATTAACAAATAATAAATATATAATTTTAAATTATTTAAAAATTTAAAAAATTTAAAAATTTAAAAAATTTAAAAAATTATTATTAATAATTTTTTATTATGTGCTCCCCTGAGTCTTTAAAGGGACCATCTTAATTCCTCATCCCTTGGGTAATTAAAATTTAATTTCTTGTCTCACCCAAACTGAATTCTTGCTGTGTAGAAAAAAGAACTGGGACACGAGGTCATATTAGTGCTACAGCTGCATCCGCTTTGTTCACATATTGGAGCACTACGACGTCGTTCGCTCGCACTGCCGCGGCGATTCCAAGGAGCGTGAAATGCCTCGCAAGCACCTTTACTACTCCGAGGCTGTCAATGCAAAACTCGTGCCTTGTGTGGCGCCACGAGTTGCCGTCGAAGCTCGTCGGCCAGGTCCAGAGGAGGCGGTGGAGCTGACCATGATGGAAGGCGGTACGAATTCCAACGAAGGTTCTAGAAGAATCTCTCTGGCAGTTAGAAGCGGCAGAGTTAGGGAGAGCCGTGGAATTTGGCAAAATTTTTCGCAATTTCTTTGCCAGAATTGGGTCTTGGAGAATTGATTTCAGTGGAGTTAGTTTTGGAAAGCAAGCTTCCAATTTCAGTTCAAATTCTTACTTTAAATACCATAAGTAGTTTTTTTTTCTCCTTCTATTTATTAAATTATATTTTTTATTATTTAAAAATAAATTTATTATAATGGAAATTATTAATGGTCACAAGTGTAAAATTATATATTTTTTATTAAATCATAATATTTTTTAATTTTAAAATAAATTATGATAATGGCAGTTAAAAACTGTCCTAACCCAAAATTTGTCTCTTATTATTTTGATGCCATTCGCTTAATTGGACAGAAAAAGTAACATGAAGTGATTTTGAAAACTGAGGTATCAATTAATTTTTTTTAATGATATAAAGACTAAATAAAATAAAATAAATAAATGAAAGAAAAAAAATAATTTAGCCTAAAAAAAAAGGTACAATTTGAACCAAATTTTAACATTTTAATTTAAGACAGTCTCGCTGAACAATTGTTGTAGGGATGTAGTCGACTAGAGTTAAGAATATTTAGAAGTCCAAAGCAATTAAACATTACTGGGTTAGGGTCACATACCTAAAATAGGGTACCCATGGACCACCAAGATCTGTATTTCTGAACCACCACAAAGCTACAACATATGGACCCAAGTCATCAACTAGCTGCAGATCGTGAAAGCCCTTCAATCTTTGCTTGAATAATGATGTAAGTGAAAAGGAGAGTGAAGTGCGGGTTCTTATGGAGTTCCCCAAGAGACAGGGAAGGTAAGGGATGATATGGTTGGTTCAGGTTAAATTTTCGGTTTTGCAAACTTCAAAACTATCCAACAAGGTCAAGTAGTTAGGCAGATATATAAAAATGGAATTTACTTGATTATCCTATGAAAAATAGGCCGGGTCAAATCGGGTTGATGGATTTACATAGCCCGCGTTCCTAAATTATTGAGTTTCCTATTTTTCTTGTTTTAGGTCACTTTAACATAAAATTCTAAATTTTCTAGGTTAAGTTAATATTTGTTTTAAATCTAATGTAATCAATCCCTTTGATTTGATTTCACTCCAATTTCATATATTTTAAATTCTCAAATTTTTGCTTAATGCTTTTAATGATTCATCACTATTTAAACGAATTGTTACTTTGAATTTCAATAAAAAAAAAAGATTTTTCTGAGTTAGATTTAAATTGTGAGCCAACTATTATTGATTTCTATATCCTGTGCACTTAGAAGTTATTGAATGCAGAGTTTATTCTTAATTAACTTCGACTAAGGAATTATGTCAAGCAATTCAGTACTCTAATTTTGTGAACTTAAATGTTACATATATTGAAAAAGATTACAAAGGAATTCAATTAGAATTAGAGGAATTCCAAAATTTAATCATTCATATTCTTTTAAGATTATTTTGTAGCATGTCTCACTATAATTTGTCTCTAATTGAATTTTTCATATTTTTTTCTAGGTGATTGGTATATTTTTCATGTCTTGGTATATTTTTAAAATAATTAATTATACTATGAGTCCCTCAAGTATTCATTATTAAATATTTAACGAGTTTGAACATAGGTTGAATATGGTCCTGACATGACATGTTGAAATTAAAGAAGAAATTTAAAAAGTGTTAATGGTCCATTTACTCCAAAGAAACCAACATTACCACTAAACCAAAGTATTGGTTTGGTTTATATATAAAAATTATATTTCATGTAACTTAAATGGTGGACTAAAATTAGATATATATTTATTATTACTAAATAGAACATATAATATTATAAAAAAAAACTTATTCTCTTCAAAACTAAATATCTATTTTTTTTACTAGGAATTCTAAATATTTTAATTATAACTTCATCACTTTTGTTTGAAATATTTTTTATTTTATAAAATTGTCTTTTTTTTTTTGTTTACATGTCGTAGCAATTGAAATAAAATATTACTATCAATATAATAACTTTTTCTACTTAATCCCAAGATTTTATTATTGATAGACATTGATTGTTATATTAATAACGTGTAGTACTTTATATAGAAAAAAAACTTGATATCTTAAATAAGCTTCATACCACGTGCATGTGAAGTGTAGCCTCTAGATAGAATTTTACGGGTTCTATTTATTATCCTTTGAAAATTGTGAGATGGTAGAAAATTTATCATTATATAGATAACAACATAGTACTTGATTTAACTTAAAACGTTTAGACAAAATCTCAAGGGTAGGTGTGGCTGCGGGAGAGAGTGAGTTTGACTTTATTCATTACAGTCTTTGTTTCTGCAAAAAATTGGACAGTGTGGATTTATAAAAGGTTGAAACCAAAAAAATAAAATCAACTCCAATTTCGTCAAGTTTTATTGGGTTTAGAAAAATTCACAGAACCCATTATATATATATATATATATATATATATATATATATATATATATATATATATATATATATATATATATATATATATATATATATATATATATATATATTTATTATTTTTATTTTATTTATATATTTTTAAATAAATAATATACAAAATTAATAATTATATTTTAATTCAAATAATATATAAAAATAAATAATAATAAATAACTTATAAATTATTTAAGAATTAAATTTTATTTTTAATTAAATATATAATTTTATCTTTGTTATTTAATTATTATTTTACTTTAATTATTATCTACTACAATAATTCATTTATATTTTAATAGTTATAAAAAATAAAATATAAAAATAATTATATAATTAATAATTATATATAATATACATAAAGTATATATATATATATATGAATAAGTTTGAGAACTAGTATACATCCTCTTATTCATATCCAATAACGCTTTCTTGAGTTAGAAAAAACTCGAATTCAACTTTATTAAAGTGAATTTTATGAATTACGACAAACATCTTGCATATAATCCTTTGAAATTTTCTTGGATGGTAGAAATTTATTATTATATTCATAACATACAATACTTGATTTTACTTAAAAGGAACAATCTATCTTAAATAAGTTTTACACCACATGCATTCAAAGTGAAGTATCTAGATATATAGAATATAAGGAGATTCTATATATTATCTTTTAAAAATTACGAGATGGTATAAATTTATTATTGTATTAATAACGTGTAGTATTTGATTTAACCAAAAAAGTCTAGGTAGGATCTTAGGGATCCTCTATACTATCCTTTGAAAATTGTGGATGGTTGAAATTTATTATTATATTAATAACAACTCGTAATATCTGATTTAACTTAGAAAGTCTAGATAGAATATTAAGAGGGTCTTATATATTAACTTTTGAAATTTGTGAGATGATAGAAATTTACTATTATATTAATACCGTGTGGTACTTGATTTAGCGAAGGGAATAAGCTATCTTAAATAAGTTTTACACTACATGCATTTGAAGTTTAGTGTCCAAGTAGAATTTTAAGGAGTCCTATATATTATCCATTGAAAATTACGAGATGGTAGAAATTTCTTATTATATTGATAAAAATGTGTAGTACTTGGTTTATCTTGAAAATTCTAGATAGGATCTTAGGAGTCTTGTATACTACCTTTTGAAATTTGTGAGATGGTAAAAAATTATTATTACATTAATAACAAGATATAATACTTGTTTTAAGTGGGAAGAAAACTTAGTTATAAATAAGCTTTACACCACATATATCCAAAGTTAATAATGATATCTTACTAGAATTGTAAGAGTTCTATATATTATATTTTGAAAATTGTGAGATAGTATAAATTTATTATTATATTAATAATACGTAGTACTTGGTTTAACTTAGAATATCTTTAATAAAGTTACTTATATTAATTTAAACTAGACATAAAAATAGATTAAGCAAAGTCGAACTTTATATAAATAAGATCTCAAGGATTCTATAGGTTATATTTTGATCAATCTTTATTATATATATTCATATTTTTCATTTTATAAGAAAAAATGAATATTTAATTATGTATTATATAAAAACTAGATAATATCACAACAGTTTTCAACTATTTAATAATTTCTTTCTAAAATACCTTTATTTAAATACCTATTATAATTTATATAAAGAGAGAATTACCTTTCAGAATTCGCATAAACAAATCCAGTGTTAAGAAATGAAATGACGTCAGTGACAAGAAAAATTATATATATTGGATGGTTTACTCGGTTACTATTATAATATAAGAGCAAAAGTGGGGTCTTGACTCTTGATTTTGAAAAGAGATCGAGAGCTATGGATGCAACTACGAAGGTGACGTTGTTGTCCTTCTGATGCTCTTATGGAACTGTGCAGAATGCAAGCATCCTCACCCATGTGACCCTCTAACCCCTTCTGAGCTCAGCTTTGTCCGAACCAAAGTCCAAAACTCATACCCAAACCAGAACCTTACCTTCCACTATGTAACCTTGGACGAGCCTAACAAGCCTGAAATCCTCTCATGGCAATCCTCAAACCCAAAAACAAAGGCCAAAGCAGTTTCTCCACCACCACGTCGAGCCTCGGTCATAGTCAGGCTCCAAAAACAATCCCTGGAGATCACAGTGGATTTGTCCACTGGTTCCATCGTCTCAACAAAAGTGTACCAAGGACATGGCTATCCTATGCTGACCTTAGGCGAAATAGGTGTTGTGACACAATTGCCATTCAACTATGAACCATTCAAAGAGTCATTGAGGAAGAGGGGTCTCAATATATCTCAGGTGCGGTGTGGTGCCTTCACAATGGGTTGGTTTGGAGAAACCAAGACCAAAAGGAGCGTGAAGGTGAAGTGCCAATACAGAAATGACACTGCAAATTTCTATGCAAGGCCTATAGAAGGGGTGGCAGCGGTGGTTGACTTAGATGACATGAAAATTATTGGTTACAATGATAGGTATGTAGTTCCAGTGCCAAAGGCAGAGGGTACCGAGTACAGAGCCTCTAAGCTCAAACCACCCTTTGGTCCAAACCTTAAGGGAATAACTGTCACACAAGACGCCCAACCTGGATTCACAATCGATGCTCATTCTGTAAGGTACCATTAATTGAAATTTCTTTTCCTTCTTTTTCGACAACCTCACATGTTTCTTTCACTTTCATAGACACATTTTTGTTCAACACTGTTACCAATAACAAAGCTTAAGGTTTCTTCCTTTGTTCATCTGGTTCTTTAAATTATTTCAAAATTAATATATCTTTTCAGTTTATAACTCCAAGTCAATCACATGTATTTTGATAGACGAAAAATACTGTTTCTATTTATAAAAAATAATATATCGTCAATTTAATTTTTTTATCATTTTCTTTATTTTCAAAAAATATACTTCTTAATTTTAATTTCAAATTTAATTTGATTTAACAATATTTAAATTTTTTTCTTCAACCACTCTCCTTTTATCTTTATTCGTAAAATTCATTTTTTTAATTTTCATCTTTTTCGATATATCATTTTAATCTTTATTCTTACATTAAATTTTAAATTATTAATAGTTAAAATAACTTTATATCTTAATATAAATTATTTATTATAAATATAAAATATAATTTATACATTCAAAAATATTTATTTATTATAATTTTTTATTATAATATATATTCAAAATATATTTTTTTTATAATTTGTTATATACAATAACATTTATCTTGTGGATAATTCAAACTAAAGTACTAATTGCAGTTAAATTCTTTTAGTTTAACTTAAGTGATTGTTACACTTGTCATGGTGGGGTCACTCGTGCTTTCTCACAATTTCCTTTTCTACTATCAAACCAAATGGGAACATATATTACTAGGGGCATTCCTGACATTTCATAAATATGTAGTAAAAAATAAAAAAAATAAAATTTCCTTTTTCCTCTCTGTATTAGAATAATTACATCGGATGAGAATATTTTGAAACTATTTTTCAAGAAGAATGTTTTTAAGAATTTTTCTTAATTTTTTATTTTTTTATCTATCATTTTATTTTATTTTTATATTAAATTTTATTATTTTTAAAAAATAAACTATTAACAATAAAAAAATTTATCACGATAAAAAAATATAATTTATATACTCAAAATTATTTATTTATTATAAACTTTAATTATAATACAATTTATATATTCAAATGTTTATTTATTATAAATTTTAGTTATATAAAATAAATATTTATCAGTATACTACACAAACTAAAATACTAATATATAAGTATTTTAAAATGTAAATATATATTGAAAACAAAAGATAGATACATAATTTCATTAAAATGATTAGTTTTATTACATTAAACAAAAAAAATATAGTTTTAGCAATTTTTAAAAAGTTGTATTATATTTTTCATTTAATTTATTCTTATTTTATTGTCTATTATCAACAAAAATATCATTGTTTCATATTAAAATTTACATATATTTATGTTCTTTATTAATATACTAATTTTTAGATTTTTCTATAATTCCAAGTTTTGATTTGTGTTTTTTTATTTTTTAAAAATACTTTAATTCAATGTATTATTATAAATTTATTACATGAAGTCGCATTTGATATGAATTTATAAATGTAATAAATTATAAAAAATTAATAATAAAAAGAGTGATACTCTCTAATAGAACATATTATATTTTAATTTAAATCTATATAAAAAAATAAAACAATACTAGTTTTAATCTATTTGCACTCAAGTGTAGAATATTTTTTTAATTTTTTAGAATCTTCCTAACTCTAGGTCCTAGACCGCCGCTCCTCCGAATTATGCCACAATCGAACCTCGATCTTTCTATTCTGAAATTTTGAAAGATAGAAAGAATAGCTTCATGATCAAAGTTAATCACGTTAATTTTGTAGGTTGTTCATCATTACTCATTAAAATAATAGTGTACATCATTATTTCATAGACGGAAAACATTTCGGCGTTGGAGCTACCCAGCTCGTTAGTTAGCAAGTGTGTTCTTTAGACGTCTTTTTATTTGCGATGTCAAAAGGAATCAGTTACATTCAAATTATATTCGAGAATTAGCTCTCTAAAATTTATCAACCTTAAGTATCCCCAGGAAAAAATTAGTTTCATTATTTATTGTAAAACCGTATAAAATATACCCTTACAATTGGCTTACATTAAAAGAAATAATATTTTTAAAAAATAAATAGGATCTTTAAACAAGATAGCATATAATTCTCTTTTCAAAAATATTCATATATAATCACCAATGCCACCATTTGTTCCGAGCTCAAGTCAAGAGTACGTTTTTATATTTTTTAACAACAGCTATAAGCTTTGATTCTGACCATTTGCTGCAATCAGCTGGGCCAATTGGGTCTTTCATGTAGGATTTGACATTCGGGCTGGCCCAATAATTTCTCTGGCATCAATTTATGATCTCCAAAAGCAGAAATATCGTCCAGTACTATACAAAGGATTCATATCAGAGTTGTTCGTGCCATACCAAGACCCAACTGAAGAATGGTATTACGCAACAATCTTTGACACTAGTGAATATGGCTTTGGACAGTTTATGTCTTCACTACAACCTTTGACCGATTGCCCTCCCAATGCTGCATTCCTAGATGCGTACTATGCTGGTTCAGATGGTATCCCTGTAAAGATAGCTAATGCCTTCTGTATATTTGAAAAGTATGCTGGTGATATCATGTGGCGTCACACGGAAACTGAAATTCCAAATGAAGTGGTAACTTTTTTTAACTTGGTTTTTTTTATTTTTTATTATTTTAGTTGTTGTTCCATTTTCCATTTTGTTTTTCAGTTGATAAATATTCATCGTGTTCTTTTTGGTAGATAAATGAGGTCAGGTCAGATGTAAGCCTAGTGGTGAGAACAGTTTCAACTGTGGCCAACTACGACTATATCACAGATTGGGAATTTAAGCCAAGTGGCAGCATCAAACTTGTGGTATGAATGCATGCACCAATCTTTAAATGTTTTATGCCATGACTGAAATTTGAATCGTGTCACGTGTCACGTGTGGTACTCGTTATTTTTTTGTGTATTCAATTGTGTTAAATAAAAAAGAGTTTTGTCAAGCATGATGATTCTACCTATCTTGAATGACACTTGACTATATTATATACATAATAAATAAAAAGAGAAAGAGTTTTGTCAAGCATGATGATTCTACCTATCTTGAATGACACTTGACTATATTATATACATAAGTTCAAAATCATAATTTATAATTTACACTAAGTTAGTAATTACTTGTTTAGGAGCTAACTGCATATTATATTTTAAAATAGGTTGGGCTTACTGGGATATTAGGGATGAAGGCAGGGACTTACACCAACACGGATCAAATCAAAGAGGATATATATGGTACACTGATAGCAGATAATACCATTGGTGTTAACCATGATCACTTCTTCACCTATTATCTTGACCTTGACATTGATGGTGAAGCCAACTCCTTTGTGAAGTCTAATTTGAAGACAGTAAGAGTGAAGGATCACATCACACCCAGAAAAAGTTATTGGACGGTTGTGAGTGAAACAGCTAAAACAGAAGCTGGTGCCAGAATCAACCTAGGGTCCAACCCTTTTGAGTTACTGGTGGTAAATCCTAATAAAAAGACAAAACAAGGAAATAAAATTGGGTATCGTTTGCTTCCAGCTCCAGTGGCACACCCACTTTTGCTAAATGATGATTATCCACAAATTAGAGCTGCCTTCACCAATTATGATGTATGGGTCACACCATACAATAAATCTGAGAAATGGGTAGGAGGGTCATATGTTGATCGCAGTAGAGGTGATGATACTTTGGCTCTTTGGAGTCTCAGGTGTGTTACACTGTCACACTTCTTACTTATTCCTTTCCTCTTGTTGGATATAGTTTTTTTTTTTTTAAAGTAATTTTGGTTTTATTTTTTAAACAAAATTAGGATTTCACTTTTCTATTCTGCAGAAATCAATATAGATTAGGGAAGTGAAATTTAAAATTGAAGAATAATACAAAAAGTACATAAGTAATTAGTCTTCATTTTGATTTCGTCCAAACTTTAAAATATATATTTTTAACCTTTTGAGGCATAGTTATAATATAGTCAGATATAAAAGAAGGTATGATAAATGGTGCATGTGTTGGGTATTGTGAATTGAATGTGCAGGGATAGGGAGATTGAGAACAAGGACATAGTATTGTGGTACACAATGGGATTTCATCATGTTCCATCCCAAGAAGATTTTCCAGTAATGCCAACGTTGAGTGGTGGGTTTGAGCTGAGGCCAACGAATTTCTTCGAGAGCAACCCAGTCCTGAAAACATTACCATCCAAGCCTGTGTACTGGCCTAACTGCACTTCTCAACATTAGCTGCTGTGCGTTTCACTTAAACAACTAAATAAAATTTGAGGATTCATGTATTCTCATATATGTGATTTCTTCATTTTCGATCATTCAGCTAATAAAGAAAAGACAAATACTAATTATTAAGGAAATAAAATAAAAAATATTCCATTTGAGTTAGCATTTACAAAATTTATTTGGAGTAAAATTGATTTTTTTTTAATTTTATTTTGAAGTGAAATAATTTATATTTTTATATTTTTATTATTAAAGCAAGTTAGAAATAAAAATTCGTGTCAAAATAAGAAAAAAAAACCATAATAAATTCTTGATCCAACGTAAAGTGAGCTAAAGTTATCTCATCTCAAAATCAATTATAAAATCAGAATTAATTCTTCAACCTAAAACCAAATGCGAATACATTAATTAGTATTTGAACATGATTTTAGATAACTCAACATAAAATACTTATGCATAAAATTTTATTTTTTTTATATTCTTTTAAGATTATTTATTAAAATTTAAATCTAACTCAATCAAGATTGGATAATATATAAAAAAAATTTAATGAACTCAATATATCAATTTTAACATTTTAACTTTTACTAGCTATTTTATTTTTTTACTTGTTTACACAATAATTTTTAACTATTTTATTTCATCTAATTCCTCTAAATTGTTTTGTCGTGAATATTAATAATATCAACAACAAAAATTTCAAAAAAAAACTAAATCTACTCTAACTTATTGAATCCTAAACACAATATTATTTTATCCTAAACACAACATAAAACAAATACATATAAAATATTTTTACATGTAACTTTATTTTTTTTTAATATTTTTTTTAAATCATTTATTAGATCTTAAATCTAACTCAATCAAGACTCAATAGTATATAAAAAAATTGAATCAACTCAATATATCAATTTTAATATTTGAGTTTTTACTAACTATTATTTTTGTACTTGTTCACAAAATTACTTTTAACTTTTTATTTCATCTAAACTGTTTTGTCGTGAATATTAACGATATCTATACCAAAATTTTCAAAGATCGTAACTTAAAATATTGAATCCTAAAGACAACATTATTTACATACCAAAAGTGATTAGTCAAATTTTTTTTTAAAAAAAATAATTATCAGAAAGTCCATAAAAACTCTCCGCTTTTATATAAAAATAAAATAAAAATAATTATCAGAAAGTCCATAATTAGTTTGACTCAAAAAAAAATACAACATTGCTTTTATATAAAAATAAAATAAAAATCCAAAATCTTACACTACACTTTATATTGATTGAGTGGACCGTTAACCTGCTCTCTCCCGTTACAAGCTCTTTTTTTTTATGGGGCAGAACTTGAATAATTATTATGAGTCGTCTGAGTTTGTCTGTTTATATAATTATGATGTTTGCACCATAAATAGTAGTTTAAATGTTTTCGAAATTCTAACTCAAAACGTATGTTATTTATTCATGTTATAAAATTTATAAAGGGAATTGAGTATTGATCTAATTAGTTGAAGTTGTAAGTACTCTGACCAACCAAGTTGATAACTGAGTAAGTTGAATGAATTTAGATAATTTACTGTATAAAAAATATATATATTGAGCTTGTTCAATAACATTAGTCGAATGGCAGTTTTAAACTTTTTTTTATGATGGTTTGAAGGTGAAGTATATATAGATAAAGAAGAAACTATGGTCTAATTAAAATCCTCTGGAAAAAATTAACCACAAAAAATACATTTGTGGTAATTTTTAATCGTCACAAATCACATTTTATATTTTATCCTATGATAAAATAAACTCATTCCTCTTTAAAGTGAGGTATTTTTTTTTATTGTGATATCTCTTCACTAAAGTTTATATTAATTTTTTGATATTTTTAAAACTCTCAAATTAATTATTTTTAAATTTTTATTTTTATATTTAATATTTTTTTCCAAATCCCAATTACTTATATTCGTAACAAATTTTTTTAATCATTCTACCTTAAAGTTTTTTTTTTCTTGTTTTTCAAATCTCAACTATTTATATTCGTAAATTAATTACTTTTAGATCCATCTTGATATACTAAATTAAAGTACATTATTTTAAAAATACTTAATATACTCTGTTTTAAATAATAACATCTATCATTCTTAATGTTTTTTTTAACTTATTATGCATATCTTTTAAAACTCCAACTCTATACTCTTGCATGTAGCTAAGTTAAGAAAATTTAGGGATTTTAATTTGGTTGGCACGAAAGTCAAATCTTGGAAAAGTCATTGCTATTTGCTACCGTCTTGAATTGCAATTTGCCATTTTTTTCAACAATATTATTTCAATACTTATATTTATATTGTATTTATTAGTTTTTGATAAAAATAAAACAAATCAACCTCACTTTCTGTTCTCTTTTACCCAAAATTATTAGTTTGTTTAAATATATTTTACGTCTGAAGTATAGTTATTTTTGTTTTTAATTCTTATAATTTTTTAATTCCTAAAATATTTGTTAAAGACCAAAATAACTGATTAGTGACTACAAATATTACAAAAATTCAAAATAAAAATTATAAACAAAAATTATTATATCTGTAAATATCTCAAATATATTTAATCCTTATGAGTTACATGGAAGTGTAAGATTTCAAATGCAAACGAATATTTTCTGATTCTCTGCCTATTAAAGTAAATTAAATATCCAGAAGAAAAGGTCAAATCTTTTTAAGCCTCAGCCTACTTATGGTTGATTTACTTTTGGTTTGTTTTATCTTTTGAATAATTCGAATAACATACTACTGCTAATTTTGGCCCGCTGGCATGTGCATTTACCTATCACTATACTCTTACATTTAATATTATATATTTTTTTATAGACTATGATAACGTCTAAGTTTTTTACTAAGATTTTGGTTAAATTTTTTACTACGTTTTTTTGTCTTGTGACTAAATTTCTGAGCATGATTTTAGTTTCTAACTAAGTTTTTGACTAAATTTCTAATCAAAATTTTGATCTGTAATTAAGTGTGTGCTTTTTTTTTTTTCTAAGTTTCTTATCACAATTTTACCCCATAACTAAGTTTCTGATAAAGATTGATTTTAGCTAAATTTCTGAACACATTTTTTACGTTGTGAATAAATTTTCGATCACGATTTTAGTCCACTGATGTTTTTGTTCTATTTCTTTTTTACGGACAAGAAGCGACACGTGAAGGATATATTTTGTTTCCTGCATAAAAATCTTTTTAGAAAGAGAATGATAATTCGAGATAATAAAAACCTTTAAATTTAAAATTTATATACGTCAAAGCGAGTCGAAAATCAAATATCTTCACGTAATCACAATTTTTTTTAATTCTCATAGAATTCCAAGTATTATTCAACATACTTTGGGGAAATAACAATAAAGCGGTGTCCCTTAATTTGACCTAAATTTTTTATTCAACAACATGCCTGCACTTTACAATATTAAAAGAAGAACAAATATTTAATTTTTGTACAACATTCATGTTGTTTTTCTTCATGAATTGGTTTGGTTAATGAGCTGAAGATGCTTGTATTCAAAGCAATGGACTACTTTCGAAAAAGTTAGCTGGCCTCAGCTCAAATCCACCATGAATTGCTGGCATCGCTGCAAAATCTTCTTGATAAGGAACGTGATGGATCCCAATTGTGTGCCATAGCACTATGTCTCTATTTTCAATCTCTCTGTTCCTGCGTGAACCATGATCCACTTGCTCAAATTAGAATTTGATTTTGTAGTTTAACATGAAGCACAAATATAAATTTCCAAGTTAAAAAATTTTGCATTTAAGACTAAGCTAGGTAAAGTTTTTTTCCAGTTACCTCTGGCTCCAAACGGCTAAGCCATCATCTCCATGGCTCCTATCAGCATAGAACCCTCCAGCCCATCTCTCTGACCGGTTATAGGGAGTGACCCACAACTGATACTTTGTGTAAGATGCTCTTCTTTGAGGGTAATCGTCATCAGACATTAGAGAAGTAACTGGCTGTGCACTGATCAGCCGGTAACCCACTTCATTCCCTAGCCTTGTCTTTTTATTGGGGTTGACTATTAACAGCTCGGCTGGCTCCAAGCCGAGCCGAATTCTGCCCTCGGCTTCCCTCTTTGCAACTTCTCTAACAACTGTCCAGTAACTCTTCCTTGGTGTTCCAAACCCAGTTGCTGTTGCCTTTTGTAACTTAGCATTGATGAAGGAGTTGCTATTATCATCAATGTCAAGGTCAAGATAGTAGGTTAAGTGGTGATCATGATAGTTGGCTATGGTGTTTTCTGCCACCAAGGTTCCAAACACCCTTTCTTCTATCTGACTTTTCTGTGTATAGGGCACTGCTTTCATCTCCATTATGCCAGTCAGATCCACCTATGCATATTATACAATAAACTATTTTAGGACAATTGCCCTTTTGTTTGACTTAAACTAAATGTATTCTATTTTAACTTGTCATCTTGTTATCGTATAGTCATATTCTTTTCTAATTGAATAATATCAATTTTATAACAGAAAAATCAGGTTAGAACCAAAATAATATGACTTCTGTTTAAACAGTTATAATATTCACCACGAGGCATGAAAGCATAAGTAATGCTAATTTTCCAAATTCCCAAGTATATGCTCTATGGGGGAGATGATTTAAGAAAAAATATTGTAAGACTGACTTATCCACACTCACACCAAAATTGAGCTCTTTCAACCAATTAAATTGCTCCTCTAAGGTTGTATAGAAGAATCTTACCCCAACTTTTATACTGCCACTTCTTAGGAATTCCCAATCAAGAACATAATCGTAGTTACCTACAGTAGCAACCATTCTGACCACCAAAGTAATTTCAGGTTCTCCATTTCTTATCTACACACAAAAACAAGACAAAGTGAGTTCACATCAAAACAGCAGAAATTCCAAACAATTTCAACCGAAGGTTCTATAATACAGTAAAATACTAAACCATTTTTTGGGGGTTGTTGATTTCCATGTGCCTCCAAGCCACATTGCCAGAATTCTTCTCAAAAATGCAAATAGCCCTGGGAACCTGTTGCACCTCTCCATTAGGCCCTGCCATGTAGCCATCCATATAGACCGCATTGCCAGGGCAATCAACCCTCGGTTGCAAGGTATCGGCTGCACGTCCAAAGCCAAATTCTCCAGCATCCATGAAAGTCCTGAAATACCATTCCTCTGTTGGATCCATGTAAGGAACAAATGTCTCGGACACATGACCCCTATATAGCACTCTTCTATACTTGTGTCTTTTGGCATCAAATATAGAAGCAGTTGATATGATCATTCCTGCCCGAGCATTGAACCCAACATGAAAAACCCAATTAGCCCATTTGACCTCGTGGCCTTTGATGGTGAATCCAATACTTGGCACATTACATGAAGCAGATGTTTTGGGCCTGATGCTGCTTGAAGATTGAAAGTCTGTACCTTCAGCTTTAGGCAAAGGGGCAATGTACCTGTCATTGTACATAGTAATTTGCATCGAATCAACATCAACTAGCACTATGATTCCCTCAATAGGCCTTGCCCACACATTAACTGATCCTCCCCTATAGAAGCATGACACCTTGAGGGCTCTCCTTGTGATTTGTTCTCCATACCAACCTATGGTAAATGGTACACAAGAAACTTGAGACAAATTCAAGCCTCTTTTGGTTATTGACTCTTTGAATTTGGGGTACGTAAGAGGCAATTTGCTGGCTTGAAAAAGCTCAGCGAATGTGAAAGGAGGGTATCCATGACCAGTGTAGATTTGATCCGATACAATGGACCTTTTAGTTAAGTCCACTACAAGCTCGTGTGTCTCACCCTTGGCTCGAACAACTACCTTGGCTTGACGAGGAATAGTAGGCTTGTCTTTTGTATTTGAAGATAGCCACTCTAGGACATATTTTTTGTCCGGTTCTTCGACATCCACAAAATGATAGGTCAGGTTAGGAATAGCACCAAGGTATGACCCTTGAACTATGTCCCTTGTTTTGTTGATTTCCACAGGGGAGAGAGGGTCCAAAGGGTGAGGCAAACTATTAATGGTGTTCAATCTCAGAAAAAGGGCTAGAATGAGACATGGAACAATCATGGGAACTGCTTTTTCAAACCTTGAATTGATCATGTTTTCCGCAGCATTGGCGTTGGGATATATAGCATGATACCACTTCCATGTTGTATTTATAGCACCATATTTATATCACATGGAAACGTTGAATTTTTAACTATCCTATTTTATTCATGTGAGAAATTTTCAAAATATGTAGAGTTGTATTTCTTTCTTTTAAAAAAGTTGTATTATTTTATTTAAATTGAAAAGATGTATTCATAAGCAACATGTTTATTCATTTACATTTTATTGTGTTATTTAAATTGAAACAATATTCTATATTAATAAATAGTTTTAAAATAAAAATAACTCTTCGTACAAGATATCAAGTAAAATTGTGTAAGTTTTTGTTAAATGGATATGGATTAAAAATGTGTGATTTTACACAATATCATATCAATTGAATAGATGTAACTTTTCATAAATAAACACATAAATTATCTATATTAGAAATATTTTCCGTGTATATGTATTTTTTATTTTCTCACTCTCCTTCTTCTTAATTCACTCACAAAATTAATTTATTTTTATCTTTGATACACAAGATATGAAAGCAAAATTATCATTATGAAAAAATTGTTGCTATCATTACAACAATTTTAAAAGTATAAGACATTATTGTTTTTATTATATCCTAAAGGAAATTTGCTGTCAAACCTAAGTTACACTCAAGTTTTATCATTGATGGATAGAAATTAAACCTAAAGGAAAATGTTTATCTACACATTAAAAATATCATGTATATTTTTTTTATTCCATCATCTTCTTATACTCTTTCAAGAACCTTTTCTATCTATAACTCAATGAGAATTCCATTATTTTTTAAGAAGCCTTACCAACACATTTTTTAAACACATTCTTTATTTGTCATTAGTTAATTTATTATTATATTTTAGACTTGATTTCATGAGTATCAATAAAGTATCAACAAATTTTGAATACTTTCAATCAAACGTGATCAAAGTTTTTATATTTTTATATAGATAAATTTCGTCTTTAAATTTTTAAAATAATGTAAATTTAGTTTTTCTAATTAAATTTAAGAAAATGATGAATTCTTACATAAAAGAGATTAAATTAACAGCATGACAATATGGAAACTTTCACCATGCACATTTAACTAAAAATATAAGAACTAAAAGATATTATTTCATAAATTTTAATTTATAATAAAGAATAAGTTATAAAAGATGCGTTAAAAAAGTCTCTTGGTTGGCATTTCTCTCGCAACCAAAATAAACAATTCAGTAAACATCCTTAATGAAGTCATCATGCTTAGCTCAGATAATTGAGGTGGACGAGGTTTAAGTTGAGGTTATTGATTTAATTTTCATCGTTAAAGAAAAAAGACTTCAGTTTAAAGCAGAGAACAGCGCAGTTTGATTTTCAGCAATAGCTGTATATGTTCTTTCCTTACGTTCACAGCAAGAATAATTGATTAATCTGATTGCTTTACTTCTACAGTGAAACAAAAGAGTTTGTGATCATTTGCGTGCTTATCTTTGACGACATATGTTGCTCTTTCCGAATGAACCGCGTCAAGTTTGAGTTTTAACTTTTAAGAATCCTTAACTCTCTTTCGATTTCATTTTCTCGTTTTCCTCTTATATATAAGGTTATTATCGATATTTGGACAACAAATTATTGTTATCTTACATTTACTTTTTTTTTAATCTCATTTTAATTTACTTATTTTTTCTTTTTATTTTCATAGTATTATTTATAGCATTTCTTTTTTTTTTCTTTTTTTTTTCTGCGTCTCTCTCTTTCTTCCACTTGCATATCATCGAATGTACATTTGCCATTTTTCTTGGACAAAAATTGCAACGAAATGCATTTGATTTATAAGGATATCTCTATTAGCTTCTTAGAATGGTTCTTATTCAGATAAGAACGGTGCTTATTTAAAAACGACAGTTAGACGTGTAATTTGTTAAGTATTGAGTGCTTATTTAAGCACTGGGACCAATAAAATTAACTTTTAATAATAAAGATAATATTTATATAACAAGAAAAGCAAAAACAAGATCATGAAATAAAAAAATAAGTGATGTATAATGATGAAATTCATTTAAAGTATGTAAAAAAAATAAAGAAGACTGAATTAGAGAGAATAAATATTGAAGTTATACAAAGTAAAATAGATGATGTTTAATTACGAAACTGTGTAAAAATTAAAATAAAACAATTGGGTAGAGATGACCTAAAGGGGCCGACCCGTCAATGGAATAATCAATACCTGTACTTGAGGAAGCAGTCAATCATTTGCTTTCTATGGTAAGAAAATATGGAGGAGCCCGCATCTTATTCATTGCTTTTGAAAATGACTTAATAATTTGGAACTATATATAATTATTTTAATCCCCATATCATTCTTAGAATTTTCAGTTGAATTGATATCTGGCTGACTTTATTTATTTAAGAGTAAATATTTAATTGATTTCCCAAAGATATAACATACTTCAAGTTGTTTCTTTGAAAATTTTTAAACAAATTATATTATTTATACAATATATTTCTATATCATTTTATATAATATCTTTTTTATTATTATAACATAGATATAAAATATATATTCACTTTGTTTATAACTTGTTATGAAATTTAATTGAATATCTTTTAGGATTTTTCATTCTAATCACATTATTTTGTATTTATAAACTTGAACTTAAAATATTATTTAAAAAATTTGAGTTCAATACCACTTAAAAACGATTGTTATTTTCTTAATCTCTGTCATATTATTTTTTTTATCAATTTTTTTTCTTTCTTCTTTAAAATAAATTGTTATACAAAATTAAATCAAAACACAGCTATTATTTTTCTTTTAAAATTAACTTTTTCCTTCGCAGTATTAAATATGCATCAGATTTGAGATTAAATTAATGTCAAAAGATAATTCAATGATCTATAACCATCTATTTCACACCCGCCCGGAGAGAATATATTGATGTCTTACAATTTTTATAAGATTAATTAATCATTTTGAATTTATTTACATGAGCCATTTAAGTAAATAATTCAATACAAGAAATCTTACGCAAATCATTGACATCAAATAAAAAATTTGAATAAAAATTCCCGGCAAAAATTCTCTCAATATTATTATCAAACCAAACTAGTAGAATTCTGACATACGGTTACATGTGAATATCACATCATGACAGAATGTCCAACATCTGAGTTGTAGTCAAGCCGGCTAGGCAAACCTAACTTGAAACTTGAAACTTTGACTTCCAACTTGCCAAAGATTGATAAGTACAAATTTCAATTAGAGCTTCCTCTAAAACCATTTTCTTTCTCATTTCTCAACAAGACAAGAGAGAAAGGACACAAAAAAGTTATAAAAAAAAATGGCTTTGATTCTGTCCATTCAATGACTAATGATGGATTTTTTAATATGAAAACTTTGTTTTTTGTTCAATATAATAAACATGCTTTTTTATTCAATATAATTTTAAATTGTATTACTCAATATTGTTTAGTAAGGAATTGGTTATAAAGCCACCATTAATGAGTCCCAAGAAATAAGTAACAAAGAATGAACAAATATATATATAATCTTTTTATTATGTTCAGTTAAATTATATTATCAGATATGTTTGTAATTAATGTTTCTTTAAAGCAAGACATACTAAAATAAACATATAATATAATGTAGACCATATTCAAAGATAATCAAGAGCAATTTGTACGTTTGACATCGTTTTATACATGCACAACACCGGATTTACCTTAAAGCAAATGAAAGAAGAAAATGACCAAATCAAACAAAAAGAAAGAGTAAAAATGAACAGCAACGGCATTTTTTGTTTGGACATGGTAAATTTTAGGTGAAGCTATGGTAAAATAAAACGAAATGACACTAAGCCAGCTTATGTGTTTGTAGGCCAGCCCAACCCAAATCTGCACAATACCTTTTTGATGGGTTGGGCCGAATTGCGATAAGTAAGGTGAGATGACGCTAATTTTACATATATTATTTTTATGCATATATATTATAATATTTTACAAATTTTTGATTATCCATAATATTATTTATCTAATTTGACTCCTATTTAGAAAAGCAATATACAAATAGAATTTGTCTAATCTAAATAAAAAAGAGTGGCAGTAGCACTAGGGAAGCAGAGGCAGAGGCAGAGTTTTGTCCATATTGATGCAGAATCTGAGGGCTAAACTACAAAGCCCAGATTAGGGAGATGTGAAAGCTGAAACACTTTGGGCGAAAACACCCCAATTTGCTACCATCATCTTACTTCGAGTAACAGAAACCTTGATACCTAAACGACACGTGCTAGAGGACAAGGAACTCCAATCCCCAATATACGACACCGTATCTATTCATTTTCTTTCTCCCTTCTCAGATCCCATTTCCCTATGCACACCATCAAGCTCCATGCCTCCATGACTATTCTAATCACTTTTAAAATACAATTGTATTATTCTTATCATTTTTTTACTTTCTTTTTTTTTTTTCCAATTTTTCTGTTAAATGATACCATTTTTTCATAATACTTTCTTATTAATTATCTTAATATTTTACAAAATAAGTATTAAATAATATATAAATATATTTAATATCTTTAAAATATAAAAATATTTAATATTTTTTCATTTAGCAAATAAAAGATTTGTAGAAAGACGTAAGAGAATTTAAAATGATTTTTTTAGCATTTTACTAAGATTACAAATATTTTAAAATTCTAAAAAACATGAAAATAAGTTTTTCATATTTGGTAGAAGAAAATAAAATATCATGAATAAATTCAAAATCTTAATTTAAAAATAAATGAGATTACAATTTTTCCACTTTCTTAAGTGTAAAGAATTTTTTATGGTAATCATCTTTAAAATTAATTAAGTGCGTAAATAAAACTTTTTTATGGTAATAAGCATAAAATTATTAAACTTTCTTATGATAATTATCTGTAAACAAAGTATTTCTGAGAAAGTTAAATATTAACTAAACATAATTTGTATTTTTCTTAAGAATCTTATTTTTAACGATCCCATTTGAAATGAAGTAATTTAGTTGAAAATGAAAGATTATATTTATACCAAGCACTACCTAAGGATTAAGGAAGAAAAAAAGTAAAGAATTTATTAAAAAAATATAATATTTAGTATTATTAATGAGTTTAATTTTTATTTTTTATTAGTATTTAAAAAATTTATGCTGTCAATAAATTATTCTTTATTTATTCCTTTACAGGCAACCAATAAAAGTAAAATTTGAATTATTCATTGTAAAATCAGCTATAGAAACTAATAATATTAATAAATTTTCTTTTTGAAATACACAACAAATCTTTCATGCATCAGTATAAGGAAGATATCAATCATTGATGATAATGATTCAAAGGTTGAACAAATTATGAATAAGACAAAAGTTGAAAATTTTATATTTGAGTCTCGTTAACTATTATTTTAAGAAAATTACTTAAAAATTCAATAAAAAATATTAAATATGAAGTTAAAATTTGTTAAAAAAAACGATAAAAATACGCATAAAATATTTTTTATAAATTAGTTAATATTTACTTTTATATTAAAGTTATTTGACAATGAAAAATCATTCGCAGCGCTCTTATTGGTGCCAGTGAAATGATGAAGAAATAGAATGGTGGGAGAAAATATGTGAGAAATAAAATAAAAAAAGTATGCGCATTTGACAAAGGAGAAATAATTGAGAGAAGAAATAGAAAAAGTGTAGGTTGCATATTTTTGTTATCACAAAATACTGTAGGAGTGAATAACAATTGACTGTGATTTAACATTTTGTATAGATTACATAGTGCTGGAAAATAATATTTTTTTATTGATGATTTTTAATATTTTGTGCCGGTTTAAAACAATCTACTGATTAGTTGAAATGTTAGGTTAATACATTAAAATGTAAATTTAATTGATTGTAATTAAATTTTTATTTTACTTTTCTTATTTTTTAAAATTAATCATTCTAAGTTTACTCTATTTTTTTTTACCTATTTCCATCGCTTTATTTGTTTTTATCTATCTTGTTTTTCACTCATTTATTTAGATCTTATCAAATATACTATAAAATAGAAAATAGATAAGGAGTAAACGAAAAGAAAAAATGTAAGAGCTACGTATTTTTATTTCTCTGCAAAATTATGCAAAAATTGAATTATAATAACATTTCGTATAGATAATATTCCATATCGATTGTTGTACATAATGCCAAAATAATCGATTCTCAAAAAGGTTAATCGATTATTATCTTTTTCAGATTTCCATAATATGTTATCATACCACTTGAACAAATAAAATTGATATTAATATTATATAGAGTTATTCTTTATTTTTTTTAATCAAACAGTTTGAAAGATTAATTAGTTGTTAAAACTGTTAAATTAAAAGAAAACAAGTAATAAAAATAAAAATAAAAACTATTTTAAAATTATTTTGAAAACAAGTAAATTGTTTTACTTATATAATATATTATTTTTAATTAAATAAATAATTTTAATATTTGATTTCTCGTTTTTTCTATTTATGCATTTGTCTCAAATCAAATACTCTTCTTACCTGTTTTGATTGATTAAAGTTGATTTGTTTCTTAAAATCCTAAGAAACTAAACCCACAGAAAGGTGGAAAGTGAAGGAGCAACCCTAGCCCTAGCCCTAGGTAGGAGGTAGTAGTTCACCCAATCATCTGCATGCATTAAATGTTGCGGAAGCTGTTTCTGGACTCAATGCATCACTCCTTCTGACCCTGCTACATCTATCTGCTTCTGGATATACGTAGTAAGCTACCTCACTTTAATTTGACTTCTCACTCGGACAACCAAACCCGACACATATTCCTACCAACTCTCATCGTACAACCCAACTCTAACATAAATTAAACTATTATTGCATACCGCCAACAAAATACAAAGCACCGCACAATATTACCGTACACTAGCAAACTTTTCAAACTCCTTCTTCCTTTTACTAATTATAAACGAACAAAGTCCAATCCAAGTTTGTACAAAAAAGATTCCATTCTAAAACCCTCAAAATCAAAATTGTACCACTAATCAGATCAATTACAAAAATCAACATTGTCTTTTTCATTTTCAACGCTTTGGCAATCCTGCTTCTCTACTTTCAGTCTTCGCCGTTTCGACCACGCTACCTTATTCCAAACCCCAAAACGGCTCTCCAAAAATAAACATACTGCACGCAGTTTCACACCCTGTATCGCACGTCGTCGTTTTTATATTCTTTTAATTCAACCGCACGAGGGAACTTGAAAATTGAAATTGAGGATCAAAAAACGAATTAGTGTCTACTTAATGGAGTAATAATAGTACATTCAAATATACTAATACTATGTACTGAAAGGGGAAGAAAAAATGGCAGTGGTAATTGGAGGCGTTGATTGCGGTGTAGTGGTATTTAGATTTAGATTTTGGAATTAAAATATTAGAAACGCTGTGAAACGGAAACGTGACGTCTTCTAATGTGAGGGGAAACAATGGAGATGAGGCCACCGAGTGGGGGCCTCATCTTTGACCTATAAACCATTTCATCGTACGGTCTTCGGTAGAACTTCACATACGGCAAGAACGATTCCCGGCACCTCTCTCCCTTCACGCTCACCTGACTCTCTCGCCGGAAGAATGTCGCCGGTGACTGCAGGAACGAGGTCCGAGGCGGCGCCGTCACGCGCTGCGGGAGTGGGGTCGACGGGAACAGCCCCTTCCTGCTAGCCGGGGGGCCGCGGGGGGTCCTAGCCACGGGCGACGCAAATGAGAGCGACCGCGCATTCAGCGGCGATATCAGTGCGGGCGAGGGACTCGTGGGTCCCACTTTCGATGCTGACGTGTCTGCCAGGCTCAAGTACCAGGGCTTCAACGTGTCCAGGTGATGAGATACGGTGAAGGAGAACCGCGACGACGAGCATGACCCTATCTTCGCCGTTGATTTCACGCTCGAGCTCTCGAATCGGAGGGACGAGGCTCGCGGGTACGCCGCGAAGTCGTTGAAGTCCAACGATTCTTCGAAATCCAACGATGACACCACCGTCGTCCACGCCGATAACTCCACGAAAGGCCGAACACCCTGCACTCCAATGTACCCACCGTCAACACAAACAAACACACGCCATAATTGCTATTCTATTTTAATTTAATTATTACAATTAATTCAAATTGGATGGGTACAAAACTACACAAATAAGTCTTTTTCAATGCCTTGCCAAGACAAATAAAATAGGTTTTCAATTTTAATGCGATGTGACTGACACTTGAGCTATATGCTGTATGGTTTACATTTGAATTTATGATAATAATATTGAACAGTAACGGGGAAAGGGGTACTTTTTGTGCATGTTATATGGACTTGGTCTAGATATGGTATGGTCGTATGGGCATGATCGAGGGTGGACCACCAAAAAACCAGGGGAAGTGGTCCATTTATTGGTAGTGGTCAAACAAAGTAGAACATGCATGATCTGATGATATGATGATGCTAGAAAGGGTGCATTACATTATATACCCAACACGGAGCACAGCGTGACCAAACTAAAATGTGTTGGAACAGAGTTAAGAGTTTAACTGGCACTTGCCAAACAGTACATGGTAGACTACCAAAATTAGATACGTAAGGATTTTGAATTGTGGTTACCTTCCACAAGTAAGCGAAAAGCGAGGGAGGGTCTATGACAAACGCTTTGCTTAGCCTTCCTGGGTAGTACTCACCCACAATTTTCAGTGCCGGTAGCAATAAGTTCATAAAAGCGGATGCTGATCTGTAAAAACCTGCAACCAATGTATTCAATCTTGAAATTAGCTTGTTTAATTGAGTTTAAAATGTGGTGATAATTTATAAAATTGTTGGGGTGGGTAAAAAAGGTAAAGGGGGTACTGGCAAAAAGCTAAAAAGGAGAATCATGGGTTGTTCCTCTGATGCCTTGTGTGCTGCTGCAATAGCATAATTTAAGGAAGCATTAAAGATTGGAATGGACCAATTGGGGTAGAGAATATCAATAATGACTCCAATTCCCAATAATACCCTTTCTAACATGGCCATTAGTTGGAGACTAGAGTCTGAGACACCTCAGGGGCACTCCGGACACTTTCTGTGTGTCCCTCAGGCCCTGCCGGTGATCCCAACAGAGTTCCATATCCCTCTTGCCTTCTCATTTATTGTTCTTCTGATCCCACAATCTTTACTGTTTCCTTCTGATTTCGTTTCCCCCTTTTACTTCTTTTGTTTTTTTATCAATAATTGTTTCAAATGGCATTATGGAAATTTGGGTGATGCACTTACTTGCGTCGAAAAGCATCACAAATTGTTCTACGTTCTTTGGCATGCTCGAAATCGCCACCTCTAGTGTAAAGGCCAGCAAACGAGTGAACCTTCATGTATTAAAGAAAATGAATGAATAAATAAATAAATAAAAATATCAGAAACGTTAAGGAAATTGTGAAAGGGTAAAAAACATTGTTCTCTCGTGTTTGGTAACTTACATTTTCTGGGAATGCAACTTCTGATAGTCTTGCTTCAAACGAAAAATCTGTCACCACCCAAATTCAAATCACAAATTTTATTTTAAGTGAAGAAATAAAATAATATTAAAAATAAGGCTGAAACCTAAAGTGAGAGAAATAAAGAGAAGGGTAACGAAATTACCATAACAGGTCTGGATTCATCGTCGTGACCAGCCACATAGGCCAAGCCATCAGCCAGTTCAGCTGAGAAATCATCTGCTATCAAATGATCTGTTTTCCACCCCCGAAAAAAACATCCCATCAACGTAAATCAGTGTTTACATTTCATGATTTCAATAAAAAATAAAAATAAAATAGAAGTACTAGTACTCATATTGTGTATGGAGGGGGAAAGAAAAAGAGAGTGGCCTAATGATTACAAGGTAGTAGTGGGGTGCGTTTCACTTTAACGTTTTGTTCAAAGGGATGGGAAAAGCAAGATTCTTTAGCGAGAGAAAACAAAAAGAGAAGTCGGCGTGTTTCTCAACGGGAAAAAAACTTTTGCAAGGATTAAGTGAAGAAGAAGAAGGAGAAAGAAGAAGAAGAATTTGTGGAATATACCAGTGATAACACTCTCTCTCCAAGCAAGACAAGCCTTGAGTTGCTTCGCAGCTTTTTTCACACTATCCCCTTTTGCTTTCAGAAACCGTTTCACACAAGCATAGTTGCAAAACTTCTCCTACACACAACAACAAAAGTAATTAATCATAATTTAAATTTATCCTCAAATAGTGACTTTGAATACTTAACAAACAAAAACATGTGATATTCAAAAATTAGAGGGAAGTTAGAAACCTGCTTCACAGTGAGAGGAGTTTGCTTTCGGAGAAGCTCAAGAACAGTTTCAACTTTGGCTGTCTCCTTCAGCTCTGTTTTCTTCCCCATTTCGAGAAACAACACTAACTTAGAAACGTGATGCGTTTGCAATAATTACCAAATCTCCAAGAAGGTGGCTAGCTAGAGTAGAGAACACAACACAACACAACACAGGGACTATTATTCCAAACTTCTGCTTCACGCAACCATTAATAAAAAGCAAGGCAGGATTGTTGTCGCTGAACACAGAGGAAAGAGAGAGAGAACGTTGAATTGAATGAATGTAATGTGAGGGAGGAACCTGGAGGCTTTATTTATAGCGAAACGACGGCAAATAACGCCGTTACGCAAGAGAAAGGTTTTTTGAAAACGTCAACACATGTTACCCTTGAGAGTTCACAGTAGTTTTTTTGAGTCAATGTCCCAAAATGGGTCCCCACTCACCACCGCAATGATACCCCCGACAGGGATTCGTAACGGAAAACGCCGACTTTGCGTTCTTAAACTAGTTTCAATTTTGTTAAGTGTTGAGATTTTTCTTTTGCGAAGAATGTGCCGAAAAGTTATGTAATTAAAAAAAAAAAAAGAGTTGTGCCTAGTAGAGAGAAACCTAAAATTGAAGTGCACATAAAATGATTTTGAAGGAGATACGTGACAAAGAAAGAATTTAAAAATTCATAGTTATCCTCCCTTTAAGCGAAAGATCATTAACAAAAATCAAATATACAACTACTAAGTTTGTGAAATTCGACGCAATTGACCCAATTATAGTATAGTTTTGTCTGGTGTTTTAATTTTAGGTAATGATATTTCAACTTTTTTTTTTAACACTATCAATATTTTCTTTTACTTTTACTTTTACTGTTATATCATATCATACTGTTGTTAGTGTTCAAATATATTTTTTCTTTTTTTTTTTAAAGTTTACTATTTTCTTCTTACCATTTCTTACCCATTTTAATTTAATAGAAAAAAGAGCTTAAAAATGTACATTTTAAGTATTTTATTATTAAAAAAATGTGTAAGAGTAAAATAATAGAAATAGTATACCAATAACATTATAATTCTTTTAAAATGTATTTTATTTCATTACATACAAATAATAATTTAATTTTCTTAATTAGAGTATTGATTAAAAATATAAAAGTAAAAAAAATCGTTTATTATATTAAAACATCACAATATTTTATTTACTTTTTCCAATTACTTTTTCGTCAACAATCGAAAAGAATTCATAAAATATAAAATAGGTAATAAATTTTATATTATGGAGTGTTTTTATTATGATCGACAGTCGTAAAATTATTTCTCAAACAATAGAAAATTAATTGATGGGCAAAAACCTTATTCATAATTTTATTTATTTATTTGATAATATATAGGTAAAACATCATTGTCTATTCATTTATCATAAATTATAGATAAAAGATATCATTAAAGAATTTTAAAATGGTACTATTGCCTAATAATTTATCATAAATAATAGGGACAAATCATTCTCATAAATCAAAATTATTAAATACTACTAATATATTTTTCTCACACTACTTAACATAATCTTTAAAATCTAATTTTCTGAATTAACCCGTATTTGATGTTACACCTAAACTACTCTCCTGTTGTACATTAATTTAATTTTTAAATAATAAAAAATAATAATAGGGACAAATCATTCTCATAAATCAAAATTATTAAATACTACTAATATATTTTTTTCTCACACTACTTAACATAATCTTTAAAATCTAATTTTCTGAATTAACCCGTATTTGATGTTACACCTAAACTACTCTCCTGTTGTACATTAATTTAATTTTCAAATAATAAAAAATAATAATTCGTTTAGTTCTAAGAATTTATATTTTTTTATTTGCAGCTGTTAAATATTGCTGTCAAAAACAAATTAACAACAATTTTATCTAAAAAAATCTATTATTTACTAATTAAATCATTTTTTTATTAATTTACTTATCATGAAATATATATATATATACAAAAATAATTCTCATAAAATTTAAAGAACAATTATATAATCATCGCTGATATATTTATCTTATACAATAGGAAAGTTCTTCCTATAAATTCTAATAATATATAGTTAAAATAATCATTAGATAATCTACTGTCGATGAAAATGATGATTATGATATTATCTATACACAATTATTAATAATTATCTATACATAATTATTAAATACAATGATAGAAAATAATAAATATGTCTTTAGATATCATAATTTTTTAATGAGATCATTTTGTAAAGTTGGATAAAATTATTATAATAATAAATTATTTTCTAATATTTAATGTGGTTGAATATTTAATACTTGGAATTTAAAATTATTGATTAAATTAAAATAACTTTGGATAAGTTGTTGTACACACTCTAGAGTAAAATATAAGAATATTAGTTTATATCTAGATAAATATTGTTTAATAATATAATTAACCGTGCGTGTTTTATTTTTCATGACATAATCCTCAGCTACAATTAATATAACTTAAAATATTGTATATATTAATTAATTATACTAACTAGTTAAAATAATAAAGAGGTGTACGTTATAGTAAATAAAAATGATTTGAACGCTTAATTATTTTGTCTTTGTTAGTAGTAATAATGAATGAAATATGTTTAATAAGAAAAAGTAAAAGATATCCTTACTATTTTTGTCCGTCTGTTTTTATCGTGTTCCTTGGAGGCTGGTTGAAGTTAGGAAATTATTACAGCACAGGCAGATGCATATATTCCTTTACTCTTGTAGCAGCGGCAAAGTGGCATTGAATTTTCACAGTGACAGTTCAATAATGATGTGGTAGACCGGAATTGTGTTGTGTGCAGTGCAGGTAGGAAGAGAAAGGCTGCAGTGATGGATTAGGCTGAATAGGAGTGGGACTGTGCGGGAGAGTAATTACACGAACAAGTACATTATCATTTTTTTGGAAAATGGGATGATATGAAAATAAGGCTAACCGAGTAAGAGGCCAAAACCATACCCAGGCACGTGAACGGATATTGCGGGATAAGTATACGTTTCATTACCATCTAGTATGTGTTACAGAGACAAGTGTAGATGATTTTGTTTGTAGCAACTAGTAACTGCTTACTCATTCAAATAATGGACCTTCAATCATCTTTCCCTTATCTACCTATCTATAGTTAGCTATGATTATGACCTATAGTATGTAGCTTCCTAGCTACCTAGCTTAATTCCTTGTGATTTTCTCAACTGTGCCTTGGTTCCTATCAATGCCTTTCGTGTGTGCAAGACTAGTAGTAGTTCTGTATAGTGTTGTTCTTTCTTTAGAAGTGGAAAACGGTGAATCCCACTTTTTCTGCTCTCGGATTGTTCTTATTGCATGGGGGGTTAAAGGGAATATTCATTTACTATCACCACTCTCTGTTTAGATTTGATGGGAGATTCTCCTCTTCTTCGTACCACGTTGCATTGCTATCTCTTTTCTCCCACCCTTTTTTTTTTTTTTTCTCTCTGCATGCACTCAATTCTGGATACTTGTATGAATCATTTGGATGCTACATATGTCCATTGTTTGTTCAATGATTATTCTCAAATATAAGCATATAAGTTTGTTTCCTTCAAGCCGTTACTGAGCATCATGCATGCATCAGCACTATATGGACTATAAAACATCAAATCAGGATTTTACTAGTTTCGACTATAAAAAATAAATAAAATAAAAAAGATGTAACCCTCATGATTTATTTAATTTAAACCCCACGCACATGTTTTATTTAAATCAATTATCTTTTGTTTGGTATGCAAAGGAAATATTTTATTTATTTATTAATTGATATCAACTTGCACCTTCATAGGGGATCTTGACAAGCTAGTTTTTTAAAAACCCTAATATTTTCATCATGATTTGAAGTAGATGTGTAATAATTAACAAATTAATTTTGTATGCTCATATATATATATGATAAGGAGTTTCCTATTTACATTGTGGTATCCAGTTTAAATTCATTGTATAAAATCACTTGGTCCAACACCCAAACAACGAAGGATTTATTTTTGTTTCTCCTTATGAATGACACTCGTAGGTATTTAAATTTAATTTTCGCATCATGAGTGACAATGAGCCACGAACAAGGGAATTCGTACATATAGATGCAACAAAATAATGCATGAAATAAGTAGGCACAGTAAATCACTCGTCCTCATGCATTCCTTATATTATATTTATTAAACATACACTGTGCTTGGACGACAAATGCTTGTGAAAACAGTGTTGGCAGACTCACACGGAGAAAATTGTTCAACACAAAAATAACTTTGTTCCATAAGTCAAAACCTTGATACTTGTTCTTCCATGATATTTAAAAAAGACACTTACATAGTAAATGATACACTAAATAAGTCCCATGTTCATAGAAGTTCAAGCTCCGTTGTCCTTACGGCGGTGACCCACCAAAGAGAAAAAAAAAAATTAAGAGAGAGAAATGGATGCCCAGGACATTCTCTACACGTCAAAATTTTTAAAATGCATATTTACTATTACTAAATCTATTTTTTTGTTTTAAATAAGCGGGTTTTTAATTTATGAATTTTTTATGTAGCTATCAACCTTGGCATTGTTTAATTAATTGCATGTCTAGAAGTACGTAGCCGAATTTCGAAAGCCAAAGTCAATATATATTGAAATAGATCGCACAAATAAAAAAAGGATTAAAGAAAACAAATAAAAGCATATACTCGTCTGTTAACTGAAACAAAACAGTGCGGTTTGTGGGGTTGAGGGAAAGTAATTAACCAAGCTAAAGCACTATTTAGGCTGCTAAGTTGGTCTTTCCAAGATCAAGTTGTAAGCTTTATCGTTCACGTTAAATTAATATTCATAAAGGTGGAATTTAGTGTGACATTTGTTTCACTTGTCCTCATTCAAATATTACAGAGATTCTGTTCTCTCTCTCTGTCTCTGTCTCTCTTTCTTTTTTCAACTTTTTATTTTATTTTAAAAAAGAAACCATAACAAATAAGAAACTGATACTTGGATTCTAGAAGTAAACTCATATTTGAAGTTTTGGCTAAGGATATATAATTTTAATAGAATATAACTTTAGGGTCAGGTTGGCTAATTAGTTGAGCTAACTGGTGACTCTTTGGGAAGAGATATTATACGTATGATTCTCTACTACTTGGTTGAATTAATCGATCTCTCCCACGTGGCCAAGGTTTACTAAAGTGGCTTCTCATGTTCTTTCTCACCCACCTACCCGTGTAAGAAAAAAAATCTTTTGTTCACTTTCTCTAATTTCAAAATTTGAAACACCACCCTCTCTCCCTCCCTGTTGCCCTTGTGAACATAATGACCGATGCATATTGCACAGCGCACACACCACTTTTTTAACTAAAACCACATCATGATTGAATCATCACTCCCTTTAAATTCAAAGTGCACATTCCTTTTATCTCTCTCTCTCTAAACAGTAGTCTTCACTGTGTTGAAGATTAGAGAGACAGCGATTTTGCTAAAATAATAGAAGCTACTATGTAATTTGACTAGAATTTGAGTTAGTGGGGCATGGGGTACTGGGTGTCTGCTTTTATGGCCTGAAACGGACAGAACTTATGAGGGTTCACATTACCTCTAGAGGACTATGGATGTGTAAAAGGATTCATTCTGGGACACACCAATATCACATTCATTAATTACATGTTCCCCACCTCTTGCAAAGCAATTATACCACCCAGAAAAGAAAATTTTTAAACCATAATTATAAATTCAATTTTGATTAATAGGTATATCAGTGTGTGTTAATTATCGTCGTAATAATTAACGATATTAAGCTTTAAAACTATTTTAATTCTATTATTTAATAAAATTAATAACTCATGTTACCAATTCATATAACTGTGTTTGTGGTTTTTTACAAAAAAAAAAGGTAAATAAAACTTTAAGAGGAACGATTGATACTAGATTGAAGACAAGAAAATCTTTTCTACCATGTTAAAGAAAATAAGTAAGGGTTTGAATCTGGAAGATGTAGGATCCTATCTTGTTCTATTCCATCGATCAATTCTCATTTGGGGTTAATTAGTAGTTTTACAAAATGATACTAAATACCTAAACAATGTCAAAAATAGCAATTGTTTGCACAATAAAGAATGTAAATTTACAATCTTATCATCTAATTATAAATAATTTGACCTTATTTTTACGTAAAAAAATAATTCTATTACTTCGTACACAAATATAAAAAAGAAAAAAGAAAATGTATTTAATTATACTAATGCTGATATTGATGTGTATCGTTATTAATTAAGCAGAATAAGAACTAACCAAAGACCAGCTAAAGGACAAGAAGTGAGTGGTGATATATATGCCAGCTCATTATAGATTTAAAAAAGATCAATAATAATTCAGATTAAAATTTGAAGGAGATGATCTTTGTATACTTGGTTTTAATTAACAACTATTTCTGCTACTTTGCTCCTTTTTTCTTTTCTCCATGCTAATTATAAGGAGTGTCGCTATTTAGAAAAAAAAAAACTATCATTTTTTAATATTTACACCGTAATACTGTGTGTGTATATATATACTATAATAAAACATGTAGCAAAATATATCTAATAGCAATAAAATTTTAAAAAAATTATATTTCAGCTTACAATTTTTTTTAAAGTTATTAACTTTACAAAATCCATGTAATATATTTATAAAATATATAAACTTAAGTGTATTTAAATAATTTAAATAATGAATTAATTAATCTTATATTTTTTTTATATTTATTCTTTCTAATACATCCCAAGCCACAAGGTTATTTCCAGATAAATCTGAACTTCTTCTACCTTATTATATTAGTGTTATTTTTTATACAAAATATCATTCTCTATTTTGAGAACATTGTAAACAAATATATATTATAAACACTCCAATTAAAGATTTTTGTTCTTATATGTAAGTGGCCGGTACTCAATTTAACAGTTTTTTTTTAAACGATGGAGAAGCAAGTACATAGATTCAAAAGGGGAATAGATAACTTAGTGCATCAAACATTTGAAATCTTTATTATATATCTAATAACTATTGAAAATTTAGATTGGTGTTAATAAATTGAGCTAGTTAGTAGTCGTTAGCTATATAAAAGAAGTAAAAGAAGCACTCTTCTAGTAAAAACCTTAAATACACAGATACATAAATTGATTGTGCTCAAAAAGGAAGCTTAAACTTTAAAGTTTAAACCCAAAGTAAAACCGTAAAGGCACCGAATAATTAATCAAACGGTAACTAAACTATTATTAAAACTTAAAAGGTTGTCCATGTATCAACTTTTCTGATCTCAAAGACTTCAACCCAATTATTTCCTTCCATTTTGAACCTAAACCACCATATCCAATGAGATCTTTTCTTTTCCCAAAATAAAAAACATTTGACTAATTTAATTATGTTGGCTTGTTAATCTTTATGAAACTAGCTAGCTGTAAATTAAGGAGAAAAAACAAGATACTATACACACTAAAAAAAAGTAGGATGATATGTGCTGATATCGTTGCATAAAGTGAAACAGTGGATGTATGACGTGGACATCGAAATTTGGTGGGACATCTAACGGATGAACTGAAATTGACATCAAAATTCTTTTTCTTTTTTTTTTCTTTTTTAACTTTGGAGTTTTTAATTTATAAACATTTTCTCGTGTGCACAACTGGAAGACTTGGTTCTTAACCAGCCGTTGGAAAAGCAGGAAAAGAAAAGGGTAAGGTAAGTAGTAACGAGAACCCACCATTAGCATTTTATGGACTGAACTTTTTATGATTTTAATTTAGTGGTAATGTAGTTGGAGCAGGTCATTATTTTGTCCTCAGAGTTGAATCGATGATGATGATGATGTGAATAACTGTTGAACACTTGATGCAGCAACACAGGGAGAAGTGGATTCTCTGCAAGGTGATCGATCCGGATCCATGCCTTTTTCTACGGCATCTGCAAACCATCTGCAACTTGGACCCGCTTTCAATATCAATTTTTTTATTTTATCTCTCTTTCGCTTTTCTTTAATTATTATTTTCAATTATTTTATTTAATTTTAATTCTACTTTTAGTTCTTTACTTTGATAAATTGAAAATTTTAATTTTCATAATTTTAATTTTCTGATTTTGATTAAAATATTTGAAAATAGACAATTTTAATTTTTATAAAATCGTTCAGTTTTAGTAAAAAATTTTAAAATTTAGATAATTTAAATCCTACTATATTAACATACTATTCAATTAATAATCGATACGATGAGATCACAAATTTAGTTTAAAATATATTTTCAAATTAGATAATTTTTTTATATCATCATATTTATTTTTTAAAATACATGTGTTAAAATTGAATAATTAAAAATATGTGAATTAAAATTATTCGTTTCTTATGCATTAAAATCAAAAAATTAAAATTATGGAAATTAAAAGTATTCCCGTGCCAAACTAAGATGAGAAAAAATATAATTAAACCTCAATTTTATCATGTAAATACAAAAGCTAATTAATAAGATATTTTGGTTTAAAAAGAAAATCTCTAACAAGTAATTGGGTCACACTCCTTGGTAATGGATGGACAAAACATTCATGCAAATACTAAATATTCTCCAATCAAAATTGAAGTTCCATCTTAGTCATATGTGTTGACATTTAATGAAAAATTTTATTGTGTATATTACCTATATGAATTTCCAAATCTAATTGGAAAACAACATCAATAATAATTATAGTAATGTATTTAAATTTATAGTAATGTATTTAAATTTTGTTGATATGGTTGATGTTACATAATATCTAAATAGTAATTTAAATTTGACTATTAAATTAAAAAAATGAAAGGTAAGAATGAGAAGTAAGAGTAAGTATACCATTTTTCTTTATATATATATATATTTATAGAGAATAATTTTTATATAAAATATAAATTTTATTAATTTACTTGTTGAATTGTAATTTTGATAGATATAAAATGTAGTATCAACTAATTCTAAATTAATATATTTTAGATATGATACATATAAATGAAATTTTCAATTCAACGATTAGATAAATAGAGTTTGCATTCTATATGATATTATTGAATAATATAATAATGGTTAAGTTACAAGTATTATTTGATTTTTTTATATGAAAAATAAAAAAAAAAATTGTCCGAATAATCATCTTATTTTTTAATTTAAATATGTACTTGCGATGTATTTGGAACATAAATTAATTTTAAAAGTTTAGAAATACAAAAATTAATGAAATTTTATTATGATATGAAAGATTTTATAAGATGAGTGGGTGTGATTTAATTTCCCACCAAAGTAAAAAAAAGTGAGTGTGATTTAAAGAGGGAACAAATTAAATTTTAATTGATGAAATGATTAGTTATGGTTTAAGTGTATATATTTATATTTAACGTTAATTAAAATGTTTAAGTATTGATTAAAACAATTTAAAAAATAAATTATCTTTGATGGGATAATTTTAGAAAGTAAAGGATAACGTGCCCATTTAACTTTTACACAATTAAGAGAAATAAATGTATTTAATCAATTTAAAAGTAGTGAAATTAGTGTCATATTACACACTAAATTAGTTTCTTTAATTAACGAGTTCTTTATCAAATTTTATTTGATAAATTTTAAATGGCCACATTATCTATTAGTTTCTAAAAAATCATCCCATCAAAATTCTGTTTTAATTCATTACCTAGTGAAAGATATTTTATTTTTTAAATTGTTTAAATTAATACTCAATTTTTTTAGTTAACATTAAATATAAATATATACTCAAATCATAATTATTTTTCATCAATTAAAATTAAAAAAATTCTCATTTTTAAGTTTTACATTGTCTAAAAATAAAATTTTAAAAAATATATACTTTCTACATTCTAAAAATAATAGTACAATAAGTATTGCACGTGCTAACCCACCAAGATTCAAGAGAGGTTGCACAAGAATATTGGCCTAACTAGAGAAACAATGTTAATATCATTACCTAATCCCACCAAGATTCATGAGAGGTCATGCCAGATTATTAGCCTAATCAGAGAAACAGTGTCAATATCATTACCAAATCGAGTAAATCATTTTGATGTTTCGAATTATATTTTATTTAATAGTTCTTAAAATAATAAATCATATACACAATTTTTAAAATATTAAATATCTATGAATTTATTTTTAAAATTAATATAGACTAATTTAAAGAAAATTTCAATATTAAGAATATTATTTAGTATGATTTATAATATTTTAAAAATTATTTAAAAATAAAGTGATACTTGAAGAATAAAATTGATAGTTTATCCTTACCAAATATTCATATGAAATTAATTCCCTTGAAAAACTTATAAATTCATATTCTCCCTCTGCTGCTTGTAAATTCTAATGCGCATTGGTTGTTTTAAACTGCTGACTTGGATATGTTTGGGTAATTTTCTTCTGACTGTTCTCTTTGTTTCATATAAACATTACACTTTAAACTCTGGCGGCCCGGCCCGGCCGGTTACCTTTATATTGTATATGAGTGGACTAGGAAGAGCTTCGTTTAGATATTTTTAATTTAGTACTTTTTCTTTGTAGTGTACTGTAATATATATATATCAATGAGACTGGAGGGAGTTTGATAAAAAAAAAAGTAAAGAGGTAATACAAATGTTGTGGAACCATTTACTTAAGTTTTCTTTGGATGGAAGAAAAAAATAAACATAAAAATAAATAAAAATAGAGTAGAAAAATATTTATTATTTAGATAGATAGTAATAAGAAAAATAAAAAGTTTCCAATTATTTGAAGGAGTAATAAATTAAGTAAAAAAATGATTAAATAATATATAACGACATTTTTATTCTTACACCATCCTATGGAGTGTTTTTTTTTTTTTTATTTATTCATTTAATTACTATCTATTTATTTATTCAAAATATTTATTATTTTTTATATAAAATATAGACTTTATGTTATAAATTATAATATATATATTTTACAATAATAACATATATTATGTATTTTTATATATTATTTAGAATATTTTATTTTTATTTTCATTCAAAAATAGTAAAATATAAATTTACAGGTAGACATTCAGAAACTTCTTCGAGCATGGCATGTTGATTTCAACCTCAAAGTAAAGCTACGATGAGAGTTGTGCAGTGCTAAAAGGTAAAAGTTTTAACACATCAAACAGTGGTACAAAATTCTCATCATTCAGAAAGAGAAGTTTTCTTTAAGTGGGTTCCACATACAAAATTTCATATTTTTCTCTTTTCATTTGCTGATCTAAATAAGTGAAATATCTTAGTTTTTCTTTATCTCTATTTTTTTGTCCAATTTCTAAGAAAACAAATAAATAGTTGTTTTGGAATATAATGTAAAAACTAATTTTCGTTCTATTTTTGATGTAATTATATTGAGAAAATTGTTTATGCAATATCATTAATTTAGGGAAAGGAAATGATTTTAAAATGGGAGTGTGAATAATGAGGGTTGTTTAGGTATTATAAAAAAAATCCAAAGTAATTGGATCTGTGAAGCATAAAAAGAAGGGTTTGCAAATAGCAACCCCCAGAGGAAGTGGAAGTGGAATTTTTTTTCATAGAAAAAAAAAAGGGAAGCTGAGGCAAAACGCCTATATATAAGTTGTACCAGAAAAATGTAATTGTACCAAAAAAACGCCTCTATAAGTAAGTTCTACAATATCACATTAATGATTAAGAATGAGTTTATAAGTTTGATTATAAAATTGATAGAAATAAGTTTAAAATAACTTATTTTGATAAGTTATACCAAGATGCTTATTAAAATAAATAAGTTAAAAATAATTTGAGAATCATAAACCATTTTCATAGCTTCAAGTAAGTTTTTCATGAACTCTTCTTTAAGCTTTTGTACAAAAAACTAAAAGCACTACCAGGTAAACACAAAAATTACACAAACCTGATACAACATATCATTTTGATGGAATACCAAGTGATGTATCCTAGAATCATCCTTCCCTCCAATTTCTGTATCTCTATCTTTTCTATTTCTTTTTCCCTTTCTATTCTATCAGCAATCTAAACAGAGGGTATGTTCTTCTACAGCGTTAAATTTATGTATTAGCCTTTATTCCTATTACAGATGAAAAAGAAAGGCATGCCTTTTTTTTATTTTTCTAGTTACGCATGAATTTGACATTAAGGTACGCCCATTATTTAGTGGACCAGAAGACAAGTTGCTAAATCCTCGTGATTTAATTTGGATTTTGAAATCCAATGTACGTGCTTTGATATGCATGTTTGTAGTATTTTTTCAGTTTTAGATGGAATGCTTCTTTCTGTAGTGACTTCTTCAATTTTTGTCCAACAACGAGTGTTAGGTGAGAAATGAATAGGTGGAGCATTTATATAATTTTGGTTTTTGTACTAATATTATAGTAAAGAGATTCGACTAACCTAAACCTAATAGTAGACATTTATTAATTAGACATATGTAAGCCATTAAGGCTTGTGACTTGTTTTAATTTCCGAATGGAACATACACCTCCCCTCTGAACTCTTCACAAAAAGGGACTGACATAATTTATCATATTATTTATTCCTTACTACTAATATGATTTAGTATAATTAATAATAATCATATTCTTTTAATATATAATTAGAAATTCGATATATGAAATAACATCTGTTTTGTTGAGAGAAATTAACCTCTCAATAAATTTTATTATCTCAAAGAGTTAATATCTTACTCTTAATTGAATAATACTCTAGTTTGATAAGAAACAAAATTATACCTGGGTTATTGAGGATTCTAACGTTTTAGTATTAAATAACAACTTTCTTATGCATATAAGGAAGTAACACATTTTTCAAACTCAATAAAAGTGAAGTGATCTATGGCAGTGACGTGTCAAATACATATGAGTTAGCAAGAATTTTCACTCTTACAAGGCACCCTAGTGGTATGAGACAAAGCCTTGTGGGAGACTCTAACAAAGGAGGCATGTACTTGCTTGAAATGCAAGAGGGCTACCTATATGTCAAAATATGAAACCTTCCCAATGTGTTCCTTTTACCACCAAGTTACGTGCAAAATGATGGCGAAAGAATTGAAATATATCTTGAGGAATAAGCCATTGGGAAAGGTAAAATGGGTACTAAGCTATTCTGTGGTGATCAGAGTGTGAGATGCAAAGCTGATTGGTGGAGTGGCTTCTTCTTGTGCAAGGGAGAAAAGGCTTGAAAAGGACACTGCACCAGCAACAAATGTTAATTCATGACTGGCCTGTTATGGAATTTAAAACGTCCCAAAATATAAACAATGACCTTGCAAAATGTTCACCCTTGTCTAAGAAAAGCCTAGATGGTTCCTCTTTATCTCTCTTACCCCTCTTGTTAATGTTATCTCCCTCCACACTTTACTTCATTTGCATGAGTCACACCCACTTCTTCACCAAATGGGGTGGCTGCAATCCCTCTTCTCTCCACTGAAGAAGTTCTGGCTCCGCTTGAATTCAACTCAAAAGAAGAGTACGTTCCATGATGCTGTCCATAGCTGCATTCTCTTGTGTGTGCATTCTAGTTTCAGTACTTTCCACAATGCTTTTGTGTCCCGTTTTTTACTTTGTTTAAGTACTTTGCACAAAGCTTCTATATATTCTTGAACCAATCAATCAAATACACCAATGTTCTCTTTGACTTCCATAACAACCATTTCATTAGGATTTGAAATCAAGTAAAAAAAACAATCAAATTTCATGTCTTTTCTTTCTACAACTCCATTTGAATTCTGTGAAATATACTATACTCTTTACCCTTGCTAAGGGCACTGCATGATATTTTCACATTTGCTTCCAACATTTCAGGAAGAGGGATTTACATTCTGTATGAAGATGTCAAGTCTTGCCCCTACGAAGACGTGCACGTCCTCTGGTCAATACTAGTGGAATCACATGCATCTTTGCCATCCAAAAAATGAAGGCCATGGACACAATACAGAATTGAGAAGTGGCTCGTAATGTACATAAAATAATATTTATAATGTCCATACCATAGAGTGCTTTATCTTCTTTTAACTTTTGTAGCACCGGCAGAATAGAGTGACTCCCACTCTCTCAGTTTTTGCTTTTGAAGCATCTACTAAGTTCTTATTTAAAAATCCATTTATCTTTATTCTTGAATTTTTCGGTTTCTGCACAAGTTATTAACCGTCTAAGAAACCTGTTTTGTAATTGACCTGCACAAGTTTTTTAATTTAAAAATTCATTTATCTTTATAATTTATTTTCGTAGTAAGGTTTTTTAATTTTTATTGTTAATCTGTCTATTTGAAGCTGTTGAGATGGTAGTTTGTTGCTTTTATTTCCCTTGTTGAAGTTGACCTGTGAAAGCACAGGCGTAAACTTAGTCAATCTAAAAATGAGTGACACGATGTTAGGTTACAGAATATAGGCCTTCTCGTTTAATCGTGTAACGAGCTCAATGTCAAAGTCTTTTATTTTATACCTCTTGACAACAATGGAATAGTTGACACTGGCATACATTTCGTAGTAACTAAATTGCTTACGATCTAAATAATTTCTTTAGCAGCTAATTGAATTTAAATAAATCACTTTCAAGTCTGTTCTCGCCTCTTATAGTAAGATAAGATGTAAATAATATATAATTAAGGAAAATTTTTATTTTATAAAATGATTTTGTAAAATTGAGTTAGATATAAATTTATTTTTTTATATAATTAAAATTTATTATAGTAATTATTGATTTTTTTCAAATCAACTTATATGGCCTATTAAAAGTAAAAGGTGTTCTGGTGGGATCCTTACGGATAGAAAAAGATTGTAGTCAGTTTGATAATGATCAAGTAACATTGATTCTTTGGTTCGAACTAAGGAATCTCTTAAATATAATTCATAATAAATCTTATTCTATTGCTGATCAGATATTTTTCTATGAAAAATATGAATCAGAGTTTAAAGAAGGGGGAGTCCTCAATAGAGGAGGATTTTTTTTGGACTTTTAGAATATGACGTCCTTGGGATTTTCTATTCGACTATATTGAAATTCAATGAATTGAGATTTTCCTATTGGATCAGGTCATTTCGAGCAAGTGAATCATTGAACTACTACAACTGTGTATTCTTCCAAAAAATGTATTTATATTCGAAATTTCATGTATTTAGTGAAAAAACCTTTAATTCACAATTATAACTAATAACTAAATCAACAGTGTCTAATGAGTTAACATTTTTTTAAAAAGTAATGTATTTTCAATGGTTAAAATTTCAATCTATAAATAGTACATGTTGATAACATTTTTTAATCTGCATTTACTTGTTCTCTAAATTTTTTTATATATTTTTTTTTCACATAAATAAATTCTAATATATATTATATTTTTAATCTTATCATTTATATTCATTTTAATCTTAATTTTCAAAATAATTTTTTAATTAAAATATAATATATATTTTTTATTATTTAATCATCGACATAGAGATGTATTAAATTGAAATTGAGATGAATAACAAAATTTAAAAGAATGAGATATATAATGAAATTTGTTAAGAACTTTGGTTAGTTTTTTTTTTTGTTAATGGAAAAAATTAGTTAAATTATTTAAAAATAAAAAAGAAATATTATAGGATATTATGAAAAAGTGTAAAATATTATAAAAAATTGTGTTTAGACTTTAGAAACCAAGATTCTGCTTGACTATCTTCTTAGACCTTGAGAACAACGTAACAGAGTTCCAGACCCGATATAATGGCTCCCAACTCTTGAGTTATGCCATAAACCAAGTTTGATTTCAGTGATTACAACACATTGCTCAATTGCGCTGTCTTCGAAATTCAAAATACCCACACTCCTTTCATCATTGAACTTTTTGGTGAGGTTTGATTCTATTCTTTTTAGATAAAAAGTCATTAAAATATCAAATAAAAAATAATATAAGATTTGGTTTGATCTAATTTGAATGTAATATTAAATTTGGATTAAAATAATTTGATTTTTCTGGTTCATTTTTATTAAATATTTTTTTTTTGCTATGAAGATTATTTCGCTTAAGCCAAACAAATTTGTAAAAATTAGGATCTACATTCTAATCATGTAACATGTACCTTACTCTTCGAAGTATCTCAATACAATATTTTAATGTCTAATATTCAACTCTCATTTTAATGGTTCGAGACAAATCATCTCAATCTGATTTTACATTATTTATAGACTCAAAATTCTATTCTCACATGTATTCTTTTATCTTGTCATATAACCCCAAATTTATATATTCTTGTTCTAAACTTTCAATAAGTATGTTTTCTCTTTCTTTTTTAAATATTCATTTCTTTTTCTTAAATTTTATTTACTGACTTAACCTTCAAAATTTGTGCAGAAACGTTTTCTCTAAAATTCTCCAGGTTATAACTATCCTAAGAACTCTCCAAAAAAATTTCAAAGATTCAACTTCTTTTTATGACATTTAAAATTATTTAAATTTAATAACTAACCAAATAAATTAACACAATATAAAATTTAATAACTAAATAACATTTACATAAATATAAGAAATAAAATCACATAATCTCACACATAATAATATTATAAATTTCTTATTAAAAGTACATTGATCATTCATTGTGAATTATTAATGTATTATCAATATGAAGAATTCATAATTTAAAATAACATAAAATATTTAATATATAAAATTGTATATTATCAATATTAAAATTGAGTAGTGATTAAATTTGATGTTTTACTTAGGGAAAGAGGTCATAATTAATTTACAATCTTGACAAAGTGCAATGGTGTTTCAATAGTAATATGTCGAGCTCTTTATAATATTTTAAGTGTATTTGTAATGATTTTGTTGTTGAAGTCAATGCAAAATAAAGTAAAAGGATTAAAAAAAAAAGTAGAATTAATACATATCTTGATATGGTTAAATTTTAAGCTTTATAACTTTTTTTTTCTTTGTTTTTAATTACCGACTAGAATAATGAAAATTTATATGAAATATAAAATAAATTTTTCATATAAATATAACATGTGATTTACTTTGATTTAATTTAATTTTCACATTAAAAATAAAAAAATAAAACTAAGCCACAATAAAAATGTATTTTTTTATTTTTAATTTGATTTATATAATCTTTTCAATTTTTTATTATAATATAATATCTATAATTTATTTTAATATTATAAATTAAAATATATAAGTTAAAAATAAGATATTTACTTTTAAAATTTAACATTTTTAATATTTTTTCTTTTAATTTATATTCACTTATTATTCAGGTAATTAGCTAAAATCTCTCTTTTAACCATTTTAAACTATACTTATTTTACCTGTAGTTATATATTTTATCTTTCGATCTCTTTAAATTTACTTGTTTTATTATAAAATAAATTTTAATATTTAAAAAAAAATGTCAGTAGATAAAACTTATTGTATATTATAATCTAAATTATTTATTATAATATTAAAAGATATTTTTTATTGTAAAAATTAATTATAATATAATTTATATATTAAAATTAATTATATAAAATAAATATTGATCCTATCAAATTTCCATAATAAAATACTAGTTATTAATAATTAATAACAGTGAGAAAAAAGAAGGAAAAAAAGGAGGGGTGAAAGCGGAGGTGCGGCGAGTGATTTTAATTTTGGTTTGAATTCTGGTCTGATTGTCTGAAAGCTAAAGAAATGTCAGGTTCAAGGTTTCTCTTCACTAATGGCATCCTTTTACGCACTTCAGATGCACCTCCACTCAAATCCTTCCTTCAAACTCATCCAGGTACTTTCATTTTTTTTTAATATGTTAATGAACTCCTCTTATTTACCTAACTTCTGCTCTAGGTGCTTACACAACATCGCGTACTCACAATAATGCTTCGTGTCTCTTATTTTGGGAGAGACACATGAAAAGGCTTTCACAATCTATACAAATTCTATCAAATTTAGCGCCGCAGCTTCTTTTTAAATCTTATCATTCTGCACTTTTGTTACCGTCGTTTTCAACCTTTCCAATACGGCAACCCACGGTTCAGATGCTTGTTAATTATTCAATGTGCAAAGTGTTGCCATTTGCATTGAATGAGAGGAATGATTGTGAGGAGTTCGCCATTACAACTCTTGTTTCTGGTAATTTGGAGGAACTAAATGCTTGCGATGCTGTTACCGAGGAAAGAATGAGTAAAATTCTTGATGTGCATGTGCATATTGAAACTTATGTTCCTCCTACATTTGGTATTTGTGGAAATGGTGTACATTTGGCTGTGGTGGGCTATGGGAGGCAGGTTGCAGCTGCAAAATATTCAGATTGGGTAAGGTCAGTTTATGCAATTTGAATTCGAAGCATTATTAAACTCTTCTATGTTTTTTCCTTAAATCCTATATTCGAAAAATAACAGGATATTAATGAATAAAGATACAGATACTAAAGAGTATGAATATTTTTTTTATCTATTATGGTTTGCTTAAATTGCTTTAATCAGTTGTGTAGAGATTAGAGGCATTATGAGTTGTAGGTTAAGTTCAAGAAGGGACACATCTAGGAATCAATGACGAGAACTTACACAAACAAATAATTAAAAAGAACTATTAGAATATATTTAATTTTTTGTATAATATTATCTTGTCTTAGAAATGCTCTTTCTGTTCTACTTCCAGCCACCATGTGTTGCCTAATGATTTGGCTTCTCAGATTTGATTTTTTTAAAGAGACACTAGTGACTTAATTGTTTGATTTCCCAGAAATTATTTAGCATAATAGCATGTCATGTCTGTCACATGATTATAAATTAAATTACATATTAATGCTTGGTTGAAACCAAGCCAAGTTTTTTACTAAAAAAAACTTTATCTTAATGCCTATAACTCCCGTAATGAATTGAAGATTATCTACTTTTCTTTTAAATTTCACTATATCTGCAAGTCTGACAATGTAAAATTTCATTCGTCATTTATATCTTGCTGCTTGTTGTGCTGATGTTCCTTCAAATTAATAGTTGGAAATTTTGTCTACAATGCAGGATTAGGAAGACTCTGGAAAAGCTTAGGCCTCCCTCAGTGACAGAGCTGTTGCTGTCTAATGATGGGAATCATATCCTTGAAGGTTGTGTGACAAATTTTTTTGTTGTTTGCTGCAAGGTGAGCTTATATGATCTCTCAATTTAAATTCTAATTCAGCTTATTATATTCATGCTTATTTTATGTTAGAATTCCTTATGCATCTTTCTTTTGTTAGTAACCGTACTTTTGCATCACCCTCAACAATTTGAACCTAAAAACTGTTGTTTATGTGGTTGGATTGATCAGAATTTAATATTCTAATAATACTTCTTAAATTCGATTTGTTGTAATGCTAAAACTAATGCAAGGAGCTTGCTTTAAGTGGCAGTGATTGTTGACTAGGATGGACTATTCTTTGATTTGATAGAGATTGACAAGCATACCTATTTATTGAAAACCTAAGTTTATCTTGTATTCATTTTAGGATTGGGATTCAAATGATAGGAAGGCCTTGCGCGATTACAGAAATAAATACTCTTTCGAAGTACAAACAGCTCCTATCAGTGATGGTGTTCTTCCAGGAACGATACGGGAACTAGTGCTTGAGTATGATTTGATTATAAATCTAACTTCTAGCTGCTATATTTTCTTTAATCATAAAGAAACTGCGCCCTTGTGTAGAAATTTTAGTAGAATTTGTTATTTACTATGGTCTATAGTTCAATAATTTGCTTGACATCAGTATAAAATTAGGGCTTTATCACATTGCAACAATAAGGCTTAAAGAATTGCCTTTTTGTTTTTATAGTGTTTGAATAGTCTACTTATATATTTGTCTGTAGTGTTTGAATAATCTAAATTATTGATTTTTTCCCCTTTTTACATACATTTGGAGCTCTTAGCCCTATTGGATCAGTTATAAACTTAATTCTCAAAGCCAGTTTGGTTAGAGGGGTGAGCCTTGCTTTCTCTAATATTGGGAATAAGTGCTTATGCAGTAAAATGAAACTAGGTTATTATTTTGTCAGGAAGATGTGATGAGTGTAAAAAGAAAAAGGGGCCAGTGTCCTATTTTATAGGATAGAGACTACTAAGAAGCACTAACAAGTTGTTTCTCATGTAATTAAGCACTGACTTGCATTATGTGCAGGATATGCAGGAGTGAAGGAATTCAATTTCGAGAAGTTGCTCCATCTTGGTCAGAACAAGAAATCTGGGAGGAGGCATTCATCACAAGTATTATTTTGGCTATTCAATTCTTTTATTCATTTAGTGTTCAAATGCTTAAGAACAGTATTCTATTCAATAGTTCTTTTAGAAATTCTAGTATCTATCTTTGCTGAGTGGCTAATGAAGCTGTACGAAAGCTGTCTAACTTCTAAAATTGCCCCTTCCTGGATCTGAATCATTGGGTGATGATTGTTTTCTTTACCTTGAAACTGGATCAGACTAATTGTTGGACTCAAGAAATGAACACAGAGAATTCTAAATAAAGATAAAAATCTGGTTTTTGGGCCAGGTTTGAGCACAAACACAGGGTTTCACTTTCCCCCTGTTACAAGGGGCTTCCTCCTCCAAAACACAGGGAATAACAATCTGACGCCTTCATTTCTTTTTACAAGTCTATAACACAACTTATGTATCACTATAACTGCCTAAATCAAATATAGGCCTATCAAATTCTAACATTCACTTGGGACTAAATGTCATTGCAGATAGCTTGAGGCTTTTGCAACATGTGGATAGTATTCAGGTTCCAACAGAATGGCAATCAGCCCAGTCTAAAACTTGGAAGGATGTATCATGGACAAAAAAGCAATTTCAGGTGGTATATTTTTACTGGTGCTGCAATTAATTCACTATTTTTTTTTATGATTTTCTCAACTTGGAGTAACGGCAGGGTGAACCTGGCATGATCACAACTGTTATCCAGGTAAATTTTTTTATTACTTCTACATTAATCAAAAGGAGGAAAAGAAACACTAATCTTCTACTATATGTTTACGAGCAAAAGAAAGCATTGATTCAAAAATCAAGCTTTGCTTGACTTTCTTATTTCTAAATTATATTCCACAACATTGCAATCAGGGAACCAAAATGCTCTTTTTATTTTAACCAGGAAAAGATTATGGAGAAAGCAATTCTGGAAGGGTACCCAATAAGTAACATATATGCAGGTTGAAGATTCCACTCTGCGTTGCTTCTATGTGGGATGAAACGGACAATAGTTAATCTTCTCTTTCTCTCCCTCTTTTGTTGGCTTATATACATCGGCAATTCCATATTTTCTTATCTCATCAAATAGATGACTGTGTGATCTCTAGGAAGATGGCCATTTTCTTGAATCTGAAGTCTGAAACAACTTCATGAATCAGCCAGAGACCGAATATAGAATTGGAACAAAATTAGAGAAATCAATTTCTTTTACTGATGTCTAGCACTATTTATTTACTCCCTCACACACCACTTTTGTGAACATTAATATCCGCTTATCTCTGTTTATATGGTAAATGACTTCTTGAAGGAAACAGTATAATGAAAAATGTTTTATAAAAGAATCATTTATTTTCGTATGTTGAAAATAAATAAATAAAAGGAAAGCATATGAAACTAAAGTTAATCTCTCAAGTACTGAACTCCCATCATATCAGAGGGCTATCTAACGTACTTGAGTATCAGACCAAATAAGAACTAGGTTTGATATTTTGTTTCCTACAGTTGTGCCCACTTTACAAATCGCCACAAAAATTTTCTGGCTGGTGTAAAATTGTTAATACATATTTCTTCGGCGACAAAAAATTTGTAATGGTTTAAACTGTCAGAGAATTTTGTAGTGGTTTTACATTGTCAGGAAATTTTGTAGCATTTTTTAGTAGCAACACTTTCAGCGGTGTCAGTAACGGTATTAATAACGACCAAAACTTATGTTGTAGACCTGTAGGAGTAAAATTTATAATTTTTTTGTATAGGAAAAAAGTGGTAAAGTGAGGATCAAAATATCAATTAAACCTAAGAATTATTATTCCTTGAACCATGCTTAGCCAACCACCCGTGCAAGGGTTTGCCTCTCAAAGTATGCTCAAGTTTTATAGCTCCCAGTCCTTGGATAAGATCTTCCTGGTGTTACTCATATTTCAAGCATTCATGTGATGGTCATTGACTCCCTGCTCCGCTATGTTAATTACCATTTGGGAGTCTGAATGACATGGATTTCCTTATACCATGGAAGCTAGTGTAAAACTCATCCATAGTGCTATCAGTTCAGGTTAAAGGCTGGAAGTTATGCCTATGAACCCCAAGCAACCAACTACCCACCATCCTAAACTCTTTTGAATAATACCTTAAAAACCCGCTCTGCTAACGTTGCCCATTGGTGGAGTGGTTCAAGACATCAATTGACGTTGTTTATGCTTGTCAACATCCTCTTAGTAAGGAATCATTGTTGTACATCCCATTGGGGGGAGCGGGGGGACAAAGATGAAAAAAAGGAAAAGAGAGAAAAATAGTGTAATGTGATGATAAAAATAGAGATAAACGAGACTGGAGAGAAATAAGATATTATGAAAAGAATTTAATTAAAAATATAGCGACAATATTATAGATTATTACGAATGATAAAATTGTTAATTTTTGTAATAATTAATTTTAAATTATATGTAAAGTGAATTTTAATTAGTTAAAATAGTGCATGAAAAATAAACTTGATGGGATTTGTATGATTTACAAACTATTCATAAATTTCTAGTTGACTCGAGCACCCGATAGTTAAGCATATATATACCATAAGCTTAATATGTTATGGTTGTTGGGGACACATTGAAGAAGAAATTTTAAGTAGTTTGGGACACATTCTCAACTAATATTTATATAATATATATTAAAAAAATTTATTTACAAAAAAAATTAATAATACTCAATTATATGTAATATAAAAATTAATGAAAACTATAACAATTCTAGATACTAATAAATTTTGTTTAAAACACAGCATTACATCCATATCTTTAAAACAAAATTGTAGAAACTAGAATATATTGTTTCAAGAAAGACGCGCATCTCTTATGATTTGACACTGTACCAAACATATAAAAGAAGGTCGAGTTTTCTTCACGTTGCAATTTGTGTTTGAATTTTTTTGTTTTCTTTTCTCGGATAAATTAAATTGAATAACTTATAAGCAGTAAATGAACACCTGGTGTTTGAGGAAAATTTAAAAAATAAACTTTCCACCATTGCTTCTTATCTGCGTAAACTCCGACGATTAAGTCTGTAGAGATTTTAGAAAAAGAAAAAGTTGTTAGAATATAAGGAGGATCGTAAACTTATCTTCTAAATGACTAAAGTAGTTGTATATAAGTGTGAGATTACATGGTGAGATGGAGGAACATGTGTCGTGAAGAGGTGAGGATGGAATTGTGTGTCTACGAACGGTGTGGAGGCAATTTGATGTGTAATTTGGAATGAAATAATAGATATTTTATGTTAAAACGTCGATATGGTTCAAAAAATGATATGATCTTTACTTGTCTAGGATAAGGATCCCAAATATTGAATGTTGGTGGGATAAGAATCCTATGGAAGATAATAAGATTCAATAAGACCCTTTCTAATAAAAGTATAACTTTGCATTCTATTAATATTAAAATACATGCCTCCTTCGTTGTACTTACAGTAAAATAAAACATGTACAGGTCATATAAAATGTAGAAATTCTGTGGAATTAAGTTTTTTTTGGTTTGTGTTTGTCTTTTTTCTTAATAGAAATGTTTTAATAACAATAAAAACATTTTCTGTTTTCACTTTTAATTATAAACGTCTCCTAATTTTAACTTTGTTTTAATTTCTTTTTTTAAAAGGTTGTACAAGAAACGGTAAAAAAATAGAAAATAGTAAAAAGTAGGAAACAATATAAAAATAAAGTATCATTTTTAATTAAAAAAATACTTTTTAAAACCAAACGACTCATAATTTTTGCTTTTTCCTTAGAACTTTTTGAAGACACAACATAAGATAAAAACAATGTAAAGATTGCAGCTGTGTTGGGCTTCCGAGGTAAGGAAAAGAAATTAAGAAATCTGGCATCATGACAAAAGAAATTTGGGCGTTAGCACATGAGCCAGCCAGGTTTGAAGTTCTTGAGGAAAAAATCCCAGTAAAAAAAATAGTCAAATATGTCACATGCAAATATGGCAACAGTATTGATTTTTGTCTTTAAGCCATCGACAAAATCAAATTGCGATTATTATATGAAATGTGAACTGTGCTATTTGAAGAAATCTGAGATATAAATTGTGATTTTATTCTTTTGGTTTTATCTCTTCCTGTGGACATAGTGGCATCTGGAGAAATCGTATTGGATCACTCCTTAACGTAATCCAGCTCCAAAGATTAGTAGTGTGTGCATTGAGACAAATATAACTGCAGGATTAGATGCTTTGATTATAATAATACTTTTCTTAAATTACATACATTTTTTTTTGTCTTTTGTTCTAACCTTTAGAGTTGTAAATCTTCTATGATTAAACGAATCACACCTCATACAACTGATTTGGAAGAAAGGACAACACTATAAACTTTTTTTTTTCTTAAAAAGTGTTAGTTCCATAAGATTGGATTAGAGATCTTTGTAGTAGGATTATTTAGCCCATTATTGAATTAATGCATACTAACTGTACATGCAGCTATGCTTTTATAAATAAATAAATAAATAAAACTGTAGATATATTTATATTAAAGTCATGTTAAGAACTAACATTTTACCCCATTTTTAAAGTATAACAAACAAAGCTTTGCATCTAAAACATTTACAGCATAAAAGAAAGAGGAAGAAGCACAGTCTTACATAGTTTAGGGGCAAACAGCAGCAAACAACTTTGAGTTTTCTATATAAATTGTGGTATTGAGAAAGTTTAACAGACCATGGCATGCTAGATTAAGTAAGCTTGAATTTTCACATAGAACAAACAAGCTTAAAAGACAAAAACGAAGAGATAGTGATTGTTAATTTGATATGACTACCGTATATTCTACTGTGTTCATATATAAAGTACAATTCAGCGTACAGTTTTTTGCATGTTTATTTGATTTAAAGTTTGTTAGAATTGTTTTTTCAATTATTGAATATAATCGAAATGCGTGTTTCAATTATTTGATTTTATAACTTTAAAAGAAACAAAAAGTACATAATTAATAACATGAAGTTTATTTGATAAAATATTTTCTATATTTGTTTTATTGTATAATAATTTTTTACTTAATAATTCCAACAAATTATATACACAAAAGGGCACATATATGCTTATTAGTTGTGATAAAAATTGAAAGTGGTAGTAAGCTGCTAGATGTCTTAATAAGCCACCATCTTTATCGGCTTATCTGGCACCGCCCTCTGCATGGTGGTCGGCACTAAAACCTCTTTGGGGCACCATGCATGTTTTAGGTCACTTTGTGTTTGGTTCATATGCTGATGCAAGATTATTAATGAGACTTTAATATCGTGGAATTAACTCACTTCTTGTAATATATTATATTAAACTTCAATTTCTTATTTAGAGAAGCGTTTTCTGCTACTATCTCCAAAATGATTGTCTTAAAAACAAAATATATGTGAAAAAAAAAATTCTTGATACAAGCTTATCAAAATTTTAAAGTGTATTGTACAACATATTCCGAAAGTTCTTTACAAAAAATTGAAAGAAAGAAAGAATTAAATTACTTCAATTTTTTAAATAACGAGTTTTATTATTGAATATTTATGTGTCATATTTGAATAGCATTAGGTAAAATAATAAAATTATTCTAAATTGATACTAGCGTCAAATTTGATAAAATGACACTTTATTTATTTATTTTTAGAAAAGTTAACTTTTATTGTGTTGAAAGTTCTTATTAAACAAATCAAACCTACAAAAATTTATATAATTTATAAACTAAACGATAATTTCTCACTCCACTTCATTATAAATTATAACTTAATTTTTACTATTAAATAACATATCTATAAATATATAAACTATATATAATTTAATATATACGATCACTGTTGAAATAATAAAATCAACTTTTGTAACAATGGATCACGTCCCTACTAAAAACAAAATTCAATCCAGGTGCACTATCTTAAAAACAATAATTGTTAAATGAGAAAAATACACTCTCTACTTGTACCATTATCCACTCACATATCATTGTGATGATAAATCTGTTAATTTTTATTATAATTAACTTAAAAATTATATAAATGATAATTTATAATTAAACAATAATATAAAACTATTTTACACATAGTCAATATATTACTATTAAGCTATTATTAAATTTAGTTTTGGAATATAGAAATATACTCTACTATTAAAAAAAGGAAAGAATACAAATTAAATTTGATAACTAAATTATACATAGAAAACCTAAAAAAATTAGGTTAAAAAAATTATCATTAAATAAATTAAGTCTGCAAATTTTTTATTTTCTCAACCCACGATATTTTAACATATAATATATTTTTCAAAATATAAATTAATTTTTATTATTAGATACATATGTATGAATATTTAAATTACTTAAAATTTGATATACATCACAACAAAATAATATTACATAATCCAGTAATTAAAGCGATAAAATATAACGATTTTAACAAATCATTTACGTGAATTTTATCAGGATTGACATTTTCTCTCTACTCTCGTATATGGGGAAAAGAAATCTTGAAAAAGACTTTGGAATCTAGATTAAATTTGACAACTAAATTACATAAAAAAAAATAAAAATAAAAATTGAAGTTGAAAAGCAATTGTGAACCGAAAATCGAAGCATGCAGAATCAAGTTGAAGCGTGTAGGCCTGCCTAGCTAGAATTGAGTAGCAATGGTCCCCTTTTCTGTATGAGAGGCCAGGTAACATTGGCCCATCCACTCATCCCACCTTACTTCTCAACCAATTATCTCCACACTCTCCTCCTCGCCACTGCTCCTAACTTTTTATCGGAAAATAAATATAATTATATGATGTAATCAAATAAATATATATAAAAAAATGAGTTTGATATATAACAATATTTATATATTTTTTTTATTATTATGTTATAGATATAAAATATTTATTAATTTTGTTAATAATTAATTTCTATTAAAGAATTTGATTAAGTATGTATACAGATAATTTTCTTCTCAATTATTTTTTTTTTTTTATTTATATGGTTTAAAAAATAGAGGTTAGTTTCGCTCCAACCAATTTAGAAATATATGAATGTCGCTACTCTTGTAAGTCCTACCCCTAACTTTTATAGTCTACCTGTCCTCCACAGTGGAGAACTAAAAAAAGAAAGCACCCTTAGAGAAGTAACACTGAATTCACTAAAATAGTAACAATAATAACAACCAACACCCAAATTCCTAACTAGAAAGGTTTTTATAAATTTCATGATGCAAAGTCTAACCTTCCCATAAATGCACAGGACCAAATTCCCCTCCCGTGCTTAGAACACCACATAAAATGTTTGTTAATAAGAGAGCCTAAAACATTGGTTGGTCCATGCAGTGCAAGCTGTTGCATTTAGAGAGTGATAATGGTTTTACAGCTCGTGATGAGATGTAAAAAGAGGAGGCTAGGAGAGAGTGTGTGTTTGTCAGAGAAGCGTGATGTAAGATTAGAGGTATGACTAAGGTATCACTCTCTTAGCTTGTGAAACATTTGCCTTGTTGTATAGGTTAGTTGGCACTTGCCATTAACTTTGTCCTTTTGATGGACCTTCCTAGTCTCTTTCTCTCTCTCTCTCTTCTCTCTAGACTCTAGTCTCCACCTCCACACAAAACCAAATAATTAGTTACCACATTTTCCTATATTCCTTGTATATGCATTGACAAAACTACTCACTTTTTTTTTCTTCTCTTTTCTCGTGTTCTTTATCTCTCTTGCTCACACAAGAGCAGTTAAAAGCCTTCATAAAAAAAAAAATAGCAAAGGAGAGAACAGATAATAAGAAACAAAGCATGGATGGTGCTGCATGTGTTGAGGTTGAGGCAGAGTGCTGTGAGTTTGTGGAAGTTGATCCCACGGGAAGATATGGAAGAGTATATACCTTCTCTTTTACTCATCAACTTTTCTTAGTTCTTTATGTTCCAAGTTCTTTGTTCTGATTCCGGGATTTGAATTTCATGTTTGGCAGTACAATGAAATTCTTGGCAAAGGAGCTTCCAAGACAGTGTATGCATCATATCCTTAACTCTTGGTTTTCAGCACACCCACCTCAGAATTTTCCAAACAAAATCTTAAACTGCTTTAGGATGTTCTCCTTTTTGTTGTTGAAGTGAAACAGTTATGGGGTTTCAACAATATGAGTTCTTTCTGTTGCAGCTATAGGGCATTTGATGAGTATGAAGGGATAGAAGTAGCGTGGAATCAAGTAAAGCTTTATGACTTTTTGCAGAATCCTGAAGATCTTGAGAGATTATACAGTGAAATTCATCTTCTCAAGACATTAAAACACAAGAACATCATGAAGTTCTATACTTCCTGGGTTGATACTGCTAACAGGCACATTAACTTTGTCACTGAAATGTTTACGTCTGGGACTCTAAGACAGTATATGCCTTCTCCTTGCTCTTTTATTAGTGTGTATATTTGTATGTATATATTCCATTCAATGCTTTATTCAGGTAATTCTAGCTTCTGCTTCTTTTTTTTGGCTTATAATATGGGTATGTTTATATTCATTGTGTGAACAGGTACAGACTTAAACACAGACGGGTTAACATAAGAGCTGTAAAGCATTGGTGCAGGCAGATTTTGGAAGGGCTTCTCTATCTGCACAGTCATGATCCTCCTGTGATCCATAGAGATCTAAAGTGTGATAACATTTTCATCAATGGCAACCAAGGGGAAGTCAAAATTGGTGATCTTGGCCTTGCTGCAATTCTCCGCAAATCAAATGCTGCTCGCTGTGTTGGTGTGTGAACAGTAGCTGAAAACCTTTAGTTATACTCCAAAATGATGAATATGAAAATGTTACTTTTCCCTTTGATACTTAGTTCTCTATGTCTGCACAATTTATCAGTTTAAGACTCTGGATTTGCTTATTTTTCTTCTTTGCTTTACTCCAGGCACACCTGAGTTTATGGCTCCCGAAGTGTATAAAGAGGATTACAATGAATTGGTTGATATATACTCTTTTGGAATGTGCATCTTAGAGATGGTCACTTTTGAATATCCTTATAGTGAATGCAACCATCCTGCTCAAATTTACAAGAAAGTTGTATCTGTAATAACCAAAAGTTGTTGTTTTATTTATTTTACCTTGATTCACTTTCCTTCCTGCACCACTTATTTGCATACATATTTTACAGGGAAAGAAGCCAGAAGCTCTTTACAAAGTAAACAATCCCGAGGTTAGGCAATTTGTAGAGAAATGCTTAGCAACTGTGTCCCTCAGACTTTCAGCTAAGGAACTCTTGGAGGACCCTTTTCTCCAAATTGATGATTATGGATCTGACTCAAAAGTAGTGCAGTATCAGAGAGATTGCTATGAAGTAACCCCATTAACTAGACAACCTTTGAATGGAAGTTATAGCATGAACAACACCTTATTGAGTGGGTACACTGACAACCTTGGTAGTTATGGACCGGTACCTGAATTGGATTATTATCAAGACGATTTTGAAACGAGTGAAATTGGTCTCTTTGATTGTGAAGAGGATGACGATTTGGCTGAAGTTGACACCACAATCAAAGGTAGGAGAAGAGAAGATGATGGCATCTTTTTGAGACTCAGAATAGCAGATAAGGAAGGTTGGCATTTCACATTCTTATTTTCTTCTTGAACTTTTTTAGTCTTTGATTATTCCATATTCTGTTGTTCTTCTGACACTTGCTACATAAGCAAAGAAACCAAATTAACAATGCATTCCTCTGAATAGGTCGAATTCGAAACATCTACTTCCCATTTGATATTGAGACTGATACTGCATTGAGTGTTGCAAATGAAATGGTAGCTGAGCTTGACTTAACTGACCAAGATGTAACAAATTTAGCAAATATGATAGACAATGAAATTTCAACATTGGTTCCAGAATGGAAAACAAGATCTAGAATAGAGGAAAATTCAGAATGTTCAAGTGCAAGTGTCTGCCTCAATTGTGTTGCAGACGGTTCCTTGTTTGAATATGTATCATCAAATAATCCATGTGGCAAGAACCTTCAATTTCTTCATTGTTCTAAAAATGGATGTGCTGCAGTTCATGGCCGGTTTGAAGAGATAACATACCAAGTTGAAGGGTCTGGAAACAGTGCTACAAAAGGTGCACCAGATGCATCAAGCCAATCCAATGGCATTCAATATACAGATATCTGGGCTCAGAGAGATGAACCAGAGTTATGCCATGAAGAGTTAAAAGATATACACTGTGATCAATCTCATGAAGCATCAAACCCATCAAACATCAAGGAGGATGGAAAAATTGTTAACGTGGATGAACAAAGTGACCTCAATACCAGAAAGCCTCTTTCAAACCCTGAACCAAATTGTATTCTCTTGGACTATGAAAATGAAATTAGGCAAGAACTAAGATGGCTCAAAGCAAAGTACCAAATGCAGTTAAGGGAGCTTAGAGACCACCAAATAGGGGGTAAATCAAAATTCACAAGCATATCTCCTGACACTGAAAAATTAGAGCATGGGAAAGATGGAGATCTGAGTCTATCAGCTACATCCAACTTGAAGATACAAAACAAAAGACCAATATTGAGGTCTATATTTTCTGGGAAACATTTTCCTGTTGATGCTGAAAAATGCACCACTTTGGCTGATCAAATGATTCAAAATGTTGATGAGATTAGTCAATCTAACAGTCCTAAGCAATTGGTCATGGCCAAGGATTTCTTTACAGGAGCTTTGCTTCCACACACACTTCACAGGGCAACCTCACTTCCTGTTGATGCAGTAGATGTCTAGAATCTAGAAACCACCAAAGTTCATAATTTTCTCATCATAAGTGGGCACCAATGTAACTACACTTAACTGATTGCCTGTTTACTGACATTTAGGGAAAAGAAAATCAGAGCCAGAGTGATAGAAGTTACTCAGACAACCCTAGATGTAATTTAGCTTGTGGGCACCCTTCTCTAGTAAGGTCACTTGACCTAGTATGAAAAAATGCCAGATGTAAATCATGCACAGGCTAACACAGTCACATTAAATGTAAGCAAAATTTTCCCTTGAGATGCTCAATTTCAGCCTCATCTCCTAGAGCTACTATATAATTCAGATTGTATGAGATACTTTCGCTTATGCTTGGTTGTTGAGATTCTTTATTAGATATACGTAAAACCTGTGAGGCTTCTCTCTTGTAGAAGTTTTTATCCATTTACTTCTGTTTATCTTTCTCACTAGCCTACTTTTTAATACACTTTGTTATTGTTAAAATTTATTGAAAATTATAAATTTTTAAGAGATGTATTAAATAAAATGTGAAATTTACAATGTTTTATATTTTTTAATAAATTTCATAAAAAAAATGTTTGTTCAAAAAGGATGCTAGAGAATGTGTTAATATTATTTCTCATGTCAAAAATGGAGGAATCATGTCAAAAATAGAAGAATCACGTAACATACTTGTACAATTTGAAATGTCTCAAAGACCTAGTACATGTTTGTTTTCAGCTCCTTCTTCCTTGATAATTGATACAATTTGAAATGTACTTAAAGACAAATATATTTTATCACAGTAATATTGAAGACATAAGTTCAGATATTATAGCCAATAAACTAGTGTGTGTGCGATTATTAGTTTCTAGAATTTTTTATGTAATTTAAACAAATAATTATGATTTTAAAAAGGAATTGTGAAACGAAAGCAAGATGAAGGCAAATAAAGCAGGTAAACAAAAAACAGATAGAAAATATTGAATTTAAATTTTGAATTAAGGATTATGGTTTCACTTATCTTATTCCCTATCAATCCTATTTACATGCAACTTCCTAGATTCACTCTCCCCTTGTCATTGATTTTACCTCTTGATGCTATTAAGAGACTTTTGTATAGTACTCCCAATATTCTTTGTTTTGCTTTAGTTTCTAGTTCGTCATATAGAAATTTGCACACTCAATTGAGCATTAAGAATGGAGGTTGGTTAATAAATAACCAAATCAGAAATATAAAGAAAAAGTTTGGTCATGCAATTTTCCTAAATTCAACTATTTTATAGGTCTACTAGTTAATTGTGGTATGATTGCCTACTAATTAGTTGATTCTATCATATAAAGGATGATCACTACTTCACATGTATAATAAAACAATAAAACAATAAAACAGTTCAATAAGAAAGGAGAAGAGAAATAAAAAATTGCATTCAAAACTAGGATTAAGGAAAGCTTTAGAGAAAATATCAAAGAAGAGAAAAATGAGAGATTAAAGTTTTGGAAAGACTAATATTGATTCCTTCTACTTTATGTCTGTTCCCTTTTATATTATGTGAAGTGGACCTCATTGGTAGGGCTTGCATGATCATATTATTCTTATCTATGCGTGATGCATGACCGCAATGAATGGAACACAATTTTGTTTCATGTCTTTTATGCTTATGCATGGACATGTTAGGGTTGAACATGGTTGTGCTGAATGACTAGGATGAGCTTGCATAAGTAGAGCGAGCTAGTTTGTTCTAGAGTGACATGGATATGCTAAGTGGAGCATGACTATACTGATTTTTTGTGAACTTCTCTTTTTTAGCTGAAAATTTCAATTTTTGTAATATTTTCTCTTTTTTCTGTTTGTGGGTCTAAATTGCATTAAATTCAAAAAAAAATATGATCTTTCTTTTTTGACTGAAAATTCTAACTTTTGTTATATTTTCTCATTTTCTACTTATAGGCCTGAATTACATTAAATTTATATAAAATAGTAAATTATGTATGATAAATATTAAAAACAATGAAATTTTCATCTAAAAACTCTTAACATTAATATATAAAATTCCATTTATCAGCTATATAATAAAATAAAATATTCATAAGTTCTAGTGTGAGAGTACAATAACTTAGCCAGAAAATTTTGAAATATATATTACTTAAAGGTCTCTAGACCACTGCACTTTTATTCTACATTTGATGGATAACGCCAAAGAGGAACCCTCGGAGACCATTGTGGGGCGGTTTCAAAGAGCAAAGGAAGAAATAGTCCATCACTTTGTGTGATGTTTAATGTTTGGCTAATATGAACACTTCAACATAGCAGCGGCGCCACATGCTATTGCTGTTGCATATCCTAAACTGGCCAACTTGCTAATATTTCAAAGGTACGGATAAGATGTTGGTTCTGACAAAATATTATTGCCTTGTAAATATGCATATCCCTGGCTGGAAATTTTGTTGGCCAAATAATTAACATATACCCATTAATCTGGCAAAAGGTTTGAAGGAATTTTCAAGATTAAGATCTACTATAAACTGCATAGGTCCATTTCCATCAATATCTACTATAAACTTGAGTATCTTGTGCCTATCTCGCTTCAGTCTAACGGCTACCTGCACTATAATTCTATAAATTATGTTATGATGCTCTATACTTCTATTAGCATGATTGATTATGTGTTATCACAAATCTCAAATTGGGGGACTTGGTTACACAAAATCAATTGGCAATTTTTCATGGTGTTTGGATGTTATGTGTTTCGGCATTCGTTTAATTACAATTATTAATAGAGGATAAATAATATTAGAATCGTTTCATTTTTTTTTAAGTGGGTGTTTATTGGGACGACCAAACTAAACAGGTTAGGTTATGAAAAGAAAATAAAATAGTTTGACTTAATTTATTTTAAGTCAATTATTTTTGAAGTCTAACTTAATCTTGCAGACTTAATAAATTTGGCTAAATTATTTGAGTCCAATCTAACATAATTAGATAAGTCAATCTATTAGATCGAGTTCATTTTACTATCTTTAGTGTTTGGATTCATTTGGAATGGTGAAAAAATATATACAATAAATAAAAAAATGATGTGATTCTAAATGCATTTTAGGTGGAAAAAAATTGATGCTTTTTTTTACCATGAATGAAATTAATTACTCTTTTTTTAATATTTCAAAATCACTTTAAGGTAAAATAAATAAATTTAAATATAAATTACTTTTTTAAAATTTATTCCCCATCATAATCAATGTTGTTAGAGTTTAAAAATAATAAAAAATAGAAAAATTATACTTATATATTTACTTTTACAATTGTTTTTACAAATAAAAAGGAAATAAGAAGAGAAGTATAAAATAAAATAAGCAATTCAATGAAAAGATATAAAGAAAATATAAATGATAAAATACAGTATGTTTATAAGAATTTATTATAAAAGTAATATATCTTAAAAGAAGGTAGATATTGGCATTCTCATTGGTTATCTCTCTTAATTACTATATATGCTAAAGATGGGGGTTGGTGTTGACACTTTTTAAAAACAAGAGAGTTATACATGGCATCCTACGAAAATAAAACATGGAAAAGTGTAGGCCATACAAATGCAATGAATGTCATCATAAACACACGTAGACTGATTCCTTTATTATTGCTTTATTGTGACACTTTACAAATAAACGTTAAATATGAAACCAGAAAGCAAGCAAAAAAGCACTGCTGCTAACACCAACGCGCATCGCCTCTGTTCAAAATTAAATTATTGCCAAACCCGAATTCCATTCTTTTTTCTTTTTTTTTTTCATTTTGGGTGGACGTCGAATAGGTAAAATAATTATTATAAAATTTAATAAATTTATTGTATATGACAATTTATAATCATGTATAATTTTTTATATTATTAATATATTTTAATTAAATTTTAAAATAAATAATATATATACTAACAATGTAAATTTATTATTATTATTGTTCAATCACACATTCTCTGGATTAAATATGACTTTGATCCATCAATTTTTTTCTTCCAAATTTAAAATTATTTTTTTAATCTCAACATTTCATAAATGGTTAGTTTTTAGTATTTTATCTTATGTGTAGTTGAAAATTGAAAAATATTATTAATTTTATAATTTTTTTTCAATAATTTTTTATTTTTTTCTACATGTCGAACGATAAATTTCACTTCGTTTGCCATAAAAACTAAAACCGATTGTTTTTGAAAATTCGAAGATTAAAAAATTAATTTTAAATTTAAGAAACGAAAAATAAAATTAACCTAATTGTAAAATGTCAAAAATATATTTAAGTTTTTATTAATTTTTATAATAATTATTTTAGAAGTTACACTAAATAATTTTTAATTAATTAATCGTATAAAAAATTTACGCTAATTATGTGTATTAAACTATAAATTTGAAAGTTTATTGATGTAAATTCAATATAACTACCGAAAGAGTTAAGCCGGTTGATGTAATGTAAACTCTCTAATATAATAATATTATGTTGGATTCCTATTGGATAAAAAAAAATCATTTTAATTTCATTTAATAATCAGGTGAAGAAAAGGGTATGGTATCCCAAAGTGATGGGTGCCAGACATGAGAGAAGTATGTCATTTCTCTGGTTATTGGATTTTGATGGAGATATCTTCAGATTATGTTCAAATTGTGGGGGCAGAGCACTTGTGCAGTATGATAACTTAATTGACATTTGGCAGATAACGGAAGAGAGGTGAATTTAAATAAGAGTCTGTTAAATCCACGTAACAATGATCACATGCAAGGTCTATTCCTACATAATGACTCTTCGCCATCTTCTTGACTATTGGATAACTAAGTGGTTAAGAAGAAACAATTGCTGACCATAGATGTAACCTGTAAGGAATAAAGACTATGAATATGATTATCCATTTTTACCTACAATGCAATACATGGAGAAAAAAGAGATATTAATAGTAGGATTGTGCTTAAATTTCTTTTTTATATGCACTAAAAATATCTCATAACTAATAGTTGAAAATTTATTCCTTCAAAATATAAAAAATATCAATCATACACGTGACCAAAATTTATATTTATGATAACATGTTTAAAATAATTAATTATTTATCAATTTTGTTGATTGGACTGTACTTAAATGAACAAGAAAGAATAAATTTGAAATTGAGACGGAATGCCAACATTCTAAATTCAATTGTTTGAAATATTTAAAATAAAAATCTAACAAAATATATTTTATTTTATTTCATGCTTTTTTTTCTGATTTAAGATATGAGATGAAACCATTTTTTTTTATATTCCATCGTAAAATATTTATATATCTGAAATAATAACTTTATTTCACTCCATTTTTATTCATTTTATTTCACTAAATTTGGTAGGTAAAGCAGCTCTTTGAGTTTTTCTAAAGGAAATGTGGAAGTAGTAGTTTCCATAACAAGAAAAGTACAGGATTTCTTTACGTGTTGTTTCTTGTCAGTTCAAAATTTCAATGGGAATATCACATCATGCTAGTTTGAAGTTCAATGGGCTCACTTCCTTGTTACCAACGTTAAGGTAGTCCGAATGGTATTGAACTCAAATTTTTAAAATAAAATTTTTAATTTAAATTTTTTGGAAGTAAAAAAATGTAATTAGAAGAAAAGAATTCATTAAAGATAATAGGTCAGGTTTGAGATTTTGATATCAATTTCAAAAGAAAACTTCCTTCCTCTGTGGCACTATCCCTTTTATCCTCCATAATCAATGTCATAGGTTCAAAAGAGGATTTACAATACAGATTTCTTACCAAATAATATCTATCAGAAATAATCACATTTCAATTCTACCAAAAGAGCCAACCTTATTAATGAAGTATTTTTACGTGTTGCTTCAAGTTAGAGGAAGCCTTGGGACCACTATGTGCTCCTTATCAACGTGCTAGCCTCTTCAATTAAAAGCCTATAAATCCACTAAAAGCAAAGGCATCGTAGGAAACTATAAATTTTTAGTGGATTGGCTCCTTTAGTCACTAATATTTTTTTTTACCAAATAATATTTTGTAAAGTCTACATATAACATCAGCATCTGATCCTTTTTTGTTTTCTTGTACATTTTCATCTCATCTCATGATTCCGTATGCGTTACAATAGAATCACCAAACCAATGCCAATACATGTTTTATGCTCCTCCTTATAGAGAAACTTTCCCTCATGCCAACAAAGCATAAATAAGAAATTGAAAGTCAACTAAAGTAGAATACCGCTACCACTTCCAGACTAAGTCAGCATCACTGAATAATTAAGAACGGGTTATCACTTTTACAAACACTCAGAAGTTATAACCTTTGAAGACTAGCCTAAGAGGCTTCACTGAATTATCTGAAGTGATTGATTCAAATCTTTACTGATAATGTCCAATTTGGTAATATATGATTTCATCTGCAATTTTGATTGACTCAAACATTCTTGCGTTCATTCCTTTGAAGACAAACCTAGGTCAAAAGCCTTCTAAGATAGAAAGTGATGGCAATTATGATTTCCGGTTATAAATTTATTGTCAAATTGTAGTTTACATGAAATTCAACTGTTTCTTCTACCAGTAATCCTGACAGGAACAAGAACCATCCTTGAAGTGATGAAAACGCGTGGCATCTCTTACTATAATTTCTCTTTCCACAAGCATAGAGATATATTTTATGGCGGAATGACAGTCATTACAGACTCTAAGGTTCTTCATGATCCTCAATGTAGTGTGCTCTGGAGTATTTATTAATGCAAATGCAATGGCGAGTTTTTCACTATGATGTCTAAGGATCTGTTCTTTCACTTCTTGCTCTAGGTCATGCAATACAGAATTGGTGTCAGGAATAAAGCCCATTTTCTTTATCTCCCTCCATAGTTTTGAAATAATGCTGTAGATTGCTTCTCTTTGTGGGTGAAGCGCATCTTCAACCCCAAAAATATGAACTTTGTTCTTGATTTGAACCCAACTGAATCCTTGTTCTTTCTTTACTGCTCTGTCCTTCATTGACTTCCTAACCTTAGCAGCATCCTCCCATTTACCACAGGCTGAAAGTGTATTAGCAAGGGCTGAGTAGGCACCACTATTGTTGGGATCAATAAGAAGCAATTTTTCAGTTGCCACTTTAGCCAAATCCACATTTTTATAAACCCTACAAGAAGACAAAAGCGAACCCCAAGCTACGACATCTGGTTCAATAGGCATATTTCTAATAAAATTGTATGCTTCTTGAAGCAATCCAGCACGTCCAAACAGGTCAATCATACATGCGTAGTGGCTAGAGGTGGGTTCAATGTTATGAACATTTTTCATCAAATTAAAGTATCTTTTACCCTGTTCTACTAATCCCACATGTGTGCAAGCTGACAACACACTAACGTAAGTAATGTGATCAGGCTTTAGGTTAATTTTCAGCATCTTTTCAAACAGTTCTATGGCCTCATTTCCAAGACCATGTTGGGCTAGAGCTAAAATCATAGAAGTCCAAGTCAATGTATCCCTGTAAGTGCATATCTGATTGAATATTTTCCTAGCATCTTTGATGCTTCCAGATCTTGAGTACATGGTAATCAAAGCATTACCCACAGAAACTGATGATACTTCTTCCAATCTTATAGCAACTGCATGAAGCTGCTTACCATTATCCAGAGAAGCCAAGCTTGAAAAAACACTTAATACCGCTGCCAGGGTATAATTGTTTGGCTTTGGACCTTCTCTAATCATTGACCTAAAGAGCACCAAAGCATCACTAATTAAACCATTCTGTGCATAACCAACAATCATGGCAGTCCATGCAACTACATCGCGACACTTCAGTGAATCAAATATCTCTCTTGCAGGGTTCATATCCCCAATTTTGACATAGCCATCCAAAATTGACGTGAATGCTATGACATTAAGACTTGAAGTTCCAGTTAGTTCTACAATCCTTTGAGCAATTTCAACAGAACCCGATTTTGCATACATCGAGATCAGGGCATTCCCCACTGCTCCAGCAATGTCAACATCGGCTCTTACAATATGCGCATGGATTTGTTTCCCAAGCTTCAAGCTTTCAAGATTGGCACAAGCTGACAGAACACTTGCCAAGGTGAACTTATCCGGCTTCAAAGATGAACTCTCAAGCATAAAAGAAAATGTTTCCAGGGCCTTGATGTCGTATCCCTGATGACAGTACCCTGTGATGATGGAATTCCAAGAAACAATATCTGGATCACTCATTTGATCAAAGAGTGCTAGTGCAAGGTCAAGTCGACCAAACTGCATGTGCATTGAAATCATAGTATTCCAAGTTGATTTATCCTTCAACCTCATCCGGTCAAAAACAACCTTTACCATCACCGAATCACCACACTTTGCATACATGTTAAGCAGTGAGTTTGCGACAGGGACAAGCCCGGACAGCCCCAGTTTTACAGCGAAGGAGTGAAGCTTCCTTCCAACATCCAGGGCTTGTGCTGCGGCGCAGGAGGCAAGAACATTGGTGAACGTGAACTGGGTCGGCGAAATTCCAGAGGAAATCATGTGCAGAAACGTGTGAATAGCGCTGTTGAAAAGACCCAAGTGGTTATACCCCACAATCATGGTGGTCCAGGACACAGAATCTGGTTGGGGAATATCATCAAAGACTTTGCGTGCAGAGTCCAAGTTGCCACCCTTGGCGTACGCAGAGAGAATGGTGTTCCATGAGAAGGTGGTCTTGAGGGGCATTTCATCGAACAGGCGGTGGGCGTCGGAGAAGGAGGAGGTTTTGGCGTAGAAATTGAGGAGGTTGTTCGTCAAGAAGACGCCGAGGCAAAGGCCATGTTTGATGAGTCGAGCGTGAATGCATCTTCCGGTGAATGGGTCTCGGGATTTGATTGCAGATTGGAGAAGGTAGACACATGTGTCGGAATAGGAGTGAGGGTTTGGCGTTTGCATCAACACAAGCAAAGTGTGTTGAATTGGTCCCAATGTCTCCCTCCCAAACTTGCACCAGCATCAGGGTTTCACAAACACCACTTTCTCTTTCTTGCCTTCAACTATGCTTACTGTCTAAATGTCTAACTCGTCACACTCTTCTCAATGTTTCATGTATACAACTTTTACCCCATTTCTCTAACTCCTCACAATTTTCTCAATGTTTCATGTACAGACAAATATGCCATAATAAATTCTCAACTTCCTCCACGCGCGTTAATTGAATTGAATTTTAATTTTATAGAATTAATTTTAACTAAATTTAAAATAACATGATCTTTTTAATAATATATATTAAAAAAATTAACTTTCAACTTATATTTATCAAATAAATTTTATATATATAAAATGTTGCACGTGGATTTAAAACTTAATAATAAAATATATATATATAACAAAATTATATACTCAAGTTGAAGTGTATTAAAAAATTATTAGAAATAAATTTAATTAAATTTGAATTTTAATTATTTAAATCAAAACCAAAAAAATAAATTTGACCATTATTGAAATGAAGTTGAAGAAATTTAGATGTAAAACTAAAAATATTCAGATAAATAGACACTAATATGAATGGTTATTCACCGCTCATAATATTAACATTGAATGGAATTCAATGAAAAAATAAATACATTTGTTAAAATATTAATATAATTTTAGGTATAAAGCATGCATTTGAGTGAATGTTTAATTTTGGTTAAGATTACTTTTAAAGTAATATAATTTATAATTGGATATTTTTATTCTAAAATAAATTAGTAATAAAATTTATTATAATTTTTTTATTCAATATAAAAGTTACTTAAAGTTGGTCAACTCAAAATTAATTTTGAATTTATAACCAATCAACTTCAAAATTAATTTTAAATTCATAATCAATTAAAGAATGAACAAATCACATTTAAAATAAGAAAGTTATAATTATTAGTTTCTAAAACTTACGTAAATGTAAACATGAAACCAAACACACGTGAAATTAAATATAAATATTTATCTAAAATTACGTGAGATAATATTTCAACGTAACTTTATATCATTTAATATGAATTTAAACACATTAAAAATTATATGTTTAATCTCATATCAAAAAATTAATTTTTCCTTCAAAATTAATTCTGACTTGAACAACTTTAAATAAATTTTACAGTGAATTCAAAATTTTATACTGAATATTTCATCAGCAATTTATTTTTAAAATAAAAATATTTAAACAAAAATTATTTCACTTCTAAATTAATTTTATTTAAAATCAATTTTACATATGAGTTGGGTAAGCCCAAAATTATTTGGTTGCAATTTATTTGGGCTTGGATTTCCTTTTGACCCAAATTCGCGCAGGCCAGTTTTTCTGCGGACCAAAAACACCTTTGGAGAAGATCGGTGTAGTGCCGCCATTGTTGCCACACTCTCTGGATGGAGCTGTCTGCACCTCCCTCTCTTCCAATATGCCCTTCATCTCTGCATCTGAAATCTAGGGTTAGGGTTTTTCAGACAACCCCTAACCCCACGCGCCCACCTTTCCGAGCTTCAATCTTTTCACTTAATCAACGCAATCTCACTCCAATGGATCTTCATCCCAGAAACGTCTCTTCCCCTGCCTTGGTGGGAAACAACTCTTCGGCCACTACGGCTTCGCCAATTGACTCAGGTCAATACAAACCTCAATTTCTAATCTCCATTCTCTGAGATTTTGGATTTTTCGATGAATTTGAATGACTTGTCGATCATTTCAGGTGCTAGAATCGGAGAGGTTAAAAGAGTCACCAAGGAGACCAATGTATCAGTCAAAATAAACTTGGATGGTTCTGGGATTGCTGATAGTAGTACTGGAATTCCTTTCCTCGATCACATGCTTGATGTCAGTAATTTCGATTCAATTTAAGCACCTTCTTGTTGCTCATGCTTTATGTTTTTATTTGTTTTTTTGCTTCATTTACTTTGTGTATGGTCCAGAAAATAAATGTTGTGGGAGCCAAAAATAAATTTTAATTAATGAAAATTATTATGCAGTGAATAATCCTCTATACACTTGATATAAAAAGGCTGGGTGGATGTGGGATGAACTGTGAACTTGTCTACGAGAATGTATCTCAGTGGAAATATTTGAATTGTTAGAATCTGATCATAAATGAGTAGTTTTTTGTTTTCTGCTTTGTAACTTGGAGATTAAACCTTATAGGCTGTTAAAGATGTAAGATGATTGGATGGAGATAATAGTTATGGAAACTAAACTTGATTGTGATTTTTCAGCAACTTGCTTCACATGGGCTGTTCGATGTGCACGTAAAGGCTACAGGTGACATACATATTGATGATCACCACTCAAATGAAGACATCGCCCTTGCTATTGGAACAGTATGCCAACCATTACATGATTATGTTTTTTTTTTTTCCTTGAAACTTAAACATGCTTCATTATGTTGCATTGAAGATTGGTTTGCAAGTTATATCTTTATATTTCACCTTTTCCTTTCCATGCACAACAGCATCTAAGTAATTGCTGTTAATTTTAACAATTATAATGCCAATTCTAACCTCATAGCAATGAAGATTTGTAATTACGCTAGTCTTTATTTTTTTAATAAATTTGCATTTATCTTTCATCTTATTAAAGCTAAGAGGTTTCTTTTGCTATATCTTCAGGCTTTGCTGCAGGCTCTTGGTGATAGGAAGGGTATTAACCGGTTTGGTAACTTCTCTGCTCCACTTGATGAAGCATTAATACATGTTTCACTGGTAATTTTCATACTGTATATAGAAATTATCATTAATTATTAGTTATAGGTTTAAGTTAATATATGTGTTGTGGGAAAAAGTGTGATTTGTCCTTGCTTACAAATATGATATATGGATAAAATACTTTGAAACAATGTTAGGACTTTTTTATGTGTAACCTTAATAATTGCATATTTTCATATTGATTAATGTGCATCAAGAAATTCAATCGGCTCTTAAAAGTTTGGTTACTTCGGACATACAGGCACCACACATAGGAGCCTGTGTTGAGGTCATTCATTAATTAGCATTGGAAGTACTTGTACACAGGACTACTGAATTGAAATTAGGAGGTTCTAGTGTCCAATCTGGTCACTTCGATAAGTTTATTTTTCCACTAAATTTTTGTTATATAGTTAATTATCTTTAGTATAGCTTTCCTCCTTTACTATCACAGTTAGTCACAAGGTAGTTATAGTAGAGCATCACATCAGTAGTTAGTAGATAAATTAGATAGTTAGCGAGGTTGGAAGGACAGGAGTTTAGCTTAAATAGAAGTAGTAGTAGAAGGAATTGTCATCCCAATTTGATAGCATTGGGTAAACAAAACAGTAGCTCAGTTGTGAGGGGAAACCCTCACAGGAGATATCTCTCTCCTTGTTCTGTTCAATTTTCAGTTAAGAAATATAATCCGTTATTTTCTCTCTATTTCCGTCATGGGTTCCTCGCTCACTTTTTCAGGATTTGTCTGGCCGACCACATCTAAGTTATAATTTGGACATACCCACTCAGAGGGTTGGAACATACGATACTCAGGTAGTATGTCTGTTTAATTACTTCATTGAGGTTTAGAATTTTGTCCATATAGCTTTTGACTATTGTGCATCTGATGTTTCCATTATTTTTTATTTGAATAATTTATCATGCTATTTGTTCCTTTTGTCTTACCCTTTATTCTTATTATTTACTAATGAATCTACTGGATATCCTTGTTTATAGTTGGTGGAGCATTTTTTCCAATCCTTGGTGAACACGTCTGGTATGACACTTCACATTCGGCAGGTATTAATACATAGAATTTAGGTCATAATCAGTTGTAGTCAGTACATTTGTCAATATATTTGTGCATATCATTATGAAAGAAACATACTAAATGAATGTTATAGATTTTGTACTAGGGCTCTTTGATGTATTCCATAGCCACATAGGTTAGAAAATTGAGATATTGTTTCTCTGTTTTTCATGCATTGACTACATAATCCAACTTAATTTGCTGGAGCGTATGCTTTTTCTAGTTGATTTTTTTATTCCAATTTTAAAAACCTTTTAACATGATATGTATGCATTCCTCTGAGCACAGCTTGCTGGAAAAAATTCCCATCATATTATTGAGGCAACCTTCAAAGCATTTGCTAGGGCTCTTCGACAAGCAACAGAGTATGATCCACGTCGGCATGGAACTGTACCAAGGTATGGTATCTTTGAAATTGCCTTTTGATTTTGCATGAAGATGACAAGAATTAGATTTTATTCGCTGTATTATTTTCTGCTAGTATTACTTAAAAACCATTTATTTTTTTCTCCTCGTTCTTTGATAACAAGGATAATATCTCTGCTCTAAAGGATCAAACCAGCTCCATGATTTGTCTTCAAATTCAAATGATATAATAATCGATTTTGTTTGTTTACATGCTTGGCATTCACATTTGCAATGTTTCTATGAAAACTATGTGAATTTCCTTGAATCTGCTTGTCATGTAAAAGTAAAACTAATACTATCCATCTTTTTGTATGTGCAGTTCAAAAGGGGTTCTCTCCCGTAGTTAATATCTTCTGCCAGTGGACCTTCATGGTTCTTCTGGTATATGGCTCCACAATCACAGTCCTTAGATGCCGTGTGATGATAAATGTATGCTGGTGCCGGGGCCAGTATTTGTGATACAACACTGCGCTCTGTAAACAATATTGTTGTACGTATTTACTTTAGAAATAAAAATTAATTTTCTAGTGTTTTTTCGTGTACATTTTTAAATAAAAATTTAAGAGGAATATACATTCTTGGTTTTTTCGTCGGGACCGGTCCGGTTGTTATGCCACGTCACGACTGGCCTCTATCTCTTTTTTTTTTTCATTTAATTTTTTTTATTAGGGTATGTTTCGAATGATGGTAAAAGATGGAATAAGGAATGGAAGAGGAACGTAAGTGATATCATTATTTGAAGTTTGTATATTAGAACCAAGTTTATTAAAAAGAAAAGATAAAATGAGATCCATTCTATATTATTCCCGTCATTTTTGGAGGAACGGGATGTGAAACTATTTTATTATGTATTGGCTTTTTATCTTTATTTTATTTGCCTTGCATATTAGATCTTGTTACTTGTTTCACTTTTCCCACATTCTGTCTCGCCGATAATCTTTTTCGTCATTACGGACATTAGAATACTGGTTAATAGCGGCTCCCGTAGCGGAGGAGCGGAGCGATAGTGGGAACGGTGTGCGACAGCAGTGGAGCGGGTCACTATTGTTCACATGAACGAAAAAAGTTGAAAATGCTCTCTTCTTTAAAATATTAGTGAGGATATTTTTTATTTTTTGTGTTTTAGAATTTTAGTTTAAATCATTTTTTAGTAATTTTAAGTAATTTTTTTTTTTTTTTTCTGTTTTTGTCTACTGTTTTTACCTATATAATACTCCTTTTCTAGTCAAAATGACATTTCTATTTATATTAAGGACTTTTTCCCGAGAAAAAAATTGCAACATTTAATTAGGAGGCAAAATAGGTTAGTTTATACAAAACGTTAATCATGTTTTAAAAAAATGAAGTTTAAATTTGATTTGTTATAAAAAAATAAAATAGATTTGGCATGATCTTTTTGAAAGCTTAACTTTACATTACTGTACCGAAAGATTTATTTCATATTAGAATTTTAATATAAGTTATCTATTTTTATATAAACTAATCGGTTGATAGGTAAAAAAAAAGGTGAATAGATAATTTTGATTTTACTTTTAATTGTTTGATTTTTATCTATTTATTTAGAAAATGAGAAATTTTAGTTTTTGTAGTTTTAATAGTTCGATCTTGATTTACACATTTGAAAATTAAGTAATTTTAATTTTATTATTATTTTATTATTTTATTTTTACTATATATAATAACATAACAAAGTCAATTAACTGTTTTCTAATTTTATTTATGATACATATATACTTGAGGTGATATTAATTATTTAATTTTTATAAATTAAATCATTTAATACCTGGACTAAAATTGCTCATTTTTACAAGATTTAAATATGTTTTAAGTCGCTATAAATATAGCTCTGGTTTTAATTAAATATTAACATTTTTTTTGTTATTTTGTAGTTATGATCATTAACTATGGTTGATGCAGTCGTCACATGATTAACTAAATAAATAACATTAATTAAAATAAATTATTTTAAAATATTTAATTTAATTAATTAATATATTTATTATGTTATATAATTAAGATAATTACATATAATTTATTTTTTAATATATTATAAACAATTGTTTTGTTTTTAATATTATTCTTAATTTTCAATTTATTAGTTTATTTTAAACATTGTACTTTTAAAATATATACAATCTAAGTTTAATATTATTTTTTATGTTATTTTTATATTTTAATTTATTATTTTTGATTTATTGTAATATAATTTATTTTTTAAATATATCTCAAAGTCAGTAATTTTATCTCTGAAAAATAAATAAATTTAAATATAATATATTAAAATAGATTATATTACAATCAGTTAAGATTAATAAATTGAAGTGTATAAATAACATAAAAGTAATATATTAAAATTAATTTATAAATTTATAAATAAATTATAATTTTTAAAAAATACAATATTAAAAATAAATTAGTGAATTGAATAATAAAAATAATGTTAAAAGCAATAAAATCATTGTTTGTAATATATTAAAGAAATAAAATTAAGAATAAATTATATGTAATTATCTATTTATATAAAATAATAAATATATTAATTCTACTAAAAAATAAGAAAATACATTAATTAATTGAATTGTATATATAAAAATAATATAATTATCTTAATTAAAAATATTATTTATTATCCTTATGATTTATTTTGATAGTTATATCAACAATAATAATAAAAAAATATTAAAGATTTAAAAATGACAAAATTTGTAAGAAGCGAAGGAAAACATAATTATATTTGCAACGATCTAAGACGTATTTAAAATTTTTTATAAATATAATACTAACAATTAAAAATATAATTAAAACTTTAAATTACTATTGTTCCAACATGAAACATAAGTTACAATAAAGACATTAAACTTTATAAAATTTAGTTAAATTTGTATAAATGATCATATTTATGCCAAGTCTAGATCAATTAATTAGAGTTTCATAAAATTTATGACTTTTTTATTTTTACGAATAAAATTAAGGTCTAATTTTATTTTTATAATAACTTATTTAAATGTATATTTTGTCCTAATCTATTTAAATAATACATAAATTATACGCACAAAAATAATATTAAATTTATTGAAATAAATTTATAGTTATAAATTATACTCATCCACGTGTTCAATATTTAAAAAAATACACATAATATATATATATATATATATATATATATATATATATATATATATATATATATAACAAAAAATATTATTTATATTCATTCAAATAAGTGTGTTTGTTAGATCTAAAAGATTTTCTAAATGACTTAAAACTTAATTCCTTGAATAGACTTTAATATAAGTTTTAATCTAGCTTAATTCCTACTAATAACTGTTTTTTAAATTATAAAAAATTAATATAATTATACATATTTATTAAACAAATATAAATAAATAATTCAATCAAAATTTAGAATCTAGATAGAAAATTAAACCCACTTCAACCCCACGCTTACTCATCCAGGATGACCCTAGAATCGAACAACACCACCAAAAAATGAAAAATAAAAAATCCAGGTCCATTAAATTTGAAAACATTTCAATATTTTCGTTTTTCTGTTTTAGTTGTTTTAAAAGGAAACTGGTGAAACTGGGCTTGTAAAGCTGAGAAAGGGAAGGAGTAGTAAAGCAGAAGAAAGCAGTGGCCTCGCAGGATGGCCGGCGGCAACCATCCCAAGTCCTCCCTCCACAAGCCTCCTCCTTCTGCCACCGCCTCCCACCGCAAATCCCGATGGGAATCCAACACCTCCTCCGCCAAATCCCCGCCCGATCCCAAACCCAAACCCAAGCCTAACCCTAGCACTAACACTAACCCTAACCCTAACCCTAGCCCCAAACACCCTCCACTTCTCCCCTTCCCGTTCCCAGACCCCACCCCCCTCGGCCCTCCCCCTCCTCCCGCCTACGGCTTCCACATGCTCGAACGCCGCACCATCGTCCTCGCCGATGGCAGCGTCCGCTCCTACTTCGCTCTTCCCCCCGATTACCAAGATTTCACGCCCCACCTCCCTCCTCGCTTCCCTCCCCTCAGCCCTGGCCGTTTCCGCCTCCCCGACTACCAACCCGCCGTCAAGCGTAAGTACGGCGACGACGACGGCGCCAGGGACGACCTCGCCAGGCAGAGGGAGCAGCTTCTCCGTAATGCCAACGGCCTTTCTAGGGTTCCCGGCGGCGAGTTCTCTGCGGGCCCCAGTGGTGCTCCCGAGTTGAGGCCCTCCAAGATCTCGAGGCTTGATGGGGCCAATTCTAGGCACTCGCAGGTGGATCAGGACGCGTTGAAGAAAGCCTTTCTTCAATTTGCCAAGATCATTAACGAAAATGCCTTGCAGAAGAGGAGTTACTTGGAGGATGGCAAGCAAGGGCGCCTTCATTGTCTTGCTTGTGGCACTGGCAGGTTTGGTGCAATTCAGATCATTGCCATTCTTTCTTCTAATTTTCTCTGCTTTCAATTTATTTATCTATAGTGTTAGTAGCAAGGTGGTAGTTGAAGGCCTCAAGAATATATATTGCGGTTTCGGTACCTCAAGCCAAGAAGCACAAAAAAATTAGATGAACAAGAAAGGGGCTGTAAAATATGATTGCTTTGCGTTATTTTTTCGTATAGGTTAACTATTCAAGCATAGCATAACAATCATAGTCAAAATAAATAAAAAAATAAGTTGCTCAATTTAGGTAACTCGGTTTCTTGCTGCTAAGAACCTGAAGACTGACAACTAGTTATGTTGTAACACCTGGAGACACTAAAAGTGTTCCTTACCTGAACCAAAGTGGCTGGACTGGACTCTCTACGAACAAGATGTCTTGCGCCTCGAGCACTCCTTTGACTACCTCTTTAGTTTAGGGGCATTCAAGGAGACAAAGGAAGTGTTTGTCTTGAGCTTAGGTTTTTGGAAAATATTAGGTTCCTGATCCTGTTGCTGTTTCTTCCCATTGTAGCATATCACTTCTGCAACTCCCACCTTTTTCTGTTGTCCCTTTAAAGTCCAACATTCACCATCATAGAGCATAGCAGTACGATAAAACTTCTCTTAGAACTTGATTGGTACTTTGCGTTTGCAATCACAAATAATTCTTGATGTTTTTTCTTTCCATTTTAGCCATCCTATTTGTATCTTGTGTGAGACATTGTCATTAATTTTCCCAGCATTTTCTATTATTTATTCCAAATATTTAAACTTGTGGTATGATGTTTTCTTCCATTTTTACCTTCTAAGTCACATCTCTTTTGTCTCCTGCTAAAATTGCAATGCATGTACTATGTCTTACTCTTAAGTGAACATCCTATGTTTCCAAAGCTCAAGTTTAAAGTTAACTACATCTCTTGATTCCTTAATCAAAACTATATCATCTGCAAAAAGTATGCAATTAGGGGTAATCTTTTATATGTCCCTGGTAAGCACATGCAAGACTAGATTAAAGTAACAAGGACATAGGCCAAGCCTTGGTGTAATTTTATCACTACAGGAAACTTCTTAGTAACACCACCTGGAGTTCTCATATTACTAGTTCTATCATAGATGTCTTTTATAGTTTGGATAGAAGCCATGCAGACACTTTTCTTTCTCAAAGTCTTCCACAACCCTTCTTGTGGCACTCAATCATAGCAATCATAGTCAACAAAAAAAATAAGTTGCACAATTTAGGTAATTCAGCTTCTTGCATTTAAGATCTTGAAGATTGCTAAGTAGTTGTGTTGTAACATTTGGAGGAAATAAAGTGTGCCTTCCCTGAATCAAAGTGGCTGGACTCTCTGCCAGGTAGACCTGTTGCACCTCCTTTGACTACCTCTTTAGCTTAGGTATACAAGGAGCCAAAGGAAGTATTTGGATTTTGGAATCTTTGTGATAAATCTAAATTCTTAAGAAATGAAATGTCTTTGGTTTTAGAAGATGGATCTTTTCATGTCTTGTAAACATGTGCAGCTCAGTTGAGTGGTGGAAGTTTATTACTTTATTTCAGGTTCACAACACTTACCACTTAATTTTATCTGGAGCTTAGGTTTTGGAAAATATTAGGTTCCTGATCCTAACATTGTCTGTTCGGTTGTACCATTGTAGCATATCACTTTTGTTTTGTTAACTAACTACAGTTACCGACCCTCACAAAATTCGGTTTGGTGATAGCATGTCATCAAGCTTATATTTGACTGCATAGAATTTTGTCATCAAGCTTCTGATGTCATGTTTGTGAGTATTAAAAGTTATCACTCTAGTCCGTAAAACTCTCATCTGGTTTGGTGGTCACCTGTGAATTTTATACTTTATAGTACTGGGAACTAGTTTTGAAAAAAAAAAAATATTTTTGCACAAACATGTGATTTCATTTGATATGGTCAGGGAATTTCATAGAAGGATATTTTGTTTTGAGGTATAATTGGAAAATGATAGGGACTTGGGTATTATGGATTGCCCAAGTCCCCCATTGAATAGTATGAGATGCTTGGTGGAGTACTTAAGTGGCTTGGTTCCCCCCCCCCAGCTAGTTTTTAAGGAAGGGTTCCCAAGTGCTTGGGTGCTTATCAGAAAATAGTGAGTAGTGATTTAGTAAGCCCTTGAAGTTTGTCTACTTGTATTTACGTTGTTGATTTCTGTTGTCTATATGGAGTCATTTCCATAAGTATCCATATTGAACTGGCTAGTGTATCTGTTGAACTTGTATGTCTTGCTGTTGTTATAGTTGTTTTGTTAGAAATAGTGGGAAATGGTATTTGTGGACCTGTTGCAGTTATTATGAAGTGTGTTGATGATTCTGTAGGATTTGATGGATTGAGAAACTTAATTCTTTCAAGAGATATACTTATGATCTCATGGTTGCTTATCTCTTAATTTCTATGCAGCTGTGATGATCTTTCTTTGATCTCCGTTTTGGTGTCTGGCTAGTGGTTTGTTCTCATTCATTGGAGCTTTTTTGCCATATAACATGGCAAGAGTTCTTGTGTTTTTTAATATGGCATTGGCAACACTTCTGCTTTGTTTTGGTTTATATTTGAAGCAAGTTTATAGCTCTTTATGGCTTTTAAATTGAAAAACTTGTGCTTTTTTATTTTATTATTTAAATTATAGTGTTACTTGTTTTAGAGGGATGGCCTTGGAGGCTTGGAGCAACGACAGGGTTACTGCTTTATGACCTAGGGTTTAGAGGTCACAGGTTCAAATTGTGGGAACAGACTCTCCACTTGGCTGTCATTGCCATCAATTTGTTCTTAATTATTCTAATCCATGAAGGCAATATATAGCCTTCTCTGTTTTATATTATCTATATTCAGTCTTTTAAATATTTTGAACATGAGGTGCAGGGATTGTTTTAGTATGGTTATGTTGGTTATTGTTTATTACAACTAAGGCTATTTTGCTGTTTGTTGCAAAAGAATTTAGCATCTTGGGCCATTCTTTATGAGGGTGATAGAGCTACTCTTCATGAAGTAGGTCGTTCTTTATTATCTTAAATAGATAACCATCTCTGGCCCTTTGTAGAACCTTAGAACCATGCTAACATACTTGTTCCTTATACAATTTTTCTCTTGCTTCTTTAAAATTGATATTATACTTTTTAGAGCTCACCTGTCCCTTCCTACTGGAACTTAATTTTTTGAGTCCCAGGTTATGCCCTGTCATTTTCCTTTAGTACATCTCTTCTGAAGTTGAGTTTTGGCATCATGTGTCACCTGTACACTGATGTCTTAGCAAATAATTGAAATCTTTTGCAACCAGAAACTTTGGTCAGAACAATTCTGTACCAATTGGAGTTATCCTTCTGTATCTCTTTAGAGAGAGCTTTATTTGTTTTGTTGGAGTATGAGTATCTGTTTACCTGTTTAATACAATACTTATTTGCCGATATATGTTATGCTTATGCAACTCATGATTTTGGACTGACAACATACATGGAAAAAATTATCCATTTGTAGTCATGCAATTTGAAGGTACATGTGTACTTTGGTCAATTTGTTTTGAATATTTGGCCATCTACAGCTGTTTAGTACCAAACTATGTTATAGTGCTGATTAGAACTTTTCAGAGGTGGTGCTTCCCCACTTTTTCTCAAGTAGTCCCTTGGTGCTTTGACCTACCTTAGGATGTAGGTTCTCTGTGTGACTTAGTTCAAAAGAAGATCTTTGGTTTTATATGTAAATGAAAGGACATAAATATTTGCTATTACTTTGCCTTTTCTGTGTACTTACAGGATGAAAAAAAAAAATATTCTTCAATGCCCTTGATATGCCAACTTTCAGGTCTGCTAAAGATTTTCCAGATATGCATGCTCTCATTATGCACACTTACAACTCCGATAGTGCTGATTTACGTGTTGATCATTTGGGATTACACAAAGCTCTGTGTGTCTTAATGGGTTGGAACTACTCAAAGCCTCCTGATAACTCAAAGGCATATCAGTTTTTATCTGCTGATGAAGCAGCAGCAAATCAGGATGATCTGATCATGTGGCCACCTTTGGTGATCATCCATAACACGAATACCGGAAAAAATAGAGATGGTCGTATGGAGGGTTTGGGAAACAAAACGATGGATAATAAAATTAGAGGTATAATGTGCCCCTCCAGTCTTTATCATCTTCTATTATGATGTCTCTCTTAATGAGCTTAGGAAAATCTTTGTTGCATTTGCATGCATGCTGAGTTGGCTCTTTAGAGCTGTTTCAGTGGGAAACTCTTAGTAGTTACCTTTCCCAATATTTCTTAGTTAGCCAACCTCCCTCTGCTTTAGGCTACTGTTTAATGGAATACTCTTATGGCATTATCTCTTCTAAGATAATGAGATAAAAAGTCATTTTGATTTGATAGGACATGCCATTAACATCAAATTAGAAACTGGGACATTAGAGACCCATCCATCTTTTGAAATATATATATATATATATATTTATTTTATTTTATAGGACTTGCCATTAATATCAAAGAGTTCTTGGAGTTGATTCCTCTGTCAAGCTTGCTCTTTGCATTTTATTTAATCTTGAATAGAAATAAGTCCTATCTTAATATATTTTCATGGTAGGTTCTTTCTCTGGTTTGGCTATTGAATTACAAAATTTGTATTTATCAAAAGCTTGGTCATTACTGCCCCTTTATGTCTTGGTTCGACATTTGTAGTTGATTTAGAATACGATAATATAAAGCAGTTTTGTTGAAGCTGTTAACTTATATTCTCTATTTTCTATTTTGTTTCATCTTCAAAATACTCTTTGAGGGTTGTTGTAACTTTCTGGTATTATGATTTGGTATGTAAAAATTAGCTTTTAATGTGTAGGTATTAGCTCTCAATGACTGAGCTTGATTAACTCTATAGCCTATAGCTCTAGATGCATTTGCATTGTAGCTTTGACAAGATTACGAGAAATCATTGATTACTTTCTATTTTAAGTTTCTTTCTACTTTGCCCTTCTGAATTTACTTGTATCAGGTTTTCATTTTTTTGTCACAACGCATTGATGCTTGAGTCAAGTTGAGTAGATGGGTTAGGGTTCTTAGATAGTTTTCATTCAATTTACATATTGGTTAAATTTCTTTGTAGTCAATTTAAATGCAATTTTTTTATTATATTTTTTTAAAATTTTAGTTAGGGATGTTGATTTTGGGGTGACTGGATGTAATTGTCATACTAACTCTTAGGTATAGCTCCCTAAGGATTCATCTCCTCAATTATCAATACAGATTACTCTGGATTGAGAGAGAAATTAGAGCACATGGGATGAATGCGTGGTACTCATAAGCTGGAGTCGCATCTCATAATTGTTTAGGTGGTAGAAGCAGAGTTCATGCATGCAAAAGTTTAGGTGCAACTAACTGCTATCAAATGGTGAAGATTGTGTTGATGTTAAGTGGTTGTGTGTGTGCAAGTAGCTTTACTTGGGGACATTATGTCAGTCCTCCACATGGTGCTTAGATATATATATATAATAGATGTTATTTTTATTTGACAATTAAATCGAAAATTTATATAGAAGTTCTTTCCTTTTTTTTCCCCCCGAGAATTACCGTTCCATTCCATAATGACCATTGTACATTTGTACTGCTTTCCACTGCACTTGATGATGACTGTTGCACTCCTTTCCTTTACACTCCCAATTCAATATTAGTGTGATCATTTACCTGTTCTGGGCCACCAAAACCTCCCCTCTGTCCATGATTGTTGATCTTTTAAGAAAAATTGTGAATTGTAGTAAGAGTTGGTAACTAGATGAGTGTTTTTTTTTTTTTTTTGCATACCTCTTATATTTACATATTGAATTGAATTATGAGAACTGGAAAGCAAAGGTGAGTAGATCAATACTGGGTTTTGATACTATCACTGGCTTGGGATCCTTTAAAGCAGTTCTTTGAAGAAGTTTAAGCAGTAACTGGTACAAGGATATAAGCCAAAAATTAGAGAATAGAAGAGAGATTGGTCTTGGGATTTAAGGAATTTCTTTATTTTTATTTCTCCTGTAGAAGGTTTATTAATTTGGGTGTTAGTTGGGTAAGTTTACTTTCTGGAAGCCAAACATGTTGACCCTAAACATGTCTGTTGTTTGGAACATTATTTAGACTGTATATGTGACCTGACCTGAATCATGTCCTTACAACCTTTTCCCCCCTTCATAATTTGATTTATTTGGATGATTCTTCTGATTATTTTTAATTTCCTTTGTCTAGCTTTAAAGTTGTTTTCTTCTTGGTAGATAGATAGATATGTTCTTCATGAATAGACCTTTCTACCTAGATTGCATAACTTCTAGGGGATACTTATTTGTTACCTGTGCGTTTATGCATGCACACTTGTGTTCATATCTCAATTACAGTTGATTGCACAACCAATAAAGTAGGTTGTGAATGTTTTTATGGGGGGCTCTTTTCCTGATGTTATTATTGTTATTGCTTAACTAGGTTCTTCATTTGATTTGACACCTAGCACTGAGGCTATGTATGTCTTGAGATGAATTGTGTGTGTCTGTGGACGTATGTACCTGTCCATATATATGTAACTATGCACACATGTAGCCATGCATTTAGGCCCATGCATATATTAATCAAGAAAGTAGTTTTGGTGAATGTTATTGTGGGATGGCTCTTCATTTTGTGTGTATAATTTCTGGACATTATTCTAGTTTATGCTTAACTATGTTGTTTTTTCATCAAGCACCGAGGGTGTTTGTTTTGAGATAGAGAATATTAAGTTGTGCATGTGCATATCTTTCTTACCTGTCCACGTGTAGCAAGAAAGTGATGAACAAACATTATTGTGAGGATAGCAAGGAGAGCTGTTTGTTTTGTGAAAATAATTTCCATACATTATTCTAGTTGATGGTTAACTATATTGTTTCTGCATGTACTGTTGTTGATATATATTTTGAGATCAAGAATCTTGAATTATATTTGTAGCTTAGCATTTTTAACTAGTCAAGGTAATGCTACTGCCTAGATCTTTATCAAGGTAAAAAGGAGTTATTTTGATCTTTAGGTTTCCTGACCAGTTTCTGTTAGTTTGTATGAATTTTGTTGTGCCTGTCAACTGTTTTGATACCTAATGTCATGCAAATGCAAATTTCAGCCTGGCCTGGCTTTATTAGATCATATTCTATGTTTGTCAAATGACTGGTGTGAAATATTTATTTCTTCTGCTTGTATACTTATTCTTTTGAGGGAGCTTGTTCCATTTTTTCTCATTTATTTTCACTTATCTAGCCCCATCCCCATATAATTGCATCTGGTATCTCTTGAACAATCTTTCTTATTACCTACTAGCTTGTGAGTTAAGCTAATCTTCATGAATCTTGATTGTAGTCTTACTGCATGTGTTTAGCTGGTTACTTTGTTATTTTAATTAGTCTATAAGCTAATTCAATTTAGGCCTGTTTTTGGGTTAAATCATATTATATTAGATTAACATTGATCTGTTTTGTCCTAATCAAGTACCATCTGTACTGATGGATAGAAATTTAGATGACACAGAAAAATCTATCTCCAATATTTCCAATTTTTAAGCACCCTCCTTATAGTCCATTTGACATGCTCATGTTGTCTAGTCTCTTGATTTAGATAGTCTGGCTTACTATTATGCCCTTTGTTTTTTCTCCTCTTCTACTTCCACCAGATTTCACTCCTGTAGTTTTCCTTGACAAACAGCAATTTGTTGGGCTCAAAATCTCCTTGAAGATGTGCATTACTTGGCTGATGTGCCTTTGATGGCAGCATTTATGCAAACTACTCCTTGACTCCTTGTTAGGAAGCACTTAACCAAAATCTGAGTTTTTTTTTAATCATCCACTCATCTGATGATAGTGAGCTTTTGACAATATCTTTTTTCCATCTGATATTCATGCATGGTTTTCCAGAGCTTGGATTTATGGGTGGCAAATCAAAGTCATTATATGGAAGAGATGGTCATTTGGGCGTAACGCTGGTTAAATTTGCTGGGGACCAATCAGGCTTTAAGGAGGCCATTCGATTTGCTGAACACTTTGAGAAGGAAAATCATGGACGCAAGGATTGGGCCCGTGTGCAGTCACAAACATTAGGAAAGGATGATGAGAATAATGCAAACCTTGTGAAGGTGGATGAGAAAAAAGGAGAGAAAAGGAGGGTCTTGTATGGCTATCTTGGGACTGCTTTTGATCTTGACAAAGTTGATTTTGACACAAGGAAGAAGGCTGTCATAGAGAGCAGGAGAGAATGCAAACCACCCATGTAGTTTTTGGACTATACATGGAATAGCGATGTAAAATGATTTGTGGACTGTTCTGGAGAAAGTCTTTGCAGTTGGATTATAGTCCCGATTCCTGAAGATGATAAAAGCTTTATGTATTGTGCTGACCGTTTCAATGTACAATAGGAGGCAGCGTTGCCAACATTTTTATATTAATTCTCGTAATTTATACTGAAGTTTCCTGCCATAGTTAATATTTAGGCACAATAGGAAGATTTATGTGCCTTTCCACCATCTGACAACCTGGAACGCACTATCTGACTTAAAGTCAATGACTGGAATCTAAAGTCTTGGTCTTGTCCTCGCTTTTCCCCATGTTGGCTGGGAACTGTTTGCTGTTTACATTTTTTTATTGCAATGGTGGTGGGGCATGGAATGGAAATTTGTACTCGTGATTTCCTGCCAACTCTGTAAATCCCTCATTAGTAGCCATCCTAGTTGATTGATATCAGTTCAGATTGATTGATTCATTGATGAAACCCTCTACTCACTGCAAATTCCCAGTTTATTTATCGTTTACGTTCTATTTTTTTTCTTCGAATTTTTGGATAAGACAGTGAGTAGAGGGCTTGGTGATGATATAAAATTATAAATAATACTTGTACTGCAGTCTTGCATTCTAACCTTGCTCAAGATTGTACCTGAAGTTTAAATGAAAAAGGTTATGGTGGAGTTAATTAATGGATTTTGGATTCATTGCTAAGATCACTGCTTAGTGATTGTATTCCAGCTTAATAAAGTTGTAGTCGCCAATGCATGTTTTTGTATATTACTCTGCACATCAAGTGGTGTGCAAAAATTCATATAGAAATAGGTGGATTCTATTGGAGTTTGGGTAAGCTAGATCTTGCCGTCTGTACATCAGTAAAACTAGTGTCAATAGATAACTGCAGATGACATACTCTAGCTATTTGCAAAAATTGCTGGGAGAGGTAGTTTTTTTTGTTGTTGCTGGTTCATAAGAAAGTGAGGATTGTGTTCCTTTAAGTGATCTCATTTCTAAAGTGGGCCGGAAAAATGTATGTATCTTTGATTTAATTTGTAGTGTATTATAATAATAACGTATAAAACTTTAATGGTAAATACACCCTCATTCTAAAGATAAGTTCGTCTTAAGGGACTTTTTTTTATATAGATTTTAAAAGTTTAAGATTACTGGCTAGGGTATTAGTGACTTGCATTGGATCTCAAAGGACAAGGCTTGATCACTTTTAAGGACTTATTCTTGAGAGGTTATATACAGACACAAATGTGTGTGGAGTGGATAATTTGTTATGCTCAATTTTTATTTCGTTAATAGTGCTTGAGGGAAATATTTTGGTAATGGTAGATACAGTATTTAGTCGTGTTGCCGTAATTCCATCTAAGCGTGTCGTGCGTCTAAAATCAAATAATACATCAGTATTCAAACAAATCTGGTATTTAAATACGCTTGCCATGGAAGGTGGTTAAGCGGCTATGGTTTGGTAAATAGTGGTTAAGTGTGTTTAAGTTTCCTCGATGTTGTATGATGTATGCTTAATTGTGTTCTTGCGTAAGTCTCACACTTTCGCCCATTTTAAGAATAAATTATCATTCCCAATTCTTTAAATTCAAAATGTTTATTTAAGATAATAATAGTAAGTGCATAGTTATCTAAATTTTAAATTTCAAAACACCTCATAGTATGAAATAATTTTAAACTGATAGTTATTTAGAATTTTTAAATGGATTTTTATCTATTAAAATTGAGTTTATGTAGGTAAGTGAATACTTTGTTTGAATGAGGAGTGAAATAAGAAGGAAAAAAGAAGATATATAAATAAAAGGAAAATAGAGTAGAAAAAATGTGTTATTTGGATGAATATAAAAAAAATGAAAAAAAAATCTTATTAGAAAAATAGAGTAGAAAAATGCACCCCTCACCTCGTCCAGCTAATTTGGGAGTTTTTTAGTTCTTGCTGGTTTAACTTGTTTTTTATAATACATAACACCGTTTACCAATTTGTCTCCTTTTTCTTATTTCGTTTCTTCTTATTTACACCAATTTTAATATAGGCAAATTATGTTGCTTGAAAATTTTAAAGGAAAATAATATATTGTTTAATACTTTTCTTTTAAGATAAAGTATAGGAGTTTAATATGTATGCATCGTTACATTATTAATCCATAGAAGTTAATTTTATATGATTTTAAAAATAATTATAATTAAAAAAATACTTATCAATTATCATGAAAATTTGTGTTTGTGATTGAATAAGTATAATTTTTTTACTGGTAGTAATTATTTATTCTAAGTATTGTAAGTATAAATTACCCTCATTCTAGCTGGTGATTAATTATCCGGATGAGCCATTTTTACTTTGGATTACTCAATATAACTTTGGAAGTTGTCTTGCTAATAACATTATCGTCGAAATTGACATTACTCTATCCGGATGTGCCTTCGTTGTTTCATTAATGATTTTCTTTTTTCACTCGTGTCAGCCTAGAAACCCAATTAGGCCGAGTAATTCATGAAAACTCATGTATGTTATTCTTTTATTCTTTGTTGACAATGAAAGCAAATGTATGTATGTATGAAATAAACCCTATAAAACCTCTTTGTTATACTTCTATTCTCTTAGTTTGCATTATTTTTTTAAAGCAGACAATAATATATTTTTGGGAGGTACAAGTCTCAGCCCAGAAATTAAAGTGACCTATTTAAGTTCCAAGATGTATATTAAAGAAATGACAATAAACATACTTTCATACTGACCCTCTCAACTTTTATTTTTTTAAAACATATGATCCCGTGCCCTTCCATCTATTATTATTATTTATATCTTTCGTGAATGATCAAATCACGTTAACATAAATGAACTGATTAAAAGATATAATTACTTTTCGAACTTTATTATTAATTACTCTTATGCGTATGAAAAATTATACTCATTTTTTTTTCGTTTTAAGTAAATTACCTATTTGTTATCGAATACGATCCGTATGTGAAATAGAGATAACAAAAAAGATACTGTTAGTCTTAAAAAAGGATAAATGTTAACATGTTTTAAGAATATTATAATAAATTAAGATAAATCTTTAATTAAAAGTTATTTATTCTTTAACTAATGTTTTAAATATTTTTTTATTTTTTTATTCTTTAACTAATGTTTTTAAGATACTGGTTCAGATAGCTCTTGAAGAAAATTCAGTGTAATAATGACAAAAATAACAAAATATAATGTTACATTAATAAGGATAATACGAAAACAGTTTAAGTAACAAATCCAGAAAATAAAATAACTTTTACTTGAAAGAGTGAATTTCTAAAACTGTTTCAATAGATAATAAAATAAGTGGTTAAAGAAATATGTAATGGAAGATCCAAGTTTGAAGAATATGTGAATGTGAAATATCCCTTTTATCTTAAGAGGCATTTGTACGCATGCATGTGTCTTTCTGCGATGGCAGGTACTGTACCCTCCACTTAAAGAGCAATACAGTGTTTTTTGTTTTTAACCGTTTGAATTTAGATAACCTCTTTCTTTCATTCTCTTCCTTCCACCTGTTAAGTGTTATCCCTTTTATTACTTTATCTGACTCTTGGCATGTGGAGCTCAGCATTCTTGTCCCACCCCCCACACATTCTCTCTCTCTCTCTCTCTCTGTCTGATCCATCTTCGATTTCTGGGAAAGTTCCCTTCTCTGTACGAATATATAACATTATACTATACACTGTTTAACATTCTTGCATACGCAACAAACACATAATATAACATTTTAATAATAATTTTTCCTAGTACCCATCACATTTTTGCACAATATTTTACATTTACAAGAAAAAATGTGATAAATAAAAATAATAATTTTAAATGTTATAAGAATTCTTTCAACGTGTAATATATTCTTTGTAAAATATTATTGTTTATTCCATGTATTTTAAGTCTAATTTTATCACATATATTTAAAATGTAATTAACATATTTAATTGTTAAATGGTCAATTCATCTCTTTCAAGATTAACGCGAATTATAACTAACTTTTCTTAATTTATAAAATTATATTTATCTGTATTATATTTTATTTAAATTGATAATAAAATACTACTAAATAAAGTAAGGATAGTATTTTTTCGAAAAGAATGAAGGTGTGAGAGAGAAATTTAAAATAATTTTTTAATAGGATAATTATATGTATGTAAACGCTAAATTTTAAAAACTAAAATTATCCTTATTAATTATAGAGTTTCATTTATATGTATTGTTCACACATAAATTTAATAAGTATTTATTATGTTAACATACCATGTGAATAAAAGAATATATTGTGATAAATATAATTAAATGTCTATATAAAAAAAATTATATATATATAAAAATATTAATGATATTAATTTCTATTTTCATACACATCCATTACCATTAGAAATGTACATGTCGAGTTGAAATATGAGTTTAATTTTTACGTAATATTAGTGTAAAAACTTGTTAACCAATAAAATATTATTGTTAGTATAAATTTTAAAATAAATATTATTAAAATAAAAAAATATTGTATATGATAATAATTATTAATTTATAGGTTGATATTTAAATTTTTTCATCAAAATTTAATATTATATTAAAAATTTTATAATATTGATCTATTTTACTCCATTAATTTAGTTGTCCATAAAACAATCAACCTATCATATTTTTTCTTATGTATACACATATATAAAACATATGTCATTTCAATTAAAATAATTGATTATTTGAATCTACCAATAAAATCCTTTTTTTTTCTTTGTTTTCTTTTGCATGTATATCATAAAAAAATGTTATGAAAATTATCATCTAAATCAATCAATTCAAATATTCAAACACATCATAAATACTATTATTTTTAGCTATCTATCAATCACAAAGTCACAACTCTACATATAGTTGTCTTTAAATATTCCTTTGCAACCATTTTAGTTAAATATGTTATGAAAATTATTATCTAAATCAATCAATTCAAATATTGGAACACATAATAAATACTATTGCCTTTTGACTATCCATTAATCACAAAGTCACAACTCTACATATAGTTATCTTTAAATACTCATTTGCAACCACTTTACTTAAATATGTTAATTATCCTATAAATGTAGTAACCAAGTCCCAACTTAAATATTAGAGTCTTTTGTAGGTAAATACCTTATTGTGAATTGAGAACACTAAAAAATCATAAACGAAATGTCAAACACAATCTCAAGAAAATTAAACTACAAACACTATAAAATGAATCACTTCAATTCATCATCGAACAACTTTTTTGAGTTTTGGGAAGAATAATTAAATTTTATAATTAAGTGTATTGGGTGAAAAGGAGGATTTTATTATTTGCTTTAAATCTTTATAATAATGTTTAAATTAAAAATATTATTAATTTGTTTTAGAAACTTATTTTTTCTCTTAAGATTGTGATGCAAATAGAATTTTATATTACAATTTCTCTCTATATAGAGCGAAGAAAAAAAAAACCTCAGTGATGTGTTACATTTAAGATCTCTTGGGAGTGTGGTTGATCTTGTTGTGTTCCATTTAACTCAGATTTTTAATTTTTAGTTCATGTTTGTGGGGTTCAAACGTAAATCTAAATACACTATTAAAATATAAATTTTATACACTTGACAAATTAACAAATTAATGAGGTAAAAAATAATATAAAATAAGTTAATATTAATGTTTAAATGAATTTATTTAAAAACAAAACTTAGATATAGTATTATTGTTGGTACTTATCTATGATGATAATTAATATTTTACTTTAATAATTTGTGTAATAATTTTTTATTAAATATTGATGTATATTATTGATATAAAATTCAAATTTTGTTTAGAAAATAATACCAACAACACTTATAGTATTATATCTATTTTTTTCATTCAATGTACGAATTATTTTAGTAAAAGCGTTTTTATTTTCTTAAAAATATTTAAATTAAACGAATATAATGTGGCACAGGAAGAAAGCATTAAACCGAACATATGCTTGAGTAGGTGAATACAAGTCATGTTGGCCTGGTAGTTGGCACTATAGAGTACCTTGCTATAATTATAATTATAATTATAATTATAATTAATACATTTATGAATGCGATTGGAGTTTAAGATTTAAAAACGAGTAGTTAAAATTGGAGACAATGTGTCCATGATGTTTTTTGTGGAAATCGATAAATCCCTGCTGTTTTGCCATACAAGTGTCTAATCCCAATCCATAGTGGAAGCCCTGCTCATCCTATTACTACTAATTACTTAATTAGTTTACCCATCCTTGTCAAAGAGTGCTCCTATTTTTCAAAAATAAATACAAGATATGTTTAACGATAACCAATAAACAACTTTGTACATGTACATTTGTAATGTGTGATTTAATGTGGTATTTATTTATTAATAAAGTAAAAAGAAAAAAATTATGGAAAGTAATATGAAGGCGGGCAAGTTGGTTGCAAGTAGTAGTAGTATGGTTGGTCCATACGATCTTATCTTGTTGGCGAGGGTAGTTTAGTGTTGGTACGCACTCCCGGCGCATTGTAGCATGGCCACTGAAGGAGCTTTTTGAGAAGAGGAGAAGACGTGTCAGTGGGATGAGGATCCACGTCAGCAGGGGGTCTTTGTTTCCCTCTTGATTTCATTTTACCTCCAACACCTTTACTCTTTGTCCCGTTCCCTCAACCAGGTAGGGTTTTCGTTATTCGGTTTTCGGTTCTTCACTTGCGTTGGCCATCGACGATGGGGTCCATACCGGATCCGGGCGAGTTGAGCGAGTTAACTCAGCCGAGCTTCGACGAGTTCCAGCGTCAGACCTCTCTGATGACCAGCTGCACCCTCTTGTGGAAGGAGTTGTCGGACCACTTCACCTCCTTGGAGCAAGACCTAATGCACAAATCGGAAGCCCTTAAGCGGAAGATTCGTACTCTTGATAACACCACCTCCGAGTCCCTCCACCTCCTCGACCGCCGCGAGACCTCCCTGGACGCCACGCTCCAGATCGCCCTCCGCACTCTCGACACGCGCCGCACCGCCGCTCTCTCCGCCTTCCTCGAGGACGAGGGCGAGGTGGACGACAGTGCCGGGCTAGTCCTGAACCTCAAGTCCTTCTGCCTCCGCATGGACGCGTTCGGGTTCTGGGCCTTCCTCATCGCCAAGAAGAAGGAGCTAGAGGGCCTGCGGGCCGAGGTACCGGTGGCCCTGGCCGAGTGCGTGGATCCGGCCAAGTTCGTCCTCGATGCCATCTCGGAGGTGTTTCCTGTTGACAAGAGAGGGGAGAAAGCTGGCCACGACTTGGGCTGGGCCTGCGTCCTTGTTCTCGAATCTTTGATTCCCGTCGTGGTGGACCCGGTCATCGGTAAGTCCAGACTCTTAGTTACCCCCACCGTGAAGGAGCAGGCTACGGAGATCGCTGAGACTTGGAAGACCAGCCTCGAGGAGCGCGGCGGCGTCGAAAACGTCAAGACCCCTGATGTCCATACTTTCTTGCAGCACGTCGTTACCTTCGGTATTGTCAACAAGGACGACTTGGATTTGTATAGGAAGCTTGTTATTGCTTCCGCTTGGAGGAAACAGATGCCCAAGCTCGCCCTTTCTCTTGGTCTCACTCACCAAATGCCCGGTATACCCACCATTCTTTTCAATTATTCTTCTGCATTTCATGTTTCTGCTGCTCTAAATCTTCTTCTTCCGTTTCTTCTAGATATGATTGAAGAGTTGATCAGCAAAGGGCAGCAGCTTGATGCGGTTCATTTTACTTATGAAGTGGGTCTTGTCCACAAGTTCCCCCCTGTTCCCTTGTTGAAGTCTTTTCTCAAGGATGCTAAGAAAGTTGCCGCTTCTATTTTGGAAGATCCTAATAATGCAGGCCGAGCTGCGGTATTCTCTTTTTCCTTTACTACTCCTACCTCAACTGTCTTTTCTTTTATGCTTCATCATTGTTTATACTGCCGCTTTATCTTCTCCATGTTTTAAATTGTTTTTCACCGTCTTTGATATTCTCCAAATCTGGGACAAATACCCCAAAAATCTTAATCTCACGGTCACGGACCATTTTTAAAATAAATCTTGCTTCATACCACTTTTCCATTGTTGGTTTGATTGTACAGACAGAGGAGGCAGGTCTAGAAAGACTGCACCTACGACTCTGGTTTAGATAAGGGAAGGGAGTGGTGAGGTCCTTCAGGGTGTTAGTGTTAGTAGTTGATTAGTTGGTTAGATACTGATTTGATTTCTGATTCTTCTCATCTATTTGTGTTGATTCTTTGATTAGTTGGAAGAAAAAGGCTGGAGATGGTAAAAGCGCTCTATTTGTGTAGTATTTTCTTGACTTGGTGGAAGTGGGTTTAATATATTAACGGACTTTCTTTTTTGCTGTGTTGAATGAAAATTGGCAGTACCTAGCTGCAAGGAAAGAGCAGTCTGCACTCAGGGCTGTGGTTAAATGCATTGAAGAATACAAACTCGAGGCTGAGTTCCCTCCAGAAAATCTGAAGAAGCGACTGGAACAGTTGGAGAAGGTGAAGACCGTGAAGACGGAGAAAAGGAAACCGGCTGCTGTTCCTGCCAATAAGAGAACTAGAGCGAGCAACAGCAATGGAGGTCCAATGCCACCAGCCAAGGCTGGGCGTTTGACTAATGCGTATGTATCATCTTTCCCTGCTGCTCCTACATTTGTCAGATCTCCATCCCACGGGCAATACCCAGCTGCTCTTCCACCATATCCTTCCCCACCCCACATGTATGGCAGCAGAAGTCCCCCGGCAAATCCTTATGCTGCTTATTCGCCCGAGCCAGCACCGGCTATTGCAGGGTCTTACCCAGCGGCTCCTATGAACTATCCTGCATATGGTGGCTATGGAAATGTTTTGGCACCCACTTATCAGCAGGCTTACTACCGATAGAAATGACAACCCTTGAAGATGGTAACCACTGATATGACGACCTTGATCCAATTTACTTTCGCAATGTTGTTTGTAATCACTAACCGTTTAACGGTAGCAGTTCTGTGTGTTAATTATAACTACTGTCCCACTTCCTGCTCTGCATGGGGAGAAGTTGTATTTCTAATGTTGATCCCATAGTACTAGGTGATTGTGGAAAGTAACTAGGACGGCCAAGAAACATCAGAAACTCAACTACCACTGTTCGGTTTAGTTGTAGAAAGACTTACTCTGTTTACATTAAATGCTTATCTTGGGATCGAACTGAAGGAAAACAAAAAAAAAAAAGAAAAAGATAATCTGTTTCTTGGCAGCTGTTGACTATGGTATAAAGACTATATAAAGGAAATAATTTTGTCTGAGATGAATGTTTTTTTTACTTTGATGAGCGGTTCTGCATTCGCAATACTGGACTATGGTATTTGTTAGCATTGCATTCAACCGTGGTATGTTGTTACATTTCCCTTTATAGTGGTATGTTTACATTTTTCTTTATAGTATGTTTTTTTTTTTCCTTTGATTGGTTAGAGAGAAAACGGAAGACAAAGGGAGAAAAATTTTGACTTGTAGAAACAAAAATTCGAATTTTTTTCTTCTCACTTTTCTTTCAATTCGAATTAATTTTTTTTCTCTTAGCCTTTTTTCTTGTCAATCAAACATAGGGTTGAGCTATTAATGTTTTTCTTATGTTCTAAGGATGTTAAACATGTTTTTTATGTAATATATTTTTATAAAATGTTAGTAAGATTATGAGAGGATTAATGCAGGAAGAATAACAATTACTTTCTTCTCCCCAAAATATAAGATGGAGAGAAAATAAAGTGAGTAAACCAGGTCGAGGGTGAAAGTTGGGAGAATCTTGCCAGCTAAATTCAGTTTGTGGGATGTATTTGGTTTGGTACAAGAGTATTTATGTTGGGGGAAAAAATGAAGGAAACAAATGGCAATTATGTATCGCTGAATATTAGGAAAAAATATTCACACTACTTAGCAAACTGAGCGCAGCAACCCATAAAAAGAAGGAAGAAAGCACTGGGAACATATGGTGGTTGTAAAGACCACTATGGAGGCAGGGAATCTTTGATGAGTAGCCATAAAAAGAAGGAAGAAAGCACTCGGAAACATAGGGTTGTTGCAAAGACCACTATGGAGGCAGGGAATCTTTGATGGGTGGTTCCGCATTCGCAATACCGAACTATGGTGTTTGTTAGTCCCGTAGTACGTTGTTAGATTCCTTTTGTGGCATTCTTCTAAAGAATAATTGTAAATTTTCTTACAATATATTATTAATCCTCTCATTTACTAAATGAAGAAAGTATTGATGTTTTTCACATAAATATTTTTCATAAAATGTTCGGAAGATTATTCAGAAGATAATGTAGAAAGCATTGATATTTTTCTTATGCTTTTGACAAATATTTTTTATAAAATGTTAGGAAGATTATTGAGAAGATAATGTAGGAAGAATAGCATTAGCTTCTCTTTTGCCCCAAAAATATATGATGAGAGAAAAGAATGCGAAAAACCAGGCCTAGGGTAGAAGTTAGGAGAATACTGGCAACTAAATTCAGTTTGTGGTATGTATTCAGTCTGTAATATTATTTCTATTTTTGGAAAAAAAAAAGTTGAAGGAAAGAAATTGCCATTATGAATCCCTGAATATTAGGAAAAAAGTATTCACACTACTCAACAGCCCATAAAAAGTAGGTGATTGTAAAGAAGACCACATGGAGGCAGGGAATCTTTTCTCACATGTTAAGCTAGCTACACAGTCCAATTACAACTTGCAACTCGACTTTTCTTATCACTCTTAGGTTTAATTACTTTGATTTTACATTCCGCATTTCCTTGATTATGATTCCCATTAACGAAGTTGGATCGTTAACTCGTTTTACACTAACTTGTGATTATTCTGGTAGCCTTTCAGGGAATCTTTCACCCTTGTTCTCTCATGTTAATCATCCTTCAAATGGATATCATATTGGGTTTTGTGGATCATGATGCTTGAGCTTGGCCACTAGGAAGGGGTGTGGCTGCATGAGTACCATGTTCTTTAGGTCAGGAAGTGATTGCTGAACCCCTTAAGTGTCTGTCATTTTCCTTGTACGTTAAGGGTGATATGTCTTTTGTTTTGATGATATAGGTTATATGACAATTCGTGGCAACATATCTATAAATTTGAGCATCGTTCCAATGGTATAATTCAGAATTCCGAAGAATGAAATATTCTTTAAAGAAAAAGAAAATGTTAAGGAAACTTTTTAAAACTAAAATTAGTTTATATATAAATTAATTCGTTGAAATCTTCTTATTTTAATTTTTCTAAAAACTGATTTTAACTTTATAAAAGAAATATTTCGTTTTTTTTTTCCTATAAGCACCTCCTAAGAGTAATGTGACTCGAAGAGACGTTGATGAAGTGACAAGTAAAAGTGAAGTATCAATCCTGCAATGATACTTCTTTTGTGAATAAGACGCAAACTTGGGCAGGGTTTCTTACTTTTTACTTGCCTACGGCTTGTTCCTTATCATTCATGAACCATTTTACATATGAAAAGCCTCCGTTTGTGGTTGTATTATTGTTCATAGGGAGGGAAAATAGCAAGTCTGATGGGGCATTCCGTTTTAAACTAAAAAATACCAAGTTAGGCCTAGCTTCTAAGGTTGTTGGTGTAGGGGCAATTTTTTCAAGACGTAATTTACACTCCAAGAAAACAAGAAAAACTATTCAGATTGTTTTTCAATAAAACATTCAGATTAAGCAAATAAAACTGTTCCGTCCGGATTTCTATAAAATGGCCTCACCGGACGGAACTTATCCTGACGAATTGGAAATAGGGTAAAAACGAACGTGTCCTTTTAAGGAACCATTTCGGAGAAATTCGACATGTCGATAAATCCACCCGTGAGCGGTCCTCTCCATGATCCGACTGGTTTGGCATTTTTGTCGGGTGACATGGCTCACCATCATGGCCCCTTGGCCATTCCACAAGTGGGGCATAGACATCTTGGGACCTTTCCCAATCGCACCTATTACGGCTAAAATTTTTTAATTGTTGCAGTACTATTTCACCAAGTGGGTAGAAGCAGACCCGGTGGCCACTATTTATTTCCGAGGAAATAAGCGCTTTCTCGAAAAGGATAGTGTCTTGGGTTCTAAGATACCTCCGAGGTAGTATCGGATAATGGCACCCAGTTAAACTAAGGTGACTACCGATTCCGCGGGGTTGAAAATTAAACAACTCTTCACATCAGTGGAGCATCCTCGAGCAAACAGGCAAAGGAGGCCGCGAACAAAGTTATTTTACGTGGAATACGAAAACGCCTAGAGGAAGCTAAGGGGAGATGGGCGGACGAGCTACCTCAAGTGCTCTGGTCGTATCATACGACCCCTCATTCGACAACAGGAGAAACCCCTTTCCGTTTGACTTATGGAACCGGCAAGAATCCCAAATTGAGATCGGGGAACCATCGCCTTAATGACCTTCTTTGAACCAGGCAACAATGAAGAAGAATTAAGAGTAAATCTTGACTTACTACAGGAGGAGCGAGAGATAGCCCACATAAAAAAATATGCTGTGAAAGCCAGGGTTGCCAAAAGGTACAATGAGAAGTTGATTCCCCGCCACTTCAAGGTAGCTGACTTAGTGTTGAGAAAGGTAACCAAGAAGGCAGAAAACAACAAATTATCTCCCCCATGGGAAGGGCCGTTCAGGATTACAGAAGAGGTAGGCCGAGGGGCTTATCGCCTCGAACAGTTAGACGGAAAAAAGGTACCTCGAACTTGGAATGCAATGTCGCTACGAATGTATTACAGCTAAGTTACTATGAATATAGCTAAACTATGTTGATGCGCGCCAACGAATCTACATGTACCCGATAACGGTCGGCCATAAAAGGCTAGTCCGGGGGTACGAATATAGCTAAACTATGTTGATGCACGCCAACGAATCTACATGTACCCGATGCAAACTGGCCATAAAAGGCTAGTCCGGGGGCAATTAGCTACGCCAACGAATCTACATGTGCATTCGATAACTCCGCCGGCCATAAAGGCTAGTCCGGGGTATGAGCTACGCCAACGAATCTACATGTACCCGAGCAATTGGGCGGCCATAAAAGGCTAGTCCGGGGTACGAGCTACGCCAACAATCTACATGTATCCGATAACTGGTGCCATAAAAGGCTAGTCCCGGGTGCGAGCTACGCCAACTAATCTACATGTACTGATAACGATTAGGCCATAAAAGGCTAGTCCGGGGGTACGAGCTACGCCAACGAATCTACATGTACCCGATAACGGTCGGCCATAAAAAGGCTAGTCCGGGGGTACGAGCTACGCCAACGAATCTACATGTACCCGATAACGGTCGGCCATAAAAGGCTAGTCCGAGGGTACGAGCCACGTCAAACAAAAATCTACATAACTTGATTTCGGTTAACAATTCTACATAAACTTAACGCGATTACGGTCGGTCATACTCTCGCTAGCGAAACTTACAAAAACTACATAGCTTGAAACCTACATACTTAGCAAAATTACCTTAACAAAACAAAAGTACACCAGCCATTTCAACGCCAACCACAAGTAAAACACATATGTTCCTCAATACATAACAAAGTAAAAACGAATAGTGTTGAAATGTTCATGAAAGGTAAAGTCCTAAGCTAAGCGACGGGTGAGTCTGGAGGAGTAGGCACGTCAACTAGACGACCGTCGACAATGTCTTTGAAAGGGTCAGCTTCAGCAACATCGAGGTCGGGGTACAACACCTTGACCTGCGCCAAAGCTCGACAAAAACCGGCCTCATGCTGTTGAAGGACGGCCGACCCTTGTTGAAGAATGATAGCATCCTTGGCTGCATTGTCCTCCTTTGCTTTAGCCAAATCTGATTCCACCAAAGAAAGACGTTCACGAGAATCTAAATTGCTAGCCTCGAGTCGTTGACATGAGAGAGATAAGTCCTCCACCTTCTGAACTAAGGCCTCTCGCTCGGCCTCTAAAGCAGACTTAGTAGCCAGCAGTTCTTTACCCTGAATGGAAGCTTGGCGCAATTCACCCTGTAGGCCGTCAACCGTACGTTCATAGTTGTTAATCTTTGTAACATTTTCCTGGTGCACGGCCATCATTTTCCTGTTCTCCTCTTGCGCTTGAGCAAGTTGGTCAGAGAGAAGAGTTACTTGGCTATCCAACTCCCCAAACTCGGCTTCTGCAGCGCGGGCATAAATAAGGGAGCACCCGGCAAGCCGGTGAAAAATGTTAAGAGTGCCTGTAACTCCCAACCGGTGTACACGAGAGCGATCGGCCGCCAAAGAACCATCTGAAGGATCGGATTGACCAATGGAAAGAGAGCGACCCCAGATAGATGGACTTAGAGGACTGCCGGCAATCACAGTCTCCTCGTTTAAAGCAGGAGGATCGTCAAAAAGACCGTCAAATTCAGTGTGTAAGCGCTTCCGAGGACGTCCTTCAGGTGCTTCTACAGGGTCCGGATGGTCAGGTGCTACTGGAAAAGGAGAACTACTGGGAGAGTCCAGATGGACTATTTGGGGGGAGGATACTTGCTCCATTTGAGGAAGATTGGAGTCAGCCGCCATTTCGGTGTCGGCCGGTGGTGGATTAACGGGTTCGGCCGAGGCTTGCGACAGCTTCTTGCGAACATTCTTCAAGTACTGAGCCGAGAAACCTGCCAAGAGAAGAAAAATTAGAAGAAAACCAGGTAAGAAAGAAAAAGCACCAAAGCAACTCAACCGACCGGATCCTTTTATGATTTCAAAGCAAGAGAAAGAACGCCCAAAGCCGGCAGCTCGACCCACAAACTCCTTTTCCCATCCTTCCAAATCCTTTTCAGCGATCAGAATCGAAACAAATGGTTCATGAGTCCAATGAAGCGAAAAATAGGGATCCCCGGAGCTATCAATAAGAATGTTAGGACCGACCGCTCCCTGGCTCACTTTATAGAAGCGATCCTTGAAGACCTTGAAGCTCTCCAGGAAAGGCTTCAACAACTTACGTTTCGGGCGGCTACTGAGGGAAGTCCACCCAACCTTGGCCGCCTTGCGCAGAGAAAAGAACCAAAAAAAGACACTGAGGGAAGGGGCTCTGCCCAAATCCTCACAGATTAGTTCAAAGGCCCTCACGAAGCCCCAGCTATTAGGATGAAGTTGGGTCGGAACGACATTTAGGGCCCGAAGGACCGACCGCTCGAAAGAGGTAAAAGGAAGCTTGATACCTAGTTTTGAGGGTAGGGTTTCGTATAGGAAGAAAAAAGGAGGATCCTCGGCCGAAGGTTGAACATGCGCCGGTTCATCCGGCCGGCAAGGATGGACCGCCACCGACCAAGAACCCGGTTGGCAGATGATTTTGGCCGTTCCCAATAGGGCACTACCACGCGTAAAGGTAGAAAAAACTTTCTTCACTTCTAGGTCCACCCACGAATAAGGATCAAGGGATAGATCATCCTCAGAGTTGTCGCGGTACCATATCTCGAAAGGAAGCACCTCAGCAGAACCAGAAGTCGAGCTAGACGAGGGGCTAGAAAGAGAAGAGCTAACCTGGGACGCGGCCCTCCCTGGAGACTGGTTTCCCTGAGCAGAGGAACCAGCGATACCCCCTGAAGGACCACCTGCGACGAGATGGCAAGGGTCAGTTTGGGACCCAAGCAGAGGTAGGCGCAACGTCGCCTCAAAGAAAAGAAAAAGTTTCATGCAAATTCGCGAACAGCTAATAAAGCTAGAGAAAGAAGAAGTTACCTGGATCCATGGATGAAGATGCAAGCACAATCAGATGGAAAATACTCGCGGCAGAGAAAGTCACAAGAACAGAAGAAGAAAGGCAGTAAGAGGAAAATGTAAAAAAAAACAGAGAATAATCGTGACTTGAATTAAAGTTTGTGCTCCAGAAAACGAAGCGACTCGAGTTAATCGAACAGGCGCCAAAAATGCGAATATTCCCCACAATTCGAAAAATCGGAAAATTGAAACGGCACCCTATAAAAAGAGTCAGAAACCGGCTGAGTAAGGGTACAAGCTTTAGTCTGGGAATAAAGCTTGAGGGGCTGTGTTCCGTCCGGACTCTACCAGTCGGCCTACCGGACGGGCTTATCTGGACGGGTGGAAATAGGGTAAAAACTGAACGTGTCCTTTTAAGGGGACCATTTCGGAGCGACTCTGACATGTCAGATAAATCCACCAGAGCAGTGCCCTCCCTGCATCTGACCTGTCGGTACGGCTGTCGGGTGACATGGCTCACCACATGTATAAATAGGAAAAGTGAGGAGTAGTAAGGCAGGTTGTTTCTCTGAGAACCACAACAAAAACCCAGCGATATTTGGCGAATGAAGCATGCACCTTGTTGATAGGGTGCTTTTGTATGATGGGATTACACCTTGAATTTGAAGGGTTGTCTCTCTAAGATGGGAGTGAAGGTGCTGTCGGAATGGAAGATGCCTGTGCCTTACATTGCATTCAATTAGGAATCACAATTAAAATCAAATCATTCAGTGCCTATTCTTTTAATCCCCATCCAAGTCATCTAACTCTTACAAAAAAAATCTGTTCATATTTTTTTTTCCTGAGTTGTACTGGGGTCAAAATTAGAGTGTATCTCTCGCTTTGGTCCCCAAATCTACCCCGTTTTACACACATAGTATTAGACTTAATTTCATACTTTCTTATAATTATTAAAAATATATATTATTTTAATACTTAAATAATTTAAATTTATTAAAATTAAACAATAAAATTAAAATTATAAATTTAATAAAAATATAATTTCATTCTTATTAATTAATTTTTAAATTAAAATATAATTAATAACTTATATATGATTTATTTAAAATATATAAATAAGTTAAAGTTTAAAATAATATAGAATGGATTCTTGCAATTTTTTAAAACCCAATAAAATTTAATATAAATGAGATTGAGTTAAAAAATAAAATTATCTACACTTTTCTTAAACCCAACTCAACTTCGACGACAACTAAGTGGGGAGAATCAAACTTACCTCGCCTCACCATTCAATGTCTATATTGAATAAACAAATAGCAACGATATTGGTATACTTTTATAATATTTTTTAATCTTTTTTATCTTATTTTTCAGTATCATATTATAACATCATATTATTTATTTATTTATTATTTTTCTTTCACTTTTTACATTCCAAATATGAATTTTATTGTCATCGTTTTTTTATATAAAAAAAGGACATTCAAAGCATCTCCAAGACCGTTATTACGAGGTTCTTACATAGGATCACTAATAGAATCTATTCCGAATCCCAGACTTAAAGAACAGATTCTTGTGTAAGAAATTAAAAATACATTCTTATGATTTCATTTATAAAATAATTATTACAGTAAAAGCAATGGAATTATCTATTTTTTAATTTTAAATTTTTTTAATATATATGATATTTTGATATTAGAGTAATTATTTTTATTTGGGAGGTTTGGCCGTAGAAATAATAGTATTTAAGAGTCATTAATTTTTTTTCTATTTTTGATAAAATATTTTATTCCCTTTTTATAATTTCACCATAAAGATAATAATATTATTTTATGTTTTTGACAAATATTCATTAATTTATTAATGAGATAAGCTTACTATAAGAATTGCTAACTTATGTTAAAAAACAACCAACAAATATTTCATTCTCTTTGTTTTTATATTGTTTGTGAAGGTTGAACGTGTTTACGAGTTGGAGTAATGATCTATTAAACTATTAATATAATTAAGACTACAATTCATAATGTAATTGTAAAAAATACTTTAATATCTATTTTTATTGTCTATTTCACCATAAATAGAAAGACATATTTGCATCTCTTAATGACAAATATTTTAACAACTAAATGAAAGTGGCAAGATATAAATTGGTTAAAATAGAACTCTTACTCTTTTCAACACCTCTATTTATATCATATTAAATTTTATTTTAAAACTAATCGATATGAGATAAAGTTGTCTCATATATATATATATATATAGATAAACTAATTTTTTATTGTTGCCCCTTAATAGTTTACAGTATGGCTCCATCCCTGGCCACAATTAATATTAACCTGATAGGCTGCGACAACTTGAAACTAGGGATATAGTTCGGGTGCACCTGATAAAGAAATTGAAGAAATATGAAGAAATGAATCAAATAATCTTTAGTGATGGTCGATGTTTATGTTTATGGCTCTATCCGCCCCGTTAGCATATCATGACGTGTTTGCGCTTAACTGTATGCTATGTTTTGTAGTACAAAATATTGTTTAAAATACCCTAATGTATTTTCCTTCTATTTGGTTCTAAATTTAGATGTTTAAAACCATCGTTGAAAAATAAAACTTGAAAATGTTGTTTCTGTCCATTCCAAGGGTACAATCTATTTTTGCATGGATCACAGCCACCTATGTATGTTTGACTATATGATATGCATAAGAAATAACGCTGTCATCTTTCGCAACTTATCAGGACGAGAAGTTGGCTATGTTCAAAATCTGTCGACTGGCACCAGCTGATTTAGCAAAATTTCCAAAGCAAGAAAAATAAATAATATCTCTATTAAATATAGCCACATTTATTGTTAAGTCACACTAGGCTTGTGCTATTGTCATTTCCAAAGGTAAACTCTCTTCTTTCTCTCCAATATTTCTAATTGGCCATCTAAACTAGGGTAGGGTTTCTCTTTATCACATTCACATCACCACTGAAGAATTCTTATCAATACTAGTTATGTCTAATTATGATACGAGATAACGAGTTATTTGGATCAAATCAGAGCAGAATCAGTATTATTATTATCCTGTACTAGTAGGAAATTTTATTTTGAAAATCAATCTATATATTTATTTTGGGAATCAATTTGTATAGCTCAATTTTAGAAGTTTTGCTGTAACTCTCGTGTAAATATTTGTGCCTCGGCAAAGCATGAATGATAGAATAGAATTATTCTGTCATAGAATCTTTTAATGTCCATTTTAGTTCGTGCAAGGTGCATCATAAAATTGTTCTTCTCAAATTTTAGTGAAACCAGGATCCCCAATTTAGAGAATTGTTGATAGTAATAAAATATAACTAAAGTTATATATATATACACACAACCTTTTGCATAAAACATCTATACACAGCCGTATGGTTCCCAAGGAAGGTGGTGTCATTAAGTATTAGGATATAGCAGTTGTTCTTGTTGACCTTCATTGAATTTTGAAGTGGTTTTTGAGTTTTTAAGGCTAATTGCCAAAGACAAACAGAAACTTGGTGGATTTCATATTTGTTCCATTGATAGTACAGACTACACATAAAACTGGTAGTTTTGTGGATTAAGGCACATTTGAATGCTAATATTTTTCGTTGTTTCCCAGCATCGTATTGAGCTGATATCATGGCAGTTGAAAAGTCTGGAATTGCCAGAGATGTTACAGAAGTGAGTTTCTGCACTTAGATTACATTTTCTATGAATTTTTTTAATGTGTTGTTCCCCTATTTCAGTGTTTATTACTAGAATACATACTGATGTCTGATGTTTATTTTATGTAGTTGATTGGTAATACCCCATTAGTATATCTGAATAAAATTGTGGATGGTTCTGTTGCTCGGGTTGCTGCCAAACTGGAATTGATGGAGCCGTGCTCTAGTGTAAAAGACAGGTAATGATTTTGGTTTCTCCACCCTTATTACTATCTATTGTTTAAGTTTTGGGTCTTGCTTTTACATGTTTTGGAATTACTCTTTGATTTTGTTCCTATGATATACATTATAAATGTAGGATTGCCTATAGTATGATTGCTGATGCAGAGGAGAAGGGACTTATCACACCTGGACAGGTTAGTACAAAGAAATTGCCTAGGATTGGGCATTAATAGTGAGACTTCTAACAAATTATTAAAGACCTTATTCAGATTAGGAGCAAAGTGAAGTTGCTTTTTATTGCCAGGTGTTTAATTATGATTTAAACAAATGTCACAAATAACTTATCATGTGTAACTGATGAAGTCTAACTGTGCATTAGCTAATAGAAGGAAAAGAAAGAGATTCCATGTATGTAGGGTAACTACCTCTATACTTTTCCCTCAAGAGAGTAATATTTTGAGTATTTTATATTTTTTTATGATAGTTATGTCGTATGTGTATGAAAGCCATCACAAGAATGGTAGGCGTGGCTCTGATTGAAATTAAATGTGCAATTTATTTCATATTCAACTTATAAAATGAAATTCATGCAAATTTCTTCGCAGTTATTTAAATTCCAGGTGAATAATACACTGTTAAGTTAGCTTCTGATATAACTTTTGTGTAGAAATACTAGGAAGTTAACGTGTAAAAAAAATTAAATTGCTGGTATTAATTTGGTGTATCCCTGAGTTCACACGTATCGTTTCTGTTGCATGTGGGTTATCTTATTTTAATAAAGAGTACCCTCATTGAGCCAACAAGTGGTAATACTGGCATTGGATTAGCCTTCCTGGCAGCAGCCAAGGGTTACAAGCTTATAATTACAATGCCTGCTTCAATGAGTCTTGAAAGAAGAACCATTCTTCTGTCTTTTGGAGCTCAGTTGGTTCTGACAGATCCTGCAAAGGGAATGAAAGGGGCAGTTCAGAAAGCTGAAGAGATATTAGCTAAGACTCCCAATGCGTATATACTTCAACAATTTGAAAACCCAGCCAATCCTAAGGTAATCTACAAATTTGTACTGTAACTGTAGCTGTGGATGCTTGACAACTTGGGTGACACATTTTGTTATCATTGTATTTGAAGGTACATTATGAAACCACTGGTCCAGAGATATGGAAAGGCTCAGGAGGGAAAGTTGATGCACTTGTTAGTGGTATAGGTACTGGTGGTACCATAACGGGTGCAGGAAAATTTCTTAAAGAGAAGAATCCTAATATAAAGGTTAGTTTATAAATTTGTATATATGTTTAAATATAATTTAAGGGGAATATGTGCATTTAATTATTCCTGAGAATGGAGAGATATATTTGGTTTCTTGTTTACAGCTGTAGCGATCCCCCTTCTCATTGTTTTTATTTATTTTATTTTTATGCAGCTGTATGGTGTGGAACCAGTTGAAAGTCCGGTACTCTCTGGAGGAGAACCTGGTGAGTTATAACACATGTTTTGCTCCATTGTGATAACTGATAATATGCTCATTTTGAATACTTTTTCACGTGAACCATAAAAATGTTGCATGACAAGTAGATTTTTTATTTAGTTTTCTATTTATTTATTATTAGGTGATTGTTTTACTTTTCCATGTTGTTAAAGTGTATTAGCATTAAAGAAGTGATTCATTGGAATTGTTAGATTATATCCTTCCCTACCATCCCGGAAGGACTGTTTTCTAGTATTTAGTTGCTCTCTGATGGAAAGGAATGTTACTGTTATATTTATGCCAAAGGTCTGAATAACATAAGCCATCTAAAGGGTCAAAATCCTACATAAATCATAATTAACTATAAAATCCTAATTAAACATTAGTTTCCTAAAATATGAAAACCTGATCAAATCAAAACAAAAAAAAAACATTAAAAGTAAAATCTCTTAAGAATAATGAAAGAAACTCTTAAATAAGAGGAAATTCTTTCTAAGAATACAGAATAACCTCTAAATTAAACGATAATCCTTAAATATGTTTTTCCATTCTGCAGCACTTGGACTATCGCATGCTAAGTCAAGCATGTAAAGTTGATACCATAGTGATTATACCATTTTTTCTGCATCTTAAAATTACCACTCTAAATTATAGTCTGTTCTTGATTCTTGTATGTTTTTGTGTTTGTTTTCCCTCCAGTAGTTACTTACTACAGGTTGAATGGTTTTTATTTATAATAAAACGTTAGAGCTGTGATAAGAAAATGCTCTTTAAGCTGTTGCTGATGAGCAGATTGCCATTGTGAACATCTAGGTCCCCACAAAATTCAAGGGATTGGTGCTGGTTTTGTCCCTGGAGTATTGGAAGTTAGTCTTGTAGATGAAGTAGTTCAAGTAAGCATTTAATTCATTTCGCATAGTCATTATATTTTTCAATACTTCACAGGATTATGCATATGAAATATTGTAGTGGTAATTTACTGAAAATATGTTGTGTAACCCACACACATGATATTTTTTTTATAATTAAATAAAACTAAAATTAAGGATACAAATAATAATAGAAATTTTTAATTTTTTGGTGAGAAATCTTTTTATATTTTTCTATTTCTATAGAATAAATGAATATGTTTAACATTTCTCTTTGAGATGAAGCATATATGTTATATGAACCAAATACACTATCTAGTTATCCACGTAGTCTTTAAGCAATCGGATCATCAAGAAAGTTTTTTTTGTCTACATCCATCACAAAAAAGATGGATTTTCTGAGGAGACAAGGTAGAGAGGTAGGCAACAATGAGGAGGACTTCATTAGTTTCTTCTACTAGGCCAGGATCGTGTCCCGCCTACGAGGAGGTTGAATCTTAGCTCTCGACAAAAACATAATTAAAGATTTTCATTTATTTTATATAAATAGAGAAATGTGAAAATGAATATCTTTAACAATGTTTCATCAAAGGTTGAGACCCATTGTCCTTGAGGAGCGTGTCATACAAACGATATAGAGACTATTGTCAAGACGGGATACGAACATGGCTTGGTAAAAGGAGCCGAAGCCCTCCTACCTTGGCGCCTTGGAGGAAGTCCACCTTCTTTTGTAGTAGACATAGATAGAAAAACTTTCTTGATGATATACTTGCTTCACAGACTATGGACAACTGATCAATGTGTAATAAATTTGGTTTATATTATACATATGTTCTATTTTGAAGGAGAGTTAAAGATATTCATTTATTTTACATGGATAAAAAAATATAAAAAGATTTAATAACTAAAAATTAAAAATTTTTATTATTTATATCCTTATTTCTAATTATAAAATCTTTGTCGTTCACGTAGTCAAGTAAGTTTTTCTGTCTTTCTTTCCGTGATGGGTCCACTGTAGAAGAGGGTGGATTTCCTCTGAGGCAACAATGTCGAGGTAAGCAGCAACAAGGAGGGCTTCTTCGGCTCTTTCTACTAAGCCACATTTGTGTCCTGCCTGGACAATGACCTTTACATTGTCTGTTACGACATGCTCCTCGAGAACGATCAGTCTTACCCTTATCCAAACAACTTTATACTATTTTAAAGTGTGTACTAAATGTGTTGTGTGTTATCCACATATTTAATACTTTATTTATAATTAAATAAAATTAAAATTGAAGATATAATTATAGAAATTTTTAATTTCTATTTATATTTTTATATAATAATAAATGAATATTTTTAACGGTAACCTTATTCTAAACTTGTTTGGAAATGCAATGTGCAGTTTTAGGAAACAATATGATAACTCCTGTGTTTATGGTTATTGCATCTGATAATTGCTGAATGACTTGAAATTCTTATACTTTCAATTCATATATACGGGTTTGATGCTGGTAGATTTTTGTTTAAATATCTATTTGGTGATATTGATGCATTATACCTACTTTTGACTTGAGCCTTGCCAATTTTGCAACTAATTAAGCATTTCCAGTTTAGGTGCATATTCTTTATTATTTTTTTGGGGTACAAAAGAATGTAGTAAGGTAGTTATGGTGCAGATTCAGTTAGTTTATGCTATGAACTCGTTCTACATTAAGTATTATGGTTCTCTCCTTCCCTGTGCAAGTCCGGAGTTGGGGGCAAAGCTCAGTTTGTGGGGAAACAGAAAATAGCCAATTATGAACTTTTTACATCATGTTAGACTTAATGTTGTTTTTGTGTAGAAGGGAATCTTGGATTCCTTGAGGATTAGGTACTGATTTCTGCACCATGAGTGTATATACGAACAACTTGCTGTGTGAATGTAATTATTAGAAAGATAATGGTTTTGCCGTTATTTTGCAGTTTTTGTTTGGCCAATTGTAACAGTTTAAGTTTGTTAAACACATTGGATTGTGATTTGGCAGATATCAAGTGATGAAGCAATAGAAACTGCAAAGCTTCTTGCACTTAAAGAGGGCCTATTTGTAAGTTCCAAACCTCTAGAAACATCCATAATTGATACTATTCCTCTAGTAGCTAGCTATCTGTTGAGTTCCTTTCATGATTCATATTTGAAAACAAATAAAGAACTGACTATGTCATAGTCTTTTTGTACTTGTATAATTTATTGAACCTATACTTATATTGTAGGTTGGAATATCATCTGGAGCTGCAGCTGCAGCTGCCATTAAGGTAGCTAAAAGACCAGAAAATGCTGGAAAACTTATTATAGTAAGTTGATCGTCTTCCCACAAATTATAGTTGAAGTGTTTAGAAATTTCTGTTGAGAACTTAAACATAGTCCCATGTGTTTTGATGATTTATTCACTTGTTTGATTTGGTTTGAATTTTGATTGATACCAACTGAGATTATGGGGTAGGATCATTATGTTACAATTAGAAGATTCACTTAATTGACAGTTCCGTTTTGATATGGTGCAGGTTATTTTCCCAAGCTTTGGTGAGAGGTACCTGTCCTCTGTGCTGTTTGAGTCAGTCAGACGGGAAGCTGAAAGCCTGACTTTTGAATCCTGAATTCCAGTTGAAGGCTTTGATTAAGCTTACACCAGTCCGGATTTCAAGTGGTGGATTTTAACTGAGCCAGTGATCCTTGTGATTCTTAAATAAACATGGAAAATTTGTCACTTTATGCAGCAGACTTCTGAAGTTATTTAAAATGTAATGGAATATGATGTATTATTTTCGATTCTCTTCTGATATTGAAGAAACATCTAGATGAATAGCGATAAAAATGACCATTCAACAAAATAAATTTTATGTTTATCACCCTTTCCAGCAAATGTCTCAATAGGCCATATTTGGACCTAATTAATAGCTTATACGATGACAAAATTGTAATGTGGATGGTGAAATTCTTTTTCTGGGTTAATCTAACCGTTTCTAGAACAAGGATACGTGGTTGGACCCAAAAAAAAAAAAAAAAAAGATGTGCAGAAAAAAGAGAGAATATTAAATTATGTTTGGATAGGTAATGTCTGTTTTAGACATTTCATGTTACGTTTATTGAAAAACTTCACTAAAAAAATATGAAACGACGAGCGATATGATTGAGAGTTTACAGTCAATTGAATCTAAGCATTAGGTAGGTGACAGAACATTTAGTCGCAATACCAAAGTTTGAACTCAGTGTAACAATGACAAGTAATATTTGAGTCTTTGCTCTAAATCTTTTGAATAAAAATAATAAGCAATATGGAAGATTTTAATATTAAAGTTTAATTTCTTAATTACAGTAGTTCCTCCCTTTAGTCAGGATAGTCATGATCCAACCCGATTTACTAATTCAATTTAGTATAAAGGAACTTGACGAATACAAAAAAAAAATTTGATTGGTATATTTTTAAAGTGAAATTCAATTATATTTTGAGTTATCTTTGATTTAATGTTATATATTCCTTTAAGAAATATAATTTTAAATGATTATATATTAATAATATAACTTTTTGACATGTTTAAATAAATTTTTTCATAAATATTTATAAAAAAAATAAGAAAAAAAATAAAAATAAATTTATCTATAAATTAAAATTAACTTATGTATAAATTAATATGTAAAAACTTTTATCTAATGTGATATTATATTTATAATGGTACTGTGTATTAATATATGTATTGTAACATATACTTTAATTATATTTATTTAAATATACGATTTAATTATTATTAAGATTAATATATTATATCATTAAATCGGATTAAAATAGATATATTTTATTTATTGTGGAGTTTTAATTAAGTCAGGTTTATAATTATAAAAATTATCCTAGGTTTAGTTTTTAGTTGCTCTACCTTCCAATTATCTCTCAATCTAGCATGATAAAATATTAAGAACCAACTTGGTTGTAATTTACTATTGCATTACAATATCATTTTCTACTGTTGAATGACTCACAATATAATCGCAACAATATTCTTAACATTTAAAGTTTGATTTGATAATATTTTTTTTCTTATTTTATAGTTAGATAAAATAAACATGATTATTCTAGATATTACATGCACGGTTTTTTTTTTATTCACGATTAAACAGTATAAAGAATATAAGCTTCCGATCATCAAATTTGTCACGGGAAGATCATCAACTTTGCTGTTTGCAGAACTTGGTACATCTTGTTCTTGTTATTGTTCTGGCTTCTTTTTCTCAATAATATATTTGCCTATAAAAAGAAAATTTGAGTAACTCCTGATGGAAAAAGGCAAACACAGCACAGAACATATTACACATAGAGATGAACAACTCTTGAATTGTTTATTCCGACAGGAACAATTCGAAGGGGCTGAGCTTTTTGTAAGGTAATTCCAAATTTATCATCCATGTCCATATGTTGTGTTTCTGTGCCATGCTCAAGCTTCCAATCGAAGGAGTTGATAAGCGAACCCAACATCAAAAGTAACATCCTATGGGCCAACAAGATGCCAGGGCATATTCGGCGCCCAGCACCAAATGGGGCAAGCTCAAAATTTCGTCCTTTGACATCGATTTCAGAACCTAGGAACCTGTCTGGCGAAAACAGAGTTGGATTTTCCCATAACGTGGGATCCCTGCAAATAGCCCACATGTTAACCCACACTTGTGCATGTCTTGGGATGGTGTAGCCACCTATGTCCACATCCCTATCAGCTTTTCTTGGCAGTAGAAATGGAACTGGCGGGTGCAACCGTAATGTCTCTTTTACTATTGCTTGCAAGTATGGGAGTTTATCAATATCTGCTTCCTCAATAGGATTACCCTTACTAGTTATTTGCTCAAGCTCTTCTTTCGCTTTTGTCATTGCTTCTTTGTTTCGCACTAACTCACTCATTGCCCATTCTAGCGTCGATGCTGTTGTGTCTGTTCCCGCAACAAATATATCCTGTATATTCAATTCATTCATAAATTCTCAGTAACTCAATTAGTGATTCATAAATAATTTAAAATAAATGGCTATATGTAGGATTATGGAGAGAGGAGATTAATTAATTACGTGTGAAAGATGTTCAATCATATTTTTGTCCATGTACTTGTTATCTTTTGAAATGTTGAGCATGGCATCTAACATGTCGTTGTGGGTTGTGCCTTCTTCTTCCCTATGCTTCAATCGTTGCTTAACCAAGCGATCGAACATGTCTAACACCTTTCTCACGTTCTTACTCTGTTGTCTTTTGACACCTTGTGGGTCAAGCATCTTTAACAATGGAAAAAAATCTGCCAGATTTGGTGTTCCAACGAGCTTTGTGATATTGGTGACCAAGTCCTTGAACTCTTCTGCTTTACCTGTAGAGTGAATCAAATCCATAGAGAAAATAGTGTTTGATAATAGATTTATGGTTGTCTTGAATGCTGCTGTTCCAATATCCACTGCTTCACCCATTTGGCTAATTTCATGGATATCAGTGACAAGTTGTTGCACTATCTTACGCCTAACGTCTTGGCTAGAATCCAGAGTCTTGTGGGCAAATAATTGAGTGTTGCATATTTTTCTCAGTTCCCGCCAGAGAGGTGAAATGGGCATGAAGGCAAGGCTATAATGTTCGTGGTTCAGAACTGACACAGATTGGGGAATGGTTCGGTTTGACAACAAGTGGTCATTGGTTAGGAGCACCTCTTTGGCCATTTCCGCTGAAGACACAACAACAGTGGTTATATGTCCCAGTTTTAGGCTCATTATAGGGCCATGAATCTTAGCAAGCTTGGCCAACGACTTGTGAGGCTTTTCCCCCAATTCAAGGAGGTTCCCAACGATGGGAAAACGGGATGGTCCTGGTGGAAGCTTTTGGTTTGGTTTTATGGCCCTTGCAAGGAATGAACCAAGAGCATGAAGCATGAAGCATGTCAAGACAATGAGCAGTGCACAAGTTGCAAAGTCCATTATTGTATATAGGATTGATTAGTATTTAATCAATGGCGAGGGAAAGAGAGGTTTGGTTGATGCATCTCCATTGCCCGGGAACTCAATTTATACATGACTTGTCAAACACCAGATACATTAAAATAATGCTACTTGTTATTATGCAACCTCAAAAAGTCATCCACTATATGCCTAGTTCAGATTAATAAACATGAGATTCACAACTAGAGTTGACCTTGTATGTAGACTCATTCTGCCCATAGTTTGTGATGGATTTCAAAATCCAAACCATACGTCACTAATGCCAAATCTTTCATCCTCTTTCCTATGGGTAGTGCGTGTTCCACTGCCCAAGGCTGGGTGGGCTTTTCCAAACTAGTCTTGCCTCTTTTCGGGTTATAGTCAATAAATATGGTTTGAAATGAAACCGTCAATGTAATTATTAAGAAAAAGTGGTTGGTTATGTAAATTTAAGCTCTGAAAACCATGTCGTAAGTGGGTCAGCTTATTTAGGATATATTTGGATATGTGGTAGGAAGAGGATATATTGTTTAAAATAATTCAAACGAAATAAATTTGATTTCATTTCATGTAAAAAAAAATTATTTTTATTGTAACATATATGGATAACTTGAGTTTATTCTATTGCGCTCCATTTAGTTTCTTTTTATTTTATTTGACCTTATTTATTATAAAATATTCAATTTTTTTATTAGGTTATAGGAGTAAAATAAGCTTACGCTCATAATACGCAATGTTGTTACTATTAAAAATGACAAAATTTCTCTTCCTCGCTTAGTGGACAAACAATGTAAGACCAGGTCAATTTTATCTCTTCGTCTTTTTTTTTTAAAGAAAATAAAAAAATGCTGATGAGTCTGTTGAATGTGCTTGAATAGTTGGTCATTGAGCTTTTGCATGCCATGGTTTCCTATTAGTTACATAATCCTTGCGTCATGTTGTTCTGCCTATATAATTAAAGTTTAAATATCCATCCCCATCCCACCATAATCTCCAATTTCTACACTCAAATTCTATAAAAAGTCAAGTTAGCATCGTTCATATATATTTTTGGAAAGCTATAAGCTATTAATTAAAGTTGCAAATTGATGCTTCAATAGTTAATAAATTAACATATCGACTTCAGATGTACAGTAGTTTATAGCTCATGATATTGTATGGATAGACAGAGAGATACAAGAATCTGATACAGTATTAGAAAAATATTAATTGAGTAACGCTCAACTAATATTTTTCTATTACTGTATATGTTCCCTTGGTATTGCACTCACATATGTCTAACACACGATAACTCATGAATGCAGCATCATTGGATTGTAGTTTGTACGTTATGGCTTAATTGAATAGAATGGTATTTCTTTTTCTCTCCAAATATGATTTAAATTCTAAAATCTTGTTATTTTAAATATAATCAAATAATAATAATCTCAAATATGATAATTTTGAATGAAGTTCAATTTGCACACTTGAAAGTAGAATTAGAGCAACTTTAATATAATATGTTTGTGAAATATGTATTATTATGATGTGAAAGTGATTCTTATAGAAAGAAGGGATATCCCTCCGTAATCAATTATATTTTCTTTCGAAAATCAAGCTTTCAACGATTCAACCCATAAGAAATTAACGGTCGATGGATGGCCTTAATGAGTAACGTAGGTAGGTTGAAGCCCCAAAAACTTGGTCTTGTTATTTGGTCAAGTTCCAACATTGGTTGGCTTAAAAGAAAATGAAGTGTGTTACTCGGTGAAATGCGAGTGTCAACTTTCTGCTAATGAGTTGAATTGTGGCTTCTCATTAATCGGAGGAAAATTCCACCATGTAAGACTTGGTCTTGTGCCTGCAAATGCAAATGCAAATGCAAATGGAATGGTCTTTTTATGTACCCTTTCATCGCTTCTACCACATCTGCGTCCACAGCGTGTTTATAGATTAGATTAGATTGGTTTTAATCTAAATATGAAAGTATTATATTACTGGCTTTATTTGGTTTGAGTTAAGAAAAAATCAATCTGCACTAAATCAACCTAACTTTAAAAAATTAGTAATTATAATTTTTAAAATTTTTTATCTATAATACTACTTATTATCTATTATATTTTATATTAATATAAGTTTAAAATATTTTTATTTTTTAACAAGTGATTATTTATTTTATTTAATATTTAATATTTTTATAGTTATCACTTTACCTATCTCATTAATTTTTTTATTCAAAATATGATAAAAAGATTGCCTAACTAACATGCATAAATAAATATATTTGGTAATACTGGAAAAGATAATAAGAAAATAAAAAATAAAAAATAAAAATAAAAAAATTTAATTATTCACTTTATATCTTTATTTGAACTATCTTTATTCTATAGATAAAAATTATTTGTTTTAGTTTTTACACGAGTATTTTTAATTATGTTTTGGTTTTAGTAATCAAATATCATTTAACATTATTAATCATGTAATGACTTGCCATTAATATTTCATTGACATGTTTGTACTTTATGTTTTAGTTTATATATTTATACTATTTTTATATTTTAGTCATATACATTCTTTATATTTTAGTCTTTATACCAACAATTGTTTTATATTTTAGTCTTTGTCAACAACTTTCTCATCTCTTCTTCCTTCTCCTTCTTTCATTCTCCTTTTTTCTATTTCTTTCTCTCAATTTATTTTTTATAAACACCTCTAACTTCCTTTTATTTTATGGGTTGTTCTTTTTTTAAAATTCTCTTGCATCAACTAATTCTCATTAACTCTATAATCAAAAGTCTCAAAGCTGTAGAGTTTATATATACTTTTTAGACAAGACATGGTAGCATGTGAATAATGATTTGTATGAACACTCTTTGTAATGGCGGTGACTTGCTACATCATATTAAAATATGTATATCTAGAATACTTTGAATGAATTATTGCTTTTATACTTTTGAGATGAGAATCTGATAATGAAGTCTTACAAAAACAAGTAGATAATAACTTCAAGTGAACAGTGGAAGGTGAGATCTCGTTCTTCTATTTTATAAATGTGAAATTATAATCTTTTATAAATATCTAATGATAAGTTAATTTTTAAATTTTTACTAATCTCATGTAATAATTACTTTTTAGATTATTTATCTATTTATAAATTAATCCTATCTTAAAATTTCAAATGGATGTAAAAGAATGGTTTTATTTTGTTTTATCATTCCAGAATTTCTAATTTTATTTTAAAATTTAAATCCAAATAATTTAAAGAAATGTTTATCTAATTTTTTATTATTTTTTTTATAGTTTTTCTATTTCTTTTATTTTCTTATTAATAGTATGTATATCTTAATTATTATTACTAGAAATTTAACACACAAAATTTGTGGTACATACCTTGTCAAAATAAAAAATAGAGAGGTAAATAATGTATGAATTTGTTCAATTTCCTATCTTTGTGAAATATTAAATTAGAATTGAATAAGTAATAAAATATATCATTTTAAAATAATTGACATATTTAATTATAAAATAAAAATAATAATATTTTACTAAAAACTACAATAAAAATATATAACTTATTAAATCTTTTCAATGATTTTAACTTTTAAGGAAAATATTTTGATTAAAATGTATGATTTTTTTTAATTTTATCTTCTTATATTCTTTTTTAAATATACGAAAACAACATAATGTAATTGTTATGATATATTTTGAATTGATTAATATTATCCAAACAAAACATTAAAAATATTAATTAACATAAAATAATATTTTTTTAATGACCTTAAACATACTTGTATAAAAAAAGTCTAATTACTTTTTTTTCTAACCATAATCAATATTGTTGGCATAAAATAATATTTTTTTTAACAACTTCAAATGTCGCAGTATGCATTGAAAACAACATTTAATGTCATAGAATTAAACATAGTTTTTTATCTTAATAAAATTTACATGTCGTCAAATATTTATTATTGTCAGCGATTCATTTGTCATTAAAAAAAGAAAGTAATTGAGAATAACTTCTTTTTCTTACACTGTAGTCACTGGTTGAAGTGATAAAACTAACGGAATTGTTTTCATTCTAAAAACTATATTTTCTACTCTATAAAATGAGAGCCAAATACCCATTTTTCATTCTGGCCTAATATAATTTTGTAACTAAAGTTTTATTTTTTAATATGATTTGTAGGTATAATTATTATTATTTTTTAAATTATTAAAAATTCACACCAATTCATTTTGCCATTTTGTATATATTACCTAGATTTGTTCTGTCCTTCCTGGGAAGATTGAGCTAACGTTGGTTATTAAGTGTTAATTAACTAAGTATTGACCTTTTGGTTTCATGCTTTTTTTTTAAACTACCTATGAATAATGAATGACAGTAACCAAACTCAACTTTAAAAAATTAGTTCATAGAATTGACTTTTACTTATATAAATTATTCAGATATTCCCTTTAGGTAATATAAGACTTAAATTCTTTTAATATGCTTTGTCATCCTCAATACTATTGCATTTGGTAGGTAGTGAATGTTGGTGGCTTATGAGATAACGATGCTTTCTATCTCTCTGAGAAGAAATAGATCAATATATATAATAGTAAGATCAGGTTTTGTCGTATGCTTCAATGTGAGAAGATGCATGGACATAATTGAACAGGTCACGTGCATGATTGGAGTCTTGTACTTACATGGGAAAAAAAGAATGCTCCAAACTGAACTGCATAAACTACTATTTATCAGTAAGGAATCGGTTCTACTCTCTTTAGATTCATTAAAATGGAATTTCACCAGCGCCTTTTAGAACTTCAAACTTAAACATTCCTCAATATCTAAGCCTGTTTAAACTGGTAATATATTTAGGTTAGTGTTTTGAAGGAACGAGAATGGCTAAATGAAAAGTGTGTAGGTTACATTTGATTGCCATTTCTACTTCTACTAGCGTGGAGTCATACTAGTCTTTTATATTCCTTGCAATTGAATTTGCTTTAGTTCATGTTTTGGATTATTTAATTCTTCTGTGATCTTTATCTTTTTTTTTTTTTTTCTACCTTCACCTTGAGGAAAGGACCACGCCAGACCCATCTTCTACTTAAAAGAGATATTTTGCTTAAAAATTTATTGGAATGCAAATAACAACCACTGGCAGCTAAATTTTTATTTACTTATTTTTGCTTAAGCTCCTCCAGTCCTTCCCCAAAGGAAAAATTTTCGATAAGAAATACATTAAAGTTTGAAAATGATCCTCGAGAAAAGTTCAGATTGGAAAGATTTGAACAATTTCGTAGTTATAGATTTTGTTTTTGCGTTTATACCATAGTTTGGGAAAAAGAAGGTACTTACTGGGAAAATATTATTAGAACGTGTCTTTTTCTTGTTTTATTATTTAATACGAAAGTGGTATAAGAATAAAGTAATGAATATGATGTATAAATATCACTTGTACAATTGCAAGTATAGAACATTTTTTTCTCTGGTGTACGGAATTATCATAAATGAGGTAATATTAGCGTAATATATATTAAAAAAAATGATAAAAAATTAATTAAAGTGATTTCAACGTGTACAAAGAAAGACATTGTAGATACTGATGAAGAAAGTAAATCGCATGGTTTATAGCCCTGTTATAAAGGATAGAAGAAGACTAAAAAATATTGGAGGAAATTATTGAAAGGAATTTTATAGTGAATTAGGATAAAACTATTGTTGTTGGTGTTTATATTTTTTCTGTTTTACTATATCCGTTGAGGTATATTTTTTGTAGAAGACAAAGAAAATGAATTTTATTAGGTGATACCAAGAAAAGGCACAAGGCGTACCAGCTTTGGTATTTAATGTTAAGTACAGCAGATTCTGCCAAAGCAACCTAACCTGCAAATGCACCTTAGTATGCACCAAAATACAAAACCCCTTGGTACACGAGAATTTTAAACATAAAAGGGCCCCTAAAAATGAAAGCACCGAACAATCATTCCACAAATATGTAACCTCAATCACAATGCTGTGCCACCAAAAATCAGATTGTCCTGTTTGACAAGCATCATGAAATTGCCCAAACTCCCGTAAACACCAAAACAAGTTTGTCTACTTCGCCAATGATTGATTCCAATGTATATATATTGGAATCCCGAAGCTCATACTATCTTGTATACACGTGTATAATGAAGATACCTTATGTGTGAATGCTTACAATGGAGATACCCGCAATCTGTGATGCACTGGCGTACGTTTGTGTGAGATCAAACTGTATAGTCCATAGATTTTCATTGTCCACACCAGCTTTTAATTGACCTCGATACGGCTCTGAAGTAAGGCCGTGGCAGCTGCAATATTCCCCCCATAGAACAGTTTCCACACATTGCTCATCCTTGTAACATCATCAGAAGTTGAACACCCTGCATCCTACTCACCACCGCACCTCAGCCCATAAATTAAGGCATGATCTGAACCACACCAAGGTATAAACTGAGTCAATCAATTTTATAGCAACATTAATAACAATCAGATAAAATTTTGTGACTTTGGCCTGCCACAACCACCAAAAAATATGTAATGCCCCCCATCCAAGGCATAAGATCCAAGTTCATACCAACTACAGCGCTCACTGCACATACCAAAACCAAATCAGCCTGTCGCATACACAAATCACCCTGCACTCCCTGAATTCCTTCTTGTTGAATTCCCTGCTGAGTAAACACCCTCGATAAGCACCTATGCAGAATGGTACATCAGCCCCCAAAACCCTGCACAGTTATTAGGCAATGGCATATGCACTGTGACATTAACAGTTGATTAGCATACACCTCCAACATGGGTAAAGAGAACCTAAACCTGATGTGTTGCTTACATCGTCATTGCTTAAAACACCATATCCTTTGAGGCATATTGAAACAGATAAAATAATGTAAGTATGGAACTATTACCAATAGTCCTTACAAGTGCACCAACCATCCTTAAAGTGATGAAAACGATTATTATCCCTCACAATAATTTCTCTTTCAACGATTCTTGAGATGAACTTAATGGCACTATGGCAATCTACACAAATCCTAAGATTTTTTGTGATCCGTATGGGAACTCCATGAGGGAGAGCTATGAGGCCAAAGGCTAGAGCAATTTTCTCACTGTGGTACCATGCTTCTGAAGCCTTTTCTTCTTCTTCTAAATCAAAGAGCGATACATTGGTATCAGGAACATACCCAGCTTTCTTCATCTCCCCTCTGAGCTTAGCTAGCATTGCCTGAATTTCAGAGTTTTTTTCATGAGAACTATCCTTTGCTTGGAAAACATGGACTCTATTCTTTACAGCAACCCAACTATAACCAACATTTTTTTTAATACCAATATCTCTCATTTCCTTCCTGACAATAGTGGCTTCTTCCCATCTGCATTTAGCAATTACAAGCATAAACAAAAGAGCCATAACAATGTAGAGTCAGAAGAATGATTCAGTATTAAATTTGCCTAAATATGTTAAAGCAACTGCAGAAAAATGAAAACAACAACAAAACAAAGGTTTTATATCACTAGACGCAGGAAAATGAAAAATGAATAAAATTCTTTGACACTAATTAGGTTGTGACAGGTTATTCTACCAAATAAAATGATCAATTCAACTAACTTAACCATGCTATTAAAGAAGGAAAACTAGTTAGCATGGTTTTGAATAATTACCTGCCAGCAGATGCAAGCATGTTAGAAAACACTACATGATTGCCAGAGTCATCAGGATCAAGCTCAAATAATTTTTCAGCTGCAATTTTCCCCAACTTTGTTTTCCCGTGCATCCTACAAGCCCCCAGTAGAGCTCCCCACACAGATATAGTTGGAAGTATTGGCATTCTTTTAATAAGCTCATATGCACGGTCTACCAAACCAGATCTCCCAAGCAAGTCAACAACGCATGCATAATGCTCAGCACCTGGTTCAATTCCATAACTCCCTCTCATGGACTCAAATATCTGCAAGCCTCTCTCCACAGCCCCTGCCCTACTACATGCTGACAATACCGAAACTAGTGTTACATAACTCGGTGCTATACCACAGCTTCCCAATGTCATCTCCTCAAACAGACTCAAAGCCATGTCAACGTCACCCAGATGTGCATATCCACCAATCATTGCATTCCAAGTGACTAGGTTCCTCTCAGGCATTTCACTAAAGACTTGCTCCGCATTCTCAATGCTTCCACATTTTCCATACAAGTCAACAAGTGCACTCCCAACAAATATATTCTCCTCCACACATGCTTTAACAGCAAGAGCATGAACTGACCTGCCCAATTCAAGCCCCCCAAGCTCAGCACATGCACTGAGCACACTCGATATCATGAAATCCGTCGGCTCAAGTTCCTTCCTGGCCTCCAGGAAGACCATACACGCCCTCTCCTCTTCATGGTTTTGCACGAGAGCAGCAAGCATAGAGCACCAAGAAACAACATTCCTCCTGCCACAGCCAATTCTACTAAAAACCATTTCAGAAGACACAATGTCCCCACATTTTCCATAGAAATCAATAAGCCCATTGGAAACAGAAACATCCTCCCGGTACCGGCTCCGAACTATAAAGCCATGTAACTGACGCCCGAGGTCCAAACTCACCATGTCAGCACACGCATTGAGAAACGCACAAAACGTTATTGCATTTGGCTCTCCATCGACACAAAGAAACTTTTTAAACGCAGCAATTGCATCCAGACACCGACCATCCTGAACAGCATTAGAGATATACGCGTTCCACGTGGCCAAGTTTCTGTGCGGCATTTCATCGAACATGTTACGAGCCTCGACCCGAAGGCCAGTTTTGCAGTACATGTCAAAGGCGCTGCACCCCACAAACACGTCGAGTATATTGCCACCTTTTAACGCGAGGGCATGGAGCTGTTTTCCGGTGATGGGCATGTGCAGCGAAGCCGAGGCTTTGAAGACGCAGGGGAACGTGAAGTCGTTAGGGGGAACGCACTCGCGGCGCATGTTAGAGAAGTGGAGGAGCGCGGGGATGAAACGACGATTATGAACGCAGCCGGAGATGAGAGAGGTCCACGTAACGACGGTGCGAGGGTTGGTGAGTGAGAGAACGAGTTGGGCTGAGTTGAGATGGTCGAGTTTGGAGTACATGTTGACGAGGTGGTTACAGAAGAAGATGGGGAGAGGAGGGTCATGGGTTTTGAGGATGTGCGCGTGGACGGCACGGCCCAGGAGCGAAGACCCACTTGAAACTGCTGACTCCACCAAAGAACCAAACACGTTCATCGCTTTTTCTTATGCTCTTCCGGAAAAACACTGCATGCTTTTTCACTTCTCTTGCATATATCGTTTTTAGTTTTCCTAAGTACCCGCAATTTAGTCTCTGTTTTACTCAGCTGGTCCCTAATAGAAGGAAAAATGTTTTATTTTATTATTTTCTTTATTTTGTGACGGAAATAAAAATAGAAAGGTAATCTTTCTGTAGGAATTATACATCTTATAATTCTTCATCTATTTTGGAATAATACATCTTTATTTTAAATTTTAAATATGATCAAATTCACTAAGGAACACATTTCTTTAGGAACTTCCCCACGTATACATCTTACAATTGAGCATTTGTCCAAAAAATAATAATAATAATTCATTTCTTCAATACCTTTTAGGTTTCTATTCTAAGGTTTAAGCCATTTCCTTCCCTTCAAACAATTTTTCTATTTATCAATATTTTTATTTTTATTATCATTATTATTATATTCATTACTATTATTATATTATGCTTCTTATTGTTTTTGATTAAGTGTTAGTATGCTTCTTGTAGCGCAAATTGTAAACGGGCACTACTTAAATATTTTTTGACAATTGCTATTTGCTCTCTTCTCTTTACTAATTCATTCTCCATTTTTCTTTTTATTATTTTAAAATATTGCGGATGATATACTTCCCTTGTTAATTTATATGAATCTCGAAGAGGATTTCTCCATCATTATCAACATGCAAAGACAAAGCCAGAATTAGATAAAAGAGAGATGAACTATAAAAAATAAAATTCATCCAATAAATATATATCTATCAATTTTATACAAAAGTTTATAATTTGATGGTTAAAACGTTAATTATATTAATAATATATCAAAGTATGAAACATCTTTTTTATATGTTACAAAAATTATTTATAATTGAATTTACACAATTTTTTAACAATTTTATTTTAACATACATTAACAAACTTAATAGTAAAACAATTATTTTATATATTGTGGTGAAGTATAGTTTTGACTATATTTATAGTCAAAATATATTGTTATGCAGTAAATTCTTAATAGACATGTAACATTCAAATAGACGTTCATCAATTGAAACATGAAAATTAATTAAAAACACAAATATATATATATATATATATATATATATATATATATATATAATTAAATTTATTGTTCTAATATAATATATTTAATATTTCATATATTTAGTAATAATTTTAATTATTCCTGTGTACCATCGTTCAAATTCAGCTATAGAAAGAAAGAGAAAAAAAAACTAGAACAATCAATATATAAAGTTATATACTATATAATATATTATAAAATAAATACAATATATATTATATATAATATATATAAGATTTATATATAATATACAATTATATATATACCAAAAAATATATAAGAAATATAATATATACGAATAGTAATATATATTGAATTATATAATATATAGTATATATATTATATACTATTGTATTATATATATAAAATAATAAAATGTATAATATATTAAATATACTAATATAATATATAATTTTTTAATTTTTATTAAACTTTTAATTTAAAAAAAAAAGTTAGGGATCAAAGCCCACAAGCATTGGTGTGTCCTTGGCAACAAGCAATGTTACATCTATAGTAGCATTGGTGTTAAGGCAGCCTCAATGTTTTCCTTATACACCTCAATTTTTATTTTTATAATTAACATCTTATTACTTTTTAGAGGATTTGCATTCTCTGTCGTTGACATCATTATTATTCACTATTGCTCCTTGAAAAAGTCTCCTATCTAACACAAAAGTTTACTCCAACCTTTATCCACTAATCTCTTATTATTATTATTCATCTGTATTTGTAATTTGTAACTCGTAACTTGTAACCTCATCCTCCTATCCAATTATGTTTGATATAAAGACTTATAACAGTGAGCATGAGAGAATGTGTTTTGGGATATTTTTGAATAATAAAACAAAAGAAAGGTGTATCAGTCGAAAGGAGAGTGAAAATACCGATCACCATATTTTTTTTATTTTTAAAATGTTATTAAGTTTTATAAATTTACCATAGTCCATTAAACTAAGCCGAACTTGCCCCTAAACTTTAAAAAAACATTAAATAAAAAACACCGAACTTTGCAGCACCTTCTTCTGTAAAGTGACAAACACTAAACTCAGTAGAGAAGAGATGGTCTCCACCAAAATTCCATCCAACGGTCCTCACGCAAGAACAGTTAGCCCTCCGATTTCACCTGCCTCCACTTAACAAGTTTTAGGCCATCAAGGGTAGCCTCACGTGGCCCATCAGAAAGAAAACCAAAACTTACAAGCATTTTGGGCTCACAGGAGAAAAAAAATGTATACACCTCCTATTTTTGTTATATAAAATATTTTTGATAGAAAAAAATATAAATTAAATTATAACTTAAAATGAAATGTTAATGGTAAAAAAACAATGACATCTGAAAAAAAAAATTAACACTAACATGTTAAAGAAAATTATTATAACATGTTGACACTTGTTATGGAATATACTTTATAAAATTGGTATATTTTTGTTTCGAAAAATACTTTACAGTAAAATTAAAAATTAAAAGTAAATTACATCTTTATCATAAAAAAGTAGTTATATATAAAAAATAATTACTACCACATTGTCAAAATAAAATTACTATACTTAATATGTGTTCAACAAATATAAAAAAATTAAAATATAAATTACAACAAACGATACCTTATTAAAAAAAAATGAGAGAAAAAGATGTAAAGATTTTAAAGAACAATAAATATGAATGATGCAAAAATAAGATTTAAAAAATGATGAAAATAAATATATAAAAATAAAATTTAAAGAAAGATGAATATGAAGTACAAAATTAAGATCTAAAGAATAATAAAAATAAAGGTGTAAAAAATATAAAAAATAATAAAAATGACATGTAAAAATATGTTTTATAATATTTTTGTAAAATATATTTTAGTAATATAAAAAAGAAATGACGGTATATTTATCAACAAAAAGGTATAAATATCATAAGCGGAAAAAAAAACACATTTTAAGGCAATTGGGCTGCTCCGGTCTGGGCCCAGGGAGGGAAAACGTAACCCTACAAATTATTTTATAACCCAACCAATCTAATTAATAACCCACTGACCTAATTAATTAATTCTAATACTCATAATATTTTAAATACACAATACAATAAATCCCATTTTTTAAAATATCTTTTTTTAATTATTCAACCTTACTAAAATTTTAATTCGCACAGTTTCTAATTTATTTAAGTATAAATTTTCTCTATAAACTAATTAAATAATAATTATTTCAATTATTTTAGCTAAGTTAAACAATTGCAAAAAAAATTATTAAAATGTTAACCCAAAATATTAGCAAGCATTAAAATAACAATATTCTTTATTTATGCAAATAAGAAAATCAGGAAAAAGAGACAATATCACAGATTGGTAAAAGATGAGATCTTGATCATGCTTTTCATTGTTGGAATGTTTTCCAAAGGAGATGAGTCTACTACATACATTTGCAATTGATTAGTGCTTTTAGTATGCTGCAATTGGTTGTGAAATGATTGAATAAATTAATTGCTTATGAGAGTTGGTTAGTATTTATACCTCCATGTTTCTTTATATGGTTGGTCCTCCTATCCTTACCACCATTTCAAAAGATTGGGTTCATGTAGCGTCGATTAGCTTCACACCAACTTTTTTTACTTTAATAAATATTTACTTTATATTTCAATACTTATCCGTTTCCTTCCAAAAATATTTTTACACACGCGTGTTTATTACTTCTGTTTGCAACGGAAAAATATAATTGTGTTTAGAAAAAATCGCTCTATAGATTAAATTAAGATACATATATATAACGTAAGTGTTTCGCGTTGATTATTATTATTATTATGGTGGTTGTTGATGTTGTATATTAGAGGGTGCCACAAAGCCTCTGGTATTTCAGCAGCGCTCTTATTACTTTAATTAGACTTTTTGTAACTACTGAAGAGTTTTGATCACGTTTTAAGTTATATATATTAAATATTTTGGTATTGAAACATGCGTGTGTGTGATTGTGTACTTGGTTATTACTCTGTTTGGTTCTTAACTATACCTATATAAGAAAAATGTTTTATTGATAGAAATTTTATATCCATTTTAATAATTTTTATTTTTTTGAAAGAAATTAATTAATTTCTGATTATTAACAAGAGATTCCCTAACCGCCTTGCTTCACATCACATACCTATTATTTTCTCTTGGTGGTTGTATATATATCCTATCAGACCTTATTTATGGTATTGAGTATTGCTTGAATTCAATAATGTTCTAATAAAAAATTTGTCTACCAAAAATAAAATAAAATAATCACTGAAGGATAACAAAAGGAAATATAAATAAAAAGAAATATGAGAGAATATAAAAGGCAAAAGGGATTATAAAATATCATCCTCAAAACAAATCAACCCTTAACAAAATAAAGCACATGTGGATAGAAGCATCAAGCATGCAATTGACGTTGTCCTTATGCATGCAAACAAGAACAGTGCCTATAAGTCTATATAGCCCTCCAAAAGAAGAAAATGCTGTTCAAACGGACATACAGAGTACTCATTCCCGAGGTTACAAAACATGTAAAAGAAAACAGGATATTAAGAAGAAGACAAAAGCGCTTTTACCACTTCCAATATATCCTGCTTCAGTAGTAGTGATCAGAAAATAACAGTTTTGATAAGTAAATAAAAAAAAGAAAATAACATAGCTTTGTTTGATGCATTGCTGGAAAGTTAATTAATTGAAAAAATAACAGGATTATTATAAATATTTTTTTTACATCTTATTTTTATCACATTTTTTATTTTTTATTTTTTATTTTTATTTTTTTCATTATATTACTTATCATATTTATTATTTTCTTATTCTATTTTTCCTTTTCTATTCCTCCCACCCACTCCAAAATGAGAAGGACCTTTAGAATTTTTCAGAATAATAATGTCTTGGTGGACACAAGAAGCCACCCTAAATCTTCCAAAACTACAAATGAGTTCCGCGTATGTATAACTTATAATACATCAATTATCAATGCTAACAACTATTCAAGGGTTTGATTTAGTGATCACAAGTTACTTCGAAAGATAAAAATGTTAGAACCAAAAAAAAAACGTTTGGTGAAATTATCACCTATAAACAACAATACATTATATTGATCATTAAGAAGAAAAAAAATGTATACATGAATATTTTTACTAAAGTTCATATTTCAAATTTTATGAAAAAGTCTTTGTAAAGAGGGTGAATTAGTAAAAGCGTGCAGAACACCATCCGAATGAGAGAACACGTATATATATATATCCAATAAATCAATGCTAACAACTATCTTTAGTGCTCTAATTGAGAATTTAAAATAAATAATGTTTAAATTCTTAATATGTTAAGCGTTACACTATTAATTAAACGTATTTAATTATATTTCATTTTTAATATATGTTAAAAACACTCGTTAATACAACTCATAATAGAATTATGAATAAAAAATTGAAAATAATATTTTCATTACCAGATAATTTTTAAATCCATATGAAGTTATTATTTTATATAAAATTATATATTATCCGACAGCCCGAGATTTGTCATTTTGTCTTTTCAACTAGCTTTTTACTTACTCTAATATGCATGTCTTGTGTTTACGAAATGAGGCTTTGAACAGTGTAGGTGAGGGGATTCACTTCAAAGATTTCCATTTGCAGAATATTTGATAGGAATGGATTCAGATGAACCAATCTAGCCTGATTACCCTCTAATTGGACTCTATTTTTAACTTGTCCTCCACATTGGCATTATTTTCATTGTAGGAGGGGTCACGGTGTCAAATCTTGCTTCTTCTTTTTTTTGACAAGATAATAGAACATGCTCACGCACGACATTTTTATGATTGAACCATTGATGTACAGGGTTTCATCTTTGGTCAATAGAGGATCTAATTAAATCTAAAATCACTTTCAATAAGATATGTTGCTTGGGGTGCTATCTTATATCTAAACTACCCAATGAGATAGATTACCTCTTTCATAATTGACGGTATGAAACATAAGATAAACATTTCATTAAATCCAACTTCTCATTCATGAATCCTGAAACCCAATAGTTGACTTTTTTGTACAAAAAAAAAGAAACATTTGTAAAGGAACTAATATACGTATTTGTAAAGGAATTAATATACGTATTTGTAATCTTAAAATAAAAAAAAGAAACGAGTCATTTAAGGATATTATAAAAGTTTTGGTGCAGTCTCTTTTTTTACTCCGCAAACATCAAAATTAAATAATACATTCATTCTCTGTACCTGTACCGGAAAAGGAGATCGATATATTTGTAAAGTTTTAGTAGGTAATGATTAAGTAACATTTCTTTTCCATTTAATTCTTCTAATAAGAAAGAAAGACCCTTGATTATTCAATATTTATTGAAACCACATGCATGAATCATTGTCATTCTACACTGTTATTTTCCACGATACTTCAGATTTATTAACAGAGAGGTGAAGAAATAGATTCATTACTTCATTTCTATTTCAATCAATTCAAGTTAAAAGTGGATAATTAAAGTTTAAACTTTTGGTATACAAACACATATATAGTGAGAACTCGTAGTTACTGTGATAAATAAGATTATTTAATCAAAATTATTAAATTAAAATTAATGGTTTATATAATGCATATTTGATTATAAATAGGAACTGAATTACCATTTTGCTAAAATTAAGAATACAAATTTAATAGAGAGAAAAATGAAAAAAAAAAGAGGCATGATACCAAATTATAACAACAAATAATGCAACAATAACTCACATTTTAGGTCAAACAGTTTAACTATGTGAGCTAATTGAATTTTTTTTTTACCTATGGTGTCAAAGTAATTTATCTCATTTTTCATAATATGGGAGAACAACGATCAAAAGTTTAAGGACAACTCACGTTTTTCTTTAAAAAAAATGTTTTCTATTATGTGCCCGCAGGCCCGTGCTAAATATATATATATATATATAGTTGTTTATTAAAAAAGAAAACATTTATTATATTAAAATATAAAAAGCATTCAATATATATTTAAAAGTAATTTAAAATATTCAATATAATATATTTAATTCTTCTTAATGACACAGCAAAATATATATAAGATACCCTGTTCCTGTTCTTACTCTTATGTGTTGAAACGAGGATATAATTAATGACGAGAATCTTATATGTGTAGGGTTTTCTAGAGCACTCAGCTCCCTATCATTAGTTTATATATTAGTTGTTTAATTACAACTGTTTCTAATATTAATTAAGTCACTGGCGGTCTTTACCATGCTAACAATGTTCTTAGTTCAAGTGAGGAGTATATTTGTTGTATATATGGAAGTAGGTACACTAAGCTTGCATAGGGCTATTAAACTCCTCTCTACCCCCACTCTATAGCATATATATAAACTTGTTGTCCAAATGAACATTGGCATACACTTAAAGACAAATAGTCCGGTAATATAAACTTACCTAAACCAACTACTTTAAATGCATAATTTAAATTACGTAAGTATAAAACGATAAGAGTATCCATTCTTTTGCCGTAGTTGTTGAAGCTTTCTCTTTGGATTCTCTTTGTTTGTCCCCAAATTTCCCCTGCAGGGCACATTAAATAAATAGCAATTATTAAGCAGAGTAAACCCAAAATGTCTATTCTAATGCGATCCAAACCGTTTTTGTGCCCAATGCGAATTTTGAGTTCTTCAACGCTAACTCTTGGCTCCGGCTAAACATTTCCTAGACCAACTGGGGATTTGAACCTGACAATACCCACCACTGGGACCTTGTTAAATTTCGTTTTGAGGCTAGTTTTGTAGATCCTTCATTTTTATAGTTACCTTTTTGCTAGTAACAACATTCAAAAGGAACAGTGTTAAAATAAATCTTACTGGCAAAAGCAAAATGACATAGAAATAAACAAAAAATAAGGGAGCACGTTTTTATATTCAAAATCGTCATTCTCGAACTCTTTCAAGTGCCATTTGCGTTAGAGAGGACATTCAACTTTTCTCTTTATAACATAGGCACATATTAACCAAAGAAATGTTCAGTGCGAAAATCACTTGAGAATATTAGATGTCATAAATATATTGGAAATTAATTTTTATCTCACATCAGTTTAGCTCTTTTTAAGAAAAAAAAGTTATTTTTACTGTTTTTTTTATACGTCTGGTATATTTTACTTGAATTACTTGTAATAAAAATATATTTTGGAGCATTCCTTTTCACTTCAATAAATATTAGACTTAATAAAAGTTAGATTATAGACTTATATAGCGTGTTTAGAAACTCATTGAAAAGTAAAAAAAAAAAATTATGTTTAGAATCATTAACTTCTTAAAATTATATTTGAAAGTGGAAAATCACTACTCATATGTAAAATCAAATATAAGTTCAGAAAATAATGTTCAATATTTTTTTATTGGTATATATATTGATCATGTAACTCTGTTTCTATATTTGTAATATGACTTTAAGAGATTATTCTATTCGAGTTAAAGTATTTCTTATACTTTGTTTGTTAATATAGTTTTGCTTATTTAAAAACACTTTTCACACTTCACATGAATATTTTGGGATAATGTTGGTTTTATTTTGGGAGGAAGGTGCACTTTAAAAAAACATAGTACATTTACATCTATTTATCATATAATCTTAATTAGTGGTTAATATTTTAATTAACGACTCCTCATCCTTAATTTTGAAATGTTTTGCTTACATTAGCTGATTAAAAAACATTAAATACATAATATTAAATGTCTTTAGTTTTAAAAAAAAGTTTATTAAATAACTTTTGTATTCTTATTACAGTTTTGTTATTCGAAGGACTTGACAATAGTTAAAAAAAAATACAACATTTAATATTATCAATACATTCCCATTATAAGTAATTTCTTAATCACCGTCTTTAATATAATAATAATAATAATAATATCGTTCTTTTAATATAATATATTTTTTCACCTTTATTGTTTTAAACCGTTTTTTAGTATACTTGTTAGCATTTGCAAATTTTACATTCATCTATTTTGGTAGTGACAATTTTGCTAGCATTTAGCATCTGTGCAATGTAACTAAAATGTGTAGTTATTAGTGCAGAGGATGTGGAGTAGAACCCACGTTCTGTATTCTACCAAGAAGGAAAATTGAGGAAGTAAATATTGTTGTGTGTGCAAGTAATAGAGACATTCGGAATGATATGGCGGTTTCCCAGGCACATTGACTTGTTGATGTTGGCATGGACTCATGGAGAATGAATGTCAACTATCAAGTTCTGGGTTCGATACTGGCAGAAAGACTTATCATTCCAAGCTGGATATGTAACTCAGTGGCAGACACCTCTGAGTTTGGGACATTAAATTCACTAAACTGTTTCTTTCTTTGGCTGTTATTGGCTAAGCATTTTTCCTACCTAGCTTCATGATTATTGGCAAAATGCTAAAGAACCTTATCTACTTATGTTTTTTTCTTGTCACTTGTCAGGTTTACTCTCTCCCCCGTCCTTGATTTTTTTGTACTTGTTTCTGCTTTTGATACTGCATTATTGTCATGAGGTAAAAAAAGCTGAAAAAAAGGGGGGAAAAGGAATTCCTGCCAACCTGCAACTCCCCACATTAATTCATCACAATATTCTTTTTCATCAACCCTTATATGGTCCCTTTCCCTTCACCAACGATCATTCCCCACTAAATTTGAGGTCTATCATTGTCTCTACAAGCTAAAATGAGATCTTATAGCTTTTAGCTCATTGTCCAAACTCATTTCAACTTCACTTTGGTTTATGTGTAGACAGCTGCCTTTATTTATTTATTTATTTTTATTAAATTAAGATTCATTCTTGAATTTTGATCGAGCAAAATAACTTATGGAGGACATGTCATATTTTCACCGAAAGAGAAATTATTATTAAATAGTAGAGAATCATCGCATATTTACAATTTTGATCAATTTCAGTATGATATATGGCTAAATTTTTTAATTTAACAAAATTGAATAATATATACTTAACTACATGACGTGATGTAAAAATGAGTTGAAATTATAATAATATTGTATTGTATGATAATTAATAATTTGTTGCATTGAAAGTGACAAATTAAAGGGCATGAGCATTGTAGTACCTTACCACATAGAAGAAAACCAAGGTGCTCGTGAGTTTGTGTGCATAGAAGTTCCCTCCTACCATCTAGTTAATTATAGCATTAAGGACCACAGAGAGAGTAACAGCAACAACAAACACAAGGACAATAAACGAACCCTGCTTGTCACCCACTATCCCCATCACACCAAGTCACAAAATAATTCCAAGAAATTACAGCACGCTTTTTTCTTTGAAAGAGAGAGAAAGAAAACCCCGAGAGAGTAGTTATTTACTTGACATAACAAAGTAGGAAGAGAAAGCAGCACTATATACTCCATATATTATAATGAAACAGCATCCATCGAAACAACAACAACCCTCTACATTCTACAACACACACGCGCCTCCCATAAAGCGGATCGCACAACCGCCAATATCTTGTTTATCTCGTAAGAAAATAAAAATAAAAAAAAAGAAAAAGAAAAAAGACAAATATAAGGCGAGGTTAATGTTAATGTTTTTTACACCAACCTCCCCGAGAAACTACGGTGGCGTCGGTGGTGGTTGTGCATCCGGCAAGGGGTGGAGGAGGACAAGAGTTCGAGGACGAGGTCGGTGAAAGCACGAAGGATGTATTTGTGGGTGTGGGTGGGATTGAGAGCGAGGTAGCATAGGAGAAGTTCGTGGAGATATTCGGAGTCCTTTGTGATGTCCAAGACTTTGCGGGAACGAATCATTTCCTGCATTGAGCGGAGGAAATCGACGTAGGGGTTGAGAGAGTACTTGGGGACTCTAACGCCGCCACCGGTGGGAACGGAGGTGCGAGTGTCGGGGGACTCTACGATGGAGTTGGAGGTGCCCGGGGAGGAGAAGAAGAAGCGCTGAGAGGCGAAGATGGAGGCGAAGTCTGGCTCTGTAGTGGCGTCGGAGACGGTGGTGGAGTTGTCGGTGGAAGGTGGTAGGGTGTGATCGGGGTCAGGGTGGCATAGAATGGTTGGGTATTTGAGCTTAAAGAAACAGAGGTGAAGGTGTTTCGAGAACAGGCTGGGCATCTTTGCGTAATGAAAGGGAGAGAGAGAGAGAAGAAGAAGAAGAAGGAGGACACACTTTGTTTCTTTCTGCTCGCCTTATGTAAACTACTTCTGTTTCCCAATCACTCATCATATATACACACCTATTAACATTTTTTATTTTTTATTATTATATCATTAATTACACTTTCTTCTCTGAGTAATAAGATTAAGGTATTTAAGAATATTTTTGTTTCACAATTTTGATACATGTCCAAGAGCACTGTAGAATTATTTAACTCATTTTTTTCTAGGCCCTACATAATCATATAACATTTAACAAATTTTAATAATAATTCCTAAAAGCTTTAAATTACTTCTATAGTTATCTCCCAAATTTTAAGATTTATTCAGTGACTTAAGTAAGTAATGATTTTTATATAAGAATTGTTTTGTCAATTATTTTAACGATGATATTACCTAAGAATTGTTTCTTAAGTTTAAGTTTACAAACTCGTGGGATGGAAAAATAATGTTGTTTGAAGTGGTAATATATTACGTTCTTCTTAATTAAAGTTTTAAATTTGAATATTGTGTGCGAAAGAAAATAAATGTTGAGAGAATTTTACTTCTTTAAGTGAATTCATTTGACTCGATTTAAATTAGCTGAGATTCAAAAATGACTTTCAAATATCAAAGATTGAAAGATAAAAAGAATTATAAAATATTTTTCTTTTAAAAATTGTAATTTAAAAAAATGTAATGTATACTATAATTTATCACAAGATGTTATACTTTCCTAAAGATACTCTAAATTTTTTTTATTAGGCCAGTTTTTCAGATCGATAGTTTGTCCCTAAACTTGAAAAATATAATGTATCACTCTAATAAATATCAAGTCTAAGTAGAAAAATACGAGTTAGTCAGAATTGTGGCATTGTATAAATAAGATAATGTATATAGATTAACAAGAACTTATGTATTTCATTTTTTTAGAAAAGTTATAAAAAGAACTTTTGTATAAATTAAGTAAAGAAGCATTCATTTTATTTTTTTTTATAAATATTTATGAAAAATTATTTAAATAAAATCATAAATATGTTTGACTTAAATTTAAAAACATAGGTAAATAACTAATTTAATTTCAATATAAGAATGACAAAAAAAAATATTACACCAAGAAATTGGGATAACAAAAGAGGTTATAAAAAATCACCACAAATCTAATGATGGATGTTAACAAAGGAAAGAACAAAAGAGGAGAGAGATGAAACGGAAGGAGAAGATTGATGGAAAACTTCAGTTAAGTTCACTCCATTTGATGAATGATGAATAAAGTATGAGTTAATTTAAAAAAAAAAAAAAAGCATGAAAAGGATCACAATAAAATTACATTTATGTAAAAACTACATTTATGTACAAGTTAGTAGACCCCCAAACCATTGAGTCACAGTTTAAAACATTAGTATAAGACTTCTCTTTTGTTTGACGAACAGGAACTTGCAATGCTTAGGATCGAGTTATATAGGTTGAGGGATAGAATCAAGTCCTAATTAAACATGTCTAATTAATAGTATGCAGCAATTTTCACTTAATAATGCTACTTCAATTCGTAACTTACATCTTGATGTTTATGATTTTGATATAGAGCATTCTTTGGTGATACCTTAATTTTCAATTTCTCCTTTTATGAATGACAAAAATTAATAATATATTTTCTAACCTACTATTTTGAACAATTTTGATTATTATTGACTAAATTTTATTAAAAAAAATGTGAATTGCATTTCTTATTTAATAACTTCACTCAAGATTTAGAGTTTTAATGATATTAACATGTATTTGAAGTATGTTAAAAAAATATTGTCAATACCCCTCTTTGATGAATTGGCAAAAGAGTTGAATAATAAATGTTAATTGGATTTCAAAATCAAAGAATGCAATCTATCTATCTATGTATATATTCTAAAAAAAAACGTTCATTTTCAGCTATTTATTAAAAATACAAAATATTTCAACCAGTGCATGTAAAAAATGAGGTAATCTTACAGTTTATTTATGTGTAATTGTAATGGAATTAAATTTTCTTAATATTCTCAACAATACTATTATCAATTCTTCAATTATATACCTAATTTTAGTTGAACTAAATTATCTTCAATATGAGTGAAGGAATGAATCTTTATTCAATGGTTTTAAATATTTTGATCAATGAATCATTAATTGGGGTGAGAATTTAAAAGTCCATGTCTTAAATAAGTCCTATGATAGATAATTTACAATATTTTTCAAAATTAACTATCAGTGATACTAAAAATTGTAAAGAGAGAAAAATACACACATATAAGAGGTTATTTATATGAACTAAAATCTAACATATTTCATTTATTTAAAAAATAATGTGATTTTAGATTTAAAAAATAATGTGATTTTAGATTTAAAAAATCAAAATATATAATAGAAATCACTTGTCTTAAGGATATGATTAAGAAATATTTAATATATTCTGTTAACTATTTTTAATTATTAAAATAAATATTACATAATGTTTATGTTTTAATAGAAATTTTATTTTATTAATGATTTCTCGGTTATATATGAGGTGTATATGGATTAAAGGGCATTGAATATGCCTATTTAAATACGTTCAAATGTTTTAAAAATAAATATTAAATAGTTTTTATTTTTTAATAAAATTCTATATGTTTTTTTTTAACTTGTGCACTTGATCATATAGAATAAAAAAAATCGTTCTAGTAATTTTTTTATTTTTTTTCTTTTACTTGTATTTTAACTCTAATATTTGTGTAATTAATTTATCCATATACATTATTTGTGTAATTAACTATAATATTTGATGTTGATAGTCAAGTGCTATCATTGTATGTGATAGACTGAGGGCGAGACACGAGTGAAAGTTAGGTGAGCTTTGTATGGGAAATAAGAAGGCTAATGTTAATTTTCGCAGCTTTTGGAGTTCACGGGTTTTTCCATAGTCTTTTAAGGGTAAGGACTTTCATAACTTAATTTTAGTGCCAACAAGAAAATGTCTTGGTAAATCTTAGGTCCCTTCGATCAAGGTAAAGTGCTTTCACTTTGAATTTTAAATCATAACCTCATAGTTATTTTAATTTTTTAATGCATGATAGTTTCGAATTAGACACATTTTAATATATAGGAATTAGATTAACATAAAATTATAAAAAAAATTGTAAAACTAGTATATGATTTTTTTTCTTACAAGGGGGAATCCATACACAGGACTCGTACACATGGGTGGTCCCAATGGAGGAGTCAGGGATAATTCCTGTTCCTTGGCTTGAATATATTTTGAAATATATTTTTTTTTTCACGTGTTTATTTGGATAAATTTTTTTTTATGTTTAATAATATTATCTCTAAAATAATTTTATAAAAGAACTTTATTTGAATTGTACAAAGTAAATATTAAATTATATAAAAAGAATTTGTTGCATGTTATAAAAACTGTTAGTGTTGCAAGTGCAGTGTATATGAGTATAATTTATTTTAATGTACGGATGAGTTAATATCATTATACCCGGAAAAGTCAGCTCTGAAGGGATATAAGTTCACAAGCCAAAACAAAAAAACAGAAAAAGGAGAGTGGTAGGACAAAATTTGCTGTAAGAAGCAAGTCTGCACTTTCAAAATTGTGTAAAATCTACGTAAGTACGAAAACCTGGGAACGTTGATACGTGAAATATATATTTTTTCAATTAAGTGGTAAGTGTTTTTAAAGTTCTCTTTAGTGTCTCTGTATTCAAGGGTACCTTAAGATATAGGTTTTGTAATGCTTGTGTTAAATCTAGATAGTTGCCAGAACAGGAAAAAAGAAAAGAAAAGAACGGAGTGAAACTTCATGGTTTTAATTAGAAAGGGGAAAAAATAGAAATAAAAAAGAGTAAAAAGATATTACACGAATGGATAGAAATAAAAAATGAAATCACTGTTTAAATTAATTAATTAATAGAAAAAATTGTATACAAAATTTATACTAATTTAAAAAAATCAAATTCAATCTAAAAAATAAATTTGTACTCTATTAAGTTTTTGTCAATATAATCATTTATTATTTATTTATTTTATATTATAAAATATTAATTTGTTTTAAAAAAAATAAAATAGAGAAGAACTGAACTCTCTTCCCCAACTTTTCCGGTCAGAGGGAGAATTTGAGGGGGAGTCTTTTCAAATAAAAAATATCTCTCTATTTTTGTAAATAAATAATAAAAATTTAATATTTTAACCATATTTTTCTTTTTTTTTTCTTTATTTCTTTTTCCTCTATTTTTACTAGTCCAAACAAAGAACTAGAAACAATATAAACACAAGAATATTATAAATGGTTTGGCATGATTTATTTTAATTTTAATTTTTTTAAAAGAAAAGTTGAGTCAAATAAAATTTTAAAAAATAAAGTTATAATTTTAAAAGATATATAAATTTTTTAAAAATAAAAATACAGCTACAAAAATATTAAAAAAACTATAGAAAAATAAAAGCTGTCTTTTAAATAAAAAATTAAAAAGCGAATTTTATGAATGTTTAACTTCTATTTATAGTTCTCTTTTTTTTTAACAAATTTTATAGATTCAAAAATAAATTACCCAAAAATATTAAACTTAAGAATTATTTTTAAGCTGAAAAGTATAAAATTATTAAATAATTATATATTTAAAACTCTTCTTTTTAATTTTACCTTCAAAGTAGTTTGTCTACTAAAAATACAAAATCAAACACTACATAAATAATCAAATATTAAAATTTTTGAACAATAAATTAATACATGCACAGTGCAAATTTTGGACTTTTTATGTTCAAATAACATTTTTTTCTGATTGAATTAATTATATAACTCATTGAGAGCTGCCTAAACTTAATATTAAGTGATTAATGATAGAACGACTTCTGTGTTGAATTTTCATGTCATGGACAGGTGGGTTATTTTAAAATTAATTCGAACAATTTAAAATAGTTAAACTGATACCAAAAAAAAATGAAAACTGAACAAATGATTAATTAAATTTTGAAATTTTGTGTTTTTATTCGGTTTGATTTCCGGTGTACATGTTTAAACCAAATCAAATTGTAAACATATTATACTTATGTTAATTTTTCTTATTCTACTTTCAAATAATCCCTTGCTCAAAAGTCATTGTATTGTTTAGTGTTTTTTTTTTAATAAACACGTATTTATGATTTCAGAAAACTTGATATTATTTTGACCTGTGGTTTGTAAATTAGACCAAGTTGTATTTTATAATAAAATTTAATATTTTGAACATTTTTAATATTTATTATGCAGTTGACTTTTTTGCTTAATGAGTATTATTTCTTAAATAGAAAATTAATCATTAAAAAATTCATGTATGGTTTTGGTACTTTATATTTATAAAATTTTATTTATTTGTTAATAAAAATAAACGTGTTATCCCTTTTAAAAAATAAGACAAAAATTGAACTAATGCACCCAATTCAAAAATCAAAATACAAAATACAAAATATCCGATTAGTTTGTTCAGATTCAAACTACAAGAGTTCGTATGGAAAGGTTTGTCAAATGCCTGACTTATAAAAATTTAATTTAATATATGGTTAATCTTAAAAATTTTATATTATCAATTAATTACTAATTATTTTATACCTTATTTTTAAAATAATATTACAAAAGTCATAAATATTTTGAACAATATTGATAATACAGTTTTTACGCATTTTTTATTATTAACTAAAATTATATGTTCTCATTTTTTTTAATAAATTTTACTTGTAATTTTATAATTTTTAATAAATTTTAACTAATAAAATATATATTTATTATTAATTTTTTTTAGTAAGTTAAACATATCTTTCAATTGAAAAGTATATATTAATCTTTTGTAATATCCATTTAAGAAATACTCTTTTCTAACAAATACTTTTTTCATATACGGCTAATTATAAAATATAAATCAAATCATTTAATATATATATTTTTTGTATTTCACCCTTGTGAATAAGAATGGCAATGTGTGACACCATGTTGACAGTAATTAGAGTAATTTAATTACGTATTTGAGCTTCCCAGTTCCCATTAAATCAGAAGTGTTTGGTCACATCCGTCATTTCCTATTTGATTGAATGCTGTATGCTCTATCCCCTGATCAGACAAGGATTTTAGTGTGGTTGATTGAACAACCTCGCTTCTTCGTGTCCTTCCATTTTTGTGAATTTACTGATTTTTTACCTCTTATCTTAACTAAATTTCAGTCATCACCCGACCTAGAATCTAAACGTTGTGCAGTATTTCTTCTTAAATAAACAAAACGAGTACAATATTATGTAGCATTTTTAAACTTGAATCTTTCTTTATTCATCACATCTCGATCATTCCTTTCCAACCAGAAATATTATATTATTCTTTCAACATCTTTTTATAAATATTTTTTATAAAAATTAATAATTATATTTTATTTTATAAAATTTTATATTATCATTTCACCACGTATCATCGTGTAAGTATATTGACTCTTGTATTTTTAATTTATAATCTAATTTTTTTATAATTTTAGTTAGATTTATATATATTTTTTATTTTATAAATTTTTAAATTAATTTAATTTTTATTTCTCAAATTTAAAGTTATTATTTTTAGTTCATATATTTAGAAAATAATATATTTTAATTTTTTCTTTACATGACAAATAAAGTATAATTATCTTTTTTATGTATATAATAAAAAATTAAAAAATATTGTTAGCTTTAAAATTTTATCTTTGATGTATTTAATTTTTAATTATATATAAATAATAACTTATATTTTATTTATTACTAAGATAATTAACTAAAATTATCTATTTTAAAAATGTAAGAAGTAAAAAAAAATTATTTCAAATTTAGAAAAAAAAAATTAGTCTAAATTTGAAAGATAAAAATTATATTTAAACTTACTAGTTTTTTATTTAATGTTTTTCTCCTTTTACTTAGAGAAAAATAAAAATAGAAAATGTGATTATTATATAATATATATGCATGGCATGCAAAGAGAGAGTGGGATTCTGGGGGACAAAAGTGCCCCCCACACTTAAAACTAGTTATTGTTAGTGAGTCTCTCTTTGTCATCTGCAGCTGTCCCATGTGAGTGTGACTGTCCTTCCTTCCTCCTCTAATGGAATCACGTGAATGCATGATCATCTTTGTCCTTTCCCTTTCCCTTTTCTAGCTATTTATGCTACCAACTTATACACAGACACAGACTGGGTCCGCTGTATGCTATTGCCGTGATTCTAATTTGTGTCCTCATCACCAATATAATTTGTTACAACTGATTGTGCCCAATGAATTTGAGCCAATTTAAAATTAAATTCATGTTCAAGTAAAGTAAAATATAATTGTAATTTAGTGATTATTGGATTGTTAAAATGACAGTGGTACTTCCCTGATGGTGATTGCAAAGTGCAAAGTGACCAGGTACTGTCGAAAGTAGTTTGCATGGTAGTTAATATCAGGGTTAAATCTGATAAAGGTCAGAACAAAGGCATCCACGATATTGACCGGATAATCCGAGATAAAGAATGAGCAGACCATTGGGATTTTGTTCCACACCCTCAACCCACCAATAACGCTCATTTCCAGGCCCACTCCATTCCGACACTATGGCCCATTTTATGTCAGTACCACACTTTTTTGTTTTTATTTTAGCTTATGCCTATTAACTAGGAAATTTTATATATTTAAATCATAAAAAATTGTTTATCAATTTTGGGGTCAGTTTCTCAATGACATTATTTTTATTAAGAAAGGAAATTGGCTTTGGGAATGCTGATTTTCACTCCTTTTTTATTTAAATAAGTTGAGTTATTTTTATTTAAATAATTAATTAGTTTAGGATTTAAAATGTACTGAATTAGGAATTTAGGTTAAATATTGCATTTTTAGTGTAATAAATATTATCAAAATATATTATATTAGTATCAAATATTATACAAATACACTAAGTGTCTTCATGAGAATCATTTTTCTGATCATATCCCTTATTTTGACACAGTAACACAACATTTGGGATAATCATTTAAGGTACATCGCACTGTGAATGTGGGTAGATTTAAGACAATATTTTCATTATAAATGTTGAAAAATAAGTTGTATGTAATAGACATGCATAGTGAACACGCGGCTAAAACATGTGAGTAGATGTGATGATGTGCAATGCTTGAAAACCTGAAAATTTACATAATCACGTCATATATACTATATTAAAGTTAACACTGAACTTTTGTCGTGTTTTCATAGGTATTTTTTTTTATCTATAAAGATATTTATGTATTTCCTTCTCTACATAATCAACCACTGTACTTGATATGTGTGAGGTGAGTATTACAAAACAAAAATTAAAAGAATAATTTATATAATAAAATTAAAAGTGTTAATTATAGAATATAATTACTTGTACCATCCATTTAATAAAGTTTTTAAAAATATTTAATTAGATATGAGAGTTGTTTAAACTACAAAAATAAAAATATGTAATGTAGTCTAAAAAATAAGTGACATCTAATGATAAAACTCATTATATATATATATATATATATATATATATATATATATATATAAAAAAAATTTTAAAATTTATTATAAAATAAATTTATAATTAATTTTAAAATCAATAATTATTTTATAATTAATTTTTAATAAAATTAATTAGTTATAAAATTATTATAATATAAATAATAACATGAAATGGATAATAAATTAATTAAAAAATAATCTTAATTAATTTATAATAATATAACTTAAATTTAACTTAAAAAATATTCTAATTAATTAATAATTAATTAATTAATATTTAATTATTAATTTAAATAATAACTAAAATTAATAACAAAATAAAAATATTTATAGTGTAACGTGTTCTAATAAAAAAAAATGATTAAATAGAAGATTTGTTTAAATTATAAAAAATAAAAATGTTATATGATCTTTAAAAGAATGTGTAATAGTAAAAAATATTTAAAATTTGTAATGGTGAAACAAACTCATTTAAAATGTATAAAAAATAGAATAGTACTGAGTTGCTGCTTTGAGATGGCCTACATCGTGTGTCTATTAATTAAAACAACCCCATATCCCAAACAAGTGCAATAATATAATTATTTGCTTTTTGTGTTTGTTGCATTTTGGTTTAGTTATGATAATATGTCTATTAATTAAAACAACCCCATATCCCAAACAAGTGCAATAATATAATTATTTGCTTTTTGTGTTTGTTGCATTTTAGTTTAGTTATGATAATATGTCTACTAATTAAAACAACCCCATATCCCAAACAAGTGCAATAATATAATTATTTGCTTTTTGTGTTTGTTGCATTTTGGTTTAGTTATGATAAATTTTGGGTACAACGTCATGAGTGAATCCCATCCAGTATAAAGACTCAGCTACAAAATCAGAAGATATTTTAAAGGAAGCTCCTTACGAATCGAGATGAATTTTGTTAAAGTGAATTATAATTATTTATTTTTGAAAATATAAAAAATAAATATATACTTAAAGTATAAATTTTTTTACACAATTATTTTTTAATCCAAATATTCTAATATAAGTTTTAAAATAATTATCAAAATTACATATAAAAAATCATTAGTGTGTGCATTTCCTATGAAAAATTACTACTATTCTCATTTTTTACTTGATTTCTTTAAAAAATATTTTTAAGAAATTAGTTGTCGGTGCATATCCTATTTAAATTACTATTATTCTCATTTTTTTACTTGATCAGAGAAAAAGAAAAAAATGGTTTTATTTGCCTATTATTCTAAAAATTTAAGAAATTAATTATTACATTTCCAACACTTTCATCTCTACTTAACTCTAGAAACCTCCAATTCTTTTTTATCTGTCTACAATTACAGATTCTGAAAATATTGAATCTCTTCATTTATAATAAAATCCATTTTAAATTTCTAATTATGAGATTTCATATAATGATAATCAATATCTTAAATTTTTTAAAAGACAGACAAATTAAAATAATATGTTCTTTCACGAGCATTTTTGGATCTTGAATGATTACAAATTTTATATTATTAGGGGATGGGAGCATAATGTCTATATAAGATTAACTGATAACCACAGAAATCCATAGCAGGATATAGTATACACCACCTTAAGTACCATACTTGAAGCAGTAATATATGAGAAGCATTGGGAAAAGAAAGACATGATTGATGATCCTGCACCACTTATACACAATAGTCTAGATAGACTACAACACATAAACAAAGCACTACTACTTATTAGATACTACTACTCACACCTCATGAAACACAAGTATGATTATTATGAAGATACATGACATAGCATGTTACTTAATACTTTGATTGAGCTTGGCAGCTGCCGCCACAGAAGCGGCTACGCCACCGGGAGTGGCAGTCACATCGGGGTTGTTCCTGACCTCAGCGCTGGCCACCCCTTCAGCATCTTGCATGGTGGCCACCTTGTCCGCCGGCATCTTTGCGGTGGCTCCGGCCAAAACTTCGGCGAGCTTGACCTTGTCCTGCTCAAGCTTGCAATCAGCATTGTAAGCTGCGGCAGATTGAGCCATAGCTGCCAGGCCACCGGGGGATATAACATTAGTTCCGGTTGCTCTCACCTCTGCCGCCTGAATCGCGGCGGCGTCACTCTGGTCCACTACCTTGTTACCCACAGTCTGTGCCGTCGCCTCCAGCGCTTCTCCTATTGTTATTGCACTCTCCCGAACCGCACTGCTTCGACCAGTCTCAACGGGAGTCGCCTCCTCATACTGTTCCACCACCTTCCAAATATTCAAACAACCACAACATTAGCTCAAAATAAAATATAAAACACGCACACAACATTACCTAAACCAAAAAAAAAGGTAAAAATAAAATAAGAAAAACTAGATATAAGTTACTAATAATATCTCTTCTTTGAAAGAAAGATAAAAAAAAAAGGATGAAGGAAAAAAAAAGAAGAAAAGAATATATATTTTTTAATTATTTTGTAAGAAAATAAAAAGTATTTTATGACAGTAAAATAATTATTTAAATTTTTATTTCTTGTAATAATAAAAATTAACAATATCTTTTTTTTATTGTTATTTTCTTTTACGTTAAGAAAGAATGTTGGTGTAAGATCAATTTTTTTCTCTCTTGTTTATATCAAAGGAAAGAAAATTATTCCATAAATGTTATTTTTTTTTCATTTGTTTTAAGTCAGAAATTATCCAAAACTTCTTTTTTGTCCTCATTTCCTTTGCTCAAAAGTCAAATCGAAGATTAAATTTGAGACTTTGATTAAAGAGACACAGTTTATGTCAACAAGAAATTTCCGAAGCAAATATCCACACTGGACACAGACAAAAAAAAAAAAAAAAAGAAGCAGAACCTGTCCACCGACTGCTTCTGTTACTATGCGCTTTCCAGGGATTCGAGTTTCCGAGACAGTGACGCCTTGGTCTCCGGCGACGGCACTGGCATCTTGGTGACCAACAAGGCCAGCCCGTTCGTTCCGAGTGGCGGCGGATTGCATGGCAGAGGCTGCTCCGCCAGTTTGGGTATGGCCAAGCACTTGAGATTCGGCGCTTTGCATCATGGCGGCATCTTCCGGTGCAATCGGCTTCTTGGAAAGCTCGCCGGACACGTTGAAAACGTCGCCGTACTTGATGGGTTCTTGGCCTGCTTGAGGACGCCTTGCTTGGTCCTGACTCATCGTTCGCTAACTGGTAATAAAATTGTGTTTAGAAAAAGGTATGTGTTGTGGTTTTGTGTGAAGTTGGGTGCTATAAATATCCTGTAATGGAGGTGGGAAGGAAGTACACGTGGCTAAACGTTACACTTGGCAGGCAACAGGATCATCTGTAGCAGGCAACGTGTCATCCTCATTTCACAACCATCTACCTTCTTTTTGCTAACTATTCCTTTCGCTTTTACAAAAGTATCTTATTACAATGCCAATTATATTTTTTAATATCACACTTCTTTTCATTCTTTGTTAATAAAAGATATTTATTTCTCTTATGTAATTGGCGGTGGTGTAATTGCAATTGCAATGTCATTTGTTCCAGATATTTCTATATCTTCTACTCACAAACCAAATTAGTGTCCTATTTTCTTTTCAGTACCGCGTTTCTCGAATTTAACACTAATAGACGCTAAATTGATAATATATATATATAAAGACTAAATTAATAAATAATATATAAAAATTAAATTGAGAATCAGTAATATACTATAAAGAGTCAGGTTACTTGGTATAAGACTAACGTACAACACATATATTGCAAGAAAAGAAAATAAATTATATACAAATTTACATTATTATTTAATAATAAATTATTATATATAAAGTAAATTGTTAATTTTTATAATAATTACTTTAAAATTATATTAATAATAATTTGTGATTAGAAAATAATATAAAATAATCTTACATAATTATGATCATTAAACTCTATTCAAAAATAAATAACGATTAAATTACTTGAAAAACATGTATAGGTGAAAATCAAGTAGTTTAATTTTAAAAATATTAGTTCTATGTACCTCAATCAAGAAGGAGAAATTCTCTCCAGGCGGCAATCAAAAAGAATTTTAATATCCTCCAAACATACATGTATATAAACAAATGATTGTATGTAAAGGAAATGAAAATCAGACCAAAAAAAGGTTGAATTCTATGCTATTTTTAAAATATTTTTTTTAAAAATACAATAAATATTAGTTCATAAGTAATGTTTAAAGAGATGGTTCAAAGTGTGTAGAGTTAAAAATAAGAATAAGAAAAAAAAATATTATTTTAACTCATTTTTATAATAATTATGTTGAATCTCTTTAATATGAAAGATTTATTCACTAAGATACAATATTTGTAATAACTTGATTATAAATAAAATCAAGTAATTTTTAATACTTAAATTTCTTTAGGCTATTACGAAAATATAAAATTTCATAAAAAATAACAAAAGTTTATGATAACCAAAACTTAACTTTGTTTAGTAAAGTAAATACAAAAATAAGAACAAAGATTTTTCATTTAGAAAATTTTGACAAAAATTTTCTAAGATGTCATCCAAAGAAATGTAAACAAATTTTTCTCAGGTTATCTTGTTATTACTCTCTTTTTCCTTGAAGAAATATATAGATACAAAGAAGAAAGTTATTGTTCTGCATGGAGAGAGAAAAAGATATTTATGATTACTTTATGTTTTGTCTTGTTTTGAGATTAAAGAAAAAATACAGTAAAAAAATTAATTTTCTCTTTCCTTAAACATGTTTTCTTTAATTAATATGAAAAATATCATTCTATTTGTTTCTTTAATTATAGAAGTTTGATCAAAACTTTTCTATTAAGATTGACTTGTTTCTTTAATATTTGATAAAATAAAAAAAAAACTTTCATTTATGAAAAATAGAACACAATATAACATAATATATAAATAAAAATGAATGTTTAAAAATATTTTTAAGGACAATGTCATGAGATATATGAAAAAACATATATTTATAAGTTAAAAAATATCATAAGTACATAAAATAATTTGATTTTTTACGTGAAAAATGACTTAGTGACTTATTCCGAAAACTCATTTAGATATAGTGACTTAATCTTTCTATAGATGGTAAGTTTGTTTAAACCTTTGTGAGTTTGTTAAAAAAATTTTTTTGTTATAAATATACTTTTTTTTTACAAAAATTATCATTCTATACTCTTAAATGTTGAATAGTCACAAAAATTATTAATTATTTATTTTTATTCATAATATTTATTATTATCAAAACATATTACATAACAAAAAGGCAATGTGAGAATTTGTTTATTCAAGTGAATGCAAGTGGCTTTATATAGCCTTATAGTAACATAACTAAACAGAATAAAAACAACCCACAATATCTCAACTACTACAACGATAAGTTGTAACAGATGCACTATAGCCCAAATGCTGCTACGTGGAACATGAAACAATGTAATAAACAGCTATGCAACGGCTCATAAAAAAACAGAAACAAAAAATAAGATATGTTTAGTCATCTTAACCCAATATATTAGCCATTTGAATTTTAGTTTTAATATAAAAAAATTACGTTGAAAATGAAATATTCACCGTTCGATAGAGTTGCAGTTTCGGACCGAAATTAATCACTACTTTTAATATAGATACTTCATATATATCTTATGATACCTTAAAAAAAATTATTTAGTTCCAAATTTATAATAAAAATACTTAGTGTATCTTATTAATTTGTTTGATGCAAGATAAATAAATATATTTAAGGTAATATAATGATCTGACTCGTATATTTAACAAGATAAATGTAATTAAAAGCAGTGTGTATTAAGAATATTTTTTAACAAACGATCATACGATTTTTTGAAATCTAGAAATCATGAAAAATTCATTTTATTTTTTTCATATAACCTTTTTCACACATATACCAATTTTTTCTTATTTTATTTATTTAACCTGGGACTAATCTATTCCCTTTATTTACTTGATTTAGAATTGTTATAGGTTAGAAAAATATATTAAATCGGCATTGAGTGTATTTATTAATCGGTGCAGGTTGTTCAAACTTAACTTTGTGATTTCAAATTCATACCTTTGATTTATATAAAAAAATATTGAATAACTTTTTTAGTTTAATAGTAGTACTTATTACATATCATATGTGATATAAATAATTTCTATCTGATAATAAAAATATGATGAATTAATTTTAATACTTTTTTTTCCAATTTTTTGGTACATTAATTATATGCTTATATCAAATTTGGGTTCAACTCTGATTCAATTCAGATGGAACTAACATTTTATATCACTTGATTTACCATTTTTTTTATCATTTATCCGAATTAAAAGCACATGCATTGCAGTTAGCATAATGGTGCAAGTGGCACTAATGGTGGGTAGATAGCTTATAAAAATAGTAATTATATAGTTAAGATTAAGAGTGATCGTCATCAAGCACGCATAAAATTTTCGTACTTATCCAGTAAAAAAAATAAGGATGGTTATCCAGCCAAAAAGAAACCGTATTTCTACAATATCATTTTGTTTATATAATTCTGCAATGTCATTTTTTCCGTAGTTTTTTTTTAATTTGATTTATCTTAAGCCCAATAACACTCCTAACAAAAAAAAATGCAAGTGGGTAGTAAGAATTTTCTTAGCAAGCAATTGACGCATTTGGGGCAAAATTAACTCCCTTTTCCAAAATCAAAATTCGTTAAGAATAAATAATCTATGTTTAGGGATGTGCTTGTGGCAAAATTATCTTTTATCTTTATAAAGATTATTTGTTTAAAGTCAAATTCAATATTTTTTCTAAGTCCAATTGTATTAACTTACTTCTTTTGGAGTTTTTACTCAAATCATCCCAAGTCTCAAAGATGTTAGATTTGAGGTCAGCTAATAAAAAAATGTGAGTTGAGTTAAAAGAATAATTATGATTAAAATATTTGAATAAATTAATTTTAATATTTTCATTTTTATATATTATTTTATTTATTTTTATTTGTTCTATGTGAGATTTATTCTCCAACAAAAATAAAAATGAGTCAACTTTATTCATTAACATATATATTTTATTATACACACATTAAAATAAATAGTAATCTTGTATAAATTAAATAAAATCTATACAACATTGTACAACATAGATGTATAGTTTACTTGTACCACTTATAAAAGTATACGAATATATCTTATATCCTGTGCAACATAGATTATATTAAAAAATAAAAAATACTTACTAAAAAATTAAAATAATAATAATAATAATGATCAAAATTTTAAAATTAAAAACTTCATTACACAAATATTTTTTATAAAAAAATAGTTACGTGATTTCTGTGATGACCCATGTCTTTCTCTTCATCAATCGATACTTTTATATCTAGATAAACTTTTTTTTTAGACATTTATATGAAAAAATCACTAAAATTAGTTTATTAATAAGTTAGAAACTAGTTGGTAAATTTTTTATGAATACTTTTATAAGAAAAAAATAAAAAGTATTTTTTTTATAAATTAAAATTAACTTAAACATATATTTCATATTAACTCATCTAAAAATTAATTTTTAATTTATGTATAAATTAATTTTAACTTATGAAAAATTTATTTTATTTTACTTTTTTATTCTACAGGTGTTTATAAAAAGATTTACCTAAACAAAATTTTAATTTATAAAAAATTCATATTAACTTCTCCAAAAATTAATTTTAGTTTTATAGAAAAAATTATTTTATTTTATTTTTATTTCTACAAACACTTGTGATAAAATTTATCGCAACATACTTATATATCTCGGTTACTAGTATTCTATATTTATCCTCCATAATGTAAAGCTTTTGAGGTGAAGAACAATTGGCATGAAAATCTAAATACAGAAGTAAATTATTATTATTATTATTACTACTACTAACAATAAAGCTGAAGCTGCCAGATACTTTTTGTGTATTAAGATATTGTAAATACAAGAAACAGAATTAGCATTACCGGCATCTATATAGTAGAATCATTTAGTTTTTTTTTTTTTAAAAGATTTATTTACAAAATAAATCAAAAGCCGAAAACGAATGAAAGTGATGTCATGAGGACGAGGGGGAATCGGATGTGAGACTGGAGCACGGCAGAAATGCAGGCTGGTATTGGTATTGCATCGTTAAATACTTAAATTGCATATTAAAGCATAAAAAGGAGTATTCAGCCAAGCTCATTATACAAGGGACAAGAAGTTGCCTAAGAAGTTTTTAAATGAAAAAATTAAGCCACATCAACAGTGAACATTCATGTATCAGTAACAGGAAAATGAGATAAATAGGAAAAGAGAACATGATTCTCATGTAGTTTCAATGGCACAAAGTGGTGGGCGCACCAATAACATACTTCAGCAGAAGATAGAGATTCAAATGCAAGTCAATAAGGAATTAATTTGGATTACTTTGTTAAAATGCCAATAAACTATTTTAGAGATGTAATAGAATGATCTTTAGCATCTTACATACGTAAACTGCACACACTATTTCAGTATCCAAAGTAACATATATGAAGCCAATCACACGACAAGCAGAAAATCGCAGCTATGTCGTAATAACTAGAGTATTATACAAATCTGCATCTATTCCCAATTAACATCTCTCTAATGCCATTACTGAATTTTAAACAAAACAAGTCACATAGTCTGGATATAAACCAAAGGCATGTTTATCCTTTGAAGTTTTTCATAGGACTAGTCAGAACAAATACAACCAGATAAGGAAGCATAATTACCACACGGAACACTAGTACAACACGACACCAATCATTGGACGCAACAGGGTTATGATACAACATATAAAATTAATTTAACATTAATATAAAATAAAAATTGTAGATTACAAGAGAGAATTCATGTTTTAAAAATGAGTATGAGTCCTTATAAACATAATAAAATGCTAAATTTATCTAATTATTGTGGTATTTCAATCAATATTGATATAAAAATTTTAAAAATAGAAGTAAAAAAATTATAAAAATGTAACCGAAAGCATTTGAAATGTCCAGTATGGAACAGTTACCATCCATACTTCTTAGCAACCAGACAACCATTATCAACCAAGAGAACATAAAATCAAGAATAGAAGTCCATTCCTTTTCACAACAGAGTGCGAATCATTTTAGCAGATCAAGTGGAAAATCAAACAGGTCATTAGAAGAATATTTAGGAAAAGATTCAAGACCTACTTTTCACGTACTTGCAACCTCAATGAAAGAGACGTCGCCAAAGCAAATACCCCCACCCAAGTCTTTCATCAAATGATTACGATTCATAAAACCACTATACTTACAATGAGAACCCTCCCATGAGAAATGAAAAGAAAAGCCCTGCTAAACATCCTACAATCCCGTGACAGCAAAATATGAAACTTTGGAGTTTCAAGCATTTTATAATATGGTTCGTGTGCAATCAAAAGAAGATGAAGTAAAGAGGCAAATCACCCCATCAAACAACCTCATTTACCACTTTCAATTCAAACGACCAAAAATAAAAATAAACTAATCATGGAGAATCATACAAGTAGCTAGCAAAAGTTGAATAATGAATACATTATTCCCAACTGCTCAAGACCTTCCATCAGTGTCAATGAATCCCAGCAATAACGATTCCAGCTTCTTCTCTCAATCCCTCTCTTTTTTAGCTTTCTGTCAAATTCTGCTAGCCTCCTCTCTTCGGGATCCTTTTCTCTCATTTTTCTTTGGTAAAAACTCCCTATACTCTCTCTTCCTCCTCCTTAAAAATCTTCATTTGTTTCTCTCAACTTCTTGTTACATCAACCAATCTTTTATTTGAAACATCCACACCCCCACCCCCCATAGAAAACCTCAAAGTTGCAGAGTCCAGATCCCTTTGAGTAGGTTTACATACTTTTCATTTCAAGTTAATAAACTGTTCAGGGCAACGATTTCATAGGAGCATGTTGATTGAACAACCAAATTTCGAAGTAAGAAAAGCAACAGAATTTTGTCTTCTCTTCTTTCTGTGTTTCCCCCTCCCTTTCAAGGTGAAAATTAAATGTCTGTTACCTCCAAATACTAATTTCCAACATTTTGCTAAAATCAAGTAAAAATTAATTTTAGTTCCTAAAAGATTAGGTTGACATTACTTTGATCCCTAAGAGATATATAATGTGTTTGATTCCATATTTCAGATGTGATTTTTCACATGACAGATATGATTTCTAGAAACTAATAGCATAGCTTCCACATCCCAAACGTGATTCATTCCATGACAACGAGTTTTCCAAACACACAATTAATTTAATCCCTTAATCAAATAAAGTAACACCAAAATCATCCTTTATACATAAGCCACGTGATTGAAAGAAAAAATTGATGTCATGTTTTTTCTCTTATTGTGTGAACTAATGTCACTCTCCATCATTGATGATCCAAACTAACATCAAGACAACCTTTCAAGCCCAAAATAAAAGCTCCCTCATAAAATTTGTTCCACCTAAAGCCAAAAAAGCATACAGCTGCCACATACAAAGTTAACCAATGTCACAACCAGAGTTACCTACGTGATGTCTACCGAGAAAATCAAACAGAGCGCGGGCGCACAGTTAGACCTATTTACAAAAATTGCTATTGCCATGAATAAACCATTCTCCATACAGAACACTTTTGTTCCTGATTCAACAATAGCAACAATAAAATTCACATAGAAACTAGTTCCAACAACAACCTGAAATCTAACCAACATACTAAGGCCACGTTTAGAAGGCAACAAGGCGTTAACAAAAGAATCATTCATTAACCCACTCACTCACTCATTCATTCATCACTGTACAAGCACAAGTCTACCACCCATACCTCTATCACCATCCCCATCCTCCTCTTCGTGCTCCTTGGGCACCGTGACGATGAGCTCGCCGTCGACGAATACCGCACTGGCGAGCTCCGGCCGCGTCGAATCCGGCAGCCGGAACCTCCACATGTCGAGTTCGAGCCGATCGAGAGAGAGCTCCACCGACCCGCCGTCCCTCACCACGATCTTCGTCACACCGGGGTGGATTTCCACCGTGTGCGCCCTCACGTCACCGATTCCATCGGTCTCCGCCACGAAGCGGAAGCAGTCGGGGGCCTCCTCCACCGCCACGTCGGCGTCGGAGCGGAAGGGGAGTTCCAGGACGCGACTGAACACGTGCGGGAGTCGCCGGAGCTTCTTGCCGGCGATCCCCAACAGCGCCTGAGCCTCCGACATGGGGTTCCCCCCATCGACGCCGAATTGGATAGAGATATTGCGCTTTCGCGGAACAGGGTGGACCTTCATGCTGTTGCTTCCGTGGAACGCTGCAGAGGATTGCACCACCAAGATTAATAACAGCGCGACGATGATCAGAGGTACCTTTTCTATCATAAAGGAACGGTTCTTCTTCTTCGTCTTCTTTCTTCCCCCTTTCTTTTTTGGGCGAATATAATCGAAACCCTAACCCTAACCTTCAATTTGCGCCCTCGACGATCGCGTTTTGTGAACGGGAAAAGATATGATTCCTTTTATTATTTATTTTCCCTTTGTGGAGAAAATCTGGGCGAGATTGGGGTGTTGCAATTGATGAAATGTGTGAGCAGAAAAGAAGACGGAGCGAAATAACTGCACAGATAAAGAAGAGGATGATTTGGATTTGATGTTACTGTGTTGCCCTTCTGCTTCTTCTAATTTACTATATTTGTCTCCCCTCAATTATTAACATTAAAAAAGGAACTAAGAAACAAAACTCCTTGCCAAATACAAAAACAAAATAATCCAACAAAATTCAAATTTCTAGACCTCCTTCATTTATATATAAACACAATTATACAAAGATCCACAGGTGGCTGGAAAATATCAAATTGTTGAATTATTATGATTTAATGCTACATATATATTATTTATTTTTTATTTTAATTATAAAAATATAGACTAATTTTTTAAAAAATTATATTCTTATTTTTATTTTATTTTATTGTGAAGTCTACAAAATACTCCCCTCCATATAAAAATATATATGGAGAGTTTCATTCCATATATAAGTCAACTTATATTTCATTGACAACTTTTAAAATTATAATATTATTAATTAGAATTAAAATTTAATAACCATATTATACATGTATAAAATTGTTTTATATTATTATTTAATAAATTATGTTAATATAATTTATAAGATATTTTTTAAAAGTGAATCAACTTATTATATATTGTGAATTATAATTGAAAGATAGTATCAGTACATTATTTATTTTTTCTTAAAATTAAAATTAAATAAAATATTTTTTGGTATTTCACAAATTTCTCTTTAACTTACCGAGTCAAAGTAGAACTTTTGAATCACATATCATGTTGTTTTCAAGATTTATTATGAATTAAATGTAGGTGATGAAAATTATTTATTTTAACACTCTGTTATTAAAATATATTTTATCACTGGTTCATTAAACTGAGATAAAGAGCTTTAAACTCATCTCCATTGCTTCGAACCAAAAAAAAGTAAAGTGCAACTATTTTCAAAAGTGTGAATTACTCTTCTTTAAGTAAAGTGCAGCAATATATTTTATAAAATGACTTTTATTTTTAAAATTATAATAAGTATTCTAAAAATATTTAGAGTTTATAACTATGTACTGTAAAAACTTTTATATTGTCTACCAATAAAAAATTAATGTAATTATAACTTTTTAAATAATTATCATAAAAGTTATTACATTTGACATATTTAGTGGTTTATGATCAGATATGATTATATTAGAGGAGCTCAAAAGAATATCTTAATATATTCACAATGTTAAAACTTTTCTCCTAATTTCGACATGTAAATTCTCAAACATTTCTAATAATACTATTTTTTAAATAATAAATTAAATATAAGAAATAAACCTTCTCAACTACGAAATCTTGACGAACTAAAAATTTTCATTGTAATAGACGTTATCTTAAGTGAGAAGAGCGTGAAGATAGAATGAAAGAAAGAGGTTCCTGCACACAAATAGAGTTATCAAGTGCTTCAAAATTCATCCTTTTAAATTATCAAAACATAAGGAAAGATCAAAAACAATTTCTAAAACCAAAAAATTACATGCAAACCAAAAAGAGTGAAAAGGGATGAAAAAGAGATAAAAAAAAAAAAACCACTTATAAACAGGAGGCAAAATGAAGATTAAAATGGAATGGATTCAACCATTAGGAACCATCAATGTGTAGCTTACAGTGAGGTAGATTGGAATCTATGCATGTAGGATTTGGGTTGTTTTAGTGAAACAAAGAAGTTTGGCCGTTGAGTAGAAAAAGAAAAGAGCTCTATGTATATTGAGAGAAAAAAAGAGGAAGCTTGCGGTGGACAGAGAAGCAAGTTTTGAAAAATGAGAAAAGTTTTTTTTTTTCCCCTTCACTTGTGCTAGACCCGTTTGGAGAAAACATGTGGCTGTAGCATAAAGAGAACTATTTTCTCAATTGGAAAATTGCTTGAATGAAAAAAAAAAAAGGAACATTTCAGTATGTGTGAGAGAGTGTTAAATTTGTGTTAATTTGAAAGAAGAAAAAAAAAAAGAGATGCTAGGCCAACATACACACACCAGTGAGGAGAGAGAGAATTAATAATTGTTTGGAAAAATTTTGTAAGCTATACCCGTGACACTCTTGACATGCATAAATATAGGAAATTGGATTTTTAATTTAATAGAATAAAAAATGTGTAAATTTAATATCAGTTAAATATTTTAGTAGGTTGAATTTTATCACACAAAAGATATCAAATTGGGTGAGAAAACATGAGGAGAAACTATATAATATTTTTAGGATTAATATTCCCACAAAGAATAAAATATTAATTCAAATGATTAATATATAGCCTTTTGTGTAAATCTTCTTTATCAAACTATTTGGAAAGAAGTTAATAATAATAATAATAATAATAATAATAATAATAATAATAATAATAATAATAATAATAATAATAATAATAATAATAATAATAAAAATATAAATACACATAATTATCTTGAAAATAAAATATATTGATGTATACGTATAATTATTATTTTGAAAAAATAACTATGTATATATTATTTTATCAACTTCTTATATAAATTCTCTTTATCAAATATTTACAAAAAAAAAGGTTGGCAATAATCATTTTACCAACTCAGATGATATACTATAATCACAATATAATTAATTAAAATATTAAAATAATTTAATAACAACGACAATATCAATAATTAATAAAAAAATTATTTTTTGAAAATACAAAGATTTCCACCACATAAACCTATGAGTAGAGTAGAAATAGAAAAACAAGGATGTTACAGTATGTTTAGAAACTTAAGAGATATTTTGTTGCCATAAATTGTTATGTGCACTTTTGTGATCATAAAATAATTTTTTTTTAAACTTTAGTGCTCAATCTCATTTTGTGTGTTGAGATATATAAATCTTTTTTCAACTGTAGGAGGTATCTTAATGGGGGATGCTAGGATCATTTTGTTGAAAATGTATTTTAATTATTTTGGCTTAAAGAATTATCATGTTTACCTCAACAAAAATTTCATTTTATAAATATATTTTATGTATGATTAAATACTTTTATTAACTGTAATTTTTTATTTTGTTGACTACTTATTTTGTTTGCAATAATTATTGTACATTTTTCTCATTCTTAACTTTTTGTGGTCACACTAATTTTGAGTATTATTTTGTTTTAAATAAAGTCTATATTATACATACTTCTCCAAGGATTTTAATCTTATATGAACTAATATAGTTACTTATTTAGTGAAGTTCAAATTAATTAAATGTCAAATATTATAAAGTGTATGTTGGTTTAGCCCAACTATGATCACTCTAGTTAATGGGTTATTGCATGGACTTGGACATATGTAGATTATGTTTAGTCACTTTTGATATACTGTGACAATATTATTATTATTTATTTTTTTCATCACAACAAATGTTCTTGTCCAAAGTACTTTAATATAAAATACTTGTTTTTTAGTGAGAAAATTATAGGATTTTAGACTCAAATTTAGTATATTGCTATAGAGTGTGTTGGCATGCTAATGACTTGACTTTTGGAGTTATATGGATTTGGTTTAGTCTTTTGATTTGGGTTTATGGGAGCTTAAAATTATATATTTGCTTTATTGTTATTATCATGAGATATGTATTTGATTATGTCACTTTTGTTATAGTATCTCTTGTGACAAATTTACTACTATTTAATAATCTTGCTAGTCAAACTACATAAACGGTTATTCTTCGAAAAATTGTTCCTTCATTGACTAGAACGAGAAGTACTAGATGGGTGAGACTCATCACTAGTATACTTGGACCATTTTGTCTGAATTACATGCATATTTATTTTATTTAATTATGATTTTTGTTCATCAATCTTGTGTATAAAATGTGAGTTTATAGATATGTGTGATATTTGTTTGTATTAGATATAATTTTTTACATTGTTATTAGCTTGCTATTTCTTTCAACATGATTTTTATTTTAATAATAGTTTGACTCTAATGATTAAACTAATGCTATTCAAGTGAGAGATTATCGAAATTTTATAGATTAACATCATTTAATTATTAGATTAAATTTTATACTATTTATCCGAAAAATAAAATTGATGAATTTTCAATTTATGAATATTAGTTATTTCAACTTATAATGTAGGTGCTCTCCTTTGGTAGCTATAAAATAATTGTTTCATTTAATAGTTTGGTGAGACACAATGTTGTGTGTAACTCTAGTTTTCACATGGAGAGTAAACTTCATTCATTTATTTGATCACAATTTTGGATTACTGAAGCATCCATGAAATCAATGTTCTCTCTAATGTTAGATCAAGATTGTGGACGTGGATTAATGGTTCTTTTGAGGTACACACCTTCTAAATCATCATTTGATTAATTTGTATGATATGAACATGTCATAAATGTGCGTTATTATATTTTATAAAATTCATAAAGATCCCATAAATAGAGAATAACATACTTGTGTGTTGGTTGACATATAAACCTTAAAAGAATTTATATCATCTCATTAATCACCCTTCTTTTTGCGAATCTTAAGACTAAAAATTGAAAATGTTTGCATTAGAAGTAGATAGCATATAGATTAATGTCAAGTACAATTATTAAAGCATTTAACATGTGAATGCATAAGAGAGTGAGGACACTTGTAATGATAATGACAGAGCAATAATATGCAATCATTTACAATTAAAAGAACAACCTACTTCCCCTTTATGTTTATAAAGCAATTTGCTATATTAATGGAACTAGTCTCCACAATAACCCTCATTACTTGATGTTTTATAAGTAATTTCAAACCCTGTCTAAAAGTCAAACCCTCAACGACATCTAACTCAACAAACACAATTTCAAAATAACAACCCAAGATATATAATATTTTGGTCTCAAAATTACAAGAAAAGGTATAAACTAGTTGAGTCAAGTTGTGCACTTAAAATTTAAGTTTGGTTTGTGAACAAATAAATTGTAAAAAATTGCTCATTTATTTAAATGAATCTAACTAAAAATTTGAACTTGACTTATTAAAAAAAATTGATTTTGACTTGTTTATTTCATTTATACCTTTCTTTTTGTTTTTATGAAATTTTTTCTAAAATTATTTTTTAGTTTTATCAATTTAGTATTTAGTAAATATGTTAATGCAAGATGAGTGCTCCTTAGGCTACGTCCAACTCAACTAATGACCTTAGGTTAAGACGTAGAAAAAATAACATAGTTAGCGAAAAAGGCGTGAAGCTTATTATTTAAGAAAGATAAACATAAAATTTTTTAGGTATTAAAACTTGTTAGGTATTAAAACTTCTCGAATCCATTAAACTAAACAGTGTCTAGGCCCAATATAAATCTATATATAATATTTTTAATATCACTTTATGTATATTTTTTCACATTTGTATTATTAGGTCTACTTTAATCATGTTTTATATTACTTTTCTTTTATTATCATATTACCAACCCTCATTCTTTGTTCTTAGGGGTAAAATTTTATTTCCAATCCTTTTTTAATACATAAAATATGTTATTAAATTTTCTTTCTTCACTTCAGAAAATTAGGGGGAGCAAGAAAGATCCTATAAAGTATTTAGGTTTTGTTTCTTGCGTCATATGTTTAAAGATAAAAAATGAAGGAGTTGCCGCGAACCTTCTTAGGAAAAAAAAAAGAAAGGAAGTAAATAAGACATTTTCTTCTATTCTCGCAACTTCCGTCAGTCCGTATGTTCATTAAAACCTACGGTGTAGACGGGTATTCTCATGGTCTTTGAGAAATGGTCAGAAGCTATTCCATTATGCAACGTAAGCATAATTGTGCAATATTTCTTTATCAAAAACACAAAGGGATAGAACATCATTAGTTTTGTTTAATCTTTTCTTGTCAATTCCTGATTCATCTTTCTTTAAATTTTAAAATGATTGAGGACACGTCTTTTCTTGAAAAAAAAAAAAAGAAGTAAACGTAATCATGTGGAAATTTACTACTTAAAATTATTGGAATGAGATTTGCTGCAGTTGAAAATGTAGAGCGCTTAAAATCTTCACCATTAAAAGGTTACTTATAAATTAAAAACAAAGTTATAAACAAAAGATTAGGCGAAATAAAAACCCATCAAAGTTATAGCAAACAACGAATACTTATAAAGTAGTTATATATTCATTAACAAAGTTCTTATATGAGTATCAGCTCGATATTTATAATTAGAACCCCTCTTTGTCGATTATAAATTGAAAAATTAAACCATTAAATTATAATTACAAGATATGATTTTGTGAGTGGATGCCATCTGGGCACAAAATTATTGTAGCCGTAACTTTTTGGGTGAATACAAGGCCACGTGGGTTATAGTTGTGTACAAGTGCGCGCTGATATACTTTTGTGAATTATGATAGTTTAAAGGAAAGATAAAGTGGTAATAAGGAGAAAAAGGGGATGTTTTTCAAAATTTGCTAGAAATTATTTATCTTGAACGTAGACTGCATGTTAGAAGAAATATGTTAAAAAATTATTATTAATACTTCTTTTTCTAAAGACTTAACCTATAATTTTATGTGTTGAAAAATGTTCTCTTCTAAAAAAAATATATAAAACGGTAATTATTGTTATGATGAAAAAGAAAAAAAAGAAAGAAATAATAGAGTAAATAGAGATAGAAAAGAAGAGAATAAATGAATGAAAATGAAAGAGAAAGAAATAGATGAATGGAAATGGTGAAAAATTAGTAAATTTAGAAAAATTTGATTTAAGAAAAGTTGAAAGGAAACATGGAAGAGAAAAATTAAAAATAGAATAAAAAAATCATTTGTTAATTTATTTTTTAAAATGACAACCGATTGTGAATTGTGAAAATCAACTAGTTTTTCAAAATTAATTTTTATATGTTAGTGGCAAAGTGACGTTTTTGAACGACCAAGAAAAAATATCGAGAAAAAAACAAAAACAAAATATGGCTCATTAATCTCTTCTCCTCTTTCCTGCGCAATTCAATAAAAAAAAATCCTTTTATTTTCTTCTCCTCCTATTTCTATACAAAATGATGTCACCTTTTCATTCTTCTTTCTCTCTTCTCATTCTGCCACAAATTTTCTCTATCAAACATATCATAAGAAAATAGTTAGGAATTAAAGAGTGAAAATGGAAAGATGAGTCCAGTAATGTCAATTAAACAGTGAGGGTTTTGACTTTTGAATATATTCTCTTGGCTAAAAACAATTTTAATTAAACTTTTTACTTCTAAAATTTTACAATTTTGTAAAATTCACTTTCGAATACATTTTTTCGTGAATTTTATCTCTAAAAATATGTGTGTAATTGTAGTGGTTTTTCTGGACAAAATTTGAAAAATAAAATAAAATAAAATTTTCACAAATGTAATTTAAAAAAAAGTAAGTAAAAACGAAAAAACTTATGTAATGAACCTGGGTTAAATTAAGAGAAAAATAAAAAATAAAAAATGTATATCACATAGTGAATAAATTTTTCTATAAATATTTATAGGAAATTTTTTTTTATAAACTAAAATTAATTTATATATAAGTTAAAAAATTAATTTTTAAATAAGTTAATATAATAAAACTTTTATATGTTAATTTGTATAAGTTAATTTTAATTTATTAATTTTTTTCTATAAATATTTATGTAAAAATTTATCTATGTATAATTTATAGCTGGTAAATTTAACTAGCTCATCGTAAGTCATTTTTCGCAAGACTATTTTTTTAGATTAAATTGGGTTAAATAATTGGAAATATTAATTTAGTTAACGCAACTCATTATATAGAGTTAATTGGACCTACTCATGTAACAGCCCATTTGCTGAACACATGATCCAGGGCATTGGTCTAAATTGTCATTACAAAAGTTGAGCACGTAACATCATACGTCTCAATTAACTGAACTTTTGACGTCAATCCCACATTGTCGTCACTGTCAATATTCATGCATCAGTTCAATGCATGGTATCATTGCTCGACTGACTTGGTCACACTGAAATCTATGTATTAGATATCTGGTCAGCAGCTGAGCCTCTCAAGGGGTCGCATTGCCGTGTTTGTTGCTAGAAACTAGATTTGACATGTCTTACAAGTTTTGATTTTTTATTTCTTTTTAAATGATAATTACTTTGACTCCACTATGATAAACATATCTATTAAATGCTGAATTAGCTAATTGTAATTCAACTTACTATTATCATATATATATATTCTCATCAATTAACATATTTTGTTCCTCCCTAGTCTTTCATTTTTTCTTTCCCTTTTCTTTTGCTACTCTATCTTCTTCTTCACTACTTTTCTTACCGTCCTTTTGTGCCTCCCCTACACGCCCCCTCCAATGTCTATCGATCCCTCTTTGTCTCTATAAGTATTTTTTGTAAAATATAAAAATATAATGACGACTATAATGTTTAAACTTAAAAATTTGGATATATTATTCAAGTTTTCTCATTTCACTTTATGAGTATTCTATCAACTATATGTATCAGTAATTTATTTTTATTATTATAAAATTAAAAAAAAAACAAAAAATAGATAGAGAAATGAATCAAATGATAAATTATAGACGATTGGCTCACTTCCATTTGTTATGATGAAACCATCTATTTATTATTATTATTTACTTTGGCACTAAGCAAGAAGGTGAAGTAGGTATTGGACGAGTCATGGAAAGATGGAAAAGTAGGGTCTAAAAAGTTGAAAAAATAGGTATGTACGTACATGGGTGAAAAGTGTACAAGAGAAAAAAGGGAAGGGCAAAGGCAATGGGTGGGGGAAGACCGGAAGAGAAGGAGGAAGAAGAGTGTAATGTGAGAATTATGGATGGGTGATCATGATGCGGTAGTGGCTAGTATATATATGTAGCAATGATAAGTACTTGGATTACGATAAGCCAATTGATTCATGTAAGTAATCATAAATTGGATTACAACAAGCCAACTAATTATTGTAGAAGAAGAAGAGTGGTGATTTGAGAATTATAGCTGAGGTGATCATGATGCAGCAATGACTAGGATACATATCTAGCAATGATAAGTTGGATTATAATAAGTCAATTGATCATTTAATTGAGGTCAATTAACAGTAAAGGTAAAAGTTATTTACTTTTTAAAAAATATAAACTTTGAATCAAACAAAAATATATTTGAGGAATCTGGGACCAAAATTTGAGATATTTACGAAGATTAAATATATATATTAGGCATGATATAACAATGATTCGGATAAACATGACAATGTTAAGTTAGATGGTTGTTATCCAACTTAATACTTAAATATAAATCATTTAATGACGAAGACCGAAATCATTTATTTTTAAAAGATTATAAATTTAAGCTAAATAATTTTTTTTCTAAGAACTAAAGTGAAATTTCGTACTATTTACGAGGATAAAAAACTAATTTAAGCTAATATAATGTATAATTATAATAAAATATAAATTTTAAAAGAATATAAGATACTAAATTAAATTACAATGACCTAAAATATAATTTAAACTTATTTTTAAAATATATTAAATTTCAATTTTTAAAATTCAAACATAATAAAAACAACTCCAAGTTAATCGGATTAACAAAGTTAGTCTTAAATTACTATATTTATTAGTGCTTGAGTTAGGAGTGTTCAAAAGACAGTTTGAAACAATATGATAGGATCAATTTATTAAACTATGAACCCAGCCCAATAATATATAGAATAAAATTGACCGGTCAATTTATCTGTCAACACAATATTAATATTAATATTATATATATTTAAATTGTATAATTAAAAAACATGCATATCTATCATCAAGGTATATTACAAAAATATATATATATATTAAAATAAATAATATCAATATCAAAACCAATATATATGTAATATCATGTTACCCAAAACATTACTTTTTCTTCAACGGTGGAAGAAGGTTTAGGAAAAGAAACCTATTAACGGATAATCTTTGTGTCTATAACGAAAGGTGAACTGAGACAAGAGAACCATAGTGTATCAAATTGCATAACGGGATTATTTCTGAATATTGCTAGTAAAACAAAACCATAAAATTCTGCAATGGTTGCAATGGGTGGGACTACTATTTTTCTTAAAAAATAAAAGGAACAAGTAAAAAACAAGGAAGTCTAAGAATAGTTACATTAAAAAGCACGTATGTTTCGTCTCAAGATTTGTTCTTTGCTGCCAGTGTCAGATATGAAATAATCACCATGTAATTATGAGTCACCGTGGGAGTTACGAGAACAATGGACAACATTATCGTTCAATGAATTCCGATACAGGTATCTTAATTTAGGATTAAAAAATTCTCTCTGATAGAAATGCTTGGAGATTAGCTGCATGCATTCTCCAAGGATCATTACGGTGCGTTGTCATCATTCTGTAATTTAACATGGATATGTGAGTAACTTACAATACATGAGATACCAAGGTTTTAAAAATCGGTCTGCAACCACAATTTCAGCCACAACATTAGGGTTTTGGGGTGTCTGCAATCGCAATGTAATCACAGCGTTTCTTAGAACAGCAAATGCAGCAAGTGAATTACAAGTGAAATCACTGACAACTTTAGATATGCAAGATAGAAAAATATTTTCTACTTGAGCACTCAGCTTTTCTAAGAAAAAAGACAGATATTTGGTGACAATGCAGGTAGCACGCCAAAAAACAGTTTCAATGAACTTTCATATGTTTCTAAACAGCAGCATTATAAAGCAATTCTAAGATCATACTTTCCAGTATCCTTTTCAATGCATTTTAAAAGTACCAAGACTACAATTAAAAGAGGGGGACAAAATTAACTCAACATTCGCCCAAATTGTAAAAGAGTTTGTGTCAAAATTATGAACGCCAAGGAGTCATCAAGAAACAACTAATTTGTCCTCTTGGAAGTCATAATCAAGAAATTCCTGTCAAAATACAAACAATTGTGTTAGCAATCATAAGAGGGATAAAAATTCTGATGCAGCATGAGAAGGGGCACTAATTGACACTAAATTCACAAAAATGAATACGCAGAAATAAAGAGAAATGATCTTCATGGTCGAAGGGAAAAAAGATGCAGAGTAGTGTATAGAATAAAAAGAGGAGGCTGATAATATTCTGACACATTTTTTTAACAAGTAATTTTTTTTAAAAAAACTACAAAAGTAGGAGAGGGATTCATTAATTAAAGGTGAGAATTTTTTTGTAATAAATTTTAACTAATAATATTTAAAAAAGTGGAATTAGATTTTTTAAGCGCAGAATATGTTGAAGTTAAAAAAAAACCTCATCCATTAGTCTTCTATCGGTAAACACTTCCTTCATCCATTTGCAAAAAGTGCTGGCTGGGCTTCTGAATTCTCTTTTATTTGAAGAGTTTCAAATGGGATAGGGGGTAAGCTTAACTACTTTAATATAAATGATAAGCTTATAAATTAGACACCGTTTAGTATAGTCAATTCATTCAACATTTTTGCCACATTTAATTCTAAAGTACACCTCTATACATTTTTTTATTTAAATAGAATATCTATTTGTATGCATTTCTAACATTTTTATTTTGTGAAAAAAATCTCACATTTTGTCTTCTTTTTCATATTAGATTAAAATGTTTATTTAAATGATCACGTTATAGATGAATTTTTTAATCAAATTTTTTATATACAAGCTTTTTTTAACTAAAAGTATTATGAAGCGTTTAAATTACTAAATGCATGAATATTTGTTATATGCAAATAAATAAAAATAGATTGACCAGATACTAAACATAAATTAATTTGTAATTCGTGACATGGTTATTTTATTTGTGAATAAATAAAATAAATTGATAGTTTGTTAATTATATATATTGGAAATTCGAAAATAATTTAATTTTATCTACTATTTAAGTATTTATGCAAAATTTAACTTTAGTATTTTGGTGTTTCTACGGTGTGTAGCTTGCTATGTAAGTATGAAGCTGTAATCAGTGATATAGTTATTAGGCTGATGTTATATTTCTCTGTACTGTACTTAATGCCTCTGCAGGTGTTCATTTTGAGTGATCTAATTAACATGTATGTATGCTAATTGTGGTGTAATGGATTTTTTTTTTCCCAAAAATATCTGTTTTTTTTAAACAATTATGTTCGAAATATGAACACTAAATACGGTAATTTTCTTTTTAGAGATTCAAACTTGATTTACTTCGTTGTACAGGACTAATCCCTTATATTACATCCAACCCCGTCAGTTTGTAGTGCAATGGATTTGGCTCAGCAGTTCTTCAACTGCAATGCTTACAGGGTATGCAAAACTTGGAATGGATTAAGAAGCTCGCTTGATTAGTGACCAAATAGTTAATAGTTCAATGAAATGTAACTGCACGAAATGGTTCTGCCTTGTAAGACCAGAATGCTGAGTGTCATTTATGCTTGGCTCAATCTAAAGTGAAATCAAACATAAGCAGAGATCAAAACGGGTTTTGAAGAGCTCTATCTGTCAACAATGCCCTGATTGATATGCCCTGATTGTTCACACAAATTTTCTGGATCCTCCAGGTTTTGTTGCAGAAAAGATATTATTATTAAGACTTAGCGGAAGAGCAATGCTCGGCACTGCTACTACTTCAATAGATAAAATATGTCATTTACAGCAATGCATACCAAAGAGATTGATGTTAGATTTCAGTGCTGGAAAGTCAATCAGATTTACTTGTATATTCTTATGAAGGTTAAGTTATAATACAAGTCCAACATTAACTTCATCAAGTCCTATTATCATTAATTTATTATCTAACAATACAACGGCTAAAATCTTAAGGAGCAGTAGAAGGTGCACCATAAAACAACTTTGTTGCATCTTGATTTACTTGTACATTCTTCTTATGAAGAAGGTGGAGTTATAATATTCAAATGTATATAGCATGACTGGGCAAATTCGGAAGGTCAAATCAAATCAAATAATATACAAATGAATATCCAAAATTAAAATATAAATCCAAACTAGAGAACCTAAACAAAAGAAAATGTAGCTCCTCACAAGAGATGAGGGGCAGGATTTATGCTGATTGCGTAAGAGTTAACTCCAAAATCTACCATTCATTCAAGTTGGGATTTGAAGACCATTGTTTGCTGCGAATCCATTGTACTGGTTATCCTCAAATGCGATAAACAGCCAGAATTCTTTCTTCAGCCTGCCAACAATTCTTGAAATCCTATATTTGAGGAACTCCAATGCTGCAGAATACAACCTCGTACCATCAAAAATAGAACTCCTTCGATATTCAAGAACCCACGTGTTGGGGTCTAATTGCACTGCTGAAGCACCCCATTTTGGTTGCACCCATGAAGTGTTGGCCCTCCGAATCAAATAACCAACTTGTCCACCATTCCACTTTATAAACAGATAGACAATGACTTGAAGTTAGTAACAACAACAATCAATATCTGATGAAAACAAATAAGGCATTACAGAGAATTCACCTGAGTGACTCTTCCTGATAAGAGAGTGAACGTTCGAAGAGAAAACCCATTTGTGAGCAATCCTGCTGTTTGCAAAGGCCATCCCCAGATTGTTACCTCTTCTATTGCTGATTTGTACAGTGTGCACCTCGAATTCAACAACAGACCATCCTATACAAAATTTTAGTTGTTTTCTTGTCAGCAACACTTATTTAATCACTATTGAATAACAAGATTAGCTCAAAATGAATTTAGTCCCTACCTTTCAAAAACCATAGTTTGGTCTAATATATATGAAATGAAATGTAGTAAATTTTACCAAAGAATCAATAAAAATAAAAATAAAAAATGAAAGAGGAGATATTTTAAAAGAGTAATACAATACCTGGCTGATTTCCCACAAGGCATCATGAAAGCTGCAATTTGGAACTCCCCCAACAACAACACTCCCCAACTCTTTCTGCAAAAGCCTCAATTTTCCATTCAAATCACGCACTCTGCTACATTTCTCGCCGACCCTTGTCACCACATCCGGTGACAAAGAAGGCTGAAAAACCCGAGAAACCAAGAAGGGGGAAAAAAGGTCGGCAGATAAGAAGAATCCAAAAAAGAGAAGGAACCTCAAGAATCTGAAACCAGAGTTTTGAACCTTGTTGGGGTTTTCCAATTTGTGGGAGGAGTCGGATCTAGCAATGGATTTGAGGAGAGGAGTGGATGGCGATAGGTGAAAGGCAGTGGAAGTGGGAGTGGAGAGAATGGAAGCATCGAAGGAGATTGGGGTGCAGTGGAGATTGGGTTTGGAAGCAGAGAGCTTTGTGAGGGTGCTTTTGTGGACGCTGGTGGTCATGAGATCGAGGGTCGCATTCATGCTGTCCAAGCACATTTCGCAGTTGCAATTCGCATCTTTTTTGCAACCGGGGAAGTAGCACCTGTTGTCGCGGTTATCTTCTTCAATTCTTCCGGATTTCGATTTCGATTTCGATTGCAGAATTATGCTTCTCATGGCTTCTTCCTTCTCCTCTTGCGAGTCTCCGCAGAATAAGGTTTCGGCTTTCAATTTGAATCCCAACGGTCATCTTATCTATATCCACTCGGTTTTTACCACTGAAATTACTTATGTACCCCCGATACTTTAGGATTTTATCTTAGACTGTTAAGCTGTTTTCAAACTTCAAAAATTACATATTGAGCTCTTTTTTTTTTTTTTTAAAGTATAGGATGTACGGTAAGTATCTAAAATTAAAAAATTAAATTTGAGACCAAACTTATTCTTAAAAAATAATTCAAATTTTTGGTATTTTCAAGTCAAACTAGTTTATCATTTTCTAGTCAAACTTTTATATTTTTTTACTTTTGGTATATGCCGTATTTATCATTTTAATCATCAGTATCACATTATTTAATAGTACCACGTCAATGTCAACAGAATATGATAATTTTTTTAAAAAACTTGATAAAAATATTAAAATCACCAAATTGTAATACACAATAAAGTAAAATTATAATTACCCTTAATAATAAGTATGAACCAACTACAAGATCTATTATATATTTTTTAATACACTTTTTTATTAGTTAAAATTATGCATAAATTTATTAAACAATAAAATTTTTTTTATATAATTTTAATAAATTTCAATTAATAATAAAAAATGCGATAATAAAATAAATTTAACTAAAATTTGTAAGAATTTACAAAATCACGTCGTAGATTCATTAATTAAATAAAAAAAACATTCACAAAATTTGATAAATTTTTATAAATTTTAACTAATAGTAAAAATGTAGGTTAAAAAATATAATTACTAACAAATTCTCGTGAAAAATTCAAGGGTTGATTCATTGGCACTGACTAGGTGCTAACAATGTCAAGAATGCTTTTGTGAGAGTATATGCACTAATAAACTTGCTTGTTTTCCCTTTCCAATTTCTATATATTCCTTGAGCTGTAACGGTTGGTTTGACTTTGCTAATGATTATTTTAACGTTTGTATAGATTATTATTGTCCAATGTTTTATTGAACTCTATTGGATTTGGACTAAGTACATGGTTGAAATAAGGTTGAATTTAAATATGAATCGAATTGCATCAATCAACGTATGTTTATGATTATGTCCCTTACCCATTACTGACTCTTGCTTGATCAAACCTTCAGTCAACTAATTTTCATATTGGCAATTTATTTTTTTTCCTTTTTATTAGTTAACTAATTAGCTACACGAATATGCGCATCTCCCGTTTTCAACATTAGAATACCATATAATTTTGTATTGTGTAGCTTCAACTTTAGTCAGCTTAATTTCAGCATCATTTACATTTAGCTCACTTCCAGATTGAATCAATAAATATTTGTTGTCTAGTGTCACCAAAATCAACCTAAGTTTAAAGTCACTTAAACTACCGGGGCAACATATTAGTTAGTAAGAAGGTACCAAAAATATGTATACTCTACCCTATATTTTGAAGTCCAAAGTTTAGAAAAATAGCTCACTATACCAAATCTAATGTGAAGATTCTAGTAAATTAGATTAAAAATAAAACATGAGACGATGATGAGATCTAATGCTCAAGAATGAAATGAAGTTTATACTTTTCCTTTTTACCAGGGTGAAGCAAACATCATCAGCGTTTTTGGTGGCATATTTCCAATCACTTACTTTGGTCATGCTTCTTGAAAGATCCCGTACGTCCTTTTGTCTGATGGAATGGTGGTGTTACATGCAGGTAGGTATATGGTTGAGAACTCCAGGGATTACCTTTATGGAAGGGATCGTTGAAAACATTATTTGTTTTTATTGTAGCCTAATCTCAGACCAGAGGGACGAAAATACAACAATGGAATGGAGTTAGAGCCAAACCAATTTTTGGAAGCCACGCAAAATTCATTAAATATGCAGGTCCTTCTCGAAACAATCACTAAGACAAAAAAGAAGTCAATGCAAAGCCAACCTTACCAAACCAAGATTGAAGGGAAGCATCAACATAATTGATGGCAGAGTATAGTACTATATTTTTTAAGTTTTGTTAATTAAGAAAATAAAATTTAAAATATTAAATAAAGGTGCAAGTATTTAATATACTAAAGATATTTAGTATTTTCTTCTTTAAATAATTAAAAATAAAAAAATTCTTATTTGTTAACTTATTTTTTAAGGATATTTGTTGATATTTAGTTTTATCTTTTTTAATAATAATAATAAAAAGACAAAAAGGTAGGTTGCCGAAGAAATTTTGTTTCCTTCCACAAGTAACCTCAAGCAAGCGACAACGATTAACAACGATTGGTACTTTGACTTTTTAGAAAAAAGACACCTCACATTAACACTTTATGTGAGGACAAAGGTTGTAAGAACGTTTTGTAACTGTGGGGGTTAAGGAGAGGAGCTCTGAGGAGCATCACGGGGAGCACCACCGCATTAGTGGAGCTCTGAGGAGAGCCTCCGCATTAATGAAGAAAGATCTTCTTGAAGGACTCGAAGGGGGTGAAGGCAGCCTAAAAGGGTGAGGTAGCAAAGAAGAGGGAGGACCTTTGGAGATTTTTTTTGGAGGAAGAACGTGAGAAATAGAGAAAGATGGCAGAGAAAACCAAAGAAAAAGAAGTGGAGAGGTTGGCCTTTACAAGGACAACGATGTGTCCAGAAAATAGGTAAATTCCAAAAACCCTCTGAATTGAATCACGTTACCATCTAGCAGTTGACCTAGGCTAAGTACTAAACCAACACTTCCTATTAACTAGTTGATACCAAATCATAACACTTCTATATCGATACCCTTTCTTGAGTCAACCAACGCCTAGTCGATATTCTCATTTCAGCCATCCGACACCAAACCGGTCTCTTCCCAATCCATCTGATACTTAGTTGGTATCTGGATCCTGGCCTAGTCGATATGTAATCGACACCCCTTTTTTGCTTAGGTAGTAGAATAATCATTTAGCCCATAGTCATATCCAAAACTACGTAAACTTTGATATCTCCATTGCATTGGACGATACGTAAGAGTAAGAAACAACTCTTGTCAAGTTTAAAAAACCAAAAAAACACGCTTCTTTCCCCCCTCCATAGTTAAGCCCATCTTGTGTATGTTGAAAAGGAAAAGTTATAAGTTAGAAGTCACAACCTATTTCACCAATCTAATTAAGGTAAACTATCTTTGGACGGGCATTGTCAGGTGTTAACACCTTTCCTACACGTAATGGACTCCCGACCTCAACCCTGTTTCTGTAGATTAACCCAAGCGTCGATGGTGACTTTCAGCTTTGTGTTCTTTTCCCAAAAGAAATTCGGATGTCAACCAAACTATGTCTCACTGACCTGTCGTGATCACAATTGCGATAATATTCACTAATAAAATAAATTTAATCCAAGTAAGATATACATACTAGAGAAAAAAAAAAGGTGTAATTATATATTTCTAGCTATTGATTGAAAACTCAAAATATACATTTTAATAGCATAATTATATGTTATACAATTATGTATATTTTATTTAGAGGTGGCAAATGAGTCATCCCGACTTGTCCCGTTTTTCACATGATTAAAATTTTGTTAACCCGACCTTATTTGATGAACTAATAGGTTAAGTCAATTTGAACTCAAGTTTTTTTTTTTACTTAAAAACATCTAAATTTCTAAAAATAATTTTAAAAAATATTCAAGAAAAATGAACTCGATTCATTTCAGGTCATCTTTTTTTGGAGTTCAACCCGATCCTATGAGATCAACAAGCCATGTCAAATTGGTTCGATTTTATATGGTCCAAATTTTTTTGAGTTCAATCTAATATGAAAGGACAAACTTGTTTTACCAACTCCAATTTTATTTCAATTTTTATAATTGATTTTTAATTAATAATTATTATTTTTATTTTTTTAAGTAATTGTTGTTTTTGCAACTAATTTAAAAATAACATTGAATAATCTAATTGCTCTAAACTTACTTGCATAAAGAGGATTTAACTTTCAGGCTAATCACAATTAAGGTTTGATTAATAATGCTTGGATTGAGGCTATCGTTATGATCCATCTTGGTACGGTGGAAAGAAAGTGAGGAAGGGAGAAAAAGTTTGAAATTTAAAGTTAAGAGAAAATAAAAGAAAAAATAAAATTTTTGTTTCTAAAAATCAATGATTTTTATTTTTTTCAAATCAAATAAAAGATATATTATTATTTGTATTTTTTTCCAACTAAACATATAGAATTTACAAAACTATTAACGTGTTTGTAAATATATTAGACATCATTCAACGTAATTCTATAACGCAGCTAATAATTATTTTTATGTTAAATTTGATATAATTTTACACCAAAACACATAACCAAACACACTATATTCGTATTTGGTCGAGCAATTACACACAAAACATGCATATATCTCTCAAGTTAAAAAATACTAATTTCTGTGCATTTTTTAAATTTGGATATAGTTAATATGCTACAAAATGTGTATAATAGACTCAGATCCAAACACACAATACATTCTTCACGTCCTTCCCCACATTATGCCAAAAGCCCCGGTAAAAGTGTTGCTACATCTTACCTTATTAGGGTCCAAAATGTTAATACTCAAGAACAAGAATGTTACATGTAAGCTTCAATGAGTTGGACGGTGAAAGAAAAAAAGGTTAAAAATACCATTCATTTGGTGATTTTGAGATGAATCATATATGCGTGGTCATTTGTTTTTAATATTGGGCACATGGACACACCTCAATTTCCATGATTCTGATCAAGGTATATCCAATTCTCATCAGGATTGGGATTAAAAATATATTTCCCGTGGCTTGATTCTAAGGGATTCTTATATAATTAAAACTAGAACATGTCAATAGTAAACAGATGTTACCCACACATCATATACCTCTAAGTATTGTGTTGTGCTCGTGAAATTTGGTGTTAAGAGAGACATTATTTTTTTTCATTTCTTTATTAAAATATTTTTCTTTTAAAAAATAAAAGAAAATTATAAGAAAGTCAAATATTTTTTTTTACCAAATTTGTGTTTTTATGTATGCCTTCCATTTTGATCTCTATAAATGTTTTTCCCTATCCATCAACAAGAGAAAAATGTGTTTTTCTTCTTTATTTATTTTTTCTTATGGTAGCTTCGAAGTGGATTTGGATAATCACATGCGAATTACATTAAGACAATAATTTATAAAAGAAAAACACAAAAAGTAATTATTAAAAAATAATTTTTATATAGTAAATTATATATATATATATATATATATATATATATATATATATATATATATATATATATATTATTTTTAAAATAATTATTATAAAAGTCAATTTTCTTGCCTTATTATTCGTGATAATATGTAATTGAATGGTAATATAATATAAACGTGTATATTTTAATTAAATTGATAAACGAAACTCTTCGTTAAATACATAAGATTTATTATTATTATTATTTTGACCATTGGCTTTTAAAAATGTCGTGCTAATAGAGAACACTAGAGAATCCATCAAATCCCTTGGAAATTATTTTCTTGATTGAGAATTGACAAGTCATTTACAAAATAGGGAAATTGAAGCACCTTTTTTAAAATGTAAAACATGTATCATAGGAAGGGAAAGTTAAGTAGCGAATTGGTTGATGAATGCTGGGCTAAAGCAACGAAAGTGAGAAGAAAGCTGCGGTGGAAAATGCTCACTAAGGCAATCGTTGTTTGCCTTCTCAAATATAATGCTATCTCCTCCGCTAGCTATTGTGACATGGCAACAACAAATCTCTCTTTTTTATTGGCTTTTTTCCTTATCAATTTATAGCACAATGCATCTTCATCGCTAAATTATTCGAGATGAAAACCCCATACTTTCTCACTTTTTTTAACAAGTGAGACAAAATTAAGAGAAGGAAAGAAATGAGAAAAAAAATGAATAAAAATTAAAAGAAAGAACTAAAAACAATTCTTTATGGTTTATTTGAATAAATGAAAGAGTGAGTAGATTAAAAAAAATACTTATAAAGACATTTTTACTCTCGTGGATCCATAAAAATGAGAGAATGAAAGATAAAAATAAAAAAAAGAATTTTTTTTCTATGATGTCACCAACAAAAAAGAATGAAATAAGTTGAATCTCTCTTTGAGAAGAGAACTTATTTTTAGGTTTCACACACAATTTTGTCTTTCTTTCCATTTTTATTCTATTAAGAAAATAACGAAAGAAAAAGATAAAAAGAAACAGATAGATTTTTGTATCATTAATTAGTATGAGAAAAAATGTTTAATTATCTCTCCACTTTTTTAATCGGATAGAAAAATGAGAAGAGATCAAATAATATTTTTTTTTATTAAAGAATAATAATACACCCTTAAAAGTAAGAATGTGGTTATTAAAAAAAAAGTGAAAGGAATTAATTCCAGAGAATTTGTGTAGACCCATCTTTTCTTTTTACCCCCTCTCATCGCTCTTTGTTTTGCATCCTATATGAGAAGATTTTGCGAAACTCTAACCAAAATTAACCCCAGCGTCTCTCTTTTTTAATCTTTTGTGTAGCAAGCAAAGCGTTAGAGAAAAATTAAAATCCAAAAAGAAAAACTCTATTAAGGAGAGGACACTTAACCCAAGCAAGCTTTTACAATATTTGAGGAAGAATCACTTTACAAATCATGATAAAGATGTTTAATTGTATTTTACAAAATTGATTTTAGATCAACTAAGTTTTACACTTGATTTTAATCAAAAGTGAACTGATTAAAGTGATTTATGTGTGTATTTTTTTTTTTATCAAAAGTGGATTTTAAAAAAGTTCATTTAACACAATAGTTAGTCAAATATGTTTAAAGTGGGATGAAACTCAGTTGTACCACCTAATCATGATTTGAGGCGTGCCAGCTTTCAACCAAACCTACTCAAAATTGCATTAATTGACTGAACTAATCACATTATCTTAGGAACTTGATTTGGTGAGCTTATTATTGAACTTATTTCATGAATAACACTTTTTATTTAAGTTAGAAGTTTCAGAAAAAATTAACTTGTTGCTTAAGCCCCTCCCAACATTTTAAAAGGATTAAATGGGTTTATTCCTTAATTTCTATTTACATAAATAAACTTCTAGTATTTTAAATTTTAACACATATAAGAAAGTTGGTTTCTCTTTCTCCATGTAAATCTTACATAGGTGGAAACTAAAAATAAATCTCAGTGACAACCAATATTATAATTGCGAATGACATCAACAATTAAATAAATAAATAGTATTTAGCCCTTTTAAAGTAAGAAATGTACGTCTAAATGATAAAATATATAGATAATTACTAAATAAAAATCAACATGTCATTGTATTTTCGTATTTTCATAATTTATTATTATGTGAAAATATTTCATTACAATTTTTATTATTGATTTTCTATTGAATAATTGTAACTCTGCTTTTTTCATTAAGACTAAATTGTACTACTCAGGAGTCAAATAAAAAAAAAGGATGAGACCACTTAGAATATAGTTACAGTTGAATCCTATTATATATCCCAATTGTTAACTGAGAATTTTATATATTTCTAACTTTTTTTTTATCTCTAATTTTTTTATATTTTATTATTTTTTGTTGCTATAGCTGAATCATTTAAAACTATTTTAGATAATAGCTACCAATTTACTTTTTTTCATCCTATCCCTATTTTTACTGTATGTTACTTTTAAAAAGGTTGAATTAGTATTTTATTGTTTATCTTTCCAAAAATAATTGAAAACAAAATTGTCGCTTCTGATTAATGATTAGATAAATAGTTTCAAAGAAAATAATGACATGAATAATAAAGTGCAGAGATGTCCATGTTAAAAGCAATTTCCACTAGGGTATCACATTTCTGTTACCATAAGGTTGGATTTCCTCAAAAGAAGGGTATAGTAGGATAAGGATTTGTGGTTCACATTATAACACTCTTATTCCTTAACCAAAAAAAATGGAAAACCAATTATTTATTTGCTTCATGAAGGATTGAAGAATCGTATTCCAAGTTAAAGGCTTGCACTAGTGACTGCCAAGATTCAACTTGGCACTGCCAAAATGGCAACAAATTAATGACGAAATCATAATTCAAACATACCTCACTTGATTGTAATCAAGTGCCTTAATGATCATACACCTTGTTTAACCACAACCAAGTGAGTGCCTTAGCCATTTGATGTTCCTTCATTTAATGAAACTTTTATAGCTTGATTACCTCAACCTCAAGAAAACTATAATCAACCACGTAACCAAGTTGAAAAAAGAAAGTTTAAAAACCATCATCATATTAGCTACCGTTGTGTGATGAAGTCATTGTCCACAACGGAATAAGATCTCCTGCAGTTGTGTTTCTAACGGTACCGTGTATCTCAAATTTTAATTATGTTTTTCATTTTATAAAGAATTGAAGATTTTATTAAAGACGATGAATCAAGCTACGACCATCTCTGGATCCGTCCGTAATAGTGACAAATTTCTCATTTTATATTTGGAAATTGAGGGAAGTTGACAATAGATGTTGCCTCGTGAATAGATTAATCAGATTCTCATATGTTTGTTGATTCTCTTATTTTTTCTTGGTGTATTATAAACCGTTCGAGAGCTGAGACTACGCCAAACGTGACAAATATCTATGCACCAGAGAGAATAGAGTGCTAAAAAACTACGACTTCAAGTTAAACCTAACAATTTACTTGCGGGTAATGAATAATATCGCTTCACTTGCAACGTACGTTAGCTTCTTATGTATCTTCTACCAAGAAAAATGTGCGCAAAAATATATGATGTTAAGTTTAAAGAAATATTATTCCTACTACTTCTTTTTTATTAATAATTATATAGATTTAATTTACTTTTATTTTTTATTTATCGAAATGTCTTAAATTTCATATTTTCCCTTAATAGTGTTATAAGAGATTTCAAATTTTCAAAGGATTTAAAATGTATGAAAATTTAATTACATAGATAAAGTAATTTAATTTTTACTGTATGCAAATTTTATTCTACGTGTTATTGGAATTTCCTTTATTTTAAGTATTATTTGAAATCTATTTATTTTGCTTGAAAAAAAATTCTATAAATTTTTTATCATTTTAAAATTTCTTTGGATTTAATATTCAAACAAGTTATTTTTGTTGTATGGTATTTAAATTCACTTAAAAAATATTTCTTCCATCAAATTTTTCATTCAAACACACCATAAATTTATCAAATTTAATCCTTAAATGTTCCATTCAGTTAAATTTTAATTAAATCAAAAGTTTAAAATAATTTCTAAATATTAACGAGAATTGGATCTAGCGAAAAATAAAATAATTCTTCACAGTATGACAAACAAAATTTAAATATTTGATAATAGATATGCGTTCACATTTAGCATATAACTATGCATCGAACATAATTATGATGAAAAAGTTACTGTGATAAAATAAAAAATATAGTTCATAATATCATAATTCACATAAAAAAAACATTAGATAAGTCAAACATAATTGTTTGCCGTAAAATAAAAAACGATGCAAGTGCAAAAACTAATGTGTGGTGAAGATAGGAGTCTAAAAGGCAAATCCAACCTTCCACTTTATGATAACACCCTAATCCTAAAAGTACTTGTGTTAATCAAACAAAGAAGTTTGCTAGTACCCAAAACACCATTTTAATATATGAAAGGAAAGGAACTACTCATTCTAATAAGAAACACTAAAAGCGGTTGTTACTTGTCCATTTGAACCAGAAAGTTTAGGAGTAGATAAAGTTGATTGAGATGATGATTTTAATTTTTTTGTTGAAAACAAAGTCAGTATTTAGCAAAGAAAGTAAAGAAAGAGATGAGTTGAAGAGAAAAAAAGAAAGCAGAAGAAAAGAGGCTTGATCTGAAAGAACAGTTGGTGTAGATGAGAAGAAGAAAAAAGGCAAAAGCTACAAAGTTTAATTTATTCCAAGGAAAGCAGAGGGTCCTCTGTTAGTGAGATGAGTAGAAAGGGAAAGTTGAAGAATCTCCAACTTGAGAAGTGGTGGTTGACCTTGTGTACTTGTTTGATGAAGTTGGAGAAGATGATAAGTCACCAGACCTTCTCCTCAGCATCTGTCTCATCCCTTCTGCCACTCTAACAGCAGGGTTGGATTTGAACTTGCGGCAGAATAACATGTGAGCCTTCACAGCTTCATCCATGGCCGATGATGTCTTTTTCCCTCCATGGTTCACTTCATCTCTCACTGCTTCCGAGCACAACCCGCATAACCATTTCCCTTCAAACTTGGACTTCACTTGGTTGATGTAGTCTTGCGTGCAATCCTCCTTCAACCCACAACACTCACACTTCACTGACTCAATCTCCATATCTTTATAAAGATGGATAAAGTATTGGGTTGGATTTGAGGACAATGATTGAGGTGGTGCTCTTGTTTATTTACTGGCTTGGGTTCAAGAAGTAGGAAGTGCCTGTTGTTGAATGAAGGGGGGTTATATGGTGTTTGAGGTGAGAGAGAGTTTAAGATTGGGAAATGCCATAATTTCCTCCATGTTCTAAGGGACATGGGCAGTGGAAAATGTGACAAGCCTGGTCGGAGGGACCTTTGCTATATCGCCCTTTCTACCATTTAATACTTTAATTCTAGTAAGTGGCCCAGCCTCCTCGCTACTGTTAATACTTAACACTACGTCAATATTATTATCTTTTTTTTTTTTCATTTTTACTAACTTTTTTACTCCTTTTTTCTAATTTTTTTTTTATGTTTGTCCCGTACTCTGACTACTTTCCTTGACACATTTTCATTTTCACCATTTTTCGTTTATGTATCTTTTACTGTATACAATTCTGTTCAAATGAAATAATTTATTATGTATGATAAATTTTTCTGCTGAATACATATTTTTATATTTATTGTATACACAATTTTTTATTATTAATTATTTTACTAGAAACATCTTAAACACTAACTGTGAGTTAGATGGCAGTATTTCAATATGAGTAATTCATTAAATTAATTTCTAAAACACGGGTGACATATGCATAACAATAAAAGATTTACCGACCTCCACTCACTTATTTTTGTTAAAAAAAATAGTTAATAAATTACACTTTAAAAAAATACTAAAGTATTTTTTTCTAAGAAGAAAGTGAGTATACAAAGTTTGCTAAATGTACACCTACTTTTTTTTTTTTTTTTTTAAATAGAATACGTTTAACAAGTTATACATGAGTGCCATTTTAAGATATTAATAGTTGTAACTTGATTCTTCATCAAGTATAAGTAAGGTATGTTAATAAATTTCATATATATATATATATAAATAAATATATTTACAAAAATTATTTATCATAAGGATATTAATTACTTATTATATAGACTTTAGTTCAAGTAAAAATGTTTATTTTGAAGACTATTGTAAGTATTTTTTTTTAAGACAATACAAGCATTTTTTTTTTTGAGAGACAATTATACTTAAGTTGAATAGGATTATTATAAGAGATAAAAAATTTCTTTTAATATAATTGTATACTTAAAGTTTAAATTTAAGACTCGTTGAGGTAAAATAATTTTGTGCAATTCATTTTTTACATAATTTTTATTATGTTTATAATATTTTTTAATTAAAATATTAATTAAATTTCATAAATTTCTTGTCGATGAATTTAATTGGATAAATTTTCCATCTTACATCAATAAAAAAGGTTTAAAATTATATTCTAAAATTAAAAATTGATCATTATTTAAAACAACAATATTAATTCAAATTTAAAAGTTAAAAGATAAAAATAAATTTTTTAAAAAATAAATAATTAAAATAAATTTTCATAATAAAATAAAAAATAAAAAATATAATTTAATCTAAAGAAAATAAAATTAGGAAAGAACCAAATGAATGTTTACTCATGTTTTCAAGAGAATCTTCTGACTTAACCTTCATTCTTTTGTTCCACCCATTTTGTCATGAAAGAAATAAGGAAAAGAAAAGTCAGAGAAACTCAAAGCACATGGAATTGGCAAGGAAAGCAAGATTTGCCGATCCGATTAACATAATCCACACGAATGTTGAGTGCAAAATGTCAAGATTTCCCCCCATAATGGCCATGTGGTTCGTGCACAGTAGCCTTTGCTCAGCAAGGTTCGGTCACCATCATAAGAATTTTTCTTAAAGAACTTGATCAAATCGGTGTGAATTTTTGCCATGTTTCTGCCATGTCCTTATCTCAACTTGATTACATTGCCCTCATAGATTACCAAAAATTAATAGTCAGTGACATGTAGAAGAGTGCTGTATATAATTTTCATTAACGAGTTATAAATGTGCCACCCAATTGATTTAGAAGATAAAGTAATATTTGTCTAACATCAAATGTCACCTACAGACATTTGTGAGAGATGTATACTTGTACTATACTACAAATATTTTTATTAAAAAAATAACTATTACAAGTGATAATTTTTTAATACATTTATATATTCAGATTTTAAATTTAAGATTAAAAATTAAGTTAAAATAATCTTACATTACTTAATTCACGTTTTAGATAGTTGAGAAATGTCTATTTAACACTCAAATGTATTTGTTGTTATTTTTGCTTAATTAAATTTTATATAAATTATTAATTTGATTAATGAAAAAATATTACTTGAAAAGAAATGACAATAAAAACATGAGTGACGATAAATACTAGGATAAAAGGAATTTTAAAAGAAGTCAAAGCCATATAAAAAAGAATTAACATTAATATGAATTCTCAAGATAGCTATTTTCTTAAAAGTTGTCCACTGATTTACCACCTCACCTTGTTGTTTTCTTTTAAGAAAAAATCTCACCTAAAAAAGTGTTGCAATATAATAAGGATGAAAAGAAAAGAGAAAATGCAGATAAAAGTAAGTTACAAAACTAAACTTTCTTTTTAATCATAAATCACTTTAAAATTACTTGACAGAAGAATGTGACAAACAACAAATTTACGACTTGACTACATATTGCCAAAAGGTGTTGAAAGTTGCACTAATACTACTCTCTGCCTTGATTTTCCCCACCTAAAAAAAACATTTCTTTTTCTTTCCTTTATCTCTTTCACAAGGCAAAATATCTTCATAGGGTGATTCTAGTAAAAAAAAAAAAAACGCTTATGCAATGCTTCTTTTCCCCCAACAAAGTGCGCAAGGCAATTAATTACGCACCATTGTCATGGCCAATAAGTTCGCAAAGTGAACATGCAAGAATTTTGATTAGCAACTACACTGTACAATTTTGCAACAATTCCACCCCCACCGAACAATTCTAGACCTGTTCAATTTATTTTGAACTTATCTACCAAAAATAATTATTATTATTTTGAACTCACTTTTATTCACCTCCAATAATATGACGCCAGAGTGACCATACCCTAGCATCATTGAAAAGGAAGTATCAATTGTCATATCTGTTGCATTTTCCCACAATTTTAATCTTTGTCTGAGATCAATGTTGCTTTCTTCAACTACATTTTTTTTTTGCTAATAAATTTGACGCAATTTCACTAGAAAATAGGTATGGACTTCTCATAGTTGAGAGGCGTGGAAGATCAGAATTGGTGTATTTTCTCACAAGCTTAAAATCCTGAAATAATTTTGCTGGAATAGAAAAAAAAAAAAAAAAAGTCAAAGTCAGAGTAGGTGTATATATAGTGGAGGAGGGTGTGAATAAAGAAACAAGGAAACGTGCATGTTCTGTTGAAAGTTTGAACCCCTTGTCTTCCCCAACGACCGATTCATATTTTCACTTAATCGTTAGTTGCTCTTAATTTCTAAATCTTTAGAAGATTTCTTGTACCATAGATTGCTTAACTCAGTTCAATCAATCTATAAAGGTTGCTTTCAGGCTTTAATCTGATCGTTTTGACATTGAAACGAAACTGATAGTGAATGCAAGGGGGGTCGATCGGTCCTCTTCTCTTGGGACTAGTGTCTGATTTTGAGGGCCTGGCCAGATCATTATTAAGCCACAGAAAATAAAGTTAGTTAGGTTTATGACATGAGAAAGAATCATAATGGAGCGGGCTAACTTGGCAACAATAATTGCATAAATTAGGTAATAATTTTAGGACCACTTTGTTAGTGACCAAACCCTAAAATGGAATCACATTCATTTTTCTATCAAAATTGTGTGTACTTGGTATAGGTATCACTATTAATTGCTGTAAGTATACAAATTAATATTATTAATTTTGTTTTATAAATAATTAAAAGTATATAAATATGATTATATATAATTAATATTAATTTCTTTTAAGATAAATTTAATTATTATAAAACATTTCAATAATATGATAATACTATTAATTATTTGAGAGACAAAATTAATTTAAATATTTTAATAATTTGTAACATTATTAACTATTTTTCGATAACTATATATCTCATTTATTTATTTTTAACTACTTGTAAAATAAAGTTAATGAATAAAACATATTTCATATATTCAGATGTCTAAGATGGATATTGGGTATACTATTCTCATATGTACATATTTATGAAATCATAAATAAATTTCTATGTGATATATCATTTTCATCCTTACATGATATTACCAAATTTTAATTTGTATCCTACTCTAACATATAAAGTTTTCAGTGACAAAGGCTAACTGAAAATTTGCAACCGACGTAATATAAAATCTTCTGAAGTCTTTACCTAGTTGCTTAAAGCTTTTTATTATAGTCATGGTGAAAGTTGTTAGTCATTAACATAACATCAAAGCCTTTGATAAAGAATCTAACTATGGTTAAACACAGTGAAAGCATACTATGATCACTGACTAATTTTACCCGCAATAATGTTAGATATTAAAATCCTAGAGTCGTCATTTTAGGAGGAATTTACTTACGAAGAGTTGTGTTACATATAAATTTATTCATAAACCTTGAGTTAACAGTTTGAGTTTTTAGGTTAGCTGGTAATTGAGAAAAGACAAATGTTAGACATGTTGTTAGAATAAAATCTGTATCCAGATGTGCTCTGTTTGAAGCTGAAAAGAGACACATGATACAAGGAGCATGCATAAGGATAAAGTGTGTTTGCTTATACCAGCCTTTTGATAGGATAGTTTGGTTTTCTTTGTTGAGGATCATCAGGTCAAGAAGCTAGCATTGTCCTTCTTAGGGATAAAAACTGTAAGTTCCTTATTACTCATAGGTCCACACAAGCCAAAAAGGCTGTAAAGCTACTGTGATATTTTCATTTATCCCAAACATGGGGTAGCTTGTCTGTTAGGTGTTTGCAATTACGATGGCCACAAAAATGCTATGTTGGAATCATGTTTACGAGTCACGAGCTAGACCAGATTATCACTGCTATCAGAAAATTTATGATATGTTTGAACATCAACATAGCATTTCTTCTTTTTTGCAAATTAATAGATATGCTCTCCATTTTCTTGCATGTCAGACTATATCCAAGGTTTATCAAGGGAGTAAAGTTTAATACTTAACTTTAAAGATTATTGCTATTTAAATATAATTTTGATTCTAACTATATAAAAAAATTATATTATCAATAATTTATATGATGTTAACTATTTTAACAAATTTCAGAAAGTTTCACCGACACATGAAAAGCTGTAATAATAATAATAATAATAATATAATATTTTTAATTTAAAAAAATTAGATATATCTTTTATGAGAAACAATTCCTAAGAGATATTATAATTATAATTCGAAATTATTGGTTGACCTAAATTTCAGTATCTAACTGATATCTCCTCTCTTGTGACATTTTTTCTATTCCCAATGTTTAAAGATATCCCATACTTTTTCATTTTCCCATAGTGTAAAAAAAATGACATTAATAGTATATCAGATTTATACGTCATAGTATTATTTAAACTCTTATTATCCATTCAACTCCTTCCTCTGTTGTTTCATTTTAACTTTCTGCGGCTATGCTTGTGCCGCATTTATCCACCAAATAGCATTATTGCTTTCGAAAATCGAAGCAGAATTTTGTATTATGCTTTTTGTTTGTTTGCGCTGCTGTCAAACTTGTTGTCCTATATAATATTAGCACAATAATGTGAATCTAATCCTCTTCATGCAAAATGCAAAAAGTGAAAACAAAAAGAATCTAACCCGTCAACTCTCTTAAGGGACATTATGTTGGGCTTGTACTCATACTTTGTTATGGACGAAATGTTTTTTTTCTTCTTTAACTAAGGGTTGTGATACTAGCTCGTACAAGAGATGCTAGTTAGGTAAAGCTTGTTTCAGAGTGACAATTTCACAAGTTAAACCTTTAGCCATTACAGGTAAATTCGTTTGAAGTCATAATTCATCTTCACGCAACTAAGTAATAATGTGTTCACATCAAGTTTAAAGAAAAAGAAACTATCCCATTGCAGAGTTTAAAATCTCTAATGACAAAACTATGTCTCAATAGTGCGATATCTTAATTTTCTTTTTGTCAATAGGTGCAAATTTGATCGAGAAGAGGTAAGTCATCTAGAAATTGCAAAGGAAGTGAAATTGAAAAGAGTAAATAGTATATACACTTTTTATACAGGTATTAAAAACTGTGATGTATGATAAGATGGTTAATTTTTAAATAATTATCTTCAATTTTATACTAATGATAATTTTATTAATTAGTATTACACCATGAACACATACAAATTAAACCCAATTGAAAATCCTCCGTACTAATTTATTAGTAATCACATGGCATAACCTTGTTTGATCTTAAATTGAATTTATATTTCCCAAAATATATATATATACAGATTACTCTATTAGTTTTCTGACTTTCTTTTGAATAATTTTCCCTAGATATGCCGTTGGTTGTATATATATATCCGTTCAGACTTGATGAGTCAATGATTTCTCACATGCACACCTTGCTTAGAGGTATGTTTAAGTATTAGTTGGGAGGTAGCCCCTGTTCACAAATTTAATGGCGTTCACATGGCAACCCACATGGCCCTTACCTTCCTAATGTGGATTCTTTCTTCTCTTTTCCATCCAACCACTCCTCAATTGAATTTCTCCTATCAATCATTTAGCACTTGGTAACCTACTTTTTAGTCTTAACAACTGAACATTATCTTGAGACACACTATTAGAAGGCCATGAAAATGGATAGAGCTTTCATACAGATAGGTCATAACACAAAAGTCCAAATCAATCATCATTGATGCTTTAATTTAATCTTTGTCCATCATCATTAGCAGTGTTATTGTCTCTCAAAAATTACAAAGGCAGCAACCACCACCAATTATCAAACTGCAATGCATGTATGTAAGAAAAACATTTTATGTCCTTCAATTGTCAAACAACACTTCGAAAATGAAGTTGAGATTTTTGTTATTAAATTAAAATTTTATTCCCTATATTTAACACTATCTTCATTAGACTTACGTGAAAAGACATTATCTTTATTAGACTTACGACAGTATGTTATTAAATTCTAAGGTATAATATTTGAGTAGTCAGGAATATATAAGATTAAATTTTTTAACTATAATAATTAATTTCTGAAGTATGATTTTTTCGAAATTCAACCACATATAAATAGCGTGAATGATGACACTAATAATGTTAATTAGACGCATGGATAATGTTAGAACTATAAAATAAAGTGGATATTATAATCTCTTACAATATTACATTTTAGTCTTGATTAAAAGAATATATATTTATAAATTTGTAAAAATCGAAACAAATCAATATCATTGCATAAACTAAAATGTATAATTTTTTAAATGTAAAAACTAATAAAAAGGAATAATTTTTTTTGCTAAGTGAATAAAATGAAAAACGGTTTGAAGTACAGAGATGAAATTTAATAATGTCATAACTTTGACAAACGATAACAGATTAAGAGCCAATTCACAAATATTTTTCATGTAAGGACTTAAATATAAAACGTAGAGATCAAAATTTTAATTTAATCTTCTTTTCTTTTAACAAGTTTCGTAATTTGAAGATCCATAAGTTCGATGCTTTTTTCAAAGAATTTTGAATGGCACAAACATGATCCCTGATATTAACCAAAAGCTTTAAAAAAAACTGACAAACAGATTTATTGAACCAAAAGCTTCGTCGAATTCAGAGCATAATCCAAAGATCTTTTTGACATTATTGGGTTCCGTGAGTGTGTATCTGAGCTATATTTTATTTTGTGGGGCATCTTATATGTAGCCAATAAATAAATTACAATAAACAAATGACCAGGATCTTGTATTGATGATGAAACTATGGTCTGAACATTTTCCTTTTCTTAATTGCTAATGGGGCTTCCCTCTTTATACCTACCAGGACTTTATTGTGCCAATTGTGAGCTTTTGTTATTATATCAGCATTCATCATTTGGACTCAAAACAGGTAGATTTCAACTCTAGTCACTCTTATCTCAAAGCTTTTTCGGTGTAGTTAGCCACTCTGTCCTAAAGAAGTATATGCGAAGAATCTCAACTAGCAATACCAAATCATGTTGCATCCAAAATCCCCTATAATTAAGTGAAGCAAGAAAATAGATATAGAAAAAGTTGTAAGTAACAACAGAAAGAAAAATAAATAAATGTATAAATAAAACTGCCTGAAACAAACTACTTATTGAATGCAAGCACGGTTCTTATTGAATGCTTTTCATTATTTATTAACATGTATGGTAGAAAGATTAAAAAATTGATATATCAAATAAGATATTCTTCTGTGTTGGTAGTGCCATTATTTCTTCTGATTTGAGGGTGTAGAATGATTTGAACCCATTGCATTGTAAGCAGAAAAAGCCATACCGCCACTTGGCAAGCCCCAGTTGGGATTTATATGGCTTCTAAGGTTTCTTCAGCTTGCATTTCGCATCAATAGGATAATCAGAGAAATTAGTTAAATTTATTCAATTATGAATGGTACTAATACTATGATCCTTTTGATATGACACTGACAGGAATTTAATATGCAACAAACATCTGTATTATTTACTGATTTTGAACCAAATAGGTTAAGACACCCCTTTGTATAAAAAAAACAGTCAAGTTTCTTATTTAGTAGAGCAACATGCATGGTAAATATGTAGGTGTGATTTAGGGTAAATAATTAAACAAAGTCCTGTGTTACATTTTGTGTCTGATGAACAATAATGATTATTGATCTATGTCAATGCTTAAAGCAAGAAGGGTATATGAATGAGCGAAGCAAGCATGAACATTAGTCCCATTGCCGGGGAACCCTGTCCTCATATTAGTGATTCATGTTTTTAAGAATTCAATTCATTGGTCAGTCACATATACGTGTGCAAGTGTGTGCCTTGGACCAGACCATAGTGGCTCCAAAGGGTTGATGTATGGCCCCACTTGTCAACTTAATGACATTAAGTGTATGACTAAGAAACAGTAGATGGTGACAAAGCATAGTATGACCCACCATGTGCACACTGACTGTAACATCCACCACCTGCCACATGTAAAGCCGCCATATCCCTCACCATGTTAATATCCCTGACCCTTTCTTCCTAGTGGATTCAGATTGTCTTATTAATGTTTTAGATATTTCTCAAAGCTTTATTAACCTTTTGCTATGTTATTGTTTTCATGACGAAATCGGTGCTACATTGTTTTTCTATGCGAAAAGACATAAATAGTTAAATACCACACCTGGATCATTCATCGTGCATTGCTTTTGAATAAAATGAGAGATTTGGATGAAAGATAATCAGGGCTGGAAATAGTTTTCTTAATTATTTTCTTTTCTATTATGTATAAGTGTAAAATATCACATTTTATAACAAAAGCTAAATTCGATATTCTACTTAAAAGATATCACTTGAATTAATATAACCATGGTAAGTAGTTTTTTTTTTATTTGTGAGTTTAAACAAATTTGTCGACGGGAAATATGAAATGAATTGTAAATAATTTTTTTAAATTATTTCTTAGTTTAAACAAATTTGCAGAAAGAAAATACGAGATGAATTATATTTATTCTTCTTTGCTCCCTCTCGAACTTACTTTTTGTTCATTTCCAAATTAGAGGGCGAAAAACATTATTTATTTTAACAATATGTTATTCACTAGTTCAGTACATAACTCTTCCATTATTCCACTTCTTCGTTCTCTACCTTATCTCATGCTATTCCTTCAAGAACATTTAAACATTTCATCATAATTTATAATTTGCTTGGATAAGGGATGACGAAGGAACACAAGATGAAACAATGGGAAGGAAACAATTCCACTTATTTGAGAGTTTAGATATTTATGGAGGGAACGAGAATTCGAGGGGGAAACCATTCAACATTCAATGAATTTGGACTTGTTTTTCTTTCCTTTTTCTAAAAGCCCGCTACAGTCATTGTCAAAGATAAAATGATAAAGGTTTTGTATCCTTAACATGATGTTCCCCTATCGTTCACCAAAAACAAATTCACGTTCTCATACATGTATACCTTCTTTTTCATATTAAATAACCTTTTATTTTGGTCAATCTATAGTATATAACCTTAAATAAATGTCTTACAGAATTGAAAAAATTTACATGTCAATTATAAACTAAATAATAAAGATATGAATAAAGGATATATATACTAAAAATATAAATGTTATACTTATAAATTTATTAGTTTTTATAAAAGTAATATTAAAATATTTATAATAAGTTAGACTGGGTAAACTTTTACCCACATGAAACTCAAAAAAAATACTAAAGGTTGTCTAAAAATAAAATACACGTGCACAACTTATCACCTTCACTTCAGTACATTATCATTCGCTCCTTTTTCCACTTTTACTAAAAGCACATTATGATCTTATATAGACATGAAGCATAAATAAAACATAAATTCACTCATCCTTATTTTGAAATTTAACCTTTCCCTTAAAGGAGTGCAAAAATCAAACTCCTGAATAGCAGCTCTGAGACCATTACTAGACAATTACAGGCGAATGATTTATAACTAGAATTATATGAAATGGCATAAATCCACCAATTTACCATAGATGAGAATGTTTGAGCATAGTCACCCGACATAATTACTTAACCTTATGCAGTACATGGACCCAGTGAATCTTCCCTCTACTAGAAGATAAGAAGAAAGAAACAAAGAAAAACAAGTTGGCTGTTGTCCGATTTAGGTAATTGGCAATGTCAATATCTTATAGCAACACGTCAGAGGCCTAAAACTCGGTTCCCATTGTCGAAGGAGGATTATTGGCTACTAAATACAAAGCCCGAATTCTTACAAAGAAGTAAAAGGGTACATGATTAAACAAAAAGGAGAAAGTACACTACAAGGGAACCGCTTGAATGATAGTTCTGAGTTCTGACGGAACTGATACTTCGAAGTTGATGGTAGCACTGTCTTGACTTGAGTCACTCCGGAGCATATTGTGTAGAAGGTTCTTTCTCCACAAAATCAGTCAGTTTTAGTTAAGTGAACTTTGATGTCCAGGTAAAACAAGGTTTTAAAACGGCCGTGGTGGCAACTTTAGCATCGTACTATATATATACAAAAACTGTGTCTGCATGCGTGTAAGTGATGTCTGTTGAATTTGCAAGCAATGAGAGCAAAACTTGGGTATAGCCAGGCAAAGACAGACAAATCCAAGAATAGCCAGGGGTAAACAACCAGAATCAATTAGACTTCGTTTCAATTTCGGAATTGTCCTTAGGATTCAGATCGGGATTGTCCCCAGGGAGAAGGCCAAGAAGTGGCAGAGGCAATAATGAGGTAAAATTGCAAAGGATTATCAAAGCTGCCAAGTTATCAAATCTGTCCTTGGTAATTCCAAATACTTGAGTCAAGCCCGCCCCTAACAATCCCCCAACAACGCTTCCACCATTAGATACTGACATGAGAGTTGCAAAAAGAGTTGCCTCCATTCCTTCTGGACATAATCTTGCTGCTAGCACAAGAACGGGCATGAAAGAAGCCTGAAATAAACTAGTAATCAGATACAAGACAAATTTCGCTCAAACAAATAATAGACTAATAGTTGAATGGTAGAACCAAAGCACAAGAAATTTATCCACTTGGTGTATGTTGATACTGCTTATTTCATGGTATGCATTGCCATTTAATTATGTCCTATGTCATAAAAAGGATCAAATTTAACTTATTATAAAAACTACAACAAAAAATATTTCCTCCTTTAAATTTACTTTTCTGTAAGGTGTGAATCCTCAAAAACAGGTTGAAATTTTCCGTTTTTTAATCACAAAAAGGAAGAAGAAATTGTATTTTAGCATTTACAGCCTTCAAAATCCATGGAAACCATGTAGAAACAAGTAGTCTAAACAGAAAGGTCCACCTTTTATGAGTGGCTTGTAAAATTTACAACTAAGAATATTTATGATGGATACCCATTAGATAGTTGGTTAGTTATGTTAGTAATTAGTTAGTCAAAGAAATACAAGGGGTTATGTTAGAATGAAGAGGAATTGACCTACAACTGTATTGATAGATACACATTAGTTGGTTATGTTAGTAATTAGTTACAATAGATAGTCTCCCATTAAGGATGATTTTATGTTAGCAGACCATTAGCTGCCTATAAATACGAAGAGGAGTTAATAAGAAGAGGGAATCATTTGGTGAAATAGGATTAGAACTAGGGAGAGGCCTATGGAGCCCCTATTCATGCTTCAACCAGTTGGACGTTGGAACCCCTGTGCAACTTTGTTTGCAGCATCCACCACTATTCACCTTGTTTACAAGGTGAATGTTTAGGGGGAGTATTGATAGATACCATTAGTTAGGTATGTTAGTAATTAGTTAGTTAGGTTAGGTTAGTTAGTCAAAGAAATAAAAGGGTTTGTGTTAGAAAGAAGGGGAATGAACCTACAGTAACTTATTAGGCCCTTTAATGGTGGGTTTATGTTAGCAAACCAGTACTGCCTATAGATAGGAATAATTGTAAACAGTTTAGGGACTACTGTGATTGAGAAAGCCGTGTAAGGAATGGATCCAAACCTCTCAAAATACCGGAATCATGTATTGCATCGTAAGGGCTTTCCCTAATTCCACTCAATAAAAACCTACTCTTTAGAGCTGGCAAACGAACCAGCCAGGCCTGGTCTATCGAGCCAATGAAGGAAAATGGGTTGGTCCAGCCCGACCCAATTTTTATGAGTCACCACTTCTGTGGCCCACTGGGCTGGGCTAGTTTGGGCCTCATTTTTTACTTAAAAATATATAAATTTGTAAAAGATTTAAAAAACAATTGGGCCAAAACAGCCCAGTTTCTTTCGGGCCGACGTTTTTGGAGTTCAATCCTGTTTTATCTAGACCAAATTTTTTTAGCCCGACCCATTTTATCAACTTCCAATTCCAACCATGGAGCTGTGGGGTTGTAAAAATAATTCCAAAATTTGATAGAATAATGATTCCAAAATTTAATGGGATGGATGACGCTGATTGGTGGTTGATCAATTTAGATCGGTATTTGATGGTGTGTGAGGAGGAGAAGCTATCTTGAGTTTGGATGACAATGAGAGGAGACACACTCAGTTGATGGTTTTGTTGGAAGAGCAACCAAAATGTCACATTTTTTTACTTTTCAGAAGGCTGTGCTTCAGCACTTCCAATCAGAGATTTGGGTTTGTCTTCAAGATTCAAAGGAGGAAGAAAACATAATTGAAAATGAAGTTCCAGGGGATCAAAAACCAAGAAAAGAATCATGGTGGCAGAGAAGAATCAAAGTGAAGAATGAAATCCTGGAGAAAGAAATGGTTTCTTTTCAGAGCTAACAAGTCCAGCCCAATCCAATAAAATGGTAAAAAGGAAAGAAAACAGGAAGCCACAACAACTGAATTGTTCCCATGTCCTCATGGGCAAGAACCAGAAAAAGTAAGGTGGATGACCTTGATAACCTTCTTCAGCTGCAACTGGAAACACTGTTTCATGGTAAAAAAAAAATGCCTTAGAAAACAGGGCGTTTGAGAAGAATGAGGCACTCGCATATTTGTGTTTGACCCAGGTGGATTGAAAGTTAATTTTGGGTTGCAATGGTCTAGTTGGCTTGGCCACCATGCTTCTTCAATCAGTTGAAACACCAGTAGGATTTTATTTCAGCTGTCACATGTGGTTCACCTTGAGGACAAGGTGAATCTTTAGGGGGATAGTGATAGATACTCAGTAGTTAGTCAAAGAAATACAAGAAAAAAAGGGGAATGGACCGACAATTGATTGGACCCATTAAGGGTGGGTTTATGTTAGTAGACCAATAGCTGCTCATAGATAGGAATAACTAAACAATTTAGGGACTTTTGTGATTGAGAAAACAGTGTGAGGAGTTGATAAGGACCTCTCATAATATATGGAATCTTGTATTTCTCCCTAGGAGCATCTCATGGTTAAGAAACCAGTTCTAGGAGATATCCATTAGTTAGTAATTATTTAGGTTAGATAGTCAGAGAAATACAAAGGGTTATGTAAAAAGAAGGAGAATGCCCCAACAACTATTTAGGCCCATTAAGGGTAGGTTTATGTTAGCAGACCAGTAGCTGCCTGATTCTATTTTGATAGAGTATTTGGTGAAATAGAATTAGGACTAGGAAGAGACCTGGATCTATTGAAAATCCTAGGAATTTTGTGTAGAGATACACTCAATCAATAAAGAAATTCTGTTTTTCTTCCATTTCTGATCCAGTTTCTATAGTTCAATTGAAGTGTTAAATGCAAAGTTGCAAACATAAAATGTAAGTGCTCGGTAAATCCCTCAAAAGCTACTTCTAGAAGACTGCTAGCAGCTGGTGCTTTTTGAAAGGCCCCTTTAACTGCTTTTAGAAGTTACTTGTCTTTTTATTTTAAACATAAACAATAACTTGACATTTTCACAAGTGTACAAAGATATTTTACTGATTTTTTCTCTGTTTTTGTTGCAACATCTAACATTAGCAAATAATAGCAGCTTCAAAAAGTACCAACAATATTAGACTTAAATTGACCCTGAAAATTTAACATTATAGTGAGAAAATATTAGACTTAAACTGCAGTGGCAGAAACATAAATGGACTTTTAGCTTGAATAGAGAAAACATTAGCAAATAATAGCAGCTTCAAAAAGTACCAACAATATTAGATCTAAATTACCCTGAAAATTTAACATTATAGTGAATATTATACTTCAACTGCACTGGCAGAAAACATAAATGGACTTTAAGCTTGAATAGAGAAAGATAAATGAAATATAAATACCTCATTTTTTGGGTAAACACAATAAACCTAATTAATAACAACTACAGCAAGATGGTATGTTTTCTAGAGCCAGTAGTATATAACTATTGAGCAAAAGGAGACAATGATAACCTGACTCAATACAGTGAGAATTAATGAATCACCAATTGCAAACCACTCGTCACTAATGCCAAACATCCGGTTTAGTCCAGTAACAAGGAAAACCTGACATAAGAGGTTAAAAACAACAGAAAGATATTCAGAACAGTCATCTCAAATTAAAAAAATAAAAACATAACTGAAATATACTATTAACCTGAGTCATCCCAAGAGCTGAACCTAAAAGTGTAGTTGCAAGAAATATTTTCCGTAAAGACACATTCTTCAAAAATCCATTATAAAGACCAACACCAAGCAGAGACGCAATTGAGGTAACAAGCTTGACACGTCCCAAAAACTCGGGAGTAAAACCAAGAGAATTTGTGCTGAAATGGACAAGAGATTATTTAAAATTGAAGTAAATGCTACGAGGCGATAACTGATAAGAGAATACCAAGAGATCATGAAACTCATTACAGATAAAAAAGATCATATTCACATAATGAACATACGTAAAGTAGAACATAGCAGAATCAGACTGCGGAGTAGCTTGCCACAAGAAAATAAACAAAGTAGGAAGGAAAACACTAGGCTGTCGCACAGAATTCCACAACTGAATAATGCTCTGCTTTGAACTTTCCAAAAACTCTGGCCCGGCAAAAAGAAGATTTTGCCCTCTTGCCATGCCAAACATAGGTTGTTCTTTTACAAGAACAGCAACTGCAGATGTTAACAAGGGAAGCAATGCTGTGACACCAAAAACAAACCTGGAACAGTATATAGTATATATTAATTAGAGTGTTTAGAACATTAAAAAAAAAAAAATACTGCTAACAGAAATCAGAGCTATCTTGGTTCACAAACTTCTTTCAGTACCTTACTCCATATGCATCCAGCAAAGATCCACTGAAGTAGGAACTCACAATTCCACCAAAGGCAGAAGAACCCCAACATAAAGACTGAAGAGATCCTGAGGTGCTTTGTGACTCACCACGTGCCCTCTCCACAACCATTGAATCTACAACCTAAAAAACAGCTCAGTGTTCAACATAGTTCTCTGAACAATTTCAACCTATTAATGATAAAGCCGTAATATCAAAGACAGATAAAACTGAAAACATAAAATAAGGTGGGTTTGTATCTGTGCATGAAGATGGAAAAGACAAATCTCCAAAGGGACTTCAATATATATAGCACTAAGGTATTAATTTAATACCTTAGTGCCATATGATTACCTTAATACTTACCAGATGGTAGAAAGAGTATAACTATTTAAAATTAAAAATATAGTACATTATAAACTAATCAAATTATATGAAAATATGAATCACAAAATGAGGACAAAAAGGTAGAAGAAATGATTGCATCAATGCATAAAATCTACAAAAATATGTCAATTGTTAATGAAGAGAATAGAGAGACAGTTGTCCTTATTTGTCCAAATATTCCTTGTTCCAAAAAAGAAAACCATAAACCAATAAAATATCATTTACAAAAGTAAAAAAGAAAAAAATTATATTTCTGAAAATATTTAATTCTGTTTTCACTCTCCACTTCCCTTATTTTTACTCCACCATGAAAGATTCCTTCCTGGATGATGGGCGCCCAATAGTTAGGAAGGTGTATGTAAAAAGGAGAAATAAGGTTGGAACAGGGATTTGAAGTAACCTTACATGGATTTAAAGTGGCCTTCTTGGTGTTGATGTGCACCAAGTATCATTAATAATTAAATGATTCCAGAGAAAAAGGTATATGTGAATTACTAATTACTGAGTAGGAGACACTCACAACATCCGAGAAGGCAACAGAGAAAGATCCAAGAAGTATGCAAAAAGCAGCATTATATTTGCTGTCAACAAAAGTAGCCATCAAACTCCATGAGAGCGCACCAAGCAGTCCTGATAAAACTAGGTATGACCTTCTTCGATAACCGAAGAGGGGGACAGAATCACTGCATGCCATAATAATAACTTCAATAATGAAAATGTAATCCTCAAGGGAGATAAAAATAAGAGATCCCTCACTTAAGGAAGAGGAAAAAGTGATACAGTTCTAGACTTACCTAATAAACCCATACAAAGGTTTGACAAGCCACGGCAATGCAGAAAAGCCAGAAATCACTGCTGCCTAGTCAATATATCATGCATGTGACGTGTCAGTTCATTGTTGATTCAATCCAAAAAGAAAAAGGAACAGAATTTCAAGGAAATGCTATCACTATGTTGGTTTCTACATTTGATCCAAGCAAAAGGCTCACACTTAACATTCACACCTTGGATTAGGTAAATGAGCAATAGTTATAAAATTCAAATGAAATTAATCAAAAGACGTGCATGAAATGCATATTAAAAACCATGAGTTAAGAAGACACACCTCGGCAGGATCCAAATGCAAATCATCTTTTAAGTAGAAGTTCACAGCCAACCTTGCAAGTCCTAAAACACCTTGAACAAAATATACCATGGCAACAGCAACATTATCAGGAGATAAATCTACCCCAAACAATTTGATGTTGCTCATACGATATTTGTGTTTTCTAGGAGCAGTTTTACTAGGCGAAGCACCCTCTAAATCCGTCTCAGTTGTTAATGCATCCCCTTCTCCAGCACCTGCCACAAAAATCAAAATCCAACGATCTTCCATTTTAATATTTTTTAATATACATTTATGAATTTCAGAAATTAAAATTTTTTAATTCAAGCTCAATCTAACTATTATATCACTTAGTATAATCAATTGCATGAAAGACTGCATTCATTCACCAACCACATAGAAACTTCTGATAGCAAAACAAAAATTAGATGTTGCATGTACCGTGGATGAGGAATTTCAATTTTGGTGCTTACCGATACGAGAATCCAAAAAAGAGTTGCCGTTGTCGCTGTTGAGTCGGACAGAGGACCCCGACGTGCCGGAGATTTCCATTTCCGGCGGATTCCGACGCGTTCTCCGGCGGAATCGCGGTGAATGAGTGACAATCGACGGCGTGCGGCGGCGTGTGAAGGAGGGATAAAAGTTGGAAATTTTGGAGGGTAAGAATGGTATTAACGACAAAATATATACACAATGCATTTTATTTTTTGGTAATATTGGTGTTATTAAATGAAGGAGCTAAGCAATTCAAATTTCAAGCGTGTTGTTATTGTTTACAGTCCTTGCAGGTATCGTCCTGACTCGTGTCATGTGAAGGAGTAAGGTACAAATAGGTGGTGGTGTTTCGAGCTGGAGTTTGGGATCGGGCCTTCTACAGTGCAGTTCAAAACCCTTTTTGAAAAGGACATTTGGGCCTAGAAGAGAATGGGCTAATTGCCAAGTGTTTCCAAACTAGCCCATATGCCAACATCATTTAGGGTGCAGCTATTTACACCGCTCATCCTTTGTCTCTCACTGCATGTATCTTAATAGCTTGATGTTTAATGTTTAAACTGAAATTTAGTTAAAACAATTTGCTTTTTTTTTAAAAGTTAAAGGGTATGTTTTGATAAACTTTTTTATAAGTATATATATGAGAAAAAAATATGAAAAAAAAATAGATAAACTTCTCCATAAATTAAAATTAGTTTATGTATAAGTTAAAAATCATTTTTTTGAAAAGATAGTATAAGAGAACTTCTACAAACTAACTTATGTATAAGCTAATTTTAACTTATAGAAAAGTTTATTTCATTTTTATTTTTTATTTTTTCCTCCTATGAGTATTCATGGAGAAATCTATCCAAACTAACTCAAAATTATCTTCAATGTATTAAAATAATTAATTTGTTATATTAGCTTTTGTTTAGAAAAAATACTTATTTTGAAAAGAAATTTACTACAAAAATTTAGTGCAAAATTAACTGTAGATGATTTTTATGCATGCAAAAAAGATGTTTTGATATAAACAATGTTTCAAAATATATAATTATGAATGTTTGTATGAACTTAAAAGCAGTCATATCCTATCTCAATAGTAACAAAGGAATAAAGTCTATATATCATGTCAATTGACTAATTAACAAATAGCAAAGACAAATAAATTTCTCATTTAGACAATTTAATATAGTGTGAAGTTGGACTCTGAAAGAAATAAAAATTAAAGAGTTGTAAAGATAATATCAACACTTAGTGAGATTTTAAGAATAAAAAGCCTGAGCTCACGATTTAGCTTGTATTCTTAATCCCCTTAATCTTAAATTTATATGAACCATAAATTAATTCACAAAAACCAATCCCTTTATGAATATTATTAACCATCAATGGTATGAACTGTAAATAAATTTGTTTCCTAATTAATTTTTTATTTGATCAAGTAAAAAATACTAACCAATTAACCCGACTAAAAGTTTAGGATTAAAATTTAATCATGCATTAACCTCAAACCCAATTGTCCTACAAATCTATCGATTAATTATAATATGACTATCTATCAATTAATCAATTTAAGAATGTCAAAGATAATCAACTTATAATTATATTTTTATATTTAATTTATAATAATGTAATTTGATGTCTCCTTAATTTATAAAAGGAAGTTTAAATTGTATTACATCATGCCATGATTTCCCTCATAAAATTAAATATTTCTACATGTTATTAAAGATGTAATTTTATCAAGTTTAATACGATCTTATCTCTTTATTATAATATAATAATAGATGTAATTATTTATAGTTTTGATTCAAAACAATAAAATTAGTAATTTGGTCATCTGACTTTTTTTTTAATTAAACCTTAAAATTTTTTATTTTGATTTTATATTTTACTTTAATTTAATCCCATTTATGAATTATGATTATTTTTTATTGTCCAGTTATGACTTTTTGACTTTGTCATTTATAACAATATTTTACCGTTATACTTGACAAATAAAACAAAGAGATAAAATATTAAATGAAAAATAAAAAACAAATATAAAATTAAAAACTAAATTATTAAGTTTGCCATTCGAAAACAACGTTCCATTCTCTCTATTCTTCATACAAGGAGAGAAAGTGGAGCTCATCAATTATTATTATTTGTCTTTACTCTTAGTTTCCCCCAAGACAAAAAAGATTGAAATCTATCTTTTTTTCTTTTGATAAATAATATTAAACTGTGATAAAATAATAATAATAGTATTAAACTTCATCGGAATAAAATATACAAAGAAGGCTTTGAGGTTAAAGGAGGAGAAAAATAAAAATAATGAAAATGATAAAAGATAGAAAAATAAAACAAAATAAAAAATACAGTATACCATGTATAACTGTAAGCAAAATCTCATAAGTTGGTATAATAACTTTTTATACCGAACAAACATTATTTGTTCAAAAGGTAACATGTTTAGGTTTTCAAAATCAAAAGATATGGACCAAAATTTAAAAAATACATTTTTTTTTCTCTAAATCTCAGTGCTTTAAATCATTTTGCACCTTCCCTTTTAAATCATTTTTAAAATTATTTTAATAATTCGTTGCACAAAAATACAAATTATATTACCCACACCTAATCCAGTCAGACACAAAAACCTACAGTTTTGCAACGTTGAATTAACAGTCATATATTTACATAGAGAGAGGAGGGATCAAATCTCAAGGATCAAATTTCCATGCAGAAAGATTTCTCCTACTTGTGTGGCAAATCCTGCCTCAAATAGATTACTACTTACAAGTTTATACCAAAAAAGAAATTACAAGTTTCTCAAGATAAGAAAAACAAATATTGACAAAGACGCACTTTGCTTGCTTTATCCAAAAATAAATAAATAAACAAGGTTAACTAATAACTACACTAGCAGTTACTTATTTTACTGTCATATTTGTTTTGCCACAAATGTTCCACTTAATCTAATGCCACAGACTCATTCTTCTGACCAAGTCAGAAAGCTGTTCCCTAGTAAAACTCACTGCATGTGCTCCTCTCCACTCCAGTCCCTCAGATGATACACAAATCTACGGATTATCTAAAAGAAAAAAACTTGTACAACGGCTCCTCCGATCATGATGTACTGTAAATATGCTAAAAGCGCAAACAAGCAAACAAAATGAGAAGAGAAAAGAATCTACTCTCTACTGGAGATGATGTCATTGGTCCTACGTGCGTGATTATAGTATTTTTATTGCTGTGGAATACTTTATATAAACAATAAACAAAGATAATAATGTAAGCTCAAGTCATACACAGGTATCATTACAAAACTGTGGCCAACCCAACAGCAATCCCCTAGTTCATCATTTCAATAAAATCACCTCTACAGTATCTCGGCCTTTCAATTCCTCTCTATCTTTGTTCTACACAGCTATCTATCTCAGAGAGGGTGAGAAGCAGAAATAGCAAAAACCAGGTACAGTGATCCAGGGTTTCCAAGGACTATTTTGTATCCTAGAAAAATAAATAAAAATGAACGTGGTGGGTGTTATTCTAAGCCCTTTGAATGGGGGATTAAGGAAGGAAACTAAGGCCCATAAATATCGTCGGCTTCCAATTTGCTCATCTCTTCCTCCAACAGCATCCCCTGGTATCGGCATTCATTGCTGCAAAATGCTCTCTCACCCCTGCAACACAACACCATGCAACTAGATTCAAGATCTTTTTGGCTTTATTGCCCCCTCGTTCTTTCAGGGATCATTCTAATCTAACACAAATTACCAAACCTTACTTTCATTTTGATTCATAACCATGTTTGACTAAAATAGAAAACGACTAGAGTTTTAGTAGCCTACAATATTTTGTTTCACGATTTCCCAATTTTTCTTGGCCTATAGGAGGGGTGGGAATGGTTATTAACCATTGATAATTTAAATTAAGACCAAAAACTCAAAGATACAAATAAGAGAAAATGAAATTAGCGACCCAATAGGAGTAATTTGTTTGAGAAGGATTTAAGTTCGATTTCTAAATAATATAATATATTTAAAAAAAGTGTAATTAAACTCTAAATCGAAAATTAGTCTCATGACTAATTTAAAAAACTAAAATTTGTGAAGATACATAAAGATCCCATCAAGGAGTCAACAGTGGTTAATCAAAAAGAAAAAAGCCGGATAAGGCCAGCCTTATTCATTATGATGTCAAATTAATTTCCTGCAGAAATATATTAAAGCTGTACCCTCTTTGTTGATGAGATATTAAATAAAGTAATAAACTATGCAGCATAGAGATGAGCATAATTTGTTGTCTCAAATTCGTATCAAGAAGAAAGAACACAACAAGTATTATTATCAGAGATGGGGATAAAGTATAAGAAAATTACCTGTAGATGTAGATGTCTTTACCCTGGCCAAGATTTCTTTTGCAGTGAAAACATTGACTGAGAAAGCTCCGAGAGTGATAATTAGCGCGATCAGGAAAACACTCATTTTCTTTAGCAGAAGAAGCAGAGCACCCAAGCTCAAAGCAGCTACTCTCAATGATGCAGTTATCAAATATGTGAGTGGTTCTCGGGTTAGGCCCGTGGGAAATCACGCGCGTGTAATCCTCAGAGAGTTCCATTTCGCTCGCAGAGAGACACCCCGCGAAAACTCGCTCAGAATTAGCACCCCCAGATGCAGAATTTCCCTTCTGAGCTACGAATTTGGGCGATTCAGACGGAGACAGTGGAGGAATATGAATCTTAAGCTGGGATCCAAACACGACCATGCGACTCTCGGGTTTGGAACTGACTTCACCGTGTTTGTCTTGGTCAACGAGAGCGTCAACGAGGCCAAGACCAACACCTTTGGAATCCAATTTGTCCCAATAACGTTTGTGTTCGGTCCCTGGAGTTCTGGGGCTGTTTGTTTCGGACCAAAAAGGGTTCTTGAAGCCGGAGAAAGGCTTGCTGTCGAGTATGGAGGTAGGGCTCATCATGGTTTCGGTTTCATGGAAACCTTTCGGAGTCAAATTCGTGAACAACCTCGGAGAACTGAAGAAAGAGGAACCGGCTTTCTTGTACTTTTCGGAGCAACCGGAATCTGCCATTACACCTTGTTTTGTTTCTCTCACTCACCATAGCTTGCTTTTGTGTTTCCTGAAACCAAGACACAGAATATGCCACAACCTTGTTAAACAAACAGTGTTTGTGTTTATTGTGCGCGTGTGTGTGTGTGAGAGAGAGAGAGAGAGATAAAGATTATTATAGGAATCACCTGAAAGGACAAGGTTGCCAACCAAACACTGCCATCAGTTTGAGGAGGCAATATCAAAATTAAAGCTGAGACTGAGGCTATAAATTTTGTGAAGGCTTGCAAGAAAAGGGAAAAACTGCAAATTGCGAACAAGTTTCCATGAATAGAAACCTCTCCCTCTCTCTTTTTCTTTCTGATCTTGTTAAACCTCTGTGACCTCCAATCCAAACCCACTGAGAAAAGTGGAGAAACAGATATTGAAAAATAGTTTTTAATTTTGTTTTAAATAAAAGGAAAAAGAAAGAAAGGTAACTTTTTCCCCGGCTTTCTCGCCTTCTCTTCTCCTGTTTCTGAGAATAGAATCACGATGGGGCTGAAAAACGACATGCCAAGAGAGTCTCAGTGGTCATGATCAAAGGACCATGCATCAGACAGCCGAACAAAGAAGAGTTTGTATTTTTGTTCCTTCTTTTGGCTACCTTTATTTCCCCCTTTCAATTTTTTTGCATATATGTCTAGGACTCCTATTTCAGCACAAATTGTGAAAATAATTAGTGCCCTAGGAGTAAAAGGCCAAACACCCGCGAGGGTAAAACCAAAACAACTGGTCCCTAAAATCCCATTTCAGCACCGAAACGTTAAAAAGGGGAAATTCAAACAAAAAAATAAAATTAAAAGTAAGGGTGATGATGATAATTCATAAAGCCCCTCCCTTTTATGACTAGTGGGGTTATCTTTTTTCACTGTACTCTTTTATTTGCCCACTAGTTCAGGCTTCCATCATGAGCCCTGAAAATTTGGCATCAAGTTGCAGAGACCAGACCAGTGCTGAGAAAGAGAGAAACAAAGGACACTGGACAAGAGAGAAAGAAACCAGAAAGCGGTTTGTGTTGTGGTAGTAGGAATAACCTGTTGGTGCCTTCTTATAAAGACGCGTGTGTTTGAGAATCTGTAGTTTTTATTTTTTATTTTATTTTATTTGTGTTGGTTTCAGGAGAAAAAAATATATTAGTGGTTTTAAATTTTTAATAAAATTACACTAACCCAAAAGACTAGTTATTAAATAAAAGAATCTCTTGACTTAATTATTGTAACAAGCTTTATTTTCTGTTGAACCTGAGAATCCTAACACTATACTCTTACTCTCACTCAGCTCAGCAATGGCAGTTTCTACAAAGGGTGATAGCCAGTAATGTGACACAAAAGAAAAAGGTAAGGGTGGCGTAATGCGAGTGGAATTTGCGATGGGCTATCTTTATCTTTCACTTTCAACTCCCTCAGCATCAATGGATCAGAGTATTATGGGAATATATAGTATAATAGCAGGCTCACATCATACATACAAGCACTCACGAGACTTTAAATTACAAGATGCCTATGTGCCTCTATCACATCTTAATCTAAATTAAATACAAAAATATTTCTATGTATTTCTTGTTAAAAAAAAATAATGCAAAGACTTAAATGAAAGATTTGCAGGAGCCTCGCGAGGACGGACGGAAAAAAGAAAACTGGAAAGAGAACAAAACACAAAGGAAGATTCCAGCACAATTATTATTTTTTAATAGATATTATATCTGTTTTTATTTTTTTTACTTGAGGTAATATTTGATGGTAAGTAAAATCATTATTAACGACAATTTTTTAATATTTAAAATAATTATATATTTATATTAAAAATTAAACTCAAAATTACTTGTTAAACTGAATATTTTATAATCTACACATTCGATAATTAATATTTAAATTTATTACATGTTTCTTATTATCAACTGTTATATTACGGCAGAAAAGTTAGTTATTTTATCAATTACGGTTTATATACATGAGACTTTTTATTTTTTGAAATAGTTTATGATAATTTATTTATGAAAAAGTGTTAGTAGCATTTTTTTTCAATGTTTTCGTCATTAAATAACTTTTACAGGTATCGTTAAATAAAAAATTTAAAATATTAATTTTTTTAAAAAACTCTTAATCAATTTATGATTCTGTAAAGATTCATTTATTTTAATATTTTTTATTTTTCACTGTTACTTTGCAAAAAATAATAATATTTTGTAATGTTAAAAATTATTTTATTTTAAAATTAAAATTTTCAACTCATACAATTTTAATAATTAATTTAAAATTTTACCCAATATTTTGTGGTCCTCGTATGTTTATTCAATAATAAACAATGTCTTAAATGATTATTAGATATTGCAATATTTTTTAAGAATGTAATATAATTGCAAGTATAAAACGTAATTGTTTCTATATTATAATTTTTTTAAATATTATGTATTTTATCCATTAAAAGTTTGATGTATTACTTTTAATAATATAAAATTTGTAGTAATTATATATTTTTAATTTTACGAGGTATATAATGACATTAAGTTTAAGCTCAAGAAGCAGAGTTCTACAATGTTAAGAGCTTGAGGGAAATAATGTCATTATAAACATATCTTTGGGAAGAAAAGAGAGAGAAAGTGTTTTAGTGCATTGAAAAGATTAAAATAATTTTATTTTTATATATTTTTTATTAGGAGTATTTATGTGGAATTATATACATTTTTTGTATATAATTAAATAAGAGAAAATAAAAAAATATTTTATTTTATTTTTTATTAAACAATCTAAAAATCATTTTATTTCTTATTTTTCACTTTCTTTTTTATTTATTTTTTCTTAAATCAAACATAGCCTAAACGCGATGATTCTTAACTTTTTTTCCCCTCAATTTAGTGTTATTACTTTTAGGTTCATTCTTAATTTGTTGTTTGCAATTCCTTTATTAGGCCATTCAAAATTCAATCATACGTGAACCTGAGTGTCTACAAAAATATAGCTATTCTTATAAATATTATGGACATTACATGAATATTTCAAAAACTAGATAGAATATAAAAATATACATTAATAATTTTAAAATTATAAAAAAAAAGTTGCTTTAAATGAAATTTAACTAGTGCTTTTGTGAATAAAAAAAATAATGCTTATAAATTGTATATGGCTTTAATTAGTTTTAAAATGGTCCACTAACAAATCTTCTTTACTTATGAAAGGGCACCGTAAAAATTCAACTAGTGTTTTTGTAAAGAAAAAAATAATGGTAAGGTCAGTGTTTTTATCATTTAAAAAGAAGTTTGATAGAAGGATATTATTAGCTCTTAAGTCATTCAATTAGGTAGAAAAAACTGAATTGTCTTAAATTGTAGAAATTCATATTTTTTTGAACCCGTCTTATCAAGTAATTTAGCTACAGTACTTTTGATTATGTTATTTTACACGTAATAATAAGGTTTAAATGATTCCTTCAACAAAATTCATCTAAATTTAGTTAGCGAATAAGATAGACAAAAAATTATATAAAAACTACAAGTCCTCCAAATCACAATGTTGCAGCAACTTCTGTAAAATAAAATACTATAATAATAATTCACCATGGTCTGTCTATCTATAAAAGATTTAATGAGATGCACATGATTTAGAAAATATTTTAATACTTATTTTTAACCAATGTTTAAGATGAACTATTAATTAGTTTTTATTGTTAAATTTAATTTTTATAATATTTATTTAAGACTAATTAAAATTCAATGATATTTAACCACTCATATTCATACCATATTCACAGTATTATTATAATGAAAGAGTTATTACGGCAATCGGAAAATTGTAAAGATTCCGATACCATTATTTTTTTTGTTTAGCTAATCATGAGGAGCATATTAAAAAAGAAAGAAAAAAAAAGAGAGAAAGAAAGAGAAATTCTCAATAATAATATAAAAAAATTTAAAATATCATAGAATTTTGGTTATAATAATTCTCACAAGACATCAAATATAGGGTAGGTTTTAATTTAGAATAAAAGAAAATAATAAATAATTAAAATGGAGAAGATGGTAAAATTATTATAAAAAAATATCTGACAATATTATATTTTATTTATTTTATTTAAAAAAGTTGAAAATATTTAATTATAAAAACACTAACCAGTGAGTGAAGTTTGAGAAAGTTATATGCGCGGGGGCCCCTCTTATAGATCTAAAAAATTACTACAGAAACGGTAGTGGGGAGTTCACGGACCCGTCTGTAGAGCCCAGTGTACATGTCCATCAAATCATATATAATATCACTAAAATACTTTACCATTGTCCTACGTCAACCTAATAATAACGGGTCCCACTTCACTTCATTTCTTCTTTTTTTCAACACTATTCATATTTAATTCTCTCAGTCCATGTACGTCACTTAACTCGGGGACCCATAAGTCATTACAATTACTAACGTTTTAATGAGAATGAGACATCTACTTTTTTTAATTCTTTTAACTAAAAAATTTACAGCACCTTATAATTTTTTTAATTATATATTTATTTCTTAGAATTTTTAATAATATTTTTATAATAAATAGTTAAATAAAAATTAATAAATAATCAAAATACTAATTAATAAATTAACTTGACAAAATTTCACGTTTTTTCAATCTTTAGTCTCTATCTAGTCTATTTTAAATAAAGTAAGGGTAAATATTTTGGTATTAGAACGATATAAATATTTTGGAGTTAAGAAATAATTTGTCCTTAGAGTAGTTAAATCCAACAACTCTTATAAATAATATGTTTATTTATAAAAAAATTATAAAATAAATATCTATATTGCATATGATATGCTAGCTCGATAAGCACGATTCATATTAATATTTTAAAAAATTTACATAATTATTTGTTGTTGGTAAAAATTATTAAATTGAAACTACACCTAATATAGTTCATTCTTGAACCATAAAGGATCTGTATCCATATTTGAATCTGAAAACATTTGATGATTTTTTTATCAGTGTGTCATACTCATGCATCCCTCCCCTAATTTTTTAATACATACCCAAAATAATACTCATAGTTAATCTAGAATAAAGACGTCATCTTGAATTATTGTATATCTTATTTTCTTAACCCTATAAATTGGCATTTGAATTTACTTTTGTAGCTAGCAATAGCATCTGCCCAAGAGAATTACCGAAATGCCATGCAAGAAAAAAATAAACAGGGGGACCCGTTTTGTGATTAGCCAGTCAGCAGAGGTTCAATCATGGTTCATGATAGCAGCAAGCCAACGAACCATACCCAACCCATCACTCTGACCCCAGCTAGTTCATCGGTTGGTTCAAACTTGCGTCACTCTTCTCATGCGCGACGGTTTTCTTCACTCTTTTAGAGCATGCAACCGTCCAATGAAAGAGTCGATAAGTGGAGCCTAGGAGATTAGGAGGCGTGTGCGTTCTTCAAACATGATTAAATTAACCAAGCTTGAAATACTTTTGCAACAAGTTAGATTTGACGTTTTTCCTGTGTTTTGATATAGAATGCATCCTTTATATTGTCATTAATCACAAGTTATTATGATTTAAGCAATGCTGTGACATGTAAGATTTGTATAGTTACAATAGCTCATAGATTTAACCCGGTTATAAAATATTATTAACAATCAATTATGAAGGAATAAACGGCTAAATGATATGCATGCCATCCATGTATTTATATATATATATATATCAAATTCAGAAGGTTGGTCACTGCCTCACTGGTTGGTTGCTTGATTGATTCTGCCAAATAATGGTACCTACAAATGGCTACCTATATTAGGCAACCTAGCCAGCTAGCCTATTGTTTTTTTAAAAGATATAAAAAAGCCGAAAGAATAGTCACTTGTGCTCGTCACAAGGCTCCATTTTAAAAAAATTGATATTATAATTTTTTTTATTAGTTTTGGCTCCCTTCTTACCTTACATCTCCATGAGCGTTAACGTAAATATGACACTGCAGCTTAACTCCAAATATATGTTTGTCGCAATTTAAGACTGCGGCGGATTCGCAAGGAGTTAGTGTGGAAATCGTATTCTTTTCAGAGGGAATATGAAAATTGGAATTCTCATTGATATTTTTAAGGAAAATGGTAAAAACTTTATGGTTGGATAATGCAATAATTATGAAATAATTGTTGTATTATAGTGGTCACCTTTAGAATTTATGGATGAGTGAATATTAAAAAAAAAAAAAAGAAATGGTGTTTTGGGTTTTACAAACTTAACAAAAGTTGTCTTTTGTTCTTACGTATCTCTCAATGCAATGGAGAAGTCAAAATTTACGTAATTATGATCGAGACTTAAAAGGTTATATAGGACAAGTCGATACCGAATCGACTAGGTGGAGGTATTGACTAAGTGTCAATTGGGAAAAGATGTCGACTAGGAGTTGGTAGGAATATAGTGCCGACCAAGCATCAATGGAGGGTCGATTCTAGGAGTCAGCCAAAGAGTGTCGACTCACAATCGATCAAAGTAGATTCGAATATTGGGACATAAGTCTGATAGCACAGCTAATCTGGAATTGGTGTGTGGGTGGAGGTATGGACTTAAGTTTTGGGCATTGATAGTTTGTCTATGGGTTAGAACCGGATAGTATAAATAGTATGTTAATGCAAAATTTCTAGAGTTTCACCTAATATTCAGGTGTATCGTTGTTGTATGTAGGGAGAAGGCTGATTTTACTCTCTTCTCCTTCTTCTTAATATTTTATCTCTCTAGAAAACTCTTTCTCCTTAGTACCTTTTTCTTCAGAAATTCTTCAGCTTTTTCCTTCAAGTCCATAGGATTTCATAAATGTCACGGGGCTCCTTTTAATTAATGAGACGGCTTCGCATTCAATACGTTAGTGACCACTCATTCCTTTCTCCTGACCGTCGCGGTGGAAAGCTGCTCTCGTCGCCCCTTTAGTTTCTTGCGGGATTACAGACCTGAGATTATATATGTTAAATTTATTTAATAATTATTAATTATTTAATTTCATATCAATTTATCTTATATGAATTAAATATTAGATAAAAATATATAACATAATCATAATTTACATGTTATTAATTTTATAGTAAATTACTAATTTATATATATATATATATATATATATATATATATATATATATATATATATATATATATATATATATATATATATATATATATTTCGAGTCGATTTAATTTCGTCATAAACAAACTCAATTACTAAAAAAAAAAAAACTCAATCTTAATTTGAATCATAAATTATTAAATTTATTCGAGTTTAAAAGCTTATTGAGATTTAAAGGACAAATATAATCCACACCCCGATTAAAATTATATTTAGAATCAGGTTAAGAACAAATATAATTCACACCAAGTTCCTTCCTCATCCGAGCTAGATATATAGAGTGACGAATTTTTGTAACTTATGGATAAATGATAATGCAATCATGATTGCATGAACAGATAAATTATAATGAGTTTTTGAATATTATTTGTTATAATAGTAGTACAATGATTATTTCCAAGTTAAGATTCTGATATTTTGACACACATTTTTTTTATTTACAGTTGGCCTTTGATTACATTTGTTTAAATAGTTAGCTATAATGATTAATAAAAGATTATTAAATCATGCTTAAATGGAAACATCTTGTTTTCATTGAATAAAAAGGTTGAAATATTAGCCCATCACGGTTTTAGCTAGTAATAATGGATTCTACTTTCTTTGGTTTGTACAATTTGATAAGGATGATAAAATTAAAGTGAAATATTTTATAAATCTTTCGTGTTACACAAAAAGTAATTTAATGGTGTGATTCAATTTACAACATATCCAAGTTTTGTGAAAGAAGAATTGATTTCGATACTTATATAGAACATATTTTTGGCAAATTTCCTATTAATTACAAAAAATGGTTCCATTTAAATAATTCATTCAGTAAAAATCAACAATAATTTTTAAAAATAAATTTTTATTTTTAATTAAAAATAAAAATATAAAAATCATACAATAATAATATAAAATAATTTTATAATATTATTTAATGACATATTTTACTTTAGTTTATAATTGAATAACTATGTATATTTATACTATCTACGTGTTTTAAAAAAATATTAAAAATACTTTTAAAATGCTGTACCTAGATTTCATCCTTTTAATAATGCTGTAAATGACATCACCTGCTTCATGGTACAATTTGTGCTTAGGTAATAGCGTCCAAACTTTGTCCCCTAATAACGGAGTAAACTTGTACAAAATCATGTAAATAATATCAGATCTTCCAACTTGCTTCTGGCAGCATTTTCTTTTTAAGGATTAAGATACGTTATTTTGTTAAAAGAAGAGGAATATGTAACATTATCATTCGTAAAAAAAAAAAAAAAAAAACATTGTCATTGTACCCTATATAAGTTATAGTTAGAATATTAATAAATTTATAAAAACATCTTTTATACATTTTTTTTTATCTATTCTCATCATATTGATTTTTTTCATATAATTTATATACTTTATTTAAAAAAAGACTTTCTTATGCTTAATTCTATACGTGCAATACTATTATCCTTTTTTTTTTCTCAAATGAAATATTATAATTTTTCATATATATTGTCGCGATCATTTCGTGACCTCGTAATGGAGGATTTGAGTCGTCACTAGTATTTTTAGGGAGAAAACGTTAGGAAAACTATAGGGTTGAAAGTGTTTGGATAAAACTTAAGTCTAGATCAGAAAAATGGAATTCGAGAGCCGTACGTAGGGGCGCGTTACGTCCCTACGCCTATCACATGATAGTTACCCTACCTATATGCATGACATTAGTGATACTCTCGATTATGGGAAATTTTATGGACAAAGGGAGATTAGTTTTTTTTTGGAATATGATTGGGTGATAGTGTGTGGGGGAGTAGACTTGACAAGAGGGTATTCCTTTGTGGCCTACGTATCTCACAATGGAGAAGACAAAGTCTACGTTGTTCTGTGAATAAAGGGTTAGTTTAAGTCAGGTCGAGCTAAGACTAATTCGGCTTGAGTATGATACCAATAGTGTTTAGGGTTTAAGGTTTAGGGTGACTACTGTGTAACAATCATCCGACTGTGTTGAGTTGATATTGATCTAGGAGGGACCGAGGGTCCCTCCCCTAGAGATTTATGAGGGGAGACCATATGCTAAGAAGTTGGTTTCCTCCTAAAGGATGGACAAAGTTGTTATGAATGTTCCTAGCGGCATGCTAAATCATGGGGTTCAAGATTACTTACCTGGTATCCAGCAGAACTCCAAGGTTGGTCGTGTTGAATTGATGAACGCTTTGAATAATATTGCTGGGCTGTCTCTTCTCCTAACTTATCCTCCTCTTCTCAAGCTTCTTCCTTCTCTTCCCTTTCTCCTTCCTCCCACCCCTCCTTCATTCTATCTCAAGCCCTTTTATAAGGCGTCTTCCCCTCCCACGTTTCCATCTGTGTATCTTTAGTCGATATTCCTTCATTAATGCGGTGGCGATTCCCCCACGTTCATTTAATGCAGTGACGCTTCTTTGGTTCTATAGAGCGCTTTTCATTAATTACGGTGGCGACGAGTCAGGATATGGTTCCTGGCGTGGCCGTCTGGAAGCAAACCCTTGTCGTCCCTTGACTAACATTGGCAGGATTTTTGTCGTGAACTCTTCTCCACATTTTCACTTTTTGTTGCATGGCGTTTCGTTCCACGTAGAGGTCCTGCATCTGCTTCCTTTCCTTCTTTAAATCCTCCCTTGTCATTTTCCTTTTTCAGAGGAACATTCATTTTGTGTCTGTTTTATTCTCTATTATTAGTTTTCATATTTTCTCTAACCAGTTGACTTCCCACCTGGCTGACTATCTTGCCAGCTGTGAGTCAACCGTAGGGTCTCTTATTTCAAAACATTTGGGCTTGTTTCGCTCACAGATAAAATGTGGATCCAACACATATTAAAGACTACGAAAAACTACTTTAAACATATGAGAAGTCTCCTTGCTTCACGCTTCTTTACTACTTTGATTATAAGATTCAATTACAAAAGGAAAAAAGTCAAACATTTTTTCCACTCTAATTTGACAAACATTATTTTATTGTATTACGTCTTTCTGGGGGCTTGCTATGTAATAGGATTAAACCAGAGACATAAGATGTAATAGGATTAAACCAGAGACATAAGATTGAGAAGAAAAAAAAACTAGTTAGAAAAGAAAGTAACTGAGAGAAAGTCTTAGAGAGTGAAAACATAATATACTATTGTCAATGCATAAATAAAAAAGAATTCTACATATATATTGTTCAAAGGTGGATCCTAATACACATATGCCCGCACACAAAATTTCAACAACTGTTATAATTGAATTAGTTTTAGTTTTAACAATGTTTACCATGGCATGGCAATTATCTCTAGGATAAATTAATTACAAAGTGAGTAATTACAGAAGTCATCTAACAATAATGTGCACTATGTATATGCTAAATCTATAGATGGTATAATATAAAAAATTATAGATAATATAATTTAATAATAATGGGTTGATAACAAAAAAAATCTTATAATGTTGTTCAACAACAAATTATTGTTTATAATTTTTAAAATAATTATCGTAAACGTGGAGAAAACTTAACATGATTGTACGTAATTAAATAATAATATAAAATTATATTATATTTTAAAAAATTAAATATATGAAAATTATGCGGCAAGTATATAAGATATTTTTAATTACTACGCGAATCCCATAAAATTCGTATCAGCATATTTGAGGATACTGTATTATCCTTTTTGAAATATTCACGTAAGAAGATGAGCACTTAGTGTCGACATTATGCCACCTAAAGCCTTAATTGGTTAATCCTGATTGAGGTTAGTGGAACAACTTTCAAACTCAAATATAATGATGTAACCCTACTTAGAAACAATTACTAATGGTCCTTTATGATATGATATGCCTTTTGTGATTTTAGGATTAACACCCCACCCCTACGGAACATAGCAAGAAGTAAAAAATAAATAAAAATTAACCATTAGATCAAATCATAAAATTACGATTAATTCATAAATTTAAGTATTTTAAATATTATTAAATAATGTTAATTTTAATTATATAATTATTAAATAATTTTTAATTTTAATCATCGATATATAATTATATAATTCAAATTTATTTTCTATTTTTTATAAAATGTTAAAGTTGCTTAAAGTTAATGGATCAAATCATCTAAATGGTTAAGTTGAAATGTATGATTAAATCTACTATCCCACATAATTCAATATAATACAACCTACCAAGTGAGAAAACAATAGGTTGTGTTAATCCACAAAGTTGATTTTTCTTTTATGGTTTTAAAATTGATATACTTGATGATTTATTATATTACTAGTATAATTTATTTATATTTAATTACTTTATGTTGATGTATATAATAGTAATTTATATTTTTATTTTTTATTGAATTAATTCATGTAATATTTTTAACTTTTTTATATAATTTTTAGTGAATCAACTCAACTCATAACTCATAATAGATTGAGTTTGGTTGATATTTTCAATCCAATCTAACTCATCCTAAACCTGATAAAAAAGGATTAGGATATAATTAACTCATTTTTTCATTGAGTTGAAAATTTCAACTCAACTTGTATAAATTGTGAATTGAATTAAGTAGACCTATAAAAAATTATATAAAAGAAAATAAATATATTATACCTTAAATAAATTTGCTTGTTTATATATTTAGGTCGTTATAAGTAACTATTCAGGATTTTTACTTTATAGAATTTAGTTCAGCCTTTAAATTATCAGTTTGAATCATTGTCATTTTTTTTATTTTCTAGAATATATAGCTGGTTGATTCCCTTTAAAATTATTTTCTAAAACTATTTACTCTACTTAATAATTAATTTCTCAACCAAAATCAATTAAAATTTGAAAAATAGTTTCAAAATAAATTTTAAAAAATCGGAAAATAAAAATAGCTAAGACAAAAATCTTATATTTTCTTCGAGGAGGCATTTGATAGAAAATAATTTTTTTTTACCAAGAATTATGATTCACAAAAATTATGAATATTGAGAATTATGATTTTTAGGAATGACTAAAATTTTTAAAAATGTTTAGATATGTTTATTAGAAATAAAAATTTGTTATGTTTGACTTTAATAGAACTTTCTTATATATGAAAGTAATTTTAAAAGAAATATCATTTTAGATAAATAAGTTCATTAGACAAACTTATATAAAATTTTATTGTAAAAATATCTTTTTATAAATTCTAAAATTATAGAGTTGAAAAATTTTGTTGTAAAAATATTTTTTATAATTTTTAAAGTATAAATATGTTGATATAATTTTTAATATTTTTTAATTTAACTTTAATATAACAAAAAAATTGTTCTCTCTACTTTAATTTTTTAATTTTCTACTAAAATATTTCTTGAATGTTTCAATAATAATATTATTAAATAATTTTTAATTAATACCTTGATAATTTTTTAAATAATTAAAATACAAATATTTAAAATTATAATGTTTAATGTATTAAAAAGTTTAAAATAATATATTTTATAAAATAGTTTTATTTTAAAAATTGTATTATATATATTAAGAATATTTATTATTTTCAATATATTTATTTATCATATTTAATAAGATATTATTTCTAAATTTATAATTACATTAAATATTTTAGATCACAAGAGAGTTAAATTTTCACCTCTCACAAAAATATTTTTGTAAAAAATATTGAAAAATAATCATTCCTAAAAAATAATATTTGTTAAAAATACTTTTTAAAATAGCATACTAAATATTACAAACCAACATTTTAAATTCATAATAAACTAAACTTTTCATCAATGTTTTGCTGAAGTTTTCAATAAGACAACCATTTAAAAAATAAAGTGCGTGGACAGAGCAAACACTTTTAAATGTATTCAAGGAACAATTTAAAAAAGAAAACTATTTTTAGAAACAGTAAACAAAAAGGGTCAATGTTTTGGACTTGTTTGGATTTTAGTATCATAAGCAAATCGTAAAAAAAAATGAAAGATTTAATCAATCTATCGATCATGACATAATTTTAATGTCATGATTACAAAAAAAAAAAAAAACAATGGAAAGAATCTTGAAACATGAACAAATTGACAACTAAAAATGAGAATAGTATATGCGATGATGATGTCTAACGGATTAAAATTTAACCTTATATATGCTAGGGCAAAAAAAGTCTAAGTTAATTTGCCACAAATTAGAATTCCTATTCTAGAAAAATGGGAAATACGGAGTCTGAGTGGTCTTATAAGATGAAAACAATTTCCTAAAATAAATGCTTTTGAAAGAGTATAATAACAATTTAAAATATAAATATGTAATCTAAAAAACATCACACTTTTAATCATAGTTTTTTTTTTTATCTTATCTGATTCATTCTTATTAAAGTTTGAAAATACATAAAATAATTATGAAGGTTGAATTTGCTTACATATGGTTACACTATGATAGATAATGATTTGTACGAAAAGCATGCTTAATATTATGATGAATGACTTACTTTCTATGCAAAGGTCTTCTTTTTTTAATTTATAAATTCATATTTGCATCAGATTTGGGAAGCGTTAAACGAGTTCCAATAAACTTATAAATCTACTCATACAATTCAATCAAAAAATATTTTAGGTGATATTTTAGTGTGTTAGGATGAATTAATTTTGACTTATTTAATTATAAGTGAGTTTAATGTTTGATTATTGAATTATTAATCTGATTGAACTAATCATGTTATAATAATATTAATAAAATTATAATTATTTATTAACAGTATTAGATTTAGATATTTGAATTTGTATTTTAATTTAGATATGGAATGAAGTATTTGATAATAAAACTAATATATAATTCTAGTCGAGTTGAAATAATATATTTATAAGTCGTTCTAAATTTTTACATGGTCATTTTGATTGTGGTGTAATTTTACATAATTATTGTTTAGTTAGCTTTATATTTTTGAAAGTCTTGCTATTAAACAATTATAATTAATTAGTTATTTATTTTTTTAATTTTTTCTTAAATTTTTAGAATATATTATTATCTTATTCAATTAACTTGAGTATTCAACCCAACAATTATGGTCAAGTTGGATTGAGTTGAATTACTTAATAAAAAAATTTGAATTACTCCAATTTAACTCAACTATAATTCATTGAGTTGGATATTAAATTAGACCAAACTCAAGTCATTTTTGAGCCACTTACACTCTTAATATATGGTCCAATCAAATTTATTTTTTGTCATATTTAACAATTTTTTAAACACCAAAAAATCATAAAGTCAAAAGATTAAGAATTACATAATTTCAAGAAGCAATTTGTTTCTCTAAATTTAAATATCAACATGGTATGATATATATCTTATACATTTAAATATTAAATACCTAATTTTTTATTTAAAAATAATATATTATATTTTTAACAATGATTTATTTTTTTACGTTTAATTGAAGCAAAATATTATTAAGAAGGATTAAATATTTTTTATTTCTTGTAATATGTCTATCTTATTGTAACATCCTAAAAATTATTTAATTATTTTTTTAGAAAATAAATTACATTATTATTATTATTATCAATTTTATTTTAATTATTAATTGTTGCAGGAAATTATTTTATTAAATAATTTCATTTTGAAACTGAAATATTATTATTATTGTTATTATTCTTAACGATGGCAGAAAATTAATTTAATATTTAAATATTTACATTTAATTTTATTTTAATGGAGGAGCCTATGGTTTTATAAACTGATGGTTTTATAAACTGATGAGACATTAATATGAATTATTTTCATTTATTAATTTAATTAATCGAATTAACGGGAGAGGCTAACGGGTGGGTCGGGGTTAACCCGACCCAACTATAATATTAGACAAGGGTTAATCAATTTACCCTAATTGATGTTTTGTGCGTTAGATAGTCAAACCTAGAGGAGAGAGAATGCAGACCTGCAAGGAGGAGGAGATAGGGTGTTCACATCGTCCTGGAGCCGCACCAAATACTCGCTGCTCTTCGCATCTAAGGTACGAAGGAGATGAGTTCGGTTATATGTGAATGTGAGAATGTACGGGTAGTGAGGGCAATCTCTAAGTCCCTCTAGGATCTAAATTCTCAAATTTGTTTGGTTATTATGTTCTAAAAATGTTTTAATTGGTAGAAAAGATTCATCAATGTGTACCGTGGTTTTGGTTGACTTAATTGATAATGTAATCGGTTACCTTTAGTGTGAAGGAAAACCTCTAGAGGGAATCCCAAGGAAACAAGAAGAATGACTTTGATGAACATGTTTTCTTCATTATGCTTCCAAGTATGCAGAGATGTCAGTTCTATCTCACTATTTGAGTTTCATTTACATAAGAAAGAGCAAGATCAGTAGGGTCTTCCCTAGGACCCTTATTAATAATTGTTATTGTATGATGTCTTGTGGCATTTGAAAGGGGATTAAATTCTTGGATTAACATTTTGCCTTAATGTGATTTTTGTTTGAAATTGTATGGTTAATCGTCTTAATTACTTGATTCTCGTGGTTGTTCATGATTATTCATGATTAAGGTTTAATTTGGAACTCTTGTGTGGAATAGTGAAATTGGGTGGAATTCAATGGTGTTTTATGTGCGTTTCTGCGTTTTTGTGCGTTCTTATAAATGATTTATGGTAATTATGACTAAATTGATATGATTTTGGCATGATTATGAACTGTGTGAATGATGTATGAATCATGAGAATGAGAATGTGGATGAGAATGCATTTAGCATGGACATGAGATGCATGAGAAGCTAGACGTGACTATAATACCCTGGTCATATGTGGTGTTTAATAAGGGACCTTGGCCAAAAGTGGTGTTTAACAGTGTGGATGATAGGGGACATTCATATGCATGGGTCATAGGTGATGTTTAACCATGCTACACGTCGGCCATAGGTGGTGTTTAACAGATGTGTAGAATGTTTTCGCACGGGCTATAGGTGGTGTTTAACTGTGCGACACACTGACCATATGGGTGTTTAACAGTGTGGCCATCATTAATGATAACTAAGGGGATTGAGGAGGTTCGCCATGGTGTGGAGTTCCGAATTGAGACTCTTAAGTGTGGTGATGAGCATATGCATTATGGGAGCATGTGTATTTTGTTAACATGAATGAAATGTGATTGATTTTGAATGCTATGGAACATGTGATTGATATATGAGTATTTGTTAACGGTTAGTAATTGGGTATGGTAATGGGTGAGATTTTGGGTATTATCTACGTTTATATATGATTGGATGTTATTTCTCACCGTACTCTCTTATGGTTTTCTCTTAGGTAATGTTGAGGGCACTTGTGGTGCCGAGTTTTGAAGAGGTGGGATCTTGCTCTGATTTGTGTGACATCGGGGCTTGGGATTTAGAATAGTAATTCTATATCTTTTCTTACGTTTGCAGAAATGAAAGCGAGATTTAGAATAGTGATTCTATATCTTTTCTTACGTTTGCAGACATGAAAGCGATTTATATATTTGAAATATGTGTTAAACACATGAATGACATAATTAGATCAACATTAATAATTTATGTGATAATTTTTTTTATGTACTTAATGTTTGAATATGATAATGACCACGTGAACCTTTTATCCTTAATATGAATTGAGTTTCCTTGATTATTTTCCTTTTTATTTACTTGATTATTTTAATTTAAATATCCGTGATAGAAGGGTGTCACACTTATTCTTTTATTTTTTATAAAATTATTTTGGTTATTTTAGTCCTTATTTTTTTTTTCCAGATGTTTTTTTAGTGTGTACTACTAAAAGAAACTTTAATAATAAATGAGGTGACAAATGGAAGTGTCACCTCATCATGTTGGTTTAGTTAAAATGATTAAAATAATTTTACAAAGATTAAACTTAAATCATAGAAATTAAAAATATATTCAAGTTAAATTAAAATAAAAAAAAACATTTACCATCACCATTCTAAACTTTTGGTTTTCTCCTTTCACCATTTCAACCACAAGCCACTTACCAAGCAAACTTAAAACTTAAAGTTGTTCAAGCCAAATTATAATATGAAACAAGAGATGTCAATTTGGCTTAGCCTTAACTTATTAGTTTTCTTGGCTCACACTTACGTCAAGGCCAAAAATTCCTTAGAACTAAAATGTCCACTTGTAAAAAAGTCCACTAGACCAAAAAGACCAAAAAATTCTATGAGTTAGAACTAGTTCATGGGCTTCACTTTAAAAAAATTATTATTAAAAAGTTGACCTATATTATTTTATGGGTGAATTCACTCCATAGACTATATAACACGTGAACTAATTAACTTGTTTCTATTTTTATTAAATAATTAAGTTAAAAATATTTTTCTAAATAAAACTAATACTTTATCCAACACTTCAAATAAATTTTGATAGCATTTTAAATCTATACAATCAATAAAATTAAAAAAAAATTGAAAAATTCACTTGTGATAAATGAATCAAATAATAAAATCTTTTAATTTATTTAAAGTAAGTGTTTTTAATTTAAATTTAATTTAAATACACCATTAGTTTTCATATTTTAGTTTATGTGCATGTTCAGTGTATTTTAGTTATAATTACTCACATTTAGTTCCCATAATTTTAATTATTTAAATTATATAAAATTATATCCAATAATTAATAGAAATATAAATGTTGCGTAATCTATCATATTATCATTGTTTTGTGTATAAGTTTGCAAAAAAATTACAAAACATGTAAATAAAAGTAATTTCTGAACAACAATGGCACAAATGTTAACTATATAATGTCAATAAAGTATTTGAAAGACTTTTCAAGTAAAACATTTTTTTTATGGGACTGGTTATTGATAATAATATTATTACTTTATTAAATAATTTCTATTATATATATTTAATCCAATATATAATATGCTTTTAATTGGCGGTCCTGAATTGGAAAGCGACGCAGTAAAAAAAGAGTAATATTAAATTTTTATAGAAATTAATTAAAATATATTAAAAGCTTATTATTTTTAATAATTATATCAAAAATAAATTTTAATTGATTGATACAATAAAATTATTTATGGTGATTTTAGATTAAAATTAAATGTATTATATTACTTACTTTGTTTTACACTTGTTTTCTTAATTTTTTACTGTAAATTTATCGTAAAAATGTGTTAAACTAATGTTATGGTTAAAAATATCTATTTCATTGTATGTCAAATAAATTAAAATAGAAATTTACTATTAAAAATATAAAATAAAAATCATTAATAATATTAACATATGCACGATTAAAAAAAATCTCAAGCCTCTACATTTATATACAACTGCCCAAAATCCGGACCACAACAAATATTTTTTTATATAATTATAATATAAAAAATATATATTTAATATTATATGCATCCTATGCATGCAACTACAAGATAGTGCAGTTCTTTTTTGAACTGTAGGTGGTCCAAATACTTAAAAACATACATCCATTGCCCTATGTTACACTTCTACTTAGAACTATAATTTCTTTTATAACGTAATTAAAATTAAAGATAAGAAATCAATGATTAACTTTAGTATTTACATTTGTCATTTGATAGTAATAATGTCGATGATATGTTACATTCTTCGAAGCAACACACTAGTGACACATTATTATTGAAGCAGAACATCTATCATTGCCTCTATGATCATGAAGACAAGAAGAAGAAAGAAAAGATTGTTGTGTCTCCTCCCCTAGTCTTGAGAAGGTTTCAAAAGACATTGGCCAGTTGTTCGTTCAATAAAAATGTGTTGATAATAACGATAATATCAAACGAAATATAGATCTTTGATTTCATGGAGAGTTATTATTTGGATCAGTGGAAGAGAAAATAATGAAGTACAACATAGGCAAAGGTAAAGCCAAATGAGGAGAGGTGGTGGAGGAAGATTTGTGGTTCGTCGAAACTATGGATCGCATTGTTGGAAAAGCTAATAGTTATGGGTTACGATTTGGCTCAAGAAAAGGTAGGTTGTAGTTTAACTTAACGTGGAAACAGATGGTAGAAGTAGAAAACAGAGGATTTGCAACCGTCGAGGTGAATGAGTTTTTTTTTTTTAATTCAACCTAAATATCTCTAACATCCTTATAATTTAGGCATTTTGTGTTTTAATCCTAATAAAATTATTTTAATCATTTTAGTCTTACAATTTAGATATTTTATTTTTTAATTCCCATAAAATTATTTTGATCATTTTAATCTCTAAAACATATGCTTATTTATATAACACTTGAAGTAGTAAAATAACACTATGTGTAGAGTTGACAAATAGGCTAGTCTAGTATAGCATAGTTGACAAATAGACTAGTCTAGTATAGCTGGTTGGGCTAAAAAAGAAAAATAGGTCAAATTAGGCTAACTTGATTTTTATGTGGGCTTGTATTTTTGTAGTCGGTTGGGATATGTCAGTTTCAATCAGTTTTTTTTTTCTTAAAAAATCTAAATTTCTAAAAAAAATTTAAAAAAAGGACCAAAACAAGTTTACTTCATTTTAGACAAACTTTTTTGAAGTCAAATTTAATTTTGTAGGCTCAATAGATTGGACCAAGTTAGCCAAATTCTATATAGGTCAAATTTTTTGAGCTGGCTTAACCTACTTCGGCTGGTCAACAAATCAACTCAATAAGTTAAGTTCATTTTACCAATTATAATTGTTTGTTAGTTTATCTTCTACAAAATTTCTTTAATGACAAGGACTAAAAAGATAAAAAATATTTTAAAAACTAAAATGATCAAAATAATTTTGAGAATTTAAAAAGATAAAACATCTAAATTAGGAAATTAAAAGTATATTTAAGCTAGTTAAAATATAACTTGTTCTTTTAAAATCTTAATAAAAATCAGGTAAAGAAATTGTGAAACATGCACTTTCTAATTGATGGTTGATAAGGTAAAATCAACTAATAAATTACTCAAAAAGTAGAAAATATTTTGGTATACAGTTAATATTTAAATTTATAAATATTAAAATTTTTAAAATAAAATCAGAAAAAAATGACGTGCTTCTTAAAAGTTGTCCAACGTCCTCTAGACAAACACGATTCTGTCTCTCGAAAAAATATCATCCAAACGATATCAATCAATTAGAATATATAATAGAAAGAATATTAATTATAATTAAATTAACAATATCTAATTATACGAATATCAATTATAATTAAAATAAGCAGTGCACATATATTGTAGGGTAGATAAATATTATAGGAAAGTTTTCTTAATATTTTGGCTTAATTATACTTTATTTTTTTATATATTAAACATTATAATTATGTAATTTCTATCATTTCTTCTATATTATTAATATTTTGTGAAATATTTAAAATAGGAGTTAACAAATGATGGGAAAAATGATTTGGTGGTTAAGATAAATTACCAACACACATACTAACTAGTCAATGTAAGTAGTAAGGTTTACATCCCTTCGCTTCATTCTAATACTACTATCATCATCCTTAAGCCAAAATATTTTTTGGTCATATAAATAAATATGATATCAAGTAGAACTTAAAAAAAAAATTAAAATTGAACATATATTTATTACTATTAAATAAATAATATAAATTTAAATTTCTTTCTTCTATATTTTTTTCTATTAACTAATTCATACAAGTATTAAATAAATTAGTTAATTTAGTTAATAACATTAAATTTTTTATAAATTTATATAAAATTTTAAAATTATTCATATAATTAGTATGACATAATCTAATAAGGATTAGAAAGAGTAATACATAATATATTATCAAATATGCAACGCACATATATTTATCACAATGTTGTGTTGAGAATATTCTTACCCTGAATATAAATTTAGTTGTCAATATTATCTATTTATTATAAAAAACAGTGTAAATAATCTATACTAGATAAAAAATATTCCCAACACAACATGATAATCAATACATGAGTATTGCATGAAATAATAGTAAAATATATCTCCTAGGAACTGCACAAAAATAATGAATTACATAGGGCACATCCTATGCATTCACACAATTCACATCACCCTAAACAATAAGGGAATAATAATGTAAGACAAACATAGAAGATACAAGGTACACATATATTCTAATTTTACTTTCATTATCTCTTACTGTTAATTTGATTGTTAAAAATCTTTTGCAAGTAAATTACATGTGATATTGAGTCAAAGGATCCTCAAAGGTTCCATTCAAAAATTTTATTTACTCCACCAAATCTTTCACTCCCCTGGGACAGTGTAAAAATAAAATCAAACCAATTTTTGTAATTAAGCTTGGATCGGTTAACAATTTTTTAATTTAGTTTTGACAACTAACAAAATAAATTGACTTATCATAAAATCAAATAAGTAATCGGGTCATAATAAACCAATGAAAATGACATTCATGTGATTATTAGTAGAGGAAAAAAAAACTGTTTACATTACAATTTTTTATAAAAAGAAATAAGTTAAAAACAATTTTAATCTATTAGCCATTATGAATACTAAATTTTTTCGTACTTCTATAATGTCCAATTTTTTCACTTCTATAATGTCCAATCTAAAATAATTATGCGTATTGTCAAGTTCATTAGATGGACATTTCGACAATCACTAAAAGAAAGACAATGAAATTTGAACGTCTAAATCCTTTGGACAAGCGTCTAAAGAGACTTGTTTTGTACAAGCGTCCAAGGTAGAAAAGATGATATGTTCTATTGTTGGCAACTCTAGTTCTGTTGTCAACAACTGTAACTATGCTATTGGCAATTCCTCCTACTTTGCGACTCCACTCAGTTTTGCTATCAACAACTCTTACTCTACTCTACTCCCCATTCGCCAACGCCTACCACAGATCCTGCTAAAACGTACTACATTTGATCAACCAGGAAAAGAAAGTAGACAAGTTGAATTAAACAAATAATTTATGGAAGTTTAAATACCAAGATGGAATGAAGTTTTCGGGGGACGAAAAAAAACTAAGAGGAGAAACTAAGAAAAACAGAGCATGATAGACATTAAGAGAGGGGATTCTGAGAAAAAAAGAGAGTAACTAGTGAGTGTTTAAACATTAAAGGAATTAGGATTGAATTGGTAGAAGGACTTAAAAAGAAACAAAGTATGAGGTTATGAAGATTGGAAGAAAGGATCTAAAAATACAACCCGAACTTATGAAATCAGGAACAAGTAGAAGAGAGCATAAGTATAGGAGCAACAACAAAAAATATTTGCACAAATTTGTATCATTACTTATCCTAATATAATTTCACATTTGTGTATAAAGATTTTCGTTGATATTTGGAAAGTTCCTTGATTTTATGAGCATACATGTCATAGCCTTTGGACGTTGGGGTCTTTAGTTGTCCATTTGGACTTATTTCTTCCCTTATTATTAACTTTACTTTTTGACTCATCCAAGTCCTTTGGATGTTGAAAGACTTTGGATGCATTCATACTCTTTGGAAGTTGAAGCTTTTGGACGCCCATTTGGGTGACTTTTCTTCTTTTTTATCATTTTATCTTTATGACTCATCGAGGTCTTTGGATGCATCCATATTCTTTGGATGTTCATTTGGACAAAATTTTTCTTTTTTTAACCTTTTTTTTACTCTTCCAGATCCTTTGGACGCTGGACGTCTTTAGACACGTTCATACTTTTTGGATGCTGGAGCCTTTGGACGTTAATTTCGGGTGGCTCCCTTTCCTATTTATTAACTTATCTTATAATTCATATAGGTCCTTTGGATGTTGGGTGTCTTTGAACATGCTCATCCCTTTTTGGATGCTTATTTGAGTGGCTTCTTTTCCTTTTCATTAACTTACCTTTTTGACTTGTTTCTTTGGACGTTGGACATCTTTGGACGCAATTTTAGCCTTTGGACGCTAGAGTTTTTCAATGCCCATTTGGGTAGCTCCCTTTCCTCTTTATCGTCCTATCTTTTGACTCACCAGGTCATTTGGACGTTGGATTTCTTTGGATGCGTCCATGTCTTTTATATGTTCCCTTTGGATGGTGTAGCCTTTGGACAGCTCCCGAACCTTTGGATGCTTGGGTCTTTGGACACGTTCATGTCTTTCGGATGCTCCCTTTGGACGATGTAGCCTTTGAATAGCTCTTGGATCCTTTGAATAGCTCTTGGATCCTTTGAACGCTGGAGTCTTTGGACGCGCTTATGTCTTTTGGATAGCTCCTAAGTTCTTTAAATGCACTCCAAATTAGCATATTCTAGCTTTCATTTCTTAACCATGCTTGTGGTCACCATTTTAGATGCATTTTTTTATGTTTGGTTATCATAAAAATATCTTTTAAATAAAAAGAATCTCCTTAAAAAGTTATTCATAACCATGTTGTTTGCACTTCTTGTTTAGTTATTAAGTTCAAGTTAATTTTTTAAAATAAATATTTTATAATAACCATTTTGGATGGACTTCCTAGTTGAGTATTACAAAACTCCTAAAAATTTAATAATAGTATTTTTTAATGCACATCTTATTTGATTATTTATTTTAAAAATAAAAATATTTACATTCTTTTTTCACCAAAAGAACTATGTAACTTTGAATTTTCAATTCTCCAGGAGATATGTATAAACAAGAGGTTACTCTTTTCAATTTAAAAATTAAAAAAATAAAAATATATTCTTGTTTTCTTTTGAAGGATACAATAGACACTTTTTTAAAAGTTATACTAATTTTGCAAATTTAAGTAAAGATAATCGTCTTAAAATAAACTATGGGTGTTAACATCTTTTCTGTAAACTTAAATTTGATTCTAAAAATCATTCTTTTAATTTAAACTTTTTTTAATAATTTATTTAAAAAATATTAGTGACCACTCCTCTACTTTTTTTAACTTTTCTTTGTTATCCTATATTACAACAACAATCATATCTTGTTCTTATCATAAACTCAATTTGACATAATAAAAAAGTTCGATAAATATAAATTCTAAATATATCATTAACAAAATTGAGTAATAATTTAAGTTAAATATTAAAATTTTATATGAGATATAAAAAAGTTAAATATAAATATAATAATTCAATTTTCATAAAAGAAAAATAAAAAAATTGGAATAAAAATACAATAAAAAATGGTGTATTTATTTTTTGGTTTTCAATTTTTTATTTAATCAATTTTCAGTTTTTTAATTAGTTTTACTATTTAAAATGATTTGACGTGATTTTCGACGTCCTCTGTTCTATCTATATTATTATTGAAGCCAGACCAAAAGGTAGGACCCACGTTGACTTGGCTCTTGTTTGAACCCACGTCAGAATTAAACTCAGCCACTTGTGTCTTTGTTTTTCTTAGGATTATGCGAGATAAATTTTGCACATCTATCTTTTCTCTCGATTAGCATTTAGCACTCGAAATTTGACGAGACTACGAGTAGACACCACCTTGTTGCACTGTCTTCGGTTTGTACTAGAAGTCTTAGATGCTAATTTTCATAGGCACCTCTCTATCTACGGGTTTGGTGCAAGTAATGCATGCTCTAAAAAAACAATACCCTCGTTTCGATGTGACATTTGGGTAAAATCTACAAATCACTTCTCGCTTACCATTATTAACTTCGATGACAATTACAATCGAGTTTCGCTTTAGAAATAAACTCACATTTCTGTGACCTCATCACCAGGCACCAGCTATGTTTTTGTTTTGTTTTGTTTAGTAGTTTCTCTCGTCTGTGTTCCTGTCTCTAGAGCTTTTGGCAGGAGATACTTCATCTTTCGTCACATAATAATGCCAGGAAAATCTGTCAAATGATCATACATGAGGATAGATCAGATCCTTTCGTATCTTGACCAAATAGGAACAAGCCAATGCATTTTTTTTTAATTAATTTTTCACTATGGAATAATCAGTATCCAAATATTTCATTAAATTGGATAAAGTTATTATGGGTAATAAACTTTTTTCTCTAAATTTATATTTATTATCAATTAAAATTCATAACTTTGATAATTTTTTATACGTACAAAATATCAAAATATTCTTTAAATATTTTAGTAAAAAAATTAATATTTCAAAAAATTAGCCTTTGATTTCCTGCCAAAATTATCCTGAATTAAAAAGAAAAAAGAAAAAAGAAAACACCCGCTATCCAGGTCTAATTATCCTTTTACAATTACCTCAGTCTATCTATATGAATGTTATTTAAGTAGATTATAAATATAGAAAAATATTTAAAATAAAATAAAAACTTAAAAGATTAAAATTTAAATTTAATTAAAAATACTGATAATATAAATATTTTTGACATTATTAATCATAGATTATTATGTATATGATGTTTGACTTTTGCCATATATATTTTAAAAGTTATATGTGAAATAATTTTAATTAATTAAAAATGTAAAAATTTTAAATTTTTATATCATGTAAAACTAAAAACTGTTTTATAAATTAATTTCGAAAATCTTGAGAGGATGGTTAACATCATATAATCCGTTCCGATAATATTCCAAGTTAACTTTTTTCCTAAAATGTTCTTATACCTAAAGAATATGAAATACTTTTTTTAAATAAAAAATATTTTGGTTACAATTAATGACCTCTAGCTATAAGATTCAACCCTTTATCGTCTCCAATTTATTTACAACTAAAAATTAAAACCATCGTGGATTCCCTTATTGTTATTGGTAATCTTATTAATAATCTATTTTTTAATATCTTTTTAAAGGAATTTTGTCACATTTTTTTTATCAAGAATATCTTTGAATTGATACGTTGTAAATTTTTTATAAAACATAGAGATCACTTTGGTAAATTTTGCTTCTTACTGAATTTGTTCTAATCAGTATTTTTTTTATACAAGAGAGGTGTTGCGGCCACAAAATATATATTTTACAAAGAAATACTATTATGTATATCACTTTAAATAATATTTTATTATAAATATGTTACCAATATTTCTATTAATAACATATATTTATATCTTTAGTATCATTTGATTAATATAAAATATTACTAATGATATTTTATAATATAACTCAAATATAATATTTGCTAAAATATTCAGATAAATAATAAGTAATAATTTTTTTATAATTTTATAATATTTTTTAAGTATTCTAAAAATCATATATATATAATGGTAAAAATTAGTACCAATAAAATTTGAAATGTGTTAGATTTTTAGTTTAATTTAAACTTTTAAATAAATCAACTTAAACTTGAAAAAAAAAAAGAAGATAGTAACAAGTAAAATGGGTTAGGCTAAGCTTTATAATTAAGAACTAATAAAGTGAAAAAGGCCATATAAAACATAACATAGCCAGACCATTTACCGAGTGGATTTAGGACGGACCTACATGTGCTGCTAATATGCATGAGATTTGCTACATGCATTCATCCACAACAGAATTTGAGTTTCTTTAAACTGGGAGAGAAATACCATCAATTCCTTTCTATAGCCATGAAATGCAACACATATTGGGGAGAAACCTCGAACAAGTTTTGGAATTCATGTAACAAAAGTGGTGTGGTTTGGAATTTTTGTAACAAAGGAAAATGTACACAAAAACATTTGTTCAAGAGCAACCCAATTGATTCTTATAACATGCGCAACGAAATGTTGCAAATTTTCAATATGTTGAACTATTTTCAGTTTTTGTCTTCATAAATAATTAGAAACTTTTTTATTTTATTTTCACTTTATTTTATATTTTTAATGGTGTATATATGAAATGTTAAAGGTAAAAAAAATTCTTATTTATTATACAATTTTTTAAAATAAAATGAAAAAGGCACTTCGTATTCCATTTCTGATTTCTGAAAGAACTTTTTGACTCTACGTATGAATATATACCAACGATTATAATACTTTTGGGAGGAAAATAGTAAATAAAGTGCTAGTAATATACTATGAAGTACAATTTTTTTATACGTTATTATTGATTAGAAATTATTAAAAACTGTAAAGTTATAAGTAAGAATCATCCCATAAATAAAGAGTGTGTACAAATAATAATATTGCGATGGATTTGCTTACTCCCGTTTCTTGTTACGCCATCTTAACCTATTTTGTGGCTATTGTAATAATTGTATATCCCAGTCTAAGTTGAGAAGCACATTAGGACACAAATAACCATTATAACCAAATAAATCCAATAATAAAAGAAAAACAATTAACTTTACATCTCAACCATTATCTTAATTGGGCATTGGGATATTAAAGCATCGATCAATTGCTTTATCACCTGCTTTTGAAAGTAAAAGAATAAAATAAAAAGGAGAGGTAGAACAATTTGTGTAGAAAAGGACCTTATATCTCCAAGTCCCTCGATATATAGATTAAACAAAAATTGAGTTGCTTAATACAACAACCTGTCTTCTTTAGCAATACTGGAAAAGAACTGATGTGATTGCACCCTTCCTTTTGTCTATAGTGCGACTTAGTTGGAATCCAAATTGAGGTTAGAGGCAACATTTTCATTCAAAGATGTAAATTTGTCTTCATGAGTTTAAATGATTATCATGGGTCTACCATTTCAACAGCTTCTGAGCTTTCAACTTGTCGATCCATGATTACAAATCAGATAATCTGTGAAGGCCTAATATTGTTTTATTCATTTAATTATTAAGTTGATCAATACAATAAAAAAATGTTGATAAATAATCCATTAAAAAAACGAATTGAATGCCCTCGCTGAGTGTTTTTTTCTTTCTTTCTTTTAATTAGCTCCTCTCTCCTACAATCAAAGGTCTTTATTTGTGACTAACTATTTTCGTTGTATTATAGGATTAAACATTTCTGTGCCTTAAAAAAGCACAAAAAAGGCTCCACCTTCCAGCTGCATTTAGCATATCTACATATTCTACAATGCGAAGTTCGGTCTCGCGCGCGCTATAATTCCTGCACTCTCCATATAATATATACTTATAAAAGACACCCCCAACAAGTCAGCAATGATTTTAATAGAACAACACTTGATAATAAATATGTATTTGATACCCTTAACGTTAGTTATATATACAGGAGTTGTATATACGAGAGTCCGAAATGCACTTAACCTCTTGGAACCGCCCCTAATATTCCTGGACGGGTAGTTATATTAACTTAGTCTAGATTATAACACTATTGAGTTGTTTTTTTTTTCTTCTTCCATATTTAGGTGACTTTACTTGCTCCTGTGTGGATCGACGTAATTTTGCACCCAGGTTGTATTGTGGCTGGCTTCGGTCAATACTTCAACTAACAGTTTTGGGTTGACCATTATTTTTATAGGGCGAGATGATTTATTTGAGGGATTAGACATCAAGTCTAATACAGAACAACACTATTATTACTCCACCTTTTCTCCATACTTTGATCGCCAGGCAAAAGTGGTATCCCATTATTTCTACATCGTCCATGCACCCTAGCTTCGTCATAATTTTTTTTCCCTTTTAGTGAAACATGTTTCTAAATGAATCAATTCAAAAAATTAAACCTTTTATATTTAAAAACATAAAACTGTTTCTTCAGATTTTTAATTTCTTAAAACTAAAAATTTTGAAAACACACGCTCTCTCTATATATATTATGTTAATTATTAAATTTTATTCAATAATAAAATTATATTTTATTCTCTAATAACTTTCCTTTATTTTAGTTGGAGAAGTAAAAATAATACACTGTAGCATACTTTCTATTAATATATAGTTAAAATTTATAATTATATTTTTTTAAATTACAAGTAAGACAAAAGTAGAAGTCACACAAATTATAATTTTTAATAAAATTTAATTAATAATAATAATAATAAATATATATATATATATATATATATATATATATATATATATATATATATATATATATATATATATATATATATATATATATATATAAAAAAATATAGGACTAACCTTTCTCGTTTAGAATAATTGAATCTAAATAGAAGAGATTTCATCTCCTTTTTCTCTGTTCGATTGTCTCTATAAGCTCTCTTGAAAGAAAACCTTTAAACTTAACTATCAAAGGCTCTGCATCATAATTAAACCAACCACCAACCCTTCCTATTGGTTTCATAACAGTTTTTAGGTTATAGTAGTGCAAATAACATTAATGAACATAATATATATCTTGAATTTAATGAGATCGAGTCTTTTTTTTATGTGCAAAAAAATAAATATCAACTTGTAAAAATATGGAAGATGATCAAGATTAAAATACACCTGTGAATTTTTTTAAAACATTACATGGCTTTTTAAAGTAGTTATAAGATATGATATGATGATAGATATATAATTATATGACTTAAATTTAATTCTTCCAAAAATAAGAATTATAAATATAAATTTAATATTATATTTAATTATAAAGATTAAAAATACATAATTTTTTTAAGTGATTATGTTATTACTAATTTTTAATTTTATATTTTTCGTTTCTTATAATAAGATGAATGCTGACTAGATACATCTTTTATATATATATATATATATATAAAATAAAGTAATTCTTCTTATCAATTAATGCTAGCTTATCGACAATCACGATGAGTATTTTTTATATCTATGGTCATCCTTTTGCCTGATTGCATAAATAGTCTACCCGTAGTTTATTATATAATTTTTTAGAACAACATTTTATATATTTTTTAGGAAAAGGAATAAAAACGAAAATGTTAAAAAATAAATAAAGGTTATGTAATTTAGGCAGTGCTATCTTTTTTTTTTTCATCAAAGCGCTGTTAAGTTGTAATACTTAGAAAGCGTTTCTTTAGGAAACGCTTTTTTTTTTCTATATAATATTTTTTACCAACGCTTGAGTTTATTTTCATTTTTTTTTTCAAATCTGTTCAACACGTTCAATTATTTGCTTTCCCATTTAACAAATTTCCTGGAGATTTAAAAAAGTAATTCATAATTCATTGCTATAACATTCTCACAAAATCCTTTCTCTCAATTTAAGCTCAAAAAATCTCACCCACCTTCAACTTTTTTTTTTTTTTTAATTGTTGGAAATATTTATTTATCTTAGGGTTTCTTATTTTAGGTTTCCTATAATAAATAACCATTATACTAGCTCATCAAAGCTTTAAATAAGGATGCATAAATAAATAAATATATGGATTCATTTGTCGGAGATTATAACAAAATCTCTAATGTCTTCAATCTGATTGAGAACAGTTGGTTTGTGGGGACTTTCACTTCTCTTTTCTGATGGGGAGAACAGAAAATGTATTTTAGCTTGGTGTATTGGGGACTATAATCTTTCCTGATGTGTTAGCTTACATATAAGGTTCCTATTATCCCATAACGGGCCAATTTTGGTATCCACTCATTAAGTCCATATCAAGCCTTTTAGGAAGTCTTTTTGATTACTTAATTGAATCACTTAAGATTATAATCACTTTAAATAAATAGCTGATATAATTGTATTTAAAATATAAAGCCCACATGATTAAAAGAAATTATAAATTTCTAACAATCTCCCACTTGGGCTTCATATTTTCTTGAAACAATTATATTACTTAATTCCTTAGGCGCGCCAGTATGCTATTTATTTTAGACTTCCTCTTGATACAATCTGGTTCATCTTGTACATTAACAATGGAACTATTGCATCTTTAATCATAATTTAAGGATGATTAAATAACGATGATCACCATATTAACATAACATAGATCAAATATGGATGAGTGGCATGGAAATTACATGCAATGTGATCTCAAACATGTCTATTTCCAATTGGTCCTTATTTTTAATCTTTATGGAGATCAATTTAAATTATTGTAAAATAATTACTATATACAAAAAAACATAAGCGAGTTCAAAATATAAATATAAACCATCAACTTTATTTCTGCAAAAAATAAATAACAACAAAATTGTTCAAATTGAAACATAAAACATATTACATGAAACCAAGAGATTTCTGACGAAGAATTTTGAGATGAAAGATCTTGGAGAAACTTCTTTTGTGTTAGGCATTCAGATACTAAGAGATCGTTCTCAAGGTATCCTAAGGTTGTCACAAGAGAACTATATCAGCAAAGTCTTAGAGAGATTCAGCATGAAAGATAGTAAACCAGGAGACACCCGATAGCTAAGAAAGACAAATTTAGTCTAAAACAGTGTCCCAACAATGACCTTGAAAGAAATGAGATGCAAAAGATTCCATATGCCTCAGCAGTGGGGAGTCTAATGTACGCTCAAGTTTGTACTCGTTCCGATATTGCATTTGTGGTGGGAATTTTGGGCAGGTATTTAAGTGATCCTGGAATGCAGCATTGGAAGGTAGTCAAATGCGTGATGCGTTACTTAAGGAGAGCAAAAGGACACATGCTCACTTATCGAAAGTCTGAGGATTTGGAGATCATCGGTACTCTGACTCCGATTTTGCAGGATGTCAAGACAGCAAATACTCAACATCTGGATACATCTACATGCTAGCTTGAGAAGCTATCTCTTGGAAGTATGTTAAACAGACTCTTATAACCCCTTTAACCATGACTGCAGAGTTTGTAGCTTGCTTCGAGGTATCCAACCAAGGGATATGGCTGCGAAACTTTGTCACTGGTTTACGGGTGGTCGATGACATTGAAAGGCCATTGAAACTATAGTGTGACAACAATTCAGCAGTCCTTTACTCCAATAACAATAGGAGTACTACGACGTCGAAGTTCATCGACATCAAGTTTCTGATTGTTAAAGAAAGAGTTCAGAATAAACAAATTTCCATAGAACATATAGAAACAAGTTTTATACTAGTTGATCCATTGACTAAAGCGCTAATACCTAAGGTCTTTCATGAGCACACTGCTCGTATGAGAATTATTCCTTATGATACATTAGTTCAGTGGGAGCCCGTATGTTTTATGTTTCAATTTGAACAATTTTGTTGTTATTTATTTTCTGCATAAATAAAATTGATGGTTTATATTTATATTTTGAACTCGCTTATGCTTTCTTGTATATAATAATTATTTTACAAAAATTTGAATTGATCTCCATAAAAATTAAAAATAAGGACCAATTGGAAATAGACATGTTTGAGATCACATTGCATGTAATTTCCATACCACTCATCCATATTTGATCTATGTCATTGAGTATGTTAATATGATGATCATCGTTATTTAATCACACTTAAATTGTGATTAAAGATGCAATGGTTCCATTGTTAATGTACAACATATACTAAATTGTATCAAGAGGAAGTCTTAAATAAATAACATACCGACACGTCTAAGGAATTGAATAATATAATTGTTTCAAGAAAATATGAAGCTCAAGTGGGAGATTGTTAGAAATTTATAAATTTCTATCAGCAATTTAGTAACTTTTTCCCAATCTCTCTCCCTTCCTCCCTGTTTGGCTGCAAAATTCACATGAACCGTTCTTTTCAAGTCGACTTGAAAGCCTGAATCTTCTCCAAACTCCAAAGCCATAGGTGTTGGGTGCCTCGGTGGCCTGGGTTGTAATCTTATCATGCAAAGCAACATTTATTTATTTATTTTTACTTTCGCCCTAAAAACCCAATCTTATTTCTTGATTGCATTGAAGCAGGTTTCAAGCCTAAGGTGTACACTGAAGAATACGAGAAACTGTTGGAAAAGATCAGGAAAACTTGAATGCTCTTCGTCCATGACTGTGAGAAAGATGGAAAATAAAATTTATTTTTTAATTACAAGTAGCCGTTCCCTATAGAAACGTGGATGACAAATAAATATTGTCCAACCGTGAAACTTGAGAAAAACAAGCTCTTGTGTGTGGAGATGCTTTTAGACATACTACATATAGATTTCTTTTAGTAATATGCATATTACTTTCATTATAATCTACTTAGCTATTTTGTATCCCTACTCTATGATTCTCTCTCTATATATATATAGTATGTCACATATGAAGCTCAATTTATCAAGTGAATTCACCTCATGATTTAATGTGTACTTTCTATCCTTTAGCAAATGAGAAGTTTGATAATGTAAGCAACGGGAGAATGTGTATTAATTAATTACTACGCACTATTGATCACTGGCGTATGAGGGATGTTTAATTTATTGTGGCGAAGTCTAGTCGTGGAAGGTGATTTTCTTTTTTCAAATGCTAAATGTGGGTATCTCTCTATATAAATTTGAATCTTAGTTCGTTATATTATAAAAAAAATTAGTTTATTTTGTTAGATTCAACTTTCCTTGGTTTAAAATGCTTTTTTCGTAATTTAATTAGATTATATTGATAATATAAAATTTGTTTATATTATTATCAAATCATATATATTATTAATTTTTATAATAATTATTTTAAATAATATATTTACAATAAATTTTAATCCGTTAATAATATAAAAAAATTATACTGGAAATATATGAAATTAAACTCTTTGATTTATCATTAATAACTAACATAATTCTTTGAAAATGTCTACAAAAGATCAAATCAAATAGCCAGGAGATGCTCAAAGCATCAAATTAAGGGGGATGATTGAAGAAGGCCGGGGGGGGAAGGAAGGGGAAGGTTACTTGTCATAACGAAAGCTTGATTTTGACCAAACATTGAAATTATAAGCCAAGCCCACTTGTATGTACTCTCAAATCCCATATAGACGTGGGTCATACAAAAAATAATTTGCACCATATTTAACATCTTTGGTCCATTCATAAAATGAATTGCGAAAACGAAATGATAAAGAAGTTGAAAGACAAAAGAAAATCAAGTAGGACCAATTAGTAATTCAATAGTCAGGGAAGCAAAACATCAAAAAGGAAAGAATGCCATGTTGAAGGTATCATTTTCTGAGGCACAGTTGAATTAATAAACTTCAAGCAGCCTATATAGTAACATTGCCGCTTGGTACAATTAATTTATAACAAAATCTCCATTTGTCATGCTCTATATATGTATTGCTCCGTCTTAGTAATGGTTATATAGATACGTTTCTTTCATTATACATTGTTTGGATTAATAATTACTCGTCGTTCACCCATTTTTTTCATGGCTATTTTTCTCATTTATGAGATTATATGTGTATTGTAGTGGTTAAGTTCTTTATAAATATTTATGTGCTTCTGATTTTTTTTATAAGCTTAAGTTGAAGCACAAAATGTGACAGGACAAGACCCTGTTAAGTTCGTCACAAACAGTTGAGCCTGCAACAGCAATATTACTGTAGCTGTTGACCCATGTTTCCCAAATAAAAAGCTAAGAACAAAAAGACCACCAATACAAAAGTAGAATTGTAACAGCGAAAATTGAAGCCCAATTCAATGACGGATCAGAACCAGAAAACCAATAATGTAATCAATGAATATTCTCATATTATAAACACCTATTTAATACTTTTTCTCAATTCACCCCTTAATATCTGAAATAGATTCTGGTGCGATCTTATAATTTGAATTTGTATCTAACTCAAATAGAGTTGTTCTTCTATTTATCTACCATATTTAGACACTATTTATAGTCCTAGTGAGACTTTGTATTTTTTTTTTCCAAAAGAATTGAAATCAATCTTTCCCAATCAAACTACCACAATACGCTTGAGCACCCAGTAAAAGTAAGACCAGTAGAAAGTCAAAGCACCAATCAAGGAACAGACAAGTAAAATATGGCAAGATTATAGGCTTCTGCTTAGGGAATTTGCCAACAAAAAGATGGAACACAAGAATGTGTACAACTTATTACATCAGAACCTAAAAAAAGAATGACATTGCCACTTTATTAGCTGAATCATAATTAAGCAATTCCATAAATATTTATGTGGTTCTGATTTAATTTGCATCGATACTTTATGTATTGCAGTCTGCATTTTAGGAAGTCATTGTTAGACTGGGCGGTAAAAGAAACTGATGATTGAAGAGTTACATTTTTCTGTTCAGCAACAAATTCAGAGATATATATCATTAAGATGAAACAAGAAAACAAGAACACAGAGCTGCCAAGGAAAAGGTCAATGTAACATAACCGTATGTATAATTAATTAGTTCTTTTGCTAAAGTAAGTAACATTATGTATTCAAATCTTGAATATTTCCAACAGTTTTCATGGTGAATTGGAGTTTATCAGAATGCATTTGTATGAATGAAATAAATTATTTTAAAAAAAAGGTAGTTCATAAAATTAAAATAAATAAATCATTTCTATATATTTAGGTGCATGGTTGATCAAATATTTTCCGTAGCTAGCACAACATAGTTTCTTGTATTCACACGCAACAATTAGCAAGTTGAATCTTTAAAGTGAATTGTCCATGAGCTACTAGGTTCACTTTCCTTTTCAACATAATTTTTAAATATATTTCTTTCGATCTATTATTGTTAGTTAAAATTTATTAAAAATTATAAAATTATGAATGAAATTTATTAAATAAGAATATGACTTTCAATTTTTTTAGTTTTCAATAAATTTTAATAAATAAAAATATGTTCAAAAGAATAAATTAGAAGATAGTATTAAAATTTATTTGCTTCCATAGTTTGTCTTCTAATAATGACAAATGAAAAGTCTATCTTAGAATTTTGTATCAAATAAAAAATAAAAAAACTAAGTTATTAAGACAATTTTTTAACATGACATGAGTGATATAATAATATTATTATAATTAAAGTTAAAATTAATTTTTTACTTAATTAATTATTGAATCGAAATATACTTTTTATTTTTTAAACAATACTTACTTTTTTTTTGTAAATAATGTTAAATTTTTTTAAGTATTGCTTTTGCAAATAATACTAAATATTTTGTATTTAATATTATTTGAAAATATTTTTATACTAAATATTATTTGTATTTTTGGTGTTCTTGTCAAGAGATTCGTTAGTAAATAGTAATATATATAATGGTTTCTCATACTTATATCAAATGTCAAGGTGGCACACCAGTTATGTTGCCCATCTTCTCCTCTATGAAGATGAGTTTGAGTACTAACATGGCATTTTTTATTATTTATGTTTAACTTCTCCCATGTGTGATGTTTTACGCGTATTTGACATGATAGCAATATTTTTATTAAATATTAAATATCAAGTTGACGAATTAATTAAAATTATGTAATTTGAAAATATAAAAATCAAAATATAATAATTAAAAACTAAGAAATTAAAATAACTCAAAACTGTACTATAAAAATCAAAAGTGTAATTAAATAAAAAAAAAAACTACATAGACCCACGACCAAACCTGTCTGAAATTCGATTTTAGCTGCGCAGAGACGACCAACTGACAGTAATTTTTTTGGTGTGAAAAATATTTTTTTTGGAAAATTAATTTTCAAAAATTTTAAAATTTCAGAAGTATTAAAAACGAAAAAAAAAAAAAAACCTCCCAAAGTAATCACCAACGTACTCTTTCTCTCTCGTGATACATTTTGTTTACCTATGCATCAATTATATATTAGATTTGAATTTTAACAAGCTCGTTTGAAAATTAATTGGATTTGATAGAGATTTTTGTGTGTACTCTCCAGGTTTTAGGTGGAGTCTTACGCATATTAAATATATAGTCTTAAATTAACTTATGACGATATGTTAGGTCTATTTTATAATTTTAATTTTATGTGAAATCTTACACATATTAAATATGTAGTTTTAAATTAACTTATCACTGTATATTAGGTCTATTTTATGATTTTAATTAATTTGTATGTCCATATAAAAATATCAGTTTGGAACTTTTCTCTTCCAGAAACTTAATTTCTGGAACAGTAAGTATTTTTAACGCTTCTGAAATTTAATTTTTAGGAGTTTAAAATGTTGAAATTTTTACGCTTTCAAAAATTAATTTCTATGATATATTAAATACATATTTTGAAAATTAAAATCCGACACATCTACCTGTTTTCACAACAATGTTTTGCAAATTAATTTCTAAAAGAAAGTATTTTGAAAACAATGTTTTGAATCCATAACCAACAGTGTTTTGCCCAACTTAAAAAAAAATTATTTAGCCCAAATAACTAACTAGCATTCGTTATGTCACGGAGAATCATAGATGGACCAAATAACAAACTAGTCAATATGGCCCATATAGCTTTACCAAACACTGTGTTTTAGTGAGCAATTTTACTTTATAGAGAGAGATAGAAATAGATTAAAATGTTGAATATATATGAACGATAACAATTAATAAATTTATAAAACTGGTAAATTAAAATTAAATTATACATTAATACTCGTACTCAAATTTGTTTACTTATATATATTGATTCTCATAAATAATAATATCAACCTAACATATTTTAGAAACAAAATTGATTATTTACTTTTTAAGACTATTGTTATGATTTTTACTTTTTATTCATTACTTTTAATATTAAAATTATTCGTCTGCTTTTGGGTTGGGGACGAGGATGGAAGAAATATAGGAAAAATCTCAACGATGTTTATTAAAATAGAATTTGGTTCTTTGAAAGTATACCATAAAAGTTAAAGTGTAATTATAATTTTTGTGTGTGGAATAAGTGTAATTATAATCGTTAGATTAAAAAATTAGTTTTTAAGATAATGATAAAAAAAATACGTTTAATAAATACTTAAATATGTTTTTAATTTTTATAAAAAATTTTGATCGGTTTTTATGATTTGAAAATATGTAATTACTAATTTTGGTTTCAATAAAATGAATAAATTTTAGTTTTGATTCTAGTAAAATATTTTTATTTAATTTTCATCTCTTTAAAATTTAAAATATTTATTTTTAGTTCCTAATTTTCATTTTAAGATAAATAAATAATATTTATTTTAAAGATTTAAAATTTTTAAAGATTAATTTTTTTTAAAGATATCATATACTAACATAATGCCACATATACTAGTGTGTATTAGTTAGGTAACATTTATTTGAAGGTATACATAACTATCAAGTGTTACATAATAATAAGGATAAAAAATAAAAATTTAAATTTTAGAAAGATAAAAATTGATAAAAAATTTATAAGAACTAAAATAAAAAATTGTTTACTTTAATGAAACTGAAAATATATTTAAATCTTTAATAAATTATGAAGTTAAAAATTTAATTAATAGCTATAATTACATTTTATGGTTTAAAAAATAATTTCCGCAGTTTAGAAGAAGCCAAATATGTTAAAGTAAGGTGATAATAGCAAACACTGTCCAATCCATATTTATTGGTGAAGGGGAGTGTAAATATCTTTGCATAACACAAAATTATGTAACCAAATACATGTAAAAAAAAAAAAAGAAAAGAATATGTTGAACTCCTAAACCGTATGACATATCTAAACGACAATCGTCAACAACAAACGAAAAATAGCATTCTAAAGAATCAGTGTTCCGAATGTTGGAGCATATGTTGCTGCAAGAACGAAAAACAGCAGAGGAATCGATAACTTGTGGAAATTTCCACTGGACGAGGCATTATCTGTGGTGGGGGCGTTTGTGGATCCGGTTCCTGCAATTTAATGTCAAATTGAGTTAATGGTTAATTAATTAACGCTTAACGTTGATAGTTAATATGAGTTTGTTGAATTAACATGGTGTGTGTACCTGATGGATCCGAATTAGGAGATTCGGCGGGCGAAGGAGCTGTTGAGAAACACATATATGATGCGACATGTGAGAGGTTGATTTTTATTTTCTCTGTCTAATAATAATATGATGAAGTGAGAAGAGAAGAAAAGAAAGTTTGTTATCTAACCGTTACACTGAGAGATGGGTGGGGTGTGCACATTGCACGCAGCAGGCAAGGCGAGAGCCTGGGTTTGGTTGATTTGTATTCCCAGTGAAGACCCTCCGCCGTTGAGAACCTGACACAGACACCGTGGTTGTGACCTCACAACAGTGGCAAGCTGTGAGCAGCACGGCGAAGATGGGGTGGAGGAGTTACCGGAGATGTAGTTCAGGCACGGTGACAGGCTCAATAATGCACTTGTGCAACTTGATTGTGCCACAGCCCCTGCACACAGCATGCTCATTACCACCAAAACCACACCCATCTCTATCTCCATTTTCCCTCGTGCCATTCGATGCTACTCTTGTCCAATCCTTAGAATTCAGAAGAGGATATCGTCTATGGCTAATAAGCTTTGTGTTTGGCATAACGGTTGGGAAGGACCGGCTTTTATAGGGATGAGAGGGATAGAAAGAGACCAATAGAAAAAAAAAAGCAGGTTAATTATGTGGGTGAACTAACTCTCGTATGAGGTCTATTTGGTGTTTGGTGCCACTTTCATATTTTCAAACACGGACATTTGGACACTTTATCTATGAGTTACAATAAATATCTGCTTCATTTTGTAATGGATTGGAGTGAAAAAAAATAGAGATAAAAAAACAAGAAAGTAAAATATTAGAGAAAATTATAGATATAATAAATGATCCGATAAATTTTTTTAAAAAAAGTGAGATGAAAAAAAATAACAATTAATATTTTGAGAAATTCTACTGTATTTTATAAATTTAAAAAATTTTGAAATTGTTAATTTTTAGATAATAGTATTTAAATTGTTGTCCTATTATTTTTTTTATGAATGTCATGTTATTATTTTTTATCTAATAATTGAATTATTATATAATTTAATTTAATTTAATTTTTATTTAATTATTTTTTTAAAATTATAATTATTTTAATTCAAAATTTGATTGTTATTTTAAAAATAATTATGGACTGTATTTTGAGGACTGAAACTGATAAAGAAAAGGATTAAAATATTTGCAAAACAGTAATTAAAATTTTTAATTGAAATAATTATAATTTTAAAATTTTAAAAATATTTTAATCAATTAAAGACTAAATTAAAGTAAATAGAACTTTTTTACTAAATAACGAAATAAATAATGTAACAAGTACTTGCATTTTTATTAATTTAAAATTAATATTCTATAACAGCTCTATTTTCACGATACCATAATAACTCCGGAACTGCGTGTAAGCGTGTTTCTTACGTTTGATCTATTGAATTTCGCTCGTATAGCTTGTTTCTTTGTGGAATGAGAACAGGCTGAAGGGACAACAGGATGTCGTATTTTAAACGTAACTAAGCGGTTTCAGAGAAATGGGCATAGCTTTCTCTTTGTGTACAAGTTGTCTTTTGTAAGTTGTAAGATGTGACGGAATGACACTCCAATGCTGTGCCTAATTATTTTCAACCAAGTGTGATGTAATTCTTTAGTGTGTATAACCGTTTAAGCTTCTACTTTCAAGAAGTTAAAAATTATTTTTTAGTATAATTTATATGATAGTTATTGTGAATAAATTTATTATATATAATATTTTATGATTAAATAATAATATAAAAAATAGTTTAGTATAGTGTATATATTTATTTATTTATATATATAAATAAATAGATTTCTTGATATATATATATATAAATAAATTTCTTTATATAGTATATATGATACTATTTTGTTAATTAATTAAGATTTAAAAAAAATTTAAAATATCTATATTTATCTATTTATCTACGTATGAGAAAATAAAACTTGAAAAACTATTAATGTAGCATTTAATATTATTAATGTAATATTGATATAAATATATAAATGAATAATTATAGTATGACATAATTTTGTTATTTAGATTTTATGCAACATGTTTTAAAAAATAAATTTAAATGTATATTAATATATAAATATAAAAAAATTGATTATATATATAAGTAAATTACACTTGAAAAAAAAATACAAATATAGCATTTAATCCAATTAACATAAAATTTATAAAAATATAAAATAAATAAATTTTAATAAATATTATGACAATTTTTATTTAATTAAGAATTTATCAATAATAATTTATAAAAGATTATTTAAAAATAGATATTCAAATATATAATAATATAATATATCGAATATTATATATATATAAGTAAATCAAATTTGACGAGAAATATTAATGAAACATGTAATATTATTAATTGTACTCGCTGTAACTAAGACATTTGACCAAACTCGCTTCATCCTCATCAAAGTCGACTATAGTTCAGTCCCTCTCAGCATGATATGTGTTAAAATCCTTGAGCAACACATATGGGAATCGAGCCATATGGGTTGTCACTGCATACGGATCAATTTCTATAAACAGGGGAATATGTTGTTTGTGTCAAGTATGCTTAATTCATCCTATGTTTGTACATATCTCGACTCACATTAACTTGAATGTTGAAATGTCGAAATGTCTTTATAGCCACCCGCTTTCAGTGACACTTCGGCCTACGACAAGGGCGAAGATGAAAGGTTGGAGTTTAGACACAAAAACACTACAAAATAAATGAGACTGTCTTCAACTTAGGAAGATTCTGTTGAGAGTTCTAGGTGAAAATTCTTAATAGGAACATTAAAATACAAGTATATAAATAAATAGATATATTCTTATCAAGTATGATGCAATTTTGTTAATTAATTAATATTTAAAAATAAATTTATAAATATATTTTAAAATAAAAATTTAATTATTCATTAATATCATATGATATTAAGGTTAGGATCCAAAATTACTAAAAACTCACACGACTTTAAGAATTAATGAAACTTTGTGATTTAATCTAAACCATTAATGAATAGTTATAAAATATAGATTTTGTTTCTTACATCATATGCTCATTATATATATATATATATATATATATATATATATATATATATATATATTTTTTTTTTTTTTTTTTTGAATATCTAGTTTTAAATTATCTTTTATAAACTACTTTTTATAAAATCAATTAAATAACAAAATTGTCACACTATTGTTAAAATTTATTTATCTTTATATTTATATAAATTTTATATTAATAACATTAAATGCTATATTAATATTTTGTTATCAAGTGTAATTTACAATATATAGAGAATTTATCAAGTGAGATAAATATTTATATAAGAGTGGGAAGATGAAATTTACATGTATAACCAATTCATGAATAATTTGGATTAAATTACAAAATTACCGATTTATTAAATAGCTTTTTTCCATACAAAGTATGATACAATATTGTTAATTAATTAATATTTAAATAATAAGTTTATAAAATCTATCTTGAAATAGAAAAGATAATTATTATATATATATATATATAATATTAATCTTGACGAGAAATATTAATGTAACTTTTAATGTAATTAATTTCATATTAATGCAAATATATTTTCTTATGAGACAATCTTTCTAATTAATTAAATTAATATTTTAATATATATTGACATTTATACTCTAGCAAACTTAGTGTGTTATTCCAAAATATATGATAAAAAATTAATATTTATTTTCTTCTTCACACCTTTAGAAAAGGTGACAATTATACAAAGTAGTTAGCTAAAAGAAAAGTATTGCAAAAGATTCTTTAGTCATCTTTCAATATCTTTCCATTAGTATATTTTTACTTCTTGATGTTGATATTATAGGAGTTTTCTTTTATAGGAAGTAGTTGTCATTCCATTTTTTTATCTTGAATAACCTTTCTCTATATATAAGTAAACTAGAATTAAAAAGAAATAATCAAGTAGTTTTTAATGTTATAAATGTAATATTTATAAAAATATATAATAAATTAATTTTATATAGTAATTATAAAAATATATAATTCAGGTTTGATAAAAATTAGTTTATAAAACATGTTTTAGAAAATAAAATTTCAAATATATATAAATATGATATATAAAATTTTATTGGTATATATAAGTAAATTAGGCTTGAAAAAATATTAATATAAAATTTAATACTATTAATATAATATTTGTACAAATATATAAACAAATAGGTTTTCATGTATAGTATGACACAATGTTTGGTATTTAATTAAGATTTTATAAAAATTAGTTTATAAAACAATTTTGGTATTATTTTTCGTCAAATTTTTTTGGTCCACTATCTTTTGTTTAAAACAAAGTTTTGTGTAAATATATTAAAAAGAAAAGTTGGATCCTTGAATAGCAAATCATGATTGGGCTTAGCCCAACTTTTCAAAATGTTTCCCTAAAACGCAGGCCTGGGTCCATGGCCATTAAAGTTGGTTGTGTGACCCAGTGGCGCGTTTCAACTAAGAAATGGTGTACTGCTGAGTGAGCCCAATAAAAGGATTCATACACCAAGACCAAACTAGAACTAAGATCCAGAAAAAAGTAGTAGAAGCATGTGTTGACGTATGGCTTATGCCCTGTGGTAACCGATATATTATATTGGTAAGGCCAAAAATAAAATACAATGAAAGGGAAATAAAAAATAAAGCAAGCAGAGGATAAAAAAGAGAAGTAGAAGATTGTGTATATCAACCTGAGCAGCTGAACTAAAAAGCATTAGTGTATGACTGGGCAGATGATCAACTACCCAACAATATTAAACGCTATAATAATTTGAGCAACACCAAATCAAGGTGGATGCCACGTGGCGAGCTTAAAATGCTTAGCCGAAGTGGGTTCTGCAGAGGTCATAAACACGCCAATCCTACCTACTTTAAACTCTTTCATTTCGCATTCATTGGTTATGGTAGTTGAGCTTCTAAACCAACTTTGACTCTTCCCTCTCTTCTTGATGCCTTCCATCTATAAATTCCCGACCATCAATGAAAACTTCTCAACACATCAAACATCTTAAACCCCTATAAATTCCTAGTGGACCCCACAAGCCAAAAGTTGAGTAAAATACACATGGCAAGTTTTGGGCCTCTCTGCCGCATAGCTCTAGTGCTAGCCATGGCTATGATGATGGCTGAACCAGGCTACACCCAAATCAGCACGCCATGTAACGTGTCCATACTAAGCACTTTCTTCACACCTTGTATGAATTTCCTCACAAATAGCAGTGGCAATGGTACCTCACCGACAACGGAGTGCTGCAGTGCCCTCAAGTCCCTCACAAGTGGTGGCATGGACTGTTTGTGTCTCATTGTGACTGGCAGCGTCCCCTTCAGAATACCCGTCAACCGAACCTTAGCCATCTCTCTCCCTCGTGCCTGCAACATGCCTGGTGTCCCACTCCAATGCAAAGGTTAATTTTTACACTATCCAACTAATCAAAAATTATCATACTTGGATTTATTATATTTCATAATCTGTATTAAATCATAATACTTAAAAAATATATAAGAAAGTTAAAAAAATATAAAATTATAGAAAAATAAAGTAAATTCATCCTAAATTTTATTCTTAGTCCTGTTTATCAATAAGGCTAAGGTGTGTAACTTTTTTGCCTTTACTCATCTTGCAGCCTCGGGTTCCCCACTTCCTGCTCCTGGTACTTGCCAAAATGCCCGCAAAACTTTCATTTCAATTTCAATTATATATATTTTGCCTAAAAATTCTTATACAACTGTAACTAAGCTTTTGAATGGTTATAATAAACATGCACAGGACCAGTGTCTCTTGGACCATCTCCTTCGCCTGTATCAGCTCCCTCTGGATTTACTCCAACCCCTAGTCCTCAAGGTTAATTCTTTCATTTCATTTTCGTACATTATGGTAACAGTTTTGAGTGCCAATTAAGAACTTATTTAGTGTGATACTAATATCAGATTCTATATAATATTTATCTTTGAACAGCTTCTACTGTCCTCCCCTCACCGACTTCACCTTCCCTAGCACCAGAATCTGACACAACAACTCCTCTTTTGTCTCCTCCAGCGGATTCTGCTGGTAATCCATCAGTATCAACTGGAAGTGGCCGCACTAATCTGACTCCATCATCTGCCATCACATCTTCCAATGTCCCACCACCTCTTCTGTTCATCGCACTCGGATTTGCTGTTCTCAAATACTACTAGCTAGCTTGTGCTCTGTGTTTGACTTATCTTATGAACATATATATATATATATATATGTTTCTATATATTCTTTCGAGTGTGGCTATTGCGTTAGGTTTAAGATTGTTCCAGACCCCACATTTGGGGAGTCTTTATTAAATAAAAAAGCTTTTGCATTGTAATGTATATATGGAAAAACAAAATTGGAAACTCAACGTTCTCTTTTGTTAGGACTTTTCAATTTTTTTTTTCATTTTTTATACTAATAATTTTAATTATAATATAACTTATATTTAATTCAAAATATTTACTTATAATAAATTTTAATTATATAAAATAAATATTTATCCTTGTATTAGTAAACAAACCAAGCAAAATATAAAAACGATCTCAGGAAATCTCAACGAGATAAAATTAGTGTGACGTTGGAATTGAATCTTCTCCTGCAGAGAACCTCTTCGACTCTCCAATATTTTTCTTTAACTTCTTTTTATTTCTTTATTATTTTTCTTCATTTTTCTATCCCCTTTCAATTTTAATAGTTATGCAGAGACAGAAACAGTGAAGTAGAGAAGATATTTGCAGTTATTTTGGTTTTCTATATCTTCCTTAATTTTTAAGGTTTAACATACCGTCCGATATTAAATATAAACATATTTTTTAACGAAAATTTAAAATTTTGATTCATTGTATTATAAAGATTAACCTATTCTGCTGGACAATTATGTATGTTTGATGTTAATTTTCTAAAAAAGATAAGTTCCATGAAATTATAAAAATTCAGAAGCAAAGAGGATAAAGTACAAATAGAACATGAGAAATACAAACGAGGTAGTCTATTTATAGGTACAAACATGAAACTCAACCATTAGAATTGATTTAACGTATTAAGTTGAAACATAAATAGTAATATTTATTAGGGAATATGGGAATCACTATTAAATATTCATAAACTTGTGCAACAAAAATTTAGTGAAGAAAACAAAACGTACATTATTCTTTAATATGTTATTATGTATTGTTTGATTAATAACTTTGCCAAGAAAATTCAATGACAAAACATGACGACGACAAAAAAAAAATGCAACAAGGTTAATCTTCTTTAATGTATTTTTTTAGCAATACATGTAGTCAATGTTATTTTTTTCAAAAAAATAAACCATAAGTTTTCTCATACACATGAAAAATAGATCTCAACCAATTAACACATATTCGACTTCTCTCGTGTAATGTAATACTAAAATTTTTACCATCACATGTAGACATATATTCTGTTTGTAATATACTATTACGAGAATAGAACAAATAATCTCTAAAATAATGAGGTGTGTGCTTCACTTTATTTCAATATTTTTGTGAAGAACTAAGTCATGCTAGTAAATTGACAGCAAATAATATATCTAAACAAGCATATGACTATCTAGTTGATCATCAATTAAAATAATAAATTATTTAAGTGATCCACATACAGCGTGTAGAGACATGTATATATATCCATTTAAAAAATGTTAAAGATATATTTTCAGTTTTTTCTAAGTAATGAACTTCCCTTAAAAACAAGTAGTACATGATATTGAATATTATTAAATTGAAAAATCTTTTAGCTCTTTAATAGGTGTCCATACAAATCTCTAATTAATTTTCACATCATAATACACTCGAATCTCTTAACAAACTTATTTTAATCTATAAACTTATGGTTTAAGCATTTTACAATACTATATGTTTTAATTATACTAATATACATGTATTTCTTGCATTACTAAATAAGAAAAATATTTTTTTATTCTTAAAAGTTATAAAATCATTACACTATCAACAAGACACAAATATTCATTATTAATGTTAGTGACAACATTAATTTATGAAAATCATATCGGAATTATAATATGCCTTTTATAATTGAATAATGAATCGAATATCAAGGCATCTCTGCCATTTTGATTATAAAATTGAATCTTTTAAATATGTCTTTGGAGCTGTTGTAAATGCTTACCTTACGTGTATATAATAAGAATTGACATTTGGACTGAGATTGGGCACGTAAATAAACAAAAAATTCAAGTGTGAGATTTTCTCAAACCATACTAAACATGAATCGTGTATTTGCAATATACTTGTGATAAGAAATGTAATAAATCATGATATGGTTTGTCTGTGTAAGATAATGACTGTACTCTATGGTTCGTCTCTGCACAAATGGAACAATGCCAATTATTACAATCAAGCATGCATTAATCCATAATGTGATTAAGTAATTCATAACAAATATCATTCAATCACAATTAAAAACACAAAATGACATCAAAAGCATAAACATGTTTCATAATTTTCAAATTTCTAAAAATAAGAATTCTTACATGTGACTTCAATGTTCTTCCAATTGAATTTTATCTACGTTAGCATGTATACATAGACACATACATTGTTCCCAAATGCTTAAAATTTGCCTTAATATCAAATTTACAATTTCAAATAGTAATGACAGTATTCCAGAATAGATAACTCACGGAAATGCAAGCAATAATTGATATATGACCCAAAAATTGGCCGTGCATGAGGAGTCTAGTAGCCAAAATTATAGTACAGAAGTCCTTGACGCACTAGCCTATGACAATGATAGGATTTAAAATTTAGACACATATTATCTAATAAACAATTAATATAAACAACATAACGTAATATTATCTGGAAATGATAAATAACTAATATTATCTAAACACGATGCATATAAATTGTAACGTAAAAATTAATAATAGAGTTAAATCTGTAAACAACGTAACATAAACAATTATAACAATTATAGTTAACAATAAATTAAGCAATAAATATATAACTACTAATCCAATATATAGTTGTAAAGTAATCTATAAATATATATAGCATAACTTAAAGCAAAAAATATATAACATATCTGGACGTAGACAACATATAAGAAATAATTAACGTAAAGCTTATATTGTAACGTAAAACATTAAATTATATAACATAAATTATTAAACAATAATTTACTTAAAAAGCATATATAACGTAAAGTATATTGTAAACAATAAATTTTTTTATAATGTAAATAATAGATAATTTAATAAAAAATAACCTAAACAATAAATATGATGTTGTATTTCAGCTTAAACAATAGTTATTGAAAACTCATTAAAATAAAACATCCATACAACAAGTAAACATTTAAAATTAAAATATATAATATATTACTACCTAATATAATAATATTAATAAATATAATAATTGAACAAACACCTAGTATTCCAACAAATACTAAATGATCAAACATAATATATTTTCGTCAAATTTATTTCTTTGTCCATTTTTTTCCTTTTCCACTTTTGATTTTTTCATTTATAGTGAGAAAAAAATATTTTGAGAAATTATTTTTATAATTTATTTATTTGATAGTGTCTTCAAAACATATTACATCTAAATAAATTTTATATTAACGTAAACAATATAATGATACAAATATATGAATCAAACATATAGTATGAAGAATATGACTCGAGAGAGAAACTTACATTGAAATATGAATTAGAAAATATAATTTTCTTCAATAAAATTCTTTACAAATCTTTTCTGGTAGTTACAATGTCAATAGTATATATGGTCAATAAAAGAAAGACAATGTGTACGTTGATAACATGTTATAAAAATCAACTTAAAACTATAAGAAATTAGAAGTAGAGAAGGTGTAGCAAAGAAAGAGAACAAGATAATAGAAAGTTCCTTGTAATATTTCTACAAATGAGGTAGCCTGTTTATAGATATAAAGATGTAACTTAAAGATTACAAATGATTTAATGCATCAAGGTAAAATATAAATAGCATTAATTTATTTGAGAATATGAACAATCACTATTAAATATACATCGCAATATTTGTTTTAAAATAATAAATAGTTAATTATTTTTAGTTAAAACTAGTATTTTAACATGTGAAATATATAAAACAAATTTTTGTTTTTATATAATTAAAATTTATAATAAAATATTTTAAATATATAAGTTATATTATAATTAAAATTCATAATAAACAAATATTTTGAAACATATAAATTATATTTTAAATTATGATAAATAATTTATATTGTGATACAAGATTATTTTTAACTATTTGATCATCTATTTAAAAAATATTGAAATTTAATTTAAAAATAAAGATAAAAATGATAGATTAAAAAAATAAATGGTTGAGAAAACAAAATATACATGTAAAGATAAAAATAGAATGACTTGAGATAATAATAAAAAAAACTAAGTCAGTTGTTAAGTCAAATAAATTTTTAAATTAAAATTAAAAAATATATTTAAAAAGATTAAAAATTAAAAAATTAAATTAAATACTCAATATTAAATTAAATTCTCACTATATAAAATTAAGGAAAGACATGTATCTCAACAGGTAATAACAACTCCTACTAATGGTCTTATAAAAAATATTTTCGTTAAAAAATATAATTTCTAAAAAATAATTATTTTAAGTTACAAAGGGAATTAGGAAACTATAACTAACGAGAACCCCAAATTTTAGAGACGAACCATGAAACTGATTGTGGTTCATGAAGTATATACGCAACTATATATACCTATCTATCTTCCAAAACTAAGGAGAGGAAGGAGGAAAAATAAATCACCAACATCAGAAGAAAAAAAGGAGCGAACCGAAATGGGAAACAAATACATTGCAGTGTTGTTGGTGGTGTGCCTTGTCGTCACTGAAAGTGTTGATGCCGCAGGTATAGTAAAAAAATACAGAAAGTTGTGCAGAGATGCTTGCCACCAACATAATTGCACGTCACCCGGGCGTTTATGTGATTTCATTTGTAACGTCCGCTGCATAAACCCAATTCCAAGGTGTAAGTAATTAATTTGTTTCCATGTCATTTTTATGTCTCCTTAACAAAATATTATAAAACCTGAATCAGATAATGTCTTCAATGTTAACAAATTCATTTTCATCTTTATTTTGTCGTCTAAATCAAACGTTTATTCAAATGAGAGGAGAGAAAGCTAAATTTTAGTGGAAGGAAGGAGAGATTTTAATTATATATTTTCTTTAGTTGTGAAGAGGATGAGGAGATATTTTAATAGAGAGAAGGAGAATAATTTGTTTTTATTTGATTTATAAGTAGATGAAATAAATTTTAAAAACAAATTTATTTTTATATTTTTATAATTTTGAATTTCAAAAACACAAATAAATATATTTTAATTTTTATACTTAAAATATTTTAAATTTCTTTTCTTTCCTCTAAATTCCTCCTATATTGGAGGAGAAAAAATTAAAAAATAATTAAAAATTATTTTTTCCTCCGTTTTCCTTCCACCAAATAGGTTTTAAAAGTTAATCTTAGAATCAATAACTTAAAATTTTGAGCCCAATGACTTAAACTATGTTATTCATAAATAAATCAAATTCGTGAAAAAATGATAAACAATGTTCCGAGTGAAGTCTAGGTTGTGGTAAACACAACTGTGAGTGAGCGTTGTTTATACATCCTTAACTATGTTTAAAGATTGTATCTTGTAACTCTAAATAACTTAATCTCAACTAAGTTATATTGTTAAAATTCTTATCTTCTTGAAAAGTGTTTTTACTTTATATATATATATATATATAAGGCATTACTAAAGAAAATACCCCTTTTTTTTTTACTTTTGCTTCGAATGGAATTGTTTAAATTTGGCATGATAAATTTTGACATAAGAGAGTATATTGACATCGTTGTTTTTTTTTTTTTTTTTATACTTTAATGTTTATTATTAATTCTGCTTCTTATCAATCTACGTTTTTGAAAAATCTTTCTATGTTGCAGACGATAATGGACAGCCAAAGCCTGTTGATTAGGGCCTCACAGCTTCTAGCATAAGTTGAATTGACATGGACGGAAAAGCAATCCAAGAATGAAACGAAGCACAACTGGCGGAGTGCACTGTAGCCCCCTTTTTTTTTTTTTTTGGACAAACACTGAAGCTTAATATAAGGCTTTCTCGAGAACAAGGAGAGAATATTATATTACTTACTATTTATACACGTCCTTATCCTCTGCTTGTCATTAACTACCATAATAATAATACCATTAAAATATCGAACTGTACATAAAAAGTCTACTTAAATATACTTGAAATTTGGATAATAAATACATAATTTTTAATATATAAACTATATTTAATTTATAATAAATAAATATATTTAAATATGTAAGTTTTATTTTAGATTTATAATGAATACTTTAAATTATGATATACAATTATTTTTAACTGTTGATAATTTTTTTTAAAAAAACTATTTAAATTTAATTTGAAGGTAAAGATAAAAGAAATAGAGTGGAAATGATAGATGGTTGAAAGTATGCATATAAATGAAAAAAAATGAATGTAGTTCAATTTGTAACATCTTAAAATTTATTTAATTATTTTTAGAAATTAATTATATTATTATTATTATTATCAATTTTATTTTAATAGAGGGGTTAATGATTTTATAAACTGATGAGGTTTTATCTAAATTATTTTCATTTATTAATTTAATTCATTGAATTAACGGGGAGTTGACAGGCGGGTCGGGGTTGACCCGGCCAAATAAATATTAGGCAGGGTGTCGATTCTGCCCTAATTTGTGTTTTGCGTTAGAGAGCCAAACCTAGAGGAGAAGAACGTAAACTCCGCGAGGAGGAGAAACTAGAGTGTTCGGATCGTCTCGGAAACACATCGGTTCTTCTTCGTTCATCGTCTCTAAGGTGCGAGGGAGATTGGTTCGGTCATATATGAATGTGGGAGGAATGCAGTAGTGAGGGCAATCCCTAAGTCCCTCTAGGATCTAAATTCTCAATTTCGTTTGATTATTATGTTTTAAAAATATTTTAATCGGTAGAAAAGATTTGTCAATATGCTTTCTGTGGTCGATTAACGTCTTGTCCTAATGTGATTTTTGTTGGGAAACTGTATGATTAATTGCCCTAATTACTTGATTCTTGTGTTGTTTATGGTTGTTCATGATTTGAGGCTCTTGTGTGCAATGATGAAACGAGTGAAATTGATGGTGTTTTATGTGCGTTTACGTGCTTTCGATGAATGATTTATAATAATGATGGTTAAATTAATATGGTTGGGTATGATTGTGGAATGTGCGAATGATGTATAAATAAATCATGAGAATAAGAGTGCGGATGATGAGAATGCATTGAGCATGGACATGAGAGGCATGAGATGCATGAGAAGCCGAGGGCGTGGCTATAATACCTGGTCATATGTGGTGTTTAATAGGAGACTAATGATGGGGACAATCATATGCATGGGCCACGGTGGTGTTTAACCATCTTTGCACGCCGGCCATAGGTGGTGTTTAACGGTTGTGTGGAATGTCTTCGTACTGACCATATGTGGTGTTTAACTATGCGACACACCGGCCCATACGGGGTGTTTAACGGTGTGGCCATCATTAGTGATAACTAAGGGGGTTGAGGAGGTTCGCCCATGGTGTGGAGTTTCGACTCGATACTCTTGGGTGTGGTGATGAGCATATGCATTGTGCGAACATGTGCAATTTGTAAACATGAATAAACTGTGATTGATTTTGAATGAATGAAATGTGATTGATATATGATATATGAGCATCTGTTAACTGTTAGTAATTGAGTACGGTAATGAGTGAGATTTGGGACATTATCTGCCTTTATATATGATTGAATGCGATTTCTTACCGTACTTTCTCTTGTTGTTTTCTTTTAGGTAATGTTGAGGGCACTCATGGTGCCAAGTTTTGAAAAGGCGGGGTCTTGCTCTGATTAGTGTGACATCGGGGTTCTAGAAGTTAGAATAGTTGTTCTATGCCTTGATGTTTGAATGACTTATTTGAAAGATGATGATAGTTTTCTCAATTATAATGTTTAGATCTAAAACCTCCTTGAAAACTTTGTGCCTACCTTTTAATTATCATGTGAACCTTTTATTCTTAATACAAATTGTGCTTTTTGATTTTAACTATTACTCTGTCTTCATTTTATTTACTTTATTATTTTAATTTAAGTATTCGAGGTAGAAGGGTGTCACACAATTAGTGGAGAAGAAAATTTTTTAGTTGATCATAAGAACTGTGGATGAAATGTACATCTATATAAAAGAGAAAAAATAGAATATCTAATTGATAGAATAAATAACGTGAGACTAGTAGTATTTTTAGGGAAACAATACTCATATTAATATAAATTAACATTTTTTTAATTATATTTTAAATCATTCACCATTCCTTTATTTCTATGTGAATTTACATTTAGTTTAATTTAATATAATATCTTTTCATTTAATATAATATCTTTTCATTTATTGCTTCTATGTTTTGACTAGAATTATAGTTGTCAATGTGTTTCTTTAATTTTTTTGGAAGCTTGCTAAAAATGCTAACACATTTTAATTTTGGGGCTTGTTCATAATCTACGGAACACTACAACTAGACTTCTTTGTAAGTTATTTTTTATAATTTTGAATTTAAAGCCTTTCAATCCAATAGTTATATTGTCCCAACGATTTTGATTTAATGTCTTCTCAATTGGATAATCACAATGTTTTATACTTCATAATCTCAATCAAATAATCAATCTAATAGTCATATTGTTTAAACGATTTTTGGATCAATTTTGAGTTTCCTGCACTCTTTTACTAATTTTTTTGGAATGATTGTCAAATTTACTTATTGTGCTTGAATTGATGCTTTACTCAACAAAAATATTAGCGATTTCCTTTTTTCTTCTTTCAAGTATGCATTTGGAATTACACACATCCCTAGTACAGAAGACCGACCAGTTATGCCAATAGAACACAACAGTTTTATGCTCATGGTAATTAATTGCCTTGTGGATTGTTTTCATATTTTTTCTGGGCATTCTTTGAATTATAGTATGTTATTTTTCCAATCATTTTAAGTTGCCTGATATATGATATACTCATACGTTTCCACTTTTCAACATTACTATTATACTAAAACTCTTGATACGAAAGAGTTGTGAGAGGCACTAGAATATTAATAATTGTTGATCTGGCATCATTATGTTTATGACATAGTTAAGTTGAGTACATCTTTTAATCAAATAGTTACTTATGTCTTAAAATGATGCAAACAGTTAACCTTCATTAGGCAACTTTGATGGCTCTTAATTATTTAATTATTTTGCTCATTTTAATTGTTTTTTTTTTTGTCTTAAACTATATGTGGAGTTTAATATTGAAAATTATGGTAGAAATGTTTAATATTGTTTTCTATGCAGATAGTATATTATAGCACATTATAATCAAACCCAATGTTTACCGAAAAATTTTATTAACTAATGATAATTAATTTTCTCACTAATTTATTATAATGTTTATGGTAGAATGTAAATTTTAATAATGCATACATAAATAAAATTAATGGAACCAAGAGTTTGCAACTAAACTACTTAATAATATAGAGACAAAAATTGTCTAATTCATGTTTTTCCTCCTACAAATTGTTTTCCGGTAAATTGTGCCATTTTGTGTATCTAACTTGTGATCCATGAACCACCTTAGTTTTAATATTGCAAAATATTGGATAAGAGGCAAAATGCCAAATAATCCTGAAATGTTAAATTAAAGAATCATGCAATACTGCATATACTAGCTTTGGAAAATATTGGAAGAGAAAATGTGCACTGTATATGAATTATGTGGATTAAATTATCCTTCAATAACGGGATTTTGCAAAAAAAAAAAAAAATGATTTTTAGCTACTAGCAAATTTAGTTGTCCAATAAATCAGTCACTAAATTTTGAAATTGGTACAAAAGACTTTCACGATGGTATTAGCAACCGAATTTCGTCGATGATAAAAATCCTAATCGCTAAACAATTTAGCAACCAATATAGATTCTAGCAAAAAAAAGTGACCGAAAATTTGATTGTCGATATATTTCGTTGTCATTTTTAAAGTTCAAAAATTAGCGAGATGGCCTATTTCAGTTGTTAAATTTTTTGAGAAAAAATTAAAAATAAGATTGATCGTTAATTGATTTAAAATTTTTTTAAAAATTGAAAAATCAAGGACAAAATTGGTCGCTAAATTAATTCAAAATTTATAATAATTTAAAACAAATCGATTATTAAATTAGTCACTAATTTGTTTCAAAATATAATATAATAATAAAATATCGATCGTTAATAGTGTATGTTATTTTAAAAAATCAATCACTATTTTAATGGCTAAAATTAAAGTTACAGATTTGGTTAGCGATCGATTTAGCGACCAAATTTTTTGGTTGCTAAATTTTTACCTTTTTTTCTTTTTTAAATTAGTAATATCTTTTTGAATCTGTCAAATATTTATCAATAATCACAAATTTAACCATACTATAAATAACATACGATAATAAATTTGAAATAAATAATTATATATGAAAACTTTAACAATTAAAAGTATCAACATGATTACTAATAATTCAAAATCATAATAACCATCAATATAATTATCCTAAACATTGCGAACATGATTGTCTAGTACATCATCTTGAAGATAACCACCCTAAGCATTATCACCATGGTCGTTATTATTATCTGGTGTAGTGTGTGCTGACATAAGTAGTGTTATAAAATAAGTTGTATTTGTTGATTTTGTTGTTCCATTTTTTCATTTTGTTGTCAAATTTGCTCACTTTGCTCCTCATGATTATGTAACAATTACACCACTTTCTCCTCAAGTGACTTCTCCTTATCTATTTTTTTTCCACAAGTTCATTATTCAATATATGAATTGTCTCACACATCTCTTCCATTTGTTATACCATTGACATGTCTATCAAATTAGACGAAATACGTGTTGAATGCATGAACTTGTTGGTTAATTTGTCAAGTCCATATATCCCTTTTTCATTTTTACCTCTAACAACTTCTAAATATTTGTCATTATCATTGATCGCTACAAAATTGGAGTCATTTGCAGATGTTGCTTCCTCCGTGGTATATTTTTGGACTTCTTGTCATTATTGTTCATATTTCAACTTCAAAAAAAAAAGTTGAATCTTTAATTAGACTTTTATTAATAATTAATAAACTTTAAAGTAATATTTAAAAAGGTAAAATATTGAATTTACAATAAGTTCACGAGTTTTATCATTGATCTATTCTCCAGACTTTAATTTTTTGGTTTTCTCTACCACCTCCCATTGTAGCTGTGTAGCCTACTTAAATTTAAACAAGCATTGAAATTATAATATAACCAATCAATTAAGTAAAATAAAAAGTAATTAAAATTACCATTTTTTGTAAGGAGCTGATGTAGATATAGATTCACCACAATATGTTGAGGCTCCTTTATCAATAGCTCGATTTGCCTTGGCAATTGACCTCTTATTTTAAAAATTTGTAGAAACCCAATATTTGTCCAAAATTGTTCGAACACTGGACGAAATCCAAGTTGCACGATTGTGACCATTTCTAATCTTATTCATTATATTTTTGTAAATGCATGAACCCTTTTGTTCAAAAATGACTCTAATGGTTTGATCTTGTGATGGGTCCTACATATACTCTTTATGCATTAAAAAGTAGTTAAGCAAAATGGAAAAAACAATGAACAATACAATTGAAATTGAACCAAAAGTGTAAATTACCCTAAACTCTCTGAACCACATGTCATGAACTTCAAGTCGTAACTTCTTCCAACTCAACCATGGTTTATCAAATTTGTGTTTAATGATTCGTGAGATCACACGAGAAGGACCATGGGATGATGTAAATCTATGGAAAATGATTTTGTGAATGTCTATATTTGAAGAATGTTATTTAAAAGATGAACTATTATATTAAAATTGACTTACTCATTGTTTATTACTTGAAGGAAAGACCTTTGATCCACTGCATGTTCAGAGTGTGGTGATAAACCTTTAGGTGTGAATGAATCTTGTAGTGTTGAAGGTGTGACCACTATATCGCCTAGTTTATTAGGTTGTGGTTCCTCTTCAACTGTAGCAAGTATGACATGTTTGTGAATGGGAATTATAGACTCTAATTTTGAGATGTGATTTATGAAAGTAGGAGAGTTGATGGTGGGTTGACCTCTCCGACTAACACCACGACCTTTGCCATGGTTAGGTGGTCTATGGCTATCACTTGTACCTTTGTTTGCCGTCTGTATATAGTAATTGTTATATACAATTGGGACTAAAGATTAATGAATATAGTGAAATATTATATGTTTAAGGTTTAGGAAACTAATCTAACTTGGAAGAGAAAAGTCAAACCTGATTGTTTTTACGACACCAAAACGTGTCACTCATCTTTCCTATCATAATCATTACAAGTAATTGTTATAAACAATAGTCATACAAATGTAGAAAATAATTAACATAACGAATGTAATTCATGTTATTGTATAAATTACCTAAGAGGTATCTATATCATAAAAATCACTCTCACTTTCACTCCGAGTTATTATGTATTCATTCTCATTTGGTTCATCAAATTTTGTTTGATATAATAATTGTGTGTCTACTTCTCCACCACCATTAATGTTAGCAAGAGATTTGTTAATGACATCTGGGTCAATATGCAATACTACTTGAAGCCCAACAAAGTCATCATCTTGGTACGGAGCCTCTTGCTCAATCTAAAGTAATATATTATTAACAATTCTACTCCTTGCCTTTGTCTTGATTACAGGCAACCAACTGAGATGTCCCTTAGGATATGTTGTGTAATAAACTTGTTTAGCTTGTTGTGCAAATATGAATGAATCATATGCTTTATTATATCTTCGTGTTGCTCATACCTCCACAATCTCATATTTGTTATGTACTTTTGTTCTTATATTAGGAGTGTTATCAAACCAATCACACTTGAATAGAACTAAGTTCATTATTGGGAAACCAGTGTACTCTAGTTGTATGATATCAGACAAGTTTCCATAAAAATCAGATTCTAATTGATCATTAGTTCCTCGTACTTAAACACCGTGATTTATGGAATTCATGCCTTCACTCCAGACAATTGTGTGAAATTTATATCCATTGATAATGTACATAGGTCATGATTCAACTTTTCTCTTAGGCCCCCATGCTAGATTAACCAATAATGAGTCTTGAATATTATTTTTTGAATTTAGAACCTAAAAAGTTAAATGACCAACATCATACACTATATTAGGGTGGACAATATAACATTTAAATAACACAAAAAAATATTAACATACATATTGTTTGAACCATGCAGAAAATGTTGACGAAATGCCATTGTCACTTTTAGCATCTGAAGCTATAAGATTAAGCCCTTTTAAAAACTCAGTATATATAATACAATAAAAAAAGTATATTAATCATAGCCGTCAACATAACATGACTAACATCTATAATTAAAAATACTTACTGTAAATATAGCTCAACATTCTCACAATTTAAAAGAATGTATAAGTGAGCAGATTCAAGGTCAACTTGATCCAAAAAATATGATATGGCTTTGCCACCTGGTCTTCCTAGGTAGTTATAAATTGATATAGGAGGAGTAGATGAAGAACCTTCACACAAATCAACATTACGAGATATCTTGGTCCTTCTCGTTTCAATTTTATCAAGATAATAAGATGAGGCAAACATTGATGTCTCCTCCACTAAATAAGCTTAACAAATAGAAGCCCCTACCCGTGCCTTATTCTTCATTTTATTTTTTAGGGAATGTAGAAACCGACAAAGAATATGAATGCACAATCTCAGGAACCGTTGATTAACATATATAGCGTAATGGTATATAAATGATTACTAGTTTTATACCTCTCAAAAAGGTACATCCAACGATATTGGACTAGACCATCAATTCTAGCCTCATATGGTAGATGAATTGGAATATGTTCCATTAAATAAAAGAAGGTTGGCAAAAATATTTGTTCCAACTTACACAACAACACAAGTATATTACCTTCCATAACTGTTTGTTTTTCAACATTTAGTGTTGTCGATGTCAGTTCCCTAAAATAGTGGCTAAGTTCAACCAATGGGTTCCAAATATGTTTTGGTAATGAGTCAAATGTAATAGGAAGCAACCATTGCATAAAAACATGACAATCGTGACTTTTCATTCCATGTAACTTTCCTTGCTTAACGTCGACACATCCACCCAAATTAGAAGCATACCTATCTAGCAACTTTAGTTCTTTCACCTACTTGCAAATAGTCACTCTTTGAGAATTGGTCAATGCATAAGCTGCTTTTGGTTTGAAAAGTTTGACACAACTATTGTCTTTCAACTCAAGCTCTTTTCGATTGCCTATTTTTGCTATACCCATTCGAGCCTTATGTGTGTCTTAGTCCTACCATTAATGTCCATCATAGTGTCAAATACATTCATAAAAACATTTCTCTCTATGTGCGTGACATCAATGTTATGACGTAAAAGATGTGTGTTTCAATACAACAACCTCCAAAAAATACTTTGTTTTTTCCAATTATGTTGAACACCATAACCAGGAATTTCTTATTCTTCTTCTTGTAAGTCATACAAAAATGGTAAGTGTGCAACTCTCTTCCATATATCAAGACTAGACAATCGGGGAGGAGGATGTGATGTCTAAAAACACATTTTCTTGAAAGAATTTTTGTTTCTTCTGTATGGATGATCGAGTGGGAGAAATTGAGGATGACAATCAAAATAGGAAACTTTACGATTGTGCTTCAGTGCGAATGCCTTAGTTCGTTTCATACATATGGGGCATTTAAGTCTCCTAGTAATGGTCCAACCAGATAACATTCAATAAGTTGGGAAGTCATTAATTTTCCACATCAAAGCAACTTTCAACATAAAATTTTGTTTTAGTGGCACATCATAAGTTAGTATGCCATCCTTCCACAACATACACAACTCATCAATCAGTGGTTGTAAGTAGACATTAATCTTGTGCTTTGGATTTGATGGACCTAGAATTAAAATTGTTAGAAACATAAATTCCATCTTCATGCACATCCTAGGAGGAAGATTATACGAAGTTAAGATAACCAACCAACATGAGTAACTTTTTTTCGTATTGACCAAATGGACTAAAGCCATATGCACATAACCTTAATCTGACATTTCTAAGGTCTTTACTAAGCTCTAGATGAAGTCTATCAAAATGCTTCCAAGATTCGGAATCAGATGGATGACATAAGAGAGCTGGGTCCCTTTTATTGTCACTATGCCATCTCATGTGCAATGTAGTGACTATTGAAGAATACAATCTTTTTAGTCTTGGAATAAGTGGAAAGTACCACATTTTCTTAATAGAAATGTTCTTCTGAAACCCCCTCTTAGTGATTAACTTGTACCGATCGATGTTACAAATAAGACACTTTGTTATGGTCTTGTCAGAATTTTCATTGTAATACAACATGCATCCTTTTGGACAAAAATCAATTTTTAAACAACCTAAACCCAAATTTTGTATCGACTTTCTAACATGATACAAAATTGTCACCCTTCTATTACCTTCAAACATCGTCTCCCCCATCAATTGCACCATACGATTAAAGAACCCTTTTGATATGTTATAGTAAGATTTCAAGCTCAGAGATGTCAAAGAAATTTTCAATTCAGAGTGATTATCATATCCTTCCCACAATGGTGCTTGTGCAATTGCAAGCATATCAAAAAATTTTTGAGCTTCAAGATTAGGATTTTCTTCCATGTTTTCTATATGTTCACTAATTGAGGGTGCAACATGATCCATGATCAATTGTTCATAAGGATTGAATTCTTCCCATTATTCACCACTTGCATAGTATGAATCTTCGACCACCATTGGAGGAAATTGAGGTAACTGCTTACCATGATTTGTCCACCAATAATAATTTAACATAAACTCTTACTCATAAAGATCATATCCCACTTCATCGGCAAACTTGAAAACTGAACATTTTCATTTGTTACAAGGATATCTTAGTTTTTCACCTTGTAACTGAAATTTTTCTTGAGCAATAGCAAATTGTAGAAACTCGTGTACTCTTTCAATGAACTCGTTTGTCCAACGTTTATTACCATCTAACCTACAATACATCCACTTTTGATTCTTTGGAATATCCATTTTTTTATACTAGATACAATAAACTGTATAAGTTGTTTTAATGTATGTATAACATTCTTATAATACAAATAAATTTTAAACAACTCTATTCCATCATAAAGTATTGTTTTCAAATCATATTAAACACAAGTAATATTCTAACAACTCTACTCTAAGGCATAAACAATAAAACATGTAAGTAAATCATAAACAATAAAACATTATTGAACTTATGTCAACTCCAAACAAATTATATAGTGAAGAGATTCAACTTAGCAGATCAAAACACAGTCAATCATGCAGTGGGTTGTTGATCAACTGGATACATATTTAAATATACAAATAAGGATAATATAATATTAATTTGAGAGATAATATTTTTTTGACTAATTATAAGACAGATGAAAAGTATTAAAAATGTCTTAATTGGGAGAACTTATTCTTTAATTTATGATATAAGTTAAATTTTGTACTTATTAACAATACGATGAAATATTTCCAAAGGCTACTAAATAGAGGATTTTAAATTAAATAAAAATATATTTAAAATTATTAATCCGTTGCATCACACACGTTAGATTTATTTCAGTATATTATATGATGTCATTTATCTTAATGATATTATATTATATATGTAATATATATTGTTTTAGTTGTTTTTAAATTGTTGCTTGTTATTTGATTTTTATGTAATATATAATGTTAGTATAAATATTACTTAAAAGGTAAATGACGTAAAATGTCAGTGTGATAAACTTAACATGTCATGGTAATCAATGCAATTGTCTAGTACAATTCACATGATTAGATTAAACAATTATAAATTGCAAAGACTAATAAAAATTAAAAACATAAAACTAGTAATCTTGACAATCAAAATACGTATGGAGAACACATTGTAAGTGGCACTAGCAAAATTCGAAAAGAAAAATGTGGAATAATTATATTTGGAGCACTAACCGGAAAAACTCTAATAATGTCTGAGACTGATGAGAAAATGTCTCCACCTCACTTTTCACCCATCTCGTCATCTTGGCAATCAAATGTTAAACCCACCCAAAAGGGACAGTTTCAACAGAGAGAGAAGGAATGGAATTCTTTCTTGTTTTCTTTTGCTTCTTTTTAACCATACGTTTGGTTAAAGCATGCCTCCGGAGAAAACCAAAGCATCCTAAAAGCAACATCCAATTTTGACTTCACTTTAATCTTCCTACTCATTGCAAGAAATTGCTAATAAAGATCACTTTTGTCATACTAATAAAATAAGGGTCCACATACGAAAATTGTGTTTGAAATCATCTGGAGTCATTGTGATTTTTGTTAATTACTCTCTTTCTCTGACTACTTATTTTCCTCATAACCTCTTCGAAGTATAGGTTTCCAATAACTTCACAGGAAAAATAGATGGTAGATTCTGATCATCTTTGTGGAAAATTACAAGTTAAGGGTAAACAAACATTATGCCACAGTACAGAAATGGGGCTTTGCATAAAAGGAATTCTTTTCCTTACACACTCGAGAATAATTCTTGTTTAAAAGGTAATGGTTGATTGAATGTTTATGGCATAATTTACAAGTATTATCAATAAAAATGTAAAATTAAAAGTATGAAAATAAAAAAACGGGAGTTTAGATGAGGACTCATTGAAAATATGTAAGTATCCCAAAATACAAAAATACCGAGTTGCTTCATGTACCTTGAATTGAGCTGGTGCGGAGGTGCGCACACGAACAGGAACAGAACTGGTGGACGCCGGTCGCGGATTTGCTGTTGGGGAGGAGGTGGCACGCGTAGATCTGAATTGTGCTGGAATGGAGGTGTCGCACAATCGTTGTCGGGTAGTGAGTGGGTGCACAGTGTGTGGGTGCGCGGTCGGGGGTTGCACGGTAGTGGAGCGCGCAGTGGGTGGGTGCGTGGTGTGATAACGCTCGATGGTGGGCGCGCGGTGGTGACGACGCTCATGGTGGTTGGTGGCACTTTTGGTTGGTCACCGGAGGTTGAGAATTTTTGGTGGAGGAAGACGGTGGATGGAGACAAACTTTTTTTTACAAATGGTTAAAGAGGAAAGTGAAAAAAGTAATAAAAATTGGTAAGTTTATTTTAGACATTAGGAGGGAAATTTTTTTTTAGTAACTTCAAGCGGGAAATATTTCAAAATTTGTGGGAAATTACTAAACTTAGAATTTGAAATATTATTAAATTTAATTTTGTTTAATTTAATTAAAATCTATACAAAAAACACATTATATACAATATTATTTGGATAAATAAAGAAAATTACTAATTTTATTTAAAAAATAATTACACCTTGATGAAAAATAAACTTCAACACCATAATTACAGGAAATATAGAGTCAAATGACTCATTTAACTAAAAAAACACACTAAACATACTATTATTTGGATAAACAAAGAAAATATCTAAAATTTAAAGTGAAAATTATTAACTTTACTTTATTTCAAAAATAATTACATTCACTTCATATGAAATAAATTTCAACACCTTAATTACAAGAAATATAGAGTCAAACGACTTATTTTTAATTAAAAAAGCACACTAAACACACTATTATTTAGGTAACCAAAAAAATCTAAAATTTAAAGAGAAAATTACTACCTATACTTTATTTTAAAGATAATTACACTCACTTGATGAAAAATAAACTTCAACATCCTAATTACAGGAAATATAAAGTTAAACGACTTATTTAATTAAAAAAATATACTAAACATCGTATTATTTGGATAAACAAAGAAAATATCTAAAATTTAAAGAGAAAATTATTAACTTTATTTTATTTCAAAAATAATTACACTCAATGTAAAATAAACTTCAACATCCTAATGATAGGAAATATAGAGTCAAATGACTTATTAAATTAAAAAAACACACACTAAACATACTATTATTTAGATAAACAAAGAAAATATCTAAAATTTAAAGTGAAAATTACTAACTATACTTTATTTCAAAAATAATTACACTCACTTAATATAAAATAAACTTCAACACCCTAATTATAAGAAATATAAAGTAAATTGACTTATTTAATTACAAATAAAACAATTATTTACATAAATAACCAAATTATGAATAATTAAAATACACAAATACTAAACTTATTTTAATTTAAAAAAAATACACTGACTTCATTTAAAATAAATTTCAATATCACCATTATATAAAATATATACTCAAAATACACACTATTATTTATAGAAATAACCAAAATATCTATAATTAATATAAAAAAAATACTAAATTTACTTTATTTTAAAAATAAATAAACTCACTTCATTTAAATTAAACTTCATCATTACAATTCTTATGATCATAGTATTTTTTTTAAATTATTCTTATATGACATTAACAGTATTTTAAATATGTCATAATAAAAATTCCTTAAACCAATTTATGACCTCCATTTTTATAAATTATGCATATTAATTAAATAGTTTCAAATAATAAATAAATAGATTGTTATTTATCAAATATAAGATAAATTTTAAATATACAAAATAACAACACTATTTTTATATAAATAATTTGAAGTATTTAAAGTAAGAAATCGCTTTTTTAAATTTTAATTAGTTTTTATTATTTAATATTTTTTAATTTTGGTCTTTAATTTGGTGGTAAATTTCAATTTTATGTTTTCTTGTTTCTTCGCTAACAATAGTTTTTTCTAAAATTAAATTTCCGGTCGCTAAATGTTTTTATTTAACATTTTTTTAATTTTGATAACTAATTCGGTCACAATTTACAAATTTGATATTTTCTGTTCCGTCATTAACAATTCATTTTTAATTATTATTTGATGTTTATATTTTGGTCGCTAAATTGGTTGTTCATTTTTTTATCTAATATTTTTAATTTCAATTGTAAAATTTCAAATTTTTTTTTGTGTTCTGTCATTAATTCGGTTGCTAAAAAATCTTTTTAAAAATTACTTTTTTCGACGTTATATTTTCAGTTGCCATTCAAAATTCCAATTTCGGTCGTTAATTTCGGCGCTGTTAGCCATGACTTTGTTGGTCGCTAAATTCCGTTGCTAAAAAAGATTTTTCTTGTAATTAGTGTTTGCTTTAGTAGAATACCAAGATAGGATCCTTGGAGAAAAGGAAGAATTGAGTGGTCAAAGTTTTGCCTCTTTGTAAAGTTTCTAATGATTCAGAAAAGTAGGGTGAAAATAAAAAAGAGAGCACATTTCTTTTTCCCCGAATCTAGCATAGGGAAGCTACCAAAGATTAAGCTTGAGGGTGGAAAGGCTTGGGTATGTATTTTGTAGATGCAAAATTTAGTTTGGGAAATATACCTTCTTCCGGTAGTTTCTCTATTGGAAGTTAATATATACGATTGCATTTATTTATTCTTTCATCACCCATTACTAAAAAGTTAAAATTTTATACCAAATAATTTTGTGAATAATTTTAAAATTAATAGTTATTTTATAGTTAATTTCTAGTAAAAATAATTAGTTACAAAATTACTATAATATTAATAGTAGCATAAAATAAGTAGCAAATTAGCAAATAAAATAATTTTAGTTAATTTGTAGTAAATTTTTAAAATTTGTACTTATTTTCTAGTTAATTTGTAGTAATAAGAAGTATAAATAAATATAACTTAAATTTAGTTAGAAAAAATAACATTTTAGTTAATTAATAGTTAATTAATTAAGATTTAGCTACTAATTTAAATTGTACCTAAAATTAGTAGTAAAATAAAAAAAATCTTGGGGTAACTTTTATGCTTGTAACATTATTCCTTAATATTGATGGTGTCCTGTCTTTTTAGACAAACAATGTTATGATTTATGAATCAAACAATGTTATGATTTATGAAGTTGTTTTTTATATGGTATTCTACAGGTTGTGGAAACGGTTTTCACACATCACAAAATATGTGTGATTGTGGTCACAAAGGCTGCTGGTAATAATCGAAAGAATTGGAACTAACATGAACCCCAAATTTTAGCAATGTGGTGCGAGCTTTATATATAGTTATTAAGTTTATTTCCAATTTCTTTTGCTAAAGTTAGGAGACTAGAACTAACAAGAACCCCAAAATTTAGCAACGAACCATGACCCCGCTTGTGGTTGATGAAGCATTTACGCAGCTTTATATACGTATCTATATTCCAAAAGTAAGGACACCACCAACAACAACAAAGGAGTGAACTGAAAAATGACAAACAAATTTGTTGCGTTGTTGTTGGTGGTGTGCCTTATAGTCGGTGCAAGTGCTGATTGCATGACGGAATGCGTCAATATCAATTGCGAAGGAGACTTCAAGAGCTGGTGCGGATTCATGGGTTGTGCTTTAAGCTGCTCGAGCCTCGGACTAACAAGTGGTAAGTTAATTTATTTCCACATATATGTCATTTTTTATGTCTCCCTATGGAATAGTATTTTCGAATAAGACAATTATAAAACCTGAATCAGATAATCATCGATCTTGAATATTAACAAATTCATTTTCATATTCATTTTAAGGTTTGTATTTCATCGTTAAACAAAAAAGGCATTATATTATAGATAACACATTTTTTTATTTTTTTATTTTTATTTCTAGAGAAACCACAAGAAGGTGGGGAAATAACAAGGGGTGGTAAAAAGAAGCTGCAGAGGCAAAGCATGGCAGCTTGTAACATAAGTTTAATTAGATGGACGGAGAAGGGAATGGAAGAATGATCGAGGCGAAGCACATGCAATTGGCAGAAAAGCACTTATTGAAGGTTAATATAGGGCCTTCTCATGATCAAGGACTGAATATTAGTTTGTATTATTGCAATTGAGAATCCGTTGTCACTATCAGACAATAAATTCTTAGATGACTGTGTTGTAAGTAAAACAAAGCACTTTGTTAAAATTATTGAGGTGGCCCAAAAAAAAAGGAAATTTACTATTTTAATTCTTTATTTTATGATAAAAATTATTTTAGTAGTTTTTTTTAAATAATTATTTACAATAAAAAAACTAAATTTTTATATAATTATTTTCATCATGTTTATGATTTTTTTATAATTTTTAACGTGACAAGTTTTATGTGTTTAATAAGTAAAAAATTAATTTAAAATTATATTTCAAAATTATAATTATAAACCTTTTTATTCAAACATAGGTTGATATAATGAATTTAATGACACAAAATTTTATATGCAGTAAAAGTATATCAAAATCGTATTTCAAAAATCATGTTTATAGTTTTTTTTTATTTCGACTTTTAATTGAGTTCTATAAATTTAATAAGATAAGTTAATTTTTTTTAAATACTAGCAGTTTTAACCTCCACACTAATAAATTTATATTTGGAATTATAAAAAAAATATAAATTTAAAGTAATAACACTTTTAGAGGTTATTATTATAATTTTACTTTTAAAAATAAAATAATGTTATTTAATTATTTTTTTTATAATTTAGTAATTTGTATTATTATAATAAAAAATGTAATTTAAATTTTATTGTAATGATATTTATGAAATTATAAAAATAATTAAAAATTTTAATTATATAATATTCACCATCTCATATATATTAATATTTTAAAATTTTTAAAATTAATATATTATCTTATAATTATTATTTTAAATAATTATTTTTGTTTTAATAGTTTTAAAATTTCAAATATAACAAATATAAAATAATAAATATAGCATAATATAACAATATTCATATTTAAAATATTAATATTAATAATACACTAAAAGTAGTAAATACGATTATTATAAAATATTTTATTATATTTAATGATATAATATAGTAATATAAAAGTAAATATATATAACATAATATAATTTAAATGATAATTGAATAAAATTAAAAAAATAAAACAATAATAAAAAATTAATCAAATTATGTAATAAATATTCTATTACAGTTTTTTATTATAAATTTGTAATTATTATAATAGTAAAAAACTATTAAAGTATTAAAAATTTTACTTTTAGTTAAATAGTAAAATTTTATTTTTAAAATTAAAATTATTATAGTATCAATTAAAGAAACTGTAATTATTTTAAATTTATAATTTATAGTGAATTACAATTTTTAAATATTTTTATACTTTACAATATAATTTATCACTGTGACGGTTATCTTAAAATATTTATATTTTATTAAATAATATTTTTTTAAATTATTAAAATGAAATTATTATAGTATCAGTAATAACTGCCACTGTTTCAGATTAATGTAGTGAATAGCGTAGAGTGAATTGAATATTTTAATAATAAAGAGAAAAATTTAACATTGTAAATTAATAGATGGACTAAATATATAAGTTAATAAAAAATAAATTAAAATTATGTTCCAAAATTAAAAATGATGATTTGTTCCAGATAATATTACTTTAAATTTAAGAGTTAAAAAATAAAAATAATTTTTTAAAAGATAAATGAGCTAAACAAATTTTTATTATAAGATAAATGATCAAAATTATAATTTAGTTAAAAGGGAGTTTGTTTGTCTAAATATTGCAAATTTGATTTTAGATGTTGAAAAGAGTTTGAATGTTCTGCTGTAAACGCATAATATGAGAGCTTGTTCGACCAAAAGTTGTAGATTTGGTTTTAGACGTTTAGAAGAGTTTGGATATCCTACATGCACAACAAGGAAATTTGTTTGTCTAAAAGCTATAGATTTGGATTTGAATGTCCAATAGGGTTTGGACATCTTGTTTTGGACGCACAACAAGAGTTCTTACTCGTCCAAAGAATGTAGATTTGGTTTTGAACGTCCTGCTTTAGACACATAACAAGTGAGCTTGATTGTCATTTGGTTTTGGACATCCAAAAGGGTTCAAATATCTTGCATTTTTAGTTTTGTTATTTTTTTGTTTTTTATATATTGAACTACCTTTAAATAGAATAAAATTAAGTATTTTTTGCTACTAAAAACCTTAAAACTTGCGACTAAAAACCATAACATATTACGTTATTATAACTTTTAAAGTAATTATTATAAAATTCAATAAAATAAGTGTTTATTATAGTTTATAATTCGATGACTTTGTATTTTACACGTTTCATACATAATCTATTTTTTTTTGGTATACTAAAGTGTTTGAAGGGAATATTCATTATATCAAAATGACAAGAATAATTAAATACGTACTATTAAAAAGTAATTAAAAATAACTTTAGTAATTTACATCTTTAATATTATTTTCATATGTACGCACGTGTAAATTTTACAGAATGCTTTTTAGATTGTAATAATTAATTAAAAAATATATCTATACTTATTTTACATTTTTTTATCTATTTATTTAATTTTTATTACTTCTTATCTCTCTTATTTTTAATCGGTATCTATATCAACTGAAGACATATCAATGAGAATTATTCTTACATGGGTACACAAGCACGGTAGTATACTAATTGTATGATGTCCATTCCATGTGTTTTTTTTATAGGTCTCCATGACTGCAACTTGTATTAATTAGTATGAAGACAATAGTCCGAACCAGAAATACTTGGGGTTACAAGCCAAACCCTTTATCTTTGTATATAATAAATTAAAATTTATAATTGGTATAATAAAAAAGATAAAGATAAAATAAAATAATATTAATTATTTATTAAATTTAATTTGATTCCTTATAATAAAAAGATAGTATAATTATTTTTTTAAAAAAACTTAATTGATTTTAAGAGGCCCTATGTGTATTTTAACTCTTCTCGGTACTAGTACGGAGTATCTAATCTCTTGGATGATTCATGCATGCATGTGCACATGTGATATGCAAGAAAAAACTAAAGAAGAGACATGTAGGAAAAGACAAAAAAACATGAAGGATCGCATTGGATTATTTTGAAACTAACTGTGTGAACAAAAGTTCAATATTTTCAAGCCCACCACATCTTTCTTTATAAGAGGAGAAAATGTCAGATTTAAGAGACACACAGAGATACATAGAAATACAGAGATTGAGAGAGTGATTTTTTTACAGCCAAAAGAGATAAGAGAAAGAGAGAGTGAGAGAAAGAATTCTACTTTCATCTCTACACAGATTAACACAACGTCAAAATCACGACATCTTCTTCGTTAACTGTTGGATCGGACTAAAAATTTGATAGCAGGTTCAACACACATAGTTCTTCATATTGACCATTCAGATCTTGATTTGGAGGTATGTGGTGTGAGACCTCGTGCTTGTATAATAACGCAATTTTGTGAGTTCTTCATTATTTTGCTTCTCGTTTCTTGTTCTCCATTTGCAAGCTTTTAATTGAGTTGATTGGTTGTATGCACAAATTTATGCTCTTGATTGAACACTCTTGTACTTCTATTTGGTCATAGTGGATTGATTTCTTTGGTCTAGACGACCCGTGGTTTTTACTTTTCACGTTGAGGAAATTTTTTCACGTTAAAAATATTGGTGTCTCTTGTGTGATTCTTCTTATTGTTGCTGTTATTCTTATTTATAATTACTCCTTAGAGATTCTTACAAATTAAATGAATTTATATCCACCGTATCGTTGTAGTATTATACGTGCCTCATTACTTTTTTCCATTAGATTTCTTATTTGAGAAAATGTCCAAGTTGAACAAATAGAGAGAAAATGCAAAAACAGGTCACCTGACTATGAAGATGGCCGCGTCCATGTATACCTAAATGGCATGCAGAACAACACGTACTCAACATGCAGCTCAAATCCTTCACCGTCTCAACCAAAACTAAATTTGTTGATTCTACAATCTCAATTTTGTTGGATTCAACACACGACAACTTAATGGAAGCTAACTAACCATTCAGACCAAAATATATTACAAGAATTTATGAAATTTATAACAACTAAAAGTAAAAAAAAAAAATTATGAAGACCAAAATATTAATAAAGCCATAAAATTTTGGTAATTCAATAATTTATTAAATGATAATAAACAAATAGTTTACTCTAAGAATATATCAATACCTCTTTATGGACTTTTTTAATGTGTGTATGTAAGTATATATTAAAGAATTAAAGATAAAGATTTAAAATAGAATATATATTATATCTAAATGCCAAGAATAATTAAACACGTATTGTTTACTTAATTAAAATTAAATTTAATAATTTATTTTTAATATGTATAAACAAGGTAAATTTAATTTTTTTTTAATAATTAATTAAGATATCATTTATATATATTTATTTTACTTTTTTTTATATATTTTCTTAATTTATATTATATTATTTATCATTTTTACTTTTTTTTTATTTGGCATGTGTATTAAGACACGTCGAAATATAACTATTCTTTAATAATCAATCATTATTCTTACATCTTATACATTAATAGTTTATATTTTCAATTAAGATTTCAAGGACGCTCTGAGTTGTCTGGCATTTTTTTATACATTGCCACAGTAGACATAAAAGAAAACTATTAGCTTTGGAGTCCTGAACCTTCAAACTGGTGTGGACAATCCAGCCATGGGTGAAATAAACTATTAGCTTTAGAGTTTCAGAAATCTGGAGCACATTATTTTCACTACCACAACCATTTGTATCTCTTACTAAAATAATCTCTTTGTTTTCCCAGTCATCAAAATTAGTATGGAGTATCCAGTCTCTTGGATGATTCATGCATGCATTTGCATATGCGCAAGAAAAAACTAAAGAAGAGACATGGAGGAAAAGACAAAAAAACATGGAGTATCCCTTATTTGAGAACAATGTCCAAGTTGAACAAATTGGGACAAAATGCAACGACAGGCCACTTGAGTATAAAGATCGCCGCGTCCATGTATACTTAAATGGCATGCAGAACAACACGTACTCAACATGCAGCTCAAATCCCTCACCGTCTCAATCCAAACTAAATTTGCTGTTTCTACAATCTCAAATTTGTTGGATTCAACACACGTCAACCTGCATGTCATCCCGTGGCCAAATGTCCATGGACCCTTCTCTTGTATATAACTATAAATACCCGTAATCTCACTCCGTTTTTTCATCATCCATCCAGCAGTGTAATACCATACCTATTCTATTCCTAGATACAATACTATACCATACTATACTATGATGAGAGTGCGGTTTCCACTGCTGCTGTTGCTGGGAATTGTTTTCCTGGCATCAGTTTCTGCTTCATTTGTCAAGCAACAAGATGAGCCTGAACAACCGCGTCCATATCCATATCCACGCCCACACCAACCTCATCAGAAAGAACACGGTTCGGAGGAGGAGTCAGAGTCACAAAGATCAAACAACCCTTTTTACTTCAGCTCTAACAAGTTCCACCCAATCTACGAAAACCAATACGGTCATATTCGTCTCCTCCAGAGGTTCGAGAAACGATCCCCACAACTTGAAAACCTTCGAGACTACAGGGTTGCCGAGTTCAAGTCCAAACCCAACACCCTCCTTCTCCCCCACCATGCTGACGCTGATTTCATGCTCGTTGTCCTTAGCGGTAAGTAACTCATTACTTAAACATCATCCATCACTTGCTTCTATAAATTAATTTATTTGTTTCATTACATTTCCAGGGAGAGCCATTCTTACCTTGGTGAAAACGGACAATGTAGACTCCTACAACCTTGAGAGTGCCTATGCCCAAAGAATCCCTGCAGGAACCACTTTCTATTTGGTTAACCCAGACAACAACGATAATCTCAGAGTAATCTGCCTTGCCATGCCTGTCAACGAACCTGGCAGATATGAGGTACTGTTTACCTTTTTCTTTACAACAGATTCATCAATTCTTCATCTAATTTCTTTCCAATCTTAATTGTCCTTTCTCTCTCTCTCTAGGATTTTTTCCTATCTAACACTGAAGAACAAGAATCCTACTTGCAAGGGTTCAGCAAGAATTTTCTAGAGGCCTCCTATGATGTAAGCAAGCCACACTCCATCTAATTAATTTCCGTTCCCATTCCCATTTAGTGCTTAATCTGTCTCAAGGTCACACTTACTAAATTTGCTTGTGTGCCTGGTTTTATAGACTAATTTCGAGGAGATAAATAGGGTTCTGTTTGGAGAGAAGCAGAACAAGCAAAAGGGAGTCATAGTGCAACTTTCAAAGGAACAAATTCGGGAACTCAGCAGACATGCCAAACCTATTTCAAGGAAAACCATTTCCCCTGAAAATGAACCAATCAACGTGAGAAGCGGCCACCCAATCTATTCCAACAAGCTTGGACAGTTCTACGAGATCACCCCAGAGAATAACCCCCAGCTTCGGAACTTGGATATCTCCCTCAGTTCTGTGGATATCAACGAGGTAAGCACAAAGAAAGAAAAACCATATACACAAACTCAACTGGACAATTAACTTCTATTCACTCTCTTCTTAGTTAGTGAACCTAATTATTGAGACTATATGTAATGTTTTTTTTTTCTTCACAAATTTAGGGAGCCCTTCTTCTGCCGCACTACAATTCAAAGTCCATAGTCATACTAGTGGTTAATGAAGGAAAAGCAAACATTGAACTTGTTGGCCTAAGAGAACAGCAAGAGGATGAGGAAACTAAAGAAGTGCAGAGGTATAGAGCTGAATTGTCTGAAGACGATGTATTTGTAATCCCAGCAGATTACCCAGTTGCCATCGAAGCTAACTCAAAAATGAATTTGCTTGGTCTTGGTATCAATGCTGAGAACAACCAGAGGAACTTTCTTGCAGGTATATATACTACATATATAATATAACCAAATCCAATTAAGTATATACTTCTTTTACCTTTTTTTTTTATGGCATGTGATCTGTAAGTGAATGGTTTGTTTCTAATCCTTTTGCAGGTGAGAAAGACAATGTGATAAGGCAGATACCTATGCCGGTGAAGGATCTTGCGTTCCCTGGGTCTGCTCAAGATGTTGAGAAGCTACTAAAGAACCAGAGAGAATCCTACTTTGTGGATGCTCAGCCTCAGCAAAAGGGAAGAAGGGATCCTTTGTCTTCAATATAATTATGGGCACTTTCTACTTAATAACTATGTACTAAAACGTATGCTGTACTAGCTCATAGTGAGCGCGGAATGTATCGGTTCATGTACCTAAAACTTGAGCTCTACCTAGCTTCTACTATGAATAAATAAATCGAGCATACGATGCTTTTGTTTTGTGTCCTTCAACTATCTGGTTAGCTAATTTTATATGGTTGGTGCGTCCAAAAATGCTAACATATTGTACTCTGTAGTAAAATTATCCGTTTATTATTAAAATTTTGATTGGTGAAGTATGTAGGTGGTTACATATAAAAGAATATAATTAGAGTTTTACAAAAATAATTTATTATATTGATTAATATGAAAAAAGTAATTAATATGTAAAAGTGATGATATAAGTGAAAATTACATGCATCTGTAAGAGAACAAGGTTTAACTCAGTCATTCACCAAGCTAAGATGCCAAATTGTTTATTTGAATCAAGCAACGTTGCCTCCTCTAAATGGTGACGAAGTACTCATAACTTAAAATTTAATGCGTCATTTACTTGTGTGTTCCTATGTCTTACAAAACTTGAACTTAATTCGAAACTTCTTTTCTTTCCATGACACTTGTATCTATTAGATTCGGGTTTCAATTTAGAGATGATGTCAACTTCTTATCTTTGATTTTCATGTCACATTCACTTATTAAAAGTTTTGGCAAATAATTTTTACCTTTTTTTATTATTATATTCATCCATTTGAAATAGTTGTTTTATCTTCAATTTTTAAATTAATCTTAAATCTTTTCATTTAATCAACTTTCTCACTTTGTTTAATTTTAATATCAATTGTGATAATTATGAAATTAAACACACACTTTCTATGGATATAATCTTTAAATTTTTATTATTTGACAAAAACAATAAATTTGTGATTTTCCCCTATAATACACCACTATTCTACCATCATGGTAGTTGATGCGATTTAGTTAACGTTTAAGGACAAATGTATCCTATCGAATAGTAATAAGGACATGAGTCCAAATATCGTACAAGTGACTAGTATGTTAGTTTTCGAGAAGTTTTGGTGTAGATTAGATATCAAAATTAGAAAAGATTTAAGTAAAAGAAGTAAAGTAAAAAGAAGAAAATGATAAAAAAAGAAAAGATTATTTTTAGTTCCTTTTGCAATTAAGGGTTCTTATGCCTTTTCTTCTTGACTTCAATTTATACAATTCTCTTATTTATCTTTGTGCATTACTGATTATACTTTTTAGTGCTACTAGGGGACTTGGGGTAACCCCCTAATATTCTTTACCTTAAGATGATTCTTATTTGGTCATTTAGAGACAACAAATACTTCAGTAAGCTAGAAGTCCATAAAAGTCACTATTGCTAGTTGGTTCAGAAGCCTAGATAAAAAGGTTGATAATGCAATTCCTCTAAAATCAACTATCCTATAGTTCCATCAATTATTTAAGGTATAGTTGCCTCTAACTAGTTAATTATCATGTAAGAAAGACTTGTTTATAAAGTATGACATAAGATAATTTAAGCAGTGAAGATAAGTAGAAAATTACGTTCAAAAGAGTAATAAAGTGTTTCAAGCACAACTACACCATAATCCGTAAAAATAAACCTAGCTACCCATACACATGATGAAAAGATAGGAAAACATAATTAAAAAAGAGAAACAAGAAAGCATAGAAGCTTGGGGTTTCGCTCCTTTCTCTATATTGCGCTTCTTGCCTTATCTTCAGGTGCCTTACAGGGAGCCTTGAGGGTGAGAGAATTACTAGGATGAATAGAGATGGTGGTGTATTGAATGAAGGGGTGGAATGACATGTGTCGAGAGTGGTAGAGGTGAGTTCTACAACTTCCATGTTACCTCTTTTTATACTGTGCGAAATGAGCATTTCTAGGGCCTTGCATGAACGGTGAGATAAAATAAAATAACATAAAAGACAAAGAAAAAGTAAAATAAAAGATAAAGATAAAATAAAATAAGAGATAAAGATAAAATAAAATAAAAGATAAAGATAAAATAAAATAACGATAAAATAAAGGATAAAGCTGTATGAGTGTGTTGATATTATGTGACTTCGTCTTTTTGGATCAAAAGTCTTCTTTTATTTGCATTTTCTTTTTTTTTTTGTTTGTGGGCCTATGTTGCATTAATCTCAAGAAAAAGGTGAATTATGCATGATATTTGTAAAGAGTATTCATGATTTAACCTAAAAAGTTACAATATTATTGTACAAAATATTGGTTTATTAACCCCTCCACACTTCAACTTTGCTTGTAGTAAAAAGGATATGACACACAAGATCTTCTGTTCTTGCAGTGTATTTTTGAAGAGATGAAATAAACAAGGAGTAAATGAGTCTAAACTTCTTTTGAACTGAGATGACGATCAATTGAGTGCCCAATTAGAGGCTGAGGTATTGAAACACGACTCTCACTAAATCACGGGTTTGCCCATCTGACTTCTCTAGAGTGTTTAAAGGTTCATAGTTATATCATTCCCTTCCCCTATAGACAATTGTTACTTACGAACTTGTAGATCAATCAATTTATTGCAAGTAGACTTTTCAAGCATGTAAGTATAATAACAATTTTATAGGTTGTAACGAGGCCATGAGTTCTTGTATTAGGTAAGATAACAAGAAGAATATAATATTATTTTTCAAAATAGGTTCCCTTTTACCTTTTATCTTTGCACCACCCTCAAGTGTTCCTTTCTTGATAATTGACATTTGTCTTTAACCTCTTTCCCTTTTCTCTCTTTTTTTTGTATACTATCCTCAAACTTTTAGGACTCTTATTTCTTGTTGGCGAAACTTTTGTTTCTTTGTTCATAATAAGTTATTATTTTTATTTATTTATTTATTTATTTATTTGCTACTTTTTCAATTGTGAAGGATAATGGTTGTTCTGTATACGAAAGATGTGCATGACTATTGACATGGCTTGTTATTCCATGGAACTCTCTAGGGGTGCTCTACTTTTATTGGTTCCAAAGAAAATAATTCTTTCGTAAGCTCAAAGATGCAACTAGTGGTAAATTATACACAAGATTTTGAATGTTAAAAACAAATACTTCCAAATAGTCTTGGTCTATATCACATGCAAGAGAGAGAAAAATATTTACAAAGTTATGTATTTCAAAACAAGTAACAGAACAGGTCAACATAGGGACATTCAAAGAAGAATTTAGGGGTGTTATGATATAACCCCTCATTTGGTCCAAATCTCCCATTTGTGAGATATAACGAGAGTGTGTGATAGGCCTAAAGCTAATTTTCAGCTTTTCAAAAGTTGATAATCTTTTGTTTGAAAGGCTAGGCCCATTTTTTTTTGGTAAGAGGAAGGAGCACTACGACATCCTTATTTACATGCTTTCAAGATCTCGGTTTCTATCAGACAAGAAGTAAATGCAAAGGAAATTGATAAACTATTACTCATATGCTAATGTTGCTTTCTTTTTAATACAAGAAGATCCTCTTCGCTGTGAGATATAGTAATGCCCTTTGTGCTAGAGAGAATGCAACATTTATTGAATTGACAAAACAAAAACAAAAAATAAGAAAGATGAAGAAAAGGTAATTCAAAAGTACTGAAAGAGAAAGAACAAAAAACAAGACAAACCAAATTAAATATCGAAAATAAAAATGAGCCAAGTTGCCTCCTAGTAGCGCTTGTTTAACGTCATGAGCCTGACGAACCTCTTATTGGACTATGAGATACCAAAGGTTGGGAGGGTCTCCACCAATTCCACTTTATAGTGCCTCATTTGTTGACCCTTCACCTTAAAACTGGTCTCATTGTCATGCAGGAATACTTTGGTTATTAATTTAGGCTTGTGTGGCCGTTTATACTTGCTGTTGAAAAGCCAATAAAAACGGCCACCGTTTTTTATTGTCAATAAAACGGCCACCGTTTTTATCGTCAATAAAACGGCCACCGTTTTTATTGTCCATAAAACGGCCACCGTTTTTATTGTCCATAAACGCCACCGCTTTTTTTTTTTTAATTCCTCTTCCGTTCGCGGTTTCCTTCCCTTATATAAGGGAGGCGTAGGCGTAGGGAAAGATACACCCACCGAGAGAAAAATAACAAAGAGTTGTCCCAAAGAAGTGTGGGAGAAAATTCCCAAATTGTTTCCTTGTTCTTTTGTTGTAATTACTTTATTAGTAAATTACATTCTTTGCCACTGGGTAGTGTGTTTTTCTCATCTTTTATTTTAGTTGTGTGTTCTTATGCTATTATCTGAAACACAACAGTGGTATTAGAGCCGGTCAGTTGTGCTCCGCTGCTATAGTCACTAGAATAGTGTTGGAGAAAATTCTTAGTATGCTCTGTGGTTTGCAGTTAATCCGATCTTCCACATCGAAAAAGAGTTATTCTTGTTCTTTGGAGTGTGGTAGTGTGAACTTGTTCACGGTCTACCGTTGTCGTTCCAAAGAGGCAATACTATTCATAAGTGAAGGTTGCATAAGTCGGTTTAAAACCATGACAACGAAATATGAGATAGAGAAGTTCAATGGGAGTAATTTCTCATTGTGGAAATTAAAGATGAAGGCCATTCTGAGGAAAGACAATTGCATAGAGGCAATTGAAGGAAGAACCGCGGCTCACACGGACCACCACCCGGTGGAAAGAAATCAATGACAATGCTATTGCAAATTTGCACTTGGCAATGGCGATTCAGTTCTATCCAAGTGTGGCGAGAAAAGAATACAAATGGCGAAGGAGATTTGGGATACCTCATCAAACTATATGAGGTAAAATCACTTCACACAAGAATATTCTTGAAGAGAAAACTCTATACTCTTCGGATGAGTGAGTCCATATCAGTGACGGACCACATCAACCAGTTGAACACCTTGTTTGCCCAATTATCAGCAGCAGATTTCAATATAGTTGAAAATGAACGTGCGGAGCTTCTACTTCAGAGTTTACCTCGACTCGTATGATCAACTCATCATCAATATTACAAATAATAATATTGATGGGAATTTACACTTTGAGGACGTCATTTGGAGCTATTCTTGAAGAAGAATCCAGAAGGATGAGCAAAGTGGAAAAGTTCCAAACAAGCAGAAGCTTTAACAATGATGAGAGGAAGATCAACGGAACGTGGCTCAAGTGGGAGTCAAAATCATTATAGGTCAAACTCTCGGCAAGAAGAATTTCAAATGCTTCTATTGTGGCAAGAAAGGGCACACGAAGAAAGAGTGTTGGAAGAGGAAGAATGAACAAAAGAACTACGAAGAATCATCTTCACAAGGTAATGTTGCAAATACCTTAGAAGATGGAGACATTCTGGTGAGTGATACAGTCATGAGTCCTAACAGTAAAAGGGAGTTTCATGATAAATGGATAGTGGATTCAGGTGCAACTTGGCACATGACTCCGCATCGAGATTGGTTTCACACTTATGAGCCTATCTCAGGTGGATCCGTGTTCATGGGAAACAACCATGCCTTGGAGATTGCTGGAGAGGTACTTTGTCAAAATAAAAATGTATGATGGTACTGTTCGCACAATTCAAGGGGTACGACATGTGAAGGACTTGAAGAAGAATCTACTGTCCATAGGGCAATTAGATGATCTCGGATGTAAGATCCATGTTGAAGATGGAATCTTAAAGGTGGTGAGGGGGAACTTGGTAGTCATGAAGGCTAAGAAGATCTTGGCAAATTTGTATATGCTGGCTGGAGATACGTTGCAAGAAGCGAATGCATCGATTGCAGCACCAAGTCGGGAAGATGTGACATTTATGTGGCATTGCGGACTTGGTCATATGTCAGAACGTGGTCGAAAATTCTTGCGAAACGTAATCTCTTACCCGGGCTTAAAGAAGTAAGTTTACCCTTCTGTGAACACTGTGTGATAAGTAAGCAACACAAATTGAAGTTTGCTAAGACGACTACCAGGGAGTAAACACAAATTAGACTTGATTCATTCAGATGTGTGGGAATCACCGGTATTATCCCTAGGAGGAGCAAAATATTTTGTATCGTTTATCGATGATTACTCCAGGAGATTGTGGGTGTACCCTATCAAAACGAAGTCAAGTGTATTTTCTCGCCTCAAGAATTCAAAGCACAAGTAGAACTTGAGACTGGGAGGAAAATTAAGTGCTTGAGGACGATAACGGAGGAGAATATGTAGATGGAGAATTTTTAGCATTCTGCAAAGCAAGAGGGTATTGTCGACAATTTTCTGTCCCATATACACCTCAGCAGAATGGTGTAGCAGAGCGGATGAATAGAACTCTCCCGGAAAGAACAAGAGCTATGTTGCAAAACAGCAGGAGTGGCCAAGTCTTTTCTGGGCAGAAGCAGTAAAAACTGTCTGTTATGTAATAAATCGATCTCCATCAACAAAGAATTGGTTTGTGTACACCAATGGAGGTGTGGAATGGTAAACCGGCTGATTATTCATCCTTACGGGTTTTTGGATGTCCTGTGGTACGTAATGTACAACTCACAAGAAAAGAACAAAGCTGGATCCAAAATCCAGGAAATGTATCTTCTTGGGCTATGCTGACAATGTGAAGGGGTATCGCTTGGGGATCCCACTGCCCACAAGGTTATTGTTAGCGTGAATGTAGTCTTTGCGAAAAATGAACTGCAAAATGAGCAGACAAATAACAGCTTGATAGAGGACAAGGTTACAAAGTGCCAATTGAGAAGAAGACTTCAGAAGTTTCCTCCGAGTTAGAAGGGCAGCATGAAGAACAGGAGCCAAATGAGGTTGGCAATGGAGAACTCCGACGATCAACACGAGAAAGGAGCAAACCATCTTGGCATTCACAATATGTGATGACTAGTCATGATGCGTATTGTCTTCTAAATGAAGAAGGAGAACCTTCAACTTTTCAGGGGCTGTGAGTGGTTCAGATGCTTCTCTTTGGATGACTGCAATGCAGAAGAAATTGAGGCTCTTCACAGAACAAGACATGGAATCTTGTGGAACTTCCAAAGGGCCTGAAAAGCCATCGGCAGTAAATGGGTCTATAAGATCAAGCGAGATGGCAATGATCAAGTGGAAAGATATCGTGCTAGATTGGTACTAAAGGGATATGCTCAAAAAGAAGGTATTGACTTCAATGAGATATTCTCACCAGTTGTCGGATGACGACAATCAGAATTGTTCTAGCTATGTGTGCTGTATTTGATTTACATCTTGAGCAATTAGATGTAAAGACTGCTTTTCTTCATGGAGAACTTGAAGAGGAAATTTATATGCTCCAACCGGAAGGCTTTAAAACACAAGAAAACTTGGTTTGCAGGTTGACCAAATCTCTGTCTGTTGTCTAAAGCAGGGCGCCTAGGTGTTGGTACAAGAGATTTGATTCCTTCATTATTAGCCTTGGTTACAATAGACTGAGCTCGGACCATTGTACTTATTACAATAGGTTTGGTAATACTGATTTTGTTATTCTGCTATTGTATGTGGATGACATGTTGGTGGTAGGCCCCAACAAAGATCAAATCCAAGAATTAAAGGCACAATTGGCTAAGGAATTTGATATGAAGGATTTGGGACCGGCAAACAAGATTTTAGGGATGCAAATTCACCGAGACAGAAAAGATAGGAAGGTTTGGCTTTCTCAGAAGAATTACTTACTGAAAATCTTGCGGCGCTTCAACATGCAAGATTGTAAGCCAATTTCTACCCCTCTTCCTACTAACTTCAAGTTATCCTCCAAGATGAGCCCTAGCAGAAAAGTGAAGAAGAGAGGATGGAGATGTCTCGAGTACCGTATGCATCAGCCAGAAATGGAAGCCTTATGTATGCCATGATTTGTACAAGACCAGACTTTGCACAAGCAGTGGGGAGTGGTTAGTAAATTCATGGGAAATCCTGGTGGAGAACATTGAATGCTATTAAGAGGATCCTTAGATATATCAAAGGGACCTCAGGTGTTGCTTTATGTTACGGAGGATCAGAACTACTTGTCAGAGGTTATGTCGATTCAGATTTTGCAGGTGATGTGGATAAAAGAAAATCTACTACTGGCTATGTATTTACAATTGCGGGAGGGGCAGTAAGTTGGTTATCCAAGTTACAGGATGTTATAGCTCTGTCTACTACAGAAGCTGAGTACATGGCAGCCACCCGGGCATGTAAGGAAGCTATTTGGATTAAAAAGGTAATGGAGGAACTTCGGGCACAAGCAAAGAACAAATTGTTGTGTATTGTGACAGTCAGTGCTTTACACATTGCAAGGAATCCAGCCTTTCATTCCGGACAAAGCACATAGCCATAAGATATCACTTTGTTCGAGAAGTGGTGGAAGAAGGAAGTGTGGATATGCAAAAGATTCACACTGATGAGAACCTAGCAGATGTTATGACAAAGCCAGTTAGCATTGACAAGTTCGCATGGAGTCGATCCTACTGTGGCCTATCGGAAAAGTAAGCTACATGTATGGCAAAGGATAAAGAATAAAGGTGTGAAGATTTGATTAATCTAATCAAAATCTTCAAGTGGGAGATTGTTGAAAAGCCAATAAAAACGGCCACCGTTTTTATTGTCAATAAAACGGCCACCGTTTTTATTGTCAATAAAACGGCCACCGTTTTTATTGTCCATAAAACGACCACCGTTTTTATTGTCCATAAAACGGCCACCGTTTTTTTTTTCTTTTTAATTCCTCTTCCGTTACGCGGTTTCCTTCCCTTATATAAGGGGAGCGTAGGCAGTAGGAAAGATACACCCACTGAGAGAAAAATAACAAAGAGTGTCCTAGCAGTGTGGGAGAAAATTCCCAAATTGTTTCCTTGTTCTTTTGTTGTAATTACTTTATTAGTAAATTACATTCTTTGCCACTGGGTAGTGTGTTTTTCTCATCTTTTATTTTAGTTGTGTGTTCTTATGCTATTATCTGAATCACAACACTTGCGCCATCTTTTGATGGACTCCTTGTATGGTTTAGGGTATTTGGGTTTCAAAGTAATGCTTCCTTTTATAGTTGCTCGAGATTGCCCCTTTAGAGTTGTCAAGTGCCTGCACACAATTACAAGACACAAGGGGTGAGGAGATTTTATTAGAGCTAAAAACTGTAAATTTTACCTCCTCATTACCAAGTCTTAAAATCAATTCGCCCTTCTCGACATCTAGTATTGCCTTTCCTATGGCAAAAAAAAAAAGGTTTGCCTACAGTTATGGGAATTGTATCGTCTTCCTCCATGTTTAAGATGACAAAGTCAACAGGAAATATGAACTTTCCTATTTTTACTAGGATATCTTTTGCTATACCATGTGGATGAGTAATGGTTCTATGGGCCAGCTACAGAAAGATATTCGTGGGTTTAGGTTCTTGTAAACCAATTTTCTTAAAAACAAAGTAAGCATTAGATTTATGCTTGCACTTAGGTCACATAGTACTTTATCAAAATGTGAGTTGCCTATGGTATAGGGAATAGTGAAACAACCTAGATCTTTAAGTTTAGGGGGGCAAATTTAAAGTACTACAACAGAACACTCCTCCGTTAAGTTTACCACCTAAAATTCCTCTAACTTATTTTTATTAGACATTATATTTTTTTAAAAAAAAATTGGCATAATTAGGCATTTGAGTGATAACTTCGATAAATGGAATATTTATGTGCAATTTTCTAAAGATTTCTAAGAACCTAGTGAACTCTTTATCCTTCTTTTCATCTTTCAACCTTTGGGGGAAAGAAACATTTACCTGGTCTGGTGTTGCTACCTTCTTACCTTTATTAACAACATTAGCTATGGCTTCCTTGGTGGGACCACCTTCTTCTCTATTTGTTGAGACTCTTTTAACCTTTCAACTCCCAAGAGTTATGACCTTTATCTCTTCCTTTGGGGTTGACTCAATTTGGAGTGGTGGTGGTGGGCCATAAACTCGTTGGGTCATGAGTGTGGCTAAGGTGGAGATATGAAGCTCCATAACTTTAAGTCTTTCATCAGTCTTGGTCATGAACAAAGTCATTGTATCTTGTAGGCTTCACTTCCTTTCTTCTTGCTTCTGTACCTGGTTTTAATGTTGCATGGATGGAGGTCTATAGAAATTCCGAACTTGACCTTCGTGTTGTCTTCGCCAAGAGAAGTTTGGGTGCCCCTCCGACCTACATTTAAAGTGAGAGAAATATGAGTCGTTTTGATTTTTGGCGATGAAGTTTGCTTCTTCTATGACCTTGGTGAAGAAGTTGTCCATTCGACAATCTTTTTCTGCATGGCCTGTGGTCTCACATTGCTCATCAGTAGGAGAAGGAGATGGCAAGTGTTGTATTAGTGACTCAATTTGTTTGGTGAGGGCATTCAACTTCCTCTCTATTGTACTTCCTATGTTTACCTGGTACTTCTAGCTGGCCTGTGTCATATGGCTATCACTTGGGAAATAGTTGTTGTTGGAAGCCAATCTTCTATAGTGGAGTATGCTTTGCTTGGAGCTTCTTTCTAATCCTCCCTCCATATGCTGCATCAATGCTAGTTCGATTCAAGGTGGAGAGGGCATTGTAGAAGATCTGGATCAACTACCCCTTTGGAAAGTCATGGTGGGAGCATCTACGAAGCATCTCCTGAATTTTTTCCCAGGCCTTGCCTAGGGGTTCCTGCTTAAATTGAGAAAAGTTCACGATGTCCTTCTTTAGTTTATTAGTGTTGGAGATATTATAAATATCTGATAAGAGGTTACAAATATCTAAATATCTGATAAGAGGTTACAAATATCTAAATATCTCATTAGATTAAAATGTTATAAATATCTAAATATTTCATTAAGAGATTGTGAACATCGTAGTTTATCTACAATAATTATCTTTATTTTTCTGTTATCATATTATCTTTAAGTAGTTTTTACCCTATAAAATGGAGATTAGAAATTGTATTATTTAGTCAATCAATATAAAATTTCTTTTACTTTCAATATGGTATCAGAGCTTCAGATCTTGGGAGCTCTGTTTTTACTGCTCCACTTTAGTGAGCTACTATCCTCTGACGAGACTCAAATGTCAGCGTAAGACTAGTCAAAGTCTTCTCTGTCATTCCCAACTATTGGTGATAACGACAAAAGATAAAGTTGTTATCTTAGGACCTAAGGAACTTCCAAATTTGAGTTTAGACAAAAAGAAAAAAGGTTGCAACGAAACAAAGCGAACAATGAAAAGAAGGCAAAGAGAAAGGTAAAATCCATTTACTAGTTCTAAATTCTGACTTCCATGAATCCATCCTCAGTGGCACAACCCCTGAATGTGCCATTACAGTTGAATCCATAGGCCATGACACCAGAATTGGGCATAACAGTGAGCCATGTGATAAGTCATATTTTATACACTTCACAAGGGCTTAAGATGGGTATTATTAAGATTGTTTAGTGATTAAGAGTCCTGTCTTAGTTAAGATTCAAATTATGGGCCTAGAAATAGGAAAAATATAAATCTGTGCTAAAATAAGGATTTTAACTAAGAAATAATTAGACTTGTTTTGCAGGCTTAAAAGTCGGGAGCATCTCGGTGATAAGATCGTTTTAGTTGTCTAACGCGTATCAAATAAACTAAAGGTAACTATAGTATAGTCAACCCTAGGTCGAATTTTCTCAAGGACATTGTGTGCTCGATTGCAAATTGATGTGACTAAAATGATGCAAAATCTAAAGTGCAGAGTGTTGACTCGTCTCGGCCACTAGTCGAGTTGCTCTCGGCAGAGACTTATCAGACTCGGACTCGGCTGATTGCAGACTTGACGCAACAGAGTTGGACTGACTCTGTTTCAGACTTAGAAAGCAGTAAACAAGGGGGTTTTGAATGCAAGCAAAGTGAAACAACAAGTAAACTACACTATGAATGTAGAGAAAATATACTACTATTACGAATATTACTATTATTATTATTATGATGATATAATTGTGTTCATGTTCAGTTTACATTAATCCAAGTCCAGTTCAATTTCTTCACTCTAGTTTTCAGTCCATATTAGTCTTGCGGATTCTTATGACAATCGCCAAAGGTTCGTCCATTGCCATACCGAGGAATTACACGATCGCTACCTCATCAGTTGGTAGATATTAAGTTTAGAGCTGATTTTAGGTTCTCAATTAACATTCATTAGTTGATTGCCTACTGAATTAGTCAAACCAATTCCAATCGGCTTAGTTTAGCATGATTCACATTCCAAGCGCAATCGCAATTCAGATTGTGAATTAAAGAAGAGGAAGGAAACAGAGATCAGATATGCATAATAGAATTCAATTAATAGGAAATAGATTACAAACACAGTGGTCCGAACTCAGGAGGATCCATCGTCCATGACGATCGCCATGGTCGATGGTGGGGGTTCACCTCCAGTAGCCTGAGTGTTGAGGATCAGATCCACCAGGATGTGTTGGAAATCCCAATCAGTCCCCTCTGACAGACTTCGGCTTCCCAGTCTTAGACCTGCACCTCCTCGATTGAGAGAAGCACTAATGTAGCACCGTGCACCACCGTAGATGGAGAAAACGAGAGTGTGAAAATGGAAATAGTGAATGTGCGTAGAGTGTGAATTCAAAGACCCTTAAAATGTACACAGCAACTTCTATATATACAAGAGCTAAAGCGCAAGAATTACGATCCCTAATGGAATTACAAAAGTGGATTTCCTATTCTACCCTTGAGTGTCTTGCGCTACAAGTTTCTCCAGGGGTGACGTGGCAGTTGAGCTGGAGCTGAGGTAGCCTCTGAACTGGATAGTTGGCGTAGCGCCCTTGGGCCACTCCTTATTGGACTGCATTGGGCTGCTGGGCTGTGAGGCCTAGCATGGCTGAGACGGAGTCAGTCTCGACTGAGATGAACTCGGCTCAGTCCTGCAGAAAGAAGAGAAGAAAGCTTTTTATTAGCTAAGGCCTTCGATTTAACACAGATTTGTATTTTCTCTATTCCTAGGCCCTTAATGTGAATCTAAGCTAACAATCATTCCTTAAGCACAAAATAATCCTGTAACACTCTTCTTAGGTCCATAAAAGATGTATAATTTGTGACTCATCAGACCCCCACACTTAACCTTTTGCACTCCTAGGCAAAATCAAATGAAAATCAGCAAGAGAGATTCTTAAAGATAGAAAAGAATTTTCCAATTTGGCTTCCTTTTCAACCTAGACAGAGTCGATACTTATTCACCCTGAAATTAAGATACTCAAACAATCTAAAAACTACTTCTCCCGTGCTCCAGGTGAATGCATGACCTACAACAACAAAAGGTAGCCAGGAGTGATAGAGCTCTCACTTAGGCAAGTATTCTCTCAGTCTCTCAAGTGTTTGGGTTTGTATTTACACTCAACATTGCATGAAACTAGCATTCCTTCCCTTTGACAAGGCTCTCCTCCTACACTTGCAAAAACACAAGCAGTCATGATCACTAGGGCTTCTTTTTGGCTTGTAGCGAGGCTAGGGACACGGGTAGGATAAAATATGGAAAGTGGTTTCGGAACCCGTGGGGAAAAGAGGAGTAATGGGGAGTAAGCTTCATCAGCATGAGGGGCAGCCCAGGATGCTGTGATCTCCTTCCTTTATTCCGCTCTTATCTGCTTACTTCTTTCCCTTTTTCTTATCTTTTCTTTTTCTTCTAGTATTCATGCAGCTTCGCTGTAATTCTTTGTTTTCAGCTTTGAATTCTTAGCTGCTTCTCTACTTTTTCTTTTTTTTTTCTTTCATTCGCTTGCTTCTTTTCTTTTCTTTTCGAGCCTTTAGAGGATGTTGAACTGGTTCTACTTCCCGGAACTTCCCCCACACTTTGATGATGACTTACTCCCAAAACAATCCCACGGCTCCTCTGTGCCCTATAGGTGAGGTTAAATCATGGTTTTTCTGACCTTGGCTTGTAATGAGATGTCAGGAAGAATGGTTGATCAAGCTCAAGGGGGTGAACAAGGGATAGATTTTTATTTTCTAGGTAGGATTTATTTGGCTCAGGGCTCATAAGAAACATGGCCTAGATCATGTCATTCCTGCATGTGAAAACAGTTGTATCCAGAGAGGCAAGGCAAAATACAGAATACACAATTAATCATGAATGCAAAAATCACACAAGAAAAGAGAGAATGGAAAGACGCAAGCCATCAATATGTGCAAAGGCTCAAATTCTCACACGGTTTGTTTTACTCTATCCCAGAAGGTTTTCCTTTTTAGTTTCCGGTCAATCACTGCCTAGAAACACAAAAATTTCGTTCCCTTCAGGTAAGAGCCATCTCTTTTCAGAGTTGTAAAATTACTTCCTTCTGTCTCATCAAACTTCTACAAGTCAATTTAAGATTCTTCTCCAAAACATTTTTTTTCGACAATCCAATTCTGGAATTTTGTTGGGAGGAAACAGGACAGAAAACAAAAGACAATTAAAACCCTGTCTAGCTGAAGTCACTCCGAATCTGGTCGAGATGGCACCAGAGCCGAAAAGGACTCGGTTTGGACAACTTTTATTAAAAACAGGAAAGGCAGGGAAAATGACTCATAGGAGAACTAAAACAAAGATAGAAACAAAGAAAACAGAGATTGAAAACAGAGATTTAAACAAAAATTTGGCCATTTAGCCAGAGTAATTGAACAACATTAGAAAAAAAATTGAGCATTTGAGGATCAGATTCTACAGCCACAGATGGCCACAATCGTGCTCCCCCCCCACTTGAATTCTGCATTGTCCTTAATGCCTGATATGATTGAGAGGGGCTGGCAGAGTAGGCTTAGGTTGTGCTATCTGGTGGAGCTGGTTCCATCAGTGAGATGATCTCCATGTCACTTGCAATTGGTGCTAGACCTTCATAGAATAGCTTGATTTGATGCCCATTGACCTGGAAGGTGTTGTTACTTTGTTCGTCTTTTAGTTGCATTGCACCGTAGGGAAATATGTTAGTGATAATAAAGGGTCCATCCCATCTAGAACGAAGCTTACCTGCTATGAGCTTTAGTCGTGAATTGAATAGCAGCACTTTCTGGCCGACTCGGAAGTCTTTCCTCAGGATTTGTTGGTCATGGAATTTCTTGACTTTCTACTTATAGATCTTGGAATTCTCATATGCTTCTAAGCGGAGTTCGTCTAACTCTTGCAGTTGGAATTTTCTCTGCTCTCCAGCTTGGTCATAGGCTAGATTACACTGTTTGACAGCCCAGTAAGCTTTGTGCTCTAGTTCCACAAGAAGGTGGCAGGTTTTACCGAAGACAAGCCGATAGGGAGACATCCCTAACGGTGTTCGGTATGCATTTTGGTGTGCCCAAAGAGCATCCTCAAGGAGTCAGCTCCAGTCTTTCCTACTTGGGTTGGTCACCTTTTGCAGTGTTTTCTTAATTTCCCTGTTAAAAACTTCAGCTTGGCCATTTGTTTGGGGGTGGTAAGTTGTGGCAATTCTGTGCGTCACCCCATACTTCTGAAGAAGGGAAGCCATTGCTCTATTGCAGAAGTGACTACCTTGGTCACTTATGAGCGCCTTTGGAACACCAAACTTGCAGAAAATATTGGACTTAAGAAAGTCCACTACTACCTTGGCATCATTGGTTTTGGTGGCAATGGCTTATACCCATCTTGAAACATAATCAACGGCCAACAATATATATGAGTAACCATTGGAGACTGGGAATGGCCCCATGAAATCAATACCCCAAACATCAAAGACTTCATAAAACAAGATGGGTTGCTAGGGCATTTCATGCCTTTTGTTCATGTCCATTCTGGCTTTTTGGCATTTGTCGCAGGTGGAGACGAACTGATAAGCATCTCTGAAAATAGTGGGCCAATAGAGCCCTCAATCAAGCACTTTCCTAGCAATCCGAGTTGATCCATAGTGGCCGCCTCCAGGTGCTGAGTGGTAGAACTGGAGGACTGAATTGATCTCGGTTTCAAGAATGCACCTGCGAATGACTTTATCACTGCAGAGTCTCCAAAGGTAGGGATCATCCCATATGTAGTATTTGACATTGCTCTGGAGTTTTTCCTTGTATAGACGGGATGCCTCTGGTGGAAATTGAGATGCTACCACATAATTGCAGATGTCGGCAAACCATGGTGTAGACGTTCTAATGTGCAACAACTACTCATCTAGGAACTGGTCTCTGATAGGCATAAGGTCTTCTTCCCTCTCAATCCTACTCAAGTGGTCTGTTACTGAATTCTCAACACCTTTCTTGTCTCTAATTTCTATGTCGAATACTTGAAGGAGAAGCATCCACCTGATCAGTCTTGGTTTGGTATCTGACTTCTTCAACAAGTATCTCAAAGCAGTATGGTCAGAGAACACAACTATTCTTGAGCCGAGAAGGTATGGACGAAATTTGTCCAAGGAATTATAATGAATCCATGAAGAATTGTACTTCACCGTTAAATCTCAACACATTCCTTTTGGAGCATCTTCACAGAATGTGTGGATTGAGCATTAGCACCCATCATGATTTTTTTTCCACTACAAGATTCTTCAATTTTGATCTCTTCTTTCACTCTCACAACAATGTTAAAGCATAATTGATATAACAAGGGAATAACTTAAGCCATTAACGTTGTTATTACGCAAGGGAGAATACAAAGGAAATCAAAACAAGATTTATTGTGCACATTAACGACTTGATGAAATGTTTTGAATTCATTTTGGATTTTAAAACATCAATTTAAAAAATGTTTTTTTAATAATTAATTAAGATATCATTTATATATATTTATTTTACTTTTTTTTTTATATATTTTCTTAATTTATATTACATTATTTATCATTTTTACTTTTTTTTATTTGGCATGTGTATTAAGACACGTCGAAATATAACTATTCTTTAATAATCAATCATTATTCTTACATCTTATACATTAATAGTTTATATTTTCAATTAAGATTTCAAGGACGCTCTGAGTTGTCTGGCAATTTTGTATACATTGCCACAGGAGACATAAAAGAAAACTATTAGCTTTGGAGTCCTGAACCTTCAAACTGTGGTGTGGACAATCCAGCCATGGTGAAATAAACTATTAGCTTTAGAGTTTCAGAAATTTGCAGCACATTATTTTCACTACCACAAACATTCGTATCTCTTACTAAAATAATCTCTTTGTTTTCCCAGTCATCAAAATTTAGTATGGAGTATCCAGTCTCTTGGATGATTCATGCATGCATTTGCATATGCGCAAGAAAAAACTAAAGAAGAGACATGGAGGAAAAGACAAAAAACATGGAGTATCCCTTTATTTGAGAACAATGTCCAAGTTGAACAAATTGGGACAAAATGCAACGACAGGCCACTTGAGTATAAAGATCGCCGCGTCCATGTATACTTAAATGGCATGCAGAACAACACGTACTCAACATGCAGCTCAAATCCCTCACCGTCTCAATCCAAACTAAATTTGCTGTTTCTACAATCTCAAATTTGTTGGATTCAACACACGTCAACCTGCATGTCATCCCGTGGCCAAATGTCCATGGACCCTTCTCTTGTATATAACTATAAATACCCGTAATCTCACTCCGTTTTTTCATCCAGCAGTGTAATACCATACCTATTCTATTCCTAGATACAATACTATACCATACTATACTATGATGAGAGTGCGGTTTCCACTGCTGCTGTTGCTGGGAATTGTTTTCCTGGCATCAGTTTCTGCTTCATTTGTCAAGCAACAAGATGAGCCTGAACAACCGCGTCCATATCCATATCCACGCCCACACCAACCTCATCAGAAAGAACACGGTTCGGAGGAGGAGTCAGAGTCACAAAGATCAAACAACCCTTTTTACTTCAGCTCTAACAAGTTCCACCCAATCTACGAAAACCAATACGGTCATATTCGTCTCCTCCAGAGGTTCGAGAAACGATCCCCACAACTTGAAAACCTTCGAGACTACAGGGTTGCCGAGTTCAAGTCCAAACCCAACACCCTCCTTCTCCCCCACCATGCTGACGCTGATTTCATGCTCGTTGTCCTTAGCGGTAAGTAACTCATTACTTAAACATCATCCATCACTTGCTTCTATAAATTAATTTATTTGTTTCATTACATTTCCAGGGGAGAGCCATTCTTACCTTGGTGAAAACGGACAATGTAGACTCCTACAACCTTGAGAGTGCCTATGCCCAAAGAATCCCTGCAGGAACCACTTTCTATTTGGTTAACCCAGACAACAACGATAATCTCAGAGTAATCTGCCTTGCCATGCCTGTCAACGAACCTGGCAGATATGAGGTACTGTTTACCTTTTTCTTTACAACAGATTCATCAATTCTTCATCTAATTTCTTTCCAATCTTAATTGTCCTTTCTCTCTCTCTCTAGGATTTTTTCCTATCTAACACTGAAGAACAAGAATCCTACTTGCAAGGGTTCAGCAAGAATTTTCTAGAGGCCTCCTATGATGTAAGCAAGCCACACTCCATCTAATTAATTTCCGTTCCCATTCCCATTTAGTGCTTAATCTGTCTCAAGGTCACACTTACTAAATTTGCTTGTGTGCCTGGTTTTATAGACTAATTTCGAGGAGATAAATAGGGTTCTGTTTGGAGAGAAGCAGAACAAGCAAAAGGGAGTCATAGTGCAACTTTCAAAGGAACAAATTCGGGAACTCAGCAGACATGCCAAACCTATTTCAAGGAAAACCATTTCCCTGAAAATGAACCAATCAACGTGAGAAGCGGCCACCCAATCTATTCCAACAAGCTTGACAGTTCTACGAGATCACCCCAGAGAATAACCCCCAGCTTCGGAACTTGGATATCTCCCTCAGTTCTGTGGATATCAACGAGGTAAGCACAAAGAAAGAAAAACCATATACACAAACTCAACTGGACAATTAACTTCTATTCACTCTCTTCTTAGTTAGTGAACCTAATTATTGAGACTATATGTAATGTTTTTTTTTTCTTCACAAATTTAGGGAGCCCTTCTTCTGCCGCACTACAATTCAAAGTCCATAGTCATACTAGTGGTTAATGAAGGAAAAGCAAACATTGAACTTGTTGGCCTAAGAGAACAGCAAGAGGATGAGGAAACTAAAGAAGTGCAGAGGTATAGAGCTGAATTGTCTGAAGACGATGTATTTGTAATCCCAGCAGATTACCCAGTTGCCATCGAAGCTAACTCAAAAATGAATTTGCTTGGTCTTGGTATCAATGCTGAGAACAACCAGAGGAACTTTCTTGCAGGTATATATACTACATATATAATATAACCAAATCCAATTAAGTATTTACTGCTTTTACCTTTTTTTTTATGGCATGTGATCTGTAAGTGAATGGTTTGTTTCTAATCCTTTTGCAGGTGAGAAAGACAATGTGATAAGGCAGATACCTATGCCGGTGAAGGATCTTGCGTTCCTGGGTCTGCTCAAGATGTTGAGAAGCTACTAAAGAACCAGAGAGAATCCTACTTTGTGGATGCTCAGCCTCAGCAAAAGGGAAGAAGGGATCCTTTGTCTTCAATATAATTATGGGCACTTTCTACTTAATAACTATGTACTAAAACGTATGCTGTACTAGCTCATAGTGAGCGCGGAATGTATCGGTTCATGTACCTAAAACTTGAGCTCTACCTAGCTTCTACTATGAATAAATAAATCGAGCATACGATGCTTTTGTTTTGTGTCCTTCAACTATCTGGTTAGCTAATTTTATATGGTTGGTGCGTCCAAAAATGCTAACATATTGTACTCTGTAGTAAAATTATCCGTTTATTATTAAAATTTTGATTGGTGAAGTATGTAGGTGGTTACATATAAAAGAATATAATTAGAGTTTTACAAAAATAATTTATTATATTGATTAATATGAAAAAAGTAATTAATATGTAAAAGTGATGATATAAGTGAAAATTACATGCATCTGTAAGAGAACAAGGTTTAACTCAGTCATTCACCAAGCTAAGATGCCAAATTGTTTATTTGAATCAAGCAACGTTGCCTCCTCTAAATGGTGACGAAGTACTCATAACTTAAAATTTAATGCGTCATTTACTTGTGTGTTCCTATGTCTTACAAAACTTGAACTTAATTCGAAACTTCTTTTCTTTCCATGACACTTGTATCTATTAGATTCGGGTTTCAATTTAGAGATGATGTCAACTTCTTATCTTTGATTTTCATGTCACATTCACTTATTAAAAGTTTTGGCAAATAATTTTTACCTTTTTTTATTATTATATTCATCCATTTGAAATAGTTGTTTTATCTTCAATTTTTAAATTAATCTTAAATCTTTTCATTTAATCAACTTTCTCACTTTGTTTAATTTTAATATCAATTGTGATAATTATGAAATTAAACACACACTTTCTATGGATATAATCTTTAAATTTTTATTATTTGACCAAAACAATAAATTTGTGAATTTTCCCTATAATACACCATTACTCTACCACCATGGTAGTTGATGTGATTTAGTTAACGTTTAAGGACAAATGTATCCTATCGAGTAGTAATAAGTACATGAGTTCAGATATCGTACCCAAGTGACTAGTATGTTAGTTTTCGAGAAGTTTTGGTGTAGATTAGACATCAAAATTAGAAAAGATTTAAGTAAAAAAAGTAAAGTAAAAACAAGAAAATGATAAAAAAGAAAAGATTATTTTTATTTCCTTTTGCAATTAAGGGTTCTTATGCCTTTTCTTCTTGACTTCAATTTATACAATTCTCTTATTTACTTTCGTGCATTACTGATTATACTTTTTAATGCTATTAGGGGACTTGGGGTAACACCCCTAATATTCTTCACCTTAAGATGATTCTTATTTGGTCAATAAGCTAGAAGTCCATCAAAGCCACTATTGCTAGTTGATTCAGAAGCCTAGATAAAAAGGTTGGTAATGCAATTCCTCTAAAATCAACTATCCTATGGTTCCATCAATTAGTTAAGGTGTAGTTGCCTCTAACTAGTTAATTATCATGTAAGAAAGACTTGTTTATAAAGTATGCCATAAGATAATTTAAGCAATGAAGATAAGTAGAAAATTGCATTCAAAAGAGTAATAAAGTGTTTCAAGCACAACTACACCATAATCCATAAAAATAAACCTAGCTACCCATACACATGATGAAAAGATAGGAAAGAATAATTAAAAAAGAGAAACAAGAAAGCATAGAAGCTTGGGGTTTTGCTCCTTTCTCTATATTGTGCTTCTTGCCTTATCTTCAGGTGCCTTCCAGGGAGCCTTGAGGGTGAGAGAATTACTAGGATGGATGGAGATGGTGGAGTATTGAATGAAGGGGTGAAATGACATGTGTCGAGAGTGGCAGAGGTGAGTTCTACAACTTCCATGTTACCTCTTTTTATACTATGCGAAATGGACATTTCCAAGGCCTTGCATGAATGGCGAGATAAAATAAAATAGCGTGCAGATAAAATATAATGACATGTAGATAAAATAAAATAACATAAAAGATAAAGAAAAATAAAATAAAAGATAAAGATAAAATAAAATAAGAGATAAGGATAAAATAAAACATAAAGATAAAATAACGATAAAATAAAGGATAAAGCTGTATGAGTGTGTTGATATTACGTGGCTTTATCTTTTTGGGTCAAAAGTCTTTTTTGCTGCATTTTCTCTTTTTTTTTGTTTGTGGGCTGATAAGTCATATTTTATACACCTCACAAGGGCTTAAGATGAGTATTATTAAGACTGTTTAGTGATTAAGAGTCCTGTCTTAGTTAAGATTCGAATTATGGGCCTAGAAATAGGAAAAATATAAATCTGTGCTAAAATAAGGATTTTAACTAACAAAAGATTGGACTTGTTTTGCAGGCCTGTAAGCCGAGTGCATCTCGGTCTAGTAGAAGTCGAGAGCACCTCGGCCCAGTAGAAGCCGAGAGCATCTCGACCCAATAGAAGTCAAGAACATCCCGGCCTAAGCCGACTTCAGTGGCCAAAATCACTCCGGCAAGAATACATATATGATTATGCTAGAATCAAAGGATTTGTAATCTCTTAGGATTGAGAATCTGTAATTAGTAATTCAAATTTATAATCTCTTAGGATTGAGGAATCTGTAATCTCCTAGGATTGAGAAAGCTGTAATTAGTAATTCAAATTTGTAATATGTTAGGATTAGGTTGCCCCGTAGCTGCTGATAAGCGGGTTTTTAGTCGTCTTACACGCCTCAAATAATTACTAAAGCTAACTATAATATAGCTAACCTAGGTCGATTCTCTCAAGGACACAGTGTGTTCAAATTGTGCTAAGTGTAAAAATAAGAGTGTTGCAGAAACGCTAAGTGTTGTGAAATGCCGACTTGACTTCGGCTAGGAAAATGCCGACTTGGCCTCGGCAATGTTAAGGACGACCCGCTCTCGGCAATCCGGTCTCGGCTAACAAGGAACCGATATGGTTTCAGCCAAAAGTGATTTAGACGCGACGGAGTCGGACTGACTCGGTCTCGGACTCTGGGAAGCAGTAAATAAGGGGGATTTTGTGTTTAAGTGCAGAAAATAAACTAAGTGCTGAAAGTAAACTAAACTATGCTAAACTACTCTATACTAACTATTGTATCAATTCAGGACTCAAAACATGACAGTTTACTATTCTTACTTAGAATTGTATTCCGAATCAACCTTAGATTCTTACGACGACCGCCGAACGTTTGTTCATTGCCGTACCGAGGATTTACAGAACCGCTACCTCATCAGTTGGTAGGGAGTATGTACTTGGTTGAGTTTAGGTTCTCTACCTAATCAGATTATTACACTAGTTCCGACCGGCCCTAGTCTAACGTGATCTACCCCTAACAATGTGTCACGGCAACGTTAAAAGCAAATTAAAGCATAGGAATTATAATCAAGAGATAGAATTGCAAACCAGTTATGTTATTGAAAACCAAATCGAATACAAAGGTGAGAATTTAGAGTTTCTAGAGAATCCGCCTTCCACGACGACTGCCAATGGAAGAACGACAGTGATGCACCAATGGTGGCCAAACGTTGAGGTTTCCGTCCAACAAAGTGCGTCGGCTATACCGAGCGATCACCTTTGAAGGCTTCCAGCTTCCCAAATCCTGGTCCTGTACCTCCTCGACCGAGAGAGATACCGTATTGAAGATTCATGTACCCCTGTACTAGCCTGGAGTGTTGCGATTGCTGACGGCGCTAACTCTGAATTCTGCTGAAAATTCCACCCTTGAAGACGTGGCCTGATATGCTTATTTATACACAAGCTGGATAAATCTAAATCTAATCCTAATAACAGAAATTCAAATCCTAAAGATTCCAATTCGAATTACATATTACAATCTCCTCAATCTTAGGAGTTTCCTAGTTTCCTAGTTTCTAGCAGAATCATATCTGCATTCCTAGTTACCCGAATTACAAATTCCTTGATCTTAGCAAATCATATATGCATTACAGATTCCTTGATCTTAGCAAATCATATCTGCATCTTAACAAATCATATATGCATCTTAACAAACCATATATGCATCTTAACAAATCATATCTACATCTTGCTGGGGTGATTTTAGGCAAGTTTTTTTTCACTGATGTTGGCTTGACCGGGAGAGCTGGACTGGCCGGGCTGTTCTCGGCTTGGGCAGAGATGACTTGGGCCGAGATGGCTTGGGCCGAGATGACTTGGGCCTGCAAAATAAGTCTTAATCTTTTTGTTAGTTAAAAATCTTATTTTAGCACGTACTTGTATTTCTCCTATTTTCAGGCCCATAATTCAAATCTCGGTTAACACAAGACTCTTAATCATTAAATATTCTTAACAACACCCATCTTAAGCCCACATAAAGTGTATAAAATATGACTCATCAACTGCCCAGCTTGTGTATAAATAAAGCACACTAGGCCACATCTTTGGTGTGGAAAAATAGTGGAATTCTAGACCTAGCGTTGTCAGCAACTACGGACGTTCTGAGCTAGCACGATGGTACATGAAGCTTCAGTAAGGTGTCTCTCTCGGTCGAGGAGGTGCAAGTCAAGAACTGGGAGGCCGAAGGTTGTCAAATGGGACCGCTTGGCTAGCCAACGCACTCTAGTGGACTCGATCCTCAGCATCTCGACTATCACTGGTGCACCACTACTTCCTTCCATTGGTGGTCGTCATGGAGAGCGGACTCTCTGGAAACTTTGAATTTCTCACCTTTGTATTTGATTCTATTTCAATAGCACAACTGATTTGCTATTCTATCTTTTGATTTTAATCCTTGCGCTTTAATCTGCTTTAACATTGTTAGAGGTAGATCACGTTAGACTAGGACCGGTTGGAACTGATTTAATAATTTGATTAAGTAAAGAACCTAAAATCAACCAAGTACATACTCCCTGCCAACTGATGAGGTAGCGATTGTGTAAATCCTCAGTATGGCAATGGACAAACGTTCGACAGTTGTCGTAAGAATCTAAGGTTGATTCGGAGTATAATTCTAAGTAAGAATGGTAAACTGTCGTGTGTTGATTTTTGAATTGGTACAGTAGTTAGTATAGATTAGTTTAGCATAGTTTAGTTTACTTTTAGTACTTAGTTTCTTTTTCTTCATTTAAACACAAACCCCCTATTTACTATTTTCACAGAGTCCGAAGTCGAGTTAGTCCGAAGTTGAGTTAGTCCGACTCCATCGCGTCTGAGTCTGTGCTTAGTCGAGACTGTGTCGGATTCGTCTCTACCAAGACCGTGTTGAATTCATCTCTACCGAGAGCGAGTTGGACCTGTCTTTGCCGAGAGTGAGTCGACATTCTACACTTGATGTTTTCTGCATTAACTCTGATTTTCACACTTAGCGATATTTGAACACATTGTGTCCTTGAGAGAATCGACCTAGGGTTAGCTATACTATAGTTAGCTTTAGTATGTATTTGAGGTGTGTAAGACGATTAAAAACCCGCTTATCAAATTGGCGTTGTTGCTGGGGACACATGTTCTTTTGTGTCTTTGTGTGCCAAAACTGAGTTTAAACCGAACTCGAGTCTGTGGAACGCTATGTTTATTTTTGAATTATAAGGTCTGTCTTTTGTCTGAGTAGTTTGGGTATACCGAGTCTATTCTTCTTCTTTACTGCATCTTATCTTTTATACATCTTGTTTTTCTGCATTCCATTCTGTTTTTCATGATTAATGTTCTCCATGATGCATGACGAGAAGTAGTTCTGAGCCATTGCATGTTTTTCATCTTGAAATAGAGAGAACTTTGCATCGTTTAAGGAAAGCTAAGCATACTATAACACTTGATAGTAGTAGTTCTAATTCTATTTGGAATTCTGAGAATAGTAATTTTACTGCTGACGACTTTAACCTTTTTTAGCACCAAGAGAGAGGATCAATGGAGAACAATGATAGAACTCTGAAGGAGTTGGCCACACCGGACGTGGTGTATCAACCATGGTGCATTCAATGTCCACCACTGGAGCCAACTCAAAGTTACAAATTAAAGTTTAGTCTAATTCATTTATTGCCTAAGTTTCACGGTCTTGTAGGTGAAGATCCTCACTAGCACTTAAAGGAGTTCCATGTGGTTTGTTCCACGATGAGGCCGCAGGGGATACCGGAAGACCACATCAAGATGAAAGCGTTTCCATTCTCCTTGGATGGAGCTGCAAAAGAATGGCTGTATTTGTAGCCAGTTCTCTTCAATACTTGGGGGGATATGAAACGCATGTTCCTAGAGAAATTCTTCCCAGCATAGCGACCATAAGGAAGGAGATTTGTGGGATCAGGTAACACTCTGGCGAGACATTGCATGAATATTGGGAGAGGTTCAACAAACTTTGTGCCACAATTCCATATCACCAGATCAACGAGTAGTTACTGATTCAATATTTCTATGAAGGTCTGATGACGATGGATTGAAGTATGGTTGACGCTGCAAGTGGAGGAGCACTGATGGACAAGACGCCGATATCAACACGACATCTGATCTCGAACATGACTAGTAACACGCAGCAGTTCAGAACTAGAGGAACCATAGCACTTAGAGTGGTGAATGAAGTAGGTACGATTGACAATCTGAGATTGGAGAACCAGTTGATCGAGCTGACATCATTGGTGAGGCAGCTTGCCATCGACCAACACCAACCATTTGCAACAGTAAACGCATGTGGTATATGTACTTCAGTGGAGCACCATACTGACATGTTCCCCACATTGCAAGAAACCAACATGTTTACATGCAAGAAACCGACATGTGCCCCATATTGCAAGAAACTGACATGTACTTCACATGCAAGAGAGAGAAACTTGTTTACAAATTTATGTATTTCAAAACAAGTAACAGAACAGGTCAATATAAGGGACATTCAAAGAAGAATTTAGGGGTGTTATGATATAATCCCTCATTTGGTCCAAATCTCCCCATTTGGTCCAAATCTCCCCATTTGTGAGATATAATGAGGGTGTGTGATAGGTCTAAAGCTAATTTTCAGCTTGTCAAAAGTTGATAATCTTTTGTTTGAAAGGCTAGGCCCAATTTTTTTTTTTGTAAGAGGAAGGAGCACTACAACATCCTTTTTTACATGCTTTCAAGATCCCGGTTTCTACGAGACAAGAAGTAAATGCAAAGAAAATTGATAAACTATTACTCATATGCTAATGCTGCTTTCTTTTTAATACAAGAAGATCCCCTTCCCTGTGAGATATAGTAATGTCCTCTATGCTAGAGAGAATGCAACATTTATTGAATTGACAAAACAAAAACAAAAATAAGAAAGATGAAGAAAAGGTAATTCAAAAGTACTGAAAGAGAAATGAACAAGAAAATAAGACAAACCAAATTAAATACCAAAAATAAAAATGAGCCAAGTTGCCTCCTAGTAGCGCTTGTTTAACGTCATGAGCCTAATGAACCCCTTATTGGGCTATGAGATACTAAAGGTTGGGAGGGTTCCATGAATTCCACTTTATAGTGCCTCATTTGTTGACCCTTCACCTTAAAACTGGTCTCATTGTCATGCAAGAATACTTTGGTTATTAATTTAGGCTTGTGTGACCGTTTATACTTGCGCCATTTTTTGATGGACTCCTTATAATGGTTTAGGTATTTGGGTTTCAAAGTAAGACTTCCTTTTATAGTTGCTCGAGATTGCCCCTTTAGAGTTGTCAAGAGCCTGCACACAATTACAAGACACAAGGGGTGAGGAGATTTTATCAGAGCTAAAAACTGTAAATTTTACCTCCTTATTACCTAGTCTTAAAATCAATTTGCCCTTCTCGACATCTATTATTGCCCTTCCTATGGCAAAAAAAGGTTGGCCTAGAGTTATTGGAATTGTATCGTCTTCCTCCATGTCTAAGATGACAAAGTCAACAGGAAATATGAACTTTCCCATTTTTACTAGGATATCTTTTGCTATGCCATGTGGATGAGTAATGATTCTATGGGCCAGCTACAGAAAGATATTGGTGGGTTTAGGTTCTTGCAAACCAAATTTCTTAAAAACAAAGTAAGGCATTAGATTTATGCTTGCACTTAGGTCACATAGTACTTTATCAAAATGTGAGTTGCCTATGGTATAGGGGAAAGTGAAACAACCTAGATCTTTAAGTTTAGGGGGGCAACTTTAAAGTACTACAACAGAACACTCCTCCGTTAAGTTTACCACATAAAATTCCTCTAACTTATTTTTATTAGACATTATATTTTTTTAAAAAAAAATTGGCATAATTAGGCATTTGAGTGATAACTTCGATAAATGGAATATTTATGTGCAATTTTCTAAAGATTTCTAAGAACCTAGTGAACTTCTTATCCTTCTTTTCATCTTTCAACCTTTGGGGGAAAGAAATATTTACCTGGTCTGGTGTTGCTACCTTCTTACCTTTATGAACAACATTAGCTATGACTTTCTTGGTGGGACCACCTTCTTTTCTATTTGTTGATACTCTTTTAACTCTTTTCCACTCTTAAGAGTGATGACCTTTCCACTCCTAAGAGTTATGACTTTTACCTCTTCCTTTAGGGCTGGCTCAATTTGGAGTGGTGGTGGTGGGCCATAAACCTGTTGAGTCATGAGGGTGGCTAAGGTGGAGATATGAGCCTCCATAACTTTAAGTCTTTCATCGGTCTTGGTCATGAACAAAGTCATTGTATCTTGCCGGCTTCGCTTCCTTTCTTCTTGCTTCTGTCCCTGGTTTTAATGTTGCATGGATGGAGGTCTACAGACATTCCGAACTTGACCTTAGTGTTGTCTTCCCCAAGAGAAGTTTGAGTTCCCCCTCCGACCTGCATTTAAAGTGAGAGAAATATGAGTCGTTTTGATTTTGGGCGGTGAAGTTTGCTTCTTCTATGACCTTGGTGAAGAAGTTGTCCATTTGACAATCTTTTTCTGCATGGCCTGTGGTCTCACATTCATCGGTAGGAGGAGGAGATGGCAAACATTGTATTAGTGACTCAATCTGTTTGGTGAGGGCATTCAACTTCCTCTCTATTGTACTTCCTATGTTTACCTGGTACTTCTAGTTGGCCTGTGTCATATGGCTATCACTTGGGAAATAGTTGTTGTTGGAAGCCAATCTTCTATAGTGGAGTATGCTTTGCTTGGAGCTTCTTTCTAATCCTCCCTCCATATGCTACATCTATGCTAGTTCGATTCAAGGTGGAGAGGCCGCTATAGAAGATCTGGATCAACTACCCCTTTGGAAAGTCATGATGGGAGCATCTACGAAGCATCTCTTGAATTTTTTTCCCAGGCTTGGCCTAGGGGTTCCTACTAAATTGAGAAAAGTTCATGATGTCCTTCTAATAGATGTCCTTCTTTAGTTTATTAGTGTTGAAGATATTATAAATATCTAATAAGATATGATAGGTAACTAATTAAGAGGTTACAAATATCTAAATATCTCATTAGATTAAAAGGTCATAAATATCTATATATTTCATTAAGAGATTGTGAACATCGTAGTTTATCTACAATAATTATCTTTATTTTTTTGTTATCATATTATCTTTAAGTAGTTTTTACCCTATAAAATAGAGATTAGAAATTGTATTATTCAATCAATCAATATAAAGTTTCTTTTACTTTTAATATGGTATCAGAGCTTTAGATCTTGGGAGATCTGTTTTTGCTGCTTCACTTCAGTGAATTACTATCCTTCGACGAGACTCAAATGTCAGCGCAAGACTAGTCAAAGTCTTCTCTGTCATTCCCAACTATTGGTGATAACGACAAAAGATAAAGTTGTTATCTTAGGACCTAAGGAACTTTCAAATTTGAGCTAGGACGAAAAGAAAAAGGGTTGCAACAAAACAAAGCAAACAGTGAAAAGAAGGCAAAGAGAAAGGTAGAATCCATTTACTAGTTCTAGATTCTGACTTCCATGAATCCATCCTCAGTGGCATAACCCCTGAACATGCCATTACAATTGAATCCATAGGCCATGACACCAGAATTGGACACAATAGTGAGCCCTGTCATCCCTTCCTCCTTGTAGCTGTGCTGTTTTCCCATGTCGAATGAACATAGAGATTGAATTCATTAGTAACATCTTCAGGGATCAGAACATAGGTGTTGAGAGCAATTTTTAAGCTTCCCGCAACTTGGGCTTTTAGAAAATTATCGGACTCACTAGGGACTCCTACAACCACTTTGGGTTGAGGACAAGGAGCGACGACGATGCCATCTCCCTATTTGGAGCCTCCAATATTTGGATAAATCATGTTTCCCTCTCTAACTCTACGAACAGTCTTATCGATGTTGTAGATCCAATAGTTGTGGAGAGGGAGCGCGATGAGTCACAAAGAACCTCAAGATCTCTTCAGTCTTTATGTTGGGGTTTTTCAGCATTTGGAGGAATTGTGAGCTCCTACTTTAGTGGATCTTTGATGGATACATATGGAGTAGGGTTTGTTTTTAGGTGTCACAACATTCTTTCCATAATTAGCACCTACAATTGTTGTTCTTGTAAAAAAACAACATAAGTTTAGTACAGCAAGAGGGCAAAAATATTCTTTTTGCCGAGCCAGAGTGTTTGGAAAGCTCAAAACAGAGCATTGTTCAGTTATAGGCTGTGCGACAACTTAGTGTTTTTCTTCTTTGTTTATTTTCTTGTAGCAAGCACCTCTGTAGTCTGACTCCACTACGTTTTACTTTACCACAAATTTTCTTGGTTTTACCCTTGTGGTTTCGGGATGTGTCAAGCGCTTTTTTTTAATAATTAATTAAGATATCTTTTAAATATATTTATTTTACTTTTTTTATATAATTTCTTAATTTATATTACATTATTTATCATTTTTACTTTTTTTTATTTGGCATGTGTATTAAGACACGTCGAAATATAACTATTATTTAATAATCAATCATTATTCTTACATCTTATACATTAATAGTTTATATTTTCAATTAAGATTTCAAGGACGCTCTGAGTTGTCTGGCAATTTTGTATACATTGCCACAGTAGACATAAAAGAAAACTATTAGCTTTGGAGTCCTGAACCTTCAAACTGTGGTGTGGACAATCCAGCCATGGGTGAAATAAACTATTAGCTTTAGAGTTTCAGAAATTTGCAGCACATTATTTTCACTACCACAACCATTCGTATCTCTTACTAAAATAATCTCTTTGTTTTCCCAGTCATCAAAATTTAGTATGGAGTATCCAGTCTCTTGGATGATTCATGCATGCATTTGCATATGCGCAAGAAAAAACTAAAGAAGAGACATGGAGGAAAAGACAAAAAAACATGGAGTATCCCTTATTTGAGAACAATGTCCAAGTTGAACAAATTGGGACAAAATGCAACGACAGGCCACTTGAGTATGAAGATCGCCGCGTCCATGTATACCTAAATGGCATGCAGAGCAACACGTACTCAACATGCAGCTCAAATCCCTCACCGTCTCAACCAAAACTAAATTTGTTGTTTCTACAATCTCAAATTTGTTGGATTCAACACACGTCAACCTGCATGCCATCCCGTGGCCAAATGTCCATGGAGCCTTCTCTTGTATATAACTATAAATACCCGTAATCTCACTCCCTTTTTTCATCATCCATCAAGCAGTGTAATACCATACCTATTCTATTCCCATATACTATACTATACTATGATGAGAGTGCAGTTTCCACTGCTGCTGTTGCTGGGAATTGTTTTCCTGGCATCAGTTTCTGCTTCATTTGTCAAGCAACAAGATGAGCCTGAACAACCGCGTCCATATCCATATCCACGCCCACACCAACCTCATCAGAAAGAACACGGTTCGGAGGAGGAGTCAGAGTCACAAAGATCAAACAACCCTTTTTACTTCAGCTCTAACAAGTTCCACCCAATCTACGAAAACCAATACGGTCATATTCGTCTCCTCCAGAGGTTCGAGAAACGATCCCCACAACTTGAAAACCTTCGAGACTACAGGGTTGCCGAGTTCAAGTCCAAACCCAACACCCTCCTTCTCCCCCACCATGCTGACGCTGATTTCATGCTCGTTGTCCTTAGCGGTAAGTAACTCATTACTTAAACATCATCCATCACTTGCTTCTATAAATTAATTTATTTGTTTCATTACATTTCCAGGGAGAGCCATTCTTACCTTGGTGAAAACGGACAATGTAGACTCCTACAACCTTGAGAGTGCCTATGCCCAAAGAATCCCTGCAGGAACCACTTTCTATTTGGTTAACCCAGACAACAACGATAATCTCAGAGTAATCTGCCTTGCCATGCCTGTCAACGAACCTGGCAGATATGAGGTACTGTTTACCTTTTTCTTTACAACAGATTCATCAATTCTTCATCTAATTTCTTTCCAATCTTAATTGTCCTTTCTCTCTCTCTCTAGGATTTTTCCTATCTAACACTGAAGAACAAGAATCCTACTTGCAAGGGTTCAGCAAGAATTTTCTAGAGGCCTCCTATGATGTAAGCAAGCCACACTCCATCTAATTAATTTCCGTTCCCATTCCCATTTAGTGCTTAATCTGTCTCAAGGTCACACTTACTAAATTTGCTTGTGTGCCTGGTTTTATAGACTAATTTCGAGGAGATAAATAGGGTTCTGTTTGGAGAGAAGCAGAACAAGCAAAAGGGAGTCATAGTGCAACTTTCAAAGGAACAAATTCGGGAACTCAGCAGACATGCCAAACCTATTTCAAGGAAAACCATTTCCCCTGAAAATGAACCAATCAACGTGAGAAGCGGCCACCCAATCTATTCCAACAAGCTTGGACAGTTCTACGAGATCACCCCAGAGAATAACCCCCAGCTTCGGGAACTTGGATATCTCCCTCAGTTCTGTGGATATCAACGAGGTAAGCACAAAGAAAGAAAAACCATATACACAAACTCAACTGGACAATTAACTTCTATTCACTCTCTTCTTAGTTAGTGAACCTAATTATTGAGACTATATGTAATGTTTTTTTTTTCTTCACAAATTTAGGGAGCCCTTCTTCTGCCGCACTACAATTCAAAGTCCATAGTCATACTAGTGGTTAATGAAGGAAAAGCAAACATTGAACTTGTTGGCCTAAGAGAACAGCAAGAGGATGAGGAAACTAAAGAAGTGCAGAGGTATAGAGCTGAATTGTCTGAAGACGATGTATTTGTAATCCCAGCAGATTACCCAGTTGCCATCGAAGCTAACTCAAAATGAATTTGCTTGGTCTTGGTATCAATGCTGAGAACAACCAGAGGAACTTTCTTGCAGGTATATATACTACATATATAATATAACCAAATCCAATTAAGTATATACTTTTTTACCTTTTTTTTTTTTTATGGCATGTGATCTGTAAGTGAATGGTTTGTTTCTAATCCTTTTGCAGGTGAGAAAGACAATGTGATAAGGCAGATACCTATGCCGGTGAAGGATCTTGCGTTCCCTGGGTCTGCTCAAGATGTTGAGAAGCTACTAAAGAACCAGAGAGAATCCTACTTTGTGGATGCTCAGCCTCAGCAAAAGGGAAGAAGGGATCCTTTGTCTTCAATATAATTATGGGCACTTTCTACTTAATAACTATGTACTAAAACGTATGCTGTACTAGCTCATAGTGAGCGCGGAATGTATCGGTTCATGTACCTAAAACTTGAGCTCTACCTAGCTTCTACTATGAATAAATAAATCGAGCATATGATGCTTTTGTTTTGTGTCCTTCAACTATGTGGTTAGCTAATTTTATATGGTTGGCACGTCCAAAAATGGTAAAATAATTTACTTTGAAGTTAAATTATCTGAATTATGAGCGTGTATTATCAAAATTTGAATTGTGAAGCATGTATTTGGTTACGCGTGAATGAATATAAAAGAATATAATTAAAATTTCGTAGAAATAGGTGAATAATATCTTTTATTTGAAGCAGAGAGGTTTATGAATAGTCTACTGTCATCATAAACTTATAAAACTTTCTAATATGCAATGACTAACTACTTCTGGTCCTAATATAAATAAGAATATTTTTTTTTATCCTGATTCAGAGAAATGAATTTATTTTTTCAATGTATTAATTGTTAATTTTTTATACTATTAATTTATTATGAAGTTTATTAACAAGTCTTTTACCTATTTCTCACTTGAGTGGATATATTCAATGGATATTTTTGAAATAAAATTTAAATTTATGAAATTATTAATTAAAATTAAATAATTCAAATACTTTTAGTGATATTAATAAATGAAGTATTTGTTTCTTATACATAGGAGAGGAGGGCTCTAGCAACTTCAAAGGAGGTGACGATTTTCCTTTCTGCAACCCCATTTTGTTAGGGAGTATTCACATATGTCAACCACACCATTATCTTTAAGAAACTTGGAGAACTCAAGATTTACAAATTCGGTACCATTGTCTGACCGTAGTCTTTTAATGGACTTATTAAATTGATTTTTGAGGAGACAAAAAAAATCAACAAATATTTAACAAACCTCATATTTTTGTTTCATAAGAAATATCCATGTCAGGTACAATCATCAATAAATGATACAAACCACTTTGTCCCCAATATAGAGTTATTAGCTGGCCCCCACACATCAGAATGAATGAGGTCAAAAGGTTCAAGACTTTTATTATTACCAGGAGAAAATGTTGCACGATGGTCTTTGAAAACCGACAAAATATCACACTTAAAAGCAATGACAGACTATTTTGAAATAAATGTGGAAACATTGTCTTAAGAACCCAAAGCGGTGGATGTCCCAAGACCTTTTATGAAAAGCCAAATTTGAAAAGCTTCGCCCAAGTTTGGGGGTTGCCGTTGACTAAAGACAATTTTTCCTAATTGGTGTTATTACCTATCTTTGTATGTTGTAAGTAATATAACTCACCCCGCTTTCTTTAAAGAATTCCAATCTTCCTCCCCATTGTAAGTTCCCCGAATAACACAATGAGAACGAAAAAAATGTCACCGCACGCTTCCAATCTTGTATAAGTCTATGAATGAAGATAAGGTTGTTAACTAGTTTTTGGAATATGAAGAACATTGTGTAGAGATAAAGAGGAGTGAAGTTGGACGCGTTGCAGACCCAAAGAATAGAACACGATCTCCATTAACAACAGTAATGAGTTGCCTTTTGGGTACTTTTTTTTAGGGTATGATGTGAAATGTGAAGGAAACGGGGGTCATATGATCTGTCATTTTGCCATAATCAAGGATCCAAATCTTTGTGACTAAACCAAAAATATTGAAAGAACTCTTACCATTCATAATCAAACCACATGAACCAAGAGGCTTTACTTGTTGAGTTTAGGAGGGCTTGAAAGTGGTCCATCTCCTCCTTACTAAAGGTTTGAATATCCCTTGGCCAAGTTGTGAGGTAGGGGATGTTCAACTCCATTCTCCTTATCGGAGGTTGTTTGATTCACCCACATTGAGTTGAGCCTTTATTTCCACCCATCCGTTCAAGAACTTTCTCCTTTCCATAACGCCAGAAGCAGTATCCTTGGTATGTTCTGATCGTTTGCAATACGTACAGTATTCTCCATGACTACTCTTTGTAAATGATTTTTCTTCGGAGGTTGATCTTTTTGTGGAACCTTTTCCTATCACCATTGCAGATCCTGTGTTGGAGTTTTCTTTATCAAGCATGACTGATCGTCGGGTTTCTTCACTCCGCACAATAAAAAATACCTCAGACAAAGAAGAAAGCTTCTCCTTACCTAGAATCTGAATCCGAATGGGATCGTATTCAAATTCAAGCCATGAAGAAACTTAAAGATTCTCCCTCTTTCAACGAGTCCAGTATATGCAACAGAATCAGCTTTGCATATCTTCAATCCTTGGTACTGGTCCAACTCGATCCATAACTCGTTTAAAGTCCCATAGTACTCTGTTACGAAGAGAGTTCCTTGTCTATAGTTGAAGATTTTGCTTTCAATATCATAGCAAGCAGTAGAGTCCTCTTTCATTGAATATGTCTCAATGAGATTCTCCCATATCTCATACGTAGGAATGAACATATAATTTCTGACATTTTCTGAAATCATGTAGCCCATAGCCATGTCATAATGAGAGAATCCTCGCCATCCCATGCTTCAAACTTTGGGGTCATCTCTAGGTGGGTCGTTTCCTTCAATATGACTCAACTTCTTGCACCATTTAAGAATAGACGAATATATTGTGCCCATTGTTGAAATAATTGCAGTCGTCGTCCAATAAGAACTCACCAAATTTGGAAGTTCATTAGTCCCAAGAATGACTTTTGTCTTCGCCATTATCACCGATAGTTGGGAACAACAAAGAGGATTTTGACTAGTCTCGCACCAACGTGTGAATCTAGTCAGAGGGTAGTAGTTCACTAAAGTGAGGCAGCGGAAACAGAGCTCCCAAGATCTGGAGCTCTGATACCAAATTGGAAGTAAAATAAATTGTGTATTGATTGAATTAAATTATACAATTTCTAATCTCCCTTTTTATAGGGTAAATGTCAACTACCTAAAGATAAACTAATAACAAATTAAAAGATAACTAGATAATATCTCCTAATGAGATATTTAAATATTTGTAACCACTTAATCTAATAAAATATTTAGATATATATAACCTCTTAATAAGTTACCTATCATATCTTATCATATCTTATCAGATATTTACAATATCTCCAACAGATTCTTTTCGACATTAAAAATATTTTTTTATGTCTTTTGACTTTTTTCTTTTTTCATGAAATAAAAAATAAAAATTTCTTTTCAAGTAAAAAATATCTTTTCAAATTTTAAATATAAAATTCTCATCTTTAAAATAAAAATAAAAATAAATCAAATTCTTCTTATATTTAAAAGTAAAGAATATTAAAAAAATAAAAGTTTTCATCGTCATCGTTGTCATCATCGTCATCATCATCGTCATCATCATCGTGTTCATCATCGTCGTCATCATCGTCGTCATCATCATCATTATCATCACCGTCATCATCATCATCGTCGTCATCATCATCGTCGTCGTTGTCATCATCATCATCGTTGTTGTCATCATCATCGCCGTCGTCATTATTCTAATAATAAATTTAGTGAGTGTGATAGATTATGTACTATTTAATTGATAAATTTAGTGAACTATTATTGTTATTATTATTAAGGTTAGTACTTATAAGTATACAAAATTATAATATTTTTTACCTTGGCTTAATTGCAATTTTTGGTCCCTTTTGTTAGGTGCATAAATAGTTTTGATTCTCATAATTTTAATTGCTTGATTTTGGTTCACACAATTATATAATAAATAATTTTAGACATCTTAGTTTTAATTACTGGATTTAAATTCTCATATTTGAACAAAAATGAGCAATTTTAGTCTATATATTAAATAATTTAATTTATGAAAAATTAATTAATTAATGTTGCATAAAATTTTTATGTATCATAAATTGTCCATTTTAAAAAAATAGTTGATTGATGTCAGATTTGTAGAAAGAATATATGTTGTTTTGAATTTCAAGAAAGAATAAATTATAAAATAAGAAAGATCTAAAATAATTATTTCAAATTTTATTGAGATATTTTCCTTTTTTTAAGCCTAGAGATCAGTTGATTAAGGAAATTCCAGATTTAATGGATTTCTTATTTTCAGCTTTTGATCTTTTATTTATGTGTAATTCCTTTTAATGATTATATGTGGAGAAAATATTTTTACTCCTAAAATTCTACATGGTATCAGAGCCATGGTGGCAAGAGGTAATGACTCTAACAATGTTAGATGGAAAAAACCATTGCGACCATTGTAAAACACCTTGGCATACAAGGGATACTTTTTGGAAGCTCCATGGAAAACCTACAAATTGGAAGAGCAAATCCCAATGTGACACAATGCTAACCCAGCCATCGTGGAGGAAAATCAAGAGTTTCCTATCAATCCAGATTCAATCCCTTTTAGTAAGGAGCAATTAGAGAACTTGTATAAGTTATTTCAATCTCCAAAACTATCTTTAACTCCTTTTGGTTTCATGGTTCAAAAAAGTAACACTCTGGTTACTACATTCCTTGGTGTTGTTCCTATTTCTATTCATTCTTGGATAATTGATTCAAGAGAAACAGATCATTGAGTGGTTGTTCCAAAATGTTTTCTTCTTATAATCCTTGTGTAGGCAATAAAAAGGTTAAAATTGCACATGGTTCACTCTTAGCAATTGTCAGGATAGGAACTATCAAACTCACTCCTTTGATAACTCTTCACAATGTTCTCCATGTCCCTAATTTATCTTGTAACCTACTGCCCATCAGTAAAATCACTTCTAATCATCAATGTCAAGTCAACTTTTATTCTTCTTATTATGTGTTTCAGGAGCTGACCACTGGGAGCATGATTGGTAATGCTAAGGAAAGGGATGGACTTTACTATTTTGATTATGGACTAAACTTGAGTAAACAATGTCCAAATACTTGCTTGAATTCTACTTTTGTTTCTCATAATGATGATATTATGTTATGGCATTATAGATTAGGTCATCCCAATTTTTAGTATTTAAAAAACTTGATCCCAAATTTACTTATAAGTAAAAGTCCTTTTTTCTCTTTAATGTGAAATTTGTCAGTTAGCCAAACATCATTGTACTCCTTTTCCATCTTAGTCGTATAAACCAAATGCACCATTAAGTGTTATACATAGTGATATTTTGGGTCCTTATAAAACTTCTATTATCTCTATCAAAAAATGGTTTGTGACCTTTATTGATGATCACACACGGTTGAATTGAGTTTACTTAATGAAAGAAAAATATGAAGTAGAAACAATTTTAATTAATTTTTACATCATGGTTCAAACCCAATTTCAAAAAAAATATTTACATATTATGGAGTGATAATGGTCAAGAATATTTCAATAGTATTTTGGGCCAATTTTTTCCTCAAGGAAGAAATTGTTTATTAGAGTTCCTATGTAGACACTCCTTAACAAAATGATTTGGCTAAAAGAAACAACAAACATTTATTGGAAGTTACTCGAGTTTTACTTTTTTCACATCAAGTACCAACATATATTTGGGGTGAAGTTGTGCTTGCTACTACATATCTTACTAATAGAATGTTTAATAAGGTTTTGAATTTTGACACTCCTCTTGATGTGCTTTATAAATGTTTTCCTACAAATAGATTTTCTTCCTCTTTACCTTTAAAAATCTTCGGCTACGCTGCCTTTGTTCATATTCATAATCATAATAAAGGAAAACTTGAACCTCGAGCCAAAAAATGTGTGTTTGTTGGATATGCTCCAAACCAAAAGGGATTTAAATGTTTTGAACCAATTTCAAATAAAATGTTTGTAACCATAGATGTGACCTTTTTAAAAATTAATTCCTTATTTCAAGCCTCATTTTCAAGGGGGAACCGAAATAAAAATTCATTTTTGTTTGATCTTTTATATTCTTTTGATATTTTGCAAACTAAAAATTCCAACTTTTTGAGCTTTTTACAAACTAAAATTTCCAACCTGAATGTTCCTGAGGTGAAATAATTAGGTGTCTTTGATACTGAAGAAGTAGGTCCACCTACAAAGTCATCTCATGACTATTAACAATGGAGAAACTGTTAAAGAAACTACTACTATTGTGCCATTTGATAATGTTTATTCATGTAAGGAAAAGAAAGGGTTACCCAATCCTTTGCGAGACCCATACTCCACAAGTCCTCCAAATAATGTCAGCACTTATTTATTACCTCATGTTCAGTACACTTCGTCAAATTTTGAATTTGCTTATTTTGATCCTAAACCTGGTTCAAAATTAGAATTTGATGATTCTAATTTTCCCACTGCTATTCAAAAGGGTGTAAGATCTTACACTTAACATCCTTTATCTAAATATGTGTCTTATGAAAATCTCTCACCTGAATTTCATGCTTTTACCTTGCAACTATCTATTTTGAAGATTCCTAATATTGTGTAGTATGCTTTAAGAACTCCCGAGTGGAAGGAGGTTGTTTTTGAGGAAATGAAAGCTCTTGAAAAAAATGACACTTGGGACTTGGTTGACTTACCAAGAGGGAAGACAATTGTGGGGTGCAAATGAGATTTTACAATCAAGTACAAACCAAATGGTTCTCTAGAACGATACAAGGCTCGTCTACTAGCCAAGGGGTTCACACAAATATATGACATTGATTACTTAGAGACATTTGCCCCAGCTGCTAAGCTAAACTTTATACAAATTCAATCTAGATTGGTCCCTACAATAATTGGATGTAAAAAAATGCATTCCTCAATGGAGATTTAGAAGAAGAGGTGTATATGGAAGTCCCTCTAGGATTTAGAGAGAAGTTTGACACAAAAGTGTGTAAGTTGAAAAAGGCTTTGTATAGGTTGAAATAGTCACCAAGAGCTTGGTTTGAGAAATTCAATCAGTTTGTTAAAAGTCAAGGATACACTCAAGGGCAAGGTGATCGTACAATGTTCTTTAAACATTCACAAGGTAGGAAGATTTTCATATTAATTGTATATGTAGATGATATATTCTTACAAGAGATGATGTGTTTGAAATGAACTGCTTGAAGAGCTCGATCTCAACAACATTTGAAATATAGACCTAGGATCCTTGAGGTACTTCCTTGGTGTGGAGGTTGCTTATACAAAAAAGGAGAAGATTTCAAAAAAGGAGAAGATTTCAAAAAAGGGGATTATGATCTCATAGAGGAAGCATATCCTTAACCTTTTTAAGGAAATAGGAATCAGTGGTTATAGACAAGTCGACATTACTATTGACCAAAATCAAAAGCTTTTGATATGAGAAGGAAGGTAATATAGTTAATACAACACAATATCAAAGGATGGTAGGAAAATTGATTTATTTATCACACACTCGGGCAGATATTACCTTTGTTGTAACTTTAGTAAGTCAATTTATGCATTCACTATTTGAAAGGCATCTTGAAGTAGTATATCAGATCCTTAAATACTTAAAGTCTACTCTAGGCAAGGGTTTACTCTTTCAAAAGACCTCATAACAAAATATAGAGGCATATATTGATGCAGATTGGGCACGCTCAGTAACTGATTGGAGATCCACCTTAGGATATTGTACTTATGTTTGGGAAAATTTGGTAACTTGGCAAAGCAAGAAACAAAATGTTGTAGTAAAGAGTAGTGTGGAAGAAAAATATAGAGCTATGGCTAATGAGATGTGTGAGATGCTTTGGTTGAAAAGAGTTCTTGAAGAATTGCAAATGCTCATACACATGCCAATAAAGTTGTATTGTGACAACAAAGCTGTTATAAGCATTGCTCAAAATCTTGTTCGGCACGATTGCAAAAAGCATGTAGAGATTAATAGTCACTTCATTAAAGAGAAGATTGAATGTTGAGTTATTTACTTGTCATTTGTTCCTTTTATGCAGCAAATAACAGATATATTCACCAAAGAGTTTCACAAGCCTAGTTTTGAAATGTTTGTAAGCAAGTTGGGCATGTTAGAAATATATGCTCCAACTTGAGAAAGAATGTCGGATTTCTAGAAAAAATATTTTTTGTTCTGAATTTTAGAAAAAAATAAATTATAAAATAGGAAAAATATAAAATTATTTATATTTTATATTTTTATTGAGATGTCTTTTTCTTTTTTTTAAGCTTGGAGATCAGCTAATCGAGAAAATTCTAGATTTAATAGACATATATGTCCTATTTAATTGATAATTTTGTAATGTACTAATATTATTATTATTATTATTATTATTATTATTATTATTATTATTATTATTATTATTATTATTATTATTATTATTATTATTATTATTATTATTATTATTATTATTATTATTATTATTATTATTATTATTAAGATCAGAGTTTATAAGAATAAAAATTTATAATATTTTTACCTTTATAAATTTAAATATTATTTTATATTAAATTTAATCAGTCTTGTAAATTATATATTATTTAATTGATAAATTTAAAACTATTGTTGTTATTATTATTAAGATTAGAATTTATAAGAATAAAAATTTATAATAAATTTGAAAGGACTCTGTTTAAGATTATTTAAATTTTTTTAACTTACAATTATCAAAATTGATTAATAATTACTATTGATTTAATTGAAGTAAATTTTGAATAATAAGAATATTTTTATAACATTATTGAAAAACTGATTATATATTGAGAATATTTATTTATATCCATTAATAATCTCAAATTTTGAAGAGCAATAATATTAGTCATTATATGTTATGATTTAATATCATGCATCATAAAAACCTAAATACTATATTGTAAAATAGAAACAAAAACTATATACCTTCGTATTTATTTATTTCCTCCAAACAACGATTTTTCTAGGCCCTAAATTTTTTTAGCCTCTTTTCCTTTCGCTCTCTTCTTCCTTTTATAGATCACCAAGGGTCACTCTTCTTTGGCTTCCATAATATTGCAGCTACCGTCAAACGTTGGGGTTTGTTGGTATCGCGATGTGCTCGTGACCTCACGGCGGAGGGTTTAGGAGTCGCCACTGATGTTTTTGTTTTGGAACATCAGGAAACCTTGGAAGTTGATTAGATTGGACAGGCTTGGCCTTGGACCAAAGAAGTGGTGTTTGGAGGTCAATTACACACGAGATGCCCAGCATCCGTTGTGCCCATCACTCGATGGTTACCCTACTTTTAAAACCTAGCTATGATGACACTTGCTCATGTGATGCATTCTTGTGGATAAAAGGATCTGGATGGGTTTCGGGGCCAGGATAGTGCGTGTGTATAGACTTGATGAAGGAATTACTCTTGCATGCCTACGTATCTCTTTTCGCAAGAAGTCAAAGTCCACGTAGTTTTGTGAAAAGATATCTGGGTGACTAATCCGACACACTTTCGGGTCTTGTGGGACCGAAGGATTCAACCTTAATATGAGTCCGGTACCGTTCCGGACTCAAGACGGGACTGACGGGGTCCCGGACTGGGCACAGCAGGGAGTCGACTCAGGTGGGGAATATTTATTATTGATTCATTTGAACTCAAGGTCAAGGGGATTGACTTTAAGGGGGGGCTAAGTATCTTTGTGTTTGCTTCAGGCTTTTTATTCAGATGGTTTGGGGACTTTATGGTTTGAAGGTTTGTGTGGGCCCAGGGGGATGCAAATGGAAGGTGTGGTGTTTAGGAACAATTGAGATTTGGTTGGGAGTACTTACCTGGTATCCAGTCAAACTCCTAAGTACCGCTTGTTTATGAACTCTAAGTACCTGTGCGCCAAATATCAGCTCTCCTGAATTGCAGATAGTCTCCTCTTCTCCTCTGATTCTTGATCCCCCTTCTCGTTCCACATTGCCCCTTTTATAGGCACTTCCCACCTTCTTTCTTTGTTGATAGTATCTTTGGGCAATCTTTGCTCATAAATGCGATGGCGATTTCTCTATATTCATTTAATGCGGCGACGCTCTTTCTTTCTCCTTCGGAGCACTTTTGCATTAATTGTGGTGGTGATCAATCAGAATGTGGTGCTAGGCGTGGCCATCTAAGGATGAATCCTATCGTTCTTTTCGGCAGGGTAATCGTCTTGTCGAGCATGTCTTCCCATGTTTTCACTCTTCGCTTCATGGCGTCTTGTTCCACGTAGAAGTCCTGTCTTTGTCTCTTTAATGCTTCCTTATTATTTTCATCTTTTCAGGAGCACATTCGTCTTGTACCCCTCTGCCAAGTTCTGTTTTGTCCCCCGTTTCTAGCTTTTCTTGTGTTTGACTTTGCTCCTTGGTACAGCTGTGGCCCTGTTGGCTTTCCACGTCATTCTTCAGGTTGTCGATGGGTCCCGCAGTTGTCTTTGGGTATCGTTTTGATTGCTTCTTTGATCTTGAGCCAGTTCAAGAACGATTCCGTTCATTTCCCCGGCTCCAAGGACTTTAATATTGGGCTGTATCCATGCGGTTGTGGGTCTTGGGTCAGCTTGTTTTCTTTATGGGCCTGACGGACCGAAAACGAGTCCAACAGTTGGTGAGGGTATGTTGCATCTGCTAGTGCAATTTGCAAAGTAAGGAGGCAAAGTTGTTGGTGGGATTTGCCATTGGGTTAGAGAAGGTTGTTGGAAGAGTTTCGGAGGGGATGATTGGTTGGGGGAAGGAAAGGAGAAAGGAGCTTCTTGCATACATTATTCCTTCCGTTTTTCTTCTTTCTTTCCTTTCTTTCTTTTTCGTTTTCTTCTTTTTTTTTCTGTTTTTTTCGTTTTCTGCTTCTCTTCTTTATTTATTTATTTTATACATATTTATTTTCTTGCATTTTAATCGGTCGACAGATTTGGGTATCTATAATATATAATAATTTATCTCAATTTAATCTTTTAATTATTATTTAAAAAATCATTATAAATTATGCTAAATTTAACTACATATTTAAGATATTTATTTTATAGTTATTATTATTTTCACAAAACATATTTTAAAATAATTAAATTAAAGATTATATATATTAAAGTAAAATAAAATTAAATACAAATATTAAGGTAGTACTTGATTGATGTTATTGATATAATTTTTGTTATAAATATTTAAATAAATTGGTATTTATAAATAGTATTATTTATTTAATTTTTAGTATATAATTAATTTCAAGAATATTATTGAACATTAAATTTATTAAATTTAATAAATATAATGCAAATTATGTATATTAAATGTATACTTTTTTAAATTTTATACTAAAAATATTTTATTAAATAAAATAATTTATTAAAAATTGATAATTGTACATATATAATTAAATTTTTATGATTTTATTACTTTATTAAAATTAGTTTATAAAATATATTTCTAAATACGAAAATTGAAATGTATATGAATATGATATATATATATATATAATTCATCTCATAAAATGTTTTTAATTATTATTTTAATAAAAAATATTTATTTTAAATTAAATCATATATTTTAAAAAATGGTTGAGTGAGTGAATGATAATTTAATAAATTAAAAATATTTTAGTACATATTTTAATTAAAATTATATTTTAAAATAAAGGAGGAGAGATAATGTAATATTTGTATCTCTCAGAGGAGAAAAATGTAATTTACTCTATATATTAACTTAAAAAGAAGGGTAGTGTAATACTCTATCTCGCATGACATGAGATATAATTTATTTTAACAATGTTAAATTAAATGAACTAAATCGTATATTATAAAATAAATTACATGTTCCTCCATTGAGAGATACGGATATTACACCATCCTTCCCTCTTATGTTAAAAATACACTCTTCTTCCCTAAGATTCAATTATGACATTTTACTCATTTTTAAAATTTTTGTTAAAGTTTTATTAGCTTTTGTTAATTTTTTTATTACCAAAATATGTTTTTTTCATTATATTTTAATAAAAAATAATTAATTTAAGTTTAACTATATATTTTATAAAAAAATCGAGTGAATGAATAATAACTTCTTAAATTAAAAATATTTTAATATATATTTAAAAATCTTATAATGAATAGTTTTAAACAATATTAGGTTAAATATATTAAATTATATATTTTAATCTAAAAGAAGAAATATAATATAATATTCTCATCTTTTAAGAAAAAAAATTTTAATTTATTTTACATTTTAACATAAAAATAAAAAGTATAATACTCACATATTTTATGAAAGAGAAATGTAATCCTTGTATTTTTGGATAAAAAAATATAAATTAATTTAATAACATTAAATTAAATATATAAATCGTATATTTAAAAAAAATAATGAAATATCTTTTCTCTACATCTCCCCAAAAAGAATAATGCAATTTACTATCGCACATTAATATACTAACATGTAAACACACAAAAAAACCAACATCATTGAAATCATCTATCTATCATGAATTAAAATAACTAATTAATACCGTGCCGTCGTCGACTTTCCATGTAATGGTTTTGACCTCTTTCCAACCAAAGTTAACCACGTCATCCAAACCCATAAGCTTCGGACCAATAAGTCCCTTTCAGCATCATTAAAACTTCTTTAAAAAAAGCAGAAACCACTAAAATTAGAATAAATCAAACCAAAATACTTATTGCTATAACATTCTTACTCTCATAACATTTTGCTCGTTTTATATAGATAATGCAATTTATCAATATAAATTGCCAACAGTTATAAAAATTAATATAGTATTGACTTTAATTAATAACTACAAATAATATTAAATTTAAAGTAATTTCATTATTTGTTTTACTGTCATTATTTACTAATTAAATTTGATTAAGTCAACAAATACATTATTTATTAATATAATTAAATTCATTAAATATAATTAGGTCAGTATTTGATTATACTCGATTCGATCAATCACTGTTATTGTAACATAACTTTTCAGTTTATTTTTTAACTTTAATTTTTAAAACCCATCCATTGAAAAAAAGGATTTTTTTTATAATTTTAATTTCACACAGTTTGAAAGATTAATGTAACCCTATTAAAGACAACATTGAAAATGAATTACATAGTTTAGAGCGACAAAAAATGCTCTAGCAACCGTTTTTATATATAAAGATAAATATTATATTATGTTTAAATTTGTTTAATTTTTTGAATTGGTTACTTTTTTAATTTGGTACATTGCACATTTTTTTGGTACATGAATTGTCTACTTTAAAACAGGTTTTATGATTATATAATAATAATTAAAAGTAAAAATTTAATACATACCTAGTTAAATTTAAAATAGTTTACAATAATTTACTTTAAATAATAATTATGGATAAAAATTAAGAAATATATTAATATATAAGTCTGTTTTATTTTTAATTTGGTTACTTGATGACATGTTTTCTGAACAATAATACTTAAAAAGGATTTCTTAGATATTTATATAATTAAAGTTAGGACAATTCATAATAATTTGTTACAAATAATAGTTAAGATAAAATTAAGAGATAAGTTATCTGTCTGCATGTGCCTGCATTTTCAATTCCATGACCTCAGCTCGCTGTGCACGTGTGTGTTCAATTTCATGCATCATTACATGCAGCTTTAACTACATGTATAATTTGTATCCATAATTATTAATTAAAATAATAATTATGAATCATTTTAGATATCCTCTCACTTAGACACGTGACAGCTTCATTATACCGCAAATTAGCCTTGTAGCGCCAGTTTTACAATTTCCAATTTCTTTTGCTAAAATTAGGAGACTGGAACTAACAAGAACCTCAAAATTTAGCAACGAACCATGACCCCGCTTGCGGTTGATGAAGCATTTATGCAGCTATATATACGTATCTATATCCCAAAAGTAAGGACAGGAGGAAAAGCAAACCAACAACAATAACAAAGGAGTGAACCCAAAAATGGCAAACAAATTTGTTGTGTTGTTGTTGGTAGTGTGCCTTATAGTTGGTGCAAGTGCTGATTGCATGACAGAATGCGTCAATATCAATTGCGAAAGAAACTTCAAGAGCTGGTGCGGACTCATCGGTTGTGCTTTAAGCTGCTCGAGCCTCAGACAAACAAGTGGTAAGTTAATTTGTTTCCACATATATGTCATTTTTTATGTCTCCCTATGGAATAATATTTTCGAATAAGACAATTATAAGACCTGAATCAGATAATCATTGATCTTGAATATTAACAAATTCATTTTCATTTTAG